>OV884034.1:2695000-4042500 GCA_930367265.1 Catocala fraxini | reverse complement strand
CAATTAAATTTGGCAAACGATGTAACAAACAACCTGTATACAAAAAAAATCGGATAAAAATATCATTAGTTGAATCCTTTGTGAGTTAGGCATTGTAGCGTGTACATCACATCTGTTCACTCGATGCACGGTGAATACCAGACCGGCAGCGCATGTCCGGTCCGGTAGGCAAACAGTGCTATTAAATATTTACATTTTATATTTATAATGCATATGTTTTATGTAGAACAAAGTTAGAAATAATATAATATAATTGATGGTGGTTTGGTAACGCCTGATATCATTAGTTTGATGTTCGGATTGAATTTCACGCTTGGTAATTTTTCAGGAGAAGATAAGATCTTAAAAAGGCTCGTAGCTGGTAATAAACTCGTCTTTGTCACGTGGGAAAATGCAACTTTATACGACTATAGAGTAAAATACGACATAGGACTAAAAAAGGTTTATAACTAAATATGAGTAGTTAATAAAATATAAACTAAAGATATGAACAATCAGTTTCCTAGAAAATGACAATGCTAATATGTAATCGAAATCAGTAATACTAGAAAGCCGACCTAAATAGACTTAAGAGGACAACGGCGATTAATTATTCATTAAAATATAATTTTATCATAATTTAAGAGCTAGGGATTTTGCCTAAATATAACAGCTCAGCTGGGGAACTACCTTAATTCTACAAAAAATAGCGGTAGACAACCATGTCTCTTTATCTTGTCTAGTCCCAAGACCCTTGGAGGCTTTACTCACCATAACAATGTTACCTTGAGAGAACGCTATGCTGTTGTTAACTTTTGTTCTTTGCGCTAGAAACACAGGAAATTGTTTCCTAAAGCGTTGGTTTGAATTCATAGGTCTGGTGTTGAAAGCATTCATAGGCTACAATAACTTGTAATTATAAAGCAGGACGTATATGTATTAAAAATCTTGTATTTTATATCCATACAAGAATTTGTTTGAATACTTTCTGAAGTAAAAATCCTTACCCGCATTTTCCTTGGAAGATTATAATAGTCAGTGATATTATAACTTTAACTAACTCTCCTGGTGAACGTAATGTACACAAAATATATCCCTTACATTAACAGAAGCTTTGTGAATTATTAAACACAACTCAGTCGTAACAGTCAAAGTTTACGCTCAATGGCGTAGGTCAAAATTTAATTAGCACCAATGTTCTTTAAACAAAAATTTTAAGACCTTTGAGTATTTCATTAGAATGATATAGCGGCTTTTATAATTCGTGTGAAATTATGTTTATTTATTTTATGTTCTCACAAAAGAGGCTCCGAGAAAAATTGCCATGTCTTTAGTTTTTTTTGTGTACAACGATTGTTTCTTCTTTCTTTAAAATTCCGAAAATTAAGTCGATCATAAGGACTTAATTTTCGGAATTTTCCGTTGTTTACTTATAATTTGTTATTCTGGTTCTGTTCTAATAAAAAGCTATATTATTACTGAGAAACGTAGACTATATTTAATTTTTAAAAAAGGTACCTACTGTTACTTTGAGTTTAATTTTAATTTATTTGCCTTATGATCTGCTACTTGCGTAAATACCCTAGTGGGTTAAGAGATTGGTCTAAGCTATGATATTGTTATTGTAATCTGTTTCGTCGATAGATACGTAATAATATATCTACTATGTTTTTGCAAATAAAAACTTTAACCCCAAAACCTAGATTTTATTGTGGTGTAATTTAAAATATCTATTAATACGAAGTAGGTATTGGAGCTGAGAGTAATTTGAGAACGTGGTTACTTACTGGAACCATAAGTAACATTATATTTAATCGCATCGGACCATCAACAAAAATATCCCCGCACCGTGAATGACCGTGATATCATTTAGACGTGTGCCAATTTGAGAATCCGAAACAATTTATACAATTTTAGAAATGAATTCTTGGAAATATGGGCGCGCCTATGTCGTTAACACCACAACAACGCATACGTACATTTGTGAGGTTTGGCCCAAGCCATAAGCCATAGCGGCACAGTGTATTGAGTGATTTGTGAAACTGCCACTACGACGCATATCTTGCGACAAAAAGGTTTATCGCACGTCCTATACTTGTTCTGTACAGTACTTAACGTTAACTTTTTCTTTTATTGGGTAATGCTCCTTATTTACTTATACCCCCTCGCCACAAGAGGAGGCGAGAGGGTGATGTTGGGCTCTCCCGAGGCTTCGGGCCTACCAACCAAACCCTCCTGGTGTGCCAACTCGATGCCTTTATGGTGGGTGGGCCGCCAGAACTACCTCCGCCCGGAGCTCCGCCAGCTGCCTATGCAGCCCCTTCATTTTCCGACCTCCAGCGCCTCTGTAGGTCGGAGGAAGTTCGTCCCCACAGATGTAGGAAGGCCTCCCTCATGTCCTCCGCCGCGTTTTTTAGGTCCCGGACGAACCCCCGTTCAAGTTACTGGACCGGGCCGCCACCCTCAAGACGGTCTCGGCTCCAGCCTCGAACCGTTGCCTGAGGTCGGCAACCGAGTCCCTTCCCGAGGGGGATTACTAACATTACCTAACCTAACTTTTACGCTAAGACGCGTGCGAAAGCTAGTCATAAATAAAGTTACTCGAAGACGTAGATAAGGATTGTTACAAGTACATTTCGCCAGGTCTGCAACCTGGTAAAACGGGGCGAGCCATCAATCGTATATATAAAATAATTAAAATTTTAAATAGCTTATAATATACTAACTTAGCCTCCTTAAAAACTAAAACGTTTTAATGTGAAAACAACCGACACACAGACTTTCTACCTACTGCCTCCGTGACGCAGCGGTAGTGAATGCGACTGCTGTGCATGAGGTCTCGGGTTCGAATCCCAGGTCGGGCCAACAAAAATAGTTGTTGGATTTTTCTGTTAAGAAATCTCAATAGCAGTCCGGAGTTAGGAAGTTGGCGGTATTACACACCCCTGTGCCTCGGAAAGTACGTAAAGCGGTTGATCCTGCGCCTGATCTCTCTCCGGTCGTGTCAGATTATCGTCCCATGGGATCTTGAGAGTTAGGGAACAGTGAGTGCACTTGTGTTGGCGCACACACTTATACACTATAATATCTCCCAAAAGCCAGTCTCCGTTAAGATTGGCCGCCATGACCGATATTCGGTTTGGAGGACATTATTACGCCCCTTATTAGGGGCGCTCCTATTACCGTCTACCGTGTACAGTTCCAGTCTGTGCTCTTACTAAGAATTTATTGATCTAAAAATCCAATAACAAGTTCGGAATCAAATTTGTGACCTCAGCAGTCGTATACACAACCGCTATAAATAATTAATACACACATACATAGTTTCGAAAAGGCAGAGATTCCCCTAAGGCAATCTCTGACTGACAGAGGTTAAATGGTTTCCCACTAGACTATAATACTCAATTAAGCAAAGAATCAATTGTATTTTATGACATAGTAACCCATATATAATATATTGCTGTCAAAGAACATAAAGCATCTCTACCAAGTAACATCAACCAAAAAACAAACAGGTTCAAGCAAAAATGAGGATTTATTCGATTGCGTGACCATTCAATTTGGTTATAGTAATAGGCTCGTTGGTGCCAAGAGGGCCGATCCTCAACCCTCATCATCGGGCTAGATAGCACCCGAGGGCTATCGACATCTAGAATACCAATTGATTTATAAATTGACTAACTGACCGACCGACGTTGGCTCGGAGAAAAATTTTGTTCTATGACTGAGTGTTCTTGTGATTGATGTTAATAGAGTGTAGAGTTTTAGAAATTAAGTTAGTGGACGTAATGTCTAAATTTCGGTGTAGATTTTTTATCTAATAACTTAAAGATTAGGTTAGATAAAAAGGTAAACCTTGGTTTTACATATTTATTATTTGAAGAATGCACGGATAGTGGTTTAAGTTGTCGTCTCGCCACAGCCACTACGCCGAGTGCTGTGATTCGAACCTCACAAGATTTTCCGAGCCTAGTTGTTCCTTAATATTTATTTATTTTACATCAAATAGAACGACTTGCGCCAATTACACTATTTAATAATTATTTATTTAAAAATATAATATTAATTTAAAATTTAGCATTCACGCATTCTACTCACAGTACCTCAAACATTTTAATAATAATACTTTCCATTCATCCGCAAAAATATCAACTTCTGGGTTAATCTCCAAGAGAGCTTTAAGCTGCTTTAGTGACCGAGGTATAGGTGAGTTCCAGCGTGCCGTACTGTGGCACGCAACTGCCAGCAATCGGTGCTTTCTACCACGACAATAGTTGTTAGGCACAAACAATCTGCAACATTTTTCGTGAAGAATCGGTGCAATCACAGATCGGAGTTTTTAAAAGCGTTTTCTAGATTTTGACAATAAATTTCTAATCCTCGAGCAGTACTCTTTTCTGGATTAAAGGTACCCGATATCTGTACTCCTCACAACATGTATGCGAAATAACATGATGATCGATTGGGTAGTTACGTCGTGAACAAACAAACTCACATTCGCTTTTATAATATTAGATAGCATTTCAAATACTGCAATCTATAACTATATATATAACACATCACCATCTAGTCCAAAAAAATATTTATAAAAATCATATAAAGTCTTATATGATAAGGATTTTGGTAACAATTATTGGACCCTGTCGGGCACGGCAGCAGTATTACCACGGTAATGTTATCTAACAGTATTCTATCTTCAACAAACGGTCGGAACACGAGTCATACTTATGCGCCTCGAGGCCGGTATGCACTCGGTTCGCAACCAGTCACGAATGCGCCGCAGCGATGAACGGATGGTGTGATGGTTTTGAAAGCAGTAAGCGTGCGACTTGTTAATATATGATTGAAATAAGTACAAGTACTTACATAACAATTATGGCAAACTGCAAAGTGCAATAAAATTGTAAACAAAAGTATTTTAACTAAAATTTTTATCCGAATGCGGATATTTTTATACTATTAAATTTAATAATAAAGCTTTCGTACGTCTCAGTCGAGGCACAAATATTTTTCAACCTCAAATAGTTGTTTTTTATTAAATCTACTAATCAAAAAACATAACACGATTTTTATTGAACATTTCCTATTTCATTCACAACAAATTAAATTTTTAAATAAAATATATAATATTTACAATCACTAAACTAGAAAGAAACTCAAGTAGGTACCTAGATTAAATTAAAATACTGTATGTGGGCAGCCCTCTCGCGTATTCGCGGACCGCGTGGCTGCAGGTAATTATTTTAAGGACAGAGCCGAGTTACAATACTGTTAGATAACATTACCCCACGGTAATGTTATCTAACAGTATTGTAACTCGGCTCTGTAAGGTACAGTAATACCACTATTACTGTTAAAATGTATAATTAGCATAATAAATTTATACTTAGACCTTCGGGGAAAGAGCCGCGAGACAATGTATCCTGTACCTATCAATGTACCTATGTCGATGAGTAGTATTTATAGTTAAAGTGTAATTTATTTTGTCAATTATTTGTGTTTTTGTAATTATGTTATCTTTTTTAATACGTTTGTATATATATTAGATTATTTCGTTTTAAAATTAATAATTTAAATATATTGTAAATTATTTAGTGAAATTTTGTCAATTTATATTAGTTTCTGTCTTTATTATATTACACGGACTTTTGACAGCTTTAGATGTTCCAGGAATGTTGACAGCTTTCGATATTCCGGGTATGTTGACCAGACTTATCACTAATGGTTAAAGCATGTTATGTATTTGTCACTTTTGTTTAGAAATTCACGGTATTGGTTATATTTCAATTCCATAAAATAAATTAGCAAAAGGATTTTCTATGAACACGTTACTGAATTTGTAGGTCTTTTGGAATTTATCTTATTCATAGATTCCACGTCAAGGTCGAAATTACGAACGTGGTAATTTAACAATAAGAGCGATGGAAAGACAATAAACAAAAAGTGGTATTGAATTTCTTGTAAATGTAATTTCAGTGACTTCACTGAAGTTTGACTGTCATAAGTGGTACTATGTAACCTAAATGTTAAAGTGATTTTGAAATCAATTGAGAGTAGACATTTTAATCAAAAATATTTTTAGTTCCGACGGTAGCACTTTTTAGGGGTTTGTAGTCGTATAAATAATCTGTCAAACTTCTTCATTTACGACGAGTTGCAGACATTATTGATAAACAATTGTGTCTGACATTCCAGCAATTGACAGATTAATGCCCGTTTTCACCAACAGGCCCCTAAGCTTCACCTAAGTAGGTGTCTTTTAAGTTTCACCATACTAGGTATCACCTACGAAGGAATTCCCTGAGTAAGTGACAGTTAACTTTTTCTAAGGTCACGCTTCAGATATAGATGTTTTATCGATAAGATAAAAATTTCTATATTTATTTTCAAATGAATGGTATTAACAGTAGTATTATTAATATATTGAAAACAATATTTTTTTACGTATATTGAGCTTTATTGAGATTCATTTAAAAATAAAAATATTTTTGGTGCATGGGTATAGGCTGTAAGACCCGTGTTCCTTTGCTTTTTTTGGCAAATGAACAAGAAACCTTATGTTATTTCTAAACTTATGTCGTCGTGTGATTATTTGGAACTCCGATTCGTGTTAATTAAAGCATACGCCTTTTGTTATCTTTGAATTCTAAAGGTGCTCAATTTTTCTAATAAATATAGAACACTCTGTTTAGATTACCTATATCTTATAAAAAAGTCGACATCGTCGTATTTATCGAAGTGGTAAACTCTTTCACGGTCAATGCGTGATCTTTTTACTATTTGCTGTATGTTCTCTAGAGTCTCAATAGCTTCTAGACTCTCTGTAAAGTGCCCTAAATCATTTTCCACGATAGAAAACACTCATGTGTCGCGTATGAATAAACAATATTCTGTTACCTAAGCATAAGAGTAGTTTAAGTGCCAACAATCAGGCCCTTAAATATAAGAGCTGCTTTAGAGACTTAAGTGACACCTAAACGTTGGTGAAAATGAATTTTTTGTTAGGAGTTCCCTAAAAGCTGCTAAGGGATACTTATCTGTTGGTGAAAACGGGCATAAGAAAACTAACGATAAAAATCAATATAATAATAATATAGGTTACGTTATAATATCAGCGATAGCTCAGTGGGGAGAACAACAGACTGCAATGCAGAGGGTCTCGGGTTCGAAACCACGTCGCGCACCTCTGACTTTCGGAAGTTATATGACTTTTCGAAATTATGTGCGTATTGATTGACAATTATCGCCTGATCCGTGCCTTGGAGAGCACGTTAAGCCGTCGGTTTCGGCTGCCATGAACATCTATGGCAGTCGTCATTGGGAAAGTCAGTACCCTCTAATATCCTGACACTGGTCTAGCCTTAGGGCATCGTTAGCCTTCGGGTTGCGGAGGTCAGGTGGCAGCTGCTCCGTGTAAAAACTGATATCCAGTCCAATCCGGTTAGACTAAAAAAGCCGACCCCAAGAGACTTGGGAATAATAAAGGCTAAGGGAGAAGACTTAATATAGGTTACGTAGCAATTTAATAATGACTTTGATTTAATGACAGATAACTTAGTGGTTTAAATGGCCGCTTCACCACTGCCATTGCGTTGTGTGTTGTGGGTTTGATGGTGGGATGTTGATAAGTATTGTATGATCTAGAATTATTTGTGCCGAACTTGAGTGTTCTTTATGGCTGTTGAATGTTTGTATAGACTCGACATAAAATTATTTCAAGCGTCAGAGCCATCTTTAATAAATATTCTACAGCATGTCCCGTAATTAATGAATAACCTTGAAATATCTTTAGTAGAACTGATGGCCGATCTGGAAAAAAAAGAAAATTAAGAAAGTGCAATAGCTAGTCATACTTATGACTGTCTATCTATTAGCATAATTAGTGTTTAATAATAAAACAACAAAAAACCGATAGAATTTATTCATCTATGGTCGTAGTGTACAGGAAAGTGAAATAGTCTCAACTTAAAAAAAAACATATCTCAGGTAGTAGTTAGAATAGATATAATAGATTAATAGATTTTTCATATTTTTCCCTGAACGTCCATCGGTTTTACTATAAGACATTTCAAGGTTATCCATTAATTACAGGACATCCTGTATAAGTACGGGAGAATATATATAAAGCTTTTAATAAGTATACTAATGATTAAACTTACCTTCCTCACATCAAAATAATTTACGAGACAACGTTTTTAATTTAACATTCAAATCAGCATCAAAGTTGTACATTGTAATAACTTGTTTAATAAAACAAGTGCTTAAAACAAGATATTACACGTTTCATGACTTCAATTCCTTTATATTACACTTATTTTATCATTTCATACAAACTTAAGTTCAAAACGTAAATAAGAATAAAGATTTTACAAGTCAAGTTGTTTTATTAAACTTTGTTGTTTTCGTTATTATTGAGAGACTGAGGAATGGATATGATTTAATGCTGACACTCATAGCTTTGTACAATGTTGTGTAACAAGCTTAAACGCCTTTGCTAAAGATAACGTTGCGTGGATAGTATGACACCTGTTATAAGTAGAGAATCCGAAGTATAAGTAGAGAACTAGGTCCCAAACATTTAGTCACATACATTGCCAGACTATTAAGAAATGCCTGACATAAAAATCTATAGCTATTTTTCTGTCAGAGAATTGTCATGCTAGGTCTAGACATCAAATTAAAAACCTTACGCTTGGCCGCTGTACGAACGCCTATTTATCTTTCTATTTCGTGGAATTTGAATCAAATATAAAAAATGTGTGATACGTCTGTAATTTTCAATTTATTTACACTCGCCAGTAATTCACAGAAGAGCATTCTAAACTGTACTTATTTCATATTATTGTAAGGATTTACTAAAACTCATATGAATTTATTCTTGCGACTCACAACATATTGTTTTACGTAGAAGAAAAAAGTATTCATTCACAACAACTCGTGCCTCTACGAATACTAGGAATATCTCCTATACAAAGTACTTCGACATGCCTGAATGATTTATACAACAGTTCTCCGTTTAACGATATATGTGTGGCAGGCAGTTCTATAGAAATTGAATCGCCAAGCAAACTACTGTCGCACGTTAAAACAATGGACGGATATAGCATGAACAATAAATAGGTTTCCTGAACTTATCATATAGGATACAAGTTTCAGTAACAAACCAGTTTGTAATCTGAGATACAATGTGGCTCAGTCGTTCGACCAATATGATACAAGTTTAATATGAATGCTTTTGAGTAAACGCGAGACAATAATTATGATGCATAACGGTCCATGTCTATCGACTATGTTAAATTTTCGATTCTTTTCGATATATTTGATTTAGCTTATAAAACGTCTGCTTAAAATACAAACGTATACACAAACGAGAACAGGTGCCGATCGATCTGCTTGGTTGCAAGCCATTACTATAGCCATTAGATAGATGGAGTCTAGGAATACCAAGGGTATTTTACATATTATGCACGTTGCTGACTCTATTGCATCTCTGAAAATCCTAACACAGGTCAGGTAAGATTTTCAACTTGCTTATTGCACTATGATACACCGTATTTGTCGGGAAGTACTACTTACCTTTCCATTGAACATCTACAAAAGTAGCAGTTGTATGTCATTCGTTAAGTGCGAGTGCCAGACACTCAATCACTCCTCAGTTTCTCCTTTCTCTTTCTTTTCCTATCCTTGTCTCCTTTGCTACGGTAACCGCTTACAATAGGCAGCATACCATGCTCGTTATTCTTCACGTATAATTTACGGTAGGCAGCTGCTTGGTTGATTTCTTGGAATAGCTTCCATTAGATAGGGCGCTGCCTCGTCTGCCCCTTATAATATAAAAAAATTGAGATCAAGCTCTGTTGCTTGGGGATATCTCCCGAGTCAAGCTGGAGAAAACCAGATGTACGCCAGTTTAGCCCGGTAATGATAATCATAATAAAATATAATAACTAAGTTTCTTTAGCCACTTTAAAAATCAACTAGTGACGTTTAGTTATTAATAATCGAAGAGCCAATGTCTAGACAAAATTGAATATTAATGATACCGGCGAGACAGTGGTCATGTTCAACTATTGAGTTCAACCAAATAGTCGTCTGCAAATGGTTATCTATTAAGACTTATGGCGATATTGATTGACTATCTTACTTGCACAATTTAAATAAACCTTTATCACAGCACATTTTAGTTTCAACTGAAGCGGCGAGCTGGTTCAGTTTATTGTCTAAGATATTTTGCTAAAGGCCTTGCCATTTTTGTAATTTAGGCCCGGTACATAAATTATATTTATTAAAACCACGAAAGAATTAAAACTGTCTAGATTTCGAGATTAGGTGTATTTATAAGCGAGAACAGTAAAGTATACCTGCTTTGGGGTTAAAATATGATTGATATTACGGGCTAAATCATAATAGCTGGGTCGTAGTTAGGACGTCGTCTATGAATGCTGCCAAAATCAGGGGTCAGTCATGCATTGTCGATGCTGTGAAGAAGAGTCACTTTACTTCCAACGCCAGATATACAGACCATTATTCTTTCAGTATCATCATATTGACATCTAAAAAGATCAGAGTTCTTTTTTCCCGCAGGGTATATAACATTAATTTATATGGAGGCGATATTTAGCAGATACATTTTGTGAATTTGACACGAGGTTAAATATAGTTGAATGTTTACATAATGTAAGTAAAGTTTGTACTTATGATTAGAATTGGGAATAATAAGACCAGGTATAAAAAGCAAAGATTTTTTTAAATTGTGATTCGTAAATGATCGTACAACATGTAAGTATAAAACGGAAAATTAGTTTCAATTGAATATACCGTTCAATTGAATATACTAACTAAAAATAAATACATTTTTCATCAGTTTAAAATCGATTGAAAATGATTTCGGGAGACGTTTTCTTGGTCCCATTATAAGTACGTAGGTATAGGTTATGCAACCAAAGCAAAGGAAACATCAGAGGCGATGCCGCACGCGTTACGTCCGCGTACCAAGTAGTAGAATCCACTGTCACCCCACTTCGAACCCCAAGAGTTCTTTATTATCCAGTACGGAGTCTCCTTCCCATTTTGAGCCTCTGAAATAAATTGTACTATATGTAAGTAAACTAAGCAGCAGCTAAAGCCTAGTGGGATCGTTGGACTGCCACACAGAGGTCTCGGATTCAATCCCAAGGCACACATCTCTGACTTATTGAAATTACGTGTGTTTTAAACAGTTAATTATCACTCGTTTTAATGATGCAAGAAAACATTTGTTAGGAGGCGTACATGAATGACCGTTCTTCATAACGTTCTCAAAGATACGGCTTAAGCCTTCTTACATTGAGAAGAGGCCCGTGGGACAGATTATATTATATAAGCCTAATATTATTGTTAACGCCCGACAGTTGTAGCCTAGCGTTATTGCTACATCTGTTTATGTAGGCGTTTCCGCTATGGCGGTACTTAGAAATAATTAATTATGTACTAATGAAAAATTTCTACCTACTTTTTTATATAACTTACTTGCTATCCTACATTCAATACGAACACAATCATTGTTAACATTATTACCATTATATCAAGAAATAGTACGTATTAAATTCATCTTTTGTCAATAAACATCGTTTTATTGAGCGTCAAAGCTCCAGTGTCTCGAGAATTAGACATATTGGCGACCGTGACAGGACGAAAATCTGAAGGGAGTTTGCAGCACCAAGGTCTATCTGGAGCCGGTCAGCACCGCACCGCATCTACATAGATCCTTGGAACAAGCAGCCTACACGGGTATCGGAAACACCAGCATCGCCGGACATAGACGTTAAATGCAACGTCACACCGCAGCGCAGCAATATCATTGCAGCTAAGTGGCTTCCTTTGCTCCTAAACTTCCTGTTATCCCAACTAACCTATTGCCTACCTATTAATTTGGTTTCATAACTGTGCAAACTGCGTGTAAATCTATTAAATTACGGCATTAACGTGTCAAGGTTACAATATTACATCATACATAATTTTATCGTTATATTCTTACAAGCACGCTATTATATATTGTTTCTTTACAATTCATACGAATATTTCTATTGCATATTTCAAAATATAAACGCAGTTATTACATTTTCAAACGGATTTTACAAAATTTCACCTCTCGTTTACCCATAACGGTTTTTTATTATTATACCTTCTTCGTTATTTCATTCTTCTCATAGCAAAACTTTGCAAGAGGCTGCCGCGCCTTATAATTTGCATTATAGTGATTATTTCCGCCGAACATTCCAGCTAGGCAGCGCATTACCCGTACGTCACTGAGCGTCGTCAGTACCCGCGCAGCACGCGCCGCTCCGCGCTGAGCATAGCTGCTAGTTCGGCCTCCCGTGCGGCAGGCATCACCAACGAGGGGCGTGAGCGTATTTTTATTTATTTTCAATTTTAACATAAGTCCGTTACTTCTTCTTAAACTTTTACATAAATTTAATTTCTTGCTCGTGAGAATTCTCTGTGAGATTAACCTACTAAGTTACTAAGCCGTATAATAAACAAATAATAATGGCTTCAGGCAACGATGCTAAGAACTTGGCGGAATTGTTTGTTAGACGTAGCTCCGTCAAAGGCCAAGTAACGAAGTTTAGAAATTATTTAGAAAAATTATCGCATCTCGATTGTTTTACTGCCACACATCGGGCAGAACTTACACTTAAATTGAGCAAGTTTGAAACTTTATCATCAAGGTTTGATGACTTACAAAGTCAAATTGAAATTTATAATTCTAGTTTGTTAGACAATGAGCTCGAAGAACGAGAAAACATAGAAAAGGAGTTCATTAGTAATATTGTAACTGCACAAAATTTATTACAATTACATAGTAAGAATGAGGACGTCCACGACTCAAGTAGTCCTCATAATACTACTCATTGTGTTCATGAAAATAATGAAATGGGTTTCAAGCTACCTTTGATTCAAATAGCCAAATTTGATGGATCATACTTTCGTTGGATGGAATTTCGTGACACGTTTCGATCTTTAGTTCATGAAAATAGTAGAATTAGTTTAGTTAATAAATTTCACTATTTAATTTCATATCTAGAGGGCGAAGCAGCACGAATCATCTCAAACCTAGAGGTATCTTCTGATAATTATCAAGAAGCTTGGAACCTATTACTAGAACGTTACGATAATAAGCGTTTGTTAATAAGTTATCACCTCAGTGCGTTATTTAATATAAATTCAATCAACAAAGAGTCCGAACGATCATTGCGCTTCTTAGTTGATCACGTGACTAAAAATCTGCGTGCTCTTTCTAATTTAGGACAAGCCACTCAGCATTGGGACGTCATAATAATCCACTTAGTTGCTTCTAAGCTAGACAATCAAACATTAACTAGATGGGAAGAACACCGTAACGCACTGTCAACTGATACACCTACACTTAAAGATTTTCACAAATTTCTTAACGATCGTGCAGCTGTCCTCGAGGCCTTGCACCGTGGTAAATCAGATAACGTACCAAAACCCACTCACAACAAACGTTCAGATAATCACTCAATAAATAAGGAGCGTACGCACCCTAAGCCGCATGCATACACTAGTGGTAGTAACCAGTTACAAACACAATCATCTTCATTATCATACCTCTGTCCCTGCTGCAATGCTGATCATAGAATATACGACTGCCCATCATTTAAGGCCAAAGACATACGCGAACGTATAGCAGAGGCAAGTAAATTAAGATTGTGTCTCAATTGTTTAAGATCTGGTCATCCTACTTTTAAATGTCGCTTAGGTCGTTGCCCCGAATGTAACAAGAGACATAACAGCATGTTGCACATTCCTACTGGTACAGCTGATAACACAAACAGTGTCAACACTTTAGCTGAGACATTGACCAATTGTAACAACCAATGCACCAAACAAGCTCTTCTTTCAACTGCTTTAATTGAGATAGTCAATCCCAAGACTAAAAAATCTGAAACAGTACGCGCCCTACTCGACTGTGGCAGTCAGTCCTCTTTCATAAGCCAAAATCTGAAACAAAGGTTATCATTAGAGGACCGTCCTATAGATGATACTAAGATTATCGGTTTTGGCAACAATGATTCAGGTATTATAACTGAATATTGCATTGCTCAATTAAAATCGAAAAATTCACCATTTACTGTTATTTCTAACTTTTATGCAATGGAACAATTAACAGGTTCCATACCCAGTGCATTTATTGATATTAGATCATTTAATATTCCCAGTAATATCGTTCTAGCAGATCCCAATTTCTATCAACCTGCTTTAATAGATATGCTCATAGGCTCAGACTTATTTTGGGATATAATAGGTTGTGAGCAGCGGTCACTAGGCTTAAATTGTCCTAAGTTACACAGCTCAAAGTTGGGCTGGTTGATTGGAGGCCCCTTGCAACATAAACAACCCAAAATCAATATTAAATGCAATCATGTAATTACTAATATTTATCATAATAAAAATATTGAACAAAGTCTAAATAGATTATGGGAGTTAGAGGAAATTCCCTCCAAATCATACCTAAGCGAAAGCGAGCAGGCATGTGAAACTCATTTTTTACAACACACCTCTCGCTTAGAAAATGGAAGATTTTCTGTTAAGCTACCTCTTATAGATTCCCCTGATTGTCTCGGTGACTCCTTCAATATGGCTAAGAAAAGGTTTCATAATTTAGAAAAACGCTTTAGGAGACAACCCGAAATTAAATCGCAATATATTCAATTCATAAGAGAGTATTCAAAATTAGGTCATTTATCTGAGATTTCATTACATGACTTACAATCTAAAATTTGTTATTTCTTACCTCATCATCCTGTGTTCAAGCAAAACAGTGAGTCGACAAAAATAAGAGTGGTGTTCGATGCATCGGCACGCACATCCTCCGGCCTCTCTGTCAACGATATCCAAATGATTGGGCCTCAAATTCAAGACTCTCTTTTTGCCATATTAATTAGAGCTCGTTTCTACAAGTATATATTAACAGGTGATGTAGAAAAAATGTTTCGTCAAATATTAGTCGATGAATCAGATCGACATCTTCAACTTATCATATGGAGGGAAGACGAGCATAAGCCCCTAAAAATATTACGTTTAAATACTGTGACTTACGGCTTTTCCAGTGCAAGCTATTTAAGCACAAGGTGCCTTTGGCAGTTAGGCGAGGAGTGCGAAGATTCACTCATAAAAACTATAATACACCGTGACATGTACGTTGATGACGTCATTACTGGTTGTAATAGTCAAAGCGACTTAAAACGTATTAAAAATTCATTATCGGACGCCTTAAAGAAAGGCTGTTTTAACTTAAGAAAGTTCAAATCCAACTCGCCGAACGTTCTCGAATCTTGCTCGGAAGGCTCTGACGATACTCTCATCATCAGTGAGTCATCAAATACTCTTGGCTTAGGGTGGAATTCCAAAATAGACTGTTTACATTATTCTTTCGAAATTCCACCTGTCACAAAAAATATTACTAAGCGCTATATATTATCTACCTCATTTAAAATTTTTGATCCCCTCGGTTTTGTTAGTCCCTGTATTATTATACCTAAATTAATAATGCAGCAGCTTTGGCTTGACAAGGTCGGTTGGGACGACCCAGTTTCAAAGGATGTCAAAAGGGCTTGGCAAAGGTTTTCTAACGGTCTATCTCAACTAACCTTTATCACACTACCGAGGCAGGTTCTATGTGACTCACCTGTTGTGACCGAGCTGCATACGTTCAGTGACGCCTCCCAAAAAGCTTATGGCGCTTGCATCTATATAAGGTCCATTGATAACACAGGCACTGTACATGTTAAGCTTTTATGTTCTAAGTCAAAGGTGGCGCCAATAAAGGCATGCACTATACCGCGTTTGGAGCTCTCTGCTGCATTACTAGCCGCGCAGCTCTGCAGTGCTGTGGTTGATTCGTTGAGGTTCCCAATTGCACGTAAGGTGTATTGGTGTGACTCTAGTGTCGTCCTTGCATGGCTGCATACCAGCTCTAGAAAGCTAAAAACTTTCGTGGCGAACAGGGTAGCAGAAATACTTGAATTGACGGATATTTCTTGCTGGCGTTATGTACCTACCCTGGACAATCCCGCTGATCTCATCTCGCGTGGCGTTTATCCTGAAGAGCTTAAAGGTTACGATTTATGGTGGTCAGGACCCCAATTTTTAGTCCAAGACGATTCTTCTTGGCCTACTCTACCTAATGAAACCCCGCAGGAGTCTGAAATTCCCGAAATAAAATCTAACGTTGCTGCTAAAATCGATAATCAGTCAATAATTCCATTTGAAAAATATAGTAAACTGCACCATATTAAACGTGTTTATGCATATGTTCTAAGATATTTACACAATTTGTGTAAACCTACAACGCTTAGACATTTTGGCGCGCTTAGTTTAGAAGAATTAAAAGATTCATTGCAGCTTTTATGTCGCATAGCGCAACAGGAATCTTTCCCTGTTGAATACGCTTTGTTGTCCAAAGGCAAACCTCTTAGTTCTAGATCTAACATTTTATCACTAACACCTTTCATGAACACAGACAGATTAATTCGAGTAGGAGGCCGTTTGGATGCATCATCCATCGCATTTGATAGCAAACATCCTATCTTACTAGATTCCTCCCATCATCTCACCAAACTTATCTTTGAACGGGAACATTTACATAAATTACATGCTGGCCCGCAGCTTCTCCTGGCCAGCGTCAGGCAATACATTTGGCCTATCAATGGTCGACACCTGGCTAGGAGGACTGTACACAATTGCGTCAAATGCAGAAAGGTACAAGGCAAGTCTTTATCACCCATTATGGGGAACTTGCCCTCTCAGCGCGTTACGGTAGATTTCCCATTTAGAAGTGTTGGCATAGATTTTGCTGGACCGTTCTTTGTATCAAATAAAAAAGGTCGTGGATCCAGGATTACAAAATGTTATTTGTGCATTTTCGTTTGTATGAGATATAAATGTATTCATTTAGAAGCAGTAGGTGATCTCTCGAAAGACGCCTTCATCCTTACTTTACGCAGATTCATTGCCCGTCGTGGTAAACCTGCCGAGATTTTTTGCGATAACGGCCGCAACTTTGTGGCCGCTGCTAAAGAAATTGGTGACTTTTTAAAATGTAATCACAAGGCCATAACAGAGTTCTCAAACGAAGAAGAAGTTAAATTTTCATTTTCTCCCGCTTACGCTCCAAACTTTGGTGGGATCTGGGAGGCAGGGGTGAAATCCGCTAAGTTTCACATTAGACGAGTAATGGGTAACACGCATTTAACGTTTGAGGAAATATCTACACTGTTTGCACAAGTAGAAGCCTTGTTAAATAGCCGTCCACTTTACCCTATGTCCTCGTCTCCCAATGATCTCCTTTTCCTCACTCCAGGACACTTCCTAATCGGGCGGCCACTAACTGCGTTACCTTCGGTGAACCTAGAAGACAGCAAGTCCACTCAGTTGAAGCGGTATGAACGGCTGGAGCAAATCCGACAACACTTCTGGAGAAGATGGCAGAAGGAATACTTGGCTGAACTCCAACAAAGAATGAAATGGCGCACCAGTGATACTCCATTGCAAGTTGGTGACCTAGTTTTGCTGCAGGAGGAGAACCTGCCACCATTATGCTGGCGCACGGGTCGAATAACGAAACTCTTTCCTGGTCCTGACGGAGTGTGCCGCGTTGCAGACGTTCAAACCACCCATGGAACCTACCGAAGGCCTTTCACACGACTCTGCCCTCTACCAGCGACGGAGCATCTCATACAAGGTTAAAAGATGGATACTTTTAACCGGGGGGATGATGTTAACGCCCGACAGTTGTAGCCTAGCGTTATTGCTACATCTGTTTATGTAGGCGTTTCCGCCATGGCGGTACTTAGAAATAATTAATTATGTACTAATGAAAAATTTCTACCTACTTTTTTATATAACTTACTTGCTATCCTACATTCAATACGAACACAATCATTGTTAACATTATTACCATTATATCAAGAAATAGTACGTATTAAATTCATCTTTTGTCAATAAACATCGTTTTATTGAGCGTCAAAGTTCCAGTGTCTCGAGAATTAGACAATTATTATATAGGTAAACATAAAAAGGTGCCTTGTGATCTAATAACCACGTCACATCTAAACTGCAGTATTAGTATTATTATCTATTATATCTCAGTGATGTCCACTGAGGCCCAAATATTTCCAAAGTAGTTTGTTTGCCAACAGATCCCATAATATCCATCGGATTCACTTTGACTAGCGATGCGCCAAATTGCATTCGAATAATAATCGAATGAAATTATGTCTAATGCGATACTTACTATACGCAGACAAGGATACAGCATAATATGATTTGTGTTATCTTTAAGTATCATTCAAATGCTATTGTGCACTTCGCTAACGTAACAACGTCTAGCCTTGTTTATTTAAAACTAATAAATAGTGTAGTTTATTATTTATGAATATTATCAATATACACAATTCCGTGCCTCGGAGAGCACGTTAAGCCGTCGGTCCCGGCTGCCATGAACATCTATGGCAGTCGTTACTGGGAAAGTCAGTACCTTCTAATATCCAGACATTGGTCTAGCCTTAGGGTATCGTTAGCCTTCGGGTTGCGGAGGTCAGGTGGCAGCCGCTCCGTGTAAAAACGAATATCCAGTCAAATCCGGTTAGACTAGAAAAGCCGACCCCAAGTGACTTGGGAATAATAAAGGCTAAGGGAGAAGATCAATATACACAATTCTACTAACTTATAACTAAAATATTATATAATAAAGGAAGGAAAGGAAAACTAAAGCCATCTGATAGGCGTCATAGAATTCCTCCGCATTACACTGATAGTGTGCCCAGACTGGCAGTATTGCCATGTTGAATGGCAATGGTTATTCTTTCCGCGAAATAAAGATCAGCGCTCTGGTCACGGCAAGCGTCTATCAACCTTTTTGCTATTTCACTATATAGAACACCAGCACTGGAATCCATGGCCTTAGGGTCGTTTCGACCTCAAACTAATAATTTAAGTATGATGACGTTAAATAGAGCACATACAATAAAATATAAGAAACAAAAAAGAAGAGGTAGCTGAGCAAGAGCGAGCTGCAGAGGTAGACTTACATTTGTTAGTAATTTTAAAAGATCAAGCGCAGATATGGAGAAAATTAAAGGCACGACAAAAATTCAAAAGGGGGCCACAAAGTTTATAATACGTTTGAATGAGTTGTTTTTGACAATGATCATGTCAGCTCTTACATATTTTCAAACCAATTAATTATTATTGAAATGCAGATCACAATGTAACATTTATGTAAAGTGAGTTTCGTAAAGTTATATAAGTTAGTTAAGGTTAATTGCTACATTTACCTGCAAGAAGCAGGAGCGCTAAATCGCCATCGAGTAAAAAGTTGAAATTAATTGTAAATAAAATACCAAAAGTATTTTTTTTACTATTAATTTTAACAAGGTTTTAAATATGAACGTGCTAATAATTTTCATTATTATCAACAAAATTTCTCTAAAAATCTCAGCCAAAATTCGCCCACTGCTGGACATGGACCTCCCCAAGGTTTTTCACACAGATCGATTTTGGGCCACCCGCATCCAACCGCTTCCCGCAACCCTTACCAGGTCAAACTTATCATATAATAATAAAATTGAAGCCATGAATTCTTTTGTAGGTACATAGTTGCATGATATCAAAAAGAGGCAATAAAATAGCATATTTCTCATAACGAGGCTACCTCAAAGAACGGAGAATAATACAGACTACTTTTTATCGGAAATTTCTCATGGCTATGAAATAAAAATAGAAACACTGCGTAGAAACTAGTGTTCTACTTGCTGTAGAAATTTCCATAATTGTCTACTATAGGTTATTATCGAATTTTCAAATAGTTGCAATGTATCTGAATAATATTGAATGCTCTTCTAATGCATAAAACTATAATAATTATTAATTGGTTATGTATTAGCAATATGTAACGTATAGTCCAATTTGACTTTAATACTGGTTAAAAAATTTGCCACCGTATTTTTGGCTAGTTAGCCAAAAATACGGTTTTTGATAAATACGTGCATCAGTAGTAAGATGTAATACATCTTAGAATATTATGCTTTTTATTATTTTGACTGATTACAATTCCGAAAATCACACATGTAGACAGAAAATTCCAATAGCTCGATTCGGGAATGAAACCGATGTGAGGGAGAAACTATATTTTATTAACCATGTAATCATTCAATAAACACAGTATATATTCGCCATTCGTTGTATCATTTACTCTCGAACCCAATATATAAACACGCCATCCGTGCACTAAAACGTCATGCACACCAGTCGAATACACTATTGCTGCTTCACCAAGGCAGCTAAAATTAATAACCACATGTCTGTAAATAGTTCGTGTATAAATTTTCTTCGGTACCCATGCTTTCATTGCCGGATCGCTCATAAGAACGGTAATACAGATATTTTCACACTAAGTAGGTTGAAGGAAGAGCCTATTACGATTTCATTTCAGAAATGGAAACCATTACAGTCATCAATGGCTCATTTCGCTGCCATATTTCTATCTTATGTATTCAAATGAACGACAACTTTTGCCGAATAATGGAGAATTATAACGTTATATTTTCCTTAAAGGTGATGTTCGACTTAGGTAAAGATGAGCGAAGCGGAGAATTTTGGGATTCTTATTTGGATATTTTATTGTGAGGTAACCCGTTTATTTACTAGACTATGTGGCTTATTATTATAAAAATACATAAATTATTATTTGTTCTACATTTAGAACATAGATGTTTATAAAATATCCTACAGTTTTGTTTCTATAAAACAATAAGTCCACGATGGACACTTGATCTGACGAGCCACATGATTTTTGCAAAGCTAGAAATCATTATCATAGGTCACAAAGCAACGCTTATGAATGACAAAGTTTAATAAAGATACATATTTTATTTGAATAGGGTATAAACAGAAATATGATAATACTAAACGTTTCTGGTGTGGACCATAAGTGGACCTAAGAATGAGAACTACTACTTATAAAATTTATGATTATCATTGCCAGAGCAGTTTTATAGCAGTGGTTTATTTTCCTTAAGCGGACTTAAATATGCTGTAAATGCTATAATTAGTTGAAACATTAGTTGTGGTTTTCATCAAAGTACCAATTAATCTCTTTTGAAGCTTTCTCAAGATCCTCCAATCCCTATACTATATTCAAATCTCTTTTTTTGTCACAGGCAAAATGTGATAAATTGCAAATTGCCTAAAACATTACCACTTTGCTCATCTTAGCTTTAACAGCGCATTACCCCCATCGTGAAATGTTGATCGGCAAACTGTCGTACCTTATTTGCGACATTACAGGGTTACGTTCAATAATTGATTCGGTTGTCAATTCAAATTCAATTTAAAGGTTATCGCTTGAGGTGACATTTTTATACTCCTGTTAGAGTAACATTTAACTCATTTAAATTCCGTTAGGTTAACGTAAACTGCCATGTTTCCTCTCGACAAGGATAATTCACGGCAATTTAGAGCACAAAATAATGAACAAATTTACAGCATACATTTTCAGTCTGGCATCTCTTACATTATGTATTACCGTCCGTAATTTTGTAATAAGAATTTGTATGGAAACCATCTTGATCTATTCCGATCCATATTTAAGATAAGAACTTTTAATAATACTACCAACAGCTTTTTAAATATACTAAAACTATAATTAAGTTATTTGGTCGATCGATAATTGTTATAATATCGAAAAAATATATTTTATTCTCAGGTGACTTTATCGAACATACACAATAATGAGACACTTTAGTATATGGGCTGAGACGCCAAAGTTGCAAATAAGTACATAGCTCGCTTAGTAGTAAACGATTACTTTAGTCCAAACACGCTTACAATACCAGCAGTATTACAAGTAGTTGTCAATTGATTTTATGTCTATCTTCGAGAACGTGATTATGTAGACTTATAGTTGAACCATTGACTGCACTGGCTAGATTAGTAACTGTCGTTGACTTACTATTGCCATTATACCGAGTGTGGCTGGTTTGATCCCACACGGGAAACATACACAACATTTGGTTGTTCTGACTCTTGGTGTTATTTGTGTCCGTTGTTTGAAAGGTTGTAAAGTCTTTAAAGACACAAAATTTATTCTTGGTGCAGTAGGTTTCTTTTTTAACCTATTATATCGCAGCAGCATACAATAGGTTTTCAATTATATCTGGCATTCCTTTCATGGTTTTCACCACAATATGATTATTTTTTGCAATGGAAGTGTTCTTCGGAAAATGTCTTTGCAACCCCTTGGTGCGTGATCAGTTTGGTGGTACGTCCAAGTATACCTATAGCCGATGGCGAGTGATGTATCATAAAAATTTGCCCTGGATGTTATTTCAAAGAATTTCTTTTAACCCAGCCCGTTTTCCAGGCGACTGTATACACATGTAATAGTAGGTATCTCACATCGTCATTCGGTCGGTACGAACGCTGTATAGCGCTATCTATGTATATTGATTGAAGGAACAGAAGCCATACTTGTTGTTGATCTTGGGCAAAGTCTAGTTGGGAGAGGTCGATCGATAGTAGACCTAGTTAAAGTTGCGTCCTGCAAGAGCTGACACCTTAGCCTATAAACTGCTTTGTGTTACAGTACCTCTGCTATGAGCTTACGTAATCCCGGTAGCAAGATATTAAATATTATATTATCCACAGAACTATACTTGGCCGTGCAAACTATTACGCTTATCGCAACATCAATGCTGAACGGAGACCATTTGTTGCCACAATAGCATGATATGTATATATTTTTTTACTTACGAACTATTTTATTTAATTGTCTTTTTTATTATTTTGTTTTTATTTTGTGAGAAATATATGTAAGTAGTTATGTTTCTTTGTGGCAATAAAGAATGATTTCTTCTTTTCTTTCTTTAAGCTTGTATTAAAGAGTCAGCTTTTTGAATGACAAATTGCAGTGTGCCAAATGCATATATTGCATATTAGTATTCTGATAGTCTTTGTTATTTAAAGAATATACATACATTATTGTTAGTCTATCTAAACTATTATAGAACTGTAAACAAGACATTTCTGAACATTAACTATCTTTAATACTAAAGGAAAACCTTGTGAGGACTACCTCAAATTCCTCACGGTGTTTTCTAGTTCTTACAAGATTTTGGAGTAATGTCAAGTCTACCAAGTCGCATCCAACAGCTTCAAACTATTTCACAACATAAACTGAGAACTGTTATACATGTAGAAATAATATGTTATAAATGACTACACGGATGGTGCAGCGGTTTAAGTGGTCGCTTCGTGGTCGGTTCGAATCCCACACGGGACAAAAATTTGTGTGATCGACAAATGGTTGTTCCGACTCTGGATGTATTCTGTTTCTGTTGTTTAAATGTTTGTATAGTCCCCCGCGACACTGGATTCATTAATAGCGCGGGATTTGTTTTTTTTTAATTAAAAAGAAAATACGTACTGGAATAACTGTATCCGACAATCAGTACGGCGTGAGTTAAGTTCTTTGGATTGCATTCCTCGTCCGATGGCTCATCTATCGCTGGTGCTTCGTATTTGCCCATGGTCGCGGCATTTATAGCTGTAACCAAGATTAAATATCTATATTAGATAGATAAAGAAATTGTGTTTAAACGTGCAAGTCTCTGAAACTACTAGACAGATTTGCAAATTGATTTTGTATTTATAGACCATTTATCGAGGAAGGTCATAGGCTTTCTAACATCACGCTACAGCAAAACAGGCGGTCACAGTTAAGTGAATAAAATCAACACTTTTTGTTTAATACAAATTTATAATATATATTTACCATAAACAAAAAAATAAAAATAATTAATATTTACGCCTACAAAATTACGTAATTTTTTTAGATTATAACAGTAGAAATCTATCCTATTTTACAGCTTAAACGAAACATAAATAGTTATATTACAATTTGTCCGTACCAAATATTTAAGTTATTGGTTTACAATAAAGATATATATTTATCGAAAAAGCACTTCAAATCCTCCATACAATTTTACTATGGCGGCCGCGCGCCGATTTGAATATGCGCTGCGCGAGCTCTGTCGTTATCTGTCTAACGCGCGGCGCAGTCTTAACCAATTTTTAAAATTCTTTCTCTATTAGTAATTTATATTATCACCGAGTAACATAGGCCATATTTTATTTAAACAATAATACTATTATTAACATACCACAATTTACTTTTACACGACAAAACCGCGGGCAGAAGCTAGTTTTCTTTATTTTTCGTGTTCCAAGAAAGTTAACAATCATTGACAGAACGCACACTGAGACTTGGTACAAATATTTGTGGATAATACGATTTTTGGCTTGCGGCAAAATCGAATATATGTATGTATATCATTCTATGTAAGACGTATTAGTAAATGACCACTTAATAATAATAAACTTTATTTTTCTCATCACAAAGGTCATCATGTACATGTGCATCTTACAGTAGATAAACAATAAATACGTGGTAATAAAGATCCATTGTGAGAGACTGGAGTCCGTAGCGAGACCCCTGTGTGACGGATCACCAGGCCCCCACCCGGGAGTCGTATTGTATCGTGTATTTGCCTATTAAATAACATATTGGGTATAGACTTGTACATAACGTTTACGAGACTATTGAAATAATTAATAACTTAGATGTTTATGGCCTGGTTCTAAATCAAGAAATGAGAAACTTCAGGCCTGGTTCAAATATTAAGAGAAAAAAAATCCGTTCGCAACAACTCGTTCTGGGACCCGGCCTATGCCATCTTTGCAGCTGACAATCTAATATCAACTTAATAATAATACGATTAAAATCAAAGATATGCTCTATTACACTTTAAATTATAATTATGGTCACTCTCTTGGACATTTAGGTGTCATCTGACAAACAATGCTAACAAGACATCTAAATCATTAATATAATATTACCACGCTCACTTATATTGAAAATTATACACAAACATTCTCTATCTTACGTGTGATGCGACTGTGTGTGGACACTTCATGCAAGTTAAGTACAGCAAGGGCACATTTATGATTTAAATCTTTGGCCGAAATACAATACATTTTAATTTTGATTAATAAGCTATTATTATTATATAAAAAAAGCTTTGTTCACTTATAGATTCAAAAATGAATGAAATTCTAAGATCAATTTCACAGCAATTGTTTTTATAATAATATCACTACACATGACACGGGTCAATTAGGACTTTCACCTCTGTAGGGGTTATTACGCCGAAGCAATTTATATTCATGTCAACTATTATTTTCAAAGAATAAATTTAGCAATACTGCGAATATTGCGAAAATTAAAAGCCGATGTCAAACTGTCCGAAAAACATTTATTAAAAATCTTTTTGCTATGCCATTGGTAAATGACGCGATATCTTGGCGGTCCCCACTGCTTATGCAGTTATGCACACGCTGTGTTCGAGAAGAAACAATGCCAAGGAAACTTATTCAACCTGTTGTCGTAAATACAATAAGTATAAGATCGGTTTTTCTGTCATTGCGTTTGAAACCAAATCAACTTAGCGTATGAAATAGATGCATAGAATGTTGGGTGGTGTAGCGAGCAAGCGCCTCGCAGATTCCCCACGCTTAGTGATGTGGGTTTGTTTCACACGGGACAATTATTTATTTTTGTGCGTTTCATAAAATATAGTTGTTTTGGGGACACCCAGAACTATCATTTGAATGGCATCACACTCAGACTGACAAGTCTGGGTGTACTTTGTGTCTGTCAGTTGTATGTGTTCGTAATGCCCCCTACGACTTAGAATCTGCACCTCAGTGTGGAAGTAAGCTTTTAAGAGAAAAATATGGTGATACCAATGAAATTAAACCACTGTACGGTGTTTATTTTAAATTCACATATCTTATTTTTTAAATAACCATTGCGGTAGAATCCGTATGAAGTAGTTTAATTTCAATGTATAAAATTCGCGTTAACGTTTGACAATAGTATTATGGTGACACCAACTCGATCAAGTCTAGCATTAGATGAGCAATTCAAATTAATCACATATTCACCAGGCTTAGTAGACGTAGTAAGGCTAATTGCCTCCGTGGCGCAGCGATAGTGAATGCAACTGCTGTGCATGAGGTCTCGGGTTGGAATCCCGGGTTGGACAAAGCAAAAGTTATTGGGTTTTCCTGTTAAGAAATCTCAATAGCAGCCCGGTGTTAGGAAGTTGGCAGTGTTAGACACCTCCGTGCCTCGGAAAGCACGTAAAGCCGTTGGTCCTGCGCCTCATCTCTCTCCGGTCGTGTCACATTACCGTCCCATCGGATCATGAGAGTTAAGGAACAGAGAGTGCAATTGTGTTTGCGCACACTTGTGCACTATAATATCTACTGCGTAGATGGCCAGTCTCCGCTAAGACTGGCCGCAGTGACCGAAATTCGGTCTGGAGGACATTATTATTATTAGTATGGCTACTCGTAGGTTAGGAATGAAGCCTACAAATATTGTTATCCATTTTGCAACTAATTAAGTTACAAACAGGCTAATTGCAGATGATTAGCCTATTTGTAACTTAATTTGTAAATCAGAACATATATACAATATTTTGGAGCTTACTTTTTAGTTTGAATTTATTTAACTTATATAGTTTTTGTCTTTATCCGCGGTGGGGTAGGCAGAGATGCCTTACACCGCCATTTTACTAATTATGATTTTAGTTCCCATTTAATATGGGGCGTATTTAATAGAAAGCCGTCTATCGGGCACAGGTCCAGTTTACATACTGTTATTGACAGTCTCTTAACATGAAACCCGATAACGCTGTCGGTTGCATACACCACTACGTCACGTATAGTAGCGATAGCTCAGTGGGGAGACCAACGGACTGCAATTAGTCTAGTCCCGGATTCGAACTCACGTCGCGCACCTCTGACTTTCGGAAGTTATATGACTTTTCGAAATTATTTATTTATTTGGACAACCAACAAGAATATACATCTTAAAAGCTAAGTTACAAAGTCAGTGGTATACAAGTATTGGTGCTGCTTTAATTACAAGTTGCCACAGAAGGCAAAATACAACCGATATTTGGGCGCATAAGGCTTCACAGAAATTAAAAATAAAAACTTAATTTAACAATTTCTTACATATTTGGTATATACTTGTAGCGAGCAATATCCGCTACCGTAACCGCTCCCGCGTTTATGAACTGAGGCCCAACCAAGAAATCACGCCACTCTACGTCATATGGCGTGATGTTGTTGTGATCCGACCGTAGACGCCACCCCTTTCAACATGGCTACTGCTTTCCTGAGCCGGCGGCGCGGGCGCAGCAAGATGTCCGCCGATATTCTATTGTATTGCGGTCGGAGACCATATTGTGGGCGTCAAACTCATTAGCAAAAGTGTCAAGCGCGAACCATAATTATTATTAATAATGTTCACCTATAAATACCGTGTCTCGTATTTGTAATGGACATTCCGTATTTGCTTTCGCTCGCTATATTATATATTAGCTACGCTTGTATATTCTTGTTTATATTTACAAATAAATTAATTAGTGCCTTCTGCCTTAGTTTGCTTTTCCGCCTATAATAAAGTACCTAACATATCGGGCATATCAAGGTTCGATTCCTGCGTCGTGAACTATTATTTAGAAGCGGCCACGGATATCAACGGAGTCGCTTCATTGGTGACCCCGACTAGCCAAGATGGACGACAGGACAGAGCTAACCAAGGAGGGATCAGCAGAGACATTCAGAATTGGTGTGCGAGTACCCCCATTCAACCCGGATGACCCAACTTTATGGTTTGCCCAAATCGAAGGTCAGTTTGTTTTGTCTAATATTGTGAGAGATGAGACTAAATATTATTATGTGCTGGCTCAGCTGGAACCGCAATATTCTACTGAGGTTAGGGATATAATAGTTGCCCCACCGGATTCGGGGAAGTATGCCAAGCTGAAGGTGGAACTTATTAAGCGCCTGTCAGCATCACAGGAGAGGAAAACTAAGCAGCTCCTGATGCATGAGGAGCTTGGCGATAGGAAACCATCGCAGTTCCTGAGGCATCTGCAGCAACTAGCCGGTCCTAATGTCCCTTCTGACTTTATTCGCACGATTTGGGCAAACAGGCTGCCAACCAATTTGCAAACAATTCTGGCATCGCAGGTCAACATGAGCGTAGAGGATGCAGCAGAATTGGCGGACCGCATCAACGATATTGTTCCCGCAACGAATCAGGTAGCAAGTACATCAACAACATCGGCTGTGGTCCCAGGTACAAGCGATAACGATTTAAGGATGCAGGTAGCGGAGTTAACCCGGAAGATCGAGATGATGTCAGCGGAGTTATACAGGCAATCCAGACGCGACTCAAATGGTCCAGGTGCCCGCAGGAACCGCAGTCGTTCCCGATCTCGTTCCCGCCCTCCAAATCACCCGCATTGTTTTTACCACTACCGTTTTAAGGAGCGAGCAAGGAAGTGCATCCAGCCCTGTAACTATAAAGCGGTAAACTATCAAGGCAGTCGACAATAGCGGTAAACGACTGCCCTAATATTTCGAACCGCCTGTTCATTACTGACCGTAACACAAAGATCCAGTATCTGGTCGACACGGGTTCAGACTTGTGTGTGTATCCTAGGTCAGCTGTTCGGGAGTCGCGTCCGAAAACAAATTATAATCTGTTCGCAGCTAATGGAACACCTATTGCTACGTATGGCCATATACAGCTGGAACTTAACATAGGTCTCAGACGTGCATTTGTTTGGCGTTTCGTAGTCGCCGACGTGTCGAAGCCAATAATCGGTGTAGATTTTTTAGGTTTTTATAACCTACTCGTCGACTGCCGTAATCAACGCATAATTGATGGAGTTACGTCGCTTACTGTTCCTGTACCTCAGAAACAATCAGCAGATAGCATATCGTCTGTACGTACGACCATCACAGCTTTAGATGATGCTCCTCACCATCGTTTACTGCGAGAGTTTCCTGAGATCACACGCCCTGCCGGTAAGCCTAACATATCCAAGCATAGCACAGTACATCAAATACGGACTACGCCTGGACCTCCTGTTTACAGTCGACCTCGCCACTTGGACCCAGAACGGTTAGCTATAGCAAAGAGAGAGTTTGATGCCATGTTCCAGAATGGAACAGCTCGAAGATCAGAGAGCCCTTGGTCGTCACCACTCCATCTCGTACGTAAGAAAACCGATGGATGGCGGCCTTGCGGTGATTACCGAGCCCTGAACGCACGCACAATTCCTGACCGCTACCCAATCAGGCATGTTCAGGATTTCGCTCAACAGCTGTCAGGTAGTACAATCTTTTCTACCATCGACCTGGTTAAGGCGTACCACCAAATCCCAGTACTGGAAGAGGATATCCCTAAAACGGCAATGACAACACCATTCGGCTTGTACGAATTTCCTTTTATGACTTTTGGGTTACGCAACGCTGCCCAAACCTTCCAGCGATTTATTGATGAGGTGCTTCGCGGGCTAGATTTCTGTTATTGCTATTTAGATGACATTTTAATATCTAGCAGGAATAGCCAGGAACATGAAGACCACCTAAGAGTACTGTTCAAACGTCTGGCCGAATACGGCGTTCTTATTAACACATCTAAGTGCCAATTGGGAAAAACCGAGGTAATATTTTTAGGTTACACTGTATCTGCAGAAGGTGTGCAGCCATTATCAGCCAAAGTCCAGGTCATCCAAGACTTCCCTGAGCCCAAGACTGTAAAGGAGTTAAGAAGATTCCTTGGTATGATAAATTTTTATCGCCGCTTCCTACCCGGGGCGGCTAGTATCCAAGCTCCTCTCAACTATTTGCTGGCTGGTCCTAAAGTTAAAGGAGCACAGCCTATTAAATGGACACCGCAATTACAAGACGCATTTAATAGATGTAAGACAAGTCTTTCGCAGGCCACTCTATTGGTACACCCAGATCCAGACGCAGAGTTGACAGTCCAGACTGACGCCTCAGATACCGCAATTGGAGCAGTACTACAGCAGCGAAAAGGAAACGAATGGCAACCATTGGCATTTTTCTCAAAGAAATTGTCTTCTGCGCAGAAAAAGTATAGCCCGTATGATCGCGAACTATTGGCTATATATGAGGCTATTCGCTATTTTCGGTATATGGTCGAGGCAAGAACATTCGCTATTCTAACCGACCATAAGCCGCTAACCTTCGCTTTCGCAACGAAAAGAGACAATTGCTCGCCACGCCAGTTTCGATATTTGGATTTTATTAGTCAATTTACAACCGACATCCGATTCGTTCCCGGTAGTGACAATATCGTCGCAGATACATTATCACGCATTGACGAACTTTCTATGCCCCTAGATTACCAGTCCCTAGCGCTTGCCCAGGAGGCCGATGAAGAACTGCGAAACCTGCTGCTTAGTGGTTCTTCCTTGCGACTGGAGAAGATGAAGTTACCTGGTAATGGTATACAGGTATACTGCGATATCTCAACAGGAAGTGCAAGGCCATATGTAACTCCTGCACACCGCCGACAGGTATTTAATACATTGCATAACTTAAGCCATCCAGGAGCTAAAGCAACAGTGCGTTTGGTCACAGATAGGTTTGTGTGGCCAGGGATAAGAAAGGACTGTCGACAGTGGGCCAAGGAGTGCCATCAATGCCAACGTTGCAAGATAACAAGGCACACCTCGACACCGCCAAAAGCATTTCGAGCACCTTCGGCTCGCTTTCGCCATATACATTTAGACTTGGTAGGTCCACTAATATTATCTTCTGGCAACAGGTACTGTTTGACGGTCATCGATCGCTTCACCAGGTGGCCAGAGGCGTTTCCTCTGCCAGACATCACCGCTGAAACCTGCGCTGCTGCTCTGATATCCGGGTGGATCGCTCGATTTGGCTGCCCGGAGCACATTACAACGGACCGCGGGCGACAGTTTGAGTCGCAAACCTTCAGGGAGGTCGCCGAGTTCGTGGGTGCTTCTCACCACACCACCACTGCATACCATCCTGCTGCAAATGGTCTCGTTGAGAGGCTGCACCGCCAGATGAAATCAGCTATTGCGTGCCATTCCAATTCTAGCTGGACAGAGGTTCTTCCCTGGGTGCTGCTGGGCATCCGCAGCGCGTGGAAGAGCGATCTACAAACTTCTACGGCTGAGATTGTCTACGGTGAGCCACTTCGGCTGCCTGGGCAGTTCTTCACGAGCACTGGTGACGCAACAGTGGAGCCAAGCAACCTGGTCAGCAGACTTCGGGCCCACATGAGCAAATTGTCACCTCAACCAACTTCTTGGCACACTAGCTCTAACAAGTCTTTCTATATGCCAAAAGACCTGGTCACGACGACGCATGTTTTCATTCGACAGGGTCCAGCACGAAGACCCTTACAACCCGCATACTTAGGACCATATGAAGTTCTCCATCGTGGCTCAAAGACATTTGACATCAATGTCTCAGGCAAAACGCAGACAGTCACAATAGATCGTCTCAAACCCGCTTACTTGGCCAGAGAAGAATCCGTTCCAGATCGACTACAAGAAGAACCAGTAGAAGTCAAGAAGACGAGGAGTGGACGAGCAGTCAGATTCCCAAATTACTTTCGCCCGTAATCACGGTCTCGGTGGGGGAGTAGTGTAGCGAGCAATATCCGCTACCGTAACCGCTCCCGCGTTTATGAACTGAGGCCCAACCAAGAAATCACGCCACCCTACGTCATATGGCGTGATGTTGTTGTGATCCGACCGTAGACGCCACCCCTTTCAACATGGCTACTGCTTTCCTGAGCCGGCGGCGCGGGCGCAGCAAGATGTCCGCCGATATTCTATTGTATTGCGGTCGGAGACCATATTGTGGGCGTCAAACTCATTAGCAAAAGTGTCAAGCGCGAACCATAATTATTATTAATAATGTTCACCTATAAATACCGTGTCTCGTATTTGTAATGGACATTCCGTATTTGCTTTCGCTCGCTATATTATATATTAGCTACGCTTGTATATTCTTGTTTATATTTACAAATAAATTAATTAGTGCCTTCTGCCTTAGTTTGCTTTTCCGCCTATAATAAAGTACCTAACATATCGGGCATATCAAGGTTCGATTCCTGCGTCGTGAACTATTATTTAGAAGCGGCCACGGATATCAACGGAGTCGCTTCATACTAAAAGAACAAAACTCTATACTACTGTAATATTGAATCTCAGCATAGTGATAATATTTTTATTTTAAAAGTTGGTAAGCTTAGACTAAATATATCAATATCCTTATTTTTACTAACAGAATTATTATGTGCGTATTGATTGACAATTATCGCCTGCTTCCGTGCCTCGGAGAGCACATTAAGCCGTCGGTCTCGGCTGCCATGAACATCTATGGCAGCCGTTATTGGGAAGTCAGTGCCTTATAATATACTGACACTGGTCTAGCCTTAGGGTATCGTTAGTCTTTGGGTTGCGGAGATCAGGTGGTAGCCGGTCCGTGTAAAAACTGATATCCAGTCAAATCCAGTCAGGAAAGCCGATCCCAAGTGACTTGGAAATAATAAAGACTAGGGCGAAGAAGACACCACTACGCCACGTAGGCAGTAAATCCATATATTTACCTATACAATAATATTTTATCTATTTTTCATTAAACCTCTACCATAATAAGTACATTCAGATGATTCTATCTTTCTTGTTAGATCCGCTGCTACTCAGAATTTCTGGACAGAAACTCTAAAAGAACTTTACCACAAAAAAAATCTCTAAGGGTCTTCATCAAATTAGGCAGCTAGGCGCATAGGCACCTAAGCGCTAGCAGCTAGGAATTTAGGTCACTAGAATACCTCTGACAATACCTACATGAAAAATGATTCCTCAAAATGGCTAGCCTTCATCATCGGCGTAAAATCAAAGATCTCTGATTCCTTCATAAACACCTCAACGGTGGAATAGACTGCAGTCAACTATTAAGCAACATTAACTTAACGGTACCAAATTCCTCGACACCCCGTTCCGTTCTGCAGAACAAATGCTGGCAAACACTCACCATTAGTGCGTATTTGTCTCGAATATAATTCCTTATGCGGACGCTCAGATGATCTTGACATTTTTTATGATTCATTCATAGTGTTCAAGCGAAAGATAAATATAATAAAAATAATGTGCTAGATCTTGTTGAACGCTGCTTTTTTTTCCTATTTTGTAAATTGTAATTCTGTCGTGTTAAATTTGAATTAAGTACATCTTATGTTTTAATTTTATTATTTTTAATTCTGTACAGAAAATGTATGTATGTACAGGATATACATATAAGTTTTTATCTTCAGCTTCTTATGTAAACCGATTTTATATATGTATGTACATTGTTCATGTACCTACCTTAAAAAAAAAAAAAATGAAAAAGGAAGACAATAAATAATCTTATCTAACGTCTATTTATATACATAAAACATTTCCTTCAATTTACTTTTACTATTCCTCCGAGATGATAAACAGTTGCTCGTACGTAAACAAATATTTGGGTTATTTGTTACACTTGATTAATGTGTTGTTTATCTAACCGTTTGATTGTCATACTTCAAGATAACACCGTCTTGGGAAACAGGCTTTTTGTTTACCGGTATGAGGCGTAATCAATTCCTATTTGTAGGCCAGGTTCACACTATAGTTCAGAGTACGCGGTCGAGAGTCTCGACTCAGTCTCGGGTTACTAAAAATGTTTTTTGTTAAGAAAAGAAGTTGGCCGAGATATCTCAGTAGGTTAATCAACGGACAGCAATGCAGAGATGTCGAATTAGATCCCATAGTAAGTACCGGTGACTTTTAGAAGAATGGTTTGATTGGGTTTCTGTCTAAATCATCTTATACTAAAAAAGTTTTCCTTGAATACTTTTTTAATATTGTATCTTTAACGTAATCAAGTTTTATTTAAAGAAAGATCCACGCTATAGCCACAGAGATGCTACTCTACTTTTTAAATTGACTTCAAAAAAAGGAGAAGATTTTCAATAATTCGACTGAATTTTTTTTTTTTCCATATCTCTTTTCTAGATAGCTAGAGAGCAGCGATAGCTCAGTGGGGAGACCAACAGACTGCAATGCAGAGGGTCTCGGGTTCGAACCCACGTCGCGCACCTCTGACTTTCGGAAGTTACCTATATGACTTTTCGAAATTATGTGCGTATTGATTGACAATTATCGCCTGCTCCGTGCCTCGGAGAGCACGTTAAGCCGTCGGTCCCGGCTGCCATGAACATCTATGGCAGTCGTTATTGGGAAAGTCAGTACCCTCTAATATCCTGACACTGGTCTAGCCTTAGGGTATCGTTAACCTTCGGGTTGCGGAGGTCAGGTGGCAGCCGCTCCGTGTAAAAACTGATATCCAGTCAAATCCGGTTAGACCAGAAAAGCCGACGCCAAGTGACTTGGGAATAATAAAGGCTAAGAGAGAAGAAGATCTCTTTTCTAGATGAACCGATTTCGATGATTCTTTTTTTAATTATAATTATTGTTATTAAGTATCAAAACGACTTGGTACGAATTTGCTTATGAATATATACATAGCCAATTAGTCACCAAAGCCCAGATCACTTATACTTGATAGTGTGTCTATACCACAAGAATAACTCAAGGATACAATTTGCCAACTGCACAGATGGCGTAGTGGTTTATATTTGTTCCAAGTTTGTGTGTTTGTGTCCGTTATTTGAATGATTGTAACATAGCTAGTATCCCTAGCGCGGCAGATGAATTAAAAGGAATAGGATAGCAGTATTTTAGCATGCAGCAGTTTGAAACTTGTTTGATGAGCTTAGGATAATGGACTGCTAACACTACGAACTTGGATCATTGGATCATATGCTTGTTACACAATGTTTATAGAAAACCCTTTTTGACACAAGGTTTTTAGTTGTGATCGTCTATAATGACGTCAACTAACTACGAAGTGATATTTGCACCCGTATCATCGCAGTATAGCTTGAAAAACCTTTCCCAGTCAGGAAGCTCCAGATTTAGTTGGGACTAGCTGTTACCCGCGACTTCATCCGCGTGGACTTTAATTTAATACCTACTTTTAATTTGTTATCTAATTTTAATATATAAAACTACAACTAAAGAAATTAATAAGTCTAACTATACCTATATAGGTGTAGTTAGCTATATATATAGCTAATACTTAAAAACTACCTACTAATATTTAGAAACTACCTACTATATCTAAAGAATTATATCTTTTGAATGAAATGTTCGATTTTAATAATTTAAAAAGTATTTTACGGGTATTGAAACGGTCTTTAATAAAATATCATTTAATGGGATAAGGATTAATATAGAGGTATGAATAATATGGTTTGATTATTGTCGGCACTTTTATCAACTTTTAAAATGTAAAAAAGTAGTTATAGTAGCATAACTACAGTAGTTAGACATATGGTATCGCGGACTTTTTTATAGATATTGATACGTTCTCTAATACTGTACAACATTTTTTGGTTCTATCATCAATAGTTTCCGCAACGCACGTGATGACAGATTTTTTATGACAAATTTTTCACACCTAGGGTTATATTATTGCATTTTTATTAAGGATCCCTATTTTTTTTTAAATGTTATATATCCTATGTCACTCAGTGAAGAGGCAGCTTTCTAATGGTGAAAGAATTTTTGAAATCGGTCCTATAGTTTTTGTGTGAAAACATTACAAACATACATACAAAAACACAAATGTTTTCTCTTTATAATATTAGTTTAGATTAAGCACATGTGACCATACAAACACACGAACACAGAGAGTAGTTCTTTAAACTCTGTGTTCTTGTGTTTGTGTGGCTCTTGCTTTCTAGCAAGAGCTGGGCGACATTATAGTTGGTTGCCGTGAGCCACGATTTCTTATTTATTTTAAGCATTTCCTCCAGTTTTGATAGCCAGTAAAATTAAGTACATAGGTAATGTAACAGCCAATTATCGTTGAAACTTGTGGCATTGTAAACAAAGTTTTAATTAATCTTATCTAATAAACAGTCTTAATTGGCTATTAATCTCTATTTCTTAATTACAACAACTTTGTTGGTTTGATAATACTGACTCCACGGATGGTGTAGTGGTTTAAGTAGTCGCTTCGCCACTGCTACTACGCCGAGTGGGTTCGAATCCCACATGGGACAAAAAATTGTGTGGTAAACAAATGGTTGTTCCGAGTCTGGGTGTTCTTTGTGTTCGTTGTTTAAATGTTTGTAAAACCCCCGACGACACAGGTATTATTATTCCTAGTGCCTAGTCTGTGCCTGAGAGTTACCTTATTAATAAATAGAATAATAATAAGAATATCTGAGTAGTAGAGCCTTGCTGAATGGGCCGGCTCGACCGGGGAAGGACTACCCTCTCACAGAATATTGACGTGAAATAGCAGTATTCCTACTGTTGTGTTTCGTTTGGTGAGTGAGAGTGCCGGAGACCCAACCACCCACTTTCCCCTTTCCCGCTCCTTATTCTTCCCACTTCCTCTCCTAAAGGGTCAGCAACGCGCAGGTGATGCCTCTAGTGTTGCAGGCGTCCATAGGCTACGGTGACCACTTACCATCAGGTGGGCCGTATGCTAGTTTGCCACTTTAGTTGTATAAAAAAAATACTAACTACTACTAATAAGTTATTGTAAGGCTCATATTGATGTTGCCTATGTAGTTGTCACTGACACGTTATCCTTACTCATATTATAAGCTAGATTGCTAGCTGTATGCATAATTTCATGATGATTAGTCGAGTAGTCAAGGCGTGGAAGCGTAATAGCCTACATTGGTGGGAAAACAGGGACAAAGCGACATTTGCTTCAATAAAATTGTCTTATATTCACATTTATAAAATTTGTTGGATGACAAGCGGATGCTCCACTTCTCTCTCTAGTAGAAAACTAGCATGTTCGTAAACAACTACTTAATATGTTTGCCATGACATAATATAGGGGAGCGCCATCTTACGACGCGCGGTGCTTCAAGTCCCACATCAAAAATAGCCTCGGTAATAGAACTTATCCTATTGAGTGGCATTCCAACAATTGACAGGTTAATATTTTATGGAAGGTTAAGAAGGTTATGGAATATTTTAAGGTTAATAGCTTATTTATTTGGCTTAGTGGCGATTCGCCCGAATTCAACTCGCCCGAATCGGGCGTATCGACAATTTTAATATTTTTTTACTTTTCTGTAGTCTACTCGCTCGAATTATATTTATTGCAGTGACTTAAGTTAAGAAAAGTACAGAAGTGACATGGGTAGTATATTTTGACATAGTCACACCCGTAAGAATATAACTTCTTCTTGCAACATTTTTTCCAATAAACATAATTCCAAAAGAAAATAGTGGGTTAGGTTAGAACTGCGACCATACAACGCATAAGCCGAGTGAGCGAAGCGAGCGTGCCGCGGCAGCGGCCGGTGAGTATTAGAAACAATTTATTTACACAAACAAACAAAATTAAAAAGTATAGATATATTTTACTCGACTGTACTTTTCATTGCATAAAATACTATTCGGACGAGTCACCTATAGAAAAATAATACCTTTTTAAAATGTCGATTCGTCCGATTCAGGTGAGTTAAATTCGGGCGAATCATCCACTAAGCCATTTATTTTATATCTGACGCTGGTATAATGGATATGGCATTAGACTTGCGGTCGACAGTTTCATTATCACCTACTGCACCAAAGATCTGAACGCATTACTAACAAAATTATTCAGTCTCAAGTTCTCAGTTTTAATTACTGGTTAGTATACAGTGTTGATTCACAATAGCAGCACGGAGTCTAGCAATGACCACGTTAAACAGTAACAGGCTAGATCTAGCTTATAACCAAAAGTAATATACAGGTTGATTTTGAAATCGTGTAATTCCTTTCAACCACGCATTCAACTGGTGGTATAGAATAACCCTGACCATATCTTTTTATATTAATAATTTTTTTGGAAATATTTATGTACCTTATTTTTTGGGAAATGATTTCAGATAGTCATAATTATGTTAACCAGCCGAGGCAATTTTAATTTCTACTAATACAAAGAAATAGCAATCATTAATGTCATAAATAATAACGGGCGGTCCTTTTTATTGCCCCTTATTATTTACGAGATCAGTTATTAATATGTTATTTTTTTTTATATAAGTAATAAATTAATTTTTTGTCGAGTGGTTAACATATGACTATCTGAAACGAATTTACGAAAAAATTTGTTCAGCGTTATTCTATATCACCAGTAGAATGCGTGGTTAAAAGGAATTACACATTCAAAATCATCCTGTAGATGTGTAATATAATACACCTCTACCTACCCCTTTTGAATATACCTGTGTCGATAAATTGTACTTACCCGCCGCCAGTGGTCCATATTTCCAGAGGTACTCAACCATGGCGTTCTCGTCTGATGGAACTCTTCTGAATCCAATGACTGGGACGGGGCGTGGGGGTGGTTTGTGCCATCGGCAAGCTTTTATAGCGCCCTCGTATGGGTAATAGTAGTCGTTACGAAGCACTCCTCCGAATTTTGAAACGATTTGCCTGCAAGTATTGACTATGATATCACAAAATACAAAGGTACAGAAGATCGACTGAATATAACTCGCATATTACGTATAAATGTAATTCCGGATAAAGTATTATAAGTAACAGTAGATAAGAGTAGATTGCAGTGAATTAAATAAGCTTGATTTTAAAGGTTTGAAGGTTTAAAACTATTTTATTTCTCATAAAGAATTGCATACATAATTCACTTACTGAAAAACATTGTTTAAAACTAAGATTAATGTATAGAGCGTACATAAAATAAAAATTAGACGATAAAAACATATAACAATAACATAGATGTGGGTAAATAAATACCATAGACAGGACAGGCAGACACTCGATCCTAGCCAAGCAGAACATGAATTGATTTTTTTAGATGTGACATTGATGGTATAGTCTGCTACCACCAACAATTTTTTATAATATTTTGTTTTAATTATTACCTATAAGACTATCTTATTTTGAGTTTATTATTCTATTTATATGTTTTAAGTATGTATGAGGTTTATGAAACAAAATATTGAATTTATTTGTTTGCGTTTAATTTAGGATTTTTTTTATTTAGTGGGACACATACATATACTTACTCTTTATATAATTAAATGAATGAATATGAATTATGAGAAGCTATTTGAATCGGGGATAATATTTTCTTCTTTTATTGTAGCGAAGAATCGCAGTCTTCGCTAACGACAGTTTAAGGCCCTATAAAGTTAGTAACTTTATTGTCGTCTACTGGGCGTAGTTACAAAATTCGAGCTGCTACTGATTAATTCTTGGCAGAAGAACACTGAAACATTTTGGTCAACCTGGGAGTCGAGCCGGAGACCTCATGCACAGCAGTTGCTGCCGCCATGCTACGTAGGTAATCCCAGTCTGTGATAAAACAGTTGAAAATCTCATAAACATTTATCAAACTATGTTGTTGGCTTGTACGTATCGCATAATCCCACGATCATCATGAACATGAAATTTTGGTTATAATTTAGTATAAATAAAGATTTCATTTTAAAATTAACATGCCGCCCTCCTAACAAAATATATTAATAATTAGTTTGACGATGCTGACATATGTATATATTTATTTTTATTTAGGTTATGATCTTCTCCTTCTCCTTAGCTTTTATTATTCCCAAGTCACTTGGGGTCGGCTTTTAAACGGAGTTTTTACACGGAGCGGCTGCCACCTGACCTCCGCAACCCGAAGGCTAACGATACCCTAAGGCTAGACTAGTGTCAGGAAATTAGAGGGTACTGACTTGCCCAATAACGACTGCCATAGATGTTCATGGCAGCCGGGACCGACGGCTTAACGTGCTCTCCGAGGCACGGAGCAGGCGATAATTATCAATCAATACGCACATAATTTCATAAGTCATATAACTTCCGAAAGTCAGAAGTGCGCGACGTGGGTTCGAACCCGAGACCCTCTGCATTGCAGTCTATTGGTCTCCCCACTGAGCTATCGCTGCTAAAGAAATAATAAGAATATTCAAGATAAGAAAGACTCAAAGACATTAGAAGAAAGTAATTATTTTCTTCTAATGTCTTTGAGTCTTTCTTATCTTGAATATTCTTCTGACATTATGTAGAAGGCTATTCAGGAAAAAGACAATCTATGGTTAGCCATAATTTATTTATTTGTCAGCACGTATGAGTAGCGATAGTGCGTGACCGATAGACTGCCACACAGAGAATTCGAGTTCGAACCCAAGGCACGCATCTCTGACTTTTCGGAGTTATGTGAAGAAAAACAACGTGAGGTAACCTACTATCTTTGAGAGTTTTCTATAATGTTCTCGAACATAAAGAATAAAGTTTGCCAAACCGGACTGGACCAATCTTTTCTTTTTTAATTAAGAAGGGATATATGCTCAGCAATAAAATTTATTTACAGGGTTGATATTATATTATGACGTCGTGGACCACAGAAGGAGATGAATAGTATCTTTTAGGCAGCACAGCGCCCTAAGGTACCAAGTAAGCCTACTCATAGCAGAAACAGGTTATTTCGCTGCGATCTTCTTTAGGATAAAAGTAATTTGCCGCTATTCTTATACAGAAAGAAGCAATAATAATATTACCCAAATGTCTTAAGTATTGATCCAGGCCCGCATCCTTTCTTGTATTCATCGCAGTCAATAAGGAACTGTTCCGATAGGATTTCCTCAGCGCCAGTATATATTTTTAGGTGACTTTCGATGCATGCTGGTGGAAATATAAAAGTAAATTAATTATAGAGGTCGATTTCAATGGAAGGTAGTTGCAACGGTGCAGGTGGTCAACCTCGCTACTGCACATACACCAATTGCAGTGAGTGCTAGTGTGAGAGTGGTGCTTGACACCACACAAAAATAGTTACAAAAGGATCCTTCCTGGATAGCAACCAGAAACTAGAAGATGCAGAAGGATCCAAAAAGGGATCGGTAAAAAAGACTAAAATGAGACGTTAGAATAGACATTCCAACGTTTTAATTTTGATAATTTTTAATATCTTTTAATTCCCATACAAAAATAGCACGACACTTTACCGATAAAAATGTGCAAAAATATTTTATATTTTTATTATTGAAATTAAACTGCTATATACGGATTTTATCGCGTTGTTTATTTGACACTTTATTACAAAATTTTGAAAATTTTTACACTACTAAGTACTACTATTAAACTTTACTAATTTTTAAGGTAATTAAATTATTATTAAACTATTTAGATTTAATTTATTTTTACACTTTCCCCGACGTTTCGGTTGCTTTTCAGCAGCCATGGTCACGGGGAGACTAAGATGGCAGTTGTCTCAATGTTCCAGTGTAGTTATTTCAAAGTACCCGAACATAATTTAATCATTGGTGTTTCTATTTACGCAGAATGAGCTCAAAGTATCATGAAGTCTAGCTGTGGTTTGCTTCTTCTTGGGTTTGACTATTTTTATTACTGGATCCCAAGCTGGTGGTACATTCCAACCATCTTCTCTATTAAAATTAGGATGTTTTTTGATTTCAATAACCTCGCGAAGCATCCTTGGTAGGAATCGGTGTTCTTTAGCGAGAATCTGTGGTTTGTCAAATCTCAGGTAGTGGTTGGTCCCCTGTTGCACATGTTCACACACAGCATATGTTCATAATTTTTATTATTTAGATACGACATAGGTATTGCTGCATCTGGTGAAGACCGCATCCATAATACACGAACCAATGTCAATGGAACTACTTTAAACACAACTCTATCAATGTAGTCAATATGGATTGAATATACATATAACCTATGAAATAAGATAGATAAACAATTAGTTAGAAATTTTATATTGGCAACAATGGACATGTCAACTTGCTCATATTGCTCCAAAATGTAAGTCGAGGCACACAAGAGTACAATCACATTTTTATAGCTTTGCTTTTATCTCCTTAGTACCATGTAATAAGATAAAAGAATATAGAATTACAGAAATCTTAATAAAATTTAATTCCAAGCTAAAGTATGAGAATAATGTCGCTCAACTTATGCAGCAATTATCCAATCGTCGCAAATTGAACGATAATTGTGCAATTATGTTAATTGTAAATGTTAAGCAACTTGCAGCAGATGGAGGCTATGCAATTTTAAGTTTTCCACTTACTGCGTCTTGGCTCGGTACGTTTAACATTGATTCTATTATTTTTCACCTTCACGAAAGACAATTGTTTTTTTATTTTTTAACGCATGTAGCTGTCTGTATCTTGGGATTTGCCAAAAAAATAAACAGTTTTTTAAATTGATAGTCAGATTTCTCGATATGTTTAATATATTTATATTAGTTCTTTATTTATAAGTATATTTATACGATTTCTATGTCAACAAATACGTGATTGCATTTTTATAATAGGAAAATTTTAAGAGCAGCTCTCACTCAAAAAATGTATCCAATAAAGGACAACTTAAACAGGTTTTACTAAAATTTAGTTGGCGAAAAGTCAGGGCTCGACTGACTTTTCGCCAACAAATTTTAGGTCCCTTATAATAACGTGAGACCTAACAATGTCGTTCGCAAAACGTTATAATCCTCCCCTGCTTACTCCTTTTAATATATATTGGCGTACATCTCTCTATAGAAAACGATTAAGGTATATTTTCATTACCTACAGCTGCGAAAGCCCAGCACGCGTTGCAATTCAGCTGGTTTTTTACCGGCGATACCATTTTTTTCTCTCTCCAGTCAAAATAATCTGGAGGATCTCCTCTATTTACCGGCTGAACTTCAATCTTCATCAAACTATTGTCCAATGATCCATTCGCCGATATAACATGACCATAACACTGTTTTATCACTAACAAACATATTAGAATGCTCAACATTTTTCAAGTTTTACAACAAAAATGTATTCTGCTCCGTTGAAATGTTCGTTTTAAATGCATATTCTTTTGAAGGCATCTATGCTATGTAATGTTTTAATGTTTTATCACCTTTTGAGTGTTGTGTCCCACGCGTTTAGCATTGCCCGAATATGTTTAAATTTTAAATGGTGAAACATAGCTAAACACATTTTTTATGTTGTTGTCAACATTCTTGGTACCTATGGTTTACAATAAAGTATTTTTTGCATATTCAAGTGCGTATAGTATAGCGTGCGAAGTAGGTAGTAATAATTATTTGTTTGTTAGGAAAATGTTTTATTCTACGCCTGTGGGATAATCACGTTTTGAACCTGTCAATTGTTGAAATGCTAGAAATAATTGAAAACCTAATATGTCGGGCCGTCGCGTCGATGTGCCGTCACGACTCAACAAGTTAGATTATGTTGGTTCTGACGTTCTAAGTTTATAAGATCGCTAGCATTAGGCAAACGTTTTGTCAAAAACAGATATTGGTTTATTGTACCAATAAATTATTTTGTAAAAATAACCTTGTTTATTTCGAGTCGTTTTTCGCTTATGTTTGCTTATGGTTGTAAGGTTCCAGATTCAATAACCATGTGGGGTAAAGTGTTATAGGGTAATATTTAGTTGCGTTTTATGTTATGAATTATCAGAGGCAGCATTGAGTCTTATATATTGCATAGTCAAGAATAGGCTCTCCTCATATCACGTGAGATCTAAAACCATTGCTGTCAATACGCATAGTACATATGCGATACTTAAAGGGCAGTGAATACAAATCCGTCGCTGGCAACTACGAAAGTTTGCTTAGAAGTGTGCCGGGGAAACCTTTTGGGAACGGAACCTTATAACAATTAGACAACAACAATTATTCAACAGCTGTAATCACAATTGTAAAGGCACTGACAGTCAGTCTACAATAACGGCTCGTATGTTTTGGTTCTAAGGTATACGTCAGATCGACGTGTATACTGTACACACTATTAATAACTCTCGGGTACTCTGTAAGTCCCTGAAACAACAAACGTAAACGTAATAGCATGGCAACTGTAGCAACGGGGCAGTCCACAACGATCGACCGTATGTTTTCCTTCTAAGGTACACATCAGATCGATGTATACACACCGTCAATAACTCTCGGCTAGTCTGTACGTCCCTAAAACAACTAACTATAGTAAACGCAAAAAGCTACTATAGCAACGGGCCAGTCAACAATAACTGCTCGTGTATTTTGTAATATACCTTTACCTACCCAAGAGATATATGCAGACGCTAATCTACGTATTATAATGGAAATGCCAACACAATTTAACGATTGTAAAATAAATTTGTCACAAAAATATGTATGTTAAAACGACATTAAAATGCAGTTAAAATTTCGTATTCCGGTATAAGCCATGCGACTGATTATGATATAACTATAGATAATATAAATAGTTTTTATTTTTAGTACACATACCGCTATACGGCGTATATGCATCGGCCCATTTGATGTTAAGCAAAAGCCATGCGGGCGCTTACAACAAGGCAGGCATCACTCCCGCGTTACCAACCCTTTAAAAAGGAGACGCTCTATTGACAACGCAAGAGAACAAACACACTGCTGCAGCTAAACTCCTCTTCCTCTCAAAAAGCCTGGAAATCCTTTCTATCGCAGGGACATAAAACAAGGTCAACAAGGAAGGTAGTACATGTCTACGCCGTACTCCAGATCGGAGAAGGTTGGTCTTGAGTAAGGCGAAGATATTTTGACAGTTGGGCTCGCCAAGTTTTAACGATACCACGGGTTTCGTTTAGTTATGTTTATGTTCGTATGCCTAACCTCTCATCACAATATCATGATAATTATTCTTATTACAATATTTGTAAGGATTACTTAACCTGCCAAGAATTGCACTGCCAGGCATAATAAGTATACCAATAACAATAGGATAAACCAGCTCTAGATCGATTCGAACTGGATTGAAGATTTTTAGTTTAAGAACAGTTGTAAGCAACAATGTTTTTAACAAAATTTAGTACACGTATGTGGCCATACGTGTACTAAATTTTGTTAAGACTGCGCCGAGCGAAATGTGCCAAAACAGGCGGTCACAGTTAAGTGAATAAAATCAACACTTTTTGTTTAATACAAATATAATATATACATTTACCATAACAATGAATGTGTTTATAATTATTTCATGTAAAAAACTTGAAATATTTAATATTTTCGCCTACAAGATTACGTAAATTTGCATGCAAGAACGTAAGCGCGTGTTACGTGATTATTAGATTATAACAGTAGAAATCTATCCTACTTTACAGCTTAAACGAAACATTAATAGTTATATTACAATTTGTCCGTCCCAAATATTTAAGTTATTGGTTGACAATAAAGATATGTACATATTTATCAAAAAAGCACTTCAAATCGTCCATACAATTTTACTATGGCGGCCGCGCGCCGATTTGAATATGCGCCGCATGAGCTCTGTCATTATCTGTCTTACGCTCGGCGCAGTCTTAAAACACATAACACTTTTTTACAACTTAACAACAACTTTACAACTTACAACTTAACACATATATGCATTTTTTTGATATCTACGCAATAGAAATAGTATCTACGTAGCGGAGGCTTTTATTAACTTTAAAACAATCGAAAATAACATTTAGATTTAGAATAATTATAATTTTTTGTCTCATTTTGGGATGGAAGACACATTACATTAACCGCATTGCCAGTGGTGAGATGACACACTTAATCCTCTGCATCCCTCATGTAGTCTAGGACATCTTGGTCTGGATTTGATGTGTTTTTGCTTGTGTATAAATATTTTACTAGTAAGTTCAAATCACATACAAAGCTATCATACACATGATCATTTATCGTAAATAATACCTATTGTTCACAACAAAGCAGCGACAAAGGATGTTATATTTATTACCTCCTATATCCTGCCATTCAGGCAAACAATGTATTAGCAATAATATCATGCAGTGCAAATCATAGTTATAGTCACCTAAACCTAGTTGCATAATGGTTAAATGTATGCTTGAGGCGTCCGCATCGGCGTCGAGAAATCGATGAGGTATCTGGGCCTCGTCCTCGACGGCCGATGGGCCTTCGGAGAACACTTCCGAAGGTTGGTCCCCAAATTGATGGGTGCGGCCGCAGGGCTGTCGCGGCTGCTTCCCAATCTGGGGGGGCCAAACGCCTCCTGCAGGAGGCTCTTCATGGGGGTCGTTCGGGCGATGGCTCTATACGGGAGCCCCATTTGGGGTCATAACCTGACGGCCCGTAACGCCGCCCTGCTGCGGAGGCCGCAGAGGGTGATGGCCGTCAGGGTCGCGAGAGGGTACCGCACGATCTCCTTTGAGGCAGCAAGCCTCCTGGCCGGATCACCGCCCTGGGACCTGGAGGCCAGACTTCTCGCGTCGCTCTACCAGTGGCGCGGGGAGGCTCTGGAGCGGGGCTTTCGGCCGTTGCCGAGAGAGGTGGAGGCGCGGCGGGTCGGAGCTCCGCGACGTCCTAAGGGCGGACTAGGGTGAACGGCTTGCGCGACCGAGTGCAGGGCACGCCGCAATAGCGGCGGTAAGTCCGATCTTGGAGGAGTGGCTGAAGCGGCGCCATGGCGCCCTGACCTTCCGGCTGACGCAGGTCCTCACCGGGCATGGATGCTTCGGGAGGTACTTGTGTCGTATAGGCCGGGAGGAGACGTCTTGTTGTCACCACTGCGGTGACGGCCCCGAGGATACGGCGCTGCACACACTCGTGGAGTGCCCAGCTTGAGAGGAGCAGCGCCGGTCGTTAACCGGGGCACTGGGTGTCCATATCCTCTCGCTGCCGGCAATGGTACTGTCCATGGTCCAGAGCGAGGGTGCATGGGAGGCCGCCGTCACCTTTTGCGAGGCAGTGATGTCCGGGAAGGAGGCGGCGGAACGGGAGAGGGAGCTGGTCTCTCCCCACCCAAACCGCAGCAGACGTCCAGGGCGCCGCCGTAGGGCGCGCGCAGACCTCCAGCCACCCTAGGGGGCGGCCTGCGGGCGGTGGACTTGGGCAGTCTGCCGCCCGAGCAGCACAGGCCCGAGAAGCACAGGCCCGAGAGAGGGGCATAGGCGTTCCGCGCGCCCCCCTCAGTGGAGGGGAGGGCTGTACCATCTGGTCCTCCCCCAAACAGCTGGGGCCCGCCTAGTCACGTGGCAGGCCAAGACCTGTCGGTGTCGCGGTGAATGCTAGCGCGAATCCCGTGGCACCGACACTAGGTACCGGGGAAATGTCGTAAAAAAAAACAAAATGGTTAAATGTATGCTTGTGTCGTATAGGCCGGGAGGAGACGTCTTGTTGTCACCACTGCGGTGACGGTCCCGAGGATACGGTGCTGCACACACTCGTGGAGTGCCCAGCTTGGGAGGAGTAGCGTCGGTCGTTAACCGGGTGGGTCCGCCGGGGTCCGCGGTCCCGCGGCACCGACACCGGTACGTGGGGAACGTCGTCACGGGTTTAGTGGGTATGGGGCCGGCCTCACTGGCTCGAGTCCCACACACCCGCGCCCTGCCCGGGCGCAGACGGTGCGTAAAGGCATTTATCTGACGTAAAACAAAAAAAAAAACTAGTTAAATGTATGCAATTGCTAAATAAAGCAATAGAATCTAATTTAGGTACAAATCGATGAATTGCACATAGCAGTAATAGCCTAATGGGAAATTCTTGGACTGTCACGCAGAAGTCTCGACTCCGATCCCAAGTCACGCACCTCTGAATTTTCGAACTTATAAGCGTATTAAATAGTTAATTATCGCTTGCTTTAACAGTGAAGGAAAACATCGTGAGGCAACTGCACGTCTGAGAGTTCTCCATAATGTTCTCAAAGACATGTGAAGTCTGCTAAACTGCACTGGGCCAGTGTGATGGACTATGGCCTAACCTTTCTGACACTGAGAAGAAACCTGTGCCCAGCTTAATACAGAACTGATATTATCCATGAATTGCTTGCATAAAAGCTGCACTCATAAGTGCTGTCAACAATTTACTTACTTATTGCACAATAGTTCTTCATCTAGTTGACTTTATGCGCTAAAATAAAGCTCTCCAGTTAACTCCGAGTCAACGATCGATCAGCCACAAAGTGTTCCCTTTTTATTCCAAGATTTATTGGGTCTTTATCGTATATTGACACAACATTTTCAGTTTAAATTTAATATATTTTGTGCACATTTTTCGCTCGGCGAGGATTATCTTAAGTTCAAAGTTCAACAGACTTGTGGCACGAGAGCCACTCAATTTGTGCAACTTGAGCGCATGTTAAAAATATTTGAGATTAAGAATTTTTTGGTGTATGCCATTCTTAGATAATATGTTAACATGGCATTAAACGTAGTATGTTATGTAAAGGATGTCACAACGCCACGCGCAGATTTCGCTTGCAAAATGAAAACTTGTACTACAATATGTGGTTACATTTGCTTTGTTTGGGTTGTTATATCACAACTTGAACATTGACATAACAGGTACAAAGAACAGTCTGACTAGACAATATTGTTTGTGGCTTATACAGTGGTCCTGTGTAGTGATTGCACCAGCAAATATAGCTGCCTATCACATGTACATGGATTTGTGTTTAAAAAAATAATATCAAAATAAGCATATATGTATTTTCATACGCCTCTGAAAACCTTATTAGAAAACCAATTCATAAAACCGTCAAGATCGTAACGCAGCTTAACACTCATATGGTGTATACGTAGTGGTTTAGGTGGTCGTCTCACCGCTGCCGCTGCACCGAGTGTGGATTTGTATGATCTAGATCTCTGTGACAAAAAATTGTGTGATCTAGAAATAGTTTTTTCGTGTCTTGAAAGTAAAGGTCCTTGCGACACAGGTTTTGACATTAAAAACATATGTATGTCTCTATGTATGTATGTATGTACATACATACATACATAGATTCACGCCTGTTTTCCCGAGGGGTAGGCAGAGACTACGGTTTTATATTTGCTACGATCCTGACACACTTCTCTGGCTTCATTCACTTTCATCACATTCCTCATACACGCCCGTCGGCTCCAGGTGCTCTTAACCTGGCCTTTGTCCAGAACGCCTCCGATCTGATCTAGAAACGTTCGCCTAGGACTTCCACTTGCGACTGTTCCATTCACACTAGCCTTATAAACTTTCTTAGTCAGTCTTTCCTCGTCCATTCTTTCTACATTCCCAAACCAGCTAACATACCCTTTTCTATTCTTATCACTATATCCAATTTCATGCCGCATCTCTCTCTAACCACACTATTCCTTATTCTATGTTTCAGAGGCACACCACATATGCTTCTCAGCGCTCTTATTTCTACAGCATTTATTCTGCTCTCATGCTTCTTTTGCCATACCCAACTTTCACATCCATACATAAGTGTGGGTACTGATAGTCCAAGTTAAAAACAAAACATTTCTATAATACAAAATAATAGTTTAATAGCTCAGAATACAAGCAGCAGAACTGTTACTGTTAACAAGAAGAGTAAGAGTACCGAAGCCTTACCTTACCTACCTACCACCCTAATTCCTTTCCTTTTATTTTATCTTTAAAATCTCTGCGCCAAGCGTAAGACTAATAATGAAAGAGCTCGTGCGTTGTATATTCAAATCGGCGCGCGGCCGCCATAGTAACATTATATGGAGGATTACAAGTTCTTTTTTGATAAATATGTATCTTTATTGTCAACCAATAACTTAAATATTTGGGACGGACAAATTGTAATATAACTATTTTTGTTTCGTTTAAGCTCTAAAATAGGATAGATTTCTACTGTTATAATCTAAAAATCACGTAACACGAGCTTACGTTTTTGCAAATTTAAGTAATTTTGTAGTCGAAAATATTAATTATTTTAAGTTTTTTACACGGAGTAATTGTCAACACATTCATTGTTATGGTAAATGTATATTTTATATTTTAATTAAACAAAACGTGTTGATTTTATTTACTTAACTGTGACCGCCTGTTTTGACACATTTCCCTCGGCGCAGTCTTGTCCTTTTAGCAATGTGCGAGTGATACCCCTGGTATAGTCAACAATCAAAGGCTACGGTACCCTCTTACCATGAAGCGGGTTGTATGCTTATTCGCCATCTAGTTTAAATAAATAGCTATTCCTCGGGAATAGTACTTTTTTCTGGATGAAAGGCACTCTATGGCCCTTTCTGTAACCCTGACAATATGAATGCGAAATAACTTGATGACTGGTCTAGTAGTCCAGGCATATATCGTGAAAGCATAACAAACAAACTCACATTTGCATTTATAATATTCATCATAATCATCATCTCAGCCGAAAGACAATATGCTAATCAAAATTATCATGTAACTTAAGATTATTTAATATTTTTTGCTGTAGTCTTTGGCAACAAAGTTAACTGATTCTTAACAAAGTTGAAACTATTAAGAAGATTATAGAGATTTGTTGACTGGCAAACTAATAAATGACTTAAAAAAACTAAGATAGCTAGTGAGACGATTTGAAGCGACTCAAAGCTATCTTTGAAACGTTTCGTTCAAGTTTTAATTGATCAATTTAACTTCAACTACTAGCATTTGACCTGAGCTTAGGGTTGAACGAAATCTTGAGCATTAGTATATGTATATTTAGCTACTTTGAAGCAATTGTCTTTATTTAAACTATAATTGGCTATACGCGATAATCTAAAATCGATTTTTTTGCAAATTAGGTAATTTGCAAGTTACTACTGATCTTGTTAACCCCTTCAGCTAAGATAGAATGCTTGTGTTAGGAGTTCACGTTCGCGGATTACGTCGGTAGAACAATGGAAGAATATTGAACCCATGCTCTCTCTATCGTATCTTGTATCTTATGTGGGGGCCAGTCAGTGCAGACCGGCGACACTTCGACCCAGTGGGATCTTTTTGTGTCTGCACTCTCCCAATAACGACTGCCATGGATGTTCATGGCAGCCGGGACCGACGGCTTAACGTGCTCTCCGAGGCACGGAGCAGGCGATAATTGTAAATCAATACTCACATAATTTCGAAAAGTCATATAACTTCCGAAAGTCGGAGGTGCGCGACGGGGGTTCGAACCCGAGACCCTCTGCATTGCAGTCTGTTGGTCTACCCACTGAGCTATTGCTGCTCTTAAAATTCTCTCTATAGTAAGTCCAATATTATACGTTTCAAGTGTGTGTGTTCTCTTTTATATCACCAAGACGGCAAATAAGCCATCTACCATAACTATATGCATTGACAGTAAGCGGTTACCGCTTTTACCGTTTTTAGACTCCCAACTATACACTAGGTGTAAATCCTGTATTTCTGGAGACTGTACAAAAATTTAAACAACAGACACAAAGATTATCCAGATTCGGTACAAAAATTTGAAGATTGCACAAATTCTTGATCTATGTGGGACCAACCTACAAAACTCGACGCGAATGCTAGCTTTGCTAGTAGGATAATGTATCCTTGGAATCATAAAGATGTCGATCAAGTTAATGACACTAAGGATACACTATGCTATGTCCTTCTTCAAACGAGGTTCAAAGAGAGTTCTTCTTTCACAGTAGGCAGCGGCTTTGCTGTGTTCTGACATTGCTGAAGTCCATGAGCAGTGGTTACCACTTTCCATCAGGTGAGCTACTTGCTTGTCTGCCACCAAAGGCAATAAAAAAAGCAAAAGAACGAAGTAATCTTTATTTCATGAGCTTTTGCCATATTTTCTCGAAATCTTTAAGCAACAGTCAAAGTTGACTATGAGATGGACTATATGCTTGTTCACTGTTGCGCTTATACAAGACAAAAGAAGAAGGACTAAGCAACAAATATCAAAGTTGCATTTTGTGTTTATTTTCTTACAAATTTCGTTCCAGGCATCACGCATATAAAGTCGATTGTTGCGCCGAAAGTGAAAAAGCAAAATGATTTTCCAGTGTCCGTACGAATAAACGCCGTTAATGTGATGGAAGTATAAGCACCCAATCATCTAAATACATACATAGTCTTACACCTCGTAGAGACATACGTGTGTTATATCCACAAATCGCCAGATATATTTTTAGGTCCTATATAGGGAGCAAATTATTGTGCTCTACCGGTTATAGTTTAGGATTTTCTCGACAGAAAAATTCCATAACTATTTACCCGACCAGAGCAATAAAATTATGAGCAATTAATTCATTACTTTGTACGAGACGTATATGTATGTATATAGAGACTGACAAAAGTCCTAAAACTTTTGTTTTGTGTTTACTTCTTTTTAAATAGTGAATCCTATTCATATCTTTATATATAACATGTATATACAGAGATATTATAAAAGTATAACAGAATAACCATTACATTTTCATAATGGTAGTACTATATCTAGAAGTTATGGAATGGAACTAATGTAGAAATAACTCACGCGGTTTTTCATTTACAAGGCTGACCTTGAAATACTTTTGATAATATTTTTTATTTGACTTACATTACGAAGTAGTTTATTTTGCTAGTCTATAGGCAAGGTAGGTAGGCAAGGTAGTAAGGCAAGATAATTTCTAGTAATAAAAATGTTCAAAATACATACATTACCGATGTAAAAATATATGAACTGAAATGCAATTAAATCTTATATTTGATGTTTATATTCATTTGAAGGTTATTTGTTATATTTGAAACTGAGACTAGATCGGAACAATTTTTTTGACATTTTTATAAATAGAATTGACCCTCTAAACTAAGTCTTTGTGAAGTCATTTAAATGTGGCTGTGTGATTTTCTGCTGTACTAAATAGCTTTTCTGCCAGTATGGCGGCATATAAGCATGCAAGGCACCCTCTTTATTACGTGCGATGAAAAGCATAGCTAAGGCAATATTGATATAATAATAATAATGTCCTCCAGACCGAATTTCGGCCACGGCGGCCAGTCTTCGTTAAGACTGCGCAGGAGATATTATAGTGCACAAGTATGTGCGCAAACATAAGTGCACTCTTTGTTCCGTAATCCTCATTATCCGAGGTGGGACGGATAATCCGACACGACCGGAGAGAGATCAGGCGCAGGACCAACGGCTTTACGTGCTTTCTGAGGCGCTGGGGTGTCTAACACCATCAACTTCCTAACTCCGGGCTCGTGTTGAGATTTCTTAACAGAATCACTTTTTGTTGGCCCTACCCGGGATTCGAACCCGAGACCTCATACACAGCAGTCGCATTCACTACCGCTGCGCCTCGAAGGCAGTTAATGTTGAAATATTAGACCTTTAACCTTGGACAATATTCTGTAAACACGTAAAAAAATGCAGTCCAAGCATGTATTTTACTCATTAGGAACTCTGTAACCAATCATTAGGTATTGGTTATTCAAAATCGACACAATCAAAAAACAGCGACCACAACGGGCAAATGTAAATAATTGCAAGATATACATAGGGTGATATTAAAAAATTATGGAAGGTTAAATTCGTTTGCAATAATATATCTGAAAGCTACTAAAAGCTATTGTTTTATTACAAGCAAAGCCGCAGGTGGAAGTTAGTACATAAACTAAAAGGCTCAACTCCTAAATGCGATATAATCATAACAGACATTGGTTGAAATTGGGTTAATACCCTACCTCAAACTGATACAAAAACCATTTCAATACCCCATAATATTATGGTGAACAAAACCGCAGTACCCAACCCTGCAGTTGCTATCGTAACAGTTCGATCGTTGTTCTCCTTCGAGACTGTACCTGTTATTGCTAATCTGAGCGCTAACCGACCACAACTTTGTATCAGCGGGTTAAGTAATGGCCAATTATTGTCCCGATCCCCAGATACTGAAGTAAGATCGGATTTTGGATCTTGCTTTGAAACAGTCGTGTGTTTTGGTAATTTTAAGATTGTGTTTACATACAAGGTCATGTGTTATAATTGGTTGAATAGACAAGTTTGCTAATCCTTTGGGTAGGTGGATATGCGTCGAATTGTTCAATCGTATCTTGTAATTAGATTGTGGTCCTGTATTGCGAGTGAAATTAGGTAAAAATAGCTCTTGTATGGTTGTAACTGACCTTTAAAGACACATACATAGACTCACGCCTATATAATATAATAATATAATAATATTCTACCACATACACACAACACCATCTAGCCCAAACTAAGCAGAGCTTGTACTATGGGTACTAGACAATGGATAAACATACATATATACTTTTTTTTTTGTAAATTCATACATATTAAATAGAAACACCCAGACCAAGACAAACATTCATGTTCATCATGCACACAAATGTTTGACTTGTGCGGGAATCGAACCCGCGACCTCAGGCGTGGCAATCGGTTACACTAACCACTACGCCATGGAGGCCGACAAGGAGGCTTCACTATCACTAAGGAGTTGGCAGAGGTATGCTCCACTCACATTGGCGTGGGCTTAAAACCTCATATTAATGAAGTATTGCCAGTCTCCATGGTGCTACCAAAAATTACTTTACTAAAAACAGTATAAGAATCGGATCCGAGATCTCGCGCTCAGGTGTGTGAGATAAAATTACTTCTAATATTTTTTTGTAGTTTAGCTTTTCTGCCATCATGCGCAAGCGATATACCTCTTTGCTGCGTCGCGTACGCGCCAGCCCCAACATCATCCTGAAAACGTTAACTGACCGGTGGGACTCTCCGATCCTGGAGCGCTGGATACGACTGCATGCAGTCAAGTAGATGGCTTCTTTGGGTCGAACAGTCCGAACCGGTCAGGTATTAGACGTAGCTCCTTTTTTTTCTTTTTTTTAACCTTGGGAATGCTTGACGCATACCCCTCCGCGGGGGCGGGCGTAGGGGTTATGTCGGATTCGCTGGGGTAAAATAAAGATGTTAAGAAGAAAATGTACCTCCCGGAATACCGACTAAACCTACCACGGTGTTCCTCGACAAAACCACTATCGACGGGGCCGCGCGAAACACTTGCGCATGCGGTCGCGACCCCACCGAGGTTTCGGCCCGCCGTATGAAACGGCAGGCCACTACACGAAAGACCTACCCTATAGGCACTTCTAACACTCCCTACTGTCGTCCCTAGAGGGGAGACGGACTCGACATAGAGGCGCGCGTGGGAACACGCACGCCGCCTCTCGGACCTGGTGCTGAACAGATGGCGGGCAGGCCCACAAAGCCCGCCACCCCCAGCTCGAGCTGTTTAGTTATTCTCCGCTCAAGCACACCGTCAAGCACTTTAGCTGTTATAGTAGCCAGTGATATTGGCTTATCTGAGCAGTCCCCAGTTTTGTTTTTTACTATGGGTACAACTACTGTCCTCATAAGCTCATTTGGAAGGAAAGAATGCCTTATACATAGGTTGTACATCATAGACAGTATTCTAGGCAAATGCGGACCTGCGTGCTGAAAATGTTCTATGCTCAGGTTATCGTGACCCGGAGACTTGCCCCTAGTCATATCTTTAATAATATTCCTTACTTCCGTTGCTGAAATATTAACGGGCATACCAGATGTTTTGATCTCCGTGTCACGATCCTTAAAATGTACTGGTTGTGGAGCTAAATTAAAGTGTCTCCTGAACATATTCGCAATCCCTACAGACTCAGTCATGCCATCAATGCTCGCCGCACTAGTTGGTTTGGGACTCGACCGCTGGGTAGACTTCCAAAATTTGTGAAATTGTTTACTTTTATGTTCTTTCGCCAAAATATTCATCTTAGTTTGTTCTTCATTGTCGTGGCAGAATTTTAGTTGTTGTTTAAAAAATTTTCGCGTCTCGGTCATTTCAATAAACAAACGTCCATTTCGCGGTTTACCATGCCATACTCAGTTTATAAAGGCCCTCCTCGCATTGCCGTGAGCGTTCCTGACATAAATATTCCACCCAATTATTGGTCGCCTAACCTTGCCTGCTTTAATCGACATCTTTCGACAATTATCGACAGTTTTCCTCAGCCACCTCACTGATAGCTTTTACAACAGTGTTGTACAAGGAGATAATTATTTCGGCATGGTCTTTATTATGACAGAAGTTATCGCAACATTCTCTTAACTCAGGTGGCAAAACTATAACTTTAAGCTTCTGCATGCATAAACAATGGTAATCATCTATTTGCGCAGCATTTCTTTCACCCCATCTTACCCTACTAACATTCTTAAATTTTTGTTTTACAGATACAACCGTTGGCCTAACCATCTCTTTTTTTTTTTTTTACGTGGGGAAATGCACCTGTTGCATACCCCCCCGCCACTAGGGGAGGCGAGAGGGTTATGTCCGGCTCTCCCGTATTTCGGGCATACGGACTAAAACCCCACGGTGTGCCCCTTCGCTGCCTTGAATAGTGGATGGGCCGCTGGTAAAGAAACTACCTCAGTGACCCACCCAGCAGACTACAACTCCTGGACGACGCCCCGGCACTACAGAGGGCGTCGGACCGACTCAATGGCTGGCGGGTGGAAGATCCCCGTTCTTCCGCCCGCGGCCTACATTACGGCGGCATGAGGCGCGCGAATGCGCGCCTGCGCCGCCCGGTTCGCCGGCGACGGCTCGGATCCGCAAGGATACTTGCCTCACGGATCCGCTCCGCCGCCTCCTTCTGCGAGATGATGTCCTCGCAGAAGGATGCGACCGCTGCCCACTTCCTCTCGCTGTCGACCATGGCTTTGATCACGGCCGGCAGCGAGAGGTCTTCACCCACAACCTCAATGAGTTCACGGCGCTGCACCGCCCAAGCAGAACATTGCTCGAGCGTGTGCTGCGCCGTGTCCTCCACACACTCGCAGTGGTGGCAGATGGGACTCGGTTCCCTCCTAGCGACCTTGTGCAGGTATTTGCCAAAGCAACCGTGCCCTGACAACACCTGCACCAGCCGGAAGGAAAGAGTCCCATGCTGCCGCCCTGCCCACCGCTCCAACACCGGCTGGAGGGCCCCAACGGTTCTGAAACCGGCCATAGGAGCCTCTAGCCGCGCCTTCCATTTTAAAATCATGCCCTGGTGGGCCCGATTCCGCGCGCGCTCTATGATAGCCGGAAGGGGACGGCAACCCGTCTCCTCCCGCACTTCCTCACTCACTGTGTACACTTCGGCGAGCACCTCAGCCTCCAAATCCCACGGGGGTGTCCCGGCCAATGCGCAAGCTGCATCGGCCGACACCGTGCGGTATCCTCGTATTACCCTGACCGCTATGACTCTCTGCGGTCTCCGCAAGAGAGTCCTGCACTGAGCGGTCAGGGAGTCAACCCACACCGGTGACCCGTAAAGCGCCATCGACCGGATAACCCCCGTGTAGAGTCGCCGGCAACCAGCACTAGGCCCGCCCAAATTTGGCAATAATCGCCCGAGGGCGGACGCAGTGCCGAGAAGCTTCGGGGCGAGCTGTCTAAAATGCTCGTCGAAGTGCCACCTTCCGTCCAGCACCAAGCCCAGATATTTCATGTGGGCCTGGACGGGAACGCGCGTCGAGCCCACCATTATCGAGGCGCCACGGGGTGGACCGCGACGAGGCCCATGAAAGACTAGGGCCTCCGTCTTGTTAATAGCCACCCGTAAACCCAGCGCCTCGATACGCCCGACCACCTGGGAAACCCCCATAGTGGCCAAACGGGCCGCCCTTCCTTGGACATCCGTGTGGGGGGACCCCCACGCAGTAGACTTTGCGTTAAAGTCCCCCATCACAAGGATGCGGCTAGATGATATCCGCCGTATCGAGACCTCCAAGTTGTTGAGAAAGGCCTCGAAATCTGCCAGACTCCTGTTCGGGGAGAAGTACACACCAACGATTGTGACCTCTCCCCACACGGCCGCAACGTATCCCGCTCCCCTCTCCTTAACTGAGAGGGAGGGTGAACGAGGCGCCGTGGAGCCGACGACTGCCACGGAGCTGTCCCGGTCACCTGCCCAATTGGGGCTGGGAGGAACATAATATGGCTCCGCGGCTACAGCTACACCGATCGACCACTCCGCCATGGACTGCAGGAAAAGGTCCTGCGCTCGGGCGGAGTGGTTGAGATTCGCCTGGAGGAGGAGATAGTCACGGTCCTGGTCCATGACTAAGTCGACATCCCCTCCTCCATCGCCGAGGGCGGTCTTACCTCAGGAGATAGGGCGGCAGCCGGGGTCGATGGGCTGCCCCCTTCTACACGCTTTGTGGGCGGGGATTTGCACCCCCTGTCGCCACGGAAGTGGGCAGCTGATCGACCAGCCGCCGCGCACGCCGGGCAGTGCGGGGTCGCCTTGCACGCTCCAGCGAGGTGCCCAGGCTGACCGCAGCGATAACAGGCGTCACTGCGGTCCACGGGGCTAGGGCAGTTAATACGAGCGTGCCCAGCTCCCCCACACCTAAAACATCTCATGGGCCGAGCAGCCAGGATGTTGACCCTGGCCGAGCTCCAGCCTACGAGCAGACGCCCGGCGTCAGCCAGCAGCTTGGCCGCGGCGACAGGGCATTGCGCCCACACAGCGCCGACCCCCCCAGGGCCGGGACGGATGGTGCCAATCCTTATAGCATCCGCAGCTCAACCAGTTCGGCACTAATGGCACCAGAGACGTTCTCCGCGGACACCGAATCATCGAGGCCGGTGATGCGCATCTCTGCACACTTTACCGGCCTCGCAATCCTGACACCATCCGTCTCAGGAAACAGACTCCTGAGCTTAGCGGCGATATTGTCTGCCGCTTCACCTCCGTCAGCTCCGGGGAACTCCAGGATGTGGCCTCCTGTGTGAGTCTGGCGGACCCTGGCTCCGGGGTGCGTAACGTCCCCAGTGTTCCACCTCGCCTTGGAGAGCACGGCCTGATACGTCAGGCCGCGCTCAGCCGCCTCCGGTAGCACCGTGATGACCACGGCAGCTGACGTTGGCGCTCGGAGTCTGTTTCTCCTCCGCCTCTTTTTCTTGGCCCCGCCTTGGTTCCCGGGGCCAGGTCTTACTGCCGCTGCAGTCGTCGCAGCAGCAGCCGCAGCAGCAGCCGCAGCGGCCTTCTTGGCCTTCTTACGGCGAGCCTTACCCGTATTCTCTACTGTCCGCCAGCCCTCTCCCTGAGGGATGGCAGGCGCAGGAGCGGGCGGCGCAATGAGCGCAGGTCCAATGGGGCCTCGCCGCAAGGTCTGGGGCGGAGGAGCCCTGGGTGCTGGAAGAGGTGGGAAGTCTTTGGCAGACTACTGCCGTCCTCCCTTCCCAACCCTGTTGCGAACCGTTGAGGGCGCGCGAGGGGCTGCCGGTGCCGGCGACGATGGCGCTGGCGGGGCCTTACCAGCCACAGAGGCGGCAGCAGCGGCGGCCGCAGGCGGCGCGGCTTGCAGCCGCGACCGATAACTTGGTGCCGGCAGCAGTCGGTCACCGAGACCTGCTATGCGGGCGTCCACATACTTAAACATCGTCGCCTGCAGGTCCAGTTCTTGCCCTGATGGTTGGGGCGACTGTTTCGATGCCCGCCCCCGGGTTTCAGCCCTAAGCCGCACCATCTCCCGGCGCAACTCAGCCATTTCCGTCTCCAGCCGCGTGAAATTGTCGGCCAGGTACACGACCGACTCCCTTGTAGACTCCCTGCAGCTGCCGCCTCCTTTAAGTGCTTCTGGAAGGTACCCTTGAGGTTCCGAGACTTGGACGCCACCTTCGTCACAATCTCGGATCCATCAAGGACCCTCTGCACCGCCTCTGCTACCGACTTGGGAGTGGGGCTGCTTACCTGCGGCCGGATTTTCTGCGCGAGCTGCGCCACCTCCTCCTTCGCGCACAGCTCTGTCGCCGCGCGCTTAGCTGCTGCCACCTCAGCCGCCTTTGCCGGGCCGTAAGGCCCTGGTGTGCCGGGCCGGTCCCTGCCCCTTCGGGCAGTCCCGACCTATGGGTTTGGCGCTGCGCTCGAATCCCCTTCAGACTCGGTATTCATCCGACGGGATCGGCGCTTGCGCTTCCGTGCTAGTGCCGCCTTGTCCGGGACTAGCCCAAGGCGACACTCATCGCGGAGTCGGTGTCCGACTCCGCAGGGGTTTCGGTGCCTGAAATTTCGCGCGGCACGGCGCTGCGATGTTGGTTGCCCCCCACAGAATACGAGGGGCAGACGGAGCCAGCAGGCTCCGTGAGGGATTCTCCGGGCGCGGCGCACCCGGTACCCTCCTGGGGTAGTTTAAAACCTTAATCGGACATCATGACATTTTGTTTTGGGTGGCCCTAATGACTGGGTTCCCCCCAGCCGTACAGCCCCTCGCCGGGCCACAAAGCTTGAGCTTTGGGTTATTTTTATAGAGGTTGTCTTCCTCGCAGCCCGAAGGCCCCCGGTCCTGTCAGTTCAGGATTACGGGTTGGGCCGGATGGGGGTCCATGCTGGACCGATCCACCCGCCCCAAGACCGCCCGACTGGTCAGGAAATCCATGCTCCCCGCCCCGGCCTAACGGCCCCCACTCGTGATTTTTTAGAGAGGTTGTCTTCCTCTATCCCCCCCAGGTTGGGCCGGATGGGGATCCATGCTGGACCGATCCACCCGCCCCAAGACCGCCCGACTAGGCAGGACGCTTACGCTCCCCACCCCAGCCTAGCGGCCCCCCACTGGTAATTTTTTAAAGAGGTTTTTTTCCTCTATCCCTCCTGTCTCATCCACGTGTCCTCTGCTAATCAGAGGAACACGTGGAGAGACCCCCAAACGCGGCCCTCGCGAGCCGATAACCTCGAGACAAAATGCCTCGGGTTCCCTACGCGCGCGGGTGCCGAACGCGACGGCATAAGGCACCGGTTGTCAGAATATTAGCCGCCAGAAGTTAACCACACAAACGAGGGGAAGATGATCAGACCAGTACACATCTTTGTACACTTCCACATGCTCTAGTGATTTCCAAGCTGCTTCAGTCACCAAGCAATGGTCAAGCCAATGTCTGCTACCACAGGCATCACTGACAAATTTATATGTATCAGAATCAGCCCCAAATTTACTGTAGTCAGCACATATCCACTTTTGTTCCTCACAAAACCTTAACATTTCACGACTAAATAATTCCCCAGGAAGCAGCTAATACTATGGAGGTGTTGCTGAAAATCAGCGCTGTATCGCAAGCGGTGCAGCATTATATATGTATGTTTATCCATTGTCTAGTAACCATAGTACAAGCTCTGCTTAGTTTGGGCTAGATGGTGTTGTGTGTATGTGATAGAATATTATTATATTATTATTATTATGCTGAGCAACATTTTTTTTAATGAACACTGCGACGCGCATTGAACTGCAAGGGCTTCATGTATAAATGTGTATTCTTTATTATATACTATATATGAAATAATAGTATATTATGCAATTAATTAGCGTATTATAATGTAGTAATTCAAATATATAAAAGTTTATTTTTATTATTATCAATTTATAAATACATTTATTTCTGTTACACACAAATTTTGTATTAGGTATAATAATTTTGATTATGTGTTGCAATGTTTCATTAAAATAAAATATTTCTTTCTTTCTTTCTTTCTAATGAATTTTACTTTGTTGGTACTTTTGATTTAAGTATAATGAAGTCTGTAATATAGTTATAGTAGTTCCCACGCCATTGCCACTGTGTTGTGGATTCGAGGCCCGCACGCCACAAAAAATTATATGATTACCAAATAGTTGTTCCGCGTCTGGGTGTACTCTGTGTCCAATATTTGGTAAGTAATTAAAGTCTCTAGCGACGCAGGAACTTTACTCAGATTAAAAAAACGGACACAAAGAACATCCATGAATATGATTTAGGTATATCATCGTTCTATTCGCATAGGGAGGGTATCATCATACAGAGAATCGCAGCCAAATAGCCTTGTGTGTAGACTTTTCAGGCTCCTTAAGGAGAAGAAGTGCTGTCAGCAGGTGGTCAATGTGAGCTTTGGCCCTTTCGTTGGCAAAACGACTCCTCTTGGACGATTTACGATGTGCGTTTGATATTTAGTCCAAACATTCGTAGGCCACGATTACTAGTATTACAAGAGATTAAAAACATTGTTAATAAATTTTGAGGTCAATATACTTCTATTACTATCCCTTACCTAGATGTACAGATGAGACTTATTTAATATTTATAAATACAGGATAATATACGCCTAAGTTCCTCAGTATTCTGGTTGGATCGTTGAATGTTACTATGGAACATAACGGACATTTATTTCCTTTTTTTCAGTGTAACCTATAAAACTCAATCTAATTCGGTCCGATAGTTGTTACGTGATGTGAATACAAACGGTCCAATAGTTCCTGTTGCCGACCAAGTTAAAAAAGTTAATTAAGTGACTTATGCTCTTTTTCCATTAGGTGATGAGTTTGATGAAAGTACTATTGGTAATTGGATATTGTCCAATGTTAAGTTTGTATGGACTCTGTGGTTTAAATAGTCACCTGGCGAAATTTGTTCGAGTGAAAATTTGTTTTCCTTTTATTTTTCTTTATGGTATAGGAAGCAAACGGCCAGACGGATCGCCTGATGGTAAGCGATTACCGTCACCCATAGACACCCGCAACACTAGACGAGTCACAAGTGCGTTGCCAGCCTTTTAAAATTGCCTTCTCCCCAGGAGGGAGAGCGGGAGGGGAAGGGTTGGGCCTCCGGTATCCTCACTCACTCGACGAAACACAACGCAAGCGCTATTTCACGCTTTATTTTTATTTTATAAATGGCCAGTATATCCAATAACTACAACGTGTGATGTTTCAGCCATGTTGTATTGGCCTTGTTCAGAAGCAAACGGCTTACTGTTATTTATTACATAAAGAATGCAACGTGAAAGTAATAAATTATTAAAAAACTAGTTATATAGGTACAGAATATTTTTCAAGTCATATTTGCTTTCATTAATTTAATGTTTGTCAGGTCGCTGTGGAACTAGAATCAAAGAGAGATTTGTCTTTGATAAAGGAAAAAACTGCTCTTAGTTCAAACTTCATGCTTTCGTTTGTGCTAGTAAATGCAACTTAATATTAAATGTGATAATGATGTTACTTTGTAATAGCGAATGAAATACTAATTTTCTGATTCTTTAAGCAAACTGAAGTATTTTTAACATAGATTTATGAGCGTTAAACTATGTAATTTATTGGTTACTAGTAGTTTTCCCGCGGTTTCACCCGCGTAAGTTCCGTTCCCGTGTGAATATCGGGTTTCACCCCTTTCACCCCCTTCGGGATGGAATATCCAAAAATCCTCTCTTAGTGCTCTCCTACACTCTCCAAGGAACATACATGCCAAATTTCAGCTTCTTGCGTTCATAGGTTTCGGCAGTGCGTTGTCTGTCAGTTACTCAGTAACGGAAGAGTTTTATATATATAGATTTGGTTACACAATTACGAATATAAATAGTACTTATTCTGTATCATGTTATATTCAACTACGACCTACATATATATCAATCGTACCATCATTAAACCAAGTTTTAAATATGCAATTATGATTCGATTTATAATCAGTGATAACGGGCAGGCATCATTCGAATACGTAATTACCTATATAATTTTTCGTACAATCGAATATGTTTTTGAGTAGCAATTGCACGTCGCAACTTTGTGAGCTGATTTTGTTTTGGCTATATTTTATTTTTAAGAGCTTTACGGTGGCAGTGATAGAAAATTTCATAGGGAGTCGTTCGTCGGCTGGCGTTGTCATATTGTAGGTTATAGAAAAAATGAAACGCATGCGTGTAATAATGTTATAAATGTAAATGGAGATAAACGTAGAAGCCAAAGAAAATATGCATTGGGTGTGTCCTCACATACTTAATGATATGACGACAAATACGTTTTCAATAAGTAGAGGTTTTGAAAGGAAAAGGCATACTGCGCACAATCTAATTAAATTGGGATTAAGAAATTGATATGACGTATACTTTAGTTTAAATATCTTTTTTTAGTTTCACGTATCATGATTTATGTAATACGTAAAGGGCACTAACGCGGTTATATTAGGTAAAAGGAAAGTTCCCTTTTGGAACGGTTGCCGTTTCGACCACATTGCTCTGGTGTTTTGGCACAAGCTGTCTGACTGGCTGTTGTTTTTCTTTCAAGATGGCCCATACGTCGAGATTTACCATAAATATAATAATTACATATATATGCTTCAATATTTGATATTTCTACAAAGTAGCGTATCAATGTTCTTTATGAAATTATAATAGTGTCTGTATTACTAAGATAGCAAAATAAGCCAGGTAGACAAATATGCTTGTCCTTTATGTTGGCTCAAAAACATAGCTAGCGAAATCTGGATTTAATACACATCTGCATACCAGTTAGGAGATATATGAAAGTGAGTCTTATATTTTGTTATGATATGCAACAAATATTCATATATTGGACGTCTTCATTCGTTTTTCATTTATACACCAACTCTCTTTTGTTTAGATTTATAAATAATATTCTTATCTGTGCATGACAGCCCTATTATCTCTTTATGCTAGTATTTTGTAATACTATTTTTAGCATATTATTTTCTAGCTGAATATAAAATCCTAAATAACTGTTTGTTTAATTAATATACAATAGAATAATTTAGTTATGACCCAAATTTTGATTCAATTTCAATCTGTATTGCTTTCCATAATGTATAGAAGCACTTATAGTTAGGTTAGGTAATAATTATAGGCCACCAGGGCACAGCAGCTGTAGGAGAGAGAGCAGTTACATTCAAAGAAAAAACTTAATATGTTGCAATATCTTTATATATATAATTCTACTGTACGTGTGTATGTCACTGAACTCCTCCTAAAGGGGTGGACTGATTTTGATAAAAAAGTTGTGTGTGTTCATGTGGATTCGAGGATAGTTTAGATTTGGGTTTTTTTTTCGTGTGTACAGGACAACTTCTGTCGGTACAGCTAGTAATCTATAAATTAGTTTTATTAGTAGTTTCATTCATTTTTACTTTAAACTAATTTAAAAGATACAAGCGCTTAACATAACAAATATAGGTATACCTACATTGATATGAAACTTTTTTTGGTATAATTAGGCTTATCCACTTTTTGATACTGATTGATTGCGTGCAAATTGAGTTTCCCGTATAATTATAATATTTTTATATCGTATATTAATATTGCTAGATAAACTATACTGACCAATAAACCTAAAACGCAGTACTTAAGAATAGGAAATTGTTATCCAAAACTTATTCTATGCGATCAAAGTAACAATTGGTACCGCGTATATTGTGTGTATATTTTCAAAAAATTTATATAAAACAACGCGTTAAGCTTCTCGTAGCACAGGTTATGCAACAGCAAAGAGTAGATATAAAGGACATTGTAGTAAAGTGTTAACAATCTGTTTTCCTCGGAGCAAGTTCATAATTAATTTTAAAATATTTCACAGAGTAACGCGCGTACTAAATTGTACTGTGTATTGCGAGTAGAGGCACCATTAATTCTTTGCGAAAATCCTGTTAAATTATGCAGTTTTATGTTTTATTTGTTACTTGAGAAGATTTAGGCGAACGATTGTCGACCAGATCGGAGACGTTCTGGACAAAGGCCAGGTTAAGAGCACCTTAAACCGGCGAGCGTGTATGAGGAATGTGATGAATGTGAATGAAGCCAGAGAAGTGTGTCAGGATTGTAGCAAATAGAAACTCTGCCTACCCCTCTGGAAAACAGGCGTGAATCTATGTATGTATGTATTGTTACTTGAAAACAAGAACTGATATGTTTTTATTTTAAATAAAATGTGGGTGGTCTACATACATAGTTTGACAGCTCTATCACCGAATAGGTAGTGCTTTGTTACTACCGTATGACCTTAGGTTTTAATAGGGTTTCTACAACACCTAACATCCTGATCTGTACAGCCTGACTAATGTCTGCGATGTGCAGTTCGATGTGCTGTTATAAAAAGTTCAAGTCGAACCAATTTTCAGGTATGTATATGTATCTTATGTGGGAGCCAGGCAGTGCAGACCGGCGACACTTCGACCCAGTGGGATATTTTGTGTCGACACTCTCCCAATAACGACTGCCATAGATGTTCATGGCAGCCGGGTCCGACGGCTTAACGTGCTCTCCGAGGCACGGAGCAGGCGATAATTGTCAATCAATACGCACATAATTTCGAAAAGTCATATAACTTCCGAAAGTCAGAGGTGCGCGACGTGACCCTCTGCATTGCAGTCTGATGGTCTCCCCACTGAGCTATCGCTGCTCAAATTTTCAGGTATATTAAATACAATTAATCTTAACATTGTTAATTATTTCAATACACATGTATATACTGCCAAGTTATTTACTCGGTACGAGGGCATAGAAATAATAAGTGGCATTTCTAAAAAAAGGTCATCATCAACATCGCCGCGTACATTAACATCGCCAAACAGAACTGCACAACGTTATAAACATATTTAAAAGGTCCACCCTTTCGTCTGGAAACATTAGCACGACCGATAGTATTATTATTATTTGAATTATAATTAGCGACATGGAATCAATCAATATTCAAATGTTGGATTAGACAGCTTCCTTTTTCGTAGCAAGAACACATCGCAAATCCTAGATACCTACGCGTTGTAAGAACTTTAGGATGGAACTGAAAATGCAATACTCGTAGCTGAATTCTAGGTTGACACAATGTAAATTGCCGTCGCCACGCTAAGAGGAATGAAATATTTACACACACACAAACACACTACCTCCCCTGTCTACACAATAAAATATTTCTAAGTACAAATATATACAAATTAGATAACACTTGGAATATACGGTGTTCCTGCCTGGCAATGTAGGCGTTTTGTAATTAAACAAGTGAGAAACGGCAATGAATTGCCGTAAATCTTAGAGTTCGAAAACATGGTTCAAGTAATATGCAAAGGTCACGTGATACCACGTGATGACTTTGAGGTCAGAGGTCAGAGGTCAAAGGTCATAGTCATTTCGGGGTATATCGACTATGTTGAGTCGAATGGTGGTAACCGCTAGTCTCTAGCTCTTACGGTTCTTGAGTTGAAACATGGTATCACGTGACCTTGAAGTCAGAGGTAAAAGGTCATAGTCATTTCGGGGTATATCGACTATGTTGAGTCAGATGGCGTTGATTTCAAGTCTCTATCTCTTACGGTTCTTGAGTTGAAAGATAGTATCACGTGACCTTGAGGTCAGAGGTCAAAGGTCACAGTCATTTCGGGTATATATCGACTATGTTGAGTCGAATGGCATTGACTGCGAGTCTCTAGCTCTTACGGTTCTTGAGTTGAAAGTTGTATAACAGACAGACGGACAGGGCTGTTGTATAAGAGTTTTTTCGAACTCTAAAAGTCTAGGCAGATTAATAGGTTTCGGGTATTACGTTTTAAGTTTTTTAGATTAAAACCTTTCATTGTTTGTGAAGATTTAAATCATAGATGTATCCGTACTATGCCGAGATTTTTATTTAAATAGATTGTGCCTTCGGCTTTGCTCGCGTAGATGTAGGTTAGGTAAGTAACAGTACAATTTTTGCGGATGAGAGGTACCCAATGTCCTATTCCGTACTTCTAACAACGTGTATGAGAAATTTGATAATGATCGGTCTAGTAGTTAAGGCGTAAATATTCTATTCTATTCATATATATCTCATACGCACAACACCATCTAGCCCAAACTAAGCAAAGTTTCTACTATGGGTACTAGACACAATGGATAAACATACATATCTATCTTTTTTTTTGTAAATACGTACATATTATACATAGAAACACCCAGATCAAGACAAACATCCATGTTCACGAACACAAATGTTTGACTTGTGCGGGAATCGAACCCACCACTACGCCATCGACTGTACTTAGATTGAATAAAAAACTATCTGCACTAATAAGAATGAGCTCACACATATCATTTAAATGATAGATTTCGATAGGTTATAATTTTCAATATGAGTGAGCGAGATTATAATATATTTATAAATTAGAGTCATGTTGGCGTTGTGTGTCAGATGTCAACGAAACGACCAGAATGGTGACGATATTTATACTTAGTTGGGTGCATATAATAATAATAATAATAATAATAATAATAATAATATTCTATCACATACACACAACACCATCTAGCCCAAACTAAGCAGAGCTTGTACTATGGGTACTAGACAATGGATAAACATACTTATATACTTTCTTTTCTTGTAAATACATACATATTATACATAGAAACAGCCAGACCAAGACAAACATCCATGTTTATGCACACAAAGATATGCTATTTAAATACTTGGTTGTTGGTATAAACTTGCAGTAATGTAACGTGTCAATAGGTTTTTCTGTTTAGAAATTCTCTGAAGCAGCACGGAGCTTAGGTTTTTACGTATTAAGGGTCAAAAAGTTACCCTCTGTTACTCAAGATCTAAAACAAATGGGTATAATTTAAAAGCAGATATATAAGTAAAGAATACTACAAAACGACACGAAAGGACGAAACTTGACGAAATAATATAATACAAATTTCGTTAATGACGTTAAAAAATTTCGGTAAATGACTATATTTTAGTCTATAATAACTTTTAAACTTTCGCGTTGCATGATATATGTATAATACTAGCTGTACCGACAGAAGTTGCCCTGTACACAAGAAAAAGAAAAAATACAAGAAACCCAAATCTAAACCATCCTCGAATCCACATGAACACACACAATTTTTTTTATCAAAATCGGTCCAGCCGTTTAGTAGGAGTTCAGTGACATACACACGTACAGAAGAATTATATATATAAAGATGTGACTGAGTGAGCTTGTGACCACGGCCGGTGTCACCTGGTCGAAACGTCAAGCATAAAAAAGCAAAGCAACATATTATATATATATATATATATATATATATATATATATATATATATATATATATATATATATATATATTTTAGTCTTTTACCCAAACGGTAAACTTTTTGGTCGTACGTTTTGCCACAAAGACTATAACAATAGACATTTTCCTCTAAAAATACATCTGAGAATACAAATTGCTTCATAATAAAATAAAGGCCTATAATAAATCTCGTTGTTAGTCGACAAACGTTGACCCTACATAGCTTAATAACCCGATCCTAAGCTGCCAACATAGTGTACACAATTCTTATCAAAACCGCTAGAGGGCTAAGTTTTATGATGTACCCTACACTAAATCCCAGAACACATTAATTTTCAAGTATAGTTGCACATTTCATACATCATGGTCACCCTAATCCGGTTTTAAATGAACTACAGGCGGGTAACAAAATAAAATAGGTCTGGTCGTCTATTGTCTGAGTTAATGTACTGTTTACACACTGTATAGTGTAGGGGAGAAGTGTGACTGAAAGAAAACCGCCTTTGTTTATAAAACGACCGGGAAATTTATTTAGGATCAATTTTGTTTGGGATATTTTTGCGGGTATACTTTCGCTTCTTGTGAAGTTACTAAAACTTTACATGAATATATGACGTGTAGAGATTAAAGTGATTGTATTTTATGTTAATTAAATGGGTTAGCAACAGCTGGCTCAAAATATTAAAGATAGGCCAAGATTTTGGAACAATTAATTATTAATTGTTCCAAAATTAATTAATTATTAATTATTAATTGTCGGCTTCGGTGACGTAGTGGTTAGTGTAACTGACTGCCACGCCTGAGGTCGCGGGTTTGATTCCCGAACAAGTCAAACATTTGTGTGCATGAACATGGATGTTTGTCTTGGTCTGGGTGTTTCTATGTATAATATGTCTGAATTTACAAAAAAAAAAGTATATATGTATGTTTATCCATTGTCTAGTACCCATAGTACAAGCTCTGCTTAGTTTGGGCTAGATGGTGTTGTGTGTATGTGGTAGAATATTATTATTATTATTATTATAATTAAACAAACTTTTATTTGCTCGGGTATAAAATATAAAGTTGTAACATAATTATTTTATGGGCATGTACAACTATCTGCCACGAAGAAAAAAACAACTATTCACGATTTCGCAATAAATTCAATATCGTAGAGGACATAACGAGCACCCAGACAAGGGAAAATATTTTATGGTACACTACATTTTTTGTTCCGTGCGGGGTTTGAACCAACAACTCTCGACGCAAAGGTGAGGTTAAAACACTACACCATCCATGCAAGAAAATCAAAAATGTGATGGATAATATTCAGCTGAATGATTGGCGCAGCTTTTTGTAGCTCATCTCTCGTCGCCTCTTGCAATATAGTGGTTCCGAGTATTGTGTATTCGATTGCTACATGGAACGCAAATCTGTTTGATTCATAGATAGTAGTACCGATTTAAGGTACGTACTTTGTATACTTTTTCTTTGATTTTGTGTGTGTCAGTTGTTCGCCTCAGATGACCTTTACAAATTTATGTGGACTATGGGTGACCGCAGAAGGCTCCCAACCCGTTATCAACGTACTACAAGTACGTACATATAGACTGGGAAAGGCTACATATAGTAACGCTTACTATTACCATCATGCAGATCGTATATTTGAAACACAAAATAAATGGCGATTAATAAAAATAATGAGCCTGAAAGTAGTTATAGGGATACACGTGATATTACGTATATCAACAGTAGCCTAATTTACTTTAGTAGTAAAATTTTGCTGTTTATTCTTGAGGAGATAAGTAATAACATCTGAAATTCAGCGGTTTCCAGATTAAATGGATCTGGCGGTTCCTATATCCTTTTGAAAATAATTAAATCATACAAATCAGTTAATTTGTCACCAATTAATCGGTAAACACAGCAAAAAAAATGAACACAGTATCAATTTGTCGGCCTCGGTGGCGTAGTGGTTAGCGTAACCGACTGCCACACCTAAGGTCGCGGGTTCGATTCCCGCACAAGTCAAACATTTGTGTGCATGAACATGGATGTTTGTCTTGGTCTGGGTGTTTCTATGTATAATATGTATGCATATACAAAAAAAAAAGTATATAAGTATGTTTATCCACTGTCTAGCCCAAACTAAGCAGAGCTTGTACTATACAAGCTCTGCTTAGTTTGGGCTAGACAGTGTTGTGTGTATGTGGTAGAATATTATTATTACTATTAATTAAGTCTTATTTTTTGAAGTTGGACGAGAAGCTTGAATTAGGACTATGAACTACGTACTTTCAGCAAATAAATTGCAAAGTAAAAAAAACAGTAGTACAATGGAAAAGACTCTAGTGTATAATTAGAAAAAGGCTAATTATACACTTTCTTTCATCAACACCGAGCAGTTTTTATTTTGCCGGAGAATGCAACTTTGAAGCAATTGTAAGTATAGTTCTTAAAGATAGAATAATTAACGAACCGGGGGTTAGCCGCGATGAAAAAGAAACTTCATTGCAACGGAAATTGCATGAGTTTGAAGAGCCATTGTGGTACATTTTTAATAAAAGACTGAAAGTATTTTAATCAAACTCAAGATATTCTAGTCTTTTGAGGTTTTATATGCCTAACAAGAATGAATAAAAACAGTTCCTAGAAGAATGAGTTGCTTTAAAAAAATAGTCCAATGACTGGATGAGTCGTTATTACCGGAGTAAAATTATTAACAAGCAATCCAAGCGCCAAGTGTTGTGGGTTCGATTTCCACAAGGAACAAAAATTTGCGTGTGTCATAGTTGTTCCGAGCTCCGAGCTGGGTGTTCTTTGTACCCATTTTTTCAATGTTTGTCCCCCATGACACAGGACTTATTCCTTTTATATAAAAAATAAATGAAAAACCCGTATAAATCTGTTCTGTGGTATATAGGTACTTCAGAAGTGTGTTAATTACATGTAAAGGGTATTGAACCCAAAAAAATACTCAATAGAGTAAGATTTCTCACTAAAATGGCTTAGTGAGAGTCAGGTATGCTATTATAATTTGTCAAATATATTTACTTCTTTTTGTAGATTTACGCCCAACACTAAGGTATTTTATTTTCATTATTTACATAAATGTCCTCGTGATTAGGAACAACGTGTACAAATTACATGACTACCAAAGAAATTTTGTAAAACGCCTTTGTCGGCCTTTTATATTGCACATGTTATCCAAACAAACTGTATGGATGGCGTTTGCTTGGTAGTGGATCTAATTTCCGTATACAGCTAATATTTATATGATCTATGCCCAGCAGCTATTAACCCAGTAGGTCTGTAAGTTCGTAACTGTTGTATAATCGCTGCTAAGCTAGAATATTGAACAGTTCCTAGTTGGGGAATCTTTAAAAAGAAATACTCTTGCTGCCGCACTGAGAGACATTTCATGATTGCTTAAGATACCTACTCTTTGGTACAGATTTTACACAGTAAACCTTTATTAAGGAGTCACTTAAGTAATCATTAGTCTCTGCGGCAGTTACAATTAATTTAAAATGTGTTCACAGAACAACGCAATGGCAGAATATTTCAAATCAAAATGACAAATGAAAATAACAAAACTTCCGAGCCCATTGAAGCACAAAGCAAATGTTTAACGTGTCATCGTCTAAATGTTTATTAAAAAACTGAAAAGGCATCAGGTCTATCGGGCCACAATGTAGGCCGGGCCATTCACTAGGTTCACTCACGGACAACAAGGCATTAAGCATAAATCCCTTTATCTGGCCGTCCAGTCGCGTCGGTCAGGCGTGGCATTGCTCCCTCTGTTGTGGGTTTAAGATGAGCGGGAATTGGACGACCAACTTAAGTAACCTTTGGTGTAAGTATACCAGCTTTTGTTCTTTTCGCGTGATTGAATTTAAGGAAAAGGAAAGTAAATATTGATACCAGGAAACTGGTAGTATTAGTTCAATGAATTAGATTGGGATACACTGACAATTGGCGAGGTTTGCGAGTTAATGATTTGTAGGGAACTGAGCACTATAAAGAGGTTTCAGGTATTATCATGTTTTTGTTTATAGTTTGACCGAAACCGCTGTACCGCGCCTTAGGTATGTGCGCGGTGAGACGAGGGGCAGGAACGCAGGCTAACAGGCCGCTGTCATTCGTCAACGCTCACGGTAATCCCCCCGTCTCGCCGCGCACATACCTAAGGCGCAGAGGTTTTGGTCAAACTATAGTTCTAATCCTTTACATTGTATTATAATAAGAGTAAATTTAGACAATTAATTAAAAGCCTAATTATAATATATTTTCTATTGATATTTTCGTAATGTGTATAATAAAGATTCGGGTTTGTATGAATGTTAGACGGCGAACATGAGTAAAGTGTTATCAAGTGTGTCTGTAAGGGAATTCTCGGTACCAATTCGTAGTCAAAAAATTCTAGACGCCTATAATATAATCGTAGTTGAGAAAATCTAGGTTTCGTCGCATCTGCCTAATTTTCTCTCTAACTTTCTTCTTACCATATATTTACAAGCAGGCTCTCAATAAATAAGTGTATTACAGTCTACTGCAGAATATAAGCTTCTCCCATTGTACGCTACAATATCTAGTCTTCCACCTGCCGAATTCAGTCTAACTCAGTCATCTCTTACAAGTCATTGGTCCAGGTGTATATGTAAATAAAATAAACAATACTTTAAACAACCACCAAATACCGAGCCGGTGGAGGTATCCAATATTTTTTTTATTGACATCTGACTCTCCGAGCATTTTTCAAGTGAATTCCACGAAAATGGCAAACAAAGGCAAGTAGGTGTGCAAAGTTTTATCTAAATACGTTTTACGGTTTACGTGGTATTGAGTAACTAACAATCAATCATGTTCACAAATTTCCACATTCATTATATTAGTAGGAGTGGAATTTGTGCTCAAGGTAAATTTACCATCGAGTTCAACCTGCGTTTATTCATCTTCATATGCAACTCAATACGAAAAATATTGTTATTCAATATTCGCCATCTGTCCTCTCGCAGTTTTAATGTCCCCAACTCATAGGTGGAGTGGTGTATTAACTTACACCGGCTTACTATATCATGAGGTGGGAGTAACAACATTTTGGTATAAAAGTCTGTGCTATTATGCCGAGAGCATTCCGTCGTATGAAGTCTATTGTAGCAACTGGCTTTGTAAAAAGTAGGTCATAAATAATTCTTTTAAAATGTGTCATTCAGCTCCATTCTTTAGAAATACGGCGGTATACCTGTTTTAGTTTAGAGATTGTATTTTGTATTATTGAATGATGTGTGATGGAAAGGTTTTATTGTGTTTGATGTCTTGAGATGTACCTATACTGTAGAACTTGAAAGTGTTTTTTTGTTAAGCGTGCATTGAATACGATAAGCGGCTTTAATGCTTGACGTATTTTAAAAACGATTGATTGTACATACAAATATTGTCTATATATATATATAGTTGATTGACAGAATAGCGTCAATTTTTCGTATCAGTGCTCTATATGCTTCAGAACTCACGGACACAGCATATAAGATATCACTCTATATCAAGAACCTAATTAAAAATATCCTAACGTGCTTCTTAATTGTCATTACATGTATTTTTTATTAATCAACCTCTATTGACGATACTACCACTTTTATAAGAGAAGGCTGGCTGTCTCGGTGGCGCATCGTTAGTGAATGTGACTGCTGTGCATGAGGCTTCGATTCTCGATTCAGGGAAACTGTTATAAGATTTTAATTAATAAATTTTCTCTAGAGCTTAGCGGCGCTCATAGCCACTTGCACTCACTGATTGGTAAACGATTAGCGAGGTTAAGCAACGTTGGGTGCAGTCAGTCTATAGATGGGTGACCGCTTAGTGGTATTTCATCTGAGCGTCTCCGTGCTTCGGAGGGCACGTAAAAAGTCGGTCCCGGTTGTTGCCAAATTGACAGCACTCGTTAAGTCATGTCAGAGGCCTACGGGCGGCTTGAACAACTCTTGACAACAGGTTGGCCACTAACCACACGAAAAGAAAAAGAAGAAGTAGCCCTTGCTACTAAAGAAAAGTGGTTATACTCCGTAGTTTAAAACTGAACCATAGGTATTAACAGGCTTGCGTTCAGTTATGTGAAACCTACCATGTGCATTGTCAGAATACAGGTGTCATACACCTCACTTCGGGCGTGAGCCTATTAATGTATGTTTAAGAAAAGAGCACCTCATTCCACACTACTGAATATGATAATATTTAATGTTCAATGACTTTCTATAGATTTTCTACCTAAGTAGGCTTTGTTGTGTAAGGTGTATCGATTATGATATTTTATATGCTTCCGCCAAAAGTTTTACCAAATGTTTTTATTTCTGAGTTAAAGATAAATTGTTGTTTTTTACAAAATATAGATATACATACATATATTGGAGAGCTTATATGGTCTACGGATGTTAAGCGGTTACCGTAGCCTTAGATTGCTTGCACTGATAGAGGCGTTACGCGCGCGCAGATAAACATACTTCTTCTGTCGTTGCTTCATTTTGATTAATTTTGTTTAGTGGCTCAAAGACAAAAGATTGGACATGCTATGAACTAGCGCCTTGTTTATGTGGACGGCAACTCTACTTTAGATTTCTTCAGTATTATGTTAACATAATACTGAAGAAATGTCCAATCTTGTCTCATTCAGTCTTACTTATAAACTATATGTAAGATGTAGCTAAGTGTTAATTAGCGACAATTCAGGAAAGACGTTATCGCTTTATTTAACTAACACTCAACGTTGAGTGTTAGTTAAATAAAAATTAAGTAACAGCGGCAGGCGATTGATAATAGACTTGAGAGCTATTCAGTTGAGAGGTAGCTAAGTATAGCTTACGATATTGTTATAAGTAAGACTGATAATTGATAACACGAATAGATGAAGTAGTATGAATACTATATTAATGAGCATGCTTGAAACAAAGGTACTGCAAGCAATATTTTGTGAGTTTCTTCATAAGAGAATGGCCTCAAAGTTAAGTAAAGTTGACCCAAACAACATAACGCCATTAGAAGGAATGGCTACACTACAAGTTTAACTAGAGTTAAGTGCGTCTAACTAATAATAGCGGAATTGGCTCGCCGTGAGTTAGGACGTGGACAAAAAGCTAATAAGCGCACGTTTATTTTTTTTTTGTCATATTAAAATATTTGATCTTCATAAAATAATTTCAAGTATTAATTAGACAAGATAATTATTTTTAAATAAATTATATGAACTAAATAGAAATTCGTTAAATTTTGAAATAAAAAGCCTGTTCGAGAAGTACAGATCCCATGAGAAGAAACAGGTATTGAGAATTCTTTATTAGAAAAATCAGTGGCATTATGATCGGCATGAGAATCAAAACTGAGAAGTCAGGATCAGTCGATACTTTAAGTGGAAACTAATACCACATGACCAAAGATGGGTTATACCGTTTATGTCAGCCTTGGTCTATAAACTGCGACATTTCTGAATACAGACTGGTTTTCAGTTAAGAGGTCTAGAATTGCTCGATATATAGGACTATAAATCCTACATATCAAGCAAGTGCAAGGTGACAAACTTCGCATTATATTGTTACTTTTTTATTGAGGACTGTAGAAATTATATACAAGCAGCGATAGCTCAGTGGGGAGACCAACAGACTGTAATGCAGATGGTCTCGGGTTCTAACCCACGTCGCGCACCTCTGACTTTCGATAGTTATATGACTTTTCGAAATTATGTGCGTATTGATCGACAATTATTGCCTGCTCCGTGCCTCGGAGAGCAAGTTAAGCCGTCGGTCCCGGCTGCCATGAACATCTATGGCAGTCGTTATTGGGAAAGTCAGTACCCTCTAATATCCTGACACTGGTCTAGCCTTAGGGTATCGTTAGCCTTCGGGTTGCGGAGGTCAGGTGGCAGCCGCTCCGTGTAAAAACTGATATCCAGTCAAATCCGGTTAGACTAGAAAAGCCGATCCCAAGTGACTTGGAAATAATAAAGGCTAGGGAGAAGACTGTAAAAATTATATTATGTGCAAACTTGCATCACTTAGAGACCCATAGTTTTAAATATGATTGTTATTCATACTATTCAGGTACTACGTAATCTAAGAACTTTTTTAACTCTTTTTAAGCATATTATGCGTCTGGAGAAGGAGTGTGGGATTTGAATGTTGAAGTGAAGAAAGGATTTTAAGACGGATTTGGATGAAATTTGGTACACGCAAAGGCCTTACATTTTTTCCCAATATATTTGCATATAAAAAATATTGCAGAATGCTATGGTGCTACTGAATTCTTTAAGAAATATATTTTTGCATATCTGTCAAGTGTGAGAAAAGAACATAAAATACAAAGTATGTATAAAAAAGATCTAATAAAATCTATTCAATCCAGACAAACTGTAAACCAGAAGTTTGTTCAACGCCACTCGTGCGTAACTTGTTTGAATTTCTCCCTTCACGGGCTACGTACGAACTACGTAAGCTTTTCGTAATCATATCTAGAATTTACGTACCTTGTACGAAGTCTTTTGGCTTTAAAATGACTTCAATTTCGGTTAGTTTATTATATAGTGTTGTGATCTTTAAAATCATGATGGTTAGTAAAAAGGAGCGGCAAAATTTTCTTCACACCGAACATTCGTTTCGTAATTATCTTTGAGTCGAAATTTTGGGCAGGTATGAAAATGCGATGCAAATATAAGAAAATGTTCCTTGCATACATATACTAGGAGCAGTATAACTGTATGCCTATTCTGGCAGAATATCATCCACGCACGTATGCTAGGAGCATTTTAAATATTTAGATGTAATATATATGTACCTATTTATCTACGCAAATTTCTATTTAGTATTATCATGTTACAATTTGCACCTGCTGGCAGTCGAGCTATTTTTCCACGCCTACCGCGATAGCAGTACTCTAACTCTAAACCTTATTCAAAGAAGGACAAGTCATAACGCTTAGAAAACACCGCAAGCAGCTCATTACAGTGCTACGTAGACAGCATTGCTGCGGGGAAGAGTGGTACGATGGTATTAAGTACGCTTCCAAAATCTGTTAACCTACACTTATAGCTACAAAACATAAGAGTTGGGCAAAAGTTCCTCCCTTGATGACTTCCAGAACCCAAGGTTACAAATTAACACAAGTACAAGACGTCATCAGCAGAGTTAATTTTCCAGTTCCACCCTGTACTTGCCTTTAGACAGTTAGTTGTTAATGTCATAAGCCGTGGGGCCACTCATTACTTAAGCTTATTAGTAAAGCAGCCTACACTTAGAACATAATCGTTGACCTCGTTCAGTACTGTTAAGGGACATATTTGGATTTCAGCAAACGTTTCTGCCAGCAAAAGTATAAAAGCTTTGTAGATATTCTGATCCTTGTGTGCTTTAGTATATAACATAATGTACGAGTATATACCTATACATGCATAAAGAGTATACGGATGGCGTAGTGGTTTAAAAGGTCACTTTGCCTTCGCCATGTGTTCAGGGCTCGACTTCCAAGCGGGCCAAAATTTTGTGTGATCTACATAATTATATTATGGTTGTTACGACTCTGGGTGTTCTTTGTTTTTAATTGTTTGAACTATTTAATTACACTATTTAGTAATGTTTATATCTTATTTACACATATTGAAGTATATTTTATTTTTATGTTTAGACACTAGGCGCCGGCGTCACTAAATTGGATTTGGCAGAATACCAGTGTTGCGATTTAACAATCGCAACGTACGCTGAGCGATGTCCAAATTTTGGCACTTATGGGACACACTCTTTCACATTACTTTTTAAACTTAAGTTAGACTTAAATAATTTAATATATTATTGTTTGTATCACTGCTTACTGACAATACTAGCCTTGGCTTGAATAGAGGCAGTTTCCGTTTAGTTAAGTGGAAAATGTGGTGTTGCCAGTGAGCAGAAATAAAATTGTACTGTTAGTATTTGTTTTAATTTTCTAGTTTTATAATTGTTCTGTTTTTTATTGTGTATAATTTTTATTTTTTTATTCTTTCATATTTAGCGTGTACCCTTTTGCCCATGAACATCTATGGCAGTCATTATTGGGAAGTCAGTGCCCTATAATATCCTGACATTGGTCTTTTTTTTAATTTTTATTGGTGGTGGCAGCCGCTCACTGTAAAAACTGATATCCAGTCAAATCCGGTTAGACTAGAAAAGCCGACCCCAAGAGACTTGGGAATAATAAAGGCTAGGAAGAAGAAGATTTAGCATGTGCCCTTTTGTTTGCCAAAATAAATATTTTTTCTTTCTTTCTTTCTACTTCTTCTTTACTTGTATTTTGTAGCACTACCATTGACTTTGAAATTATTTCTAATGCATGATATATTAAATAAATATACATTTTTATAAGTACTTTGCATATAAATCAAAGTTGAATAAGAAAGTTAAAAATTTACGTGTTTCTACATCAAAATTTTATATTTACAGATAGGTATTTTAGTTTCTTGCCAGATTGGTGGATTCAAATTGTAGGGTAACATTTTCAATAATTTAAAATAAACCTTATTTATTTTAAAGCCAAGCAATTATACAAGTTAAATATTATCGTACTTTGATTTGCCAATCAAAATATTGACGGATTAAGTAGTTGGTATGAAAACTTGGTGTTACCGATTTTCTTAATAGCGCCAATTTCATACCGCATTCATAATTACTTTAATTTATTAATTAACGATCCGTTCTATGCTTAGGTTGAACATAACATATAACTTATGAATATCTGGAATAATCTACCTTTTAAATAGTGAAAGATTATACCTAATAGGTGCAGATGTTTCTGAGATGACGCTCCACATAGATACACAATCTATCAGATCTGCACTATCTCTTAATAATATTGTAATAGACTAGCTGCCCCCGCGATTTCACTCACGCTTATTATTACTACTCCGCTCCCTTTGCTCGTGGCGTGGCGTTATAATTATATAGAGCCTTCAGCAACACGACACTGCTGACGCTTTAGTTTTGTATAGTCAGGCGCTAGTATGCACTAGCGTCGCGCGGCAGTCGTCTCCCCGCAACCACTTAATTAGGTCGTAATCCAATATGTATTTATATTATTACTGGTACAAGTGAATATATATCCATACAGCATATTACCAAATTATTTTATTTGACTATGCACAAAGAGAACACTTCTCATCCAACATAGATTTTACATTGTAAATAGCATATCTGAATATCAGTTATGCTAATTCGGTCAACCGTAGCATATGCTGACCGAGAGATATTTGGGCACGATGATTTTACATTATATTTGAAATATTGAATTAAGGTATAAGCATATTTCCAATCATACCTTTAATAAGCATATTTTCTTTTTTTTACATATTGCGATTCCTTTAGTAGCGCATCGCTAGTGATATCATTATTTGAATGCTCGTGTCTGATAAAGTTTACTTATAACCCAGGGTATGTATCTTATGTGGAGGCCAGTCAGTGCAGACCGGCGACACTTCGACCCAGTGGGATCTTTTGTGTCGACACTCTCCCAATAACGACTGTAATAGATGTTCATGGCAGCCGGGACCGACGGCTTAACGTGCTCTCCGAGGCACGGAGCAGGCGATAATTGTCAATCAATACGGAAATAATTTCGAAAAGTCATATAACTTCCGAAAGTCATAGGTGCGCGACGTGGGTTCGAATCCGAGACTCTCTGCATTGCAGTCTGTTAGTCTCCCCACTGAGCTATCGCTGCTTATTAAACAGTATAACCCAGGGTAAGTGCGATATTTTGTCAGTACTATGAAAAACCTGCTGCGCTGTCCAAAGTAACCATACACCTCTTCACTTAAAATTTCACGACCTTATGAACACTAACATAACCATTTTAAATATAGCATTCTACTGGGCTCAAATATTATAAGAAATGTACCAATATTTGTCAATGCAAAAATAAGAAGAAATAACGGGTAACATAGTTAATTTGTTAGACTAGAGAATACTCTGCTAAATGTTAAGTTTTTCCAATATTATTATTAATAATAGTTTTGTTGATTACTGTAATTCTTCTTATTCATGGGCGGTAATTTACGATCCTTCAATATGATCAAAGTTTAACCTAACACACTGTATTAGCGATAGGCAGCTGCAACAAAAAAATTAACTATCTAATTGTATAACCGCGGGTCCAAATGTCGATTAATTCACTGTCACTGATTATAATTCGAATCATAATCGAATATTCTAAATTTCATTCAACTTTGTTGATGATGTTTTCTATAGCCGCTGATGGCAGTAATTCTTTTTAAAAAGACAACTTCTGCAATAGGAATTTCTCCTGTATCGCAGCGGACTTTATTAACATTCAAACAACGGTTACAAAATACAGCCAGACTCAGAACAACCATTTATGGATCACATAAATGGTTGCTTTTTGCCCGTGTGGGATTCGAACCCACAACGCTTAGCGCAATGGCAGTGATGATCACTTAAAACACTACGCCAACCGCGAAGTCTTTCGTAAAATTTCTGAATCCTCTGTACGATGTTTCGCGGCTAATATTGTTTATCTATAATTACATAGTAATACAGTGTTTATATTATAATAATAAAATTAAGTTTATTTTATGTGCCTAAGGCAGTTCCAAGCAAGCCAGTTCCAAGTAAACCGTGAAAATAGTGCTCCTTTGTACTTACTAATTGTATTATAAACGTAATTACGTCACAAGCAACATGATTATAAGCTTTTTTATGTATTAGACAGCCAAAGTGTAGCAAAGTGAAAACTACACTTTCTTCAAAAATTCTTGCACTCATAATGCTTTTATTTCTTTGAATTGATCTTAATATTGTCTTCTGTTTCCGCGAATGTTATTCATTGAAATTAAACTATTATATACGGATTTTATCGCGTTGTTAATTTTACACTTTTTTACATAATTTAGAAACTACTACTACTAATTTAATTATTAAAACTATTTATATTTAAGTTTACACTTTCCCCGACGTTTCGGTTGCTTTTCAGCAGCCATGGTCACGGGGAGACTAAGATGGTAGTTGTCTCAATGTTCCAGTGTAGTTATTTCAAAGTACCCGAACATAATTTAATCATTGGTGTTTCTATTGACGCAGAATGAGCTCAAAGTATCATGAAGTCTAGCTGTGGTTTGCTTGGGTTTGACTATTTGTATTACTGGATCCCAAGCTGGTGGTACATTCCAACCATCTTCTCTATTAAAATTAGGATGCTTTTTGATTTCAATAGCCTCGCGAAGCATCCTTGGTAGGAATCGGTGTTCTTTAGCGAGGCGCATATTTACAATATATATACATTAATAAATGTAAATATATTGTATAATATATGTATATATATTATTTACTACGCATTATGTGTAAGATCAAAGAAGAAACAATCACAATAATATTCGACGTAACATTACTGTTAGTTAGGCGGAGTAACGTCTGTTACGTAATTATTTGCTGCGAGCACTACCACTGTGTGATAATATTAAAACAAAACTCGTAGGTATTTCCTTTAACATGTACCCCATTGAAGAGAAAAGGTAGGCAGTAATTATTGGTACCTACTATATAAAAGAAAATGGAATACGGCAGCCAGAAAAATTACTAATTAAATTCGCCCCGATGGCTCTTAAATCAGAGAACTAATTTTAATAATTTAATTAAGCACAGAGACGCAATGGTATGCCTTTGATAAATCGTAAGAAATGAAATTAGTCCCATCGGTATGTAGTACAATATTTTAGAAACAATTTTTCAAGTAGGAAATAGAAATTTCCGAGAGAGCAGACTCTCGATTAATGATAGCTTTAAGTATTCCCTGTATACCGACTACGGCTATGTTCTTGCTTCGAGTTGTTATTAATGGAGTTGAAACTCCAAGTGGACGTCGACTACTATTGGCTTCTTGCTCCTATATTAGATTATCCTGGTATTTGAATTTCTACAGACTGAAACCGTTATATTTTTGACTGCACAAACAAAGTAATGGATTAAGACACAATTTTCTTATATTTTAATAAAAAAATATAGTTTAATCAGCGTAGCGAATCATTTCATTCTGGCAGTTACATTAATATGTTTTAAATTTTCATTGTTTTTATAAGCCGTCAGTTAAAGCGATGTTTGTAAAACTCTCTTACAAGTCACCACATTTATCAGCTACTTTGTTTTGTAACGTCCAATACCAAAAAATAAGGTCAAGCAAATATTTTCGTTGCCTTTCTTCGAGGTTCAACATACTCACAAAATTTCGCAGCGTTACTTATAAAATGTTTTAACTTGATTGAGCTAAGTTTCAAACCTGATCTAGGGATTTATGACTGTTCTCCTGATGGAATGGTAATGCATGGAGCCACTTTGATCTTGGTTCTCAGTGAAACTTGCGTAAATTTTTCATTTTTAAGCTGATTTATTCTACGTTTGTGGGTTAACCGTAAACTATATTTAAAATGGAAACTCAAGATTCGATGAAAAATAAAAAATGAATCTGAGAAATTGATACTACAAAGAGCACATTTAGATTTACATGCATGTATCAGTAAATAGCTGATGGTATAAGGAGTAACTAAGTCGCCTTTTATATTATAAAAAAAACCGCGGTTTATAAATTAAACCCCATAAAATAATAAACAATATCCAATACAGCTAAACAACTAAATAAAATTAAAGTGTCTGTGTGTAATGTCAAAATAACAGCTCTATCTACATATAAATAACATTGAGATTATAATACTAAAATTAATACCAAAACGAATAACTGCTTTTGATTTTATGGCATTTTTCATTTTCGGTATAGATAAACCTATTTAACATAAACTTATCACACAGCTCCTGGACATAAATCGCGTGTAATATCAAGTCTGAAATTAAATATTATTATATTTTCTTTTAATATTAATATACACAGCGCTCAGTCTTAACGGAGACTGGGCATCTGCGCAGGAGATACTATAGTGCACAAGTGTGGGCGCAAACACAAAAGTACTCTTTGTTCCCTAATTCTCGTGTCCCGATAAAACGGTAATTCGACACGACCGGAGAGAGATCAGGCGCAGGATCAACGGCTTTACGTGCTTGCCGAGGCACGGGGGTGTCTAACACCGCCAATTTCTTAACTGCGGGCTGCTATTGAGATTTCTTAACTGAAAAACCCAATAACTTTTTGTTGGCCCGATTCGGGATTCGAACCCAAGACCTGCACAGCAGTCGCATTCACTACCGCTGCACCACAGAGGCAGTCAAAAGTTTTTACATTACTACGTATATGGTATACTAATTATAACACCAACTTACCACTAAAGCATAGGTATAAGTGTAACAACGTTGCCACAGTCCGTCTTAATTAATGAAGTCTAACTATTTATGCTCAATGAATATCAACTCACAAACCATTCGAAACTTTGATTATTCGAAAGTTTATATTAATTTCGACATTTGCTTTGCTAAGTCTCTATAGACAGACTATTCATACTCTGTAGCTTTAGTACATAAATGTTTATCATATAATAATAGGGGGTAAAGTATGAAGTTGCCGTTGTATAGTAATAGATACTTTGAATTGACAAAACCTTCATGGCGTGAGATTTTCGAGTGAAACGTGATACCAATAAGTTTCTTCTTTTAAAATATGTGCATCTTTCGATTTTCGACTTTCTATTGTTTTTTTTATTCAGCTCAGACGGGAAAGATGGATATTTCGAAAATCCGAGTCATTTTTGAATACGAGTTCCGACGTGGAACTAACGTGGCAGAAACGGCTCGCAATATCAACGCTGCGTTTAGAGAGGAGACTGCTAATGAATGGACTATGCGTTTTTGGTTTGCACGCTTTCGTAATAGAAACTTCGACTTGAAGAACGAACCACGAGATAGACCACCCACACAGGTGAATAACGCTGAATTGAAGGAGATGGTGGAAGCCGAGCCGAGTCAAACCACCCAGGAATTAGCGGCTTGATTTAGCGTTACCCTACCTACAATATTGGCTTATTTGCATCAAATCAATAAGATATGAAAAATGGGTGCCCCATGACTGATTTGCAGAAAGAAATGTGTGTTGAAACTTATGTGGCCTCGTTGAATCGGTACAGAAACGAAGTAATATTGGATCGAATTGTAACATATGACGAAAGGTGGATTCTTTACGATAAACGTAAGCGAAAAATGCAGTGGCTGACCCTAAGTCAAACACCGCAACAGTGCCCTAAAGCAAAGCTTACCAATAAAAAGATAATGGTATCTGTTTGGTGGTCTCTTCATGGTGTTATTCACTATAGCTTTCTCAGGTCTGGTCAAGCAATAACAGCAGATATTTACTGTGCCGCACTTTGAACAATGATTGCGAAACTGGTAGTGAAACAGCCCCGACTCGTGAGTCGATCTTCACCATTATTGCTCCATGATAACGCAAAACCTCACACTGCACGAGAAACCGTTGTAACTCTACAGCAGCTGCAGTTAGAAACCATACGTCATCCTCCGTACTCGCCAGACCTTGCTCCAATGGACTACCATTTTTCGCGTGATTTGGACTATTTTCTATGTGATAATAATATTCTTACCAGGAGGCAGTATAAAATGCTTTCACACAGTTTATTGAATCTAGATCCCCGGTGTTCTATCGTAAAGGCATAAATGAAGCTCCGCTTAGATGGCAGCAATGTAAAGATAATATGGGTAAATAATTCTATTAAATAAATATGGTACATCTTAGAATAAAACGAGTTTTTCAGTACTAATCGGCAATTTCATACTTTGACCCCTAATTTTTGAATAATCAATAACACGGTTTTCATTTTCACATTTATTGTTATTGAATACATCGTTACTTTATTTGCATATACCTATATATATATACCTATTTATTTATATATTTCGACCGCCTCGATGGCGTAGTGCTTAGTGTAACCGACTGCCACGACTGAGGTCGCGGGTTCGATTCGCGCACTAGTCAATCATTTGTGTGCATGAATATGGATGTTTGTCTTGGTCTGGGTGTTTCTATGTATAATATGTACGTATTCACAAAAAAAGTATATATATATATGTTTATCTATTGTCTAGTACCCATAGTACAAGCTCTGCTTAGTTTGGGCTAGACGGTGTTGTGTGTATGTGATAGAATATTAAGTATTATATTATATAATATTTACAACGTAAATTAAATTAGTTAAAATTGAATATTATAATAAACTCTTTATATAAACTTAATATATAGATCACAATAATATCTATATAAAAAACCTTTTTTAAAATATACACAGATATATTAACTACAAAAACGATCTCTCCGCGTCGATCTTACTTGGCAACCTGCCTAGATTAAGGCTGGTAGCATTCCTACGTTGAATGGCAATGCTAATTCTTTGCGCAAAGAAAATGGCAGCCATCTGGTGACGCAAGGTGCCAATTAGCTGTGTAGCTAGATCTCCATAAACAGATCTACAACTGCGACTTCATAAGCCCAGCGATTCGATACCTAACAGCTCACAACGGTCTTAACATCGTATGTCACTGAATTTCTCCTAAAAGGCTCGACAGTATTTGATAAAATAACATTTACTTTAATTTGTTTCCTGGATGGTTTTAAGTCACAATTGGACCCGGTAGGTGGCGCTGCAATCAGGTTATTCTTCAACAACAAACACAACAAATCAACGTTCACACATGGCAACATCTTTTGGGTTCGTTAGTTACATATACTTTACAGATTTACCTACAGCGTATACAATAGTTCTATATAAGTATGAATGTTCCAAATACATTCATTGTTATCGATATCTCCCTCAATATTACTCACATTTATAGTACCATTCCAGACAATTCCCTAGTCTGCCATAAAACCTGTAGATATCTAGAAATATCCATAAATTGACTCAGCTATTCGGTACGATATCATTTATTTTCCTAGTCAAACCAAATCCCAATAATTATTATTATCCCGGCATCAACATCAAATCCAGTAAACATCATACTTAATAAATAATCCGGGGGCAACTAAATGCTTAAGTTATTAGTATCTGTCGACAAAATAATTTACCCACGAGTAAAGGGAACGATATCGTTACGAGAATTATCTGGAACATAATGAATCATAATACGATGATGAATCTTCCGTGACATTTTGACCAAAGATACTTGTCACGAGATATTATTAATTATCTTTTAAGGAAAAAAATATTCCTTTTAACATCATTATGCGTATTATGCTTCCAGTCATTATTCTTTGTGATATGATAGGGGATTGTGGAGCGTGACTTTCCTTATTATCTTTTCTAATTAACTTTTATATTTTTTATTAATTGGTTTTAATTTGGATTCAGCTTACGACTAAATTGTTTTTATAGGGAGGATAAGTTATCTTTGCACATAAGCGTCGATCGATATATTAAGACTGCGCCGAGCGTAAGACATATAATGACAGAGCTCGTACGGCGCATATTCAAATCGGCGCGCGGTCGCCATAGTAAAATTGTATGGACGATTTGAAGTGCTTTTTTGATAAATATGTATCTTTATTGTTAACCAATAACTTAAATATCTGGGACGGACAAATTGTAATATAACTATTTATGTTTCGTTTAAGCTGTAAAATAGGATAGATTTCTACTGTTATAATCTAAAAATCACGTAAAACGAGCTCACGTTTTTGCATTTATCGTGCAAATTTACGTAATTATGTAGTGTTGTGTAGGCGAAAATATTAATTATTTTAAGTTTTTTACACGAAGTAATTGTAAACACATTCATTGTTATGGTAAATGTATATTTTATATTTGTATTAAACAAAAGTGTTGATTTTATTCACTTACCTGCGGCCGCCTGTTTTGGCACATTTTGTTCGGCGCAGTCTTAAGGCAGTCTTAAGAGGGATGGGGCACAATGGAATCTTGCTAAATGACATATTTTGGAATTTTGTTTTAACTGCCTTATAGGCGCAGTGGTAAGGAATGTGACTCCAAGATTAAATGAGATCTCGACTGTATTCGATGTATAAGTAGAATGATTAATATATATATGTATGCAAATCTTTCAGGAAATTATTTGAACACTAATATATTACGTGATGCCATGAAAATGTTACAAGTTGGCGCATGATAGGTATTTTATGTCGCAATAACCGACATTCATCAGGCCCAGCCAGGCCGAAACCTAATTTAGATTAAATATTACAACCTTAATTATAAAATATATATCAAAAGCGTAACAGAAAACCTTATCGGCTGAAAGGGGCTAAGAGACATATTTTCAGTATTTAGGTGTCATAACTTGTGTTTTAGATGTCTAGCAAAATATTAGTCTTAATTATGAAGCAATTAGATTCAGGTGGAGAATACTCTTCGAACTAGAAATTTGTTTAATGCTTGTATAAATTATTGTATGTTAATACGAAATTAGAGAAAGCAATAGTCTAATGATATTCCTATGAAAAGCTAAGACGAATTTCCGTTTACTAACTTTTCAAATGTATGTAATACTAGATTTTGCCCGCGGCTTTGCTCGCGTAAATGTAGTTTAGCTTAGGTTAGTAACAGTTCTTTTTTTCTGGAAGGTAATCTATGTGTTTTTCTGTTCCCCTGACAACGTGTATGCGAAATTTAATGATGATCGGGTGAGTAGTATAAACGTGAAAGTGTAACAAGCAAACAAACTCACGGTCGCGTGTATAAGCAAACGTTTCTCGATCAGATCGGAGGCGTTCTCGACAAAGGCCAGGTTAAGAGCACCTTGAGCCGACGGGCGCGTATGAGGAATGTGATGAAAGTGAATGAAGCCAGAGAAGTGAGTCAGGATCGTAGCAAATGGAAATCCGTAGTCTCTGCCTACCCCTCTGGAAAACAGGCGTGAATCTATGTATGTATGTTCTCGTGTATAATATTAGTAAGGATAGTTAGAATAGCCAGGATTAAATAGGTGACTTATTCTACCAGGATGTGAACTGATGGCCTAAATGTAAGCGATTATCGTATCTTATCATTTGGAATACTTGCACGTTATAGATCTTAGGGAAAAGGCAAATAACAGGTGAGTTAGAGATGTATGTCACTGGAACTCTTTCACTCAGGGCGTACCATGATACTGCTTTTATGTTGTTTATGTGGCTTTGTATTCTCCAGGGTAAGATACCTAATTTGGTTATTTAAGTAAGAGAAGTAAGTAAGAGAGCAGCGATAGCTCAGTGGGGAGAGCAACAGACTGCAATGCAGAGGGTCTCGGGTTCGAACCCACGTCGCGCACCTCAGACTTTCGGAATTTATATGACTTTTCGAAATTATGTACGTATTAATTGACAATTATCGCCTGCTCCGTGCTTCGGAGAGCACGTTAAGCCGTTGGTCCCGGTTGCCATGAACATCTATGGCAGTCGTTATTAGGAAAGTCAGTACCCTCTAATATCCTGACACTGGTCTAGCCTTAGGGTATCGTTAGCCTTCGGGTTGCGGAGGTCAGGTGGCAGCCGCTCCGTGTAAAAACTGACATCCAGTCAAATCCGGTTAGACCAGAAAAGCCGACCCCAAGTGACTTGGGAATAATAAAGGCTAAGAGAGAAGAAAGAAGTCAACAGCGTCCAATCGTTTTTGGGTTAAATCGTTTATTCGTAGGCTCTACCACTTGAATTTATTTATTTTTGTAAGCTTGGTAAAAAAGTGTAGACATGTATCCTAAAAAAACACGTATGTCTGAAAAGTTGTAACATTTCAGAAAATGCTTTTATCTGGTTGATGTCGGCTCGGGCCAGGTCAGCTTTTGAACAGGATTAATAAAATAAACATAGAACGCCTGTTGGTAGTAGTGTGGGGCATAGAAATTTATTTCGGAATGTATACACATGAAGTATTACGTAACAGTAAGCGAGCTTATTAACATACTTATACTGGGTTCTTGATTTCTTCTATTTGCAGACTAAGTGCTGGAAACCCAATCTAGGAGCTCACCATAGACCCTGATACGGACTCGATGGCGTAGTGGTTAGTTTAACCGACTGCCTCGCCTGAGGTCACGGATTCGATTCCCGCACAAGTCAAACATTTGTGTTCATGGACATGGATGTTTGTCTTGGTCTGGGTGATTCTATGTATAATATGTATGTATTTACAAAAACAAAGTATATATGTATATGTTTATCCATTGTCTAGTACCCATAGTACAAGCTCTGTTAAGTTTTAGTCAGATGGTGTTGTGTGTATGTGATAGAATATTATTATTATTATTTCGATACACATAGTTTTAGATTTGAATTCTATCCACGTACATTCTCAAAAGTATAATATATATAATAATATCCTCCAGACCGAATTTCGGCCACGGCGGCCAGTTTTTACAGAGACTGGCCATCTGCGCAGGAGATATTATAGTGCACTAGTGTGTGCGCAAACACAAGTGCACTCTCTATTCCCTAACTCTCATGATCCGATGGGACGGCAATCCGACACGACCGGAGAGAGATCAGGCGCAGGACCAACGGCTTTACGTGCTTTCCGAGGCACGGGGGTGTCTAACACCGCCAAAAACCTAACTCCGGGCTACTATTGAGATTTCTTTACAAAAAAACCTAATAACTTTTTGTTGGCCCGACCCGGGGTTCTAACCCGAAACCTCATGCACAGCAGTCGCATTCACTACCGCTGCGCCACGGAGGCAGTTAAATGTTGTTACTGTTTGTTACTCCGTATACTATACACCTAAATTTGCTCTTAAGCTTAAAGCAACTCAACTACATTAAATCTATAGTTAATCGCGGTCGTTCGCCCGACACAATCGATAAGTGCTCATGCTTTCATGCTGGACAGACGAAAGACTAAAGAGTACTAAGAAAAGTACAAGTGGCCAATGATTTCAATCTTCGAGCCCTATTACACTAAAATATAGTTACCTCTCTGGACGTTAAGTTGTCATCTGACAGACAATGACAACATTACATATCTTATTTTGCGACATTTTATGTCAAACGATTTTATTTACGACTTCGCTTGCATAAGTGACTTTGGTTATTCTCGAAATATCGACCTCCGGCTGTGATTTACGGATCTGTTGGCACGACAACTTAGCATACAAGTCAAAAAGTTTATTTTGTTTACATTTTAGTAGATGCTAACTGAAATAATATGCAATAAGGCAGTACTTCTACAATTGCATTGTGGGCCGCAGAGCTATCGGCTGCTGCGTTGCTGCATATAAAATATCAACTCAAAGACCATCTTTCTTTTTTTAAATCGCATGGATACCTAATATTGTCTTCTGTTTACGCGGATATTATTCATTGAAATTAAACTACTATGTACGGATTTTATCGCGTTGTTTATTTGACACTTTATTACATAATTTTGAAAACTGTTACACTACTTTTACTTTTAAACCTTACTAATTTTTAAGCTAATTAAATTATTAAAGCTATTAAATCTATTTAGATTTAATTTAATTTTACACTTTCCCCGACGTTTCGGTTGCTTTTCAGCAGCCATGGTCACGGGGAGACTAAGATGGCAGTTGTCTCAATGTTCCAGTGTAGTTATTTCAAAGTACCCGAACATAATTTAATCATTGGTGTTTCTATTTACGCAGAATGAGCTCAAAGTATCATGAAGTCTAGCTGTGGTTTGCTTCTTCTTGGGTTTGACTATTTGTATTACTGGATCCAAAGCTGCTGGTACAACATAATAAAGTGTCAAATAAACAACGCGATAAAATCCGTATATAGTAGTTTAATTTCAATGAATAATATTCGCGTAAACAGAAGACAATATAGTCTATGTCCAATAATAATAATAATAAATTTATTTTCAAAAATTGTACAATAAACCACTTACAGTTTAAACAAAATAGAATAAAGCACTGCGAATATTATATAGTAAGTAGTATGTTGTGACACTTACAATTCTAACATATATAAATGATACTTACTTAAATAACAGCAGCGATAGTCTAGTGGTAAACTGTTGGACTAACACGCAGAGGTCTCGAGTTCGAACCCAAGGCACGCATCTCTGACTTTTCGAAGTTATATGTGTATTAAATATTTAATTATCGCTTGCTTTAACGGTGAAGGAAAACATCGTGAGGAAACCTGCATGTCTGAAAGTTCTCCATAATGTTCTCGAAGATATGTGAAGTCTGCCAAACCGCACTAGGCCAGCGTGGTGGACTATGGCCTAACCCTTCTCACAGTGAGAAGAGGCTTGTGCCCAGCAGTGGGACAGTTTAATACAGGGCTGATATTATTATATATACTTAAATAATATTATAAATGCAAATACGACGCTTGTACCACGCTTTCACGACTTAACTATTCTACTGATCATCATACAATTTCGCAAACACGTTTTAAGGGTTACAGAAAAGGAGATAGAGCACGATTTATCCAGAAAAAGTACTGTTCCCGAGAGATGTAAATTACTTGACAAAATCTACATTAACGTGAGCGAGGCCGCGGGAAAATCTTATTAGGAAGGGAAAATAGTATATTTCTTGTCCGATTATATTATTCATTTTATAAGCCAACTGAATTTGTTGTTGCATACTGATTTTAACTTAATTACTATCTACACTAATATTATAAATCTGATGAGTTTGTTTGGTTGGTTGAACGCACTAATCTCAGAAACTACTGGTTCGAATTGAATCATTGTTTTAGTGTTGGATAGATTATTTATCGAGGAAGGCTAAAGGCTATATAACATCACGCTACAACTCACAGGAGCGGCGCAGTAACGATAAACGCGGGTGAAACCGCGGGCACAGCTAGTCGTGTTATATAAATTATCTGTAGGCAATGTTTAAATTAATTAGTTAATGTTTCAGTCGATTAAGTTATGTGACCAGTTTGAATCGAATCTAATTAAGCTTGATTAAAATTATCTCGATTAAAATTATAGTCATAATCTCATTTGATACAATGAATTGCTAATTGGATTAGCTATATTGATTACTGCATTTAGAGATTTTATTATTACTTGGGTAATAATAAAATCTTAATTTTTAGGTATTTTATTTCACTGTAGTAATAGTAAATAGTATTTAATAATTTTTTTCATACATTTACATTGGTGCTGAATGTTAATTATTTATTGTACCTGCCTGTTATAATCGTGTTCATTTAATGTCAAATTTAATTTAGAATATAATATGCTCTATCGTTTTTGTTAATTAATTAATGTATAATATTAATTTTAATAAATATATAATATAATACATTTGCATGCCGCTGTGTCGGTGAAACATGATGGACTAAAATTATATGTAACATCGTTGTACCGTGCTTGGAGCAAATAAATAAATAAATTCTTATTGAAGGTTTATCATAGTAAAATCTTTATTAAGAAGCCACATAAGTAACCATTGAATATCTTTAGGAGGCAGTATGAGTCAATTCTGCAATCAATTAAAGACGATACATCAAAATCCGTTTGTTTACTATCTGATTATTGTAACAGCGCCTTTAAGGCACTGTTTCACAATCTTTAAGTCGCTTTTATCCCTAAGATAAAAGTCTTGTCAGCGCCTTTATTGATCTTAACAAGAGAAAGAGAGTATGCAATTTTTATTTCGGCTAAATTTACCTTATTAATGCAAAAAACTTTGTATAGAATTTTAAACGTACATACAATTAACTCAAAATGGATAATCTATATATATAAAACTCTTCCGTTACTGAATAACTGACAGACAACGCACAGCCGAAACTACTGAACGCAAGAAGCTGAAATTTGGCATGTATGTTCCTTGGAGAGTGTAGGGGAGCACTAAGAGAGGATTTTTGGAAATTCACCCTGAAGGGGGTGAAAGGGGTGAAACCCGATATTCACACGGGAACGGGACTTACGCGGGTGAAACCGCGGGAAAACTACTAGTAACCAATAAATTACATAGTTTAACGCTCATAAATCTATGTTAAAAATACTTCAGTTTGCTTAAAGAATCAGAAAATAAGTATTTCATTCGCTATTACAAAGTAACATCATTTTCACCTTTAATATTAAGTTGCATTTACTAGCACAAACGAAAGCATGAAGTTTGAACTAAGAGCAGTTTTTTCCTTTATCAAAGACAAATCTCTCTTTGATTCTAGTTCAACAGTGACCTGACAAACATTAAATTAATGAAAGCAAATATGACTTGAAAACCGCGGGTAAACTACTAGTACTTTATAAATAACATATTGTTAGAGGAATAATAAAGAATTTCACTAATTCGTATTTAATATCAGCACTTAAATTAATTAGCTAATGTCAGCATTGATATATAAAAGAAAATGTTTAATGTAAAAATATTAAAACTAAAATAAACATATATATTAGACATGTTATCACTTCAAAACTCCTCAATGCTGTAAAAGCTTTTTCCAAAAGAAATGCCCTAAGCCTATTTCTAAATCTATTTACGCAGTAAATATCCTTCATCTCCATTGGCAGTTTATTAAAGATGCTTACTTACTGCTTGGACTGCAGAACTGTGTTGCACGACGTTTAATCTCATTCTTTGTTTTTATAACATAAATAAACCTTACATATAGCTAATAATTAATTCAATACTCAGATATGGTTTAAGTATCTTGAGCTGTAGAAATACATATATTCCTTATCCATTTTCAAGCGTAATATTTTGCAAGCACAAAGGCAGTAGTTAGAAATCTAAATGATTACAGTTGTATTCGCTAAAAGATGATATTTATTATTTAATTTCTGAATCTGAAAGTAATCTGGCAATATTTAAAAAAATGGAAGTATTCACAATTTAATTAAATTGTTAATTGGCATAATCACGACGTTTTTTCATTATTCTTAAAGTGTTTAATATGGTTCAATAGAATCATTTGCGCAGGCGCGGCGGCGTCAAGATGTCAATTTAGGAAGATCAGTTCGTTTTTCCTAACACAACATGCTTTCCAGGTTACAGCCAGCTTGCTGAATAAAAAACTATATTTAGCAAACATGGCAAACTTTTTAAATTAGTAATTAAGTGTTACTTTATATAATTGTATACACATATATAACGTATAGTAGAACACTGTATCCCTAAATATGCATATACACATGCATCCATATATCACACAGATACACTTCTCTTTTACATCTTTCATTTAATCTGAAAAGCTTTTGCAAAAGCAACAAACTTTTGTGATCGTTATGCTCTATTGACGGGTGACTGGAACTGATGAAAGTCCCTATGTTCCTCTAACAACCTTCCCTGAAGCTTGTTGCATTCGTCGCTGATTTCGAACAGAAACAGCTTAAATGTATAGCGCTGATCAACGCATTTCGCGCTACTAATAAAAGAAAAATTTATTTGCCATTATGAATCTTATTGCCCATACACAAAATACATTTTTTATTGCGGTTACCAATGTGTGGTGATTTGACATTTTGTTTTTTTGCTGAATCCTTATTTGTTTGAGCAATAATGTAGTTCTTTTGTCTATTTTCAAGGAGTTGTCGTAACCGTTTACGACCGATTTCAATATCCTATCCATCTGTGAATTTGTTTACTGGAGATAGACTTTTTACGTATCTTTTGTGGAGCTAATGTCAAAACCTATTGCTAGTAACAGATAGATAGGATATTGAAAACGGACGTTAGGGACTGTGGACTATAGATTAACTTATCAAAACTTTTAAGTACATTTTTGTTGAACACACATATGTATATCTCTTTCAACGTTATGTACCGTAAACTTTTTGCTAGTCGAGATTGCCGTAATCGATGCATGATATACTAACACTACTCAAGCTGCCTATAACTAATTATAATAGCAGCCGCTGAAGTGGTAAATTATCGTGTAACGTTTTTGTTTCATTAGAGTTTTGGTTAAATAAACTACTACAATTTTTTTTGCGATCTGATGCCACTAGTATAGAAGATTAACATAAAATATTCTACGAGCTCTTTAGCTGTCAGTTATGCACTTATGTTTCAACTCGCCTTGAACCACTGTGGTTTTCAATATGGATTAATCAATCCTAATCATACACCCTTCTTCAACTGTCTTCTCTATACAAATTCGTGCCCGTTATAATTAACAAGCGTAATAACTAAAACAACTTAAAACGTTGACAAAGTAAAAGCATTTCCGTCTCTTTTGTTACCCAAGTTTGACATATTAGTATGATTAGATATCTGTGTTAATACATCAGTTTGTCCATTCTTGTACTAAACGAACATTCATTCTGATATATAGGGGTCTCGCGGGCAACGCCATTCGACTTAGCATAGTCGATATAACCCGAAAAGACCTTTGACCTCTGACTAAACTCACATGATACCATTTTTTCGAACTAAGATTTACGGCAATTTATGGCCGCTTCTCACTTGTTGAAATTATTGCTCTATGACTATACGAATGACCTAGTATTTAAGCTCATCCTGCTACTGCCCCGTTCGCCGAATGTTGTAGGTTCGAACCCAAACGGCACAGGGGTTATTTTATAACTGTCGTGTTATGAGTTACTTCTCCTAAAATCCTTGTCTTTTTGGCAGATAGTCAAGACATTGAGTTGCATGTAACATTCAGTTGCTTTTAGCAATAGCAATACACTCGACAGCATAAAAATGCAAAATATTAATCCAAACTTAAAGGAACAATAACAGCTCAAAACTAGAACCAATAAATTATTAGGCGGCAAACATCAATTTTGTAAGTACGCTATTATGAGTCTGTGAACGATGCCAAAACCGCCAGCGATTTGTGGCCGCACATGGCTACATTTATGACAAACGCCAAACGTTGGACCGCGCAAACAGGCATGAGAGTGCTCCAAAATTTATTAAACGCTTAATATATAGTGTAGCAATAATTTCTAGTTTCCGCTTAGTATCACCTTTTAGGCCGCGATTACGACATAAGCTAAGCGGACAGAGATTAAAAACATCGATTCGTTCTGAACCAATTTTGCCAATTTTGCTATTGTGTAAATGTTGTGTCATGTGATTTTAATCTTGTTGTTGTTGAATTGGATCTAGTACCGAGATCAAATCTTTCGAGTCAAGTAAAGTGATTTTAGGTTTATCTGTTAGACAATTTGCAGCAGCACGGAGTCTGATAATTTGTCCAGTATACTAAAACAGGCTCCTCACCCCAACATGGGCTCTAAAAACATATGAATTTCATGAAATAAAGCTGTAACCTAGGTTTATGCTCTCCGGGATTTACAGCCGTGATATGTATGTTTAAAGTCCCAAATAAATCTAATAGAACCTATTGTATACTCCTCTAAGCCTAGATAATCTGTGCTTCTATCTAGAAATTAGAAACTCTTAATCCAATCCGTCTTTACAATAGGCTGCAAACTATAAGCATGGATCAAACGTGCTTCGTTATTTAATTTGAGCGCTTAGTGGTATATATTGTCGTTGTGCATGCTACGAGACACTTCAAGAATGATTACAAAATGATGAGCTTGTGATAGCTTGTCGACGATGAGCCAGTTATGCAGTAACATCCCGGCGATCGATCGATCACTGTTCTTTACCAGCGCTGCTTTTGATCACAATCCTTTAAAAAGCCGTGCTCTGGCAGAATTCATGATCAGCCGAATATTAGACACGTTTAAGAATAATAAGTCAAGCGTGATAATTGAGACGGTTTTGTTTTATAATAAGTAATTTGGCGCGAGTCTATTATTGCGTAACAGGCACATTTATTAAATATTTTCTAAAAGACCCGGCGAAATAAACAACAATTTGTGATACTAACATCGATGGGGACTAGTCAGGAATAGTCAGGCAACATGAGCGCAAATCTATGCCAAGAGACTGACTACTAACTAGGCTTTGTACGTAACATCTGTAGTATTTGCCTTTGCATTACTGTTGACATAAACATATACTAGAAATTAACAGAACCATTCAAACGCAAAAAAGGCAGTAAGATAACACAATTTAAAGAGACAGTTAATTCAAAGTAGACAACGCAGTTTGTTCTTGCTTTAGTGGTAGCGAGTTGGAAACTTTTCAACTTGTTAGTACTTTCTGTTTGTGATGCTGATATGAATTTATTATATACGCAAACATTTGCATCTGTAGAAGCCACGAGACTGTTAAACGAGTGCTTGCACAAAAAAGCCGGGCGAAAGAAGAAGAATACAGCTTTTGCGTGTCGTCTTGTTGATTAAATGACTTTTATTAGCGATGTGTTTAATTATATCCGAATACTTTTTAAGCCAATTTGTTCAGTATTAAGATGAGCCATCTCATTAGTAGGCAAAAACACACAAACCAAATTATATATTATCTAATAACTAGCGATTCGGCCTTGCCCGGGTAGTACAAAACTTAACAAATCATACACTTAAACCTTCCTTTATGAATTATTATCATGCCTTATGAATCACTCTGTCTCTTGGTAGAAATCGCATAAAAGTCTGTTAAGTAATTTTTGAGTTTATAGCAAACAGACAGACAAACGCAGCGGGGGACTTGGTTTTATAATATCTACTGATGAAAGATTTTGACTATAGTTTTATCTATTTCATCCACAGTAAATTAAGATTTAAAACCTTTTATTACTTTACCGCATCAACAAGGCGTGGAAAGCATCCTTTGAGACTTAGTACCTGGAGTGGCCGCTTTTTTCGACCAATAGTAGAGTCAGTCTAGACTATATCACAGTAAAGGGTATATACTGTATGTCGAGTACTCGACATGCACCTGCCGCGCCTAACAGCTGATCGGAGTTAATGGGACTTCTACGTCATCGCCCCACCGCTCCACTCCAGCCATTGGCGTTCGCCCACCGGCACCGGCAGTCAGCCACAGACACGATCGCACACGGCCGCGCTCGCGCATTATTTTTAATCATTGTTTTTACGCGCTCATATTAATTCAAACATTATAATTAATTCTATAAATCATTATACATTTCGAACTACAGTCCACTAGTCTCATTTATACACTCCAATGAGGTATCGTCTGTAACACTGTATTAAAGAAGAAATCATTGCTTACACATATTTTACTAGATATATTATGATCTATAAAATATGGTTGTGAAAACTTTGCAAATGGTCCTAACACATGAGCATTAAAACTATTTCAAAATGCACCCAGTCTAAATGTTTAATTGCTACTGAGGGTACTTTTATTTTTTGTTACTGCAGCTTGTTCCGGACCTGAATATTTGCTTGTATTGTTAGAGTGCATGCAGGCCATTAGCCGGTTCTTTTCTCGTGAATCATTTTTAATCTGTAACTGGAAAAAGTATTCCAATTTCGAATTTCAATATTTTGTATTCGGCCTTTAGTTTTAATAAAGTTTTGTTTTTAATATGTTCGTATTATTTTTATGAAAATGAGTTTCTCTTATAATGTTATATAGGTAGATTTGAATAAAACAGTTGTAGTGAATGTTACCAATGCAAAAGTAGATTTCAGAAATAATGGCTAACTCTTATTTATATAAGAGTTAGCCATTTTTTCTGAAGAGTAAACACAAACTTATGTTTATGCTTACTTTTATGACCAATCGTGAAATTCGATTCCTTGTTCGGATAAAATGTTTTTAGGTAGGCTGTTAATTTTTTTTAGTACTTGCTTAACCTATTATATGGCAGGCAGGCTTGCAGATTATAACGTCAGATCAATCATAGTATCCGGATCGGTATTTTTGTATTAGTGACTGCTTTGTTTTTGTAAAAATTGTTTTCATTATTTTTTATTATTATATTTGCCTATCAAAGCTATGTATAATTTCTGGCAAAGGACGCAACGGAAGACAATGCAACGGCTGTGCATTAGGCCTCAGGTTTGATTTCTGGGTTGAACAAGGCAAGAAATTCTTATTAGTAGCACGGAGTGTGGATTTAGGGCCGGTAGATAGGAATATGCTTGTTATCTGTAACGTAAGACGTAACACACTGTTTGTTAGCTATGACTGCTGACAAAAATGAGTATTGTAATACACCTCTGACTACTTAATTTTTATATTTTTTTTTATACAACAAAGGTGGCAAACATGCATACGGCCCGCCTGATGGTAAGTGGTCACGATAGCCTATAGACGCCTGCAACACCAGAGGCATCAATTGCGCGTTGCCGACCCCTTAGAGAAAGGAAGTGGGAAGGAGAAGTAGTGGAAAGGGAGAAAGAGGGTGATTGGGCTTCCGGAGATATAAGCGAAAGATTATGTATGTACATAAAATAATGCATATAAAGAATATCCAGACTTGGATCACATTCATTCGTACTTACATAACTACATATTTTAGTAATCCTTAGCTCACTGCGACTGCTTCAATCGTGCAGGTTCCAACTATTTGATACAATAACCTTACTTCCCACTGGATATAACAGAGTCTGTCCTAACAGAGCCGTGTTGACTAGCGAAAGGGAACTAAATACAGTCAGTACATTCACCCTTAGAAATATGTTTACGAAACAAAGTTCCACTAAAATGTGTACATTCAATGTGATAAAAGATTGTTTATAGCTATCATATTTACTTCGTTTTTAAACAATAGTTTTATACTACAACTACAATAACAAACATCGTGAGGTAACCTACATGTCGGAGCGTTCGCCATAATGCTCTCGAATATATGTGAAGTCTGCCAACACGCACTGGGCCAGCATGGTGGACTATGGCCTAACCCTTGCCTCACTGTGAAGAGGCCCATGCCTAGCAGTAGAACAGTTTAGTACATGTCTGATATCTATATATATAAAACTCTTCCGTTACTGAGTGACTGACAGACAACGCACAGCCGAAACTACTGAACGCAAGAAGCTGAAATTTGGCATGTATGTTCCTTGGAGAGTGTAGGGGAGCACTAAGAGAGGATTTTTGGAAATTCCAATCTCATGGGGGTGAAAGGTGTGAAACCCGATATTCACACGGGAACGGGACTTACGCTGGTAAAACCGCGGGAAAACTACTAGTTACTTATATAACGTTTTGTATTATTAGAGGTATTTTAATCATGTGAAAAATCTATCTTTACAAAGTTTTCGAACTACTACGAACTACTTTTTTATGTATTGCTGCAATAGTACATTCTAATAGAACTTTGTTCCGAATACAACCTACTGTGGATGATTGTACCAGACTGGCTTCCATACAAAGCGTCAGATTTGGAGCTCTCAACTTTGAACAATTTAATTGTCAGTCAACACAGTATCTTTCGCGAGATAGCCGGTAAAATTGTTACGTCTACGATGCTAAATTCTTTGACAAAGAAAATGAAAAGAGGCTGTATAGGTACTGTCAGACCTACGTCAGGTTTTATAAAGGACTGGACTCGTGGACTGAATGACTACAGACTTATAATGTCACTTAAAAGGTAATGTATCTGTATTTACGTATGGATAGTATCATAATTTGGTAATAGGAATGCAGGACTGACTCGCCGGTAAGCCAATTCAAATCAGAACACAGGAAAAATTAAACACGCGGTTTTTACCTACATGTAGGCAATACAAGAAAATATATAAATAATAATATATTAGGTTTTTCGTTATGGAATTATCTTTTATGTACTACGTCTAATTTCGTACCTAGTATCTGTACAATGGTTATTTTAAAATTCATTCAATTTTCAAAAATATTATTTACGCAATATATTATTAACAACATGTATTATTAATAATAAAAATTAATGACCTATTACCTATACAATTTGTATTTAAGGTTATTAACTTAACTGCCGGTATTCTTTGTTTCAATTCGCCATAATTATATGACAGTTGATGTTTTTTGTTGATTTAAGACATACCCTAATGGCCTAAATGCAAGCAATTATATAGTCCTGTATTAGACTAGCATCACATCGCATAGCAGCGATAGCTCAGTGGGGAGACCAACAGACTGCAATGCAGAGGGTCTCGGGTTCGAACCCACGTCGCGCACTTTTGACTTTCGGAAGTTATATGACTTTTCGAAATTATGTGCGTATTGATTGACAAATATCGCCTGCTCCGTGCCTCTGAGAGCACGTTAAGCCGTCGGTCCCGGCTGCCATGAACATCTACGTCAGTCGTTATTGGGAAAGTCAGTACCCTCTAATATCCTGACACTGGTTTAGCTTTAGGGTATCGTTAGCCTTCGGGTTGCGGAGGTCAGGTGGTAGCCGCTCCGTGTAAAAACTGATATCCAGTCAAATCCGGTTAGACCAGAAAAGCCGACCCCAAGTGACTTGGGAATAATAAAGGCTAAGAGAGAAGATTAGACTAGCATCTTCTCAGTGTGAGAAGCAATCATACATGCAAATAAAATGAAATAATAATAAGCCATTCAACAACTATCGATGAAATAGTATAAAACCACAACAATACCGATTTGCTTCAAATAAAGCGGCAGTTTCATATTTAATCCCCTATTATAATTATCTTCGATATTTACTAATTAGCAGCGATAGCCTAGTGGGAAACCGTTGGACTGTCACGCAGAGGTCTCGGGTTCGATCCCAAGGCACGCATCTCTGACTTTTCGAAGTTATATGCGCATTAAATAATTATTTATCGCTTGCTTTAACGGTGAAGGAAAACATCGTGAGGAAACCTGCATGTCTGAGAGTTCTCCGTAATTTTCTCGAAGACATGTGAAGTCTGCCAACGCATACTAGGCCTGCGTGGTGGACTATGGTCCACCACACTATAGCCTTACCCTTCTCGTACTGAGAAGACGCTTGTGCCCAGCAGTGGGTCATACATTACATATAGGGCTGATGTTATTGATGAGTATTTAAAGTTATATTTAAAATAGCTATATATTTTGAACATCCAATTACTTCAAATGCTTCTACTAATAATAATTGATAATTCTACTAATTCGAATATATTCGAATATTGATAGGTGTTTGTTTGTATTAATAGTCAATTAATTAAGTATTAGCTTTAACTAAAGTCGCTATCTGGATGTTGAGACAATCCTGGTATAAAGCCAACTGTATCGCGGTTTTAACAATGTATATTATCAAACAGTGTTCAAGTATTCGATCATAAATCCCGTAATATCAGGGACACGAATAGAGGTACAATCGAGCGTGTGACTGTGCTATTCTTTTGAATTATTCGATGTTTTGTTGTTCTTTACAATAGGACGTTGCTAGTTGGAATAACAAGCAGACTATGGTAAAATGATATACAAGCCCATAGCCGGCCTATTTCACAATATGCGAACAATTATCTACCTATTTCACGAGGTGTGAGCTCACCAAACGCGGTACACATGCATATGCAAGCGTTATGCTAATCCCCGTGAACGTTCAGCTGTGAACAACAATAGATGGAGACACCTTTTGTACCAAAGCTATGAATTTAAATGTTTGTCCCACTGTTACTGTGACGTCATCATTTATACTTCTCTCTCTTTTAAGCTCTTTTTTATTCAGTAGCCCTCTTGCTATCGAAGGATCGTACCATCGGTTTTATGGCAACAATAGTATTTTATGAGCGACAAATACTTTGACAGCGATTCATCGCTCAGCGCCTTCTTTAAGCGGGTCGGGAAAACGTATTTTCGATGACCGACAAAGCAAGTTTCGCTATGCCAATGGTTTAGCGTTGAAATTTAAATATTTCATTAACTTTTAATAACTCAGGCTGTAGATAGAATAATTTTGACAGGCATATAAAGAGACGACTCTCATCTTGAATGACTTATTACAAGATAATATCTAGAATTTTTATTAGAATTCACCTAAACTTGACACACACTATTAATTTCAGCAAATAAAACTATTTTTATGTGTTTCTATTAAAACTAACTAAGGATACTACGACAGCTAAGAAGTTCAACCATTAAACTTATACTTCGGCCAGCATTACGACTGGCTACTTTAGCTGTCAACCTTTTGTATTTAGAACAGTGTCGATTTATAAAGAATTCATTTACGTTTGGAATGCTCGGAATTCGTTTCATTTGTTTCTGTTGAGCGTCGTAGGTTTGGTTGCTACTGAACGAATGAATGAACGAATATTTGAGTGCGGTGAACTGTGAATAAGCGTTTCTATTCGGCTGATGAGTGTGGTTCTTACTTATTCATTAGTAGTGTGAGCGCGTAGTTTACATAGTTTTGGTACATTTTAGCATGTTTAAAAGATGCGGATGACGAAGTTAGCTAAGTAATTTTGTTGCTTTAAGAACTAAGTATTATTACAATGCTCATTAATGTGTATCTTGGAGAGGTTGGTATATAACAACCCAATTTTTTTATCCACGTTTTAAGTTCTACGTAGGCAAAATATGGCGAGTTTATTGTCGTCTGCCGGGCTCATATGCAAACTATATGCCGCTGCTGAAAATCGCCTACCGGGCGGGCGAACTCAATCCCTCGCTATCGTCCGTAAGCAAACACAAAGTCATGGTACGGGACCACAGACGCATTTCTAATAGATAGCTACAGACAATGATATATAAACTATAGATACGTTGCCCGCGCTTTGTAGTGGCAACATGAATGCAAGGTAATTACCAGAAGTCCATTTAGTCACGTACCAACCAGTGCTGCGGTCGTACGTGACATTAAAATAACTTAAGTGAATAACTTCCTCAACAAAAAAAAGCCGTCCTGTGTTTTTAGGAAATGTAAAAATTATACTGCAACTGTGAAAGATAAAAAAGTATCATTTCATGCGTAAGTATCAAGAGAAATGGATTTTATTTTATTTTTTCGATGCTCTCTAATGGCGTTGCCGTTTTGTTCGCGCTCGGCCAATGAGCATGCACCACAGAATGACAACGTAATTAAAGAAATATATTTATCTCTCTCGCTCTAATAACAGGTATTCCGTAGATGACATTTAATTTTCTTTCCCTTTCTTCGTGCTTCTAAATAGCTGTCTAGCTACCGATAGTATTTACGCTGTTGCCGAGTGCCGTGATATTCATGCATGATGCGTCTATTTATATTACGTCATTGGCTGCAGATAGATATTATTTTAAAATCGTAAAAAGAAACAAAAGTCTTTACCTAAGCTATACTCATGCGTTAGTAGACCTACGATATTAATTCTTCAAGGCAATCTTATTCTATTTCTCCCTCTCACGTTAACGTCTTAGCTTCAAAGCTAAATCGTAGCTTTACAATACAAATTGCCTATTAACTGTCCTCTGAGACTGCGCTAAGACTTCAGGAGCAACAATTCAGACCTAGTTTTACTACGAGCTTACTATAATAGTTAACGCTTATATAAAATATATTATGACTGCACACATGTGCTTGGAATAGTGTCTCACCCATAACAGTGCGTTGTAAGTTTGAACCTTACACGGGATCAAAACTTTTGTCACATACAAATGTTTCTTCTAAGCCTGGGCTTTCTTATTTTTCGTTGTTTTAATATTTAATATAAAGTGCAAAATTTCTTTACCCAGAAACCTAGTGTTAATGTAAATGTGTTATAATAAGCTTTAACTACACACTGTACTACAATAGTATACTTATAAACTATAGTACCTCGTAGTAGGATATGTATGGACGTGTCACAAGCTAGGTCTACAGGGAGCTAAGATGAGCTCAAACAGGTGGACTAGACGAGGCTTACAAACATGCAATAGAGTATTTGTGTAATGTATATAATTATATCCAGTAGTAATTTCTTTAGATAACTGGTAATTGTTACATCATCACTCAATAGAATAGAATAGAAAAATAATAATATGTTATAACGTAACACTTCCGGCCTCACATATACTGCTAGTTCGGTTACATCTTAACCACTATACGTACATTAAAACCTATTATCGTTTTATAATTTAATTAATAATTTTGTAATCAATAATCTAAATAGTTATTTCATATTTCTTTATACTTAATTATATTTATTAGCTTAGCGCCTTCAGCTTGTCAGCTTCCGGCGCGATTAATAAATAGTACGTATTGTTAGGTACTGATCAATATACTTTTTTTACACTATGTAGAATAATCAATCCTATAATAATTTTGTTTTACTGTGTATAATATAATGATAAAGCTATTAGATTCTTACTGATTTTGTCACACCGGCGCCTCTGCTTCCGGTGTAATAAATCCTTAATGTTACATAATCCTGTATTATTAAATAATAATTGTATGTAAATAATCATCAGAATAATTAAGATAAACAATGTTTAATATTATCTATTGAGTTTGTGAATTTAGTATTAAATTAGGTCGAATGTTTGTATAAATACCGGCGGTTAGAATGTTTTGGGGGCATTCATATTCTAACCGTTGAAACGTGCATTCAAGATAATATAAGTGCTTTTCTGTACAACTTGTGTCTTCACTGTCGCCGCCACCCTGACTATTCACCTTTTTACAAATATCAGCCCCGTATATAAGTTGTCCTAACCAACAGGGCGCGGGCTGTTTCTCAGTATGAGAGAGCGATAGTCCACCACGTTGGTTCAGTGCGGATTGGCAGACTTCACACATACTCGATTATATTATGTACAATTCTCAGATATTTAGGATCCCTGACGACGTTTTTCTTCACCGTAAAAGCAACCGACAATTAATAATAATAATAATATTCTACCACATACATGCAACACCATCTAGCTCAAACTAAACAGAGCTTGTACTATGGGTACTAGACAATGGATAAACATACATATATATACTTTATTTTTGGAAACACATACATATTATACATAGAAACACCCAGACCAAGACAAACATCCATGTTCATGCACACAAATTAACTATATAATACGCACATAGCTTCAAAAAGTCAAACTCTAGAGCTTAATGTCTAATGGTTTCCAACAACTAGTAAAATTAATTGCACAACATGCATGAAAAAATAAAGGAATTATATATAAATGTTGTCGTAAAATATTATTTTATGACAACATTCACTCCTTCACTATAATCCTTTAAATGTCAATGACACACACACACACACACACACACGCACGTACGAACGCACGCACGCATACACACACACGCACGCGCATACACACACACACACACGCACGCACGCACGCACGCACGCACGCACGCACGCACGCACGCACGCACGCACGCACGCACGCACGCACGCACGCACGCACGCACGCACGCAAGCACGCACGCACGCACGCACGCACGCACGCACTCACGCGCGCACGCACGCACTCACGCGCGCACGCACGCACGCACGCACGCACGCACGCACGCACGCACGCACGCACGCACGCACGCACGCACGCACGCACGCACGCACGCACGCACGCACGCACGCACGCACGCACGCACGCACGCATCACTCGCGCAACACACATTCCTCTTAAAATCTCACATACATATTATATTGTTTTCTTTTCTTATTTTGTTAATTTTTAGTTTTATTTTCTTCATGTTATATCTAGTTTTGCTTTATTTTGTTTTAATTAATTCTTTCAATAGTCTCGTAAACATTATGTACATGTCTGTACCCAATATGTTATTTAATAGGCAAATACACCTACGACTCCCGGGTGGGGGCCTGGTGATCCGTCACACAGGAGTCTCCCTAGTACGGACTCCAGTCTCTCACAAAGGATCTTTATTACCACGTATTTATTGTTTATCTACTGTAAGATGCACCTGTACATGAACCGTTGTGATGAGAGAAATAAAGTTTATTTATTTATAATAATATTGTGTGACGCCCGTCTCAAACTTAGTTACTATAATAATTTTAGATGCTTAGTTATTAAGACTAAAGGTTTATTATAAAACATTTTAGTTTCTTTCGAGTTCGCTTTAATTTTTGTTAAGAGGTTTTTATTTTTATATTTTTGAGGCTTAAATCTACTTATAACTACTTAACAATTTTTTATTATGTTTACAATACCAACTTACCAAAATTACTTTAAGTATTAACTGTAGTTATATAATATAAATAATTATAAAAATCCTCAATATTTTAGAAGGAATGTGGGCAAGGCCTCCAGAACAGTTACGATTAGCATATTTTCAATTTCGAGTTTACAAATAATAACTTCCCTAGACTTGGAAAGTTTTATTTTTAAATTGATATGGGTATAACTTCGGGGTATTATTAAAATTAAAAAATCATTTCACTACCTGGGTGGGGTATTGTGACGCGGACCGCGCGACCGCGACGGTTGCGCGTGAGTCGGAGTGGTGGCTGGCGCCCCCCTTCTCCCCCCTGCCCGGCGGCAGCGCCATATATAAGCCGATCGCGTCCTGGACGAGACACCTGGCGGCTCGGCTCCACATCTCGAGTTAAGTGCTCCTGACTACAAGGACACGCAGCAAGCCTTCTAACGAACCACGCCCTGACTATAATTGTATACTAAATATATTAAAAGTGTATTTGTTATACCTTCTCTCATTGTACTTCCTAAATATATCTACATTTCACCTAAACTAAACCCTAAAGGTTACAATGGCGCCCGGCTATTAAGTTTAAAGGCTTGCTACGTGTTATTTTACTGTTGCTATATACTGTGTACTGTGCGTGTGTATTCTGCTCAAAGGGTATGTAAGTTTTTTCTTTCTTAAGTGCTTACCACGTGCGTAATCGCGTAGTGAAGTTGCTAACGGTTTCATTACCCACGTCGCGTTATTATTATATTCGAGATAATTCTATTGCACGTGCTATATTTATACGCTTATTAGCTATCGCGTTTTTTCTCCTTGCACCCTTGGCCAGAATCATACGCTTATATTTCACTGTGTTCTATTAATAGTGTTTTTATTTCGCTGCTTGTCGTGTTTTATTGCGTGATTAGTAAAATTTCTCGGCCGTTCGATACCTCGTGACATTCTAAACAAGAACGAACATTACAACATTCTAAACAAGATGGCGTACGAGATTAAGTTTCCGTTACTGAATAAATCGGAATTACTTTACGAGGTTACCTTGCGTGGTGGCGAAGCTAATACGGTCGATGATCTTCGAAAGTCAATCGCCAAGCTCGCACCAGGTTCTCCTTCTGAGAGCATTTTGGAGTCTCATTTGTCTCCGGAAGTCGATATCGCGGCTCTAAAGACCTCATTATTCAGAGCATCAAATAATGTCGGAGTATTGCGTAATAGATTAGACAGTAATTTATCAGCTAGAACTGAGTCACTATTACATCACATTTTTCATAGATTAAACCGCGTTTGTCTCGACGAACCGTCGATTCAAAATAATTTAAAACCTATTTGGGATGAGTTCCACGGCTTATATGCTTCATTTAGATCGTTAGTTTCTCAGCCGGAGGAATCAACTTCTCAAAATTATAGCACTAGAGCTTGCGAGGAGATCGAACCTGTAAATGTATTATTCTATGAGCGTAAACTTTTCTCAGAACTTTCTAAATTTAAATATAATGGCAAGTCTTGTGTGCGTGCTTTTATTCAGAGGGTTAATGAATTTATGTCAGCTAGGAATATACCTGAGGATAAGTTATTCTCTTTTGCATTTGAGATCTTTTCCGACGACGCGTTGACTTGGTTTCGTAGTATTCGGGATAGCGTTACTTCTTGGGGTCAATTATGTCAGTTGTTGAAAAGAGACTTTAGCCCTCATAATTTTGATTACAAACTGATGTCTGAAATAAGACAACGTTCTCAGGGCGAATCTGAGAACATAACCTTATATATAGCAAAAATGCAAGGTTTATTTTCTCGTCTCGATGTGCCAATTAGTGAATCTGATAAATTAGAAATTTTATTAAATAACATTAGGCCGTGCTACACTAATTGCCTTTTAACTACCCATGTAATAGATATTCCTTCTCTGATTAACGTGTGTAGAAACTTTGAAAGGTTTGATAGCCGTTCTAAGGACTTTAGGGAGCCACCTAAAGTGTCCCCTAGCACCCTGGCACCTGATCTTGCTTATAATTACCCTACTTCTAATTCTTCTAGTCCTTATAAGGGCAGTTTCAATAATATGAACTTTTATAATAAGTCTCCTAATTATAAAAGTAAATACTTTAATAATCAACCTAGTACATCGGCCGCTACCAAGTCTCACGTTGAAACAATCGGTGCAGCTGTCGTTAATAAAAACCGGTTCTGTCCGCGTTGTAGAAATAATACACATTCATTAAATACTTGTCGTCAGCAGAGATATTTAATATGTTTTAAGTGCGGATTAAAGGGTTTTCGCGTCTCTGACTGTCCTAATTGTAAACCTAAACCCAGTAATACTACTCCAAAAAAACTAATTAGCAAGGATTGGGGAGATAATAGTCACTCTAAATTCAATAAAAAAGAGTGGTCTAATTGGTTAACTTATATTTCTAAATTCTTTAGTTGTTACCACTTATCCTCAATCCGTGACTCTAATATTGAATTCACTCCTTATGTTTCTCTTAATGTAAATGGCAAAAGCGCCGTTGGTCTTTTGGACTCTGGTTCCGGTGTGACAATTCTTGGAAACAATTCTCATAAACATTTTTTAAGCAATAGCCATATTGTAGACAATTCTAAAAAAATTAAATTGATTACCGCGAGCGGAGAGGAATTATATACATTAGGTTCGGTTTCTGTACCAATAGAATTCCAAAATAATTTAGTAAACTTGGTGGTACATATTGTACCAGATATAAAAAATTCTTTAATACTTGGTATGGATTTTTGGAGAAGTTTTGGTCTGTTTCCTAATCACTTAGAATCGATTTTATTTCTTAATAAGTCTGATGCGCACGTCGCTGAACTACAGACGAATGTCGGTTCTCACCTCGTCTCTTATGGTCTTCTAACAGACAACCAGAGAGCTACCGCTGACAAAATTATATCAAAATTCACCGATATTTCTTATCAGTCGCGGGGTCTCGGTTGCACAAACATTATTACACATTCCATTGATACAGGCGATTGTTCTCCTATTCGGCAGAGGTTTTATCGTATGTCTCCTAATAAACAACGTATTTTAATTAATCATCTCGATGAAATGCTCGCGGAAGACGTGGTAGAACATTCTGAAAGCCCTTGGTCGAATCCCGTTATTCTGACCCCTAAAAAGAATGGTGAATTACGTTTTTGTTTAGACAGCCGTAAGTTAAATTCTATTACTAAAAAAGATGCTTATAATTTACCCTATATTGCGGAAATTCTAGATAATTTAAGAGACGCTAAATACCTAACTAGTTTGGATTTATCTAAATCTTTTTGGCAGACCTTGATCAGAAAGGAAGATCGTTGTAAAACAGCTTTTTATATTCCTACACGAGGTACATATCAGTTTAAAAGAATGCCATTTGGTCTTACTAATGCACCTGCTACTCAACAGCGATTGGTAGATACTTTGTTTTCCGGTCCCGAGTTTGAAAACAAAGTATTTTGTTTTGTCGACGATATTATTTGTATATCGTCATCCTTTGAAAATCATATTTCTCTTCTTTTACGCATTCTCGAAAGATTAAAAAGTGCTAACTTAACTATTAATCTCGAAAAATGTAAATTCTTTAGAGATAAATTGAAATATCTGGGCTATGTTGTTGATTCTAAGGGGTTACATCCGGATCCCGATAAAGTAAACTCAATGAAAAATTACCCTACTCCTTCTAATAGGAAAGAAGTTCGTCGTTTCTTAGGCGCTGCTTCTTGGTACAGACGTTTTATTCCGAACTTTAGCTCAATCGCCGCACCCTTAAACAAATTAACTAGCCAAGGTAAAACTTCTCCTCCTTTTTTTTGGTCTCATGAGGCTGATTTGGCCTTTAGTAAGTTAAAGGATTGTCTGGTGTCTTCTTCTGTTCTTTCTTGCCCAGATTATACTGAGCCCTTTGAAATACATACTGATGCCAGTAACTTCGGTATCGGTGCTGTTCTTTGTCAAGTCCTAAACGGACAAGAGAGAGTTATAGCCTATTATAGTAAGTCGCTCACTAGCCAGGAAAAAAATTATAGTGCTACTGAGCGCGAAGCTTTAGCCGTGTTATCTGCTATAGAGCATTGGCGTTGTTATGTGGAGAACGGAAAAAAATTTACAGTTTATACCGACCATGCCGCTCTCAAGTGGTTTTTAAAGCTAAATAACCCTACAGGTCGTTTGGCGAGATGGAGTGTTCGCTTATCATGCTACAATTTCGAGGTCAAACATCGTCGGGGTTCTGAGAACGTTGTACCTGATTTACTTTCTCGTTCTATACCTATATCCTCCATAACTAATGTTACTAATGAACTTACTAATGGTTCTTTAGGATGTCCAGTTACTGATGACTCCTGGTATCTAAACATTTTTAATGGTTGTGTTGATTCACCGACATTATTTGTCGATTATCAAGTGATAAACAATAAATTATATCGCTTTAAAAAAACTCTTAATCCCCTTACTAGGGATTTTCAATGGAAAGAAGTTGTTCCGTCAGAACAGAGGTCTACCATTATATCTAATAATCATGCTTCACCCACAGCTGGTCATTTTGGCGTCTTTAAGACTTATAAGCGCTTAGCACTTAATTACTATTGGCCTGGCATGTATTCTGACGTGGTCAAGTTCGTGAATCTGTGCGATTCCTGTATCGCTCATAAACATCAAAATCACTCCACCTTGGGTCACATGGGCCAACCTAAGTCTTGTCAAAAACCTTTTCAGGTGATTAGTATTGACTTAATAGGTCCATTACCACCTAGTAGGAGTCAAAACTCTTTTATATTTGTGGTCAGTTGTTGTTTCTCTAAATATTGTGTGCTTTTTCCTATCAAGCGGGCTACCGCAGACATAATAACAAGAATACTTGAAGAAAAGGTGTTTCTAGTGCATGGTATTCCATCCACTATTATCTTAGACAACGGTAAACAATTCATTAGTGCAACTTTTAAAAATCTCTTAACTAAATACAAAATTCCAAATCTTCATTATACACCGTTATATTCTCCTCACGTGAACTCTGTTGAACGTTATAACAAAACTATTATGACAGCTATTTCTACCTTTATAACTTCCGATCATCGAATCTGGGACACTTTAACTACAAAAATTCAGTTTGCAATAAACTGCGCGGTTAACGAGACAACCGGTTTTACTCCTAATTTTCTTGTGTATGGTCGCGAGCTTGTCACTTGTGGTTCACTATTTGGGGTCAGTAACTCTGATCCCAATTTGGTTCATATTCCTCATGACAATTACGCTGAGAACCTTGGCTATTTAACTTCTATTTTCGAGAAGGTACAAGCAGCATTATTGGTCGCTCACCAACGCAATTGTAAGTCTTACAATCTACGTCGTAAACCGGTCGAGTTTAATGTTGGTGATATTGTGTGGAGAAGAACGTTTTACCTTAGTGATAAAGATAAATACTTTAGTAAAAAGTTGGCACCTAAATTTATTAAATGTAAAATTGTTTCCAAGAAGTCTCCGTTAGTATATATATTGTCTGATATGTCTGGTAAACCTCTCGGTGAGTGGCACGTTAAAGACTTGAAACTAATTAACTATAAGGAATAGTTTGGTGATTCTAGCTAGTGGACTTTTGTTGTACCAAACCCAAGACTTCGTCGTAGGGCTAGCTAGATCACGACATTGTCTTGATTTTTTTTCTTTTGTGATTCGTTTATATTTAACCTAATTACTTAACTACAAATGCAATACTTCCTAGCGTAACACTAGAAAATATATACTTCTAAACTGCGTACTTCAATGCGTGTATCTGTCTATAATTTTTTTTTTTATGTATTATAAAATTTTTTTTAGACAATACTTTGTGTCTAAATTACGCATTCTATCTTCATATCAATTATTGCTTTCGAAAATACTAATCGAAATCTAAACATTTCATTTTTTTCACCCAGTGGTTCAGTAGTTAAATTGTCACTGTCAAGTCGGTCTACAGGTTCAGTCTTTTTGTTCCCGTCATATTTTTTTGCATTCATAGTGGTTCTTCTTATCTGTTTGCTAGCGTACTAATCGCAAAATTTTTGTATTGTTCAATTTCACCGTAGTTGTCGTTTATTGATCTTCATAACAAACTCATTAACTAATTACTTTGTTGACATTCTAAACGAGTTATTATCTAGCGGCCGGCTGTCGAGTCCACATTCCTAATGAATGAATCACCTTGCCTTTAACGTGTTTTTTTTATATTGTTATCAGTTAATGATCTGTTCGCAACTACGGTGCTATCATATTATAGATTCTCGTCTATTGAATAATATAGTTCTTTTAAAGGACTGACTCCTCTTATTCTACCTGTTTCAGGATGCCGATCGGAAGCTGCTGCCGGAGGAGAGGGGAGTCCTCGGGAGACCGAATTTCCCCGAGGAAAAATTCTCTCCTAACGAGGGGGGTGTGTGACGCGGACCGCGCGACCGCGACGGTTGCGCGTGAGTCGGAGTGGTGGCTGGCGCCCCCCTTCTCCCCCCTGCCCGGCGGCAGCGCCATATATAAGCCGATCGCGTCCTGGACGAGACACCTGGCGGCTCGGCTCCACATCTCGAGTTAAGTGCTCCTGACTACAAGGACACGCAGCAAGCCTTCTAACGAACCACGCCCTGACTATAATTGTATACTAAATATATTAAAAGTGTATTTGTTATACCTTCTCTCATTGTACTTCCTAAATATATCTACATTTCACCTAAACTAAACCCTAAAGGTTACAGTATAATGCGGTTACCCATTGGATTCTCGTAGCAGACAATGTGTGTATGTGGTGGAAAGTACCACGTTTATAGCTGGCGAAATGATGATGTAATACCTGTCGACCTACCCCTATTATTTAATTATTTCACAATTTTTACTAAGATATGGCATTTTATTTTTTAACAATTGACAATATTACCACATTCCATTCGATATTTAAACAACACCAACTGGTGACACGGTGACCACTTGCACCCGAAAATGACCAGACGCAATTTTGATAGCATTGTAATACGTTTATTCGTCGGTGTCTCAATAATAAATAAACATAATGTTTAAAATATTATACAAATTAAAATATTTTGGATTTAATTTATTTATAATTTAAGCATACCAACTGTATAATTACAATGTTTTGTAGTTGAGACATTCTTAATTTAACATTGTCAGAGTAATTAAACAAATCACAGGCATGCATGACATTTCAATTACATTATATATTAAAGAGACTACTTGTTTATGGTGAAAATATAATAGTGACTCTAAACATTACATAAACCACAAATCGAAGTCTAACTATATTAAAACTAATTAAAAGTATTAAAAAATAAAATTACAAAAGATTATAAAGCATTACTGAGTAGGAAGTGTCTAAATGATAAAAAATTCATAGAGAAGACATCGATGTCATTGTCAGATACGTTGGATTTTGCATTATACAATCTTGCCATACGTGTAAATGGACTATTAAAGGTAGTATTTAAGGTAGGTATAGTATAGGTGCCTCAAATACCCGGGGATGTATCACGAAACGTCTGCTCGTTTTAAAATTAAAATTAGTAATTAGTTCAACATCTAAAGACATACAACTTTGTATAGAACCAGTAAGTCATGTACAATTTTGTGTAGAACCAGTAAGTCATGTAAGTTGCGACTTTCTTTGAAGTTGATCATTTTGAAGTAAGAAAATCTATCAGTGTATTCAGGCATAGTTTTCCTGATGCCATTTTTTATGGATAAGTACCTTACAAAGCGATTCTGAACGGAATCTACCTTATCTATATGGGTTGAGTAGTAAGGAGACCATATAGTGGAGCAATATTTAACAGTGCTACGAACCAACGCATTGTACAGTAAGATAACACTGCAACTTTTACGAAATGGTTTTGATACTCAAATTATTTAATATAGGTTAAAATGATAGCATTTTACTGGCTTTTGCGGCTACATTATCTATGTGATGACGGCAAGATAAAAAAGTATCGAAAACGACTCCCATGTCACGGATAATAGATACTCTGTCAAGATACGCACCATCTATACAGTATTTAAAATCAATAAATTTAATTTTATTAGTAAACGTAATATACTGTCATTTTTTTACGTTTAAGGACAGTTTATTTTCTAAACACCATTGTTGAAGAGTATCAAGATCACTTTGCAGCTTAATACAATCGGTGGTTGCAAATATTCTACTGTATATCTTTAGATCATCAGCATAAGCTAGGCAATCACATTTTATCGTATCCAGAAAGTCATTAATAAACACCAGAATTAATAAAGGTCTTAGTTTAGAGCCCTGCGGGACTCCAGAACCTGGCACAAACGGCACAGATTCATAGCCTGCCAACGCCACTAGCTGAGAACGATTATGCAGATAACTCTCGAACCACCGCAGAAGACTGCCATGTATTCCGGCCTGATTAAGTTTTATATACAATACGGAATGGTCCACACGGTCAAAGGCCTTGGCAAAATCTGTATATATGGCGTCGACCTGTCCTCTGGTTTCCACTGTATCAGTAATAAAAGTGGTGTACACCAGTAAATTTGACAAAGTGGAACGATTAGACATGAAGCCATGTTGACGGGAACGAAGGATGTGCCGAAGATGTATGTAAACTACATTGTAAATGAGACCATCGAACATTTTTGCAAATTAGGATATAATGGAAATAGGCCTATAATTTGTAACATCATTCAAACTGCCAGTTTTATGGATAGGCATAATATGACCTATTTTCCATAAGTCCGGGAATGTGCCCTATTTAAGAGATTAATTGTAAATTAAATGTAACGGTTTAATAAGAGCGTTCATGCAAAAGCGGATAAAATTGGAGGCAGTCCATCAGACCCCGCTTTTTTATTAAGGTAATTTTTTATGTCTTATATTATCTTTCGTTACAATAATACGAGAAAGAGTATAGCTCGTTGTTTTGTGCGTTGTCATATAATTATTAATTGCATCGCTGTCTCCGTATACAGAAGAAAAGTACTACAAACAAATCAGCCACACCACTTCCGTTCTCTGCAACTCGGTCACCATAAGTAACCTGATCAGGAGTACTCCTAAAGTATAATGAAGGAATATAGGTTATTTATCAGATAAACAGGCCCTAAAATATAACTACACATTTTTGTTACACGCAGTCAATTAATTTTTGTTAAAATCGCAACGCCCGCTCTAGTATATAATTTCTGTGTAGTAAGGGACTTTACAAACATTTAAGCAGCGGATACAAAGAAAATCCACACTCGGCACAAGTACTTGTGAATCACACAAATTTTTATCCCTCGTGTGGATCGAACTTAATGCCTTAAACGGCGTTAATCAAGGACGCATTATTGCAATAAAAAAGTATAGATTTTTTATTTTTTGTACCTCTAAGGTGGCAAACAAGCATACGGCCTTACCTGATGGTAAGTGGTCACCATAGCCTATGGACGCCTGCACCACCAGAGGCATTACTTGCGCGTTGCCGACATTTTAAGAAAAAGGAATTGGGAAGGAGAAAGAGCGGGAAGAAGGAAAGAGGGTGATTGGGCTTCCGGCACTCTCAATCACCGAAAGAAACACAACAGTAGGAATACTGCTATTTCACGTAATTTTTATGTGTTAGTCCAGGACATGGTCTTTTCTTCATCAGACATCTGTTCAATGCTTATGCGTGATTGAATAAATAATAAACATTAAAACATCTTAAAGTTTCACATTTTTTGTCATTAGTGCTATTTTCTGCTGTCAGCTTCGCCCGCGTAAATCCAATGTGAGCTATGTTCTGCCTCAGGTTATAATCATCTTTTTTTTTCCATATTTAATGAAATCGTTTGTTCAGTTTTATCGTGGAAACAGACAGACAGAGTTATTTTTGCATTTATAAAATTAGTGTGGATTAAGATTAGTAGGACAGCCTGCGAGCGAAAACAATTCAATCCGCAAACGTTTTATCCTAATTTTCCTAGTCATACGTAATACTAAATTACCACAAAAACATTTCTCTCCTTCATAAAAATATCACCTGACCCCAATATTAACTCCAAAAGCCAGCATAAGATGATCTTCAATGAATTTTTAAAACATTTTCTTGAAACTTCGGGTAGGTGAGCTAAAATCAAGTCTTGGGAATAAATCCATCATCCCCATAATCGATTGTTCGCTCAACGATGAATAATCGAGAAGTATCGAGTCGGTGTTTAATATCGATGCCTGTTTACAACGTTGTTTGTCGTGGTTTTAAAAATAAGCTTGTGGAAATTCCAAACAATGGAATACTTTAGTAAAGTAAAAGATGTTTTTGTACGCATTGTCAGAGACAGCGAGACCATACAAAATGTTCAACTGTTTTTTTTTTACATTACAATGTAAGGGAGTAATGAAGTGGTGAACTTATTGTATATTTTAAAGCTACGCCTTCTACGAATAGAAAAGATTACCTAGTATGAACAAAATAAAACATTTACTTAAGTTTTGTTTCTTTTTTGTAAAATCTTATTTTTATTGTAGCGGTCTTGACGTAGCAAGATATCTGCTTATGGTTAGTGCCAAAGTCAACTATGTTGTGACGTCATCACACCCTATAAACCGTCTGTCGCCACCTGTCGTAAAGTATAAGTTCTGACTCAAATACATTAAATACAAATTCAAAATAAATTTATCCAAGTTAGATTACAAGGTAACACTTATGAATGTCGAATTACCCAATTTTTTTTTCTGTGTATTAACTTTTACTGCCGCGTTCAGCAAAGCAAGGGTGTAGGGCTCATGAGAAGAACGGGCAAGAAACTCATGGCCACTCTCTCTCATTATACCTACTAGCTATTCATTCAATAGTACATTTTTCTGAATGAAAGGTACCGGAAGTGTTTTTTTGTACACCTGACAACGTTTATGTGAAATACCATGATGATCGGTCGAGTAGTTAAAGCAAGAAAGCGTAAAAAACAAACGAACTCACTTTGCATCGATCTAATATATTATAGTGAATATGTTTTACGATGACGTTAAGTATATTATGATTATTGAATTTAAAAGTAACATACGTTAATATTGTCTTCTGTTTACGCGAATATTATTCATTGAAATTAAACTACTATATACGGATTTTATCGCGTTGTTTATTTGACACTTTATTACATAATTTTGAAAAACTGTTACACTACTACTACTATTAAACTTTACAAATTTTTAAGCTAATTGAATTATTATTAAAACTATTTAGATTTAATTTAATTTTACACTTTCCCCGACGTTTCGGTTGCTTTTCAGTCACGGGGAGACTAAGATGGTAGTTGTCTCAATGTTCCAGTGTAGTTATTTCAAAGTACCCGAACATAATTCAAACATACGTTAAGGTAATTTTTAATATACTAGCTTACCTGCGCAACTTCGTCTGCTTCACATAAGCTAAGCTAAGCTTTTTTTTTCCGTTATTGCAACATTTTTCATTGATGCTCTGTGCTCCTATTGTTCATAGCGTGTTGTTATATAGCCTTCGTCGATAAATAGGCTACGCAACACTAAAATAATTTTTCAATTTGAACCAGTCGTTCCTGAGATTAGCGCGTTCGAACAAACAAACATACTCTTCAGTTTTATAACATTAGTATAGATGATGTATAGCGATCATAAACCAATTTACAAAGTGCAAAGATAAAATCTAGCATAAATGTTTAAAATTAAAATTAAGAAGCACAGTATATCTAGTGTTTACAATAGACACGGTTTCCATCGAACAAGACCCCTTTGTGTTTACACTATTAATTGTTGTCATATTGTAACTTTAGTTAAGTAAAGTTAAACATCTTACACGAACCCAAATATTTGTGTTAGTTCTTTCAAAATTATGATTATTCGCTGCCGCCGCCCCTTTCCCCAACGCGGTTTTACTTACATTTTTATAATTACGCTCTGGTGGCTCGTAGCAAGATGTTATATAACTTTTGTTACTTTTAAATAAATTAGCTTTCTAATGGTGAAATAATTATTTAAATCAGTTTAGTAGTTACAGAGATTATTTATTACAAAAAAAATTTTCCTCGTTATAGTATTAGTAAAGATTACTCAAAAGTTATTGTCGTGATTTCTCTGGAAATATTTCTCGGTAAAAGTTCTTAATTTCTTTACATTGACCCACGTCAACAGTTCTGAAACATAAAGTCATTTAATCATTAAAATCACAAAGTATCAATCATCAATGTCAAAATCACGTATTCAAAATATTGCATTTCAAGAATATTTGTTCAAGATTCGATCTAACAATTGAACAAATATTTGAATAACACAAACTTCAGAATAATACGTAAATCGCAAGGATTTATATTTATGTTGAAAACTTTTATTTTACTTGGAAACCGTCAGTTACTATCTCAGTCATTGTACTGCGCAAAGAGCTCGTACAAATTCGTCAAAGTTAGTTAAACACGCGAAGTTATACCCGTCGCGTCGTGGATAATGGCTACTGTAGTGACGTCACAGACGTCTATCGCTGACAAGAGTGTGAAACATGATTGCAACATTAAAAATGTCAGAGAATATTTTGAATATCTAGTTATATAAACTTACTTTAAATTTTAATATTCTAAATACTGATAAAATGCTTAAAATTTAGTAATGTTTAATTCATAAGATTGATATACATTTTTAAAACATAAACTCTCGTATATCTTCATAAGGATAGGCAGACCACATGGCCAGAGGCACCGAGCTTATAAAAATATTGAGGATGTTAAGGGTGGCGAAATATTCAAGTTTCTAGTTTTCAAGTCATCACTGTTCATACACTTAGTGTCAAATATCTAAGGACCATGACAAAATATTGGGCGGGCTCAGACCCTCCAATAATAACATTGCAAACATACACACACTACTCACAAGCCCGCGCACGCACGCACACACACACACGCGCGCGCGCATACGCATGCACAAATAGGGCACCCCCAAGCTCCATGTAGTCGGCGCTAGTGCCTTTGCCTGTGATGAACTATGGGTTTAAGTACTATATCCATCTTAGTAAAAGAAGTGCGTAATGCTGTCTTTCGGACGTATTTTCATCCTCCGTACTGCTGCTGATTGCTACAACATTATGCTCTTCGCATATCCAACCAGGGTATCTCAGGCCTCACAACCATAAGCTCAAACTTATTTCAAGGGAGCATGAAGCAGTAATCCATTTCAAACTTAATATTGTCAAGATTTTAATCAATTTTATTTTGCATATCATACATATTTATATAATATTGTCTTCTGTTTACGCGAATGTTATTCATTGAAATTAAACTACTATATACGGATTTTATCGCGTTGTTTATTTGACACTCTTTTACAAAATTTAGAATCTACTACTATTAAACTTTACTAATTTTTAAGCTAATTAAATTATTAAAACTATTTATATATAAGTTTACACTTTCCCCGACGTTTCGGTTAGTTTTCAGCAGCCATGGTCACGGGGAGACTAAGATGGTAGTTATCTCAATGTTCTAGTGTAGTTATTTCAAAGTATCCGAACATAATTGAATCATTGCTGTTTCTATTTACGCAGAATGAGCTCAAAGTATCATTAAGTCTAGCTGTGGTTTGCTTCTTCTTGGGTTTGACTATTTGAATTACTGGACCCTAAGCTGGTGGTACATTCCAACCGTCTTCTCTATTAAAATTAGGATGTTCTTTGATTTCAATAGCCTCGCGAAGCATCCTTGGTAGGAATCGGTGTTCTTTAGCGAGAGTCTGTGGTTAGTCAAATCTCAGGCAGTGGTTGGTTCCCTGTTGCACATGTTCACACACAGCAGACTTCAACGAATATATTTATAAATAAGAAGTACAAAAAAAAAAAATATTGTGAATGTAATTTTATTGTCATCATCTGCTATCATAATATAAAACCCAACCCAATCACACTTTGTCTAACCCGCGAACCCAACCCCATGCCATGGTATTAATGAGGGAGTAATTAAACAATTATACACACATACTAGGTATGCATACATAAATGTAAATACAATATTACGCACTTCTACATTATTATGCCATACACAGTTTCAGAACGAGAGAATGTACTGAGCACTACACACATATTTCACATCACATTGAATCTCACGGAATCTTTAGTAACTTACCGAAACTTACATGTATAACCGTTTATCAAAAAAGTTACGTCGATAAAAAACATTCGGCGAACAAAACTCATGTTGGAATACATTACGAGTAATCAGAGTTCTTGTAAGTAATGTCATCGTTCATATATTATTTATCTCTCTTAAGTAGCACAGTTTAAATTAGGAGTATAAAAGGAACCGTACTTAGCATTTAAGCGATACTTTAACGCCTAAAATGTTTCTTTTGTTCCCTGGATTTTGTTTTTGCGTGGGATTTACAATTGTATACTCGAAAGACTGTGTGAATTTTATCTACTACATAAGTAGGTACAAAGTCTAACGTATCCTTCAAGAAAAGTATTATGTGAGTGGAGTAATACATCCATATTGTGCTAGCTGTTGTTATAAGCCTAACGTATTAGGCGGTGAGTCTACTGCTTTCCATCGGGCATAGCTTCAGAGTTCGTGTTACCGAGAATTGCCTGCACGTATGGCGTAGTGGTTTAAATGGTCGCCTCGTCACTGACACTGCGCCGAGTGTTGTGGGTTCGAATCCCACACGGTACAAAAATTTGTGTGCTTCACAAAAAAAAACAGATCTTCACACGAAAACCGAAGAACATTTTACACGATCCTTAGAATCCTTATGTAGGTACAGCAGTCGTGTTCAATACCGTTGTGCCATCGAAATTAACAAAACAAGCACATTTGCTTCTTTTTTTACCCGAGACTACTCTAAGAACAATGTTTGTAGTTCGAGGGCCTTTACTGACATTCTAACGAAGAACACAATAACCACCCTGACTCGAAACAACCATTTATGAATCACACAATTTTTTATCCTAATGGCAATCGAACCTACAACACATCGTAGTGATAAGGCGTCAAGTCAATTTTTGTTTGTAAATTCTGCTCTATTCATATAAACAGGTTTACGAAACACAACTACTCATTAAATTTCATCGTTAATCCCTACACAAGGATCGGGCGAAGTGGTTCGCCGCCGAACTAAATGTTTTGAATTCCTCAGACTAATAAGGAATAGTGAATATAAACTGTATATGTTATGTAAACTTCAGTCCTTTGTACTCCCAAAGGGTTAGGTACAAGTGTATTGTATAACACAAGGTTATGTTAAACGCTTAGATTACTGAAATTTAGAGGTAAAACCTTCTAGGCAGACACACGGATTTAATTACAGACTTCTGCTATGACGATTAGGTATATTGTCAGAAATAACAATAGCAGAGGCAATAAAAATACATTTAGGTATGATACTGTCTTCTAATCAGGCAGAGATTGGCAATCTGCGTCGGCGATATCATAGTGCACAAATGTATCCGCAAACACAAGTACATTTTCCACTTGTGTTTACGGACACACTACTCTCTTACCCCGAAGTCCGAAAAGACAGCAAGCTGACACGACCGGAGAAGGATCAGGTACTAGACCAACATTTTATGTGCTTTCCGAGACAAATAAATACCCCGTGTCTCTCGCCGTGTAACTCCAGGCTGTTACTGAGAACTTTAACGCAAATCCCAATAACTTTTAGTTAGCACGACGGGAACTCTGGCACAATAGTCGCATTCACTACCGCTGCGCCATCGAGGCAGTCAACTTGATATATTTAGGCATTGAATATAGAACTTGACGATCGACAATTATATAGCTGCTTATGCCTTTTAATAGCAAGTGTATATAAGTCGTGATCGTAGGTAGACGTGTTATTTTTTCCTCGTAATTTATTTACTTAAAATCTAGTAAAAAGTGCACGAAACACCACAAAAGTTACACTCGCGAGTGCGTAATAAAAAGCCCTATAAAGTGAACCATAAAACATAGTGCAGTGTCAAAGAACAATAAAATAATAACGTAAAACATTACTAACTGTTGCATACACATCGAAGTGTTTGACATTGACTCACAATAGAAAGGTCATTTGATAATAAACATCGACTAAAATAAAGACTCACAGTGACATAAAATTATCGTGCAATAAGTAGCAGTAATTCGCCACATCTCTGCAAGTACTGGTGGCGCAAAGCTCTATAGCTTTACCACCGAGATTCATATGTATCGAGTTCGAGCCCGGCACTTCGGATGATAATCTTTTTGTATTGAAAATGTATACCTGAGACACTTTAAGAGATAAACAAATATTGAATGTAAATCTGGATGAGTAACTGAAATATTCTCTTTTTTTTGTGTGATTTTTCTTTAAAAAATATTAAAACATTATAAAAAGACTCCCAAATAAGGAAAATAAATTTTAAAAATCGTTAAGGAAAGTATCCTGTTAACAATGTCGAAACCTGCGACTTTTTGGAGTTGCTGTAATGAGGATCGAGATGACGAATATGTAACATGTAGCGTGTGTAAAAAAGGTTACCATTTAGCTTGCTTGCAAGCGACACCTAAGCGAGGCAGCGCTACTAACTATCTGGCTCCAGATTGGCAGTGTCCGCTCTGCAAAAATGCTAAACAAAAAGCTGCGGGCAGAAACGATAACACTCCAGTAAAATATACAGATAACGTTACCACACGAACTCGTCCTAAAAAACCACAGGCATTATCTTCACCGCCAACTATGAGTCAAAACTCGATTACGAAGGAAGACGTGCGAGAAATAGTGTCTGAAATTGTCAGATCTAAAATGAACAATATGTACGACCAATTAAAAACCTCAATGTGTACCCTGCTCAACGCTGAATTGAAGTCAATCAAAGAAGAATTAAAAGAAGTTAAGGATTCCATGTCTTTCATGAACGGACAGTACGAAGACGCTATAAAACAATTAAAAGCCTCAAATGAAAACTTCGTGGACGTCAAAAAGGAGCATGATGTATTGAAGAACACTGTCACATCCTTGACAAATAAGTTAAATCAGATGGAACAGCAGGCTCGTTGTAATAATGTTGAAATACAATGTGTTCCTGAGCACAAGACAGAGAATCTGATGAGCTTAACTAGACAGATAGGTACAACGATTGGCTTTAACGTAACAGAAGACCACATTCAGCATTGTACCCGTGTCGCTAAGATGGATCGTACCACTGACCGCCCACGCTCCATCGTCGTGCAATTCAGCTCTTCTAGAATTCGGGATCATTTCCTGGCAGCTGCAATCAATTACAATAAGGATCATCGGGACGATAAGCTAAATTCGAGTCACCTTGGCTTATCGGGAGAAAAGAAACCTATTTATATAATGGAGCATCTCTCGCCGGCAAACAAAGCTCTTCATGCTGCCGCTAGAATGAAAGCAAAAGAATTAGGATACCAGTTTGTATGGGTCCGTGGCGGCCGTATCTTAATGCGTAAGGATATAACAGCTAAATATGAAGTTATTAGAGACAAAGAATCTTTAAGCAAATTGCAATAATATCTTTTTTTTTTTTTTAAGTTTAGTGCATGTTTTTATTACAATTTTAGATATCATTCGCTTCTCTTGGATTCGATATATATTACCAAAACGTTCGAGGGTTGCGCACAAAGACGCATGATTTTTATTGCAATTTAAACACTCAAAACCATGATATTGTAATTTTGACTGAAACTTGGCTTAATAGTTCCGTTTACAACAATGAACTATTTGATGAAAGATACTCTGTATATAGGAGAGATAGAGAAATGTCGGGATACCATAGAAACAAAGATGGAGGAGGAGTACTCATTGCTGTCAATAAAAAAATTAATTCAGTCCAATTAAAGTCAAGGTTGAGTAATTGTGAAGACCTCTGGGTGGCTTTGGAAATTCCGGGTGGCTCTAAAAATCAATCATCATGTCTTGAACTTTGTGCCATTTATATGCCGCCTCCTGTCTCCAAACACATTTTGGAAGATTTTATTGAGAATTGTAATCGATGCCTTGATATTTCTAATGCATTTACATGTATTGTGGGAGATTTTAACCTGGGGGGAATCGATTGGCAAACTATAAATGATTCTTCAGTAGAACAAAGAAACTCCAACCTAGAACGGTTGCTTGTCGATTTCGCGACGGTTAACGATCTAAAGCAATGCAACACAGTTTATAATTGTAGTGGTAAACTGCTTGACATCGTATTGACTAACATCCCGAATTGTAACGTCAGTGAAGCAAATCCGCTAAGTGTCATCGATAAGTACCATCCCCCATTGCAAATAGAGTTAACTTTTAAAAAATCAACAAACCTGTCACCAAGTCAGGCGACGCTAAAATATAATTTTCACAAAATGGATTACAAAAAGGTGAATGAGTATTTGGGAAAACAAGACTGGGATAAAAAATTAAATAAAAGTACCAATATTGATGACACGGTGGAATTGTTTTACGACGTTCTTAATGAAACAATAAACAAATTTGCGCCTCGTAGCTTTAGAAGGAGTAAAAAATATCCAGGCTGGTTTAATTCCAAAATGATTCGTCTCACTAAAGAAAAAAATAGGGTTCGATCCAAATATGCTTTATATAAGAACCCATTAGATGCGATTTCACTTAAAATACTTAATGTACGTTGTAGAAATTATGCAAAGGAATGTTACAAGTCATATATCCGTAGTACTGAAAAACTTATATCGAGAAACCCTAAATGCTTCTGGTCTTTTATTAAAAATAAACGTGGTGGCGAGAGCATTTATCCAAAGACAATGTCTAATGGATCTATTAGTGCGAGCGATGGCTATCGTATCTGTGATTTGTTTGCAATTAATTTTGCAGAGGTGTATCGACATGATAATCCCTTAAGCGATAACATAGATCCTGCCCATCAGCCTGTTAGTCCTATATGTTTTAAAGCGAATTCAGACAGTTTTTCTGGGGTTACCTTTGACGAAAAGAAAGTGTTAAGTAAATTAAAATGTCTAGATATATCAAAGGGAGCTGGTCCTGATGGTATACCCCCGACATATATAGTTAATTGTGCTTCAAATTTAGCAAGACCTTTAACAATCATATTTAACAGATCGATTAGTTCTGGTACTTTCCCTAAGGTTTGGAAAACAGCTAAAGTAGTACCAGTGTTTAAAAGTGGAGATAACTGTTCCGTAAAAAATTACAGGCCTATATCCATTCTCTCGATTTTTGGTAAAATCATTGAATCCTTGCTGTGTCCGTATGTGCAGAGTTACTTCAAAAAATATTTGTCCATTCACCAGCATGGGTTTGTACAATGTAGATCAACATGTACAAACCTTGTCACGTTTCTAGAAACCGTTGTAGATGCTATGGACTCTGGTAATGAAGTTGACGCTGTATATACGGATTTCAGTAAGGCATTTGATAGAGTTTCCCATCAAATACTCATAAACAAATTACGTTGGTATGGAATCACGGGTCCTCTTCGAAAATGGTTTGAATCCTATCTGACTGAAAGGTCATATTATGTAGTATTGAATGGATATCAATCATCATTATTTAAAATTAATTCAGGAGTCCCACAGGGTTCGCACCTTGGCTCTTTACTTTTTAATATTTTTGTCAATGATATCAGTGACTGCCTAGTTCATACTACGCCTTTTTTGTATGCTGATGACTTAAAACTTATCAAAATCATAAAGTCTAGCATTGATATTACAAGTATGCAGGCTGATATAGATGCTTTGTCGGACTGGTGCACTCGGAACAAAATTTCACTTAACAGTGAAAAATGCTTCCACATAAAATTTAGTCGGAAAGTAAATAATATCAACTCCTCGTATTACATCAATGAACGAAAACTGGAGGAAGTTAAAAACATCAAAGATCTAGGCATTAATTTGGACAATAAGCTGACTTTTGTCGACCATATTGACACTATTACCAAACGAGCTCTTAAATGTCTAGGTTTTGTAATACGAAACGGTAAATATTTCAAAAATTCTAGTACCAAAATAGTGCTCTATAACAGTTTTGTCCGAAGTATTTTGGAGTATTGCAGCATTGTGTGGAGGCCGCACTACTCTACTCATACTCTTAGATTAGAAAGGGTTCAAAAGAGATTTATGAGGCATTTAGGGTATTGGTCCGGAAGAGAGATTCGAAATATGTCGTATATCGAAAAACTATCTCATTTTAAAACAATGACGCTCGATAAAAGAAGAGACATTATTGACCTTAAATTCCTTTATAAACTTCTACACGATCAAATTGATTGCCCGCAGCTACTGGAAAGATTTAGATTTAGAGTGCCACGTGGCCGTCCCCGCAAACCAGTCACACCTTTGATCCCACCACTACGTAGGACCAAATTTGGTGCATGTTCGCCTGTTCCTAGAATATGTAGGCTGATTAATGAACATAGCGATATCATAGATATTCATTGCGGCTCCTTAAATGCTTTTATTGGAAAGATCCTTGAAATTTCCAATGCAAGCATTTAGGAAGCATTTTGTTAAGCATTTTATTTTGTATAATTTTAGTGTTGGTTTCTTTCTCTCTTGTGTTTCCCAATAATTAGTTAAGTAAGGTATTTGTAATTCTTTAAATTTAAAGTTAAATTAGGTTAATCTAACATGCTCTAATTAGCAAGTGGTGTTTACCTGTAAAGATTGTGCAGTTAGTAATAAGGATGCTATTTTTGTAAATTATGCATGTATTACTGTAACAATAGCTGGTAGACCTAAATAAATAAATAAATAAATAAATAAAATCAATAAAGCAGTTACTTACATGTAAAAAAGAACAATGTTGTCTATAGTAGAAGTGCAAGGAACAACAACTTGAAACTTATATTTCTTATTGAAGCGTTATTGAGTGAATCATTACTACCTAAATACCTATAATTACATTAGTTTCTGCCCGTGGCGACGCGTGAATCCCCTTGAACCCATTACCAGCATGATATGTCCAAATCCGTCCACCGTCCACCGTCCGCAGTAAACGCGTGATTGAGTAAAAAACATCAATATATTTTCACATTTTTAATATACCTAATTACCATATTTTGTTTTTCTTACCTTCAAACAAGATTGAAGCATGAGCTTCATATACGCTTTTATTTTGATAGGTAGTGCACGGCGTAATCTCTGTTTACTCCTGGGATTTCGCTCAAAATGGAGCAGTCTCACCGGGGAATTATCTCCACCCTACACAAGATCGCAGTCAGATAATCTTGGCGTTATATTTATGTAACGAATACCATTGCCAAGGTCTTTAAAGAGATGCAGTGCAAGCGTTTAGTGTAGGTTATCGGTTCTTCTTGCGCTGATCTTGTAGAACTTGAATTTAAAAGTGTCTTGCTTTTATTTTATTCTGGTGATCGGTTTATCTTGCAATGAATTTATAATAATAAATATAATTATTTGCTATAAACATGGTTACAAGCTAACGAGATGTCACATTATTGTTTACAGCATGTTACACTGAAATTTAAGATACGTTTTTTTTTCACAACAGTCCCAAATTATTACCGCAAAATAACTTTGAAAGCATGAAAAAACAAAATAAGTGACACCTGTTTACAGAAAGAAATTTTCTTGAATTAAATGTCTTGCCATCTTTGTCTATCTTGTTGATAAAAATGGAGATAGCAGTAGGTACACTAACTTTAATAAACTTGCCTCGTGTAAAAGGCCCTTAATTTTTTTAACTCCTGGAAATAAAAATAAATTTATTGTATCCGCCGTGGTCAGAAGCTGACTGACTGTCAGCTTCTGACGTCCGGTGACCGGTGCTACCTGGTCAAAACCAAGTACAAAAACGGTAAACAAAATGCATAACCACTTTTATACCCGTTACGAATGATATTTAGATAGCAGCGATAGCTCAGTGGGCAGACCAACAGACTGCAATGCAGAGGGTCTCGGGTTCGAACCCACGTCGCGCACCTCTGACTTACGGAAGTTATATGACTTTTCGAAATTATGTGCGTATTGATTGACAATTATCGCCTGCTCCGTGCCTCGGAGAGCACGTTAAGCCGTCGGTCCCGGCTGCCATGAACATCTATGGCAGTCGTTATTGGGAGAGTGTCGACACAAAAGATCCCACTGGGTCGAAGTGTCGCTGGTCTGCACTGACTGGCCCTTACATAAGATACATACATACATACCCTATGAATAAATGAAATAACATAAGAATTATTATTAAATCGTCTTTTAAATCTTCGTCAATTGTTAAATTTGATATGAAATTCATAATTAATAAAATAAATTACGAATGTAAAATGTTGATAAACTTAAGAATTGTAATGGAACATTGAAAGTAAGAAATACTCGTGTCGTGCAAATATAGTCAATATACTAGTTTCTATTCGGTTCGCCGTCCTTGACGATTATGTCTGTCGCCTTTAACTGTCGGATTGCCGAGTATCTCGTCTTACGACTGCCACTTCAACTTACTAAATACAAGGTAAAATTGGTTATTTCCTTCTACAAATTTTCTTCATTCCTTTTTCCTAAGAAACATCCTTATATAAGGGCAAAGCCTAGTCCAATTTCAGTACTGGAAGGTATATCTCAATATTTACATAAGTGGATAGTTATACCCGACTAACTTATACCAACTCATACAAACCAATCTGTTTTTCTTTCAGTGCTTAATCAGCAAAAATAAATCAAATCTAACCGAAATAAACAAATAGTTATTTATTCATAGTGTGGCTACTATTGTGGGATAACAAGCTTGAGTCAGCCATCTTGTTTGGAAAAGTTATATTGTGTCGGAGCGCCAACGAATTTAATTAGGAGCAAGTGCGATAGGGAAATAGGAGAATGCTGTTACCAACTCAATCTGGGCGGTTAGTAATTGGTTTGCTTTTACAACTTTTTTCATTTGCCTACTTAGTTTTTATGTTATTTTCGTTTGGACAATAATTTATTGGTAGCAGTTTCTGCTTGCAAGCTTTTTGGCTGAAATAGTGTAATTACTGTTCGCCTGTAGCGGTTGAAAATTGCATGTGGAGATTTGTGTATACATCGCTTACTTCGGTAGTGCAGCGATAATGAAAAGTCAGTTTTGCATGGTTTCGAGTTCGAATCTTTGATCAGCTAATCTTATCTAATTCGGGGGCCAGTCAGTGTAGAGCGGCGACGCTTCGACCCAGTGGGATCTTTTATGTCGAAAAATTGGATCAGCTAAAGTATTATTGAGTTTTTTGGCAAGAAATTCTCATTAGCAGCGTAGTTTTTGGCTCCATAGACGTCAAAAGGCTCAGGCCCTATTACTTGGTACCTAAAATCATAGTTGGCTAAATTTGGATGTAATATACCTCTGCGTACCCTATGGCTATAATGTATGTATGGATCAGAATAGGAAGGGGTCATATGTCTTAGCTAAAGGGGTCCTGTAAAAATCGATATCATAACATTTTACGAATTAAATTATAACGTTATACCGATTGGTATGTAAGAAAATGAAATTCTAATGTCGGTATAAAATGTCTACATACCGTTATAACGTATAAAAAATATCTTCAGAAATGAGTTTAAGATAAAATATCAGTTTTCTCGGGCGATGAGTAGCCATAAAATTAGCGATTTGTATTCTGTATTCTTTATTGAAATTCTACATTGTTTAAGATGTGGTACAAACTTAAAAGTATCTACTTTATAGACTCTGTTTGGGCACAGCAAATCTTAACACGTTACACAACTTGCAAAGTATTTTAATAATTACTGTGTGGACCGTGGGATCATTAGACTGCAAAGAACTTTTGACTTTCACATACCTATATCTTCGAAAAATTATGTAATTTATTATGTATGTTTTGTTCAAACATACTACCGGTGTTAGTTTATAAATTATATTATTCTACTGGTGCAAGTGCGAGCGCTTGCCAGTCCAGGCTGAATTTTCAAGTCCAATTAATATAAAGGTTGTCTATTCTGAAATATCAGTGCTAGTAAAATGTCTATCTGTCTTACTACATAAATACCATCACATATATAACTATACATTGATATGGATAGTTATATATGTGATGGTATCTATGTAATACTGTGATCAGTTTAGTAGTCATAGTACTCTGTGACTACTAACGGTGGTAAGCTTAACGAGAACAGGCGGGGCTTAAAGTATTTAGCATCTTTTGAGATTTTTTAGGTATGGTGCGATACATGTTGTGTTATTATTTCGTAATATAAAGGTTACCAATTTAACCACCTGCATTACTTACATACATACTGTACAGAATTGATATTATACATCTAACTGATATCAGTCTTCTCTCTAACCTTTATTATTCCCAAGTCACTTGGGGTCGGCTTTTTCTGGTCTAACCGGATTTGACTGATATCAGTTTTTACACGGAGCGGCTGCCACTTGGTCTCCGCAACCCGAAGGCTAACGATACCCTAAGGCTAGACCAGTGTCAGGATATTATAGGGCACTGACTTCTCAATAACGACTGCCATAGATGTTCATGGCAGCCGGGACCGACGGCTTAACGTGCTCTCCGAGGCACGGAGCAGGCGATAATTGTCAATCAATACGCACATAATTTCAAAAAGTCATATAACTTCCGAAAGTCAGAGGTGTGCGACTTGGGTTCGAACCCGAGACCCTCTGCATTGCAGTCTGTTGGTCTCTCCACTGAGCTATCGCGGACTAACTGAAATCAGTATGATGTATAATATCATGCCTTATATAAACTGTCCCAATGCTGGGCAATCTGGGCTTCTTGATATTAGTAGTGTAGTGTGATATTAGTAACGCCATCGACACTGGCCACTGGGCCAGTGTGTTGGACTATGGCATATCTATACGGGGTGAAAGACTTTACACATCTTTGAGAATATTATAGAGATATCTCAGACATACCGGCTTCCTAACAATGTTTTCCTTTACCGTTAAAGCAAGCGATAAATAAATAATTAATGTGCGTATTATTTCGAAAACTCAGAGGAGCGTGCCTTAGGTTTGAATTCAACCTCGACCTCGACCTCTCCGAGGCTGTTCAATGGTCTCCCACTAAGCTATCGCAGCTATCTTTTGATGATTAGTTTATTTAAATCGGCATTCTAAATATATTTGCGTTTACACAACGACGGACAATACCCGCATATTTCCAAGCTCCACGTTTAGTATAAACTGAAGCAAGAGGTAACTTTATATGGAAGGAAGATAGGCTGCCATGTCTGCATTAATTCTCTGTACACCACCCACCACTATCCGTCGTGTTACCTGCACACCCTCTTTGTAAACGAGGTATAAAGACGTACCCCTTTCTGATAAAGGGGTCCTGATCAAATACCTGGCAGGTAAATGTTTAGTTGGGATTAATATATTTGAATCGATGTCACTTTGCCTGCTTCGAAGCTATTTCGCCGAAGTGCTCTAGTAGTCTCTTGTGTATATATGTACATAGATTTTTAGAGTTCGAAAAATCTCTTATACATCAGCTTTGTCCGTCCGTCCGTCCGTCGTCTGTTATACAACTTTCAACTCAAGAACCGTAAGAGCTAGAGACTCGCGGTCAACGCCATTCGACTCAGCGTAGACGATATACCTCTGAAATGACTATGACATTTAACCTCTGACCTCAAGGTCACGTGATACCATTTTTTCGAACTCTGAAATTTACGGCAATTCATTGCCGTTTCTCACTTGTTTTAAATATAAAGAAAATTTTCATCTTGTGTTATTTAAAAAAAGACATACATAACCTTACGCCTGCTTCGAGTGATATTTTATGAAGTCATACTTTACGTAGGTTCTTTAATTACTGACCGCAGACTGCGATTTTAATAAATAATAAAATCCAGAAGACTGTCGCATTAAAATAGTGTTGTGTTAGATAATTTGTAGCTCATTTACAAACCAGTGCTGCTTTGTTAACCTTTGATAACCAACTACAACTACTAATACTACTCCAATTTAAAAAAATACTATGAAAAGACAAGCGTTGAACGAAAGTTTGCCGCATGAGCTACGTTTGAGTTTGGCACGTGTGCTGGGAAAGGATTTGTGTGTACCTGACCAACAAGAAGTTGAGGAAGAAGAATATAAAAAAAGAAGAAGGTGCCACACATGTCCTTTGAAGCTTCAAAGGAAATCTACACACACATGTTATGCATGCAAAAACCTATGTGTGCAATGTGCAAAGTAAGTTTGCCCAGATTGTGTGTAATTCGTAATAATTGATGTCTGTGATTTTTTGTTTCCAATATAGTATTATAATTACTGATGTGCCATTTGCTAGAAAGACTATTCAAAATTAAGATTGTAAGTTAGTTTGTTGTTTTTTGTAATAATTTTATTTAATACTTTGTGATTTACGATCTCATGTGATTTTTCCGAAAATACACAAACATATGTACATAAACACTTGTTTTCAACACTATTTGCTCAAGTGTCTTCTCCGGTTGTTTTACAATGGGACCGGCTCGACCGGGGGCGTAGCGCAATAACAAACTTTTCACTGTGGGTGCGTGCCGGCCGGGGACGTACCGGAATTGGACCCTAACGGCCGGACCCTAGAATTCATCAGTTCAACGATAAATAGATTCGGCGAAATCCACTGTTGTTAGCTGCGGGTGGTATTTACTAATATTTCGTATTAAACAGACAGTATTTAGAACGGCATTTTATTAGCCAGTCTGTTTATTATTTGATTACAAAATACTTAAAAACTCTTGCACTAGGAATAATTCATGTGTCGAGGGGGATTTTACAAACATTCAATCAACGGACACAAATAACAACCATTTGAGGATGACACAATTTTTTGTCCTATGTAGGATTCGTACCCACAACACTCGGCGCAGTAGCAGTGACGAGGCGACCGCCTACACCATCGTGTAGTCCCTTTTCTCCTATTCTCCTTACTACGGTCGATGTATGTCGGTATCGTTGGATTTTAATCTATAAAATCCACAGAGAATGGAACACGCTAGTACTGTACTAGACGCACTCTGCTTGTCATATGTCTATACGACTGAAACATGACAACTACACAGACGCTACAAATTGACCTCTACATTGTCATTTTTGAACTGGCGATGGCGTTGCTGCCTGCGATCGGAGGAGTGACAACCAATTTTTTTTAAATCTGTTTAAAGCACAGCGCTCGTCACGCCTCTTTTTCTGTTATAAAGCTAATGAATAAATTTATTTATAAAATAAACACAATGCTTTTAACTTCTTTTAGATTAGAGTATATTTCGCCAGCTATATATGTTTAGATAATAACAAGATGGGTGTAAATTCCCAGGATTCAACTTCTTCGTCTTCATGTGACCTTGTTTCAATTATATTTAAACATTTACTTAGGTTAATGATGTATATAATTATATAGTATATACATGTTTTAAAAATAAATAATTAACGTACTTTTCAATCATTTAGGTAAACTCAATTATGTAGACACAGAGAATTTGTTACAAATATTAAAATAATGTATTTATACTTTAGGTACCTACGCATTTTATTGTATGACACAGTTGCTTGTATGTGTACAGGCAGTTTTAGCTTACGTTTATATTATTTAGTCATATTAATGTTCCAACAAATTACTTAGATAAATGTCCACTTCTAAAATAAATAGTCAAGTGATCGCCTGAAACACAGGTCTAACCTAGTTCACACAAGTAGCTTATATTAATGTAAAGGTGTTAAAGTATCCTTTCTCGCCATAACTATAACTATCTATTATTTTTTCTAAACTAATTTTTTAAGGCATTAAGATATTTTTAGATATTAAGATTTAATTTAAATTTGATTTAAGTACATTATTGTACTCCTTTTAGCCGAATAAATTTTATTTTATTATTATTATTGCCGCGGGGGACTAGTTACATATAAAACAAGAAACCAGGAAAAACTTCATATGACAGTCAACTTAAGCCTTAAGCGTGTAACAACCCTATTACGTCGAGAGTAAAAAAAGTAAAATTAATTATCCTGCCGAGCAGACAATATAAATAATGACATGTAAACAAACCTCCGTGTTTCCTCCTCTGCCTTCTCATATTTGTTCTCTCGTTTTTATTTCTGTAAACATTATTTAGGAGGTTTTAATTAAATGAGGCCTTTTTTTAAATGTTAAATCTTTGGCTTAAATGGCAAATTAATGAGAGTACCTCTAGTGTGCCTTTCCTGTAAGGTAGCGCGGTTTGTGCTAAATAAATATTGGTCGTTGCTAAAGTTATATTAATATCTGCATGTTAAGGTTAAATCTGGTATTGGTTTTATGCTTTGAAGCGTTTATCGCATCTTCTTCGTGATTCAAAGCTAGCTATGCTTATGCTAGGACTTTCTTATGTACTAAAGCCGATGACCCTGTGCGTGATCTTTCGCCAGTCGTTTCGGATTACTATCCCATCGGACTATAAAAGTGAGGTTATTAGGGAAAACACTATATTTGTGTACGTACACTTGGTAATTTAATATATTCTGCTCATAGGACAAGTATTCTTTGAGATGTAACATCGTAACTAAAATATGACCGGAAAGAGGACTTAAATTACGTAGGTCACACTATAAAACATTTCTCGTGTATTACCGAGCATAATTATATTAAACATGGTTCAGAATTTAGGTGCTGAGCATAAAGAGCAGCGATAGCTCAGTGGAGAGACCAACAGACTGCAATGCAGAGGGTCTCGGGTTCGAACCTACGTCGCGCACCTCTGACTTTCGGAAGCTATATGACTTTTCGAAATGATGTGCGTATTGATTGACAATTATCGCCTGCTCCGTGCCTCGGAGAGCACGTTAAGCCGTCGGTCCCGGCTGCCGTGAACGTCTATGGCAGTCGTTGTTGGGAAAGTCAGTACCCTCTAATATCCTGACACTGGTCTAGCCTTAGGGTATCGTTAGCCTTCGGGTTGCGGAGGTCAGGTGGCAGCCGCTCCGTTTAAAAACTGATATCCAGTCAAATCCGCTTAGACTAGAAAAGCCGATAAGTGACTTGGGAATAATAAAGGCTAGGGTTCTCCCTAGAAGAAGAAGATGGTTCAGAATTTAGGTTGCACCCCATACTACTAAACTATGTAAAACTGAACAAAATCCGTCAAGTTATTCTTTATTTAAGCCGAAAGAAACAAACAGCCAGAAAATTCCTAAAAATTATTGTAAACCAATTAGTCTTTAAAAATGTCATCATTGTTCCTATGTTGATCTGCGTGGTCGACTATGGCTATGGTTGAAATGAAGGTGAAGTATGTTGCCAGTGCTGGACATATCCAGCACTGGCAATATATTTCACTTCATTTTATATCTTTTTGAAATGGCTACTTCCACCTAAACTACAAATCGCGTGAGACTTTACAAACTTCCAAACAATCTTAGGCACAAAGAACAAACAGACTCGGAATAACTGTGTGTAGATCATACAAGTTTTTGGTGCCGTGGTTCCACAACCATGGCACCGAAAACTTGTCACCGAGTCACCTCGCCACCGAGGTGATCACAAAAATCACTACCATCCGTGCAAGAGTCAATAAAAATCAAAGCTTTGCTGCCCACACTCCTTTGTAGGTCCTGATAAAATACTTAAAATTACTAACTGGACTAATGTGAAAATCAAGAAGCCTTTGCAAGATATAACTACAGATCAATTAAAATACTCGCCAACACGAAAGCTGTCTAACATTTCAAGGGTAGTCACTAGTTCCACTTAAAATTACGATTATCGACTACAGACTGTGAAGGGGACGACGAGGTAGCTTCGAGGCTCTATATTATTTGGACAATTAACAGAGCGTTATGAAAGCCGGCCTAGATACGAACCAGTGGTTGAAAATTGCCAATTGTCCTTGAAATATCGAATTAAAATTTAACGCTATTTTGTCAGTTGGCTTAAGGATTTCTGCTGCCATTGTAGCTTTGTTTTACATAGATGGCGTAGAAGTTTATGCAGACAACTCGTCACTGGTTGTAGGTTCGATTTCCAGACGAGACAAAAAAATTGTTTAGAGCACATATTTCTGTTCACCCACAGTGTTTTTTGTGTCTGTTGATTGGTGGCAATATAAACTACGATATCTAAATCATAGCTAGTATGGGCGATGTTTAATAATAAGATGGGGTGTGTGTCAGAAAACCTCCTCGTGCAATAATGACCTTCATTATTGCTGGCGGGTAATATTCTGACAAGCGTCGTTCGCGTATGTCACCGGTGGCGGGGGGATGGACGTAAGTCCCATCCCCAGGCCAGAGGCGCTATCATTGGGCCTGGCTCTCACGGTACCGCTCTGTTTTATAGTGGACATGGGACGAGCCCCTTTTGACGGGTTTGACGTGCACACACCCTGCCGCCGAACAGACAACGTCAACAGGGTCTCTTCTCGTCGCTCTGACGATCTTTTTTGTCCCTTTGCGTAGTCCCCATTTTTGTTTTTGTTGTCCCCCCTTCGTATTGCCCCCTTCTTTTATCTTTTGTTCCCGTTGTTTCTGTCTAGATCACATCGTAATCCCGTATTATACAGCGTCGTGGATCACGTCTCGCGGCTACTGATGGGACCGAGGGTCTTGGCTTCACTGCCCGGACTGTGAGGTTGTGGCCCTCTATAGAAACCACCCCGAATATCAAGTTGCCGCACGGTGAGGAGATGCATGGCTGACGGGTAGTTCAGTCATTAGTGCGGCCCCCTCAGGGCATTGGTTGACACGGGTAATGACTGGCCACGGTTGCTTCGGTCAGTTCCTGTGTCGCATAGGCCGGCAAGAGACGCCCGGTTGTCACCACTGCGGCGACTGCCGTGATGTTGTTGAAGACACGGTGCTGCACACGTTGGCAGATTGCCCTGCCTGGGCTTCGCAGCGCCGTGAGTTGGTCGTGGTAGTCGAAACTGTTGCCCTCTCGCTCCCGGCCTTGGTTCAGTCTATGGTCTGGAGTGAGAGGCCGTGGAATACCGTTGCTTCCTTCTGTAAGGAAGTTATTTCTATCAAGGAGGCGGTGGAGCGGAAGTGTAAGCACTTGAACCCGCTCCCTAACCACAGAATCGGGCGCCCGAGGGCGCGAGACGACCTCCAGCCACCCTGAGGTTGTACTTGGGGGTTGGTGGTCTTCGTGGGCCTGCCCGCCACCAGTTCAGCACCAGGTCCGAGAGGTGGCGTCTGACGCCTCTGTGTCGTGTGTCCGTCCACCTTCAAGCGGACAGTAGGGTTAAGTGATCAAAGTGTAGGTCTTTTCGTGTAGTGGCCGAAACGTTGGCGGGGTCGCGAGTGCATGTGAAAGTGATTCGCGCGATCTCGCCGACTCTGGTTATGTCGAGGAACACCTTGGTAGGTTTAGTCGGTATTACCGGAATACCTTTCCCCCGAGGAGTCCGACATAACCTCTCCGTCGCCCCACGGAGGTAAGAGTCAAAGCATTCCCCCAAGTAAAAGAAAAATAATAAAAGAAAATATTTAATTAATATTTATTTAATCACCGCATGAAACAATACGCGCATACTGTATGGGTTTTATTTTTTATTTTATTTTTGTCATTTATTTGTTTTTTATATAAGTTAAGTAATAGTTTATTTTTTCTCTGGTTACGTATCTTTGAAATTTTCTAATTTATTGTTATGTCCGTGTGTCCGTGTCCGTGATGTCCGTGCGTAACGGTGGTCTCCAATGAAAATCAGCGTTGCGATATCACATCGGTTTTATCGCAACATCAATGCTGAATAGAGACCATTTGTTGCCACAATAGCATAATATGTATATATACGTATATTTATTTGTTTACTTACTAACTGTTTATTTAATTGTCTTTTTTATTATTTTGTCTATTTTGTAAGAAAAATATGTAATCATGTTTCTTTGTGGCAATAAAGAATGATTTCTTTCTTTCTTTTCTTTCTTTCTTAATAATAAGATGAGGTGATTTTATTCACGGATGCCGTACAAATTTATATGGTACCCGAATTAATTTTTCAGCTAACAAAAACGGCTTACTTTACCATATAAAAGTTCTAACCTAATCAATTGCTCATCATTGGTAAGCAAATATATAATATAGAATGGTGTTTATTTAACTAGTAGGAATATCTGGACAAAACATTGGTAATCGCCAATAGTGGAATATATCAGTGGGCATTTTTGTAATAAACTTCTAAAGCAGTATGCTACACAGATTTCCACGCATACGACACACCGGCTTCCCTGCTGTATGCCATTCTGCACTTGCGCGTAGATATTTTATGGCTCTAAGCTCTCGAATTTACAACAAAGTTAATAAGACTCTCACTATATATAAACTCGAGCAGCGATAGCTCAGTGGGGAGACAAACAGACTGCAATGCAGAGGGTCTCGAATTCCAACCCACGTCACGCACCTCTGACTTTCGGAAGTTATATGACTTTTGGAAATTATGTGCGTATTGATTGACAATTATCGCCTGCTCCGTGCCTCGGAGAGCACGTTAAGCCGTCGGTCCCGGCTGCCATGAACTTCTATGGCAGTCGTTATTGGGAGAGTGTCGACACAAAAGATCCCACTGGGTCGAAGTGTCGCCGGTCTGCACTGACTGGCTCCCACATATGATACATACTTACATACATATATAAACTCACTCTGCATATGGTAAAAAATAAACTGAAAGTATGGCTGCAGTCTTTAAATTATGACGACACTAAAAAAATCATGACAACAATCATCTAAAATGTACACGCCTCTTAAGTCACACTACACGCACACGTAGACACTTCACTCTTCCGCTTATACATAAAACCATACTCTCATCACATACACCACACTACTATTCACGCACACCACTCTAACACACACACACACACGCACGCACTCACTCACCTTTAGTATAGATTATTATAGGTGCTTTGGTATATTTTGTTTGTTTTAGTTAAGTTTAAGAATCTTTTATTTTATTTTACTATTATTTTATTATACATATAAATTGTTTTGTTGTATATAACTATCGGAGAAGGCACTCGATTCTGTAACACAGGTGTTGATACCTAGCACAGGAGTCAGGGACTTTGTGAGGAGGACGCGGCGCAGCACACGCTCGAGCAATGTTCTGTTTGGGCGGTGCAGCGCTGTGAACTCATTGAGGTTGTGGGCGAAGATCTCTCGCTGCCGGCCGTGATCAAAGCCATGGTCGACAGCGAGAGGAAGTGGGCAGCGGTCGCGTCCTTCTGCGAGATGACGTCCTCGCAGGCGGCGGAGCAGATCCGTGAAGAAAGTATCCTTGCGGATCCGAGCCGTCGCCGGCGAACCGGGCGGCGCAGGCGAGGGGGTATGCATCAGGCGCATTTCCCCACGTAAAAAAAAAGAAAAAAGGAATCAGGGACTTAAGATAGTTGTGAAAATATGTTGCATAAATAAACTTATTATTATACGTAACGTTGTGCCGAGTCTACGCGATAATAAACCCATTTACTTTCGCGTTGTATAATGTAATTTAACATAACATAAAAGAGAGAACCACGCGAACTTGTCTACTAGAAATTTTACTCATGTACATTGGCCAGCAAATATAAACTTTATTGTATGACAAATTATATGTATATTATCGCGGGTAGCGGTTGTATGCGGGTGGCCCAAGACCAGTCTGTATGGAAAACCTTGGGGAAGCCTATGTCCAACACTAGACGACCTTTGGCTCAGATAATGTGTGACAAATTATACAGGGTTACACCATCTGATTAATTTTTATTTTAGATTACTGTGGGTGACTATCTTATTTACTCATCTGGTGTTAAACAGTTATCATACCTTCTGGACGTTCGTAACATCAAATCTATCACTCAGCTGTTGCCGAGCCTACTAAAACCTATTCAATTTAATAGATAAAATGAGTTTGGTTATCACTTGCACGTTATCAACAGTACCTTTATATGCATTTACTTTTTATTTTATACTCATTTCTGGCCGTGGCTTTGCCCGCATGAATTCTACAAGATTAAATACCGGGATAAAAGGCAGAATATGTCCTTTCCCAGGATACAATCTATTTTCTTGGCAAATTTCATCAAATTGGGTCCAGTGGTTTAGCCGTTATAGTGTCACAAACAGACAGACAAGCAAAGCTTATCTTATCTTATCTTATGTGGGGGCCAGTCAGTGCAGACCGGCGACACTTTGATCCAATGCGATCTTTTGTGTCGACACTTTCCCAATAACGACTGCCATAGATGTTCATGGCAGCCGGAACCGACAGCTTAACGTGCTCTCCAAGGCACGGAGCAGGCGATAATTGTCAATCAATACGCACATCGTTTCGAAAAGTCATATAATTTCCGAAAGTCAGAGGTGCGCGAGGTGGGTTTGAATCCGAGACCCTCTGCATTGCAGTCTGTTGGTTTCCCCACTGAGCTATCGCTGCTCTCGACAAGCAGAGCTACTTTTGCATTTATAAAATTAGTATGGGTTTAGAACTAACTGTCTCTCGCAGTTTCTCCCACGTTTATGGTTACCGTTTCGCTACCGTTGCTCGTAGCTTGATTTTATATAGCCTATATTACTCCCGGATAAAGTAGCTTTCTTATATATAATAATAATAATATCATCCCTGTATTAAACTGTCCTACTACTGGGCACGGGCCTCTTCTCATTGTGAGAAGGGTCAGGCCATAGTACACCACGTTGGCCCAGTGCGGCTTGGCAGACTTCACATATCTTCGAGAACATTATGGAGAAATCTCAGATATGCAGGTTTCCTCACGATGTTATCCTTCACCGGTAAAGCGAGCGATAATTAATTATTTCATACACATATAACTTTGGAAAGTCAGATATACCTATTAAGTTTAAAATCATCCGTACTATTCTGTAAAAGTTTTCAAATAGAACTTAAATGTCACTTTGACAGTTAATATATAATTATTGCTATAATTATTATAGAAATTCCAAAGCCCGTGCCTCGCAAAGCACGTAAAACCGTTGGTCCTGCGCCTGATCTCTCTCCGGTCGTGTCAGATTACCGCCCCATCGGATCATGAGAGTTAGGGAACAGAGAGTACACTTGTACACACTTGTGCACTGTTATATCTTCTGCGTTAATCGGCCGCCGTGACCGAAATTCGGTCTGGAGGACATTATAGAAAATCGAATGACCACGACATTTTCAAAAGTGAGTTCCGGATGTGAAATTATTATACTGTATACATCAAGATTCATTTTAAGCGAATACATACCTGTATATAAACATTACATATCATAAAATTTCGTATAGTTATTAGCGGTAGACAGCAAAGATAACGATTGAAGTCCTTGGTTGTCAGTATCAAATACATGAGACGTTGACGTTCAAAGCCTGTCTGTGATTTAATATGCTAACTAGTATAATAGGCTACCTAAGTAAACCTGAGTAATCTCAGTCTACAAGTACATTTTGAAATTTCATGTGAGCGGCGGCATGGATTATTATGTAACCAGGCTATATAAGCCTCGTTTGAGCTTAGAATAAATTGCGGTTGAAAACATGAAAAGGTAATTTTACGAGTTTAGTGTGTGTCTGAAGGTTATGTAAGATTAACTATCTGAATTAAACATAAGCATTTAATTAATACATAAATAACCTATCTTCTATGTACTGCAAGGATGATATATTGGTTTAAGTTGTCGCCTCGCCACTGACAGTGTGCCACTGCGTAATACATTAATAAGTACTTTGTTTGACCCACAAATGGTTATTGGGTATCTGGGCGTTCTTAGTGTTCGTTGTTTGAATGTTTGTAAAGTCCCCCATGACACAGGAATTATAAATGATCACTTTTTTTAAAATGACGAATCAAATTGTTTATCTATGTGTGGTTTTAAAAATTACGAAGTGGTTCTACCTTCTTCCTCGCATTGCCTACCCTAACTATTGCAATAGGTTGATAATACCGACTGCCTCTGATGATGCACAGCCACATCGTGGAATCTTGTAATACTCGAACTTGCAGTATTCCGCATTGAACACTTGCACAGATTAGCAACGAATTAACTCGTTCGTCACCCTGTACTGAGAATGCCTCGCACAGATCCAAAACAAGTTTCGACTCATATACTGTGTACGTAGCGTTGTAGGTACTACAAGTTTGTTTGTAGCTGCAAGTTATTTGCATAGCTCGGACCTTTCATAAGTTGGTCTATTTTTCTGGCATTATTAAAGTATAAAGGTTTTATTCAAATTAATTTGTATACAATTATACTTAACACTATCAAATATTTGACATCGTGGCACTGCATAGATGGCGCGAGGACAAACAGTTGCCTTATATTTCGCCATAAACCAAAGATGCCATAATGCCTCCTTTAAATTGAACTATCCTATTGGCAAAATTTTACGAAACCATCTTTTCAATTAACATGTAAACCAATACACATAAAAATACTTTTGTGAGTTACAAATATAATAAACAGGTAATTCATATTTCGGGTAGGTAGTATCCGTTTTAGTATTCAGAGCTTCTAAGCTACCTAAAGCCTCGGAATAGATACAATAAAAGTACTTTCACGGCCTAATGCTTAAGTCAATCTTCAGAATATTTGAGAGTACTTACTTCTTGAAGAAGTCTATTATCTGCGACGTTTATAACACTTAACTAAACATTTTACACGTAGTCTGGCCTTCAGGATAGGGAGAGCTTTCACTTTCAGGTTTCGTGTAGTTTAAAGGTATATCGCCCGCACACAGTATATTTTTTATCGCTGGTATTTAAGCTATACTAGCGGTCGCCTAGTGCTCGAATTCGACCAAAGTTTGCCTGTAAGATATTGCTGATATATGTCATTATATATTGATATATGTAACCATAGTTACGCGCTTCGACTGCGTGTATCAAATGCATGGTTGTGTGCGCAATGTATTTCTAATGCATATTTTATATAAATAAGAGGAATCGCCCCTCCTTCTCCATATAAACTTTAACTGTGCCAAATGTCATACTCCTCCGTCCACGCAATTTTCTTTAAAAGGGGTACAACATTTTTGCTTCACGTATTAATATATAGATAATATGTAAATAACTCATATACTCTAAATAAATATTTGGTATATTCGTTTGTTTTAAAGGACTGGTCCCGTGCTAGGATACATTTTCTTGTTCGTTGTTTGTGTGAATGTTTGTAGAGTCTGGGGACTTTACAAATATTCGAAAACGAACACAAAACACACCAAGAGGCAATACAAAAAAAAATTGTGCACTGTGAAATACGGATTCGCAACACTCGACGCTACGATAGCAGCGAGACGACCACTTACTGCTTCATTCTTGCAGTTACATCTTCGATTGCAGTAACTGCCATAAAAAACAATAGATTACTTTTTAGAGTTCGAAAAACTCTTATACCACAGCTTTGTCCGTCCGTTCGTCTGTCTGTTATACAACTTTCAACTTAAAAACCGTAAGAGCTAGACACGCGCAGTTAACGCCATTCGACTCAACATAGTTGATACATCCTAAAATGACTATGACCTTTGACCTCTGACCTCAAGGTCACGTGATACCATCTTTCAACTCAAGAACCGTAAGAGCTAGAGACTCGCGGTTAGCGCCATTCGACTCAGCATAGTCGATATACCTAAATGACTATGACCTTTGACCTCTGACCCCAAGGTTACGTGATACCATTTTTCCGAACTTGAAGATTTACGGCAATTCATGGCCGTTTCTCAATTGTTTAAAGACACCTTACTACTAGGAATAATGTCTGTGTTGTGGGGAATTTTACAAATATTCAAACAACGGACACAAAAATCTCCCAGACTCGGAACAACCATTTGTTGATCTCATAAAGTTTTTCCCGTGTAGGATTCGCACCCACAACACTTGGCGCAATGGCAGTGACAGTGCGGTCACTTAAACCACTACGCCATCCGTGCAGATGGTAACAGCACTCAGATCTGAAACAAACAGAATACACTATTTTTGTTCCGTGTGAGTACGAACCCACAACAAATGGTGCAATCTATGCAGTCAAAACAAGTGAGAATCGGCAATGGATTGCCGTAAATCTTAGAGTTCGAAAAAATGGTTCAAGTAATTTGCAAAGGTTATGTGATACCACGTGGCCTTGAGGTCAGAGGTCAAAAGTCAGACGTCAAAGTTCAGAGGTCAAATGTCATAGTCATTTCGGGGTATATCGACTAAGCTGAGTCGAATAGCGTTGACTGCGAGTCTCTAGCTCTTACGGTTCTTGAGTTGAAAGTTGTATAATAGACAGACGGACGGACGGACAAAGCTGTTGTATAAGAGTTTATCGAACTCTAAAAGTTAGTGAGATTCTATAGTCATTGATCGATAGGCCTGAACATTTAGCCCTATTCAATCATCGTCATCTATGCAGTCGGAAAAGTTCCTCAGATTCTGAGGTCAATGACTGGATAGGGTTAATCGTAGTTACATTTAACCGGATTCGGTCATTAATCTGGTAAACAATAGACTCGCATACATTTACGTCACAGGATCCGGAGGCACGTGATTAGTACGAGCACGTGTTTTAGAACTGGTGTGTACCTTGTGGTGGTTAGTTGGCAACATTTCACATGTTAGTATATTTAGACATTAAGTTTAAGCTTTCCTTTGCCTTTTGAGTTTACGAAAATATTTAAGTCAAGGTCAAAATCTTGTAATGCATTGAACACTTCTTGGACCCATCAATTAATTTATGTATTAATATTAACTAGTGGTTGCCTAGTGGTCAAAATTTGACCAAAATTCCTAAGCTTGCTACTACATACATAGATTCACGCCTGTTTCCCAGAGGGGTAGGCAGAGACTACGGATTTCCATTTGCTACGATCCTGACACACTTCTCTGGCTTCATTCGCTTTCATCACATTCCTCATACACGCCCGTCGGTTCAAGGTGCTCTTAACCTGGCCTTTATCCAGAACGCCTCCGATCTGATCAAGAAACGTTCGCCTAGGTCTTCCTCTTGCGACTGTTCCATTCACGCAAGCTTGCTACTTTGTTTTCATTTACCATAATCATAACCATAGTTACAAAGAATTGTACGACGTCAGACGAACAATGCCAAAATACTGTGAACGCGATTCGACTGTGTGTGTCAAATGCATAGATGTGTGCGTGTAGTGTTTTTTATTAATTTAATGTATTTCTAATGCATATTTTATAAAAATATTAGGATTCGCCCTTGCATCTCCTTATAAACTTTAACTGTGCCAAATTTCATACTCTTCCGTCCACGCAATTTTCGTTAAAAGGGGTACAGAGTTTTTGCTTCACGTATTAATATATAGATGATATATTATGGTATTGCAAAAGAGCAGCGATAGCTCAGTGGGGAGACCAACAGATTGCAATGTAGAGGGTCTCGGGTTCGAACCCACGTCGCGCAGCTCTGACTTTCGGAAGATATATGACTTTTCGAAATTATGTGCGTATTGATTGACAATTATCGCCTGCTCCGTGCCTCGGAGAGCACGTTAAGCCGTCGCTCCCGGCTGCCATGAACATCTATGGCAGTCGTTATTGGGAGAGTATCGACAAAAAAGATCCCACTGGGTCGAAGTGTCGCCGGTCTGCACTGACTGGCCCACACATAAAATAAAATAATATAATGGTATTGCAATAAAAAGGAAATAAATATCTTGCATTAAAAAAGGAGGAATAGTTAAAAGAAAATTGGTCCTTTTAGGGTAATAGAGGGCGAGCCTATTGCTGGCTACCGGGCATAGTCCCAGACACCAACACAAAAATGTCTTAAGAGACTATATCAATAACTATTTTATCGATTCGAGTCTTATATAGAGCAGTCACAATGTGCCACTATAGTAGTCAATTATTATTAATAACAATTAAGGTTTAAGTTGTTGATATGAGTTGTAAAATACTGAAATTATATTTAATTGGCAATTTAAAAGAGTGGCTGTGAGTTTCTTGCAGGTTTCTTCTCATAGGCTCTACCCTTTGCCTGAACCTAGCAACTAACCTAAATGTAGCTTCAGTAACTTAGTAAACTCACTAAACTATATATTTTGACGTTCATAAGTGTTACTTTGTGACCTAAATGAATAAATGATTTTTGACTTGACTTGACTAAGACATTTATTTTCTCAAAAGATTTACAAATCATTTACACAGAAAATACTTACTTATAATTAAATATACATTAAGCCGATTGGCGTAGCGAGTAAGTACCTAATTTTTATAATAGTTCACTAAAACTTATTTCCTAATTACGTGTTAATAATATAATAAGTAATAATGACTAGAAACAGGGTAATACAAAAATCTTCGTACCAAAGCTAATCAGTGCATCGTCGCTAATAACATTTACTATTTACAACCTATGTACATATATCAAAGCATTTTCATAATTAGTGTTGAATGTTAGGTTGTGTATTTGCCCAGTTTCGTTTCTCCAATTAGCCATCATTGACGATTTCGTTTAGATGCGGAATTTCTTTATAGGTTTAACATTTTGCTTAATAAGTATCTATTATATATCACCTATAATACTCGTAGAAATTACTTACCCCATTACTAGGTACTTGTTTTAACACTTTTAACTTAATTTAAATAATTAATACGTTTAAACAAACAAATCAGCCGCAGTTCTGTAACAAAGATAGAAACATACATAAGTTCGAAACTTCTACCGAATTGTAACTGCAATGTTTTCGGAGTTGAATAAATACTCATATTACATGATAGTTGCTGTTCTTGTGCTAATTTAACGTCAATCATACTTGGTTTACAGAATAACAACTAAACACTATACATATGTATATGCAACTATACTCAAAAACGAATATATCTTTTAAAATAAAATAATGTAAAGGTTTTGTATGGACAATGCAACCTTATTGATTTTCTACGTACAAAACGGGAGGTCGAAATACTTAGTAAGATTTTCCTAAAGATCGTCTAAAATGAGAACTGATTATTATTTCTATGAACCAATAAATAGCTACATTATTGATAAATATTTCAACTTCCCGTTTTGTATATATATAATGTTTATTCTGAGAAAAGCTAAGTCTGTACACAATTTACGACTAAGAAAGTAAATGATTACGACGAAATATACCTAACCCTATTGTAGGCGATATTGAAAAATATTTGACGTAACAGGGATTATTCAATAGCAATACGAAGTTTAATAATAATTTATTTTTGTACATACATAGTCCCACGCTAATATCTCTGAATGAATGAACGAATGGATGAATGAATGAATAATTTAATTTAACGACTGAGTAATTTATTTATCTGCAGAATATGGGTACATTAAAACCTTAGAATAAATATTGTTCTTGCAACATTTAGCCAATTAATAGCATGCAAATATTATTTTCCTTTCATGAAACAATTTTTTTAACCCGTGGGGTGTCTGGTGGGTCTAATAGACCCATTACTACAAGGAATCAACAATTAAATATTTAAATTCTTCATCAATCGCGCGGTGCTCCTGAGTAGCTTCGCATTAAAGACTTTTGGCCATTTTGCGGCCCTCCCATAGTCTGACACGCTGATTTGTGATGCCAGATTTGTGGGAGACTGACGGAACAGGCATCGAAATATTTCAAATCACTATAAATTTGAGATGATTCGTGTTCATCGTAATTTGTATGAGATTCGATAGCTCAGACACTCGTGAAGAGAGAGCAGCAGTTGATAAGTTGGCAACTATTAGACACTTGTACAAAGAGTTCGTTAGAATCTGCTAAGACATCAACACTTATTTAAACTGGTGTTGATTTTTGTTTCGTAACGTTAGAGGACTTTCATTTATTTAATAAAACTATATAATCTACTTATATTTAAATTTTTCTTATTTGTTCCCATAGTATAGTTATGTAACATGAATAAAAACTTATTATTTGACATTTAGACGCAACCAATAATATAAAAATGACACTTAGGTTCCGAGTCCTAGAAACCCACCAGGCACGCCGTGTAACTTTTACTTACCAGGCACCCCAAGGTTTAAATATTAAGTTCCGATTTCAGACAACATGCATAAAGTTTTACACATTATATATTAATAGCTATAGTCAGACATTATATATTTCGGTTACAGGTATACGTGATAAAGTTTGTTAATACCTACTCTGTATTTTGCAAAGTTTATTCATTTGCGGGGGAAGCATGAATCTTCGTATATGCTTAATTCGACTGGCTAAATACATATTAATTGTGCCATCCAAAAATTGTTGTTCCACGTCCTTGTGTTTTTTAAATATAACTAAAGTTCTCCGCGTCACAGGAATTAATCCTAGAACGGGAGTAACCTTTAAAAAAAAATATATTATTCTTACAAAACAAAAGTTTACCTTTAAAGGAATATGATGGCCTGAAGTTATGTCCATTTTTGGGTACATAGAAAGTAGAGCGTTATAGGTTAATTCAAGGAGCCTTTACATTACTCCATTAATTTAATTAATACGCTTTGAGTGCGTACTTCGTAGTACGGAAAATGAATTAATGACAACTAATTGATTTTCCGTAACACTTAACACCCGGACGTTGTGAAAAATTAATGTACTGTTCGTTGAGATTAATTCGTCTTAAGTGTGTAGGCGACGGTTTTTAAGTCTATCTGGATTTGGCTGAATATTAGTTTTTGTAAAGCGGCTGCCAACTAATAATTTTTAAAGTTTGTGTGGCTTTGATTTTCTATTGGGGTGACGTATTAGTAGTGAGTTTTCCTGTCAAGGCTTTTCAGTTGCAGCACTAAGGGCTTGTCCCACTACCTCCAAATAGCATTTATCTATAAGATAAAAGTCTCGCCATCTCTCTTCTTTAACCTAACAAGAGTGAGACAGCATGCGATTTATCTTTCGGATAACTTTTACTTGTTAGTTGTGGGACTGGCCATAAGTATTGTAATTTGCCCGGTTTGACGGACTAGATATTCTCCTAAACTGGGTGCAGTTTGACAATCATTGATACACCAGCTCAAAAGAGCAAATTTTTTATTTCTAATTTGTTTAAGTTTCACGGGTATTTATACCCGGCCCCATGGGAGGCTTATACGGGGACATGGGTCCAACATGCAGAAGCACTTACTGAGACACTAACCGCGGCAGGTGTAGGAGACTATTGCTACATATGGAATCTAATTATTCTGGTCTATGGGGATGGGTGCTTAAGACTGCGCCGAGCGTAAGACAGATAATGACAGAGCTCGTGCGGTGCATATTCAAATCGGCGCGCGGCCGCCATAGTAAAATGGTATGGAGGATTTGAAGTGCTTTTTTGATAAATATGTATCTTTATTGTCAACCAATAACTAAAATATTTGGGACGGACAAATTGTAACATAACTATTTATGTTTCGTTTAAGCCGTAAAATAGAATAGATTTCTACTGTTATAATCTAAAAATCCGTAACACGAGCTTACGTTTTTGCATTCGTGCAAATTTACTTAATTTTGTAGGTGAAAATATTAATTATTTTAAGTTTTTTACACGGAGTAATTATAAACACATTCATTGTTATAGTGATTGTATATTTTATATTTGTATTAAACAAAAAGTGTTGATTTTATTCACTTAACAGTAACCGTCTGTTTTGGCACATTGCGCTCGGCGCAGTCTTAACGCTAGACTCAAAAGCAAGAAAATCTCGTTTTATATGGTTACAGAATAAATTTTCTACCAATATCTGTCGGCCCCGATGGCGTAATGGTTAGTATAACCGACTGCCACGCCTGAGGTCGCGGGTTTGATTCCCTCACAAGTCAAATATTTGTGTCCATGAACATTAACGTTTTGACTTGGTCTGGGTGTTTCTATGTATAATATGTATGTATTAATAAAAAAAAGGTATATTATATGTTATTTATCCATTGTCTAGTACCCATAGTACAAGCTCTGCTTAGTTTGGGCTAGATGGTGATGTGCGTATGTGTAGAATATTATTATTATGTTTCTCTTATCATAGATATTTTCTAACATATTATATGAGAAAAATACCTAGCTCTTTGAATGGCTTACACGGAGACATGGGTCCAACGTGAAGAGGCCCTTCGAGAATTTTAATCAATGGTGGGATGGATTACCGACAGCGGCACTAGCCGCAGCAGGCGTAAGACTATTGCTACGTATGGATTCTAATATATGGGCTATGGGTATGGGTGCTTGGTGGACCGGTATATTGGTAACTTGGTATATTAATAATATAATCAGTTATACCTAAAATCGGGTTCAACGAATCCTCTATTAAAGGTTAAAATGAAAATAGTAATTACAATAAACTGTTCTACTACTGGGCAAGGGCCTCTTTTCAGTTAAAAAAGGATTAGATTATAGTCCACCACGCTGGCCCAGTGCGGGTTGGCAGACTTCACATAAATATCATGGAGAACTATCAGACGTGCAAGTTTCTTCACGATGTTTTCCTTCTCCATTAAAGCTAGCGATAATCCTAACTAATATTATAAGTGCAAATGTGACATTGTTTGTTTATTTATTCGCTTTCACGCCTTTACTACTTGACCAATCATTATGAAATTTCGCAAACACGTTGTCAGTGTTACAGAAATGAACATGGAGTACCATCGCCTCCAAAAAATAAACACTGTTTCCGATCGAACAAAGCCGCAGGCAAAAGCTAGTTAGCTTATAAGTGTGTACAGTTGGAAACAAAAAGCTTGATTTCTTTACCTAAATTTCCTAAGTAAAATCTACTATCAAAATAAGCTTTATCTAAAATCGGATTATGATGTCACTAAATCCGCCATTGAAGATTAAACTGCTAATAGCAATTACTAAACAATAAATTTTACAACATGTATAGCGTACTAAAACACGGATATTTCATAGCCGATGAGTCGGGATACACTGATTACCGGAGTTTCTTCCCGTTATGTGTATAGTTAAGTCATTAAGATACGCCTCTCGTAAATGAAACTTGCCTCATTGAAAGTTACCATCGATTTTCGAAACTGTGCGCCCTTTCAGCGAGTTGAGGTGTTTGTCCTATCGATGGCGATCTTATATTTAATATTTATTTTAATCGTTTTGGATTAATAAGGTGTGGTGTGTCTTCGACACTAAGGCGGATGTTCCGATGAGACTAAATCATTCTGCCTGATGGGTTTTAGCTTTAACAAAGTAACAAGCTTTTGTCTTCTAAAAACAGTTTTGTTATTAGTAAACCTGCTATAATACTTTTTAGTGCATATACTTAGGCACTCTATGCAAATGATGTCAATCCGTTGCTCCTTTGCTACGTGAGAGGACAAGTCAACACGTATGCATACAATTGATGGCACGGATGGCGTAATGGTTTCAGTGGTAGCCTTGCCCCTTGCGTAGAGTGTTGTGGGTTCGAATCCCACACGAGACAAAAAGTGTGTGCTGCACAAATGGCTATTCCAAGTCTGGATGTTCATTGTGTCCGTTATTTGAATGTATGTAAAGTCCCCCGCAACACAGGAATCATAGCCGAGATGTCTATATTAAAAAAAAACAAAACAAAATTGTGTAACATATATTTTAGGCCTATTCTTGTTTCAATTAGTCTCAGTTAAATAAGTGCTACGGTCAATTTACTTGTGAATGATGTGACACCTTACAAGTTTTGCATGAAGTATTTTATTACATTAAATATTATTTAAAAAGCTGAAAAAAAATTAATGTGATAAAACTACTGATATGCATGCCCACATTAATGAATAAATAAATTAGACGTGCAAGCTTCTACAGCGCGAATCAGAACGCCTACCAGCAAAGTTTCGGACCGACTGTTCGTACCGTGAAACACATTTATACCCGATTTCGTCCCAAATTTTGCTACACTACGTCTTGATTGTCCTAAACCTTTTTATCAAGCAGTCCGAATAACTATAATAATAAATAAATAATATTTTTTTATTTAATAAATAAACGGTTTTAAAACACATTAGGCTACTTATTGTATTCAATTCACATTAAAACTATATTTAATCTAAAGGACAACATTTACAATTTAAATATTGGACACAAAAAGACTTGTTTATAAAATTCTTTTTATTGTCATTTATAAAGTTACAAATTCCATGAATTTTTTTTTTCGTTCGGCCCTAAGTTTCGGGGATACTTTCATGGTGGTAGAGTTACAGAATTTGTGATAACTCGTCGCAGTATTGCTATTACCCACAGCCATATTAGCCTATAAACAGTTTAGTTTTTACGTTGTGCTACGATCTGTTGGTGAGCATTCTACATAAGTGTAGAACAGAGGGTCCAACACTTTTATACTCAGAGACCACTTTCAAAATTTAGTAGGTTCCGGTGGACCCTCTGCAGCTACATTTCTACCATATTCCTTAGAATTTGTATTTATATTGGTGAAGAATGACCTTCTTTTAGAAATTCTCTAGGAAAAATCGGTAGGTTCGTTCGAGACCACTGGTACTGAATATGGAATATGCAAGGTTTTACAAGTAACAGTCGCTGAGGTTCTTAAAATAAATAAATAAAAGTAAAAAAGCAAACAAATTTTCGTGGACCCCGCTTACGAATTGTGGACCCCATTTTTTTGTCATACCTACGTAGACACCCCGTCGAGTCACCCGTGGACCCCTGGAGGTCCAGCTTGACCCACTTTGGGAACTAATGGCGTAAAAAAACATTTTTTATAAATGGGACGGGACTATCATAATCAATTATCATGATGGCTAATATTAAAATCTAATATGTAAGTATGTAATACAAGTTTACGGAATACTATAAAAAAATTAACCGACTTAAAAATAAACAAAAGATTAACAAGCTAATTACCAATATTAATCAATCAATCTACATATTATTATGTTTTATTTATACAATTACAATATGACAATTCTTTTAAAAACTGTAACTTATTGATTTAAATAAAATGCATTTTTTGTAGTATCTACTGATCTGATTGAATTCCTTCTATTTTGAAGTCGGTTAAAAAATTGACTATTTTTCCAATATACATCGCTCGTAGGTTTTAAAATCTTATTTCTTACGATACACCTATTAAATTTCTCCTAACATGCTACAATTACAATCGTCAGTTCAACCAAGTAAATATCATAAACAAAATGCACAAAGCATTATGATATTTATACAATTAATTGTGATATTTTACAATGGAAGTGAGGGATGAAAAGAAAACCATAAGTACTTTGGTGGAATCGTTTCATTAAAATGTAATTCTAGACTACACTTGTAAAGATTAATTTTTTATCCTTGTCTACCCTATTACTAAAAATGTTGGCAACAAATAATGAGACTTTGAAAGTCGAAAATCCAAAGCCGTCGTTAGCTATAAAAATATTACTGCGGCTGATATAAAAATGAAAATAAGAATATCACTTACAAGGATGTCGCAGTGTCTGAAGCGGAAATGTATATCTACTTTAATTGTCAAACAACCTTGGGTTATCTTATGTGTGATACGGACAGGTGACTTCGTATTTCTGTATTGTACAATGACTACTTAATATAGTCAACAAGTTGCAATACCGTTAGGAAAAGTGGAAAAGGCCGCATTAGTAATTATTGTGTGACGATGAATGAGCTGGCTTGATTGTGGAAATACCACCTTCTTAAAGAAAGCCGGCGTAAAATTTGTTATGTTGTTACTCCGTTTGTCTGGTGAGTAAGAGATGAGAAGGCTGATATATCTCCTATTATTGCCTTTTATCCCATCTTTAATGCCTTTTTCTGAGGTTGTCAACGCGCGAGTTACACTCCTGGTATTGCAAGGAAGGTAGTCTCTATGCTCGTTTGTCACTTTTCATAAAACTCTTATTAAATTTTCAGGTAGGGTATTGACCCTACCTGAAAATTTAATAATACGCATAATATATAATAAATTTAATAGTATTTATTGAATTAAATACGCAGAGTTTCAGTTAATTACGAAAATTATATTATCTTATCTTATCTAATGTGGGAGCCAGTCAGTGCAGACTGGCGACACTTAGACCCAGTGGGATCTTTTTTGTCGATACTCTCCCAATAACGACTGCCATAGATGTTCATGGCAGACGGGACCGACGGCTTAGCGTGCTCTCCGAGGCACGGAGCAGGCGATAATTGTCAATCAATACGCACATAATTTCGTAAAGTCATATAACTTCCGAAAGTCAGAGGTGCGCGACGTGAGTTCGAACTCGAGACCCTCTGCATTGCAATCTGTTGGTCTCCCCACTGAGCTATCGCTGCCATGAACATCTATGGCACTCGTTATTGAGAAGTCAGTGCCCTATAATATCCTGACACTGGTCTAGCCATAGGGTATCGTTAGTCTTCGGGTTGCGGAGGTCAGGTGGCAGCCGCTCCGTGTAAAAACTGATATCCAGTCAAATCCGGTTAGACCAGAAAAGCCGACCGCTAGTGACTTGGGAATAATACAGGCTAGGAAAACGAAGACGAAGAAGAAGAAGATGAAGAAGAAGGTTCAGTTAAGGCGTGAAAGCGCAACAGACAAAGTAACAGACAAACTCGCATTCACATTTATCATATTAAGTAAGGTAGTAAGGATTCGTATATGAGTTTCTTTATTTGTTACGCTTTCACGGCTTAACTACTCGATCAATCATCATGAAATGCGTATACACGCTGTTAGGGGAACAGAAAAGGACATAGAGCCTTAAAACCTTTTCTTCAGAAAAAAAAAGAATTGAGGATTGATATAACCTTCATAAATGCGAGCGGAGCCGCGAGCAACATCTAGTGAAAGATAAAATTGTATATATGTTTTTTATATTGTGAATACCTAAATAATAAATAAATAATAATAAAGTTTATTAATAATAAAAATACATCGTTACAAAGTTTAAACAGTTACAATAAATGAACGATGAGTGGAATAGTGAAACTTTGTAAACAGCTTGGGAACATGTGCAACCAAACAAGGTGGTAACCTGTATCTCCGTATGCATCCCCTTGCAAAAATTGTACAAATTTAAAAGCCAGTTCCTAAACGTTATGGTATCTACTTATAACAATCTAATAGGTTGCTGAAGTATAGGTATGATGTATATAATTATAATATGTGTGTGTGTGTGTGTGTGTGTGCGTGTGCGTGTGCGTGTGCGTGTGCGTGTGCGTGTGCGTGTGCGTGTGCGTGTGCGTGTGCGTGTGCGTGTGCGTGTGCGTGTGCGTGTGCGTGTGCGTGTGCGTGTGCGTGTGCGTGTGCGTGTGCGTGTGCGTGTGCGTGTGCGTGTGTGTGTGTGTGTGTGTGGATCATGTATGTTCTATACAACAACTAAAATAATTAAATTACTCTGGAATACTGATTATTGCCTCACTAATGACTGTATGTTAACTACATACATAAGTTGAATTTGACAGTTGAATTCTTAGAATTAACCACTAGGCAATATTTCTATCTATTTACAATATAAGTTTCTGTGGCAACTGTCTACATTAAATAGGTGCACAGACATGACGTAAAGTCTAAGGATTAAGACAGCAGTTGTTAGCCAACGCTACATCAAAGGTTCCTAATGAAAGGAGGGTAGGATTCTGATTCGGATCGTACAGTGGGAGAGCCACGCTTCGCCACGAATGGGCTGGCTCGACCGGAGTGATACAACGGCCTCACAGAAAACCAGAAATAGCGCTTGCGTTGTGTTTCGTCGAGTGACTGAGGTTACCTGAGGCCCAATCCCCCTCTCCACGTTCTGGAGAGGGGGGCCAATTTAAAAGGCCGGCAACGCACTTGTGACTCGTCTGGTGTTGCGGGTGTCCATGGGCGGTGGTAATCGCTTACCATCAGGCGATCCGTCTGCTGGTTTGACTCCAACACAATGAAGAAAAAAAAAACATATAATTAGCGACGTATTTCACTTGCGACGTATTTCACATTATACAAGACACATTGCCGTAAAACTTTTGTTTATGGAAATAAAACAACAAAACGCATAGAATACGTTCAACAACTTATAATTCATTAAAAAACAAATAAATATCCGAGTTTACAACTACCATTTAGATATTTAGTTACGTACAAACATCTAAACGACATTTGCAGTACCATCCGTCATAGACAAGTAATTAGAAACAATATAGAAATGAGGTTATTAACGTGTTAACGTCATCAATTTCAAATTATTTATGTAAATCTATGTTTGGTTAACAAAATTTCTTAAAAATTAATATTTAGTTGCATAGCCTTTGTTATTAATGACGGCTATGCAACGACGTGGCATTGATTCAAGTAATTTCATACATTTATCGAGTGAGATCGAGTTCCATACTTCAACAAAGGCTTCGTAAAGTTTATTTTGACTGGAATTACGTTTAACGGAGACATTTTTTTAACGGCGATGACTTTTTTTTGTACCAGTTCAGAGCAAAGGCCTCCCTCCCACCTTTCCAGATATCTCTATTATGGTACAATACAGGCTGTAAATAAATAAATAAATATTTATATTAATCCTTTAATGTTATTTCACATCCTCATTAATACTAAAATGTGAAGGTGAGTTTAAAAAAAAAATTGTTTGTTAGACTTGCATTTACCCAGAAAAAATAATGTTGTAGACAGATAGAATTAATTAAATCTATACTAATGCGAGTGAAGCCGCCGGCAAGATCTAGTTGGGTTATACATTTCTTAACATAGCAAACAACTATTTAGAAATAGCAGATTACAAAAATAAACATCTTGCTTAAAATTATAAACTCAGACCGATATTTCTCAAATTTCGAAATATTGGGCAGAGTTCTATAGCACACAGATTTCACCAGGTATATTTAAGTTCCAAGAAATCTTCTATTGCCGACCTCCAGGCACTATCGCCAGAGTCATTACTTAGAACGAGTTGGGTATCATACCAGTGATTTTATGCTCAACCGAAAACATAAACAATACGGTTGGGTTACGCCTCGGGATCAACAAGGCTTACATAAACGAAATGGGTGTAAAAACCCAGGATTCAACTTCTTCGTTTTAAATGTAAAAGCATTTAAAATACATGTAGCTTGTGATCTCTATATCTCGGGGTTCTTTTGACCCACAGGGCCCATATTAAAACTCGACCAAGGGATGACCCCAAGGTATCTGCACACCAAGTTATAAGTCAATCGGTCTAGTGGTTCCGGAGCTATGCCTGTCACTAGCAAACTGTCACTAACAGACAGATACACAGACCCACAAAGTGTTTTCATTAGCCTCTTCGAAGAAGACTCAGAGGTTAATAAACTAAATGTAATAAAGCTACAGGAAATTGCTATTTAACAAAAAAAAATTACTATGAGGAACTTGTAAAGAATACAGTTTATTAGATTGCTAAGATGGCATAGACGGTTAAGTATTTACCCCGCCTCTGCTACTGCGTCGAGTTTTGTGGGTTCGATTCTTATACGAGACAAAAAATTGTGTGATCCACAAATGGTTATGCGGAGTCTGGATGTTTTTTGCGTCCGTTGTTTAAATGCATGTACAATCCCCGCACAGGAAACTTAGCTGAGCTATCTTTTAAATAAAAAAGTATATTACAGTTCGTGTCATGGGTTCGAATCCCACACGCCACAAACAAGTGTGTGATTAACAAATAGTTGTTCCGAGTCTGGGTATTCTTTGTGGCTGTTGTTTCAATGTTTATAAAGCTCTCGCTACTAAGAATTTATTCCTAGTGAGAGAGCTGGGTCTTTTAAACAAATAAATAAAGATGCCCAAAAGGACGGTACCCATGAATGTCACAGAACCAACAAGGCAGTTTACCTAAATTCTGTTCTGTATCTACTTGGCATTTACTTACAATATTCATTCGACACAGATACATAAAAAGGATATGATCTCGCTATCAATGCGACGCGTCTTTATCCTTCATATATCTAAAACGTCATCGTATTCATTGTAAAAGCCCATTACTCGTAAGGGCTGTGCAGGAACCGAGCTTTATTGCTCCGTCAATGTTTTATCTTTACAGTATGTAGAGCATATCTAAGGGCTGTTATTTTTTTTAATACAGTTTCATTTTAAGAATAACAGGAGTAGATTTACTTGAATCGACTGCCTTGGTACTGAAAAGTAGTGAATGCGTCTACTGTATACTTGATTATGTATTTTGAATAACCAATACAAAAACATATTAATCAAGTACACATCAGAAGTACGTGTTTGAAGGTATGTACAAATAAGAACCGAAGAAGTTGCCGACTCCTGCACTAGGATACCTAATAAATTTCTGGAGTGGCAGCCATGCAGCAGGGTTAAGCAGTCGAAGGTGCAAGGTAGACCGTCGACCTAGTAAGGGTCGCTAGAAGCGATTGGGTGGGGACGAACCAAGATCAGTCTGTGTGGAAAACCTTCGGGGAGACCTATGTCTAGCAGTGAACGTCTTCGGCTGAGATGATGATGGAATCTTGCAAGAATTGTCTTAAAATGAAAATAAGGACGCCTCCTGCTCAATCCCTCTCTATTAAATGAAGACATAATATTTAGTTGCTATATTTGTTTAATATAACAGAAATATATGTTTTTCTACCTAGCACTGCCTTGGCGCTGCTAGTGGATGCGACTGATGTGGATAAGATCTCAGATTTGATGGCAATCCAGTCAGGTAGGGATATTGGATTTAACTGAGAAGAAATTCTGAGTAACTTGGTACTCGGTGTTATACATTATTTCGTGATATCTTAATATATAGCCGGCGATATGTAGCTGTAATAAAACTCTATCTACTCTTTAGGTATAAAAACGTATGTATGTTCGACTACACATAATATAACGATTAATAAGGCAAACAAACTATTTCTCAGCGTAATATATTGTTTTACTTTACGATGCCTTTTTCCTGTCATCCTATCAGCATACGAAACTAGTTACTCCTCTAAATATTACCTGTATTCTCGGTGGAGCAGTAAACAATTGCTTGTATATGAATTATATTTATATATAGTATTCTGAAGTACAAATCCCAGAAGATAAATAAAATGTACAATATGTTATGAGCGTACGTATTGGCTAATTTTGTTTCGACGAATATGGTTTGCTGTTTGATCTATTTTTGTGTGGAGTCTGCAGGTTTTGTAGGTAGGTTTTGGTGGATCTTTTTATTCATTGAAATTAAACTGCTATATACTGATTTTATCGCGTAGTTTATTTGACACTTTATTACAAAATTTTGAAAATTGTTACACTACTTCTACTATTAAACTTTACTAATTTTTAAGCTAATTAAATTATTATTAAACTATTTAGATTTAATTTATTTTTACACTTTCCCCGACGTTTCGGTTGCTTTTCAGCAGCCATGGTCACGGGGAGACTCTTAATTTATTTTTACACTTTCCCCGACGTTTCGGTTGCTTTTCAGCAGCCATTGTCACGGGGAGACTAAGATGGCAGTTGTCTCAATGTTCCAGTGTAGTTATTTCAAAGTACCCGAACATAATTTAATCATTGGTGTTTCTATTTACGCAGAATGAGCTCAAAGTATCATGAAGTCTAGCTGTGGTTTGCTTCTTCTTGGGTTTGACTATTTTTATTACTGGATCCCAAGCTGGTGGTACATTCCAATCATCTTCTCTATTAAAATTAGGATGTTTTTTGATTTCAATAGCCTCGCGAAGCATCCTTGGTAGGAATCGGTGTTCTTTAGCGAGAATCTGTGGTTTGTCAAATCTCAGGTAGTGGTTGGTCCCCTGTTGCACATGTTCACACACAGCAGACTTCAACGAGCGTTGGATTTTTTTATGCTAGTATTAGACACGAATTACCGCATGCTTTTACGATAGGTAGGATAAATAATAAAATGCAGTTTTTGTAAAGTCTTAAGTGTAAAAGACTGTTGTATCCAATTATAATTTAGTGACGGTATTAGCACCCCTTTACTCGATATCGGTGTAAGAGTGGCAAGATTATTACTACGCCCGTTAAGTAAGGATTCCGGAACCTCACCAAAACCACCTCTGCTATTTTTCCCTTTTATCCCATCACTTCTTTGATACCTTTTCGCAAGTTGCGCAAACGCACGAATCGTGCCCCAGGTAGTATAGGTGATTATAAGCTATTTACCATCAAGAAGGCCGTATAATTTTTCATATGCTTGTATTGATAGTACATAAAGAAGAGACTTACGTAGAATATATATTAGATAGTTACTATTTGAGTGCACTAATTACTGATCTGCCTATGTCTGAAAGTATTGTTTTATCTATTTACATCTCTTATATATAAGTACATAAATAGACTAGCTTTTGCCCGTGGCTTCGTTTGCGTAATAGTGTGTTAGGTTATGTTTGTAATAGTACTACATTTTAAAAATAAAATACTGTCTTTGTTACTCGGTGATAATATAGCTTTGTAATGATGAAATAATTTTTGTAATCGGTCGTTTAGTTTTTAATTTAAATCTTTAGAAACAAAACAAAAATCTAATCTTTTCTCTTTATAATATTATTATAGATATAGATATAGTTATTTATATCTATATCTATAATTATTTATACAAAATTAATAATGATTTTTAAGTTATGACCATGAGGCTACAACATGTGGATACAGAAATTAACTTTAATGTGGACTGCGTTGGGATTTTTCTGTATCCACATTTTTAACAATATACAAGCATTATGTATACGCAGAAGTATTTATTAGAAGATCTCATCGATATATAAAAATCCTAGATACTCAATCCCATACAAAACTTACACTTAAAACTGTCCTCAGTTGCTTATAAGTAGTCATATTAACTATATAAACCTTCATTAATGCAAATTAAACCTTACTGCCTTAACTTTAAGTTGAATATACAAGGCTATCTTAAAAAGGTAATAAAATTTTAGGAGCAGAGTTGGCCGATAGAATGAAGAATGAATGGAGTCGAATATTGGTTTTACAAATTTTAATGTAAGTTAATATTCTGACGTAATTATGTGGAGTTTACAAAATGCATGTGAATGTGTGTTTTAAACACATATTTGTTTTTACTTTTACCTGTAGGTATTTTACCAAGTTTGTGTCCTATGATGTTTAATAAAATGAAACTAATATACTGCCATTATAATTTAAATATGGCTGCTCTTAAACAGATGCTAGAAAATCTTTTATTATTTTACCAGACGTAACAGTAGTACTTATTTAACAAAATAGACAAGACAAGTAAAACATTTAGCACTCTTAATAAAACAGCAACTTAACTCGAAATTTAAAAGTAAGGCAATTTGGACTCTAATTGTATATGCTAAATTCTAATATTATGTTTGTGTTAAATCATTGCAATAGAGTTCAAATTTGTTTAATCTAAAATACTGAGATAAGTCTCTGTTTTATTAAGAGTGCGATTTGTAAAATAGCATATTTTTTATATATAACAGTAATAGTTAATTAATACGCACGTAAATTATACTACGAGTATGTTTAATTGCTGTTCATATATGTACTTGGCTGCCCGACTTTAAAATTATACGTGTTTGACCACTACGCGACTGATTGTACTTACAAATTAAAGTAACATAAAACAATAAAATGTGAGAGAAAATTAAGATTTCAATTTTATTTTTTTCGATTTTTAATTTCCTTTAAATAAATTGAGTTTATTGTATAATTTTCTTTTTGACGGTTTTTACTTCTTCCGTATCTTTCTTTGTCGCTATGAGCTCGATTGGTTGTGCCAAGTCTGGTTGTTCTTTGTGTCCGTTGTTCAAATGTTTGTAAAGTCTCCCGCGACATATAAATTACTCTATTGTGGGAGTTGTCTTTTATAAACAGTTGAATTTCATCTATTAGTTAGTTTTTCGGTCTTAGAAAACCAGCTTAAGAAATATTGACTTTAGCGGTGCATGTTTAATTTAAGGGTGGTTACATGTGTCCGTTAATCAAACTGTGGCTACATTACGATACTAGCAATACAAACATGCTAGTTGGCGTTAGCACCTCGCGATTGTTCTGAATAATATATGAAAACGTGCGATTGTATCGTGAATATATTCTTGAAATTAAGGGATTAAAGGTAGATTGGCGACTGTTTAACTACTGCATCACGTCGGAATCCCCGAAGTCGTGCTGTGATAAGCCTTAACGGATAAGTCGTAAAGTAACGAGATCACGCTAGGTAAGCTTTGATCAATGACATCTTGTGACCACGGCTAGTACGTATCGTACTAGAAGTGTTGACAAGTTTACATACCTTCTTCAAACACTTTCCGAAAAGCTACGTATATACTTAACACACTCGCGATAATACCCGATTTAAGAAAATTTGAACTTGTATTTTAATACAAAACTTTACAACACCGACGCCCGGACTGATTCCTTATGTTCATTACGGTCACAATGTTTATATGCTGCGCTTAGAGGAATTTGCTAATAAAAACCTAAAGGCTTTGTCCAATATAACTTTCCAATGATAAACGTCACTGACAAAGGTAATTAGGTATAACTATATATCTGTACTGCGGTCTGCTTTTGTAGTAATGTAGATTGTATTTCATATTCTGTACTAGTTTTCTAAAAAAACATCACCACGTGATCATATTAGCAATTTTACTTAACAACAATCTTCTACCTAAACAAACTACTTTTACAGATTTTATCGCGGATTATTTACAGAACACAACTTTAATAAAATTCTGAAACTATTAAAATTTTATTAACTTCTTTAATGATTAACATATTTATTTAATATATTAAATATTATATATATAATTTTTTTATTTTTTTTTACTTTGGGTATGCTTTGACGCATACCCCTCCGCTGGGGCGGGCGGAGGGGTTATGTCGGACTCACCGCGGTAAAAGAGAAAAATGGTAATGAAGATAATACTGGACCTCCCGGAATACCGACTAAACCTACCACGGTGTTCCTCGACAAAACCGCAATCGACGGGGCCGTGCGAATCATTTTCGCGGTCGCGACCCCGCCGAAGTTTCGCCCCGCCGTATGCAACGGCAGGCCACTACACAACAAGACTAGCCTTTAGTCATCTCTAGATTAAAGCCCTACTGTCCCCCTTTGTGGGGGGGGCGGACACACATCACAGAGGCGCGTGTGGGAACACGCACGCCGCCTCTCGGACCTGGTGCTGATCGGGTGGCGGGCAGGCCCACGAAGCTCACCACTCCCAGGTCAAACCTCGGGGTGGCTGGAGGTCATCTCGCGAGTTGGAATTGGAGTCGGAGGTCATATTTATCATAACATATTTAAATTATTGAACTATTAACTACAAACGGTTGCTCTTCTCAAAAGTCGATATTTTTGTGACGTCAAATTAATAAGTTTAATCTTTTATGTAGTTAAAAGTTAGTAGCGTATAAAGTAGTTTAATTTTAATGGACAAAATCGCGTAAACGTAAGATAATAAACAGTCTCCGAATAAAGTTTTTATCACAAACCGACATTTAAATATCAGGCACCAGTTCAACAGTCCCTAAATCAGCGAAAAATTCATTCATCTACCCCAGTACTAACAAGAAAGTATTTCCACCCGGTTTACATTCTACGTACTCCACAGAATACTTAATCAAGTCTCAGTCGCATTGCACTCAATGAATCTAGATCTAGACCGCACAAAGAGACAGGTATAGACTACAGCTGCTCTTTGGTTAGATCGATTTATGTAGAAACGACTTTGGACTGCGGTTTTATCAGTTACTTTGGAAGCTTGTATTTTTACTTATAAGCACTGGTATGGGCTTCGATCAAAAGACGTAATTATATATAAACTAGCGTTTCCCTGCGGCTTCGCTGGCCTAAAATAAGGTTAGGTTATGTTAGTAACAGAGGCAGTGATGTCCGCGAAGGAGGCGGCGGAACGGGAGAGGGAGCTGGTCTCTCCCCACCCAAACCGCAGGAGACGTCCAGGGCGCCGCCGTAGGGCGCGCACAGACCTCCAGCCACCCTAGGGGGTGGCCTGCGGGCGGTGGACTTGGGCAGTCTGCCGCCCAGGCAGCACAGGCCCGAGGGAGGGGCGTAAGCACCCCGCGCGCCCCCCTCAGTGGAGGGGAGGGCTGTACCATCTAGTCCTCCCCCAAACAGCTGGGGCTCGCCTCGCTACGTGGCGGGCCAAGACCTGTCGGTGTCACGGTGAATACTAGCGTGAATCCCGTGGCACCGACACCGGTACGTGGGGAACATCGTCAGGGGTTTAGTGGGTATGGGGCCGGCCTCACTGGCTCGAGTCCCACACACCCGCGCCCTGCCCGGGCGCGGACGGTGCGTAAGCGCATACACCTGAGGTAAATAAAAAAAAAAATGTTAGTAACACTACTTTCTTTTGTTAAATAAAATATACATACGTTACTCAGTGATAATATAGTTGTCTGACGGTGAAAGAATGTTTAAAATCTTTTGCGTAGTTTTTGATTTATCCCTTCCAAAAAAAACAAAATATCTAATAGTGCCTCTTTATAATATTTAATTAGTACAGTGTTTTCTGTTTACGCGAATGTTATTCATTGAAATTAAACTACTATATACGGATATTATCGCGTTATTTATTTTACACTTTATTACAAAATTATGAAACTGTTACACTACTACTAGATACTATCAAACTTTACTAATTTTTAAGCTAATTAAATTATTAAAACTATTTATATTTAATTTTACACTTTCCCCGACGTTTCGGTTGCTTTTCAGCAGCCATGATCACGGGGAGACTAAGATGGTAGTTGTCTCAATGTTCCAGTGTCGTTATTTCAAAGTACCCGAACATAATTTAATCATTGGTGTTTCTATTTACGCAGAATGAGCTCAGAGACTAGACTTCATGATACTCTGATACGGGACTTGTTTCAATTGACTTGTGATTATGTGCGGCAGTCGAGTGGTTTGTGATTCCCGAATATTCATCTACGTATATTCGATTTTACCGCCCGGCTGTGCCGATTAACGCCGGCCCGCTTATGTGTGTACCGACCCTTATCTAGTATCAAGTTTAAGCCACTGTAAAGTGAAAGAAATTTCAAATTTGAACTAAATGTATACCAAAATGAAAATGAAAATATATCACTGACAATGAAGTTGATTCTATTTAAAAGTCCTATAGATTTACGTGTATGTTTGCAGCCTATTATCAGGTTTCAGGTGGACGGTTCAGGTGATACTGGGTTTGCTGTAACATAATTAGGTATGGGCCCAGTAACGACAGTAGATTCACCCTTAAAACATGGGTACCTGAAGGACAGCTGGCGTTTTGTGGTTTTAATTTACCTCTGTCTTCCCTTTTGAGGTATAAGGCGTGAATCTATGCATATAATCCACTATATCTATATATCTACAACATACGATAACGCATTTTTTACTATTAGCTACAAAAATGGTATCAATATTTCCATCTTCATCCATTTTGTTTCTGATTAAATTATTTATGAGCTCCAAAATATCGGCTTTCATGGATCTCTGGGGATTGGCTTCTTTGAATATCATAGAGATATAAAGTACATTTCTTGATGCGTACTAAAATATAATAATATTAAGTAAGTGAAGCGATTAACGACTTGGGGTTTATGATTTATGATAAAAATTTTTTTGTTAATGAATCGATTTTGTTAGTTTTGAAATTTAATAATTAATGTCTCTGTCTCTCTTATAATTTTAGAGTAGCTCAATATACTCACGGTCACTCACTTATTGTAGTCTACTGTCTAATGGTAAGTAGTTACTGTAGACTGGACTGGACAGGATGCGCATGTATGTAGGCGTAATTGGGTGTCCAGCGCTCTAAACACAATAGTACGTATACTGGTACCTTAAGTCCTTTCCTCTATCCAACAAAAATTTTATTAGGAATGTTATGCTTTAATTCTCTGGAAGTTATGCGTAATTACCACTTACTTACCTTTGTTTGGAGCAGCGATAGCTCAGGGGGGAGACCAACAGACTGCAATGCAGAGGGTCTCGAGTTCGAACCCACGTCGCGGACAATGATTTGAATGATTTGTGTGATCCAGAAACGATTGCTCTGACTTTAGTTGTAGTTTGTGTCATCTGGTAGTAGCGGTAGTGGTTTCAATAATGCGTTGTCATTGCCACTACGCGGAGTGTTGTGTGCTCGAATCCCGCACAGACCAAGAATTAGTGTGATCGCCAAAAAAAATTCAGACGAACACCTAGGTGTGCTTTTTGTTAATTGTATATTTGTAATATCTCCCTTGTACTGGGCTCAAAATCAAATCTTCTCTTCTCCCTAGCCTTTATTATTCCCAAGTCGCTTGGGGTCGGCTTTTCTGTTCTAACTAGATTTGACTGACTGGACACCTGACCTCCGCAACTCGAAGGCTAACGATACCCTAAGGCTAGACCAGTGTCAGGATATTATAGGGCACTGACTTCCCAATAACGACTGCCATAGATGTTCATGGCACCCGGGACTGACGGCTTAACGTGCTCTCCGAGGCACGGAGCAGGCGATAATTGTCAATCAATTCGCAAATAATTTCGAAAAGTTATATAACTTCCGAAAGTCAGAGGTGCGCGACGTGGGTTCGAACCCGAGACCCTCTGCATTGCAGTCTGTTGGTCTCCCCACTATGCTCAAAATCAAATAAAAAGTAATATATTCATGCCTATTACTTCAGGGAGATAGGCGTGATACTATGTGTCTTATACAGTCATAAGTGTATTTTTGACACGCAAAACAGACAAACCAACACACTTTTCCATATTAATAATCAAGATTTAACTTCGCAACACTACTATCATTACTACCATTATCTATAGCATAATCTCGCAAAATATGTGCTTTATCTTAATACTCGAACGTGCATAATACAATACGTACCAATTAAATAATAATTTAGTCGAGTGGGGCGTCAGGTAACAAACAAAATGAATGGGATTACGGCAGCCTAACCGTGAGGGCACTTATGAATCATTTGTTTTACCTGAACTGTTTTAAAACTGTTGTGGTACAATTTACGGAACATTTTTCCAAAGGCGGACGAGGCCAAAAATTGAAGTTTTTTTATAAAACAAAGGTGCTTGTGTTGTGGTACAATTTACGGAACATTTTTCCACGGAATGGAAGAGGTCAAAAATTGAAGTTTTTTTATTAAACAAAGGTGCTTGTTCTTAAAACAGGATAGGAAAATTCAGTTAGTCATGGCACCTGTCATAACATACCAACAGCATCAAAAAGCAACCTTTGTGAATTAAAAAAGCATCACACCCACTTCTTTCAGAAAAGTGCTCTGTGTCAGAATTCTGAACTGACAAGCAAATTAAGTAAGATAAAAATTATGTTATATTGTATCTACCTGTTTTAAAAATAAAATATTTTCTTTTTTTCGTTGCCAGTCTTTGCGAAACGGGAGTCGTAAACAAACGTCACTGAAAGAACTAGAAGTGTCAGTAAAGCATCCACTTCAGGAGCCTGGTAAGGTACCAGGAAAGCTCAATAATTACTCCAGACTGAAATCCAGCCCCGGCGGTCATTCTAAACGGAGACTTGTCATCTGCACAAGACATAATACTATAGTGCATAAGGATGTCCACAAACACAAGTAAACTATTCTTCATTTTCTTAGTTCAATGGTACAACATTCTGACACAACTGGAGAGAGATTAGGCGCTGGATTAATAAGTAACGAGCATTATCGGAAGTGTGCAAAATCGTTAGCTGCCTTGGACTGAATCCATGTTCTAATCACTTTTCGATGATCCGCAAAGACAGCAGTCGTGTTCACAATTACTACGCCACTGAGGTAGTTCTGGAAACTCGGAGCACGAATGTGTGTCACCAACAACTACCTAACCTTCGGCTGCTATTAGGAATATATTGACTCAAGAGCCCAATAGCTTTTGCTGGTTCAATCCAATCGGACACGAGATCTCACGTCAGGTTCACTACTGCTACGTCACTAAAGCAGTTCTCGAAACACCAATCACCCCAGAACACTAGACAAGGTAGTTTGGCTGCGATCTCTGTTGAGTGAAGGTTTTTCCCAGCGAGCTAGCGTGCGAAGCGAGGAAACCGCTGTTCTCTGCGTCTACATTATAAAGATAAATGTTTTAAATTTCCATACAATTCTTCTACGTCATAAGGATTGCTGTTCACGCAGGTATCAAATACGATTTTATGTGCATTAAACTTTAAATCTACAGCAAGCTCCACTTAGCAGTTGCGAAGAAATATTAAAGTTTGTGCTTTGATGCTGTGAAGTTTCTAAAAGGCTGCGTAACAGTTGAAATTTGGACGAGTTATGGAGCGGAACATAATAATGATCATTTAAAGCACCTTTTAGCTTTCGCCTGAAACGGTGTTGATAATAATATTGTCTTCTGTTTACGCGAATGTTATTTATTGAAATTGAACTACTATATACAGATTTTATCGCGTTGTTTATTTTACACTTTATTACATAATTTTGAAACTGTTACACTACTACTCTTAAACTTTTAAGCTAATTAAATTATTAAAACTATTAAAACTATATATATTTAAGTTTACACTTTTCCCGACGTTTCGGTTGCTTTTCAGCAGCCATGGTCACGGGGAGACTAAGATGGTAGTTGTCTCAATGTTCCAGTGTCGTTATTTCAAAGTACCCGAACATAATTTAATCATTAGTGTTTCTATTTACGAAAGGAAAGTGTAAACTTAAATATAAATGGTTTTAATAATATAATTAGCTTAAAAATTAGTAAAGTTTAATAGTATCTAGTAGTAGTGTAACTGTTTCAAAATTATGTAATAAAGTGTAAAATAAACAACGCGATAAAATCCGTATATAGTAGTGTAATTTCGGTGTTGATAATAATTATTTAAAATTATTATTGTATTATTACAATTTACGTAAAAACAGTCCATCGTTATTTTAATTAAAATGAAAGATAGCGGATAGCCTGATTGTTTAAATAGTCACTTCGTGTGGGTGTTAGTAGTTAAATCCCCACAGAACATAGAAGCGAATCCAAAAAAGTTATTTACTGGATGTTCTTTGTGTTCGTTATTTGGTTTTTTATAAGGTCTCGCGCAATACAGTAATTATTACTAATGTTTGCCTAGAGGTCGAAGTTTAACCATGGTGGTTGTAGAAAATTTAAGGTAACCATATATGAATTTACATTTTCCAACATATTTTATACTCTTTTACATTTCATTCCTTAAAGAAAAATTTAATTGAATTGTTTTATCTTTGACTATTTATAAATAGATATAGGCGTCATCCCTTCCTACCTTACTTTACTTACTTTGTAGATTACTGTTATAATTAATTAATGACGGATTATAGAGACTAACTAGCATCTTCGTTTATTGAAACGAAATCTAATTAATACGCATCGATAAAACTTTTCCTTTTTTGAAGTCGGTTAATAACAAGTACGCATCATCAACTTACCTAACCACTTAAAAGGTGGTATACATAACCAACACAAAAAAGTAAAAGAACTTTAAACAACTATGTTATTGTATTATGTGGACCATACATTATTGGTCTTGTGTGACAATCAAATCTATAATCCTTGACACAAATGCGCACGATGTAACTACGAAAACCATTGTGCCATCAAGACATTCATAAAACATTTTCCTCAATATTATCCCTCGGGAATATTTCCAACACACAGTTGCTATTTCTATGACTTGATTGCCGGGACAGGATAAATAAATAATATTATATTTTACAAGAAAATGGAAATCGAAGTGCCATGAAATTATTGCCGGGGACGGTAAAATAGCATGATTATTGGCTCAAACATTGGTAGCTAATATTCTGATTTTAATTAAGTTTAGAAGAGGGTTTGTATTTATTGAAATCTTCGGAAATACAGTCAATAAGGATACCTTCTTCAACGAGGTCGAATGAATATTCTAAATTTAGTTGACTCTAAATTAAATGTTATTATTCAATACTAGGTTTTGCACGCCATTTCGCCCGTACGAATCCATTGGTAATAAATTTAAATGTTCCACTGTTAGGCACGGGTTTCTTCTCAGTGTGAGGGTTAGGCCATAGTCAGTGAGTGTCTGCAGACTTTACACATCTTCGAGATCATTATAGAGAACTCTCAGATATGCAGGTTTCATCACCATAATTTCCTTTAACGTTTAAGCGAGCGATAATATTCAATTATTACATACGCACCTAACTTTGAAAAGCTAGAGGCCTTGGGATCGAATTCGAGAACTTTATGTCGCAGACCAACTGCCTCCCATTAAAGGAATCGCTGCTTACGGTAACACATGTCTGAATAAAAAGATATCTTACATATTAATACAGTTCATGGTCAATCTGCTAGTGTGCTTTGTATCCACAGTTGGTGTATCCCACTGGTCCTATGTAATATAAAATTCAAGATCTCTAAGCAGTTACCTAGGTAGCACCTACAGCCCTAAACAACTATCATTGATCTAAATAAGTTGAATATAATTAGGGACTAAAGAGACTTACTAAGAAAGAGCGTGCCTCTACCCTTAAGAATGAAAATATCGTTTTGTAAGGCTGATTAAATTAATGGTATTGGTTTGTTTTGTTTGTCATATCTTCTGTCTATACTATACAGCTCGTGCATATGTAATCAGACAACACTAATCCAGATAAAGTAAAAAGTCTTGAGCTTTTTACAGTAACTTTTACTTAGGAAATGAGATTGAGGATAGTAAAATAGTCGAAGAATTTATCGGTTTCTGCGTATTCTGCGTAATGAATAATATATTTCCAGTGTTCTTTGGTACAAATATATATATCTTAGACTGAGATAACAAACCAATTGAGACAAGTAAATTTTTCCATATATATGTTACAATTGACTGGAGCGTTATAACTAGCACGAGCTTGGTGAAAATCTTTTCGGTATATTACGTAAGAGTCGTGTCCCTCAACAACATTTCAAACCGCGATGGAACACCGGTGGCTAGACACAATAGATTTTTAATTAGGTATGTTTGGTACTCTAAAACGTGACAGATTAAAAATATTCCAAAATGGAAAAATCTTGCTGATCTTATAAATGTGAAAGTTATTTGGATGTTTTTAGGTCGATCATACGCCAACTCTTGCATGTATTTGGATAGCACTTGGCGCATATAGGATAATATGATCTCGTCTTGTCATTTTATTCAGATATGCAACCAGGTGAAGTCTTGGTGATAAAGTAGTTATTAAATATATCACATCTAAGTAATAACTCATCGTCAGGTGACGGTGACCATGGATACAAAAAATATAGATTTGATTAGACTTTGATTCACTATAATAATTATATTAAAGTCATATTTGTACTTTATCAGCTACACTCGGTCAAACAGCGCTTGGTTTAATGTGTATGAAAATGAAATCAACATCTGGTTTTTCAATCTAAAACCACATTATTGCATAGGATGTTTGCAATGTTAAAACCAAAACACTAACCAAACGAGCAGTGTAACAAGCGCAAATATTTTCAACAGTTGTAAAACAACACGTTGTTAACAGAACTGTTTCGGTTTTCGTTACCAGAATGTTTGTGGCCACTCAGTTTTATTGGATTCTGTTCTGCTTCGACCACGCTATATTACAAACCATAGTTATAACCGGCATATTTACGAGATAGTTTTTGATTGCCTTGTTTAGTGACGTAATCGTGACCGCATATACATCTGCAATTAATATTTCTTTTTCTGGTTGAAAGGTACACTATGTCCATATTTTTTCCTCTGACGACGTATATGCAAAATTGATGATCGGTCGATTATTGAAAGCGTGGATGCGGTAAAAACAAATAAGCAAGCAAACAAACTCACATTCAGATTATTAATATTGTAGTAAGGGTTAGTATTACTGCGAAGAAGATATTGAAGGAGGAAATTGAGTACTTAGTTATTTATCGTTCGAAATATGTATAACAAGTAGGAATCTAATTAAGTTAATTATTCAATAAATTACGTTAATTGATTTAAGTATGGAGGAAAAACGTATCGTACCCTTCTCCGGCCTTGATGCCATATCGATGGTTTTATTCACATTTGAGTTGTCGCTGGTGTCAGGGAAACCACACCTCCAGACATTTGTATTTGTTACATGAGAGTCAATGCAAAAAGCACAATATATTCCCTTCTTTCTAATGAAAGAACTTATTTGGTTGCAGAATATAATAAACTATCGATTTTATATGCTTCTGTCTCAAAAATTGGTCATGCGATCTAAACCAGTTCCAGAAAATACAAAAAGCTCAAGTAGAAGGTGAACAAGCTAAGCCTCGAATCTCAGCAGCTATTGTTGATACTTAAGAATGATAAAGTACAAAAGAAACATTCCTATAAAGCCTACCTAATATTATAAATGTGAATGTAAGTTTGTTTGTTTATTTCGCTTTCACGCTCTAACTATTTGACCGATCATCAAATTTCGCGTACACGTTGTGAGGGTCACAGAAAAGGTCACACACTTTTATCCAGAAAAAGGGTACTGTTCCCGATTATAAGAAACCAGTTTCTATATATAATTTTATGTGGGAGTTTAGGTCCATATAACTATAAAACCATTTTGATTATTTATAGACTTGTATTAATTCGACATTTCTGGTTCTGAAATGATGAATGATAACTGATGAACCAACTATTATTATAGCTCGATAAACTAGAACATTTATTTTAGAATATACGTAATGTATTCGGATATTATTTGTCTAGTCTCTTTTACGGGCAAAAGTTAGAAATTTCGGACAAGTTATGAGTTTAATGTACTGAGAGATTTGGTTTGCTGGGCTCCAGGATTTTTGGTGGGCGTATATCACTTCAGATTTACATACGAATAGGCAAAGCAAAAAGCATAGTTCGCGAATTTATGTCTTGTATGCGATTTATTGTCAAGTTGGTTCTTTTATTATATATACGACGATTTTTGACAGTTTCGTTAAAGGCGAGCTTTAGCTCGGGGTTCTGTCACGTAGATGTTGGCTATGACGATGATGTTGACACTTTTATATACAAGCATAGACTTACTTAGTTCTTTCTGATGTTATACGCCTCTGCCTACCTACCTGGCAAAAGCCAGGTACAGATCTCACTGAACCTGTTGCTATCCATCAGGTGCAATTCCAGACTCCGTGCTGCTGTGGAGAATCGATTGACAGGAAACTTAATTTGCCCTTTGCGGGACCCAAGAATTGAACCGACGATCTTACTGCAGTTGCATTAACATTGGCTGCGCTACCATAGCACCGAGATTACCTTACATAAAGAAACAACAACAGCTACCCTCATAGGAGAATCACAGAAAAAAATGCAAACATACACATACAAGACCACCTAGTGAGTCAACGTAACAGTTACCTTTGATCAAAGATAACTTAATGCATTATCTGTTTCTATTTCAATTTCCATGTTGTTTCTTTGATCAAAATAAAAATGCTCATGTCAATACGCTTTGAAGTAAAGTACATAATAAATGTAACATTGTTTGAAAATTCTACAGATTCCATCATTAGAGAATTTAATTATCTGTTATATGATATTTTTTTAGACTTGTTATATATGTTATAATAGCTGCAACAACTTGCACAATTGTCAAATACTGAATTTTTTATTGATGGCGATGGCATTGAGTTTCTTGTAGGTACATTCTTAAGCCTTTGCCTGAACCTAGCAACTAACATAAATGTATATTTAGTAAACTCAACTTCGACTTTCTTTATTATGTGTTACTTTGTGACATTAAAAAAAATATTTTTTTTTATGTCGACTTGAACACAGAAAGATTTTCCTGTATAGGTCTCCTTCATGGTGAACGGTTATCCTAACTATAACGTATCACGCTATGCTGTTAGAATAGCTGAGTATGGTTAAGTACCGCGTAATGGGAGTCAATCCAGTTAGTAACCTGTTAGATATATATGGACAATATTCAGGTCGAGTGAAATATTTATAATTCTTAGGGGAAAATCGACATAGCTCATCATGAAGGTCTGGTGCATCAAGCACCATGACGAGCTATGTTGATTTTTTGTTTCTTGTAACTACCGTCGCAACCGACGGCACATGTTTGCCGTACCATCATGTCGCACCGTATCGCGCGCTAAGTCACCCATACCGCGCTCGCTTTTATACTCTCAACGCTCTCCTGTACGCCAATCCTGACTGTGACTTGTTTGCGGATGGATGGCAGAATATATTGTTAGAGTGTCAGCGATTTTGTGAAAAGAAGGGATGATTGTGTTTGTCTTAATGATTACCTATATAATTATTTATTTAATATCTTTGTTTTAATTTTTTGTATTTGTGTCTAATGTATTCTTATCTTTAATTATTGTAATTGGTGACAACCGTTATAATTAAATAAATAAATATAATGTACATTAAAATACACTGCCAGCCTGTATATTTAGGTATAATAAACTGCTTTGGTAAATGCAGCTGCTGTGCCTCAGATTGGATTCGCCGGGTTAGATTCAGGGGCAACACGAAGTCAGGAAATATATAATGCGCTACTATGTGGAAAATAATAATCCTCCGAAGTGGGGATGAAGGCTTGATATACGAGTATATACGAATATTGTTAAGAATCGCATATGTTTCGGGCTGCGGCGATTCTAAGTGACGCTAGGCAGTTGTCTATTTTGCCATTAGGTTTGGATTCCATTACCATTTCCAACCATTCTTAAGTTATATATGATTATTTTTAATATAAGGCAATTCGGAGTAGGCGCACGGCCCGATAGATGACTATTATTTGAAGGGTAACGAGACGAATATACTGGGCACATTTAAATAGCTCCAATGTACCTAATCGGCCTGAGATATATTATTACACTGCATCGGTAAATCTAATATTTAATACATATTACATAATCCTTACTATGTAATATATACTATATAATATATTCCTGCCAAGTTACGATTAAATCAATTGTATAATGCATACTCGTAATGCTTAGTGACGTAACGATTTGCTACGCAGTATTTTGTATTCGTGTTATGTCACCACACACCATTAAACTGATCTACAATTTTTCTTCTTGGGGGATGATATACCTACTTAATATTTTTGCTTAACTCCCTGATAGTTTTTTAGCTTTGTTATATATTTTATTTTGTGAAGAAATGCAGTGGCTCCTTTGACATTTTAAGTTTAATGCGTTGGTAGTATATACCAATATATAATAATATAATATATGACGCTACCAACCGTCATAACGAAATCGAGGTTTCAACTCTATTCATTTCAGTTCTGAGGTGAAATACTCTTAATGAATATAAACCAAATATCGAGCTTCAATGAGTGGAGATTCTTGTACTTGTAATTTGCAAACCAAATTGCAATCATAGGATAATTATCATATTAAATAATTTCATATTATCAATATCCAGTCTTCGTGCTGTGACTCGGTATTTCTTATCAGGAAAACCGAATAACACTGCTTGAACCTAGAAATCAACACGAAATATCATGCATTGTAGTCGTATTCACTACCACTGTCATCAAGGCAGTCAATAACATTATGAGTATACATTTTCGTGGGAATTGATACACAGATAGGGGATAAGCCAGGAGAAACTGTCTCCGTCAGCCCTGCCCGGTAAACGATAGTAAACTCGGCCTTTGTTGAACGATAATCTTAACTGGCAATATGTGTGTTCGCGCGTGCATCACAGACATAATTATGTGATCAGCTAAGCTAGATTTAACTTATTCTTTTGCGATTTTCAGGTGTACTATAACTAATTGTCACCAAGCAAAATATGATATAGTATCGTAATTTATCGAATCTACTTCAATTACCATGTTATTTTTTTGGATATTTTCTGACATATCTAGGTATTCTTGCTATAGCCTCGTTTCGGATAAAATAAAATAAATATTTTTCCTTTAGACAAGCCTAAATTTTCAGCTGATTATTCGCCTGATTATAATTATTATTCAGACTTAACTTTATCAACAAGCGCAAGATTTACTTATGACTACATCTTAAATTTACACTATGTATAAATAAACCTTGATTACATCACATCAATTATATCGAAAAACATAAATAGCAATTCATTTACGTCATGTAATCTTGGTCGAGTGTAATTAATTAATCAACTTCAAATGCCTTTGAAGTTTGTCGATGTCGAAGATCGGGAACGCCTTGTAATAGACAAAGCGTTCCCGATCTTACATCATTTAATGTGACGTAATTATTGAAGGATTTTTTCTCTTTTTGGTATTTGAGTTAAAAAGAGATATGATTGATAGTACAGAGGATAAGGTAGGTAAAGAAGATCGTTTTGGTGGCAGTTGCCCCGACTCATCACTCACTGTGAAACCATTGAATTCAAGCGGAAAAATACAATTAAACCATGTTAATCATCATCATTCTCTCAGCCGAAAGATGTCCACTGCTGGGCATAGGCTTCCTCCAAGGTTTTCCACACAGACCGGTCTTGGGTAACCCGTATCCGTATCCAACCGCTTTTCGCGACCCTTGCCAGGTCATCGGTCCACCTTGTAGGGGGCCATGCTAAGGTTCAGACCAAAACCAGAATTATTTTAATCATTTCAAAAATCTTTTATTGTTTGGAATCCTAATGTAATAATTATGACAAAATTTTTTTGTGATTTATGACTTCAACACAGTTACTGAATTTAGATTTATGTTAGTAATTAGATTCAAACAAAGGGTTAACAAATAAAAATATGATATAAAAATAAGAAGCAAGAAAATCACTGCCACTCGATTTAGATTGCTGTTGAATTACAGTTTTAGTATTCTACAACTGATCTACAAAGTGTAGCAGCCGCTATCCATATACCTATATCATAATTGTAAATCAATGGCAAATGTAACAGGTGACCGTGACTTTATGAATAAAGACGTAAACAAGTTAGATTTTAAGAGATGCGACTAAATCGTAAGGTCAAGCAAAACCATGAAGTAATAAACGGCAAAATCATGACAAAGCTGTGCGTAAAAGTTCCAAAAAAAAAACAAGAGTAACAAAAATCATGTCAATTCAATCAATCATCATCATCATCATAATAAAAAGCAAAAACATTAAAATGCCGTATGAGAAAATATCACTCATGTTTCCAAAACTGGAAAAGGAGTCAAAAACATTAAAATGCCGTATGAGAAAATATCACTCATGTTTCCAAAACTGGAAAAGGAGTCAAAAACATTAAAATGCCGTATGAGAAAATATCACTCATGTTTCCAAAACTGGAAAAGGAGTCAAAAACATTAAAATGCCGTATGAGAAAATATCACTCATGTTTCCAAAACTGGAAAAGGAGTCAAAAACATTAAAATGCCGTATGAGAAAATATCACTCATGTTTTCAAAACTGGAAAAGGAGTGAAAAACCTTAAAATGCCGTATGAGAAAATATCACTCATGTTTCCAAAACTGGAAAAGAAGTTAAAAACATTAAAATGCGTATGAGAAAATATCACTCATGTTTCCAAAACTGGAAAAGGAGTCAAAAGACACCCATATTACAAAATGACTTTTCCTTTAATTTTAGGCACATATCGACTGATCATAATTAGATATTTGTTTATATACATAGTATATAAACAGACGGGAAGATTATATAATTTTCTCTGAGGATCCATTCTAGTAATTAGTATCTAGAGTATATCCCTTAGATCTCTATTTTTTACATCTAGAGAATATATGTATAAGTAACAATTTTTTTTAAATCTATGCTTAATAATTCTAGCTAGCAACGTCATTTATAAAGTTACAGATAGATAATAAAATGCTCCGTCAATGCAGTATTAATATATCAGAGCAGGTGAGTAAAAAAAAATGATTTCAAGCTGCCGAAAAAATCTCTGCAGTAAATACATGCTCATTATAAAAAAGCTGATTAATGTGCTACTTACAGCACGCGTTTGTAATGAGAACAAGGCCGCGATCGAAGCATCCAATCAAACTTTATTATGAGCCAAATGCGAATACATACTCTTTGTACAACTTCAGAGAGCCGCTTTAGTATGCCAAAGACGTCCCCACTTTTACATCCTGTTTCCATCGCTAGATTCTAAGTAGGCGAAGTAAAAAGTCCATTAATGGTGGCTGTTTTAGTGGTGTTTTCAGGTTTATGTGGTTGTTTGAAGGTTAAGTTCAGTGCCAGTTGTTTCGGTAATAGCATAGATTGTTTTTATATCTTTAAACCCTGATGTGGTAATTTTGATAGTGATGGTCCACGTTGAGAATAAAGTAAAAGTTTTGGCTTTAGAATCTGTCGAAGGTAAGCTTTTAAAACACGTACGTAAAAAGGAATGCAGTAGTATCAGCATATCAATCGCGTGCTTCTTGTAGCTTTTTTAGTAACACATCGGCTCCTTAATACATTTAAGAGATTCTATCTACTGCAATAACACAACACAAGTTTTTAGCTGAAGTAAGACACTACGTTACATTTCCCTTGTAAGATTTTAATGACATTAACAAACCAAAACAAGAACAGTTAGTGATCGTCTCGCCGCTGCCACCACGCCGAGTGTTGTGGGTTTCCCACACGGGACAAAGAATGATTGATTGAAAGAGTGATCGACAAATAGGGAGTGTTTTATGAGTGCGTTGTTTGAATGTTTGTAAAGTTTCCCAAGACTCAGGAATTAATCATAGAGCGGATATGTTCATTGAAAGAATATAATATATTATGAATACAGCTATCCAAAAGTTTCTTCGAACTGCTTTCTTTAATTAGTCAATTTACGTTATGTTAGTTTATAGGAAGACCATAACGTTTCGCGCCGGAAGTCGGGAATGGTCCGAATAGCAGAAGTAATCAGGCTGATCCGCTGTATCTTACTTCTCTTAAAACCCTTAAATAAATAGTTATGTTTCCAGGTCAAAAGTGGTAAATTACATAGGTCAAATTTGATTGGACCGGCATTTTGCTGAGCCCTTGTTTATACAGACAAAGTTACCAAATTTACTTTATCAATGTAATAGTTTGTGCTAATAATTTTATTGCATCGAATAGTATAAACCTTTTCCCCTTATTTTATTACAATAGCAATTTCTATTGCTATTGCGATTTGCAAATCGGAAATCGGGATAAAAAGAGTGTTAATTCCAAATAAAGGATATGTTCTCCCTGAGTGTCAAGTTTTATATCGAACCATTCGAACACGCGCGTGATTGATAGACATCTTCACTTTATGGCATGGTAAATTTTTGTACTGTGACGTAAAAGTGCATCGTACCTACTCCTTTAGTAATTAACTTACAAGTTTGAATACAACTCGTTTTGATTACTTTATTCATTGATATTTTTTCAAATACATCTTTATGGTACATAATTACAGGGACTTTGTATGTGGTCAATCTGAATATGTGATATTTTTGATTTCATACATGGGAGCTTTTTTGAAGTCTTTACTGTAATATTCTTTAGAAGGAATAGTGCATTTTGGGCTGTTAAATAGGCATGGTTTTCGGTGATGGCGTAGACCTAAACGAAGATGGCGGGACGACTTGCATGCTTCTGAAAAAGACTGGCAGAGAATATCTACCAAAAGAGTGATTGTGTGAGTCCAACGAAGAGACTTATGCGCAGGAGTAGGACGTACCAAAAAACTAATGAAAATAATGGTTTTAGGCCGCACATAGTAGGCGTTGCGCCTATTGCAATTGATCGGGTACAGATGCAGACACACAATTTCTTTAAAAAAAGAACTTCAACGACAGCTATACAGAATTAGTTTAATAAGTTATAACGCTTTTTACATTTTGAAAATCTAATAAAAAGTTATTTCTCATCTTAAACACAATAATTTCCTTCCAGGTCACTACTCGCGTTCTAAATAATATTGTATATTCCAAGTACTGCAATTCTATTTTAAAAGTTTGACGCGAATATTGAAGATAAAATATAAACAGAAGTGGCGATATTTTGTCGAATATTGAATTTTACAGTGGACTGGCGACGTGTCGCTGCAATATCTTTCGATTCAAATAAACTACTGCGATATAATGTGCAAGAATATTCTAGTCAACTCTCTTAAGAATTTTTGTAAAGGAATTCAAGTCTCTTTTTCTAGATTATTAACTATTTGAGTTGCAAATTACTGGTAGTACTCTTGTTAATCGGTGCAGCTAAGCGAAAATACTTGTTAAGAATGCAGTTAGGACGGTAATGTAATGGATGGGTTTCAAATCTAAGATTCCTCAATCCTAAGACTTCGGGCAACAGTCGCTGGAATTTTTGGTTATACATAGACTTAGCAGTCTAAAAAGAGATGGTAGAGGTATAATCACTCCATATTTCACCAGCAATGCATGATCTCACATAACGACTATTTCCAGAAAAAGTGCTGTTACCAAATATTCTGAGTATGAAATATGGAACAATTGTTATTAAACTTTTCTGTAGAGATTAAAACGCAGACCCAAAATCAAACTCAAGTCTACGCTATTTTAATTTAAGCTATTAGGCATTCTGGACTGTTACTTTAGTTCTCTTTGAACCCGAGATCACTAAAATACGAGACATGCGGAGATCCAGCATATAATTATTACCTCTGTAGGAAAGAACTGGTCAGTCTATACAGAAGGGAAGATACCACTCACACACCAGAAGACACATAAAAATATTTATTTATTGTTTTTTATTTCAAATGCCGCTTAAAACACAATACTCAACATACCACAAAACTTATTGCGAAGCGTCTCGTGCCTAACTTCAAGCCGATAAACATAACATGAGGACCTAGTCCCATAGAATAAAAGTCAGCCATTTGGAGCCAACTACAATGGGAACAATATCCTGATATAACTTACATACAACTAGTTCCGCTGTATTCTATCCTTGAATATAATTCGTGTTGCGTATGTATTATGTGTACGTAAAATTTGGAATGAGCTCACACTCCGTTGGGTTTTCCACGCGATATTTCTCAATGCCCGAGTTTGTTGAGTGTATAAGTTTATTATCATCGGGAAGTTTGCGATTCAACTTAGATGTAACTTGTGTATAGTTACCTTGACACGTGTAGTGTACCATCAGTGTGTAGTGAATGTTCCTTGTAATGTCGTTAATAGCGATGTGTAGTGTACAATGGTATTAGAATTACATTCAAACGTGCTGAAAACTATACGAGATATTGATCTTCATACTCGCTATGTTTACACCAGTGATTATACTGCCTATTATTCGCATGAATCGCAAGCAGCAATAGCCTATTGGAAGACCGTTGGACTGCCACGCAGAGATCTTGAGAGCGATCTCAAGATAAGCATTGCCGACTTTTCAAAGTAATGTGCGTATTATATGGTTGCGGTAAAGGAAAATATGAACATTAACCAAACCACCAACTGAGGCAACCTAAATACCTTAAAGTTTTCTATTATGCGCTCGAAGATATCTGAAGTCTGTCAAACCGCTCTGTGCCAGCGTGGTAAACTATGGCCTAACCCTTCTCACACTAAGAAGAGGCCCGTTCTAACTGTAAGACATTTAATATGCAAGGTTGATATTATTATGTATGTACACGAATCAGCTTTACTATGTTAATTCTGTTACATGATTTTTACTTTCATTTGTATATATGTAATATACCACTAAATTCCCCAAAGTAAATCCAAGTAGCTTAGATTATTATGTTTAGCAAAATGCAGATGTATTTTGTCTGTTTTTATACAATAGTGGTAATTGAGTAGTGGACGGATTTGAATAAATACTATGGCAAAATGTTGATTTGCCGCTATATAAATGCAGATAAAATTCTTCTGCAGTCACTCCAATTGCTGAAGGTTATACATGAGTTTAGCAAACTTGATTCTCATTAGAATTGGAATTGAAAGAAAGTCATCCTTCATTCATAGACGTTGCCGATTTCTCCACTCTTTGAAATAGTAAAATCAAACCTTCTTACTTTAATTTGAAACATAATAAATGATGGAACTTAATCCAAGCTAATGTGAAATTATTGTCGGCAATAACATCAATAAACTATCGGTATTATCTAAATTCAATTCTTTGGCACCTAATATAAAACTTTTATCTCTTCGCCTCCTTGGGTCCCCAATATTTGAGGAAGGTTTTGATAATTTTACGAATGTGCCCGCTTGCTGGCTGTAGGGGAAGTGGGAATCGGGCCTTTGGCTTCAAGCACTCCCGTCGTTCAACATGGTACCTGTGTTATGTATACGACCTTCCGCATTGCTTCCTGTTTGCGCTTAGGTACTCCTTGTGTTTCTCCGCATCGCTGTCTTTGTGGAGAAGCCGTCGACAGTCTTGGTCACCATGGCCTGTCATGCAGCAGGAGTGCTGGTCGTGTATCACGACACGCCAACCTGAATAACATACTCCGTCGGGCTCTTGTCACCGCTGGCGTTCCGGCTCAGCTTGAAACTCACGGCTTGGTACGCGACGACGGCAAGAGACCAGATGGTATGTCATTACTGCCATGGAAAATGGGTACGCCTTTGGTGTGGGACGCAACTTGTATCGACACCCTTGCGCCATCACATCTTTCTAGCACAGCAAGTTATGCTGGTGCTGTTGCTGCATCAGCGGAGATGCTCAAATGGCGCAAATATCAAAACCTTATTGTTGAGTACATATTTAAGCCGTTTGGTGTCGAAACGCTGGAGCCATGGGGTACAAGTGCTAGGTCTGTTTATAGAGACCTAGCTAAGCGGCTGATTGACGCTTTACGTGACCAGAGGGCTGGTATTTCTTTGCACAAATAATAAGTATTGCCATTCAATGTGGCAATGCTGCCAGTCTTCTGGGCACGTTGTTGATTGACGACGACGCGGAGGAATATTATGACGCACTTTAATTTTATTGTTTTATTTTTCTCTTTAGTTAATATTTCTTGTAAATAATTTGTGCATATATTATGTTAATTATTTGTTTATTTGATGTGCAACTTTTTTTTTATAAATTATTCATTTTAAGTAATTAAGTCTTTAAGTTGATTTCACTGATGTCAGGAAATTTATGTAGTGTTTAATTGAACCATTGTAAAATGCTAAAAGGCTCTTATTTTTATCCCCAAACGTAATCTTCAATAGTTAACTTGTTAAAGATTAATTTGCAAATTTATTGCAATTGCATTTAATTTGCTTTTTAAATTAAAGTATTTGTTTAACCTCGAATTTAGATTTGGATAAATGAATTGGAAAGATGACAATTATGGCAACGAAGGATTGAAGTCATGTCATCTAGGAAATGTATCGGCCATTGTTTTTTACTTATCTTTTCCCTTACTCTAAAGCTTTCTAGTAATAGGCCATTGACATGTATGGCTAACTTTGTTTGGACGCATTTTCCTCTCAGTTTCAATCTGCTGTCAATCCGCTTATTACGAACTACTACATTGCATGTACATTTAGGTTAAAGTATTTATCTATGGGCCTATGCAGCCTGAAAATAAATGATTATTATTATTGCCTGTACGCAGCAGCCTACGCCTAGAAATTGGAAGTGGTTACCTGTATATATTTATACTCACATAATACTCGTTGTTATTCGCAGTGTATTATTGTACAGTGTATTATTGTATTAAGATGAAACATGCACTAGATTTTAAGTATGACCTCTAGCAATACAACTATAATAATAATAATAATAATAATATTCTACCACATACACACAACACTATCTAGCCCAAACTAAGCAGAGCTTGTACTATGGGTACTAGACAATGGATAAACATACATATATACTTTTTTTTGTAAATACATACATATTATACATAGAAACACCCAGACCAAGACAAACATCCATGTTCATGCACACAAATGTTTGACTTGTGCGGGAATCGAACCCGTGACTTTAGGCGTGGTAGTCGGTTACACTAACCACTACACCACCGAGGCCGACTATGAATGCTGCATTTAACTTCGGGCAGTTTTTAGGTGAATTGATGTGCGTACAAGTACACAGACAGACTAACAAAAAAATTCAATAACATTGTTTTGGCTTCTATAACTCTTATTAACAACACATTATTTTTCTCAAATATCTCCACAGACACCAGTCACAATTTTATTATATAAATAGATCAGCTGGCTAGCCTGGCAATGTACCATCGTCTTACAAAAATTGACCTAAAAATAACTGCGTTCAAGCTCCCTTTAGTTAAATGTGTCCGAGGCGCACATATCTCTCACATACATTTTTCCATTTCATCTGTTCCCTAAGATTGGCAAAGCAAAGTCAAAGTCAAAAATCATTTATTCACTTAGGTCACAAAGTAACACTTATGAACGTCGAAAGGGTTAGTGAGTTTATTACGTTTACTGAATTTACATTTATGTTAGTTGCAATGTTTAGGCAAAAGGTTGAGCCTATGAGAAGATACCTGCAAGAAAATTAAGGCCACTCTTTTAAATCGCCATCAAATTATTAATTCAGTATTTTACAACTCATTTATGTACCAGGTGTTGCAGTCATTATGCCATATGTCACTGTCCATATAAAACTAAATTCTAAAAATAAAGGAAAAGTTAATAATGTGTATATAAGCTCGAGTGATACGCCTGGCATTGCACGCAATCATACGCTACGGTAAATGGTAACCATAAATGCTCTGAATAAGCAGTAAACCAAAACAATGCCTGCAACATTTATATTCTGTACAATAATTCGATGAGATGCTAAGACCGTTGATCGATTGTCGGCGTATCAAATCTCACTGCTGCGTTCCAGACGTTAAGCCTTATAATCCCACCAGTCTTACGTCACGTATGAATCGTTTTATGTTTTCAGAAAGCTTAAAGCATATTGACAATGTTAATTTTGCTTTCACCGTATCCTGCTGGTAATGGCTATATACTGGATCTTTACTTATGGAATTGCAGTTTTGTATGAATAAAATCGATAATGTTGTGTTTTTTATACAAACTGTCTCATCAATATTTTTATAATGGATTATCCAGATTCTACGATATTTATCATGTATATTTGCTCGAGTTTAGTCCAAGCATGGTCTTAAATAATTAAATACATCAATTATAATAAAGCAATCATCATTTATTATTGCCAATTAAAGCAAAGAAACCGAGAAGAAACTGAACAACCAAATTTGGAAAACATTGTATAATTTTAATAATATTGGCAAAAATTATAAATTTTTTTAAGCTGCAGCGGTCCTTCTGCGGCTGTTGGATACAAATTTTGCATGATAACGTTTTTCAATTATGTCTAGTAATCCAGCGATTGACAGATTACCAATTAATGTTATTGATTGTATAAAATCTATTCTCATAATCAAAATGCATTATCAAAGTAACAGTCATGAAATTACATGTAGAACAAATATCGCAATTTAAATGGCAACGATGATATAAACAACGTATGATATGTTAGTAGATGTTCTGCATCTAGCACAAACATAGATCGCACCCTGCAAATAAATATGTCACGCACAGCAATACTGTCTGGGATGTCAACTTTATCTATCAGTTATTGTTTGTAGATACTTATCTCAAATTATCTTATTTTTTATCTCGCACATATTATATTCCTCCATCAGAATCTTTTTGTGAAAATTTCGTTTGACTGCCTCGGTGGATTAGCGGTGCTAAATGTGAATACATTAACTGGGTCAAGCCAACAAAATGATACTGGGTTTTTTCATCAACAAAGTCTTAATAGACCCCGTGCCTCGAAAAGCACATAAAGCCGTTGGTCTTGCACCTGATCACTCGCCCACCACGCCACTATGAGAATGAGGAATTAAAGAGCGCACTTATGCGCAGTATCCGTTTAGATTGGCCGCCACGCCGTGATCGTAATTCAGTCTGGCGGACATTATAGTATGCAAACAGGTATTCTGTTAGTCTGATAGTAATCGATTACTATACTAAACGCTTACGTTCGCATACTCGGATTTTGCAAACGACCGTAAATCATAAATTGAAAAGATAACATAAGCGCACTGTCATTGTGGATTCATAAAAAAATGACAATTTTGTCAGTGCAACATTGGTATTCAAATGATATAGAACTATATCAATTCTATTGTTTTCACTGCAGTCTGTCATGCTTTATCAAACCGTTTTTTCCAGCTGGACACATAAATTAAATAATGTCTGGTCCACTAAATTAAACTTTAGATGAAGTTTTCAAATTTAAATTGGTTTCGTTTGAACATTTGGTAACTATGCTTCTTTGAAATTGTCCAGACTGGGTATATTATACCTATTTGAGATTTCAAATACGTATTCGTTGATATAAAAAAGATGTGATATTTTTGTCGACCTTAAATCATAGTTGGCAAAATGTACCTCACCCGGCCTACCTTTTTAGTGGATATATATGTATATTATGTGACTTACACTCACTATTTTTATATAAGCGGTTTACATAAGTCCAACTACTTCACCTGCAATAACTAAGTACTGTCTTGTAAGGGCATTAGCAATTAGCTGAACTTTGAATTACGGGCTATAGTAAAATATGTAGATCACTTAGTAGTCTAAGTTATATTTTGTCTAAATAATGCTTATAGTATGATTCACTCTAGTCACATTGTTCATGTATACGCAGTTCGTGGTACTATCAATTTACCTCTTGAATGTCTTTGTCAAGTCAATATAGTGTATATCCATTCTAATTTGCCATGTTCGTTAATCATATCGCCCATTCTTATACATTTTATTTTAAGCGCTACAATGCTCTCATTTCTGTATATGTATGTGAGCATTTCATTTTGTGGTGTGTAAATCTTTCTAGCCTTTAAAACACATAATAAATACTTTTAAAAGCTCCAAACCGACTGCCACGCCTGAGGTCGCGGGTTCGATTCCTGCACAAGTCAAACATTTGTGTGCATGAACATGGATGTTTGTCTTGGTCTGGGTGTTTCTATGTATAATATGTATGTATTTACAAAAAAAAAGGATATACATATGTATGTTTATCCATTGCCTAGTACCCATAGTACAAGCTCTGCTTAGTTTGGGCTAGATAGTGTTGTGTGTATGTGATAGAATATTATTATTATTATTATTATTAAAAAGTCAGTGTCATTGCATACAAAAGGAAATAATTTAACATAGGAACGTAAAATAAAAAGGTCGAATCGCTGACGTATCCCGCAAATTAAAATATGGTGGGCAACTTTGGCGGGAAGTTGTGAGAAGTGGCAACACATCAGTCCGCTGTCAAAGTACTGCGCGGGAAATTGTCGTTCTCGGGGTTATGTGACGTCACGCTATTTGCACACGGAATCTAATCCTACGTCCACACTGCTTTTTAAGTCCTTCTTATGATCATTTTTTCTTATTGTAAGTGGACCGAAAAGCTTTTTAATTTTTACTCTTTTAACATTATGGAGTCTGCGTATGCAACCAGTAGACGTCAACAAGCTCAACTGTTTTAAGTGGAACCTAGAAAAGCTGGACGAAATATGAGTATAATATAATTTTTAGTTTCATTAGGTTGGTTTTCATCAACTGATTACTTCCACGCTCAGTGGAGCGAGGGGTTATGGGACTTGTATTGATTAAATCCACAACTGTGTTTCTTCTCTTGCCCTTTGCATTCCAGGGCAGTGGGCTTGCTTTTGAATGGCTCAGCGATACCAGAAACTGTGGGACCTGCCAGGTCCGGCTAGTCCCACTAGAGTATAATCTAGTGGACTATTGACTAAGGATATAAAGGTGAGATTGTTTGCATGATGGTATCTCCAATAAAATAAGTGTATGCAAAATTTTTCTACAATGTGAACAAGCCTTGTGAGTTTACTCAGCGTTTAAATATTTTAGAGGATTTAAGCTTCGTTAGTTTTATGAAATACGTGTTTGGTGTTTGACGTTAGTTTGGATATGAAATACGTGTCCTGAAAAATGACGTAGAAGCAGACAGTTCAAACAACTTACGTGCTTCGAAGTAGCGGGTTTAGTTTTAGATGTTAGTTTTTGTCTTTTAAAATATACAGCTCTTGAAGAATCTTTACGTAAACTGGTTTTAATATTACATGGAGGGTACAATGATATCGATGATACAGTTCAATCTACCATCAAAGTTAACCAATGTTGGCTCCAGTTGGCTCCAATACGTTGGTATATTATTATAAACCTGAACTAATAACGCAATGAAGCAGACACAGGAAGGTACTTTTTTTTTTTTTTTTTACGTGGGGGAATGCTTTGACGCATTCCTCTCCGCGGGGCGACGGAGAGGTTATGTCGGGCTCACCGGGGAAAAGATACCCTGGTAATACCGACTAAACCTACCACGGTGTTCCTCGACATAATCAAAGACGGCGAGGCCGCGCGAATCGCTTTCATATGCAATCGCGACCCCGCCGTGGTTTCGGCCCGCCGTGTGAAACGGCAGGCCACTGCACGAAGAATATTTCCTCCACCACCCCCTGAGCGGGGGGGACAAAGACACGATACAGAGGCGCACGTGGGAACACGCACGCCGCCTCTCGGACCTGGTGCTGATCGGGTGGCGAGCAGGCCCACGGCAGCCCACCACCCCCAGGTCAAACTTCAAAGTGGCTGGAGGTCATCTCGCGCCCGCCGGCGCCCGGTTCTGCGGTTGGGGAGAGGGTTTAAGCGCTCCCTCTCCCGCTCCGCCGCCTCCTTGATGGAAATTACTTCCTCACAGAAGGAGGCGACGGCGTTCCACGATCTCTCACTCCGGACCATAGACTGAACCACGGCCGGGAGTGAGAGGGCAACCAGTCCGACTGCCGCGATCAACTCACGGCACGACACAGGAAGGTACTAACCTAAGCTATTATGACCTTACACAAGTTACTCATGGCATACAGAAAAACAAATTAAAATGTCAGTTGTATTAATAGAATAGTTCAATTGCTTCATTTTTGTATTCAGTCAGGTTATCAGTAAATTGAAGTATAACTTTTCTAAATTTTGTCCGAAATTCGCTCGTGTGAATGTACGTGTTAAATATTATGCTGACTATTTTATTCCGGCTCTGGCAAAATGTTGTTGGGTTTCTCTATCAAGAAATCCTAGTACTAGCTCAGAGTCTAGAAATTTGCCTGATAAAAGGCTGTTACGTACATACGTACGTACATACGTATTAGTTAGATTAAAGTCCTTGTTGAAAATTTTCGAGTGAAAGAGATATTTCGGAGCAAGGACAAGTTAAAGGTCAAAGTATACTTTTGAATACAATGATATCGATAACATTTACCAACTTCTGTGAAAACAGTACTACCTTCATATAAAAATCCTAACTTTGTAGCTAATATTATAAATACCAATATGCTATTGTTACGCTTTCACGCCTTAACTATTCGACTGATCATCATGGAATTTCACATACACGTTGTCAGGGGTGCAGAAATGGACACGACCACTTTTTACTACTGTTTTACTACTGTTCCCAAGGGACTGAAATTTATTGAGAAAATCTAGATAAATACGAACGAAGTTGCGGGTAAAATCAAGTATAGAAAATTCCAGCAACAGTCAACAGAATATTCTAAAAATAAAACGTCATAACACGTTTAATAACCAAATGCGTTGCGTTCGTGCGTCACGTCACACACAGCTTTAATGGCGGCGAGCATGTCATGCATTAAATTAATTTTTGACAATCAACCCAGATTTGTAGGCCGGCTTTTAGTCGTTTGTGTAAGGGGTTGGGCTAGTGAAATATATTTATGGGCGCAAATGAGCTTTGAAATTAAGGTAAGGACTATTTAGGGAGTTTTAATTGTCATGGCACACTTAAATGGATAATGCTTGAATAGTAGTTGGACACTGTTTGTTATTTAATTCTTACAGCTTTATCTTCTGCAAATAGGTGATCAGTGATAGGCCAGACTGTCCCTTCCTGTTGCACTGGACCCGTAGGCATAGCGGCGGGGCCGGTGCAGCAGGAAGATACATCAATTAATTTTAATAATTGTATAACTAACATAGTTTTTAAGTTATTGTTACTAACAAAATATGGATGATTCTGAATTAAATGTTTATTATTATTATTATTATAAATAGTGAAATGTATGAAAGTAACGTCTATAGATATATAACGTCTAAGATCGTCTATGCGGTGCATTCTATGCACCAGCCTTACTACTTCATCATCTACAAGTCAATGGTGAAATTATATGTATGAAGGTAACCAGATCTTTTTCGCTGTCTACGCAGTTCATTTTATTCACCGTAATGTGTGTCTGGATTTACTGAATTTTATTAAAAAAAATGTGGCTTAGATTTCAAGTTATATAATGTTGAAATGTTACATGCTAGGTACAATTGTGAAACTCATAATAAAATGAGTTTATTCAGCGTACATAAGTTGTACATAATACTGAAACAAAGCGACAAAAATTATGATTGATGAACAGTAGCCCATGAAAAGTAAATGCCGAAGTTTCAGCCTGATTGTTCGAGTTATTCGTATAGAGAAACAGATGAAGTAACATTTAAATCGTCCTAAGCCCCTCCATGACGTAGTCAGAGTAATGTCAGTTTAAATGAAAGATATTCGAAGAATCTTCACAGTTAGTATATTCTACATAAATTATGTAATCCGCCCGGTAAATATGTAAAGTTCGCAATAAACATTATATGCCCTACTCATATTACCTTGCGTTTAGAGTTCTCATATTATACGTATAGATAAACAAAGTAGGTATTAAAAAAATCTATAATGTTAAAATACAGCCTGGTCATAGATTCATAATAGTAATGGTTATAGTGCTTTAGCGGTGAAAGAAAACATCGTGAGGAAACCTGCATGTCTGAGAGTTCTCGAAGATATAAAAGAAGACGAAGAGTAATGTTTGCAAGCCGCACTATGCCAGCATGGTAGACTATATACTTTTCTCACACTGAGAAGAAGCCCGTGCTTAGTACTGGGACAGCTTATACACATACCTAATATTATAGTACCAACGTGGTGAATGCCGGCACATATAAAATTCTTACACGAATGAAAACATTTTTCTCTTGCGGTGGAAAATTACCACTTATTGTGAAAATGAACATTATTCAAGTTTTGCTCTCACTGGCCCCGAGGTATAAGTTTCCGCTTGCACTTATTATCGATCGTGAGGTGTCGTGTTCAATTACTGGTAGAGACCAAGAGCTTTTAGTTCATCATTTATTATTATGTATTAGGTACTTATTGAAATTAAACTACTATATACGCGTTATTTATTTTACACTTTATTACAAAATTAACATTCGTGTAAACAGAAGACAATATTATGTATTACGCTCAATAATATGCCCGATTTGGCAACTGTTCCTTAAGACCAACCAAAACGATTATAAGGATGGAAAATGCACGGGTAGTGCAGTGGGCATGTGCCATTTCGTACTTACCGCCACGCTGCGTGTTGTGGGTTCGAATCCCGCATAAGATTATAAGTATGTGCGATCCATAAATACTTGCTTGTTTGGGTAAACTTTGTGTTCGTTAATTCCATATTTATAAGGTACCCCGCAACACCTTGATCCCTAATGTGGACGTCTTATATTTAACAGAAAATATAACATTTTTCACGAGGTTATTCAAATTTCAAATTACAAAAGGCTGTTAGCCTTCTGTTAGGCAACTCGTGATCATGGACAGTTCCGTAAAGTATTCTTTTTGGTCTTATTCTGAGTTCGCATGCCAAGGACCGTCATGCTCACTCAAATGTCATTGCTTGTGGTGTCGTCATGGGCCGGGTCGATCCCTTCCCTTCAATATGGCGAAGGAGGCGATGGCTGGCCTATGCGTCTTACTCGTGAACGGGTGCTACTTGTGGTGACTGGTCGACTTAGGTATCGTGGAATTCGATGATTTACTTACTACATTTTTATTTAAACAGTTAGATTGAACTACGGACTACAATCATGCCTTGTCTTGATTATTAATGTAAATGTAAGTGGATGCTCCTATTTACCATACTGCTGCTTTAAAGGCTACCATCAAATTTTATTAAATGCTTGAGTATGTTCAGTAATAGTTCATGGAGAAATGGTTGCAGCACCTTACAGCTCTTATGATTTGTAAACAAAAACTTGGCGATTAAAAAGAGTGACCATGAGTTTCTTGCCCGTTCTTCTCATGAGCTCTACACCCTTGCTTTGCTGAACGTGACAGTAAATGTAAATTCGCAGAAAAATTAGTGTAACATTGACATTCATAAGTGTTACCTTCTAACCTAATCTGAATAAATTGATTTTGAATTTTGAATTTTGAATTGAAATTTGTGACCATCTATAGCCATCTGCAATCAACTTCTAATATACACACACACATACAAACAATTCGTAATTCAATCTTAGCTTTACGTTTTGAACAAAACTACAATAGTATTTCCTTCATACAATTATAGCCAAATGGTTTTATTAATCACTTCGCTATTACAGAACACGACACAAGTATCGAATTACTGTGTTTCACAAATTATTATGCTGAGTCGTGATGATTTTTGGTATAATAATTATGTGTGCGACCTAAATTAATATACATATTTTAATTTCTGATGTTTTAAGCGTGACTCGTTCTCCTTAAAAAAACTCTCTAGAAAATATTAGATCAATGCTGCCAGCATCATTAAGGCACTCTTAATACAGTACACAGCAAAGTAATTCACGCGAAAGTGATTTTACATTCACATTCTTGTTCATTGTGCTATAAATTTTCGCATTTCCCAAGTCACTTTGGTCCCAGTACAACGCAATTCTCTTCGATTTTTCCAATGAATAAGAAGGTTCTCAACGTCAATTACAGATATGAAGTCAACATTGATAACCCTATAAAAGCCGCCGGGTATTTTTCGACTGCTGTCTTAATTATGCCGCGTTCTGAACTTTTATCTTGCAGTGGGTAACGTTCACTGGCTTGCAGTGGAAATATTTATAGTTAGTTACCATATGCCGCAGTTTTTATGCATTGCAATTTTATTGTATTCCCTTTTTACTTTTGATTTTGGGATTTGGTGCTCTGTGCATGTTTTATTAATAGGTACCTTGATATATTACAATATTATGTACGTACTGTTGATAGTTTCTATACAAAGGATGCTTTACATTGAATAAATAAAAAAACGGTCTCAAAAATATCACCGCTTGTCATTTTAATGTACAATAAACAATTCCTTGTTTTAATTGGACAGTGGACTACCTGGACGACTCGAACCGTAGATCGTGATAAGGTAGACGTCCATTCTTTTTTACAATGAAATTATTACGGTCAATATCGTTATTTGGTTACTTGCAATAAATGTATGCAGATTTATTTTTGATTATAAATGAAATAAACATAAAATGTACAGTAACCATTGATGAATTGATTAACAATAATACGACTATTGATTCTACCTATCAGTTTCATTAATAGCTATATTTTCAGAGTATACTTTCGATAGACTATTGGTAAGGTTTCACAAAAATAACTATTTCCAAATTATTACTAAAAGTAGCATTTTATTGAAATTAAACTGCTATATACGGATTTTATCGCGTTGTTTATTTAACATTTTAGTACAAAATTTTTAAAATTGTTACACTACTACTACTATTAAACTCACGGTCACGGCCGTGACCATGGCTACTGAAAAGCAACCGAAACGTCGGGGAAAGTGTAAAAATAAATTAAATCTAAATAGTTTAATAATAATTTAATTAGCTTAAAAATTAGTAAAGTTTAATAGTAGTAGTAGTGTAACAATTTTAAAAATTTTGTAATAAAATGTCAAATAAACAACGCGATAAAAGCCGTATATAGCAGTTTAATTTCAATGAATAATATTCGCGTAAATAGAAGACAATATTAAGTAGCATTTTATTTTTCTTATTTGCATAAATGATAATATCATAACCAGATTTGCCAATTTTGTTTCTTTGTGGATATTTGATTCACACGGGACAAAATTTAGCGTAATCCACAAATGGTTGTTCCAAGTCTAGGTGTTCTTTGTGTCCGTTGCTTGAATGTTTGTTAAGGGTCCCGCAACAAAGGATTTACTTCTAGTGCTGGGGATGATTTAAAAAAACCTGTTTATCGACGCGAAGTAATAAGGCTTCAAACTTTGTTATGTGGCGTTTGTCCGCCTAATGGAGCTGCTTTAAGTCTGGAGAAGCTCAACTTCGCCAAATATTCTGTAATGGTACAAATAAGTCAGCCTGCTCGAAGAAATAACGCTCTCTCATAGGACACCAGCGAAGTGTAGTAACAGAAATCATCCCTATCCCATCAATCCTAAGATTTGATTATTAATTTATAATTTACTAGATTTTGCCTGTGGCTACGCTCCGTAAATGCAGGTTAGGTTTTGTTATGTTATTAATAAATTTCTGGATGAAAGGTACCCTCTTTCTTTTTCTGTTCCCCTGACAACGTTTACGCGAAGTTTCATGATGTTCGGTCGGGTAGTTAAGGCGTGAAAGCGTAACAAACAAATAAGCAAACAAACTCACATTCGCATTTATAATATTAGTTAGGATTTATTTAATTTTAACAAATTTTTAATGGTTTGCCAGATGTTTTTGAGTTGATTTAAATACACACATCAAAAGTGTCTAGGAATCAAGCACATTTTTAAGTATAAAAACTATCAAATTAATATTTGCCAAATCTAGTCTTCCAGACTAGTTTTTTACTTTAATTCCTATCTTTAAGTTATAAAATTATCCATATTTTATAAAAAATAAGACAATTTGAAATTTTTGCATATCGTGAAATATCAACGCAAGTTAATGTTTTCAAGTAAATGGAAAAATTGGAAAATAAGGACCATTTATAATTTTAATTCTATGGATTCAAAAAAAAGTCTACATTTCCACCATTGACAGGAATAACACTATCACAGCTATTTGGCATGCTTAAAATCAGTTCATCAAAATCACTTTGAGGAATGGCTGCCCACGTTCTTTGTAACAAGTCAAAAAGTTGTTGTGGGGTATGTACGGCATCCATACTCGACAGAGCTCTTCTTTGGAGTATATCGCATGCGTGTTCAATTGGATTGAGGTCTGGAGATTGAGCAGGCCACAGCAGGACGTTGATACGAGCATCGGCAAGAGTAGCCGTGTGTGGACGTGCATTTTCATGCATTAGTCGAAATGAATCATCCAACGAGTTCCGCAAAGGGATGATCACGCCTGAAACAATCCTCTCCGCATAAATCTGAGCATTGAGGTTGCCCCTGATCCAAGTGAGATCGGTTCTTCCACCGATCCAAATACCAGTCCAAACCATTATTGTTCCACCTCCATATGAATGAACTTCCTGACAAAATTTCAAACGGTCTTGACGTTCAGAAGTCCTGCAAATCTGAGTACGTCTTGTACCTACCTACCGTCTCACACCGAAACGAGATTTATCGGAAAAGCAAACACAACGCCAGTCTTCTTCCTCCCAATTTCTGTGTTCGCGAGCCTATTGCAAACGGGACCTACGATTGCAGGGTGTTATATGTGGAACCCTCAGTGGCCTTCGGGAACGCAGACCTTGTTCACGTAAACGATTTCGGATGATTAGTTCGCTTATCAGCAAGCCTGAAGAGCTGTAGACCTTCATAGCTAACATCATGACGGTCATGTTACGATTCCATCGAGCAGTATTTTGGGTGTACCGGTCCTGTTTGCGAGTGGTGATGAGAGATCGTCCTCCATGTCGCTCGGCCACGCTGCCCATGATACGATAGCGTGTCCAGAGACGATTTATAACGCTCTGTGTAGTGCCAAGAGCGACAGCCACAATAGTTGCCTGGAACCAGCTTGCAACATTCCGACGGCTCTCATCATCTCTTCTCGTGTTACATGATGTCTTCGCTCCATAGTTATGCAGATTTTTTCAGTTCCGATGCAGAAATTGTAATTTTTTTATAAAAACGCTATTACACACTTTTATAGAAATCCTGATTGACAGATGATTTTCTATTTTTATCGAAATTTAAAGAAAATTATTTTCAAATAGTGAAAATCAATAAAAAGAAACAGTTACAATAAAAAAAATATCAACCCTCAATTGCGGTGAGCCTCGAAAACGTATTTGATCCCTAGACTCTTTTGATGTGTGTATAATATTTTTGGAATTTTAATGCTATAATTATATTCGTAGTTTATATAGAAAAGGTACGTGCACTGGTTTAGAGAAACATTTTAGTAATTTTAAACAAAAATTATGACACGCACAAGTACTCTACAAACAAATTTCGTCCTTCACAATAATAATTCGCATAACTAACATCCCATTGCTTTCACTTGTAAACCAGACACGTTCAGATAAGTGTAACGATCATTGAAACATATGGCACGATATATCGCAAAACATACAATACAATGTACATGTGCCCATTTGTACCCTCAGTGCGTGCAGGGTTAGGTCAAATAAATGTCCTTCAGAAAATTTAGGGATAAAATATTTTGTTACCTCTTTTTTATATTATTAGGATGGCAAATACCATACGGATCAGTAGATGGGCGATTATACCTTTAGGAGACTATATCATTCGGATACTTCGCCCAGACAGGTATTTTAATATGTAATCGCTGTGGTACCAGTGAAAGGTAAAAACGATAACATTAGTCACCTTGCTGACAGTAGAATCGAATCCCACACGGTGCAAAAATTTATGTGGTCCACAAATGGTTGTTCCAAGTCTGGGTATTCTTTATGTCTGTTGTTTGAATGTTTGTAAAGACCCCGCGACACAGGAGTTATTCCTAGTTCGGGAGTTGTCTTTTTAACAGAAGAAAGAATTAACAGAATGTTATGCCTGACATGAGTCATGACTGCAATCAATGTGTACATCATGCTGGCACATAATTACAATAGACATATGACATATGTCTGTTTGACTACAATTTTCTGTAGAGTGGTACTACCAGTCTGCCTGTCCTAGTTTAACCAAATGCTTGGTTTAAAATATACGAAGCGCACGAAAGTTTAGGTCAAACGAAAAAAAAAGACGTCTAGTAAGTTTTGGAATAAAGTGTTTTGTTACCTAGATATTGTCACCTTGACGCTGCGTTTACAAAGGTTGTTCGAATCGTTTTAGCAGTTATTTAGCATTTAATGTGGTCTGCAGGCGGACTAGACGGCACTTTCATCAGTTTTATGTTAAGCACGTAAAAGTTTTTCTATGCTGTTTTGGTCTAACTATTGAGGTAAACTGATGGCTGTCTATGAGGCACGGTGCCAGACATTTTAATGTGATTATTCAAGGTCACTCACTGTTTGGTCTTGTTTTTATCTAATAAATTGTCTCAGTAGTTCTTTTGCATAAGTTTTCGCTAATGTTTGTGTCCAATCGTCGGGTAGTGGACTCAAACACTTCTACATGTATATATTTTATATTTTTGTAAGAACGATCTCTTCTTGACATTACAGGTGACCCTACGTTGAATGTATATCCAACTTAAGTTTACCCAACTATACAAAACAGTATTTACTTGCGCGGGATATATTCATTTATAGGGTCAGTAAATTCATCCTTAATTTGCACGTAAGCAAAATGCGCTGTGTTTGCACAAAGGCAACAATTTTTTTGGACCTTTCGTCCCTCTACTGAAACCATACCGCATTCTTAAGAAAATCTGATTATATTTGACTTTATAACATAACAATAAAATATTTAACAAATTGATCTAAATTATTGGATAAATGTTGCCAACCATTTCACTGTCTGGATAATCAAATAACCAAGAAGATTTCTTTTCATCTTAGCCTCTAGTCAACCTCAAAGTCCTTTTACAAAGGCAGTATCACTATAAAGATTAATCATGCTTAAAAGTTGTTGAAGCTATTATAATAGTTGAAGCCTTTTAAAGGCGAGCCATAGTATTATTCTTAGGTTTTTAGATCGTAAAAGGTTTAAATTGTATTATAGGATTTAACACAGTTTTGGATAAGTTGAAAGTAAAATCATGTATATTGTGAAAATATAGAAGATTTTATTACAACAACAAAATAATAATTGTAAGCTTAAGTTGACAGGATCACTTAGTTTTACTGCTTCGAATGTGGTGGGTTCGAATCCCACACGAGACAAAATGATGACCCGAGTTTGGGTATATGTCTCCGTTCCGTTTCTAGTCTTGGTATCCGTTGCTTGAATATTTGTTAAGTGCCCTGCGATACAGAAATTATTTCTAGATCGAGAGTTGTCTATTCACATTCACAAACTTCTTTTGCTCTATCATTTAAAATTATAAGTTTTTAAGATGAATGTATACTTAGAGAAAATCTAAATCTCGCAAGTGTGTATCAAGTTATGATGCTGTCTGCACTCCATATTAGGCATTTATTTAAGTTACAGTCTACCTAAAACTAATCTTAAAGGTGTTAAAAGGTTTTTACAGGGTCGACACGCGCAGGTAATGCCGGCGTATAGTATTGCAGGCGTCCATAGGCAACGGTGACCACTTACCATCAGGTGGGCTTATAAAAAGTTTGCCATTTTAGGTGTATAAATAAAAAAAAAGCCGCATATATTGCTAATATAAAGACTAGTATTATAAATAATGTCGAGGCACGTCATTTGAATGCTTACTCTATCCCTATCCTGACATACAAAGTAATACATTATACTTTCCTTGTAACATTATCCTTGTTCACAGCGGTCTCAATACCACAACAAAGGAACTTTGACGTTGCGAAAAACTGACTTATATTCGATTTTTATCCTTCAAAGTAATTAATCAATTTCTGTAAGAACAGATAAATCAAATAGCGTTCATAGTAAAAATATTCTTTAGAATACAACCGATAAAAAATTCTACTAATTTTGACATACCTCTCATAAATCTATTTTATTAACCTATTATATTCTAGCGGCACACCGGCGGCCAAAAACAATTCATGTTTAATTATATCTGGCATGCCAAGAACTGATAGGTTATTTGATGAATCTAGTTGCGCATATTTGAATTTGAACCACTACTTTGTACAAAACATGAGCATGAGCATTTTGTCGCCACATAATGAGATGGCGATATATTTTTCTTAACACACGTTAAGCTCATCGCACCTTTATACATTTGTGGTACGTATCCTCTATCTATTAAAAGTAGATAAGTTAATAATGAGAGTTACAAATGAAGAACAGTTCATATTCTATCATACATATTTTAACAACCTCTGAAGACGCTGTAGCAACAATCCTACAACTAATTTATTCAGCCTAAATTTATTCATAAGTAACTTTCTATAATTTCTGTTTAGGACAAAATGTATCAGGAAATGTCATACATCCTCAGGTGCTGAATGTGTTTAGTAGAAGTATCGCGTAATGGTAGTATTGCCAGAGTTCGAGCTGTTTTTGAGAACTTCCTAACAGATTTTAAAATACAACTCTTGCTCTAAGAAAAAAGCCTGACTGGAAAAATGTGTCCACGTTAGTCAAGCTGGGGCCATGTTAGGGTCTGGTCTAAGGTACAGCATGGACATGTATTTGTGCGTGAGGAAGGACGTCCAGTTTTTTAAAAAGGCGACTTTTGCACTAGTTATAATTTCTGTATCGCGGGGCTTTACAAACATTCAAACAACGCACACAAAGAACAACCAGATTCAACCCAACTCTACACTTGGCACAATGTCGTGATATGACCACTTGAACTATTATGCCATGCGTGCAGTCATCTCTCACTGTGCACTTGTGACAGTGGACCAACAAGGTTGGATTGTTTATAGAGATAATAATAATATTCCTATCCATCAAACTAAACGAATATCCCGCCAAACTATACGTTAAACTTTATCTGATAATAAAGGTTAACCACAAAACCGATGGAAATTCTTTCCATCATTTGAATTTCGAAAAAGAGAATTCCTATTATTTTGGCAATTGGCGCGAAACTATGCGCCTCTGTTTCGAAACGAATTATTTTCGAACATCGAGTGAAATGTCAGACATCAACAACGCGATGAACACTGTTGTGGTGTGTAACAGAGGGGGTGACTTTGTACGAGAGATAGCGAGGATTAAATTTGATTATCGGCGAATACTCTTCGTATATACTGTCATGCTTAGTTTGTATGCTAGACTCGTAGGCCTTTGACTGAAACAGAAACTAACGTAAATGTTAATACAGTAGATAACTTACTAATCAATAATGTTTGCGTGGCGCGTTAGTGAATGCGACTGCTGTACATGAAATCTTAGTTTCGGTTTCCTAGTCGAGCAATGTGTTCGAGCATTATGAGTAGAAGCATGGAGATTAGAACTAGGTCCGGTAAACTGCAATTGCGTCACCCGCTATTACATGGGATCTCAAAACATAGCTGGTGATCCTTCATACACCCTTGGGTATGATACACTTATATCCTATCTCTTCACGGATATATTCGTGAGTCCATGTGTATGTGTATGGATGAGTTAATTGAAGAAGGTTATAAGTGTTACTTTGTGACCAGAACTAATGATTTTTGACTTTATTTAGATATCGGTTACTTCCAGGATCTTCACTATTTGCCACGCCAGTGGTTACACTATAAAATTTGCTTGAGCAAGCCATTCGCGATGATTACATGCGTGAGCTCATAATATCTACGTGTTCCTTGTGCGTGGGTCCTTTGAACAATGCCAACCATATTCTATATCATTGAACTATATGTTACTACTACAATAGTAATTTCAAACATAGAACATCTTCCATCTGCGGGCAGGGTGAGACGCGAGTCTTTTGTTCTGTCAGAATATAATAAAAATCAGATGCGCCATTCTTACGTCGCTATCATTTCTACATTCCGGATGTGACGGGATGATGATGATAAAATTAAATACTTATCAATTTATATCATTTATTTATTAATATTATAATAGTACTTATTTGATTTTTTTATACTACCGATGTGACTTTGTTGTATGTTCTTAAGTTAAATGATAGGTACCCCAAGCTAGTGATGAAAGAGACTCAGTCGTATAAGTCGTGTAAGAAGCGACTAGACTACATTTTGACAGCTAAAGACTGACTTAGTCCTTTAAACCCTTAGCTTTTAGTCTCTTAAGTCTTTTTAGTTCTCGACTAAGGTTTGCGTAGAATAAGCATAGTCTCTAGTGCTTTAAGGCTTATAAGGCGTGTTAGTCTTATAAGGCTTGTAAGTCTTTTAAGGCTTTTAAGTTTGAACTAAAAAGACTCGCCTAGGGAGTCGTGTATGATTGATTAGTTATGAAAAAGACTTAAATTTACTCCATCTTTTAAGAATTATCAAAAAGTCTAATCCCCATTGCAGTAACTACTACTAAGCACTAGCTAAACTCTAAAAGAAAGACTGGACAGCCAATATAAACAGAAATCCTACATCTTTTGTATCATTCATTAGAAGTAAAAAAAAAATAGCCATATTAAGTTGTAAATAATCATTTATTTATTTGTACAATAATTTGTAGCTGTGTTAAATTGAAGATAGAAAGTTAAAGGATTTTCATCCATGATGATAGACACATTGACGCTCTAATGTTTTGCGTTTCCAAGCGATTTCGTTTTTTTGTAATTAAATTACCAGATTTGGAAAAAGCTTGTTCGCTTGGAACACTTGATGCTGGCACACAAAATACATCATATGCCATTTTTGTCAGACAAGGTAAGTGATACTTTTGATTTGACCACCAAGACAAAACATCTGTGTCTTCTGTCTCAAGTGGTAATGAAAAGTACTTTTCTATTTCATTTTGGACACTGAAAGTGTGCTTGTAAATAGAAGAAAAAATGTTAATTCTGGTATTCTGTGACTGTATATTTTCTGACTCGCGTTGTGTAATCTGTTCGTGTGTGTCGTTTGCGTAATACATGTAAAAATAAGTTTTAAAACATAACAGTGTTTCTTCGTTTTCGTCTCCAGTAAAATAAGTATTTTTTAAACGTGGGTCTAATAGCACGGCAAATTTTGCAAAATTAGTATACAAATGCGGTTTAAATTCGTTAATTTTTTTAATCATAACTTCAACACACCTTTTGAATAGCTCGTTGTCAGTTTGATTCAAAACTTGTTCCCTTACGACATCGATTATGGGAATAACGTAAAATAGGCTAGGGTACTTAGACTTTGAAAGTAACAAAGTTGCATCGTAAAAAGGTTGAAGAAATCGTATCAAATCTTTTACTTGATCCCAGTTTTCTATCAGATACTGGTTGAATTCCCTTTTCTGCTGACATATGTGATCCAAAACATTACGCATACTATATGCACGTTCTAGCATCAAGTACACGGTGTTCCATCGAATGGGCATTTCCTGAAGAAGACTCAGTTGAGGAGCATCCAGTAATTTGCAAGTTTCAAAGTACATTTGCTTCTTCTTTGCCGAAAAATTTATTACTTTCACTAATTTTGAAACATCATCAATAGGCTTCTCAATCGTTTTCAATCCATTCTTCACAACTAAGTTTAATACATGTGCAAGGCACCTCGTATGAGTGACATTTTCGTAATTACTGTGATATAATGTCAATAATTGCAATAATTTTACATTAGTAGCTTCGTTGTCAGTTGTAATTGACATGATTTTGTTTTCAATACCATAATTTTGCAATATTTCTATTAGTTTGTCCAAAATATTTTCGCTTTTATGCGGATATGGCATTAAGTCGAATTCCAAAATTATAGCAGTCAATTTTGATTCAAGAATAAAGTGCGCGGTGACGACCAAATATGGTTTATTTGTGACGGACGTCCAGAAGTCCAACGTCAACGCAATCTTACCTGGAACTGACTTCAAACACTCCATGATTTGGTTCTGTTTTTCTTTAAAAACTTTTTGCATGTTCAAATTTAATTGTGTGCGACTTAGTCCAGAATAATTTGGATTTAGTCCATTAATAAGTTTCTCAAAATGTTCTTCGTCAACAACTGAAAACGGATGATTTCCGTGGATAACAAAATTCAACACCAAATTGTCATAATATTGTTTATTACCAGCAGCCTCGTTCCGCAAAGCATTATGATGAGCACCATGTTCGTGTTTTTTGTAATGCTGCTTCAGCATAGAATGTGAAGTTTTGATTGAATATTGTTTAGTGCATAATTTACATTTCACAAATGTATCACTTTTTTCAAACTGTTCTAGAACTAATGACTTTCTGTTCCTCTTGCTTGAATTCATTATGTCCCGCGTTAAATAGTTATAATTATATGATCAAGTAGTAATCAACACCAAAGAGGAAAACAACAACAAAATGAATATTACTAATACGTCTTCTAACTTGCAACATGAGCAGTGAGCAGTCACCTGAACTCATTTATATTATTTTGCAGAATACCCGCAATAAAAAATATCAAAAGTATCCGTCCTTTCGCCAGTTAAAATTAATGTTACCATGGTTTATCGGAATGTTAGTGTTCCCGTGTATTGGAAAGTTTTTTTTACTTTTTTTACGAAAACAGCTCATTATAAGAAGATATTTATATTATTGTAAAACTATCTTTTAGTTACAAAGATTTTTAAATTTATTAAATAAGTACACATTGAACTTATCATTCATTAAAAGGTCTGCAAAACAGCTATCTACTCATGATAAGTGTATTTACAATGTAGACGTAACGTGCAAGAGCGTACAACTATTTTAAACTTTAAAATTGTATAAGCGACGTTTCAGAGTCTTGTTTAGCATAAAATACTCGAAATAAAATAAAATTTACTTGTTTAATATAATAAACATGTTGTATGTCCGACAGGGCCGGCAGGAGACCGAGAAAAAGGTTTATTGCGATTTATTAACCACGAATATTGCTGGATAGTTATTATCATTGGGACAAAGACTTAAAAGGCTAGCTGTATAAGATTTTATTAACCGACTAAGGTGTAAGCATTTTCTTAAAGGACTGAGTCGTTAAGCTGTTTAAGTCTTCAAGCTAGTCTTATTAGTCTAAAGATAGTCTTATTAGTCTAAAGATAGTCTTTTTAGTCTGAACTAGTTGTTTAAGTCATATTTTAAAGGACTTAAACAACTGAGTCATTGACAACACTACCCCAAGCTTTATTAAGTAACATAATATAGTGAAATGTTCTATATCCATCTTATTAATAAGCTTGGCCTTCGCCTTTATAATACAAACATACCCTCACGAGAATATTAGAACAGGAAGTGGTTTGTTACTTTTATGAATATATTTTATTGTATCGTGAAAAATTGGCTTCTACTTAAACAAAGGTAAAATAACATGGGAGTCAGGTTACGAGTACGCTTACATTACATATTTCTGTATATTCGTATCTGGTTGTGGTACGGTGTACAATATTATTTCATGCATACGTCGTTGCTGTATTTTTATTTGATTCTATCAAAGTAAAGTTCTCATTTCCTCACGTATTTCTGATCAAATCAGGATATATAATAATTTACAAATGTATGCGTCATCACATGAATTTTTTAACACCACACAAGTGCGATGAGACGGCATTATCTGCATAGATTCGAGAGATTCACACAAGGATCAACAGCTTTAAGTGCTTTTTGGAGGGTATGTAAAGCCGCCAATATAGCAACTTAAATTCGTGATGCTTTTGAGAATTTCACCCTGACAATGGAACCATAGACCTCATACACAACTATCGCTTACTCTTTACTCTATACTAACTACACTTTGTTTACATAAAAAAATTAAAATACAAAACACAGAATCCTTATTTATCAATACTTTTTTGGCATCGTAGAGAGCAATTTAACCTTTTACCGAAGAATTTGGGGTAGCAAGCCTTTGACAAATTGTTATAGGCATTTTTTATTTATTGCCAGAAATCTTTTACCTTGTAAAAAGTAATTTATTTTAATATAATTTATTATTTTATTACTTCGTCACCGCATAAATATTATAACTTACTTTAGCACAGCATAAAATAAAGAAAATTTAATTTATAATGTTAAATTAAAAAGATGGCCGAATGATAGTGAATCGTGGAGCAAGAGTTACATATTACCATATAAAATCCGAGGTTAATTTACAATAAGCTGATTTTAGTGTTTTCACAATCATCATCATCATCAATCAGCACATTGCAGTCGACTGCTGGACATAGGCTTTTACCATTTTGTGCCACATCTCCCACTATAATCCCGCCAAATTTAAAGCAAGTAAGTCTTATAATTTTCATGTCAGAGCAAAATAAAAATAATACTTTGGTAAAACCATATCACATGTACACATCAAGTTAGACACCCTATATACGCATAACTACGCTACATACGAAATAGAGAATTGTCGGAAAGGGACAGTGCATAGTGGTGTCGATGTAATGATAAGGATAGAGCGTAACAAAAATAAAACGCACTCTATCGCACGATTCGCAGCGTTCAACTTCTAATAGTTCAAAGTCCAAACAGTCTAGGTTGATGTGTCGCTGTGTGTACAACACATGATTTGTGAAATAAATTGCCTGCCTGCTCTAATGGCTCAAACGAAAGAATCCTTTAATGCTTAGACATAACCACGTAAAGAACTGAGAAAATAAATAAATATCAAACCTCTAACAGATATAATGGAATTCCTTTATATTACTATCGACGAGTTCAGTGCTCGAAAATTGCCATGGTATTTTTTCTGCGAGCTAAAAGACTCTATTTACCCATAGAGACAATTTGTGTAGATATCCTAATTTGCGAATGTGAGTTTGTTTGTTTGTTTGTTACGCTTTCACGCCTTAACTACTCGTCCGATCATTGTGAAATTTCACATACACATTGTCAGGGCTATAGTCAAAGGACATACAGTACCTTTGATTTAAAAGAAATTCCTGTTTCTGAGGAAGGTTAGGTTAAGTTTGAAATTTATTGACAAACCTAAATTAACGTGAACGCCGGTGCAGTCAAAATATAGTGCAAAATATTTATATCTCTAAGGTTCAATAAAGCTAAGGGCCTGTTCCACCACCTCCAAGTAGAAATTATCTATTAGGTAAAAGTCTCGCTATCTCTCTTCTTTAAAGTCAAGAGTGAGACAGCATACGATTTATCTTTCGGATAATTTTTACTTGATAGTTGTGAAACTGACCATAATAGATACCTGGAGTCATCCAAATATCTCCAAATATCTATAATCCTGAGTTGTGAATTGCCCAATTTTATTCAAATGTATTTTCAATAATATTATAAGTACGTGCGTTGCATCCTTGACCCTGTCAAGTATGTTTCGCGTTGTGTTTGTTTTTGTTTACTCATTAATATACAAACACCATTGGAATATGATTATGCTAAAAACTATAGTTGGTGTAAAGCGTGTGTAATATACTTCTGCGTATGCCTGCGGTGATGCAGGCACGTCAATACATAAAAAGAAAATAAATAAATAAAAATATATTCATTTGCTCTTTCAAACGGTAGTCATAAACAGATTGTTTAACATTTTTGAGGTATTTATTTTAATTTATATTTTAATTTACATATTAAACTTAAGCTAAGATAATTGAATAGCCTATATTATCCCTTAAAGCTATGCAATGTACATACGTATTTACGCATCACTAGGCTAAATATAGCATATAGTATTCAGGTTGCAGAGGTCAAATGACAGTTGCTTTGTGGAACAAAATATCATATTTAGCCAAAGCTCATTTCCTAGAAAACTGATTCCAATACACATCGATATCAAGTGAGCAAAGCAGAAGAATTCACTTCGAATACTTTCAGCCAAATATATTTTATTGGCTAACACAATTCCCGTACTGTAGTTGCGCCTTTCGAGGCACTATGCTTATCTCAAAGGAAAAAGTCTGCTAGAAGCGAAGGAAGCGTTATCGACGTGCAAAATCGCAACAGAAGAAAATCCATTAAACTTGGCTCGATAGTCGCTAAGTGCATGCATTCAAAAGAGGATTTCGTGATTACGGTAATGGTAAAGATAACTGAATGCTCTATTAGCATAGCAAAGCAAGTTCAAGTGCGGCTTGTATGGTCCAGGACCATGTTGGACAATATGTTGATACATAAAGAGATACGTTATGAAGATTTATTATCAGAATTTTATTACGGTGCCTAAATCTATCTATATTTGGTGTATTCTAAGTCTTTACAGGTTTTTAACGACATGTTTTTTATTAACCTTTTGAACGCCAACGTCGTCTATACTCGACATGCGCAAGCGTGCCCTGTGCGCCAACGTCGTCTATACTCGACAAAACTGTTTTTTGTCGGTTCACAGAAAAATACAAAATAAACATTAAATCATTAGTTTTCTATGTTTTAGTGATACAACTTAAAAATTGAATCCCCAATTATTACTTAATTGTATACAGCAAACAAAATTGTTATTAGTTATTGAAATATTTGATCATAAAAAACAATATATAATATATCGATTTTCGGGCTTGGCGTACGCCATGGAGGTGCCGTTATAGCGTGGCGTTCAAAAGGTTAAAATAGTCAATACCCTAGTAATCAGATGTCTATATGTGGATATGATACAACAGTAGTTCTGTTTGAAATGCTTCAAATTTTTTTGTCAAATTTAGTAAACAAATCTCTTGGAAGTCGGGTTTAGGTGCCTTTCATCGAGGGAAAAAGTACTGTTCTCAAGGCATATACGTATGTAGACAAAATCTAAGGCCGCGGGTATGATTTAGTATCATATATGAAAAAGTAACGTTATTATCTCAACTGTTTGCAACGTTTTCAGAACTTAACTATTGAATCGATTTTCATCAGGTCTGAACACTGATAAATCACCGAAGACAGTCTTCCCTTGCCTTTATTATTCCAAGTCACTTGAGTCGGCTTTTCTGGTCTAACCGTATTTGACTAGATATCAGTATTTACACGGAACGGCTGCCACCTGACCTCCGCAACCCGAAGGCTAACAATAACCTAAGCCTAGACCAGTGTCAGGATATTATAGGTCACTGACTTCTCAATAAAGACTGCCATAGATGTTCATGGCAGCCGGGACCGACGGCTTATCGTGCGCTCTGAGGCACGGAGCAGGCGATAATTGTCAATGAATACACGCATAATTTCGAAAAGTCATTTAACTTCCGAAAGTCAGAGGTGCGCGACGTAAGTTCGAACCTTAGACCTTCTGCATTGCAGTCTGTTGGTCTCCCCACTGAGCTATCACCTACCGTAAATCACCGAAGACAATAACATACATATTTATTTTATTACTAGATTATTACCGCGACCAGTAATTTTTCTGAATGAAAGGTATATGTCTTGTGCCTTATGTCCTTTTCTGTAAAGCTGACAACGTCTATGAGAAATTTGATGATTATCAGTCGAGTAGATAAGGCGTAAAAGCAAAACAAACAAACAAACTCACATTCGCATTTATAATATTAGCACTAGGATACTAAGCACTTAGTACACCTTGCTGTCCTACGTAGTATATATTTTTGAAGGTAGAGCCTCGCTGATATTAGCATAAATGGGCCGGTTTGACCGGGTAAGTACTACCATCTCACAGAATATCGACGTGAAATAGCAGTATTCGTACTGTTGTGTTTCGTTCGGTTAGTGAGAGTGCCGAAAGCCCAATCACCCCCTTTCTCCTTCCCGCTCCTTCTCTATCCCACTTCCTTTCCTAAAGGGTTGGCAACGCACAAGTGATGCCTCTGGTGTTGCAGGCGTCCATAGGCTACGGTGACCACTTACCATCAGGTGGGCCGTATGTTTGTTTGCCATCTTAGTTGTACAAAAAGAAACATACCCTGCTGTCCTTATAAGAAAAGCATTACTTGCGCTCGCAGTAAGGACACAATACACAGATTAAAATATAACAACGGACACTCCACTGCGCCCTACACATGTTATAGTAGTGTCTAAATTGCGTAGCATTAGTTTATGCAATTGCTGTGCTGGAGGTATAGAGACATCGATACAAAAATACATATATTATTGAAGTTTACTGTCAAAAAATTCTCAATAGCAGCCCCGAGTAACAGTTGGTGGAGTTGCTTACCCCTATACCTCAGAAAGTACGTAAAGTTGTTGGTCCTGCATCTGATCAGTCTCCGATCTTGAAGGGTTTCCCGTCAGACTATGAGAGTGAGGGAATACACAGTGCACTTACTTTCTGTTTCTGCACAAACTTATGCGCTTTCATATCGCCTGCCTATATGATATTTAGATTAGCTTCCGTGACCAAAATTCAGTATCCAGGAGACTCTTTATTACTTTCAAAAACTGTTAGTATGTATAGCCTCTCAGATCGATAAATAATTACAAATGTACAAAAGACCTGGAAAGAAAATATAATGATGATTACAAAGAACTTACATAGATGCATACAAAGACACAGACCACTGTATTCTTAAAAGGGTATTAAGCCTTTTATTGCACTCACTTTATTTATATTTAAGGCTTATATATTTATTAATTAATGTTTATTTTTTGCACGAGTAATCTGCTTTAATATGTACATGTTGTGTACACTACCTTAGGATTACTGTCCGGTTTATATATTATGTTCTTTATTACTACCTACTATGTTAAGACTGTAATCTGTTTGTGTACCTATTATAAATAAATAAATAAATAAATAAATAAATAAATGAAGAGCCTGTGGCCAAGTCTCTATTGTTTGGTCAAAACAAACGTCAAATTTATTCCTTGGGTTAAATAAATTATAAGTCCTCTCTTATGCTACCAGGAGAGCTGAACAACAAAGGAGTTCTCAATTCGATTTACTGAACTAAAAGGACTGTTTGAAAGTCGAACAAAGTCGAGAATATTATTCGATATACACAAATTCTTGGGATCAATGTATCACATATATCAATAGCTTAAATTCTTGAATATATTCAAGAATTTAAGCTATTGATATATTCATCATATATCTTTTCGTAGAATTTCATATTCTACACTATAGTGTAGAATATGAAATTCTACGAAAAGATTAGATACACGTTTTAATATTCTAGAATATTCATTAATGCACACATAGTGAATTTAGCTAATGGAAATAGTTTTAGAAATGTTTTCCACGCCCCATTCGCGTGTTAATATAGTTATGGTGTAAGTCATGAACTATGAGCGATGATTGTCACAGCTTAACATTCATGTATATTAAAGTAAAAGTAAGTATTTATTAATATTGTCTTCTGTTTACGCGAATATTATTCATTGAAATTAAACTACTATATACAGATTTTATCGCGTTGTTTATTTGACACTTTATTACATAATATTGAAAATTGTTACACTATTACTACTATTAATCTTTATAAATTTTTAAGCTAATTCAATTATTAGTAAAACTATTTAGATTTAATTTAATTTAACACTTTCTCCGACGTTTCGGTTGCTTTTCAGCAGCCATGGTCACGGGGAGACTAAGATGGCAGTTGTCTCAATGTTCCAGTGTAGTTATTTCAAAGTACCCGAACATAATTTAATCATTGGTGTTTCTATTTACGCAGAATGAGCTCAAAGTATCATGAAGTCTAGCTGTGGTTTGCTTCTTCTTGGGTTTGACTATTTGTATTACTGGATCCCAAGCTGGTGGTACATTTCAACCATCTTCTCTATTAAAATTAGGATGTTTTTTGAAGTCAATAGCCTCGCGAAGCATCCTTGGTAGGAATCGATGTTCTTTAGCGAGAATCTGTGGTATGTCAAATCTCAGGTAGTGGTTGGTCCCCTGTTGCACATGTTCACACACATATATTTATTAATACTCTTTTTACTTGAAAAGAAGTTCGAAGCCAAATACTACACTTTGGACCCGGGTCTCATGACGCCGCTGACCACCATTAGATGAGATTGGTATTTTCAACCATTTTCTATTGCAATCATTGGTTTGGGCAATCTGTTGTTACGGATTGTTCCCAGTAGTCCCCTCTAGAACTGTCCCCCGGGTAGACAACTGGGAATTTTCTTCCGTGATGGACTCCTCTATTAGTATTTTTTTAATGGATTGCGGCTAAATAACTATAATTTAATTTAATACATTTAGTTACGACAATTATACAACTAAATATATTCTTTTATTAATAATAGTAATAATATTCTATCACATACACACAACACCATCCAACCCAAACTAAGCAGAGCTTGTACTATGGGTACTAGACAATGAATAAACATACATATATACTTAACTTTTTCTAAATACATACATATTATTATAGATAGAAACACCCAGACTAAGACAAACATCCATGTTCATGCACACAAATGTTTGACTTGTGCGGGAATCGAACCCGCGACCTCAGGCGTCGCAGTCAGTTACACTAACCACTACGTCATCGTCGTTTCATCAACTAAATATAATATTATTTTATTGCAAGCTTATAAACTTTATTATTATTTTATTCTTATTTTCCACCAATGAATTATACAAGCACATACATACATACATTCTGTCAACAAGATTCTCACATTCTATAAGCTCACCTACACAATGAAACTTATAAAATCTCGTATTTAAAACGGAAACAAAAGTTTTCAATACCCTTAAAATCTAAAGTCTACATTCAGACAGATATGTATTTACTACACCTACATTTCGCCAGCAACGTATTAGTTCCACGTAATAAAAAACGAGCTTATTGGCATCTTCAAGTCACATTCCCAGAATATTATGTGCTGATACTGAGACATTTCTTACAAAATTTCAACAATTCTGACGCAAACATTGAATAATTCGACTAAGGCAAAAAGGTTCTGGAGTGGAGCCCTCAGATACCTGTAGGTGCAGCAGGGATATAAACGCAGGTGGACCGACGACCTGGTAAGGGTTGCGAGAAGCGGTTGAATGCGGCAAAACCGTGTGTGGAAAACCTTGGGGGACGTCTATGTCGAGCAATGGACGTCTTTCGACTGAGATGATGATGATAAAACGGTACCCATGAGATCTAAAACAAGTACTTTATATTGAATTCTTTACACTTAGACCACACAGTTTAATATTAGTAATATTTTATCAACATTCTCATTACTAGTGGCCATATTTACAACAAAAAGGGAACATTTTTGTAACGTTGCTACGAATACGAGAAGACATAACTTAAATATATAATAAGGCAATCCTACCCTTGATAATATTTATTTACGTTAAGATCAGCATTTTCGTAATAGGTTACACCCAGCTTTGATATGTTACCACACTTTTACCGTATCTATGGCAATTGGCTGGCGATATCTGTTGAAGGACGAATAGCCGTTGAAGCAAACGAGTCTTAGAATGGAGACAACCTAAAGAAGGTAGATTGGTTAAACTGGATGTGAAAGACGGAAAACTAGATGTTGTGTCGTAAAATGGGAGAGGCCTATGTCCAGCATTGGACTGCTTGGGCTGATTGATTGATAGCTACATTGTTGGATATGTTATCGTACTATCGATAATCTAAATTGGTGCTGATGTTTTATTGCCATTACGATAATTTTACAGGTCAATAATGACGATCCGAGAACGTCAACTTTATACTAAAATCTTCGACTTAAAAAAAAACAGTTTCTGATAGTATTACTTTATCTACGAAAACAGTTGATTCTATGTGTAACATGGTATCGAACATATTTTTAGCGTAATGGTAAGTCAATGTTTTGTTTTTGAATGATTTCCGTTGCTTTTTTGCAATTGTCTTCACGTGGAGACTGACAATTGAAGCTCATTGTTAATGCTAGTAATTTACCATCATGCGTGAATTTATTCCAAATTTTAAGGATGCATTACCATGCATCCTTAAAATTTACTCCCTTGCCTTTATTACCCTGTGGAACGTTTAAAAGCGTCTAGCTGTGGGTATTGAGGTAATAAACTTTACCTCTTTTTATTGTTTTAAATACGAACGTAAGTTTATGTCAACCTGCGAATAGTAAAATGACGTTTAACCTAATGATAGTACCGGAGGTTTCGCATACCTACGTAAATTGTATACCTATTTCTTTTTCATTTTATATCCCTCTTTTATCGCGTTGTCAACGCGCGTTATAATGCGATACTATAAACGGTTATAGGGTACGGATCCGATTACCATTAGAAAAACCGTATGCTTGTTTATCTCTGGCGTATAGAATAACATTATGTTTATAGAAGGGTATTTTAAAACTTTCTTTCGAAATTTTCGATGTTTGTTACAGAATCACGTTTGAATCTCTGAAAATATTTTAATAAAATTTGATGTAAATTTTAAACTACTTGAAAAGATTTATAACTACTACTGACGAGCACGTGAATTGGTAACAGCAAATTTTAAGTAAAATATATATGTTTGTCCGATATTCGTATCAAATTGAGGTGAGTACGTACTGGGACATAGGGAATACACGATAGCCAATTATCCACGCTCATCGCTTAATTTATTCATTAAACAACGTTTATCGACATTGCCGCTCCAACTCGTGAACTAACCAGACAGCTCTCATCATGGCAGGTAAGTGTTTTATTATAATTTATACTATACTAGCGACCCGCCCAGGCTTCGCACGGGTAGTACAAAAACATAACAAATTATACACCTATACCTTCCTCATGAATCACACTGTCTATTGGTGAAAACCGCATGAAAATCTATTCTGTAGTTTTTGAGTTTATCGTGTACAGATGCGGCGTAGGACTTTGTTTGATAATATGACGTTATATAATAACTGCTTATTATAATTTTCGATACGTCATACAACTATGGTTATCTATAAGTATTTATTGCTACAGCGTACTACAGACGGCGTATAACATAAAGGTGTGTTTATATTTTAGTATCGTGTAGGGTAGGTCATAAAGTAATACAATAATATCAGCCTTGTTAATAAACTGCTGCACATATAGTCAACCATCGTCGTACTGAGAAGGTCTGAGAAGACCATATGACCATGTTCAAATGTTAGGATTGCGGTGCGGATTGGCAGGCTTCACATATCTTCGAGAACACTATGTAGAACTCTCATGAATACAAGTTGCCTCAAGATATTTTCCTTCTTCGTTAAATTATATTTATATAATACTCTTACATTACCTTATGGCAGCGATAGCCTAGGAAGACCGTTGGGCCGCCACGCAGATGTCTTGAGTTCGATCACAAGGCGCGATCTCCGACTTTCCGAAGTTATGTGCGTATTAAATAGTTAATGAACACTCGCTTTAACGGTGAAAGAAAACATCGTGAGGAAACCTGCATGTCTGAGAGTTCTCTATAATGTTTTCGAAGATGTGTGAAGTCTGCCAATCCGCACTAGGGCAGCGTGGTGGACTATGGCCTAACCCTTCACACAGAAGAGGCTCGTGCCAAGCAGTAGCACAGTTTAATACATGGCTGTTATTATTGTAACTATATTTCTTTTATATTTGGTAATTTCCTGGCAACCATATGAAATTATGGAAGTTTGCTCATAACAAGATCTTGTACTAACTGATAACTATGACTTTCATTTAGTAGGTATCGCAGATATCTTTTTAGAAGCAACAATCAACATTAATTGTTCGTATATAATAAAGCTTGAGAGTGTTACTCGTACGATTTGTTACAAATTATACAAGCGATATAAAAGTCGGTATAATGTTAGAATCTTTTTTCTACATTTGAAAGAAAAATCTATATAATTATCTTATATATAAAATTCTCGTGTCACAATGTTAGTTACCATACTCCTTCGAAACGGCTTGACCGAATTTTATGAAATTTTATATGCATATTTAGTAGGTCTGAGAATCGGCTACTATGTATTTTTCATACCCCTTAGTGATACAGTAAACATAAAAAAAAGAAAAATTACTTTTGACAGAACGAAGTCTGTCCGGGCACCGGGCAGCTAGTATATATATATAAATATCTTGTCACGGTGTTTGTGGTCGAACTCTTCTGAAACGGCTCGACTGATTATTATGAATGTTTTTATTTATTTTTGGTAGTTATGAGAATATGTCGTAAAATATATTTCATACCGCTAGGTTATTAGGGTCGAATCGCCTATCGAATTAATTTATATGGCAGAACAACAATTGCCGGTTCAGCTAGTTATCTTATAAAATACTAGTTTGTAATGTGACTTTTTGTTACATCCATGTAACGATCCTTTAATGTGACCATACCTCTGGCATACATAATGCATATATTGATTATATGTATTATTACACCATGAATCTAGAAAGAAAAACTTGACATCAAAACATCTTCGAGATCCCTCTTTTATAAACGTATATATTCATCAAGATAACTACAATGAGCTATCACCAAAGTAATTATTTTCATTGATTTTCAATTACAAATAAGTATATACTATGTTATTAATTCTCACTGCACGAGAATTTCGGCAACGTGGTTTTAAACGAATTTTCCATTTAATTTTGGTTTTAGCTGACATACTGACTTTCACGGATGTTTTCCGAGAAACTTAGCACCGTACTGTAATTCTGCAACGGTGCTCAACAGCTAATTATATTAAATTTCCAGTACCAGAAATATCTATGCATATAATGTACTGTAATTCGTCGATGTTGTACATATAAGATTTATTTTAAAGAAAAAGTAAAGTGAGAAGTAGAGAAGCCAAAACAATGTCTTTTTTAGAATTGATGTCTGTCTATATGTTTGTACGTGCATCTCGCAAAAACTAGTGCTCGGAATATAAATAATTTATACCGAGGAAGAGCCATGCTTCGGCACGAATGGGCCGGCTTGACTGGAGTGATACCACTGCCTCACAGAAAACCGGCGTGAAATAGCGCTTGCGTTGTGTTTCGTCGAGTGAGTGAGGATACCGGAGGCCCAACCCCCCTCCCTCTCCCTCCTGGAAAGAAGGCAATTTTAAAAGGCTGGCAACGCACTTGTGACTCGTCTAGTGTTGCGGGTGTCTATGGGTGATGGTAATCGCTTACCATCAGGCGATCCGTCGGCTCGTTTGCTTCCTATACCATAGAAAATAACTCACATTCACTGATATATTTTTATACTGGTTCTTCTTTTATAATAATAATAATAATGGCCTCCATGACTGAATTTCGATCACGACGGCCAATATTAACGAAGTTTGGCCATCTGCGCAGGAGATATTATAGAGCACAAGTATGTGCGCAAACACAAGTGCAATCTCTGTTCTCTAACACTCATGATCCGATGGGATGGCAATACAACACGACCGAAAAGAGATAAGCTGCAGGACCAACGGCTTTACGTGTTTTCCGAGGCACACCCGTGCCAAAAAGTTGACAAGACACGGGTGTCTCTAATAATTCCTAACGCCGGTCTGGTACTAAGATTTCTTAACCGAAAAACCCAATAGCTTTTTGTTAGCCCGACCCGGGATTCGCACCTTCATGCACAGCAGTCGCATTCCCTACCGCTGTGCCACAGTAGCAGTCAAACTTATATACGTGGTATCTAAACCATAATAATTGTCAAAATATATGTAAGTCTGATACACGTATAGATGTGATACTACGTGTATGTATTGCCAGTGACGACACGGTTTTATAATTGGATAACAACAATAGTCTAGCTCTCCATTATGTGGAATCATTTTACCTGAGCCTAGCTGCAACTAACAAATTTAATTCTGTAAACTCATAAACTTTCATAAGTATTTATTTGTGACATCATTTATATGCCCAACGGGCTATATTAAAAGTGATGCTTGGTCGACCTCGAATATACAGTACTGATTTATTATACTCCGAGTGCTCTGTTCTGACGGTCAGGAAGCTTTTTGTCCTATCTGTTGTACTCCGCAAGCATAAAGGTACTGACTTTAGACCGATTTTAAAACGTGATAAGAGAGAGATAAGAGACAAGAGTTCTTTCACTGGTTCCACACAGAACAACCCTGGCTAGTCAATAATATTATGTAATAGGCTGCAAATTGTCTAACACAGTAAACAAATTAATCAACATCTATCCCCTGACTATCTGCAAATGTAAAGAAAAATATGTTGCTGACTTAGAAGTTTAAATTATACCGAAACAGAAGAAATTGTACATTAATTACAACCTATATATAAACAAACACACACACACACACAGACACAGACACACACACGCACACACACCCTCATACACACACACACACACATACATACACATTCGCTTGAACACACGTGTGCATACAATGTACCATATATCCCGATTACCTATATTATATTATTATTCCCCTTCCCTATTTGTACATGTTGTTAGTTGCTGTTGTTTTTTAATACTATTGTACCTATCATTTCTCAGATTTTGTTTTAATAGTTACTCTTTTAAAAAATCTTGAATACCTACAAAGAAACAATGTTCTAATTTTTATCCATCCATCCAGGAAGACGCTGGCGACTGTGACACAGTTTACACTAGTACAATCGCCAATGAATTTCTCTAAGCTTTAAAACATCATTGTTATATGTATATATGTAAATTTATTTATTTATTTATTTATTTATTGGGTCTTCAACAAGAAATACACATAACATTCTTACATACTAAACATAGCTATGGTTTAGGTGTTTCCTCAATTATAGAAGACCACAGCATGCGATATGGTACAGTCAATTAAACTTAATATTTAAAAAACTACAGAGGTATTAGTAAAAATAATCATTCAACAATAATAACAATGTACAATAATAATTTTGATAAAATAATAATTAAACAATACAAATAAAAAAAATAAATGAAAATTATATTATATTACACGTAAAATTTATATAAACAAATGACATATTAAACATTGAATTTGAAACAAATACAATTTAACACAAATTACACATTTTACACATTTTTCACATTTCACACATTTTTCTAAATGTAGATTAAGAGAAAAAATTTAACTATAGATTTGATAAAATAAACTATTCTAATTCTAATTCTATTCTAATATGTATGAATAAATGATTTTTTACTTAGATACTATACTAACAGTACTAACTTCCCAAACCATATAGAAACAGTAGTCTACCTTAATAAATTCTATCCGACAATTCGGGCCTAACGAAAGAAACTTACAATGAAGTTTCTTCGCATTTCTTTCTTGCATAATAACTTTAATCTGTTGTTCGGATAACTTTATGAAAGGTTTATGACAATCAAAAGTCTAAACTCTGATACCGCCTATTTAAAAAATTCTTTAACATAATACCAGATCAACAAATACAAACTATTATTTACAACCCAGCTAAGTCAGTGTAAAAAAAATTATAAAAAGGGCTGATATTATTACAAATATGATGAACGCTATTCAATATTAAAATCAAGTCTAACGTCTAAATTTTCAAAAGTCAATCAAAGCTGTTAATTAATTTAAAGGACTTACAGTAAATTAATTACACTAAAATCTAATCTAAAAGCGATAGAAACGTAATATCTCAAATAGGTATCAAGTATTCGAAGGGCTGTTTATATTATATTGTCTATGTACAATACATTTCATACCTTATGTTCGACTAGTTGGGATACACTATTCGCTTATACATTTTCTCTAAAGTATTTAATATCTCGCTCTCAGTAAGCAGAGCTATCTGTAATAAAATTTTACTATAAGTGGTGTAGTATAATAATGTCTATATATAAATAGGCAAAGACAAAAAAGCTCAGAACAATTTTGTCATCTGTTTTCACCCGATTTTGTGTTTCTTGTATTGTTTTAGACTATTGACGAGCTTAATTATAGTTATTAACAAATAAAATTAAAATGGTTAGATCTTAGAAACTTATGCCACGGAACCAACGAGATATTTTTCACACACTACTTAAATATTTAATACTATTTTCTAATTAAGTGCCTGTCATCCTATGATCCCGAATCGCTTATTAAAACCTCATTCATCTCTTCATCTTTAATAAAGTTATAAAACGAAAGATCTCTATAATTAATTACCTCAGTAAGAACTTATTAAAATTATTTTTATGAACAAGTGTTAAAATATTACTTACTAAGGATGGCAGCACCTAATTAGATTTTACTGACAATCTTTTGAATTTTGAAATCCAATAAATCTTAACGAACGGATCAATAATCGAACTATGTTAGTTAACGCAAAAGGTGTTTTCTTCAAACTAATAATGCACATTATTAATAGACTGTAAAGAACATATTGGCATTGACATATAAAAGTCTAAATAACTATAAAAAATAAATAAAAAGAAGGTTTATGATTATTATGTATATCGTTGGATTGGAGTTTTAGTACAAAAGTGTTCTGAGAGATCTAACGCATGCCTGAAATTTGCAGTGTTACGCTTGCTCTTGACCCGAACCGGATTATTGTAATAAAATAGCGTCAATCAACCTGAAATAAATCCTTCCACAGCAATGGCGTTAGGTCAAGATTTCTTTGACGTTATAACTTGTTCACAATGTCTTGTTTACATTCTTAGTAAATAAGATTATTCCGAACCAGATCAAGCAACATTAATTTTTTCAGGTGCGGGTATAATACGGTTCGTTCGCTCCCAGGGCATTTATTTTTCTCTGAATACTGACGAAGCAAACATCGGGGAGAAACGAGTTAGTTGTGAAGAGTGTTTAATGAAATTATCAAAGTACAATCGTCAACTAAAATAAATGAATTGATTCAAAAACTATACGACTATTTATGCGTATATAAATACGTTGTCACGTAATTATTTGAATACGATAAAATATTTGAATCACGATTCGTAGACATATTGGTATGTGTTTCATTTCTTTACTGGACCCGGCGTTTTAATGGATATATTATTTAAGATTTTATTTTATATTTTGCTACTTTCATAAGATACACTAACATAACCCATTATTTAAAAAACATATGCTTCCGCATATTTCGAACCATATAAGCGGTATTTTATTTAAATATTACTACATGACTCCGCAGAGTATTTATTTTAACACCTGAAAAACATCTGATACATAATTTAAACACGCTAGTTTATGTATAAAATGGTTCCAAAAAGTCACGTTAATGTTCACTTCGTGTTATCAGAGCGCGCCTCTCCCAGTTTAGTTTATTTATTACAGGATTACCACGAACTGTTTGTAAAATATATGATAATATATGTAATTAGCTCCTGCCCGCGATATCGTTCGCGTGGAAAAGTGTTCAGTTATTAAAAAGAAATACGGTCATCACTATATTTATATAAAAGGTAACATATCTATTGCTGTCGCGCTGGGCCCGAACGAAATATCAATGTGCAAAAGAGTTAACTATATTTTGTTCCGTGTGGAGATCAAATGTATAATGCTCGGAGCAATAACTCTGGCATGGCGATCACTTAAACTTGTAAGCTATTCGTGTAGTCAATCAGTGGTACATATTTATCTCTAAAATCGTAATAATATTTTTCCCTGTAAACCGATATTAGTTAATTTTCATAATTAATATGAAAAGGATTTTAGCTTTGTCTGCATGTTTTAATTTTTAAAATAAAGATCACTGGGACTCGGAATAACTATTTGTGGTACACTAATTATTGTTCCTTATGGAGATCCAACCCACATCACTCGGCGCAGTGGCATTGGTGGGGCGACCACATAACATAATATGCCATCCGTGCTGTCAATCAATAGTGTTATAGACCTAAACGTGTATTAAAATACTCTCTTATCCATTAAAATTCTCTACCCGAAACCGGGACCGGAGTTCAAAATTAACCTTCCCGTTTCATAGATTACATTATGAATGCTACTCACAAAAGTTTCTATAGCGGGATGGAGTTATAATAACTGAGCGTGGGTTTACTAAGTTTCAGTTTTATCACCTATTGGAGTTTGAACGCGAGCTCATTTCGAATGGGTAAATAATGACATATAGTAAGCTGTAATAAGCACATGTATATATAATATCAGCCCTGTATTAAACTGTGCCAGTGCTGGGCATGGGCGTCTTTTCAGTATGAGAAGGGTGAGGCCATAATCCACCATGCTAGCCTAATGCAGGTTGGCTAACTTTACATGACTTGAAGAACGCTATGACTTAAAGAACATACTCGGACATACTGATTGCCTTATGATGTTTTCCCTTCGCCGTTAAGACGAGCGATAGTTAAATATTTCATACACACAAAACTTCAGAAATCAGCGATATTACGCGCCTTGGGATCGAACTCCTGACCTCTGTGTGACAGTCCAACGGTATTCTACCACTAGGTAATAACAAAAGTATAATGAAGGGAAATAAACAATGATTTTATTTACAGAAAAGAAGCAGATATTTTACTAGCGCACAAGAAGTGAGGACTCAAAAATGTAATAATTGGAACGTTTTTCTATTGGTCTCAAATCAAAATTGGTTTAACAAAAACCCTTGCAAAATATCTTAAACGCAATTGTTTGAATGATAGCTCTCTTTCACGTAGACTCTTGCCATGCGCTACCTACTTATTAGCGCAACTTTTCAACACAAGTGCTTCTGAATCAGATCACCGACGGCCAACACTACGCAAATGACGTATCAAGTATATGACATCATTGGAGATAGTAATAGATATTTGCATAAATATAGCTATCATAACAGGAAACATCCAATTCCATATTCTAGTTACAATAATAGAGATAAAAACAACAACGTAGTAACAATTACAACGACCTCCATACCACTACTATTGATAGCAATATATTTTAACCTTGTTACTGCCACTGCTCCGCATGTTGTAAATTCGCACATTCCCCACAGAACGAAAATGTTGAGGATTCGCAAATATGTAGTTCAGAAAACGAAGAGCATCCGAACTCGAAAGAGTCTGGATGCTATTCGTTTGAATATTTGTAAAATGTCGATACAGGATTATTTTACAGCGCGGCATATTTATTTTTAAAATACAAGTACTAGTCATCTCTCACTAAAATTTCAGAAATCAGTTTCACAAAGACAGATTAACACAAACGTGAGTTAACATGAGTGTCGACACAAGATCCCACTGCGTCGAAGTGTCACCGGTCTGCACTGACTGGCCCCCACATAAGATACATACATAACAGCTGATGAGCTGTGATTTGCTGAATTCAATCACAAATCACACAAAAAATCATATAACATCAGATTAATTTTGTCATCATTGATTGCCTTTTCAGAAATAGAGGATTAGTGTGCATTTTTGCGTGAGTTAAGTCCTGTCTAGCAATTTAGTTCTCCCACGCTACAGTGCGAACAAGCTCGATCTTCTTATTTACTGGGCATACTCATCAGGCGCACATAAATTTATCTACTGCAACAAACCCGGTTATACAATATATTATATTCATAAAACAATCATATATGAACCATCTACGTATAACAGAGTCTCACTTAATAGAGTGCCACCCAAATTAACAAACTCCGTGCTGCTTCTAGGAATTTACAAACAGAAAATTACTTTTGCTGTCTCGTCAATCAAACTCGGGTCTCACAACAGCACTCGCAAATTTAAATCACAGACCCAGCGAGACAGAACGAAAGGGATATAAATGGGTAGATCATTCTTTACTTTGGCTTGTTGTCCCGTGCCATTAGTATGCGCTTATTATTGCAGTCTATCGTTGGTCCAATTTTCCTGAGTCGGTATATTACAGGGTTTCTCTGTTCGAAAATTTTTAGTAGCAGTACTTACTCAGGTTGTGTGAGCGCTAGACGGCTTCTGCCGTCTCACGCTCGATTACCGATACAATATGTATAATATCGTGAACTCTCCCAACCTATTTTACATTCAATCAAGTTGACGCTATATCCCTCGCGACGATGTGAAAATTTCATGCACGCTCGTCGGTTTAACTATAGACTAGTCCTCTCTGTGAAACGTCATACTAAACTTAGCTTTTCTTCTATAGTGTATGATATGCAGTATATCAATTCGATTAAATGTCCTTAAATATATATTATATATTATTTCAATACTATTTACAAACTGAACCACCTGGGCACGCGTTTCTTCTCCATGTAAGAAGGATTAGGCCACAGTCCACCACGCTGGCCCAGTGCGGGTTGGCAGACTTTACAAACCTTCGAGAACCTACTCTGGTGTACTCGTAGACATGCAAGTTTCCTATCAATGTTTTCTTTCACCATTACAGTAATCTATATTATTTGATCATATCAATAAATAGTGTGTGTAGCTCTTTTTAAGAATATTCGCATTTTTTTTTAAATCTGGTATTGTTAAATGTTTACCTACATGAATAAAAAAATATAATTACAGTCGAATTTTATTTACTGAACGACCATTAGTAAGTTTAGTGTAATAACCTAAAATGTTTAGTATGTAATACTACTCTGAGGCTTCACGTGTGAACGTACCACAACCACATTACAACCACACCATAACGACACCACGTGGGCGGGGGCAATTTTTAATTGAAAATGAATAGTAGAGTTTTCATGGACTACATTTTGCCGTCATTATCGACTACGTGGGTGATACCGACCACATCGCAACCACAACGCAACCACCAGCGACACTGCAAACTAGCGTCCAACTACATCACAGACACAATGCTGTGTCCACGACGATGCACCGACAACTGTTTCCTCAACGAAAACCGGTGTGGAACTGTCTGTCTGCACTCGTGAGCGTCTTCGCGTCGTCGCAACCACATCGCAACTACTAACGACAACTCAACCACATCCACATTTTGTAGGAACCTCAACGCAACTGCAAAAATCTGCAGAGACACTATTCACACGTAACCACTGCTTGATCACCTTTTGTCACGTCGATGTGGTGTGGTTGTGGTACGTGTGAATGAAGCCTTATTATTTTGAAAGTTTATAAACATGTTATTAACTTATCGATGCGTAAACCGTTAAACGAATCTGGCTGACACTTGGCAGACAGGTCATATCCTAAATTCATAGGATACTTTTTATATATTTTTACTGCCTCTGTGGGGTAGCGGTACTGAATGTGACTGTTGTCCATGAGATCTAGGGTTTAAGTCCCGAGTCAGGTCAACAAAAAGTTATTGCGTTTTTCTGTTAAGAAAACTCAGTACCAGCCTGTTGTTAGGAAGTTGGCGGTGTTAGACATCCCTTGCCTCGGAGAGCATGTTAAGCGGTTGGTCCTGTGACTGATCTCTCTCCGGTCGTGTCGGATAGTCTCCCCATCGTATCATGGGAGATGGAGACACAGAGTGCACATACGTATGCACTATAATATCCCCTGCGCAGATGGCTAGTTGCCTTTAAGGTTGGCCCCGTGACCGTAATTTTTGGCATAATTTACTTTTTATCTCGTTTCCATTTTAAATAATCTAATCGTATTATGTATATCTTCGTACGCACGTATGTTAATAAATCAGATAGTTATTAAAGCGAAATACATTTATTTTATCAGCAATCAAATATTACCACGTTCAATCGTTAAGTCTTTAAATTTGATATAAACTGTACAATATTATTCGCTTCAAGATGAAATGTTACTAAAGTAAATACATTAAACATCCTTTGTATGGTATGGCATTTCAAGGAAACGTTTGAAAGGCATAAATCTTCACACTGTATGTGCATTTCGATATATAGAATGTCTGGAGGTACAGTACTTTATGATTGATTGCGCACAGGTATATCCTAGTGGGTATTTGGAGAACCGTTACCAAATAAATAAAGTAAAACTTCGGGAATATTCCATACACAGACTGGCGTTTTTCCCTGATAGGTTCGGCAGTGATGTCATAATGTTCACCTATAGAGATTTGACACCAATCCCATACCATTGGACGTCACGGTTATTAACTTCATTTAATTTTATATTATTCTTTACACACTCCACTCATCTTGTTGACCTTTCTCTACCACTCTGTTAATATAAATTCATGTCCATAACGTTTAGCGTTTTTCGAGAGTATTCTAACTAGTGGAATACTGCAAGTTGGTACACTCTTTGAACACAATATTTATTTCGTTCCATTTTATTCATTTGTTGCCTAACGGTCCTAAGGATGGCTTGCGCTGAGGCAAAACACGTGTCGATACATATTTTTCAACAAGCTATTTTATTGCAAATGCTGGAGCATATCGCCCATAATTTAATAAATAAAAAAAAAAATACTTCGAGGATTTTGTATTTTAAGTTCTTAAAAATATAACAACTCCCGCACAAGGAATAATTCCTGTATCGCAGGGGACTTCACATAAATTCAAACAACGGACACGACGAACACCCAGACTCGGCACAACTATTTGTGGATCACAAAATTTTTGTCCCGTGTGGGGATCGAACTCACAATACTCGGCACGGCGGCAGTGGCGAGGCGACCACATAAACCATTACGTCATCCGTGGAATCGTTTTAGAGTTCGGAAAAACTCTTATACAACAGCTTTGTCCGTCCGTCTGTCCGTTCGTCTGTTATACTACTTTCAACTCAAGAACCGTAAGAGCTAGGAGACTCGCGGTCAACGCCATTTGACTCAGCATAGTCGATATACATACCTCTGAAATTACTATGACCTTTGACCTTTGAACTCAAGGTCACGTGATACCATTTTTTCGAACTCTAAGATTTACGACAATTCATGGCCGTTTCTCACTTGTTGGTTATGTTACCATTACTACATTGATTGAATTATATTTGAAGCCCCAAAGTTCAAAATACTGAAATCTAGTTACTTAACTGTGATAGCCGTATAATTAAGGTGGCTTAGTTTACCCGAGAGTAATACCAGTAGCTTGTACCAAACTTGTTCAGTTCACTGGAAGTGTGCTGCGCTAGAACTTCTTGATCGTTAAGGTATTTGTAGCCTTCTCTGACGGTACTAAGGCGTCTTCTAATAGAAGTCAATTATGCGAACATTCGCGACACGCGAATCTTGTTTGTTCAAACCTGCGATCAGATGTCAACTCGAACGTTAGCTAGTTGTATATACCTGTAACACATAATAACCTGAATCAATGTTAATCTACACTCTCATTTCTGTAATAAATAAATCATTATTATTATATCCAGCAGTCAAATGGTACTATCTAAATTTCTGAGGCTCGCTTTAAAGCACTTGATATGTTGATATTAATAATAATAATTAGAAAGTTAAATAGTTGTAGGTATATTTGAATAATCCAACATTTTAGCGGGATGAAAATGATGGCTATTAGTATTGATGTTCAAATGGATTTTTTAATTGGATAGTATTTAACTGCACAGCAAAAAATACTAATTGCACAGCAAAATATATTTAATGAGATCAAACTAAGTCGACGGAGCCCCGCCAAGCGGGGCTCCTATATTTGCGTGGGTTTAAGAAGGAACCTAACATAACCTAACCCTTCCGAGACGGAATACAGTGATTTGAGGCGTATAAGCAATATATGCTGTGTTATTAGTATTTTTGATGGTTATTATATTAATTTAATCCCTTTTTAATTTTGTATGAGTTTGCATCCGAATATTGATCAATTTGTTTTAACTCATACTAATTCGAATCATATTCGGTTATAAAAAACCTGATTTCGTAGTGACACGATTAGTTGATGGGTCGAGGTAGATTGATTGATCGTGTTGTGATGACGATGTCGCTGTGATGACAAATACAGTGACAATGTTTATTCGTCCAGCTCTTTCATCCTAATACAAAATAATAATCTATCAATAGTAATGCAAACAATATTATTTTTTAAACACCAGATTTTGCCAGCGTATTTGCTTGCGTAAAGGTGAAGGTTAAGTCCATTTTCTATCCTATGGGTTACATCCTTTTCTGTTCGCCTTACAACGTGTATGCAAAATTTCATAATGATCGGTCGAATACTTATGGCGTGAAAGCGTAACAAACAAACTCACATTCTCATAAATTGTACTAGCTAGAATTCTGAAAATTTAAACATTTTATCGGATTTTTAATCATTAATTGACAATATTTGTTCTCTTAAATTTATAGCGTAGAAATACGTGATCAAACATATTCTGAAAAGGTGGCATAAACGACATTCTCACGTAAGTCGCCTTACGCTATACAAGTTCTCGCGCGCATACGCTAGCGCGATCATATAATACGACTATTATAATAAGGTATCCGATTTATCTCATCGCGCCAAAGTGCGATGATCGCTTCGCGTATTAGCTCCCTTAGAAATATTGAACGAGAGAATACGAAAACATTTTTGTAAAGTTGTTTACTATGACAGCTGCAATAAACGCATCTGAACGGACGGCGCAGAATATCGAGTAGTCACACATCAGCACTATCAATGCGCCGATTGCTGTGTATTTAATGGCAACACTGTATAAATAAATGTGTGGTCCACAAATAGATTTATAGAGTTTGGGTGTTCTTTGTGTTTTTTATTAGAAAGTTTGTAAAGTCCACCGTAACACAGGAATGAAACCCAATGAAAAAGACGACAGGATTTAAAAAAATACAGCCTTCTACTGAAGACTTACGTGAAAGCATATAATATAAAAACCACATTTCACCAGCACTGCTTCAATCGGACATCCTTGTTGCTATTTATAATTACCTACTTCTGCAGATCTACGTTAACGTCGTAGTATGGTAAATAAATATTACTATCCTACTGAAGTACCGCTGGATGTATCTATGAGTGGCCTCTCGGTACTGAGCAACCCCAAAGACCGTTTTAGCTTTGTTTGAGTTTACCATGTATTTCCAAAATGGTACAAACCATCAAACATAGTACTCTATGACTTACTTTACTTTTTATTATTTATTTTTGTGTGTTTGTTAATTGTTGGTCTCAGATGGCTTTTACAACTTTACGCGGACTATGAGTGAGCACAGAAGGCTCCCAACTTGTTAGTAGTGACTAACTTAACCTAGTTTATTTAAACGCTTCACTGTAACTCAGTCTGTTATTTTTAATTTGCCGTACCCATGAAATTTTCCTAAAAAATAGAATATAAAATAACTCTTCAATGGAAATCCTATATAATGTTGTGAAAAAAATTATAAATCAATCGAGTACTTTTTGAATTTCTCTATATAAAGATTTCCCAAGTAAAGGTGCATCACATTCACATTTTGCCAGTAATGTTTACAACCTAAGTACTCGTAAAAGATGTCGTCTGTGTTATCCTTTACATGCCACGGTTTCAACTTTCGCGTTGCTATCTTGAATTTTCGTAAAACATAAATCCTTATAACACTTGTTTGGATATTACCCTAGTACTATTTGCAACCTGCACTGCAATAAACGCATAAATACGATTGCTTGACTGTAGGAACACGCACACAAACACATAGTTAAATACACTAATACACGCACACAAAGAAAAGTTCTGCGTTCGAAGTCTTAAGAAGTTCACAAAGTTAATCCAAACTGCGACTCGACGGTGTATACACTGTCGTTTAATATTAGATTTCTCTACACCAACAAAGACAATATTTATTTCCCAGTTGTACAAACTTTTCATATCGAAATGACTTTGAAATTATACAAATTAATTGTATAAATAATGTCCTATAGATATCAAGGTTATTCAATCCCTTATAAATATCAACTTTTGGGAGTAAAAAATATTTTATCTGAACTGATAACCCGGATATATGTGTGGACCATGTTTTTCATGCTCACTGGCTTTAGAGATTAAAATTTGAGTTATGGAGCTTCGGTTTATTATTTTAAGTTTTGATATATCTACTACTAGTTTGCAAAGTACTATAGTCTAAATATCTGTGTTTCGTAGATGCACATCATTTAGTTACTGAGTAAGAACGTCTAGAGTCGCAAAAAATGTACTATTTTAATGATTGCAGATAGTAAGTAAATGAAAAGGCCTGCTTTATCTTTTAACTAGCTTTTACAGTACTATCTTTCTAGATGATAGATATCTATGACTTTTTCTATATGCGAAATTTCTTGATGATCCGTCGAGTAGTTAAGGCGTCAAAGCGTAACAAACAAACAAATTCACATTCGCAGTTATAATATTAGTTAGGATAGCCTTTTTCTTGGCAATATGTCTAGGGCCTGGTGAAAATAACAATCTCCGCCCTAAGTAAAAATAAATTTGATGGCATTCAAATAACCGAGGTTTAGAATAAAGTCTACGATTAGTCTATTACTGTTTGAAACACAAGGTAGGGCGGTTCCTGCCTAGCTAGGTGGAGTTATAGACCTGAGAAGATGGCTGTTGTTTGAAATGTATGATACATACAAATAATGCATTACAATAGCCTGATTGATTTTAGTATAGTTAAATATTATGTCTGTTATGCCCAAAACCGATAGCCTATCTACCCTTTGGGAACTCTCTTATCATTGACGTCATACTGACCCATCATCAAATTCGCATATTCTGCCATCCACATCAGATAACAGGGAGTGTATATGTAAGGGTATGTGTCGTGAGCAGCGATAGATCAGTGGGGAGACCAACAGACTGCAATGCAGAGGGTCTCGGGTTCGAACCCACGTCGCGCACCTCTGACTTTTGGAAGCTATATGACTTTTCGAAATTATGTGCGTATTGATTGACAATTATCGCCTGCTCCGTGCCTCGGAGAGCACGTTAAGCCGTCGGTCCAGGCTGCCATAAACATCTATGGCAGTCGTTATTGGGAGAGTGTCGACACAAAAGATCCCACTGGGTCGAAGTGTCGCCGGTCTGCAATGACTGGCCCCCACATAAGATAAGATAAGATAAGGGTATGTGTCATACGTTCAGTTTACATTCACCAGCTATAATACTTAATTAATTAGTATTAGTAATAAGAAGAGCTTATGTTGGTCTACAGGGTAGCTAGATGGGTTCTATGGGCTATCGAAAATTTCGAGAGAGAAAAGGTCTGTAACATCTGCTATCTGCAAGTCACTTGGGGTGGGCATTTTCTGGACTAACCGGCTTTGACTGGATATCAGTTTTTACATGGAGCGGCTGCCACCTGCCCTCCGCAACCCAAAGGCTAACGATACCCTAAGGCTAGACCAGTGTCAGGACATTATAGGGCACTGACTTCCCAATAATGACTGCCATAGATGTACATGGCAGCTGGGACCGACGGCTTGGGTTCGAACCCGAGACCCTCTGCGTTGCAGTCTGTTGTTCTCCCCACTGAGCTAATGCTGCTTTTTCAAAAATCGTGACACAATCTCTCAATATCTTGAGCACTTGAATTCCCAAGCCAGAAAAATGTGATAGTAAGACGAACAATCAAATTTACGCCATAGTATTTATGTTCCTAACGCCTGGTATAAAACCTTAAAAAAGACCACTTAAGCTTCTGGTAACAGTTAACTTTTAAATAATAAATGAAAAACCAACTAAAATAACTGCGGAAACCAGTCATAATTGTAATTTATTAATACTTAAAACACAATTTATCGTCATAAAGGAAACTAGTTCAGTTAACAGCTATGAAATAAAAATATCTTCGGGTAATTGGCCGTTATGGTGGTATTCGATACAATTTGTATTCATCCCAGTACATCCGTGTTATATTTTTGCAGTAATACACGTACAAACGACGTCAAACAACGCTACCCTACAAGCGCAACGAGAATACTAGATTTCATCGCCGAAAGGAGAAAAAAGATTTAACAAATTGTACCTGGATTGCTGGTTTATAATCTGTCTTAATTAAACTGCGTAAGGTTTGAATTCCTTTGTGCGGTGCCATTAAAATGGATCGTCCTACAACAATTCTGTTTGCTCGCTATGACAATGATGTGTCGCTTAGATTTTATCACAAATGCTTTGCAGTCATTAGTGAGTGCACGGTACGGTCTTTTTAATTCCTCTCCTCCCCCTTTTGTTCCTTACCTCAACGAGAATAATGAGATAGTCGTCTTTAAATATGAAATATTAATAAAAACGAAGTGCTCGCCTAAAATCTGTTCAGATTTTTGGGTGCAATACGTATTTCAGTAATTAAATTATTCTTAAGCACATGCGATAGTAATGGTTCGTTTTTGTAAAATTACAAAAAAAATATCGTACGTTTTTAAATTTCAGATTTATCTTGTCAGTAGTACCTATCCATATACTAATGATTGGATACATATACATATTTTCAGCCATTATACCATTATAATGGCTGGAAATACGTATACAAATAACTTATAAGATGCTGAAGTTATTGTATTGGTGGTTTAAAAGAGTGGGCGTGAGTTTCATACAGGGTCATATAGACAACTTTATGCCTGAAAAAGGTTTTGCTTTTGGTAAATAACATATGTAAGTATGAATTCAGTAACTGCAGTTAAGTCACTAACTCATACGTTTTTTTTTTAAGTGTTATATGAATAAATTATTTTCTGACTTGGAGTTTGTACAAAATCGGTTAAATGATTACTTGCTTGCTGTGTTATATTGCGTAGAACTAATATGTTGTTGATCAAAAGAGGCCGTCTTAAATATATTTGGTGATGGTATAGTAGTACGAATGAGCTGGGTTGCTCAAAAAACTGTAACACTTTTGAAGAAAATCGGTGATACGGTAAGTAAAGGTTGCGAGAGCTACCTATTTGACCTTCGTTTAAAACAAATGCTGTATCTATGGAGATTTGTTTTACAATTTGGAGATGTAGCCATCATGAGGTGAGTCTGACACGCGGGAAACGTGAATCCACATTTCAACAGCTTTCTCTTATCCAGCTATTTGAATTCTTCGATTATATTCCAAGTCCTCCTAATGTTTAAATTTTGAAGCAAGTAACAGATAAATACGCAAAATTATTACATACTTTCAAGTATCATACAAGCAAATATCACACGACAAATACGCCAGTTCTATTTCATAAGTTTATGCTTATATTAACGTGGAGTTAGTTCCTGGATTTGATTCCCTTGTGGTCGTGCAAAGTATCACTGAGATATTTTGCTACGAAAGTTGTTAGTTGTAATAGTAATACGGAGTCTGGAATGGCTTGTAGATGGTAATAGACTGCCCTATGACGTAGGACCAAAAATAAAACCGACGAATTTGTGTGTGTGTACAGTGAGCTGCAAAAATGCATACCCACTTCAAAGCTAAAATGGTATAAGGCAGTAATTGACGCGATCTAACGGAAATCGATACAAGAACTGTTAAGTAGTTTATTTATATCGTAATAGATGGCGGTGCACTACTATAAAATAAAAAGAAGTCGATTTCTTAATAACTCCATTTTGATAAATTTACTTTAACCAATTTTTTCATATCTATTCTAAATAGTTTATTTTTAGAACACATTTCAGGGTAAAAGAAGAAGCAATGAATGAATTTATAAATTTATAGTGGCTAGTTTATTTTATAGATACTTTCGTTGACTCACTATTCTGTTCGTATGCAAACATTATTCTGTCCCTGTGGTCGAATACCTTTTCGGTTGAGATTATAATTTATTATAAATTTAACCTATTTGCTAAGGTGAGTGCGCGTTGCAATATTTATATAACAACGCCATCTAGTTCATTCATATTCATTTTAATTCGAGTGTTCATAGGATTTTGGATCTTAAGATATGCACTATTACAGGTGATTGTATCTATATGAATTTTTCACTATACAAGATGCAGGGAAAAAATTGACTACACGGATGGCGTAGTGATTAAAGTAGTCGCCTTGCCTCTACCACTACACCGTGTGTTTTAGGTTCGAATCCCACACGGGATAAAAATTTGTGTTATTAACAAATAGTTTTAGCATCGGGGTGGCCTTTATATCAGTTGTTTGCACATTTGTAAAGTCCTCGCAACATAGGATTTATGCCTAGAGCGGGCAATGTCACTCTGCATAACCTACGACTCAAACACTTAGAACAGTAAACTTGAGCACCAAATTACACCTCTAGATCAAAGGCATCTATGTTGTTTATCATAGAGAAACCTTGAAAGCAATTGACACAATTACAGCTAACTTTGAATACGTATGCATATTAAAACCCTGTCATGTTTATTTGAAGAAATTGTTTCAAGGAGGGTAGAAGATTAGAAGCAAATACTATTTTCTTAATCTTTTGTTATATGAGACTTATGCATACTGTTGATCATGAGGTCATGAGATCATGAGATTCTATTGCCGAGCCGGGCAGCATTATATAGTTTTACTTATCAAATTTTTTTACCTTTGGCATGGTTTTATGTAATATCGTCAATTCGATAATAAGTTTGTCTTTCATTATAGTAATTGTTTTCTGTCTTGTCTTATGTCTGTTTGTGTACAAATATGGCGTACTAGTGGTTAGGGAGAATACATACAGACCTACATAGCTCTATGTATTGTGTTTTATTTTTGTTGTCTCTGTTTTTTACAGTATAAATATACTATAAAAGTAGTATGTATGTATGTATCATATGTGGGAGCAAGTCAGTGCACACCGGCGACACTTCGACCCAGTGGAATCTTTTGTGTCGACACTCTCCCAATAACGACTACCATAGATGTTCATGGCAGCCGGGACCGATGGCTTAACGTGCTCTCCGAGGCATGGAGCAGGCGATAATTGTCAATCAATACGCACATAATTTCGAAAAGTCATATAACTTCCGAAAGTCAGAGGTGCGCGACGTGGGTTCGAACCTGAGACCCTCTGCATTGCAGTCTGTTGGTCTCCCCACTGAGCTATCGCTGCTCTTATAAAAGTAGTAACTAAATGGTTATATAATGAATAATTTGTATTTCTAATAAGATGAGTAATAAAATACAAACTGTAGGTAAGGCTAAACATAAATGGGAAATTTACATGTGATACACTTTCATCTAGCCATTCGGGGATATACAGGAATATATATTTTGTATGATTAGAAAGTATTACAATAAGTTAAATAATAATATGTGTATCCTAACTTATTAAAAATGCGAATTTGAGTATGTTAGTTTGATACGCCTTAACAACGAAACTGATAATCATGAAATTTTGCATACATTAAAAATTTATTGATGAAATCTCTGCTAATGCGAGGGGTTGGTTTTAGAAACGGGCTGATCGAAACGGGGGATGGTGCTGGTTGAAATATGTAGGGGATGGGTTTTCCAACCCCCCGGAACCATCCCCACCCCGTTGGGTACCCCGTAGTATTTTTTAAGGCATTTTTATAAACACGTGCAATGGAACGGCTTTTTGATGACAGCAATGTAATTTTTAACGTCTTTTTTGATAAAATGTGATACAAAAGACTATTTTAATTATTTATATATGTAAAAAACCATTTATTGTAAAATGATCATTTTATTTCACCAAATTTGGTGGGTTAAACACTCCCTCCGCCCTCCCCCTCAAACATCCTAAACCCTTAATTAAATCGGCCCTTTTCTAAAGCAATCCCAATGCGAGTGAAGCCGCCGAAAAAATCTAGTGTTAAATAAAGCTTTTGGTTTGGTTCAGGTTTGCACTATTATCGGAGTTTTACTGATCGCTATCTAATAACTGAGTTACGCAATCTTCGCCACATTCGTTTAATGGGCGACTATTTACTTAGATGTATTATAAAGGCCCGTGATGTAATAGCCGCCGCGCAGATCGATCTACCTGTAAAGTAAATATACTTTGTTTCCGTCATTTTCATAGATGGGTGACCATTACTAAAATATTGTTGCTTTTCCTTTCTTTAGGCAAAAGTAGTCGTCAGTTTTGGCGGTTATATTTGGATAATAATAATTATTTTTTGTATCTTTGACTTACCAATATTATACATAAGCTTTCGGCACGGCAGAAAAAAGTATTGTTACTAACCTACTTTGTTTTTATTTTTTACGTTAAGTTATGCATTGACGCGTACCTCTCCGCGGGGCACGGAGAGATTATGCCGGACTCACCCGGGGAAAGATGACGACGTCCCGGACCCACCTACTAAACCTACCACGGTGTTTCTCTACGTTACTGGAGTCGGCGGGGTCGCGCAAATCGTTCTCAGATGCGAATCGCAACCTTGCCGAGATTGTTATTAACCTAACCTAACATTACCTACCTATGCGCGGGCGAAGCCGCGGGCATAATCTAGTCTTTTATAAAAGTAAATAATAGATTCTATTAATGACATAAATTAGCCGGCCTCAGTTAGGTATCCAAGGCATTCTATACATTATTATTCTAAGGCTTAACTAAAGTCCTAGAATAGTATCGCATAGAACGCCATTAACCGTTGACCAACGATCATAAGTAAGACGGGCAGCCTCTATTACGACACAGGGCACTGTGAGTCCAATCTCGTCCGCTAATTGAGTCCAAGTTATGTGGGCATCACGAAACCTTTGCTACCTTAATTATTTCCCGGCTAAGGCTCTTACTTAACAAGTAATTAATTGTTATTATCATTCCTTTCGTAGTTTAAGGGGCTCAATTGAGTTTGATGTAATCTTGAAGGGTTTGCGTTGTTGAGTTAAATTATGTGGTGTACGGGTGGATATAACGAGCAGTGATTGTCTAGTGGATGACCGTTGGATAGCCTCGCAGAGATCTTGAGTTCGATCGACTATTTAATAAGCATATAACTTCGACTTTTAGAAGTTATATGCGTGTTAAAAGTTAATTATCGCTCGCTTTAACTGTGTCAGAGAACATCGGACAACCCGCCTTGGGCCAAAGTGATGGACTATGACCTAAGCCTTCTCATACTGAGAAGAGGCCCATGCCCAGCAGTGGTATAATTTACATACATACAAGATTCATACAAGATTACATAGATTCACGCCTATTCCCTAGAGGGGTAGGCAGAGACAACGGATTTCCATTTGCTACGACCCTGACACACTTCTCTGGATTTATTCACTTTCATCACGTTCCTCATATATACTCGTCTGTTTAAGGTGCTCTTATCCTGACTTTTGTTCAGAACGCCTCCGATCTGATCGAGAAAAGTTTGCCTAGGTCTTCCTCTTGCGACTGTTCCATTCATAATAGTCTTATAAAATTTTTTTAGTCAGTCTCTTTTCGTCCATTCTTTCTACATACCCAAACCAGCTTAAAATACCCTTTTCTATTCTTGTCACTATATCCACTTTCATGCCGCATCTCTTTCTAATCACACTATTCCTTATTCTATCTTTCATAATTTAATACAGGGCTGATAGGTATTATTATAGGGTGAATATGATGTGAATGTAACTTAGCATACAAATATACCAAGGTCTATATTAAATAGTATACTTTTAATCACTAGATTAAAAAGAATACGTTTCTTGTGATATACGGGATTAAAACTGCGAACAGAAGCAAGAATAATATACCAATAATATCTTCTTAGTATTAATGACAAAAAGTATACTAAATGAAATAAACCTTGGTATATTTGAATGCAAAGTTACATTCACATCCTATTGTCTTACTTTATACTTTCAAAATTATTTAAATTTGGTTAATTCTCAAATAAATTGCGATAAAATCCGTATGGAGTTGTTTAATTCCAATACATTCACATCCGTCTTAACAGTTATACCTGTATCAAGGGGAACTTTACAAAAATTTATACAATGACTACAAAGAGAATTATACTCGGAACAACTATTTCTTCTTTCTTAGCCTTTATTATTCCCAAGTCACTTGGGGTCGGGTTTTCTGGTCTAACCGGATTTGACTGGATATCAGTTTTTACACGGAGCGGCTGCCACCTGACCTCCGCAACCCGAAGGCTAACGATACCCTAAGGCTAGACCAGTGTCAGAATATTAGAGGGGACTGACTTTCCCAATAACGACTGCCATAGATGTTCATGGCAGCCGGGACCAACGGCTTAACGTGCTCTCCGAGGCACGGAGCAGGCGATAATTGTCAATTAATACGCACATAATTTCGAAAAGTCATATAACTTCCGAAAGGCAGAGGTGCGCGACGTGAGTTTGAACCCGAGACCCTCTGCATTGCAGTCTATTGGTCTCCCCACTGAGCTATCGACAGTTCTCGATATAATAATAATTTATTACTTAACCATGATCTATAAGATAATATACGAGAAAGCAAACTGTTTTATGAAAGACAGTAATTTGGTAAAGTAAAGAAATACTGTTGTTATAAAGAATATAGTTTACTGGTACAAGTTATAATTCAATCAGCGAGAGAGATAGAGAGATACAAAGTAAACTAAAGAAAATGACAATGTTTATTTAGGACCTTAAACATCGGAAAGCCTACGGATACACGTTTTTCGGTATTTTTTAAATTACGTTCAATATCAACGAATAAAACATTTCTGTTCATAATATTTTTGATTGATTGGAAGCAATTTTGTAAAATATATTGAGCGAAAGTAAATTAGAAAGATTTTAATTCTGATCGAACGTTCCATTTAAAAATTAATAATGTAATTTAACGTTCGGTCCTTCCAATTGAGAAAATGAGAAAAATGAGAATTAGAAGGGAATATAACTTACCTTGATAAATCAAGATTTCGATTAAATGAAGGAATTTAATTTAGTCAAAAATAAGTTCACAGTTAAAGAGTAATACTGCGTTACGCTACTCTGCGCGGCTCTCTGACGTATCTGACAATATTTTTATATTTAATATAAAATACTGGCAGATGTAGTTATCTTCTTTTACTGATTCCAAATATGTAATCTAATTTCGAAAAAAAATTGTTGTACTAGATTCGAAAGTAATAATAATATTTGTAACGGCAGTGATAACGATATCTATGTAAATGCCATATCGTTTGTTTCTTAAACTAGATGTACTGTGACTATGTAGTTGTCACTGTCACTTGGATGACACTGGCACAGAATGTGACATACGGGACGTCTCTAGAGCCGCGTTTCTACTAACACGAACACTTGCGGCAGCCTTGCATTGGTTTCTTGCGATACCGTTTATATTATCGTTTATATTCTTACAATAAATGACACAGATGTCCCATATGTCATAATCTATACAAGCTAATGTGTTACTGACAGGTGACACAGTTAATATGACACTTATATCAGCGAACTGGCTGTGCTGCCAATTATATAAATATTATAAACGTATTGAGTGGTGTGATACTCAATCGCATGTAAAACGTTAAACGGATTTGGATGAATCTTGGTAACAAATACACCATGTACAACAAATTAACACATGGGTGGCTACAAAATAGAAAACTTCTAAGAAACGCCGAAGGAAACATTTTGTAAAGGCTTTATAAAACTCTTGAACAATATTGGGAACGTCTTATGTCTTACGTCGCCCACGCGTTATTGCCATCGAAGTAATTAATTGGCATCTTGTTTGTTATGTTAATAGAATTTACAAACCAAAGGCATGAGTTGTCTATATTATGATACAAGCTATCTATTGGAAACATTTCTTTTATTCAGGAAACGAATTCTATATATTCTTTTTTTTATGGCATGGCAGACGAGCAAGTGGTCCACCTGATAGAAAATGGTAACCACTGCTCATGGATTTTAGCAATGTCAGGACATAGTAAAGCCGCTGCCTACTGTGAAAGAAGAACTCGCTTTAAGCCTAGTTTGAAGAAGGACATATCATAGCGCTCGGAAAATCCGTCTGTAATGCTTTCTTGTTAATATAACAAGAAGCCTGTCCGAAATCGCATCCATGTTGTCAGAGGCAACGTGCATGCGAATTCAATCGGCCGAGTAGTTAAGGTGTGTAAGTATAACAAACAAACAAACTCACATTCACATATACAATTTTAGTTATAATGCAAGGTGTAACAGTTAGGTGTGGTCATATTTTAAGGTCATTGACTCAGTGACTAATTTAAAAGTTTCAATACAGAATATGGACTTAAAATGACCTGTAAGCGAATTTGTTATTAGATAGCTAATAACTATAAAAGGTAATGATTCTTACGGGTGCTCATGGTATGCCCAGAGTTGCCTAAAAATTTTGATAAGCTGAATTACGTACTGATATTGCCCACATAATAAACTGTGTCTAGAATTGTGTGTTTACTGTAAAATCTAATTTTAATGTCATTTTTGTTTGCATATCGATTTACATGTTACGTCTCTTGGCGGCAATCCTTTAATAGCAATAATAACTGCAGATCCTAAAGTCATTTACTATATATGTTATGCATATTACATTTAATTCACATTTATTAATAAACTGGAATTGGTAACCTTAGTGCAACAGTTGTGAATCCGTCTGCTGAGCAAGAGATACCAAATCTTGAGTACGAGCAGGTGCAAGAAAACCTAACACGGAATCTAAAAACAAATTGCTCAATCCGGCAACAGAAGTCGAGACTTCAAGTACAAACGACGCTATGTCACAGAGGCTACACGCCGAAATAGCATATCTTTTTCTCATAAAATCCTGTACTATAGTACCTGAAATAAAAAGCCTACACCAGGATATATCCTGGTGTAGGCTTTTTATTTCAGGTTATGACCCAGTATTGCGTTGCTGCAGTGGTTCCCAATTAGTTATTCCCGAGTGCCACTTCAAAAATTCGCGTAACACTAATAGTCGCAAGGATAAATAAAAATAAATCCGGCTTTTAATTTACTACTGCAATGTTTCTTCCGTTTTGTTTTTGAGTCGGCTGATGTACCTTTTCGTTTTTATTCTGTTGTTAAATACAAGATGGCCGCTCATATCTACATGTTCCTGCAGTAGACTCTAATTACAGGCAAAAGTCATACTTAATCAGAGCGAGACGTATGTCCAATGCGATATGCGGAGTGTTGATATTGACATTAAAAAACAATTGTGCAACGAGTTCTTTGACTAAATCTAAAAGAGTGACATCACAATATGTCTACTTTTACGTATTACTATATTCACGGTTCTATATTGCATAACATATTATATAGTATTATGTTAATTGTATTTCTAGATGTAAGTATTTCTCAAATTTTAAAATAAAATAAATTTCTTATGGAAACTTACGTAATTCCATTACTGTAAAAATAACAAACACTGCATTAATTTTCATTTGACGAGGTATACCTAATTTTATATCCGTAATAGAAAAAAAATATTCTAAAATTGCTGATTTAGCCTCTATATCAATATTAAAGCTTAACCAAAATGGATTTCTAAAAAAAAGATAACGTAAAATCTATACTCCGTCACAATTTTTTATGTATAGATTTATTATTACTACTACACTATGGATCTCTGTATCGAAAAAAAAACTACTTACTTGAAAAAATATGTCTGTTTCACATTTAAGTTAAAGATCTTGCGCTGTTACCTATAATATGGTGACAATACGAATAAGCCGGCTTACCCAGAAAAGCTTCACCTATTACCAAAAACTTGCTTAAAAATACACTGTTACTGTGTTTGGCCCAATAAGATTTAACACAATAATCGGTGCAGTGGCAATCACGATTCACTGCATAAAAATTACTTCCAACAACTATTTTTATTGAAGACTTACTCAAACTATACTATGGTTCGTTATCTATCTGTACTACAATATTAGTAGTAATAGAGATATGCTCAGAAACAACTGAACTGAATTTAATACTTTCATCATTAGAAATCTAATTTATACATAAGTAACATAGGCCACATAATGCTACAAGCTGCGGGAGCGAAGCAGTAATCATTAACATGGGTGAAACCCCAATCGAAAGTTAGTATTATATATGCGAAAGCAACTCAGACTGTTTATAACATTCTCACGACAAAATGGTTAAATTATTTTCTGCTAATTTGGCAAGCAGATAGATTATATTCTGGAGAATGACATATGTTTTTAATTCTTTTATATTCCAGTGTGATTTACGCAAGCGAAGACGTCGCAGAAACTAGTTTCCAATATATTCCCAAGAAGGTACATGTATTTTTTTCTCATAAGACAAAAGCTTCGTAAACGGTACAAATATTTTATATTAATGCGTCATATTTCAATTTTATGGGCGGTACCCACTATCTGTTGAACTCTGTAAAAGGTTAGAACCCCTGTGGCTTCGGGCTATAGACAAACCACATTAAAGGCAAGGCCACGTGATAAGTTTTCTGTATCAAATTGTTTCTTGTACCTCCTATATATTCATAACATCCTGGTACTTATGTGTAGTTTGTAACACGGTCCCATAATAAGTTACCAAAGGGTTATATGTAAGTAATTTAAAACAAAATATTGTTATTTTTCATTTCAATGAGTCGAGTTACTAGCTAGCTTACTCTTAAGGTTCTTAGCTTACTTTTAGCTTACTCAGCTAAGCACTCTTAAGCTTCTTAGCTTACTCAGGTAAGCAGTTTGATTTGACAGAACAGATAGCATAGAGGGCAAAGCGGTTGCCTTCCCGCTGGCGTTGCTGCCACCACGCCGAGTATTGTGGGCACAAAAGTGTTCTATATGTGCAGGATAGTAAAGTTCTAAGCGGCTCAGGTCTTAGAAAGTAATGCAAGAGTAGTCTCTCAAAAAAAATAAAAACGTCTATGACAGTCGAAATTACCCAGTACGCTATAACCCCCTTCGTACAGGAAACCAAAATAAAAGTTGTAACACCTTTTTCCAACTCAGTAAGAGATTCAAAAGCTTGCATACCTGATGTATTTCCTATATGTCATTCCAAATCTTACTTCCTTTTCCCTGTGGCTGCCAATGAGTTTGTTACATAACCCTCACAATGCAAACTATCATAGGCCATGGCAATCACATAACACCAGACTGACCGCCTCTTCGGTTCCTTTGTTGTAAAAAACAGTCCAATAGATAAAACATTGGACTTGCACCTAAAACTCATTTATTGCACTACCAACGTAAACCTACACAAGCAATTTAGTTTAGCTGAAGGGGGCTTAACAAGAAAACTAGTGATTTGCAATCCAAATTGTCAAAAAAGAAGAAACTTTATCAGTTCCAACAAGTTTGGGTCCTCTACCGAACGATCAAGGCATGGAATTCTCTGCCAAGGCACGTATTTCCTTCTTCCTTCAATCCTGGTTCCTTTAAGCGGGGCGTGAAAAAGCACCTTCTCAGGCCGTCAAAGTAGAGACCTCAACATTGCCTCGGCTGCTATGTGGACAGTCTGGAGGCCACTGCTCGTATACCATACGACTGCTTACCATCAGAAGGAGTGTGGTCATATTGAAGAGCAAAAAAACACACCATAAATTAGTTGGATACAGATGTCCGTTTCAATATAAAGTACAAAACTATGACGTATAGATCTCGAACGCTTACAGCGATTACAGACTGCCGAAAAGTCAATTACTGTATTGGTCCTACTGGATTCTAAATCGTGAATGCATTTGTGTCTGTCTAAATTGTTGTCCGGTGACGTCATTGCGAGTGCTTGTTCAACTGCTATTCGTGTCTATGGTTTAATTTACGGGCAAAAAGTAATTAAGCTCCTTTGTCAGGTAATTCTCAATAATGGATCGGCGTTTTGGGATGCGTACAATAAACGACAATACGCTTCTCTAATATAAACAACCTATACATGGCTAGCGAACTGTGTGTGATCTATTTCTGTCTTAACTCTTACTTATTAAGATTTAATCTAAGTACTATTTTTAATGGCAAGGATGTAGCGGTTTAAGTGGTCATCAATTTACGGCCACTGCACCGTGTGTTGAGGTTCGATCCCCATACAAGACAAAGATTTGTGTCTTTCACAAATAGTTGTTCTGGGTCAGGGTGTATTTTTAATGTTTGTAAAGTCTCCCGCTATCCAGGTTTGTATTGTTCGGAACATGACTATTTAAACAAAGATAGTTATATTTAGTATTCATGTATGTGTAAGTTAATCAAGAAAGTTAATGAAGTTAATCAAAGCTCTCCGATTTTACATGTGTATTCCTTAAAAAAGTCAATTATGAAAAGCATTTTATAAAAATAATACTGTACGTTAAATGGAATGTACAGATACTAAATGAAACGTATTCTACTATAGGAATAGAATATTAGAAAAAAAAATATATTGAATATAATAGAAAATCACAAGAACACATAGACTTATGTTTAAGCAAATTCAATTAACTTACAGCTTTGTTACATGGTTTCTTGCCATTATCTTCTATATCATAATCCCATGGAGTTTCAGATATACAATCTTTCCATTATAATAGCTGCTCAAAATCAAAAGAGACAGAGAAAACATAAATACAAAACATCATTAATATTTTAATATAAACTGCTACAACGTTCGTATAAAGTAGTTTAATAATAAAATCAGTCCAGCTGGTTATAAACTGTCCCAATGCTGGGCACGAATCTTTTCTCAGCATAAAAAGGTTTAAGTCCTAATCCATCACGCTAGCCAAGAGTTGGCCAAGAAACTTTACATATTATTTCGGTGAACATTATGGAAATCTCTATTTTTTTACAATTATATTTTTTTATAATGCGCCTCCATTAAAGCGTTAAAAAACTAAGCAGCGATAGCTCAGTGGGGAGACCCATTGACTGCAATGCAGAGTGTCTCGGGTTCGAACCCACATCGCGCACCTCTGACTTTCGGAAGTTATATGACTTTTCAAAATGATGTGCGTATTGATTGACAATTATCGCCTGCTCCGTGCCTCGGAGAGCACGTTAAGCCGTCGGTCCCGGCTGTCATAAACATCTATGGCAGTCGTTATTGGGAAAGTCAGTACCCTCTAATATCCTGACACTGGTCTAGTCGTAGGGTATCGTTAGCCTTTGGGTTGCGGAGGTCAGGTGGCAGCCGCTCCGTGTAAAAACTGATATCCAGTCAAATCCGGTTAGACTAGAAAAGCCGACCCTAAGTGACTTGGGAATAATAAAAAAGCTAAGGGAAAAGAAGGTGATAAAGAACTACGTACATATATAATACGCACGTATCTTAAAAATAAGAATGCATGTCTTGAGATCGAACTCGAGACTACTGCGTAATGTACAAAGTTTACTTACGATAAAAAAATCAGATACCTAGTTGAGATAAACTCTCAGCACTTCTCCTCAAAACTACGTATTAACAAAACAAAGCAAAATTAAAATGCTTACATATATTGAATAACATATTGTATACGTAAACTACATACATTAGATACAAACCACACGCCCTAATACTATGCAAAATAACCGAGTGTGTATCCGTGAAACATGGAAATGATTTCAATACTGTGGCTTAGTTCGGACCTTGAGGGAACTGCTTGCATCCATTTAGGTCAACATTTTGAGTACTCGAATCGTGCTACGTACTAGATTATACATGCAAAGCGAAACATTTCTATCACGTAATTTACTGTCCTAATTCTCAGTGCGAAATGAAATCCGGAGAGTTTCACTAAAAGCGTGACGGCGTACTTCTTTTAATTTTATTTCGACAAAATTGCAGCACTATGTAGGAAGCTGAGTACGTCACTTGGGACTCGACGAATTATTATGAACGTCATGGTTTTAATGCGTACAATATTTTTGAGTGCTTGAATAAATGTTAATTGAAAATGTTATGTTAATATGTAATGTATGACGCAGCACTCTAAGGCACTGCTGTGATTTTTACAGGTGCAATGAGCTACTGTTTCACAATGTATTGGTGAAGTATAAATAAGCCAGGTTGCACCAAAAAGTGTCTGACTCCCAGGAGAAGTTGTGCTGAAAAAAAGGTGTCAGACTCGTGCTGGCAGAGTGCGGTAGTTTTCTATTATGAGAGTTTAAGTATGGACTTAGATCAGTAGGTTAGAACAGAGCTACAGATGGGTGGAAACCAAGGATATCATTAAATAATATACTTGGTTACCGCTTACCATCTGCTTACAATCTATATATTCTAGCCTACTGATATTCGTCTATCCTAATAATTCAGTTGAAATGGAATCTGGTACATCATGATCGGCGACAAACAATCACAACTTTATCCTAAGATCAGCGAAACGGTTACAAGCGTAATATGCATCTCTTTATCACGACAAGGCAATATAAAATATTAAGGAAAATTGAAAAAGAAAGTGAGGTTTCAAACCTCACACAAAAGTGATTCGTTTTTATTTTAATTATTAAATCGTATGTTAAATTTATTCATTTTTCTAACATATGGTTTCACAGCGAGTCTCTCGTTTTCTTTTTGAGTCTTGAAAGTTAACCATCTTTCATATTATACACAAATTTAATATATTTATGACTACAAAACTTGAAAAGTAGTAGTAGAATTGATTTGAAATTATTACACAATGCTGAATATAAAAACTCTTATATAAAATATAAGAGTCTTTTTATATACTTTTTATTCCGAAGGTCCTACGGAGACGGGAAATTAGAAATATCAGTCTGAGCCACGGCGAAGCGTGGTCGGGTTTAGATAGTGATTTATAAAATAAGTAATAATATTTTAAAAGTTGTTTCAGTATTGTGCTAGCACTCTGAAAATAGTGCCAATATATATCAATAAGTAGCGTGATAGGACAGTAGCAACAATTCCTAATTATCAAACATCAGATTATACCCGCGGCGTCGTTCACGTTAATCTAGATTTCGTCAATACATTTCTATACCTCGGAGCAGTACTTTTTTTCTGGGTGCAAGGTACTCAACGACACAAGCGTAAAAAATAAATAAACTCACATTAACAAATAAAATTTAAAGATGGTACGCTTTCAGCGATCATTTTTCCCACGTATGAGCAAGCTCTGGAATGAACTGCCTGCTTCGGTGTTTCTCGAGCGAGCGCTATGATATGTCCTACTACAAAGGAGATTTTTTCTTTCTTTAAAAACAAAAAAAGAGGAAGAAAGAACGAGGTTTAAATAGAGTTCTTCTGTCACGGTAGGCAGCGGCTTTGCTGTGTCCTGACATTGCTGAAGTCCACGAGCAGCAGTTACCACTTCCCATCAGGTGGGTCACTAGCTCGTCTGCAACCAAAGGCAATACAAAAATTTTGGTGAACAATACCAATATTGTACTAAATGTTTGATGAATTATAATTTGTCGCTTCTGTGTCTGTTTTTACAAAATATAAATTACGTAGTTTCTACATACTTCTTATCACAATAGATAGGATTTCACGTTCTCCCGTCACAAAGACATGCAAACATTAAAAGGCAGGTAATTGAACACATTTACAATCTTGTCGTTATACAATTTATATTTCAATATGATATATATTTAATCTATAACGAAATACACATTACACAAATACAGATACAAACAGATTAAATAAAATGTTCAAATTTGTTTTATTTAATACTAGGTAACTACTGTTAAATAAAAAAAAATCTATTAATGATCCCATTGTTGAAAAATCAAGACATTGCATACAACAAAATTCTCTAAAATAAATGACCTTAATACCATATTTATGTAAAATATATGTCTAATTATTTAGATAATAAAAAACCACAATAACAACCCTTAATATAAATAACACAAATAATAGAGAGGCCAGAAACATTTTATTACGTTTAAAATTCCACACCGTTACTCAGCGGCTGAGTATGAGAATAAGATGTTGATTTACAGGACGTGCCGTGGGTATGCAAACTCCACGTTGAGAATTTGACGTAATACGGACAAGTTAATGTGATGGTGAAATATGCTGTGTATAATCCAGTCCATTTAATATCTGCGTCAATGTGATTATTGGGAGGTCTCTACCTAAATTGCACTTTTGTATGAAGGAATAACATAGCATTCAAATCAAAATCAAAACCTCTTAACTCATTTGTGTCACAAAGTAACACTTATGAACGTCAAGGTTACACTAACTAACGATAATATGAATTTACATTTACCTGTTGCCACGTTCAGCAAAGCAAGAGCGTAGAACCAATGAGCAAAACAGGCAAGAAACTCACTGCCACTCTTTTTAATCGCCAATTTTACAATGCTGATTGTTTTATAGATTATTAATATTATTTTTAAGGAGCTGCAACTATTATACCATACCATACATTTTTTGTACAAACCGAAAAAGATATAAATTTGTATGTCGTGTATGGTTTGCTTGACTAAGTTTAAGTCACAGAACATCATAAGAATTTGAATTGTCAAAATCTGTACTCATATTGTAAATTATGGTGAATTCTATCATTTGTGGCTAAAGCCAAGTGTTTAATGTGAATTGAATATAATTTATTATTTCAACCAATAAAATAATGAAGACTCTGAACGAACTTAAAACAAGAAAAGGAAAAAATAAAAATATTCCTTGATCTAAGTATAAGAATAGCGTCATTAAATTTAAATGAAAATATCAGCTGTTTCATAAAAAAAGAACTAGACCCGGTTACGCTTTATTATTGTTTCATTGTGATGAAATGTCTTTGAAATTGATAATTATTATTTTTCTTATACAAGAATGAACACTAAAAATATATACGATTTACGCTCTACATTCACAATGTATGAGAAATATACAAAATATAAAAAGTTTTCTTTTATTATTGGAAACCTATTTACATATCGATTACGAATATATTAAAATATCATATGTATGTATCCAACTTGATATTTTCCTGCTTGCTAACCTATTGTTAAAAAATAAAAATCGTGTTCAGAACTTTCTCTTTATCTTCAAAGTAAGTCCTATATTTATTTGATGAGACTCGTGTAAGTTGTTTACAAGTGTGTTCCATAATATAAACTATATATTATAAGCAACAAAACAAAGAAAATCACAATTGCATACATTTTGCATGTATAAAGACGAGCATCCGTCTAAATTGCGTTCTTTTAGCAAATAATATAATTGTTCTAAGGGATTTACGAAAACAATTATACAAATTTACAAGAAAGGAAATGCATACAATTTGGTATTAACACAATAAACACACAATTTCAAATTATATTTAAGCATAAAATTGAATCTCTGTGTTTTCCAAATAAAGTATGGATGAGTTTTGGGTTGGGCAAAGTTATATTGGACAATTTTAAAAGGAAACTAGATCTTTAAAATCGACAAACGGTGATTTTTATTTTCGATTATGTATTTCGTCAAAGTTTATAGCAAAGGATTACCAATTCAAAGTAATGTTTCTATTTGATCTCATTGACGTTTTAGTGTGATATATTAGTGTAATCAAATAATGTTGCTTATGCTATAATTATATTTGTGTAATCTTATTAATTCTATCACATTCCTTTTACAGACTACAGTACGCGTTAAGTATCCCACAGACCCTCCAGTGTCAAAGTAGGTCAGTCTCCTTCAGAAGTTCAGCCTTCAAGATAATAAGCATCTACAATGTTTGTCTTTCATAACAGCTTCAGTAACCACAGTATGTTTGTGCAAATAACTGTGAAGGATGACACAGGAAAAAACATGTGTCGAAAGAGGAATTAATAGTTGTGATTTATGTTTATATCTACACCTACTGGTGAGTAAGTGATGTGCTGTGTGTGTAAACCGTATATGCATGGATATGGAGGGATCAATGGCTTTGGTGACTGTCTGTGTTTATGCGAATGTTGTAGTTCAGGATATGTGTTATCGGGTTTTTTCTGTTAAGAAGTTCTTAGCAGCAGTATGGAGCCTCGAAAAGTACGTTAAGACTGCGCCGAGCGTAAGACAGATAACGACAGAGCTCGTGCGGCGCATATTCAAATCGGCGCGCGACCGCCATAGTAAAATTGTATGGAGGATTTCAAGTGCTTTTTGCTAAATATGTATCTTTATTTTCAACCAATAAATTAAATATTTGGGACGAAAAAATTGTAATATAATAACTATTTATGTTTCGTTTAATCTGTAAAATAGGATAGATTTCTACAGTAATAATCTAAAAATCAAATTGAAATTTAAAAATTCTAAAATTGCAATTTTACGTAATTTAATAGGCCAAAATATTAATTATTTTAAGTTTTTTACACAGAGTAATTGTAAACACATTCATTGTTATGGTAAATTTACATTTTATATTTGTATTAAACAAAAAGTGTTGATTTCATTCACTTAACTGTGACCGTCTGTTTTGGCACATTTCGGTCGGCGCAGTCTTAATTAAGCTGTTGGTCCTGCTCCTAATCTCTCTCCGGTGGTATCGGATCACGACCTCGTTGAATCATGAGAGTTAGGGAACAGAGAGTGAACTTGTGTCTGCGCTCACACTTGTGCACTATAATATCTCCTGCTCAGATGGCCAGACTCCGTTTAGCCACCGTGACTGAAATTCGTTCTGGAGGACATTATTATTATGGAATCTGGAGCTGTTTCCAGTAGATTGTATTAATACAAGCTTTATGTGGATATTTAACCATAGCTCATGAAGGGTGTAAATACTTCTGTTCGGCCCTGACGTGAGATTATGTTACATATACATATAAACATCGTTCTAAGGCATTTGACGCGGTTCATCGGACGGAAGGAATGTTAATAGGTGAATATTGTTAATCTAAACCTCGTTATAAAGTGTGATCTTATTACCGACTACCAGTTACAGTTTGAGACATTGGGCTGCAGGATCATTTGTTGACAGAAAGATCCAATAAATTAATAATCGACCCCGAAATCATACTCGAGATTACAAGCAGAGTTGCATTAATCACGCTTTGCCATTAGGTGCAAGAGAGAATCATCAATGCAAATGATTTCGAAATCACTATACTACAAAACTATTCAACAATCCTATCCTAACTAGTCCTAACTAATATTATAAATGTGAATGTGAGTTTGTTTGTTTGTTACGCTTTCACGCCTTAACTACTCAACCGATCATGATGTAATTTCGCATACATGTTGTCAGGGGTACAGAAAAGAAAATAGGATACATCATCGATTCATCCAGAAAAAAAGCATTATTATTAACTTTTTTTTTATACGTGGGGGAATGCCTGACGCATACCCCTCCACGGGGGTGGGCGGAGGAGTTACGTCGGACTCGCCGGTGTAAAAAAAAGATGGTAAAGATGATAATGTACCTCCCGGAATACCGACTAAACCTACTACGATGTTCCTCGACAAAACCACTATCGACGAAGCCACGCGAATCACTAGCACATGCGGTCGCGACCCCGCCGAGGTTTCGGCCCGCCGTATGAAACGGCAGGCCCCTACACGAAGAGGCCTACCTTTTAAGCAAAACCCCTCCCAAACCCTACTGTCCCCCCCCCCCTAGAGGGGAGACGGACTCGAAACAGAGGCGCGCGTGGGAACACGCACGCCGCCTCTCGGACCTGGTGCTGAACGGATGGCGGGCAGGCCCACAAAGCCCACCACCCCCAGGTAAAACCTCAGGGTGGCTGGAGGTCACCTCGCGCCCTCCGGCGCCCGGTTCTGTGGTTGAGGAGAGGGTTTATACGCACCCTCTCCCACTCCGCCGCCTCCTTGATGGAAATGATTTCCTCATAAAAGGAGGCGACGGCATTTCACGACCTCTCACTCCGGACCATAGACTGAACTACGGCCGGAAGCGAGAGCGCAACCAATCCGACTGCCGCGATCAACTCACGGCGCTGCGATGCTCAGGCGAGGCAAACCACCAAAGTGTGCAGCGCCGTGTCCTCAACAACGTCGCGGCAGTCGCCGTTTTTTTTTTTTACGTGGGGGAATGCATGACGCATACTCCTCCGCGGGGGCGGGCGGAGGGGTTATGTCGGACTCGCCGGGGTAAAAGAAGATGGTAAAGATGATAACGTACCTCCCGGAATACCGACTAAACCTACCACGGTGTTCCTCGACAAAACCACTATCGACGGGGCCGCGCGAATCACTTTCGCATGCGGTCGCACGATCGTGGCGTGCCCGATTATTATTAACTTAACTTTACCTTACCTAATCTACATTTATGCTAGTGAAGCCGCGGGACAAAAGCTTATAATAATATGGTTATTTCCGTAATTATACTATCAATAATAATGTAATGGTTTTGCGTACCCAAACATCTGCGTAGACAAGAATAGGGCGGGACAGTCTTGTAAGTGGAAGTATCGAATATTTTCATAGGTAATTGATATTTGTGGAGGTCGCTGTAATGCCTTTAATATGTTCCCTGTTTCGGGTCAAGCAAAATAATTTCCGAGACATTTTTCGTGCCAGTGATATTTGATAGGGGAAACATGCTGCTATAGCGTTCTTTACAATGTTGTGTAGTTTGACCAGTTTTGTAAATTTAGCGGTAACTAACTGCCTGCAAGATATTGGGATTTTTTTACAAAAACATGACTGCGTGGTTTGGGTTTTGGTTTAAGTGGTCGCTTTGCAAGTCAAGTCTACGTAGTGAAGTGAGTTCGATCCCCTCACGGGACAAAAATTGTGTGATCCACAAATTGTTGTTCGAGTCTAGCTATTACCTGGATCGCATACCTAAGTCTCATTTATACCAACCGGATAGGTTATAAACAAGACGACTATCTGATTACGAAATAATCTTACATCAATTATATTTCTGTATATCTCCGCCTAAGTTATCGGGGATTAAGTCAAAGTCAAAGTCAAAAATCATTTATTCATTTAGGTCACAAAGTAACACTTATGAACGTCAAAATATATAGGTTAGTGAGTTTACTAAGTTACGGAAGTTACATTTAGGTTAGTTGCTAGGTTCAGGCAAAGGGTTGAGCCTATGAGAAGAAACCTGCAGCCACTCTTTTAAATCGCCAATTATATACATATAATTTCAGTATTTTACAACTCAGATTAACAAGGTGTGCACTATCTAACGTAACATTTTAGCATTCAGAGCAATAAAGCGATGTAACGAGAAAACGAGAAGTAAATTGCGCCTTAAATCCGATAATCGATTAATTGCCATCCATTTTGATGAGCTGTATTGAGATTGAGAGCCTTTTAGGCACCTCATCTCCAAAATCGATTCGATACCTAGGTATCAAAATCATTCACATTCAGAAGCTCAATTTTATTTGTTTCTGATTCAGAAACTCGATAATAAACGATTAACAAAGAGTTTTATCTTTTCTTTAAGCACTAGTGCTATTGCTTTTTCCGCGTAATATGTCCTAAAGGCAGTGAGAGATTTGTCAAATCAGGCGTTATTAGATTTTCAGGGTCGATGATGCACGATTGCTTTTTTTATATTGCAGGCATAATTAGGTTATTGCATATTTGTTACTTTATGTACTTTGGATGCTCATTTGTTAGGGTTTCGACTTCTTATGGAGGTGCTTTGCGGCCAGCAAGTATATCTACAATTTTTGTACTTTACTGGCAGCACATAAGGTATTTTATGAAGTGTCGAGAATATGCGAGCAATATCTCCAAGTAAGTGCCAATGGGCTATTCGTTTACCATCATCAGGTAGATGGTATGCTTCTTTACCACATTATTTGTATTAAAAATGTTTAGTTTCCATTTTTGGTTTTGTATTACGTAGAACCTTTTAAGTTCTCCAGGCTGAATTTTGGTCACGGCAGCCAATATTAATGCAGCCTAGCCATCTGTGCATAACATATAGTGCACAAGTGAATGCGAAAATACATGTGCACTGGCTATTGCTTCAGTCCGATGGGATGCCAATCTGACTCGATCAGATAGAGACTAACCACAGGACCAACAGATTTACGTGCTTTTCTAGTGCATGGCATGTAATACCGCCGATTTACTAACTCCGGGCTGCTGTTTAATTGACAATTGCTTGCAAGAAATACCCAATAATTATATGATGACCTGGTCCGGGATTAGGAGCCGAGTCCACATGCACAGCGGTCGCATTCAATAGGCCCATAGCTAGTGAAACGATGTATATTACGCTGGCCACTATCATGTATCACATTGCTAATTCCTTTGCAGTTATAAAAGCGTGTGTCTAGTTTTGCCTAAATGTAGTATTTCCTACCTTTTTTTTTTTTTTTTTTTTTTTATTTTATTTTTTTTTTTTTACGTCAGGGGAATGCGTTTACGCACCGTCCGCGCCCGGGCAGAGGGCGCGGGTGTGTGGGACTCGAGCCAGTGAGGCCGGCCCCATACCCACTAAACCCCTGACGACGTTCCCCACGTACCGGTGTCGGTGCCACGGGATTCACGCTAGTATTCACCGTGACACCGACAGGTCTTGGCCCGCCACGTAGCGAGGCGAGCCCCAGCTGTTTGGGGGAGGACTAGATGGTACAGCCCTCCCCTCCACTAAGGGGGCGCGCGGGGTGCTTACGCCCCTCCCTCGGACCTGTGCTGCTCGGGCGGCAGACTGCCCAAGTCCACCGCCCGCAGGCCGCCCCCTAGGGTGGCTGGAGGTCTGTGCGCGCCCTACGGCGGCGCCCTGGACGTCTCCTGCGGTTTGGGTGGGGAGAGACCAGCTCCCTCTCCCGTTCCGCCGCCTCCTTCGCAGACATCACTGCCTCGCAGAAGGCGACGGCGGCCTCCCATGCACCCTCGCTCCGGACCATGGACAGAACCATTTCCGGCAGCGAGAGGACCTGGACACCCAGTGCCCCGGTTAACGACCGGCGCTGCTCCTCCCAAGCTGGGCACTCCACGAGTGTGTGCAGCACCGTATCCTCGGGACCGTCACCGCAGTGGTGACAACAAGACGTCTCCTCCCGGCCTATACGACACAAGTACCTCCCGAAGCATCCATGCCCGGTGAGGACCTGCGTCAGCCGGAAGGTCAGGGCGCCATGGCGCCGCTCCAGCCACTCCTCTAGGATTGGACTTACCGCCGCTATTGCGGCGTGCCCTGCGCTCGGTCGCGCAAGCCGTTCACCCCAGTCCGCCCTTAGGACGTCGCGGAGCTCCGACCGCCGCGCTTCCACCTCTCTCGGCAAAGGCCGAAAGCCCCGCTCCAGAGCCTCCCCGCGCCACTGGTAAAGCGACGCGAAAAGTCTGGCCTCCAGGTCCCAGGGCGGTGATCCGGCCAGGAGGCTTGCCGCCTCATAGGAGATCGAGTATTTCCTACCTAGTTCAAGCTAACGTAACATATTTGAGAATAATAAATCGATACACTCTAATATTTCGAACTTACACTACAAGTTTTCGCTTCAATATTTCTTACTTGGACACTTTTGATACAAATTGTTTGAATTTATATCTGAACTACGTTTTGATACAACAACAACAAATTTTACATGATTTAACATAAAACAACGCTTGTTTATCATTAATTGGATAGGTAGTGTTCTAAACTTTTATTGAACATTCATTGGATAGGCAGCCATACTCTTGTATTTAACTAAATCTTTATATTTCTTCGTAATACAGGCTATATGGGTTCTCTTATGGGGATCAAACCCCCACAAGACGCGCCGCATTGAAAGTACCGGCGACCATTTAAACCGCGACATTTGCACCGTTAATTATGGTGATTCTGTCACCGTTTGATTTTAATTTTATTTAAAAAGACGACACCCGCACTATGAATAAATCCTGTGTCGTATGTTTGCAAAGCCCTTCGCTTTATAAACATTCAAACAACTGACACAAAGAACATCCAGACTCAGAACAACCATTTGTGGATCACACAAATTTTTGTCCCGTGTGGAATTCAAAACCACAAGACTCCACCACTTAAACCGCTACGTTGTCCGTGCTGTCAATTAGTCGTAACATCAAAGCATCACACATACGTTGCCTATCCATCCAAAAAGGATGCATTGGTGCCTGCATAAGTGGAAAACATTAATGGTTCTACAGCGATCGCAGCGCTTGGAGTTACGAAGCTCTACTTGATGCGAGCATATATCATGAGGTTGTTTAGCTGCGATTTTCTCCAGAATGGAGCTGGTTCTCCAAGTCTACCAAAGATTCTACCACTTTATTATATTTTTAAAGACAATATCAGTACTGGTTTACAAGAAGGCTCAATAGTATAGCGTGTGACTATGGCGTAGTGGTTGAAGTAATCGCCTGGCGACTGCCGCCGCGCTGAGTGTTGTGGGTTTGAACCCACATGTTTTGACCCGTGTAGGATTTGAATCGTACACAGGACAAAAATGTGTGTAATCCACAAATAGTTGTTCAGAGTCTGGGTGTTCTTTGTTACCGTTGTTTGAATGTTTGTAAAGTCCTCCGCGACACAGGAATTACTCTTAGAGAGTGAATTGTTTTTTTAAAAAAAAGAATAGGTAAATCCGGATCACCGTCATAGTCAACATAAGCAAGTGATTACACGTGATTAAATTTATATCACCGGTTTAATGAAGCGTCCGGCATATTTATAGCTGGCTGGAAATTATTGTCACTTTGAAAAAAGTACATTTATAAAATTTATTATCACGACATGAACAGCACCATAAATAAAGAGGTTTATTTTGCAACTCAGTCATTTGTTTTTAATCGTCAGCTATAAAGTACGTCCTTAATTAGCTGTAACAAAATTATTGGACGAAAAAGTACTAAAATTAAGGCAATATTTTGTTTCTATTAACCTACAAAATGTTTAATCGAACCGAAACAGGCAATATACGAACAAACAATGCGAAATGAGAATTCGTGATACGTAAAGCATAACTGGCGTTTGGATAGACAATTGTCATTTAAATCCACCCAATGAATCGTTTTGGGTACTATTCTCTGCGGAGGTGACATAAATCTACAGAATCAACAAAACTTAAGTATAAATAACAAATACATATGCAGTGTAACAACGATTCAGTTCGCATTTATCTAGCATGTGGTCCTCTGAAATCTGATGTCCCAGTCAGGTAGCGGCACCAACTTTCAGTGCCCATATAGCCGCCGGGGAGAGTAGACGCCGTTCGCGCGCTTTTGCCGCCGTATTTTAAATTTGGAACGCTACGATAAAAATGTTTAAATGATGTTAATGTTCGATTTTCAAGTTATAAAAGTTTGAATAATTTTCTTTGAAATAGTGAAGTGTATTAATATTAGTGTTAAAATGTTACGCCAAGGAGTTATGAAGTTTCTATGTTTGTTAGTGACGTTATTTGGAGGTGAGTTTTTAATTTAATTGCGTGCTTTTAAAAAATTCTGTAACGAATTTGGTGTGTACCTTTCATTATTGTTGTGAACCACGAAATATCGAATTACGTCGCCGTTGTTCCCTTTATTAATTAACCTCTCGTCAAAGCTAATGAAATGAAATGGCGATCAATTTTAGCACATTTCTGTTTTCGATAACAAATTGACAGTTACAACAAAATACGTTGGAATATTTTTTTAACATTAATTTGATGGTTGTTTTTTTTTTTATGAATGCCATTCATCGGTGACATTTTATGAAATTCTAGATTCTCTACTCGATTTTTAAAATATAGTTGGTGATTTATTTTAAAGAAAAGGTATCATAAATTGAAACTAAATGAGTTTTTGATGGTTGCTGTTTTTGTTTGATAAGTATCGTATTGACATATTATTTAAGCGAACTTTTAATATTCAGAAATCGCCTTGTGCGATAACCTTTTGTACATCTGTTACTTATAACATTATTTTACTGGTGATATAAATTGATAGAATATTATTATAATAATATTATGACTTAAAATATTTGATAATTATTAAGTGCTCTCTCTATTTTGAATTATTAACTCAATAACTGTTTATAATTTGTAGATTAAAATGAAAACATAATAAGTTTAAAATATACCACGAAGCCATAATAGTGTAATAGGTAGAGAACAAAATATTCTAGGTTTCTCTAATTTAAGAAAATAATATTTTGTTTGGATCAATAAATCATTGAGTCAAGAATTTTGTACTAGATAGTACTAGAGGAGATATCTCAAGTATTTTTTATGTAACACGAGTTCAAGGGAATTCGCTCACTTAGCCGACAGCAATAAGAATAATTCTGAGTGCAATTTTTTTTTATTGTTTAATATGCCATCATATTATGTATCACGATACTGCTGAAATAATCTAGTCGCAACGGCACACCAGTGGCCAGACACATGCGATTTTTAATTATATCTGGTATTATTAACATATTATTATTGACTCAGATTGCGTGAGTTAGAGAGCAAGCACTCTAACTCAAGTTACAAAAAAGTTGTTGAGTTGACTCCGATAGTACGTAGTACTTTATAACTCAGTGCAATAGACTAGGTTTTTACCATCCTAAAAATAAGTTATATAACCGTAAAAAGAATTAGTATTATTAATTGAGTATTGTATACTGCTCGCCGTTAGATCTGACGACATTTAATATCTGCCGTAGTAACCGCCTCTGCTTAATCGACAGTCAAATGTTAAAAGATTTTTCAGGATGAATTAAATCTGGTGTTAGGAAGTATTTAAGCCAATTAAGAAATAATTATTTTTATATACATTATACATATCAAATCAAATCATCATTTATTTGTGAATATGGATACAGTGGTCAATATGTTACAATTATGTTTGGTTTCTCCATACTCCACCCTGGGGCACCCAAATATTACAGAATATAATAATAATAAGAATATAATAGTATAATAATAATTAAACAAAAAAATATAATAATAAAAAATTAGAAGTACAATTAAAAATCATATTATGATGTCATACGTCATAATATGACATTACTTGAAATAATTTAATTTCTTTCAATTCTGCTTTTGATTTTATCACTTTTGTTATTTCAATCGAAGATTTAAAACATAAATCGCACGAGTAGTAGAGCCTCGCTGATTTCAGCATGAATGGGCCGGCTCGACCGGGGAAGGACTACCCTTCTCACAGAATATCGACCTGAAATAGTAGTATTCCTACTGTTGTGTTTCGTTCGGTGAGTGAGAGTGCCGGAGGCCCAATCACCCTCTTTTCCGCTTCCCGCTCCTTCTCTTTCCCATTTCCTTTCCTAAAAGGTTGGCAACTTGCAAGTGCTGTCTTTAGTGTTACTGGCGTCCATAAGCTACGGTTACCACTTACCATCAGGTGGGTCGTATGCTTGTTTGCCAACTTAGTTGCATAAAAAAAGGGATATTAAAAAGAGACTGTTTTGGGACTATTATACACAATTTTCTCTATTTATATAATGGAGAAATTAGTGTATAAATTATCAATATGCGGGGTGTGATATTACGTTCTTATTACTCAGGTGTCCAATTATATTTAAATATAAGAGAACGATGTTTAGTGTGATGTCAATATCCTCCTCCTCGCGTCGTATTCCTCATTACTGAGGGTCGTGACTCCCCCGCTGAATCACTTTCTCATTTATTATCTCTCTCCATCTGTTCCGGTCTTTTGATTCGTGGAGGGCTTTGTGGAGATTGGTGTTAAGCGATGATCGGATTTGGTCCGACCATCTTATTGGACTGCGGCCTCTTGGTCTTTTGCCGTTTACCTTGCCTGTCACCATCAGCTGTTCGATGTTGTGGCCGTCTTTGCGAGCAATGTGTCCGAAAAATTCCAGTATTCTGCGTAGACAGATGGTGGATAGTCTGGTTTTTATTTTTAGTTCTCGCAGAATAGACGCATTAGTGCGAAAGGCAGTCCAAGGGATCTGTAGCATTTTTCGCCAACACCACATTTCAAAAGCGTCGATGCGGTCTCTATCAGCTTTTTTCAGCATCCATGTCTCAGAGCCATAGCTAAATATGGAGAACACCAAAGTCTGGACAAGTTTCTTTTTTGTGTTTCGCGAGATGTTCCGGTGTCAATATATTTTATTCTAAATAAGTAAATAATTTTTAGAATTTTTTTATTCAATTATATGAGGAATAGATATTCTTTATTTAATTTGATAATAATTGATAACTCAAGTGAATAATAGAGGGATGTATTATTATAATATTGCCTTTTAATATAATAAATATTACGCAAGTACATACACACATGTACGTTTCCCGTAGGATGAGCAGAGAATACGGATTGCCACTTACTTCACTGATCCTAATTTCATTTATTATGCACGCAAGAAGCCTTAACCTGGTCATTCTTTAGAATAATTTCACCGGTCTAGACAGAAAACATTCGCCTAGGTCTTTTCCTCGCAAATGTTCCTTTTAACATTCGCTTTAAATATTTACTTAGTCAATCTTTCGTGATTTCGTTCCATTAAATAGTATAGATTATATCAGTAGCAGCTCGTAGTTTAGAACCGTGTGGACGGCAATAGGTATGACATGGGATCTAAAACACAGTTGGCGCAATTTGGGTGAGATGTACCTCTGCCTTCCCTACCCTGGACATAGGCTTAGGACTATGTATTAGTATTCAAATGTGTGTATCTGTCATATGTCGCCTATAATGGTGAATATGTGACCGACGGTTAGACTGCCAAGCAGAGGTCTGAGAAGTTTGATCTCATTGCACGCATCTCTGACTTTTCGAAGTTATGTGCGTATTAAATTATAAGATTTATCGGTAAAGAAAAATATCGTGTCAAAACTTGCATGTCTTTTTTGATACAACTAAGTTGGCAAACAAGCATACGGCCCACCTGATGGTAAGTGGTCACCGTAGCTTATGGACGTTTGCAACTCCAGAGGCATCACTTGCGCGTTGCTGACCCTTTAGGAAGTGGGAACAAGAAGGAGCGGGAAGGGGTAAAGATGGTGATTGGGCCTCCGGCACTCTCACTTACCGAACTAAACACAACAGTAGGAATACTGTTATTTCACGTCGATATGCTGTGAGAGGGTAGTCCTTCCCCGGTCGAGCCGGCCCATTCGTGCTGAAATCAGCGAGGTTCTACTATTCATAAGTCATAACTCTGAGAGTTCTACATAATGTTCCCGAAGTATATTTAGAGAAGCATGCCAACCAGCACTGGGCCAGCTCGGTAGAGTATGGCCTTACCCCACTCATAATGAGTAGAGTCCTGTGCCTAACAGTGGGACAGTTTACATACAGAGTTAATAATAATTATTTTTATAGTATATACCACCGTGTACCAACAAGTAATTTTAGGTAAATATATGATTCATATTTCTATTAAAGAGGCAGGATTGTAGATAGGTATTATTACATTCACAGAAAATATTTCCTACGAGAGCTTTGATAAGTTTAATATAAATCAGATTATCTGGTCTTCATTCAATGAGAAAATACTTAGAAAGAAATATTTTTAGTGCTATTCATAGGAATGAAGAAAATATGATAAACTATTTAGATTTAATTTATTTTTAAGTGTAAAAATAAAAATAAATTAAATCTAAATAGTTTAATAATAATTTAATAAGCTTAAAAATTACCTAGTAAAGTTTAATAGTAGTAGTAGTGTAACAATTTTCAAAATTTTGTAATAAAGTGTCAAATAAACAACGCGATAAAATCCGTATATAGCAGTTTAATTTCAATGAATAATATTCGCGTAAATAGAAGACAATATTATATTGTGTATAACTCAAGGAGGTCTATTTTTAGATCTATTATGTTGTGTCGTTTAATACAAAAGTTATGACATTGGTATTCGTTATCAGTTTTTTAATGATGTATCGGTATATAGAGATGTTCATATTAGCTGAAAATACCTTTTTGTTTTGAAATAATAATATTGAATGAGATTGAATAGGTTAGCCAAGCAGGTGTTTATGTTTTATCTAATAACCTTAAATTGTGTAATCATTTGTTAATCTGAGACGACGGACATTATAATTTTTAATACCTCATGTCTTCATGGAAGTGGTAAAATCTTATCTGAGAATAAATGCCTGTAAACCTAATTTCTAGTATACTGGTGGAGCAAGGCTTGAACTCGTCCTGGCAATTCGTTGAGTGTGATGGGTTCGATCTCCGCATGGAAAAAATATGTGTGTTCCGTTTGGCAGTTGTCGTGCAAATTTACGTAACTTTGTGGGCTAAAATATTAATTATTTTATTTTTGTTTTTTTACACGAAGTAATTGTAAACACATTCATTGTTATGGTAAATGTATATTTTATATTTGTATTAAACAAAAAGTGTTGATTTTATTCACTTAACTGTGACCGCCTGTTTTGGCACATTTCGTTCGGCGCAGTCTTAATAACCAATATAATTTAGAATTCTTGAATTATCTAATGTGGTTCCAATTGGTGAAATTTATATCTATACTAATATTATAAAGTTAAAACAATTTTTCTCTGTTTTGTCGCTCGAAATTAATAAAAATTATTTCGCCTTTAGAAAGCTATTTTATCTAGAAGTAACACAGGCTATATAATATCACGCTGCAAGCCACGGGAGCAAATTATAAACGTTGCTAAAATCACGGCGAACGGCTAGTAAAAATTAGTACATACAGTTGTATATATTATATTCGTTTATCTTAGTGTAAATGTTACGGCTAATAGCCGAAGTGCGGCTACACCTAGTTTTAGCCGGCTACAACTCAAAACTAACCTAACATAACCTAACCGCATGTGGCCGGCTGCACCTAGGTGTAGCCGCACTTAGGCTATTAGCCGTAACATAAATACTTCTTAACTGTGATAAATACAGTAGGACACACAATAGCTATCAATAAGTCTCAAAATATGTTTTGGCATACTGAAATTAAACTATCAGTGTTTGGAACAGTCGAGGTAAGGAAACAAAGGTCAAAGTAGTAATAATAATAATAATGTCCTCCAGACCGAATTTCGGCCACGGCGGCCAATCTTAACGGAGACTGGCTATTTGCGCAGGAGATATTATAGTGCACAAGTATGTGCGCAAACACAAGTGCACTCTCTGTTCCCTAATCCTCATGATCCGATGGGGCGGTAATCCGACACGACCGGAGAGAGATCAGGCGCAGGACCAACGGATTTACGTGCTTTCCGAGGCACTGGAGTGTCTAACACCGCCAACTTCCTAACTCCGGGCTCGTATCGAGATTTTTAAACAGAAAAATACAATATATTTTTGTTGGACCGACCCGGGATTCGAACTCGAGACCTCATGCACAGCAGTCGCATGGACAACCGCTGCGCCACGAAGGCAGTCAAAGTAGTACTGTAATGTCAAACTCAAAAATAATTTATTCATTTAGGTTACTAAGTACACACAGTACAACGTATTAACGTTTTCTGCACGGATGGTGTTGTGGTTTAAGTGGTCGTCTCGCCACTGCCACTGCGCCCAGTGTTGTGGGTTCGAATCCCACACGGGATAAAACTTTGTGTGTTCCACAAATGGTTGTTCCGAGTCTGGGTGTTATTGGTGTCCGTTGTTTGAATGTTTGTAAAATCCCTCACACAGATTTTATTTCTAGTGCGGGCGTTGTCTATTAAAACCAAAAGGAACTATTAATTAGTGAATTTACTAAGTTACTAAAGCTATATTTAGGTTAACTCCTAGGATCAGGTTTAGTAAACATAGTTTTAAGATTCTTAAATTAAAATGAGCCAAAGTGACGTGTCCGCGAACATTTATTATTTACGTATCCGCATGCATGACCTAAATGGGAAAACACAAAGTGATATTGTTTTAGGCAAATTAAAAGCTTCGGCGATCATTTGAGTGTTGAGTGTTAAAAGCTTAGGCAATAATAATAATAATATTCTATCACATACACACAACACCATCTAGCCCAAACTAAGCAGAGCTTGTACTATAGGTACTAGACAATGGATAAACATACATATATACTTCTTTTTTGTCAATATGTACATATTATACATAGAAACACCCAGACCAAGACAAACATCGATGTTCATGCACACAAATGTTTGACTTGTGCGGGAATCGAACCCGCGACCTCAGGCGTGGCAGTCAGTTACACTAACCACTACGCCATCGAGTGTCTTGTTTTTTAATTATTTGAGTGTTGAGTGCTAGGCCAAATAAGGTATAAGAATTTTGTGTGTGTTTTATTCTGTTTATGGTAGATATAACTCAATACATCACGGGAAACAACGTCACAATGATTGAGCTATTATGGCGATACGGTTAGATACAAGTACACACAAATAAACCAGCTGTTGATGCTGTTTTGTACGAATTAATTAATTGATTCTACTTTAATTGCATAGATCATTTGTCTTGTGTTTGTAATGTGTTAAAATATCGCAACTTTGGTTCGCGTCCGAGTAAAATATTTGTGTGACACACAGGAAAATAATATTGGACGTATTGAAATGATATATACTATTTATATTATAATATATTTACGTATTTATATGTAATAAAGAAAAAATAAAAAGTAGCAAGCTTAGGAATATCGTCAATTAAGTAAAGAGTCTTCTCTCTTAGCCTTCATTATTCTCAAGTCACTTGGGGTCGGCTTTTCTGGTCTAACCGGATTTGACTGGATATCAGATTTTACACGGAGCGGCTGCCACCTGACCTCCGAAACCCGAAGGCTAACGATACCCTAAAGCTAGACCAGTGTCAGGATATTAGAGGGTACTGACTTTCCCAATAACGACTGCCATAGATGTTCATGGCAGCCGGGACCGACGGCTTAACGTGCTCTCCGAGGCACGGCAATTAAGTAAAGAGTATAGATAAGTAAATTATAATTTGTTAGAAAAATAAAATATGGTAAATCAAACTTAAAATTTAAATCAATTATGGTCGAATTTCGACACCTAGGCGACCGCTAGTTAAGATAATTAGACATCTGTAGTCATACAGACCACATATATCTAGTTTTAATAGCATTACCTACTTTTTTTAGTTTATAGAGATCACCAAGTCACGAATCTAAATTTAGACCTTAATAAACGTCACTGAAAAAGTATAATTATAAAATAACTTCACTAGCTTTTGCTCGGGGCTTTGCTGGGGAATAGTACTTTTTCTGGATGAAAGGTGAACATTTCTTATAATGTATCCTTGGCAACGTGTACACGAAATTTCATGATGATCGCTCGAGTAGTTAAGGCGTGTAAGCGTAGCAAACAAATAAACAAACTCAAATTCGCAATTGTAATATTAGTTAGGATTACTTTTAACAAAAAATAAAAATCAACCACCAAACATTAGAATCAAAATTATTACATTTTTTGTGTTAAATTCGCTCCCAATCGAATTTCACCTTTTTGGACAAACAGCCAACAAAGATTACCTAATACGGTCTGGAGTAATAGGAATAGGCTAAAAAAATAAGATCTACAAATCAAGGACTATTATATTATAATGAACCTAAGGACAATTGAGTATAGAGTTCATATTTCAAAATCAATCGGTATAGCTCATAATTAAGAACTAGGAAAACAACGGGGCAGTTTTTAAACCTGATCAGACTAATTGGGGCAGAACCGGACAGCGACTGTTTCGTTGGCGCAGCGGCAATAAGTTCGACTTTTGACATTTGCGTAAGTTATTAGACTTGATTCTCGGTCTGGACAATGTGTTATTGGGTGATTGAGGCAAGACATTTGCTATGTAGCAGCGCGGAGTCTAGACTCTGCACCGCTACACAGTGCATCAATAGAGTGTGAATCTAATTATGACTGCACGGATGACGTAGTGGTTTAAGTTGTTGCCTGGCCACTGACTCTGCGCCGAGTGTTATGGGTTCAAATCCCACACGGGACAAAACTGTGTGATCCACAAATGGTTGTTCCGAGTCTGGGTATTCTTTGTTTCTATTATTTGAATGTTTGTAAAGTGGACGACACAGGATTTATTCCTAGGACGGAATTTATCTTTTATTTAAAAGAAATATATTGGTAGACGCCAAAGTTTCGCCTCCATTACGTGAGAACTAAAGTCCTACTTGGTGATATGTGGATGGAATATGCCTACTTCTACTTCTTCGGTCATAGAAGCATGAGACTACGAATGTATATATGTGACTCGTTAGACCCTTGATATTGATTTGCATTTATGTTTACTGCCGAGAATGAGTTTCCAGGTTTGATTTTTAAACTAGGCAGTGTTATTTGGCATTTCCTATAAGGACATTTTCTAAGTTAGACGATGATAAAGCCTATCTTCGTCTACCTTAGAAAATGATTCTAGGAAGTGAAGTTAAAAAGAACATTCTAATCTAGTAATGCATCTATGTTTTTCCCTTCGGTGATATACATGCGTAAGTGTATGTATACATATATATGTATAGATAAGCAAATACAGAACATTTCAGTACATTTTTTTCCTGTGTTTTCAACCAATTTTAAATTTTTTGTTTTGTTTAGTAGCTATTGACGAGCTTTAGTTTCGTCAATAAAAATATGAAAACAGTTTTTTATTTCAAATGTAAATTCGAAAAATAGATCGTAAATAGTGGTCAAACTCGACCTCTGGGCGAACACAGTCAGTTCTTAAAGATCTGTCCGTTCTTTATATATATATTGTATGTATGTTATATAAAAAAGAAAATAAATGAAAAACAAATTCTAAGTATTCATTTAATTATAATAGTGTTTGTTTATAAATAAAACAAAAAGCTTAACCTAAATGGAGCATTTAGTTTATGAATCAAAATACATTATTCATAACATTATTATGCTATACCCTGTAGGCCCGTGACATAATGGCGACCGCGTAGATCGATGGATCCAAGAGGTTAATCAACGTTATCCTCTTTAGTCCTATAGATATCATGTTATTTAATAATAATATCAGTCCAGTATTAAACTGTCTCATTGCTGGGCACGGCCCTCTTCTCATGTAAGGCCATAGTCCACTACGCTGGTCCAGTGCGGGTTGGCAGACTTCACATATCTTTGGGAACGTTATAGAGAACTCTCAGATATGGAGGTTTTCGTACGATGTTCATCCAGTCGTATGTCGATTGTTTGTGCCCAGTAACTAAAGTAACTGTGGCACATTTTAATTCACTGATTAGCAGGGTACTTTACGCACTCAACGCTCTCTTGGAGTTAAATCCAGACTGTGACTTGTTTGCGGATGAATGGCAGATGATCATGACAGTATGTTTGGTGTACTATGAGTAGTCGGTGAGTTAGAGGTATAGTTTTAAGGTAGCAAATAACATATGATATTACTTATAATGTATAAACATTTGTCTCTTAATTAGTGTTAGTGACTTGCGGCAGTTCTAAATAAAAACAAATAAATAAATTTATTCAGCTATAAATTTTAGCTTGATACAAGTCTACCACTGTAACCGTACATTATTAGACTTGTGTCAATCTTAAATTTAACCTAAGAAACTTTAACATGGAACAAAATTGTTACTAGCTACCTGCTCAAACTTGGTTAAACGAAGTTAAGTTCAAGTTGTGTTTGTGTACTGTATTTGGGACATCCCCTCTCTCTAGACTAGTCCAGTTTATGATATAGAGTTCCCCTACACGAGCCGTAAGGTTATATTAGGGGAACCGCTGTACCTTCCAGTGCCCGAGAGCACCTTCCGGGACCAGTTATAGACAGGTCTTGTCCCCAAATGTCGATTCCCCACCCTAACCTCAGCGATCCGGTTCTCGTAAGTGAGCTACCTCGTGACACTACCTATTCTGCAGATAGATACCGAAGTAATAAAGCCGCTCACCACTCGCAACTCTAGGAGTTGCTAATGAAAACCTCGCTGAAGCCGACGGAGAAGAAACCTCCCATATCTCCAGTATGGTACTAGAGCTGTGTAAGGCACGCTCACTTCCCGACGTACAGCCATACGTCTACTCAAATAGGCCTACAAGCCGGGTGTGACCCAAGTCACTCCAGCTATGACTCTTACTTGCTGAGCAGGCAAGCGCCCGAGATGCTTTGTGGCAGCGAAGCCATGCTGTCACTTCGCTGAAGATATCTCCGTGCCTCACGCGACCGACTGGTTCGCATTGGCCGCGCATGAGAACGACGCTCGAACGCCACGTGCTTACCGAGCAACGAACATTGTCATTCTCTGCGGCTAACCACATATCCCTGCGAGTCCAACACCAATGTCAGACACCGCGCACTCTAATCAGCGGTCGATAGAACACACGTTTCGAGGCGCAGTGGGCTTCCTGACCCCGCAGTACCCTGATCCAAAGGGGGAGACCCGTAGTTCTCCCGCCGAAACCCTATCTACTCAGGTCTTGAAGATAGGGACAGTGTGTGTGGGACAGTAAGGATTTTAAAACTAGTGGTGACCATAGGGTAGGTCTTGTCGTGTAGTGGCCTGCCGTTTCATACGGCGGGCCGAAACCTCGGCGGGGTCGCGACCGCATGTGCAAGTGATTCGCGCGGCCCCGTCGATAGTGGTTTTGTCGAGGAACACCGTGGTAGGTCTAGTCGGTATTCCGGGAGGTCCATTATCGTCATTTCAACATCTTTCTCTTTTACCCCATGAAGTCCGACATAACCACTTCGCCCGCCGCCGTGGAGAGGAATGCGGCAATGCATTCTCCCAGTTAAAAAAAAACCAAAAAGCTACAAAATTTTCTCAATGTATATACAGGCCTATACCTATAGTCATACAATGTAATAACCTAAACCTAAATTAATAATAAATAATTTAAGTATACCTCTTAAATATAATGATTCCAGTATTTTAATATTTGCGGATATAAAAAATAAAAGTATTCCTTTATCATAACAATACAAATTTTATTACTTGCGCTATGTATGTTTAATCAATTATTAAGCTTATTATTCAAAGGGTCGTAAACGTGTGTCAATGTGAATGCATATTATAAGGACTTAGCTAACACAAATATTCTGAAGTTTCAGCATTTAAACTCCTAAGGGTTACTGAACAACCTAAGGGCAAAAGGTGTCACTCGCGCGTTAAGACACTACAGAAAATTAATTAAAGAGTATTTTATATATTTTATAAAATATAGTAAACGATGCTATAATTGCCGCAATGGTATTTTATGTTAAAATTGCGAGTGAAAGTTAATATTATATGTATAATAAATATATCTATTAAAAGATGTATAGGCCAATCTGCTGAACAGAATTGAATGTCTTTTATATATAATAATATATTTATATTTATAATAATATTCTGTCACATACACACAACACCATATAGCCCAAACTAAGCAGAGCTTGTACTATGGGTACTAGACAATGGATAAACATACATATATACTTTTTTTGTTGTAAATACGTACATATTATACATAGAAACACCCAGACCAAGACAAATATCCATGTTCATGCACACAAATGTTTGACTTGTGCGGGAATCGAACCCACGACCTCAGGCATGGCAGTCGGTTACACTAACCATTACGCCATCGTGGCTGCCAAAGAAAAAAGGTAAGAACCAGTACTTACATAAAATACTAGCTTTTTTGGCGGCTTCGCTCGCGTAAAAGTGAGTTAGGATAACCTTACCTACTTAAAAAAAAGGTTAGTTACTAACTGGTAGTACCTTTTAAAAATAAAATATAGACTATGTTACTCAGTGATAATGTAGTTATCTAATCGTAAAAGAATTTTTTGAATCGATTCTGTAGTTCTTTAGTTAAACAAAAATTTAAATCTTTCCCCTTTATAATATTAGTATAGAAAAGCAAACTAAAATCCACCTCTTATCTATGAAATTAAGTCTAATTATGTAGAAAGGTAGTTTCAGTAACTTTAGTACTGTAATACTCTATTTAGATCTACGCTTATCGTTCTAAAATGCTAATTTAGCTCAGGGTTTTCACAACCTTAATTTCCTTACGAATCACTTTTTAAAATAAATTTTCTTAAATACACATTATATGAAATTACGTTAAAAATCATTACTATTTCCTTAATACTTTCAACCTTTTCTTGATTAGGGCAGCAACTACCACTATTTCTAACCTTCAACTATGGAACAGCGATTAGCCAAGTAACATTTGATAGACACGCAGAGGTCTTAAGATTGATCCTTGAGAGGCTTGACTTTTCGAAAGCAAGTCCGTATTATTTTGCCGCAGCCGAGAAATCAACGTTCGGCAGTAAGTACCTTCGACTCGACCAAGGATACAGTAATTTTACTAATAGGTATTATAAATTTGAAAAGGTTGTGAAGTTGCTTAGATGTTCGTATGTTTGATACTCAATAACACGTAAACAGTTATAGTGAATTGGATAAAACTTAGCACATAAGTTGACCTTACCTTGGATTAGCAGATAGGATACGCTTCATCTAGTGTTGTTAAAAAGCTCGAGCCTCCGAGCCTTAAACTCATTAAAGGCTCAAACTCAAGCCAGGTTCAAGCCTTGTTAGCAGGCTCGAGCTTTAGACTCGAGCCTGACATACAATGCTCGAGTCGCGACTCGAGCCGTCTACCTTTAAGGATCATTATACTACGCTAGCCAAATAAAATATTAAGTAAATGAATTTAAGCCAAAATAATTATATTTTTTTAGAAATAAAATAGAAAATCCAAAGGAAAAAAACATATCCAATAAAAAAAATCACGTCAGATGCTAGTAAGCCCCCGCTGTTTTCAGCATGGATGGGTTTGGTCTCATTTTCTGTAAACGAGGTTTCAGCCGTATCAGTAGTATGTTAAAAAAATAGGTTGTCCATTTCCTTATTCATTTTGAAAAACAAAAGTAACTTTATTAATCATCCACAAAACTACGAACACAATTATGTAATATAATATACAAATTGTACTGCACATTAATTATTTTCATACGAATTGAATGTTCCTTATATTCAAGTAATACTTGTAGTTATAAGTAAATATGGGTAGTCTCAATATACATTGATAGCACTGAATCGGTAAGTTACGTTTCCTGTACAATCAATTACTTAATTATGTAAACTAGAAATAAAAACATACTAAATTGCAATATAAATGATTTATCGTATAGTTAGCCTAACATAATTTCCATTTTAGTAATATAATAAAGGTTTGATAGTTTGTAAAATGTAACATAGGTTAGGGACGTGCTAAATTTTAAACTTAAACTTTGTATCTATAAAATATTCTGATGGAACGGAATACGGTAGATTGCTAAATAAACGAAGGTCGAGCTTCGACTGTAGCCTTCTCTTTAAGGCTCTTGAGCCTTTAGGACTCGAATCTTTAAGGCTCGCGAGCTCTTAGAGCTCGAGCTTTAAAGGTTCACGAGCTTCAACTCGGAGTTCGAGTTCTCGACTCGAAGCTCATTTTCTCAACACTAGTTTCATCCCGATATACTTACCCTGGGATTCACGCAATTAAAATCGCAGCCGGAGACTAATATGTATTTTGCCTTTAGTGTGACTGTTATATAATTGAAAGCGCCAAGTATTTACATTATTACCTATCAAGCCCGGTAGTGAATAACTAATGAATATCATGGTCCTTCATGAATGTTAATTGGCTCAATATATTCAAGAGATAAGGGTAAATAACAATCATTAAAGCAAAACATTTGGTAATGAATTAGGATGAGCCGAAACGAGCTGGCATCTTCAATCTTCATTAAGATTGATGATTGATTCGCTGGCCCAGTAGCATAGTCAAGCGAATGGAACTTTAAAATATGGCCTTAACTAAAATTCCTACCGAACGCAACCGAAACATCGGGGAAAATGTAAAATTAAATTAAATCTAAATAGTTTTAATAATAATTAATTGAATTATTATTAAAACTTAAAAATTTGTAATGTTTAGTAGTAGTAGTAGTGTAACAGTTTTCAAAATTATGTAATATAGTGTCAAATAAAAAACGCGATAAAATCCGTATATAGTAGTTTAATTTCAATAAAATTCCTAGTTGGTAAAATTATTGTATTTGGATCAATCTTTGTGCCACAGAGGACTTTAATGGAAAATGCAGTCAGCGTTTTCCTATACAAAAGTTTACCTCTGTTTTCTCCTTGAATAATGTAACTAAAGCAAAATTCCACTACTGTCCTTTTTATTGAAAAATTTACTTTTGTAGACAAGATCCTATTAAAAATGTTTAAAATTTGCTTTATTATAATTTTGTTCTCCAGACAAATATATTAACTAAATATAAATATATAAATAAGGATGCAGAAGAAAACGAGGTGATGATTTTGACAATTTTGCATAGTTCGAGCTCAAACTACCTGAATATTGAACTAGGTGAACTATTTTGATCTAAAGCGGACTGTATAATAACTACTAGCAGGTTTTGAAATAAAACGCAAACTGTAGCTTGATCTGAGGTTCATTTATTGTAAAATGTCATTGACCTTATATAGTACAGCCGGTAACGAAACCATAGCGCGATTCAGACTTATGGTATAACGCCATCTATCGAGTGTTGACTCAAACTTTTTTTATTTACATTATGATTTTACTTTATAATTACATTTGCTCTTGAACATACCGCCCACCAAGGACATGTAGTGACGGAATGTCCTTCTTACATTCAATGTTAATAATTCTCGATACAATATTTATATATTATAACGGCTTAAAACAAATAGGTAAGATAAAAGCGTCAACATAAACTCGATAAGATAAACTTTAACATGAATATGCTACAAATTGTGAAATTTTTAAAACATATAACAATGGTTATTAGACCTAAAACACGGCTGAAATTTTGAAAACATGAAATTGAACTTAAACTAAAAACATAAGTACATAAAATGATCTATGACCCAAACAATACATATTTCATGCATGGTCAATAGGCAGAATAATTAATTTATTAATTGGTCTTTTAATCGTAGACAATTTAGTCCGCAGGGTGACGACACGAGTGACATTATCATCACCTGTATGCTTCTCTACTACGCGTCCTAGGAGCCAACGACTTGGTGGCAAATCGTCTTCTTTTACTAAGACGATGTCCCCTAATTTTGGCTCGGGTATTTTGGTTGACCATTTATACCTGTTCATGAGACCAACTAAGTACTCCTGGGACCATCGTTTCCAAAAAGTTTGTACCATTTTTTGGACAAATTGCCATCTTGTTAGAGAATTAACATTTGAACTGGAGAAATCTGAGTCCGGTATATTAAGTAACGGTTCTCCAATTAAAAAATGTCCTGGAGTCAAGGGTATTGGGTCACCAGGTTCATCCGAGTGAATGACACTCATCGGCCGAGAGTTCAAGCATGCCTCGACTTGGGTAAGGAGTGTACTCAATTCCTCATACGTGAGTGTCGAGTCACCAATAACCCTTTTGAGGTGAAACTTGGTGGACTTCACACCTGCTTCCCACAGACCACCGAAATTGGGCGCGTGTGGAGGAATAAAATGCCATTCGGTGCCATTAGCTTCCAGATGTGCTATTATAGATGGCTGTGATTTTGCCAATTGCTGTAGCTCTCGTGAAGCTCCAACAAACGTGGTGCCATTGTCGCTCCACAGTTTCGAGCAATGACCTCGTCTTGATACAAAACGTCGAAAGGCGGCTAAGAACGCTTGGGTGCTCATGTCGCTTACGACTTCGAGATGTATCGCTCGCGTAGACATACAAATAAAAAGGCATATATACCCCTTGTAGGAGTGATGGCCACGACCTTTGGTTGTCCTTACATTAATAGGGCCAGCATAGTCTACGCCACTATGCAGGAATGGCCTTGCTGGAGAACATCTCACCGATGGGAGAGAACCCATAAATGGATGTCGAACAGTAGCTCTTTGTTTGGCACACGTGACACATTGCCGTACGTGCTTTTTGACCAAACCCCTAACACCAATGATCCAGTAAGCAGTTCTCAAGTATGTGATCATAAGCTGAGGACCTCCATGAAGAGTCTTACTATGAGCATCTGCTACAATCAAGTTGGTAAGGTGAGACATATGCGGTAAAACTATCGGATGTTTAATTTGTTCTTCCAATTGAGCCTTTTCTAGCCTTCCTTGAACTCTAACTATACCCTTGTCGTCTAGATAGGGAGATAATGATTTTAACTTGCTTGATTTTATCTGTACATAACCTTTAGTTTGTAATTGTAAATATTCTTCTGTAAATACTTTTCTTTGTGTGACCTTAATACAACTTTCTAATGCCCTTTCTAATTCATATTTTTGTAAATAAACTGTTTTATTTTTTACTTTAGTTAAGAATCGACGGCAATAAGCAATTACCCTTATGAGTCTTTGTAAACTCGAGAATCGTTCAAATATGTCGTTCTCGTCAAATACAACAGCTACGTGTGCCTTGACGCATTGTTCTAGATCTACATCTAAATAATTTGGCCTTTTATATAAAACAACGCCTTCTTTCAGAAACTGGGGACCAGTGAACCAAAGCTTATTTTCCCTGAGCAAACTTGGCAATGTTCCTCTTGACGCGCAATCAGCTGGATTGTCGTTGGTTGCGACATGAAACCATTGAGAGGGTTTTGTATGTGTCAAGATCTCTGAAGTGCGATTAGCGACGAAGGTTTTCCATTTGCTTGGATGACTGTTCAGCCATGCTAGAACGATGGTGGAGTCTGTCCAAGCCCTTACGTTATCGCTTGATATCTTTAACACTTCGGCTGTTTCTGCTAACAATCTTGACAGTAGTACTGCACCACATAGCTCTAAGCGGGGTATACTGATTTGCTTGATGGGTGCTACCCTGGTTTTAGCAACAACTAAAGCAACCTTGACCTGGTTCTTGCTGTCGATAATTCGCAGGTACACCACTGCTGAATAGGCTGCCTTTGAAGCGTCACAGAACCCGTGTAGTTCTAGGTTATCCTTCTCGTTTGTACCTAGCCAACGAGGTATCTGCACCGCGGTAAGCAGAGATAATTCTCTTCGGTAAGTCATCCACTCCTCTAACAGATCGGTGGGTATTGTATCATCCCAGCCAATTCCTGTGAGCCATAACTTCTGGATGATAATTTTCGCAAGGACTACACAAGGAGATAACCACCCCAACGGATCAAACAATCGTGCTATGTCTGAAATTACAGCTCTTTTTGTTACAGTTGTCAGTGGAGGTGGCAGAGACACCGTGTATTGAAAGGAATCACTGCTACGGTTCCAGGTAAGTCCTAATATTTTCATTACGCTATCAATTTTTAATTCTAAGTTTTTGTTCTCTATCTGTTCCTTGTTGTCCTTATCTTTTGTTCTGTCTGTAGCTTTAATAGTGTGATCTAATTGCTTCTTTGTTTCTAATGTGTTTATTATGTCTAAAAGTTGCTGATTGTTACTACTCCACTTCTGTAATTCGAACTTTCCTTTTAGTAGTAAATCTGTAATTTCCCGATAAATCCTTACTCCTTCTTTTACCCGGTAACATCCGGTCATGAGGTCATCCATATAAAAGGATGTTAAAACCCTGTCCGCAGTGAGAGGGTAGTTTTCACCCTCATCATATGCAATTTGGTGCAGAGTCCTCACTGCTTGGAACGGTGCTGAAGCGGTTCCGAACGTAACGGTGAGTAACTCGTAGTCCTTAATTTCAGAGTCAGAATTATCACGCCACAGTATTCGCTGATACATGGTGTCCTCATCAGCAACCCTTACCTGTCTGTACATTTTAATTATATCAGCTACAAGAGCAACAGGATACAACCTCCATCTCATTACGGTGTGCCTTAAATCTGCCTGCAAAGTAGGTCCAGTCATAAGGGTATCATTTAATGAGACACCTTTGCTGTTCTTCTCTGAGGCATTAAACACAACCCGTACCTTTGTAGTCGTCTTGTCGTCGCGTATCACTGCATGGTGAGGTAAGTAAACTGCTACTTCTTTATTATTGTCCTTTTCTTCTACAGGTCTCATATGATCTAGATGTAAATATTCTTTTATAACTTTAGTGTACTGTTCCTTTAATTGTTTGTTTTTGTGTAACCTTTTCTCTAATGACTTAAATCTACCTTCAGCTATAGCTCGAGAATTACCAGCCTTACATGGTGGATCATCGTCGCGAAAAGGTAATCTCACAACGTACCTACCATCATCTAATCTTGTGGTGGTAGCGCTATAAAACTCCTCGCACCTTTGTTCTTCTGGACTTAATATTTTCGTTGTATGAGGTTGCTCTTGAATTTCCCAAAATTGCTTGAGAATATCATCTTCGTTGACCTTAGCATGCAATACGCTAATATTCATGCTTGAACTATTTGATCTATTAATTGAACTATTTACAGCTCCTGATAAGATCCATCCTAACGTCGTGCTCTGCGCGATCAACGTAGAAGAGGGACTTCTCATCATACCTTCTCTAAGGATGCAGCTATAGACATCCGCACCCAATAAAAGATCTATTTTATTGGGTTGATTGAACTGGGGATCGGCTAGATCTTTAGTATTGATACCTATCCATTCTAACCCACTACCACTTATGCTTTGTTCCGGTAAATATGAAGTAATTTTACTGAGAACGTAGGCATTAAGTGAAAGGGTGAACTCAGGGTCGACCCTTGAACTAATTTTCAGATTTACCATGTACTTGGCAATGGTTGATCTACTACCCAGACCTGACACGATTCCGCAAATAGGGATCTTTTTCAGTCTGAGGTATTGAACTGTGGCCTCTGTGATTAAACACGCTTGAGACCCTTGGTCAAGCAAAGCTCTGACCAAATGAAAGTTACCCGTCCTGGACTCAGCATTTACTAGCGCGGTGGCTAGTAAAACCTGTTTCGGTACGGAAACTCTATCGGTCGCTAAACATGATACCACAGGATTAATAGCACTAGTTGATGGACTAGTACTAATTGTAGTCACGTCAGCTGCAATGTTCTGTTTATTTGCAGATTCGCTCGATTCTAAGTGCAGCAAAGAGTGGTGACGTCTTTGACAAGCCTTACAAGTGGTTTGCTTCTTGCAATTGTGAACCGTATGATTGCCACCTAAACAATTGAAGCAAATATTATGCTTACTGACAAACTCTCGTCTAGTGACAACTGGTTGCTTTGCAAATCTTTTGCAAAAGCAAAGTTTGTGGGACTCCGAGCAATATTCACACCGTAGGTTGTTTGAACTCATGGCTACCATAATTTTAGGCTTGTTTGAACCCTGAACTTGATGCGATGTGACTCTCTTAGGCTCTATACATTCAAACGCGCGAAACCTATTCTCTAAAAAGTTGGCAAATTGCTCATAAGTAGGCAACTCATTCGAGTCTTGATTATTGATGCTGAGTTCCCACTGTTTTCGCGTTTCAGCATCAAGTTTAAAAGCAACAATATGGATGATGATAATGTCCCACGTGGAAACATTTACATTTAAATTCGAAAGTGCACTAAGACAATCATTGGTGGTGTCAAGTAGCTCTTTTAAGCCTGTCGCAGACTCAAAAGATAACCGCTTCTGACTAAACAATCGCTTCAATATACAATTTGACAGATATTTTTTATTACTGTAACGCCGTTCTAATTTTGCCCAACACTGGGTGTAGTTTAAATCAGATATCTCCTTATGTCTTACAAATTGTTCTGCTTCCCCAGTAAGGTGCGCCTTTAAATAATGCATTTTTTCTACATTATCCAATGTTTCATTTTTGTCTATAAGTGAAACAAATAAATCGCGAAATGTAGTCCATTCGCTATAATGACCACTAAATGTAGGAATTGAAATTTTAGGCAACTTTACAGAACTCTTAGACGTACCGACGGTTTTAGACGACTTTGTTGACTCTTTATCTACCTTACACATTATTTTATTTAATTGCGATTTGATTAAACATTTATAAGTTATATATGTGTCCTCAGTAGTATCATAAATTTCTAAATATTTTTGAACATCCTGTGCCTTAAAATTCTCATGAAGCTTTGTGTTGTTTTCTTTAAATGAAGCCCAATCGTTTTCTAATAACTCAAGTTTTGTCTCCATATATTCCAGAGTCAACCTATCTTTAGGACATTTTTTAAAATTAGATAATCCTCTCTGTATAATACCTTGGATATCCTTTAAAACATTTACTAAGCCCTCCATCTTGTAAATTTATCACAAAACAAAGCCAAAAATATTCAAAATAATCTACCGACACACAAACGAGTGTTAAAACAAACAAAATAATACTTGTAAACCAAAATCTAAAATGTGTATATATAAAACTACAAACAAAACAATATTTCTAAACCAATAAAAATATAAGAAGCAAAAGCAGCAACTTGTAAAAATACAAATAAAAACACAAGTGGTAAAAATATTAAAATGTAACCCTTGTAAAACACTTAGCGAATATAATCTAAAACAACTGAACTAATAAATAAATTTTCTAAGTGGCAAAAAGCGTCTAAAATTTTACAAGTGTTTTGCACTATCTTTACTGTCGGCGGAAATCGGGCATAGGTTCCCCGTTCCCTCGTTTTTTATAAAACTATTCTAAGTCTAAACTAAACAACAAGCATGCATTATACTACAAACTAACTTAAAACTACAAAGTCTTTCTATCTTCAATTATTTTTCCAAGTTTAAATTGTCTTGTAAATAAAGTTCAAATTTCTAGTTTTAATCACTTGCACTATTTTACTTTGTTAATAAATAATTGTACTCACGCAACTTCACTGACTCACTCAATATGTGGCTGAATGCCACTTTCCTCCAAGTAACCGGTAGCGCCCTCTATTGAGACGTCTAGTTGAACTCCAACAATGTCCTTATTATCGTTTGTACAGAAGATGTCCTCTTAATCGACTCCAACAAGCAGCTACAGCTGCTGGCGATACAACTGATTACCGCAATCAGTTGAAGCGCTTCAACAGCGCGTGTCTCGACTCCTGCGCAGCGATCCACTGCGAGTCTGAGACAACGGTCGGCTTGACCGTGTGAACTAAAAAATGGCCTTTGAACACAATCGGCTCGTAAGGTCCAATGAATATTGAACTAGGTGAACTATTTTGATCTAAAGCGGACTGTATAATAACTACTAGCAGGTTTTGAAATAAAACGCAAACTGTAGCTTGATCTGAGGTTCATTTATTGTAAAATGTCATTGACCTTATATAGTACAGCCGGTAACGAAACCATAGCGCGATTCAGACTTATGGTATAACGCCATCTATCGAGTGTTGACTCAAACTTTTTTTATTTACATTATGATTTTACTTTATAATTACATTTGCTCTTGAACACTACCTAACTAATGCTACACTGAAGCTAGCTTTTACGCACATTTATATTTCGTTTGATCCCAGCCGGACAACAGCAGATCTGTTAAAAACCTTGTCGTTAAATAGATTGATACCGTTTTTATTCTTAATTTATATAGGGCTTCTTCTTCTCTCTTAGCCTTTATTATTCCCAAGTCACTTGGGGTCGGCTTTTCTGGTCTAACCGGATTTGACTGGATATCAGTTTTTACACGGAGCGGCTGCCACCTGGCCTCCGCAACCCGAAGGTTAACGATACCCTAAAGCTAGACGAGGGTCAGGATATTAGAGGGTACTGACTTTCCCAATAACGACTGCCATAGATGTTCATGGCAGCCGGGACCAACGGCTTAACGTGCTCTCCGAGGCACGGAGCAGGCGATAATTGTCAATCAATACTCACATAATTTAGAAAAGTCATATAACTTCCGAAAGTCAGAGGTGCGCGACGTGGGTTCGAACCCGAGACCCTCTGCATTGCAGTCTGTTGGTCTCCCCACTGAGCTACCGCTGCTATTTATATAGGGCTTATAGTCCCATAATAATATGATGTTCTCCAAAACGAATTTCAATTATGGCAGCCAATATGCGCAGTAGTTATTATAGTGCACAAGTGTGTGCGCAAATATACGTAAGTGCACTCTATGATTTTCTTCTATATCTTAGATATAGAAATCAGAATATTAAGATTTCTTAACAGAAAAACTCAATAACTTCTAGTTGGTCTGACACGGAATTCGAACCCGGGGACTCATGCATAGCAGTTGCATTTACTACCACTACGCCATGGAGAAAGTCACATTACAAGAGTTTTGATGTCTAAATTTGAAGTCCATGTTACGCACACGAAATGAAAAAAGAAACGCGCATGATTCGGTAAAATCTCATTAAATACAATAATCATTGCCGGTAATCGCTGTGAATTGGCGCAATTTATTGCCGCGGGGATCGATACCCGCAACATTTTGTGCATTGGTAATGTTGAGTTGATTATTTCATTCGGTGCGGTCAGTCTATAGATGGGTGACCGCTTAGTGGTATTTCATCTGAGCGTCTCCGTGCTTAGGAGGGCACGTAAAATGTCGGTCCCGGTTGTTGCCAAATTGACAGCAGTTGTTAAGCCATGTCAGAGGCCTACGGGAGGCATGAATAACTCTTGACAACAGGTTGGCCCTAACCACACGAATAGAAGAAGAATGGGAGTTAAGGAACAGAGAGTGCAATTGTGTTTGCACACACACTTGTGCACTATAATATATCCTGCGTAGATGGCCAGTCTCCGTTAAGACTGGCCGCCGTGACCAAAATTCGGTCTGGAGGACATTACATATTTATGTATACTTGCTAATACTGGCAGAGTGGCGCAGTAGTAGTATTGTCGAGGTCTTGGGATCAATTGACGGCCGGCCAAACTGTTATTAGGATTTTATGAGACCATAGTTGGCGAAATTTCGGTGAAGCATATTTGCTTGAAAGGTCTCCAGGCATATATATGTTTATATAGACATGTATATATTTGATTAATTGATTGGTTTGATATATTATATTATTTAATTATGAAGCAGGATTTTAAACTTAGTACTTAGGCTCTAGAAACTATTATCTAACCTAATAATGTCATGCTACTAAGAATTTCTCGTTTCTTTAAAACCTATTTTTGTCCGATCTGAGATTCGAAATTACGACCCTATGCACAACAGTCGCATTCACTACCGCTACGCCAAAACAGTCTTAATTTTTATCGAATAGAGCAACTGTAATCTAGCTCAAACATTTAAAATGACTGCATTTAAAATGACTGCGTAATTGGTCTCGCAACGCAGTCTGGTATAATTTGATTCTCGCGTTCAGAATTCCTCAAATTATACAAGTAATTTAATCAATCTCTCCGTGACCATGGCTGCTGAAAAGCAACCGAAACGTCGGGGAAAATGTAAACTTAAATATAAATAGTTTTAATAATAATTTAATTAGCTTGAAAATTAATAAAGTTTAATTGTAGTAGTAGGGTAACAGTTTTCAAAATTATGTAATAAAGTGTCAAATAAACAACGCGATAAAATCCGTATATAGTAGTTAAATTTCAATCATTTATTCAAGTACATACGTATGAGTAAGGCCTGTATATATTCAAAAAGCCAGGCTGAGATGTATTTACACCCTCATATCACCAGCTGCAGCTGTATTATGTTTTACTATAGGTCTTACATAATTTGGAGACAGAAAATCCCAATAGCACTTTGCATGAAGCGGGAATCGCACTTGAGACAGCATAGCAGTCGCATTCCTTACCGCTGCGCCACTGAGACAGTCCCGATTTTAATCGAATAGAGCATCTGTAATCTAGCACAAACATTTTAGGTGATTGCGTAATTGGTCTCGTGACGCAGTCAGACAAGTCTTATTTGATTTTCCCGTTTAGAAATTCTTAGCAACATGGAGACTGGATATGTGCTTGGTAGACGACGACCTCTTAATTTAATTAAGTGAGGTGCTCATAGCCAGTTGCACTCACTGATCGGTAAACGATTAGTTAGGTTAAGCACGTTGGGTGCGGTCAGTCTATAGATGGGTGACCGCTTAGTGGTATTTCATCTGAGCATCTCCGTGCTTCGGAGGGCATGTAAGAAGTCGGTCCCGGTTTTTGCCAAATTGACAGCAGTCGTTAAGCCATGTCCTCTGACATGGCTTAACGACTGCTGCCTCTGGTAGGCCTCTGCCTACGGGCAGCTTGAACAACTCTTGACAACAGTTTGGCCACTAACCACACGAAAAAAAGAAGAAGATTTAATTAAGTAACTAGTTTCTGCCCAAGGCTTCGCCCGTTTGTATTCCCAGGGGAACACATAGGAATAATGAAGGCAAATACAAAGTATCCTACGTATTAATCCAAGAATTGATCTATCATTGTGTATGGTTTCATCCAAATCTGTTTAGAGACTTCCGCATGATTGGTTAACAAACATCGAAATCTATATCTATATGTATAAAACGAGAAGGCCTTGGTAACATTTTTATTTACTGACTATATTATTTGATTTATCGGGAGCAGCAGGGTTGATTGAAGAAGACACCAATGACCTGTAATAAGCATAACAAAGTGAGCGACTGTGCCCGCAATAATTATCTTGTGCGTTTTATTTGCGAATTGACATCCTATTCAATCAGACGTGTGACGTATTTATTTCCACTTAACCCTTCTGACTATAGAGTCAGTATAGATAGACATGTGGTCATTTGGACACAAAGACCCATAATACACCACAAACCCTTTACCCGTGACTGATCTACACCTTTTATAACTCATAATTTGATATTTTCATACAAAACACAAATCCTTCTCTCTTAGCCTTTATTATTCCCAAGTCACTTGGGGTCGGCTTTTCTGGGCTACCCGGATTTGACTCGATATCAGTTTTTACACGGAACAGCTGCCACCTGACCTCCGCAACCCGAAGGCTAACGATACCCTAAGGCTAGACCAGTGTCAGGATATTGGAGGGTACTGACTTTCCCAATAACGACTGCCATAGATGTTCATGGCAGCCGGGACCGACGGCTTAACGTGCTCTCCGAGGCACGGAGCAGGCGATAATTGTCAATCAATACGCACATAATTTCCAAAAGTCATATAACTTCCGAAAGTTAGTGGTGCGTGACGTGGGTTCGAACCCCAGACTCTCTGCATTGCAGTCTGTTGGTTTCCCCACTGAACTATCGCTGCTACTACACAAATATTAAAATAAAATAAATAACAAAAGAAAGCAACGGCATAATCAAACAACACATCGGCCAGACGCATGCAATTTGTAAAAATACATTTTCGGAAAAAGTATTTATTTTTGGTAAAAGCAAAGAAAACACTGGTAAAAGGTTACTAGTATTTTTATTTAACCCTGTATACATCTTATTTATTGGTAAAATTGACTCCATAAAGTTCATTATGTGGACCCATTGTGAGCGTTATCTCTCTAAAAAAATCTTGCCTACACAGCCGCTCTCGAATAATCCATTACCTATCATTTAAAGATTTCCTTTACGCAAGTCCTGCGAGAGTTCAATCGATCTATGTTGTTTAAAACAGTCATCAATCTTTGGCTGACGTATCCCTGTGTACATTCTATGATTAGAGGTAGGTTAGACGTTTGAAATATATACCTACAGTCTCACAGATCAATCCAACATTTCGGCAATTATGATTTGAAAACTAGCATAATACGGATGATGAAATGGGCTCGACATTGCTAGCTTCAGGTTTCGTGTAAAGAAATGCTCAGCAGAAACATGACATCGGGATCTGTTCGTGGTGTACTGCAATAAGTCTGCCCTCTGTAATAAAACCATAGCCAGCTAAATATAAGTGTAATACTGTCTCTGCCTACCGCTTCAAAGATATAGGCGTGAGACCATGTATAATATTCTATCACATACACACAACACCATCTAGCCCAAACTAAGCAGAGCTTGTACTATGGGTACTAGACAATGGATAAAAATACATATGTATATCTTTGTTTTTTGTAAATACATACATATTATATATAGAAACACCCAGACCAAGACAAACATCCATGTTCATGCACACAAATGTTTGACTTGTGCGGGAATCCAACCCGTGATCTCAAGCGTGGCAGTCGGATACACTAACCACTACTCCATCGAAGCCGCCAATGTATGACCAACTAATAACTCAGTTCGGAGGTCGCTTTCGAACTTTCTCGTAAAATAGAGAAAGAATCTAAGCAGCATACCTGTATACCTTGAGGCGCTCATTGCCAGTTGCATTCACTAATCGGTAAACGATTAGTGAGGTTAAGCAACGTTGGGTGTGGTCAGTCTATAGATAGGTGACCGCTTAGTGGCATTTCATCTGAGCGTCTCCATGCTTCGGAAGGCACGTAAAAGGTCGGTCCCGGTTGTTGTCAAATTGACAGCAGTGTATAAGCAATGTCAGAAGCCTACGGGCGGCTTGAACAACTCTTGACAAAAGGTTGGCCACTAACCACACGAAAAGAAAAAAAGAAGACCTGTATCTCCATGCTCCAGAGAACACGACGTTCCGTCACTCCCAGTTGTCATTTGAACTGTCGTTCAAGTCGTTGAAACAAACCAGTTCAGAAATGAAAGCGGAGTTTCTAAAGACGGAAACAATAGGTTCGTCTCACACTAGTATTGGCTTCTACCTTTTTGTTGGTGTGGAATTTTGTTCAATAAAGGCATTCTTCTTTTCTTTTAACGCTTGCCTGTTCGACTTGGCTTGAATGTAAGCTTTAGACAGCTTTGTGGATTTATAGAGCACTAGTCCCTGGTAGCGAATTTGGCTGCGTGAATTTTATAAGAACGAGTTACCGGGAAAAAAAGTATCTTATTTATTCATACAGGATATTGTTTATCGGTATGCCACGTTTCGCTCAAAACCGTTCAACAGTTAAAGTGTAATTGATTAACAACCACACGTGCGTTCACATTTATATTTGACTAGTCTCTGTTCTTGGCTTTCCTTGAGTGAATCCCATGAGAACGTACGCCAAGTTAAGAGTATCCTATGTGTTAAACAAAGTTTATCTGTGTAAACTTCATATATACATATGTATATACTTAATGGTTTATGCATAATTGAGTTACAAACATATAAACGTTTTATAGCGTAGTTGTGAATTAATAATGTAAAAAAATATTAGAATTTATAGAGGTTTATGTAAAAAATAAACTGAAATAAATTAATTTTAATAAATTTTCACGTTTGCAATAGTAATAGGATATGTCGTTGAAAAATAAAGTATCAACTTATTATTGATCATGAGTACCTTGATATAGTGCTATAAGTTTGACGAACTAAACTTTTAAACTGGTTGGCACTTATGTTGCAAGCAATCGCAAGTTCCCAGGTTTAACTGCCAGCTCGGACAAAGTTTTATTGGTTGTTTCATCCAAAAATATCTAAAAAGCAATAACTGACCCACTATTACATGGGACTTAAAAATATTACACATATATAACCCTTTAGTACAGGCGTGGCTTGTTGCTATTTTATAACTAAATATCAAATGAACGTGTAATATTGTCAGCCCTATATACTGTCCCACTGCTGGGCACGAGCTTATCAGTAAGAGTATGGGTTGACAGACTTCACGTATCTTCAAGAACATTATGGAGAACTCTCAGACATGCAGTTTTCCTCACGATGTTTTCTTCCCCGTTAAGGCAAGCGCCAATTCACTATTTAATACGCTCTGTAGGATTAATCTTATATGTCCTAAATAAAAAAGTCCTTGATAGGTATTGATAAATATATATTTACCAGTAACAAATTTAATAAATACATATTGAGCTACGACCTAACTGAGTGGTTGCGGGAGACAACTCCGCGCGACGCTACTGCATACTTGCGCCCGACTATATAAAACTTAAGTGTCAGTAGTATCACTACTCGCACATAACTACGAAATGCCTTGGGATCGACCCAGAAACCCTTGCAACTAGTCAAACGGCCTCCTAGGAGCCTATCGCTGTTTTTACAAGAACATTACTACCCTAACCTTACATTATTGTTACACGCTGTGTATGCATTATCGTGGATATTTTAAAAGCGGTTTAAAAAAGCTTACTGGGGTCCAAATGAATATTTATGAGAATAACATGGCGCAGTCGTTATTTTTACACGCTTGTCTAAACTTCAAATGCTGCGCTGTTATAAAACTGTCTGTTTCTACGTAATAATTAACTTTATTTTTATTTAAAAGGAGGTAGTAAATTCTGGCTGCGTTTGGTACGAGCATCTATTGCTTCAATGAGAATATTCGTGAGTTTTTTTACATGCATACACAGTCTACAAATACATGCCTATTTTCTCGAAGGGATAGGTATATCGTAGCTGATGAATTAATATGGTTACCAGATATGGTTTTATGTGCAACGTTAAACGTCGACCGGGCACAGCTCTAGACTATGTTTTAATACTAAAAAAAAATATAACATGGGCTAGGATTATGGAGACCCAGTGGAATAAGTTAGCATTAAAGAATTGTGTTTATTGATAATACTAGCGGTTGAAATTCGACCAAAATTCCTAAGCTTGCTACTTTGTTATCTGTTTTTCTCTATCTTTACATATATAAATCTTCTGTGGGTGTGTTTGTGATTAAACTCCTCCTAAACGGCTGAATCGATTTTGATGAATTTTTTTTGTGTGTTTAATTGGATTCGATAATGGGATAAATTTGGTTTTTTTTTGAAGTGAAACTTTCTTTATGCGTGTTGAGTACTTTTTGGGTGCACAAAAATCATGGAACTCGCGTCATCGTCACCAAAAGCATTCAAAATTCAAAAATAATAATCTAATAGCTCGACGATACAATTCACAAGTTACTTAGTTGTCACTTCTATCGGCAGTCCCCAAAGACTGCCCCGCATGTTATTTTTTTCTTGTTTACTGGACAACGTCTGGCGGGACAGCTAGTTACATATAAATAAGGTATAGGTAACCATAGTCACAAGGAATTGTACGACGTCAGACGAACAATATCGAAATACTACGAACGCGATTCGACTGCGTGTGTCAAATGCATGGTTGTGTGCGTGTAGTGTTTTTCATTAATTTAATGTATTTCTAATGCATATTTTATAAAATATTAAGATTGGCCCCTCCTTCTCCATATAAACTTTAACTGTGCCAAATTTCATACTCCTCCTTCAGCGCAATTTTCGTAAAAAGGGTTACAAAGGTTTTGCTTTACATATTAATATATAGATTCCTACAGTATATAACAAAATTTAATAAACCTATTAAAAATAAAAATCATTGTATTGAATAATGAAGTACAGGTATTTATTGTATATATACAGATATTTACTTTTTGAATTATTTTCTTTGTTATGTTATCTCGTATAATCGAAAAAACTCGAGTGCTTAAAGAAGAATTATTCGAGATTACATAACAATAAATAATAATTCAAAAAGTAAATATCTTTAGTAATAGGAGTGAAAAAAAACAGTGTAAAAAGAAACTAAACTATCTTTTTAGTTTTTTTATAAATGCCCTTAAGTTTTAAAATACGTACCTTGGTTTTTTTCTGATAGCTATTATAGCTTATCCTATTACCTGATTTCGACTTGACGTCGACTTCTGACAACCTGTATAACACTGCCTGATCCGGAAATCGATCCCAAGATATTATGCACAGCAGTGTCGTATTCATTACACTGCGCCACCTGTGAGGTAGTTCAAGAAATCTTACACACGGATTATATTATAAATTAAATGAGAGTAACTAAAGCAAGAGATATATGCCCGAATAGGAAGTCCAAAACCGTAGACTCTGCCTGCCTCTCCAGGAAACAGGCATAAGTCTATGTATGTGTATTACACATAACCAAGCAGCATATACCCGCCAAGGGACATCCATATACAATCCCTCTAAGATTTAGCCTCTACTCAAACTGTCCAACATTTGCCATTACCATGCACAAAACTTAAAGAAACCTTTTATCGGCACAAATATTCTATTCTCCATAGTTAATAAAACTTTTCGTTTAATCAACTGTTACAAACCTTCTACCCTGGCGACCCGCGTACGAAAGTTAAAACCCAGCCGGAAAGGGGAGGGAAAGCTCGGCAAAAAAAATAAAAAAATTAACGGATAACTTTTGCTTTCGCCTTTTTTTGCTAACCGTACTAATTAGAACAAAATGCGTATATACGTACTTTTTAATGTACGTTCTTGGTACAGGTGTGTCTTTTTAAATCTGGTACTTCATGGTGCCATTTGGGTGAAGAATTTTCTTTTTGTTTTTGTAGAAGTTTTTCTTGAATCTACCTTCACTTATTAGTTCATTTACTTCGGTTGAATGATTTTTACAGATAAGCTTATTCTTGCAGCTTTTCCTGCAATTGCCTGAGATTTAAGTAAATGACAGTTAAGACGCTATGCAATACCCATCAAATATTTATGTTTGAAATACTTTCACGTAGTTGCTGATCCTTACCTGTAAATTGTTAGAGTGCCAGACGTAATTAAAAAACTATTGCTTCAGGCCGCCGATGTGCTGTTGCGACTTTATAAGATATGGATATTAGAAACTGTTGAACTTATCGTAATTTTGTACACATCATTTATAGAAAACTGTTAGGTACAGTTTATGAAGATGGTTGTTATACGATCAAGCAGTAACTGTTAAACGTACTTGAATTAAAGTTCGTACATAGCTAGTCTGGATGTACATGGCTAATATATACAAAAAAGGGAAATAAAATACATAACACTCCTGAAAAAGAAAACTATCGTAAGGAAGAAGATCATTGCTTTTTAACCCTTTCGCTGTCCCGTGATAGACACAATAGAAAATCTATTGTTATGTATCATATGTGATTCATCGGACATGAGGGAGATATTGAAAGGAGAACGATTGCGGGCAACAAACAACTCTATGCGCTTTTATGAACAGTCGAAATGTTTCTGAAAAGGCACGTTTGGCTGTTCATAGAGGACTATTAGTGCCCACGCTTATGTATGGAAGTGAAAGTTGGGTATGGCAAAAGAAGCATGAGAGCAGAATAAATGCTGTAGAAACGAGAGCGCTGAGAAATATATGTGGTGTGACTCTGAAAGATAGAATAAGGAATAGTGTGATTAGAGAGAGATGCGGCATGAAAGTGGATATAGTGACAAGAATAGAAAAGGGTATGTTAAGCTGGTTTGGGCATGTAGAAAGAATGGACGAGGAAAGACTGACTAAGAAAGTTTATAAGGCTAGTATGAAAGGAACAGTCGCAAGAGGAAGACCTAGGCGCACGTTTCTTGATCAGATCGGAGGCGTTCTGGACAAAGGCCAGGTTAAGAGCACCTTGACGGGCATGTATGAGGAATGTGATGAAAGTGAATGAAGCCAGAGAAGTGTGTCAGTATCGTAGCAAATGGAAATCTGTAGTCTCTGCCTATCCCTCTGGGAAACAGGCGTGAATCTATGTATGTGATTCATCGGACAGGAAACCAGTTAATTTTGGCTTCACGGATGGCGTAGTAGTAAACTAATACGCCATCTTTTAAACGGTCGCCTCAACACTGCCACTGCGTATGAATCCCGCACGAGACAATAATTTTTGTGATCCATAAATGGCTGGTTTGAGTGTGGAAATTCTTTGTGTCTGTTGTTTGAATATTTGCAGAGTCCTCAGCGATACAGGACTTGCATTTCTTAAAAAGAAAAGATAATAATATTATATGAAAAAAAAAACAGTAATGAGATTTGCAGCTATAGAATGATATAATTATTCATAATGTACATATTAGCTACTAAACAATGTGTATTATCGTTCGAAAACAGAAAACGTATGATACATAGATAAAAGTCCCGGTTTTACTTTAAAATACGATTACGATGCTTTATATATTTGGAATAAAGTGATTATTGCCTAGCGTGGAAGTTAAAACTGCCGTTTGATAAAGATTGTCGGTTAAGCGAGCGCTTATTTGATAAGCTTTAACTGTTTCCATGAAAAATAATTAACTGCTTCCGTGGCGCAGCGGTAGTGAATGTGACTACTGTGCATGAGGTCTCGAGTTCAAATTCCGGCAAAAATATTGAGTTTTTCTGTTTAGAAATCTCAATACAACCCCGGAGTTAAGAAGTTGGCGGTGTTAGACACCCCCGTACCTCAGAAAGCACGTAAAACCGTTGGTCCTGTCGACGTCAAGCCGGAGTCAGGTAACAGGCTAAGTTATAATCTATATATTAATACGTGAAGCAAAAATGTTGTACCCCTTTTTACGAAAATTACGCGGACGGAGGAGAATGAAATTTGGCACAGCTAAAGTTTTTATGGAGAAGGAGGGGCGAAACCTAATATTTTTATAAAATATGCATTAGAAATACATTAAATTAATGAAAAAACATTACACGCACACTTACATGCATTTGACACACGCATCGAATCGCGTCCGTAGTATTTCGGCATTGTTCGTCTGACGTCGTACAATTCTTTGTAACTATGGTTACCTATACCTTATTTATATATAATAAAGAAAAAAGAAAACAAACTGGCGAGCTTAGGAATTTTGGTCGAATTTTGACCACTAGGCGACCGCTAGTAGCTATATAAATACGTCACTTAGATATTTTTAAATATTTTTCTGATTGCTTTTATAACTTAGCCTGTTAACTGATTCCGGCTTGACGTCGACTTCTGGAACATCCTGTATGTACATATGTTATCCTTACTTATAAATTCGAGAGTAACTCTGTCTGTCTATCTGTCTGTTACCTTTTCACGGCTAAACGATTCAATCGAATTGGATGAAGGTACAAAGATAGTTTAAATGCTGGGGAAGGACATAGGCTACTTTTTATTGCGTGCTCGCAAGTGCAGCGTGCTCCATCGTCGACTGCATCTTCACTTAAGATCAGGTGAGATCGCGGTCAAACACAAGCCTATTAGAATATAAAAAAATTATCTACCACGCGGGCGGAGCCGCGCGCAAAAGCTAGTTCAGTATAAACTATCAAACGTGGTATTATATTAATGTGATAAACATTGTCATAATTTCTCATACAAATTCGCTTTTAATATAAGACGTTTAAATATTTTACCGTCATTATTAGGATCTGCAAATTACATTAAGTTACATTTTAAATTACGAGTACGTTAGGTAGTCTAGCTTATTCACAAAATAACTTACATTTAGAAGATTATTCAAAGCTTATATTGGTCTTTGTAAGCAACAAATTCTTTAGAGTTCTAGTTTCGGAACACGTTTGGTATAGTGAGAAAACGTGATCTTGCAATTTTAAAGCGCAAATGTATGTCCTCACGTTCTTGTGGTATATATAAGCTTTAATCCTTTTAACTTATCAAACTTTCAGTTTTTGCTTAACCTTATATTAATATACTCTTTATATATTTTATAATTTTATTTTGTTCAAATTTTAATAAACTTTGTATTTTTCGACGACGAATAAGTAAGTCCTGTTTATGAATTGTTCCACTGCTAGGTATGGGCCTCTCGTCACTGTCAAAGTCCATTACGCTATACTCTTTTCTTTTCATAATATTATTATGGATGGTATAAAATTAAAAACATGGGTGCGGTAGGTATAAGCTACCGAAAATCTTAGCCCAGGCGAAACTCAGTAACATAGATTTTTTTTTACGTGCGGGAATGCTTTGACTCCTACCTCTCCGCGGGGCGACGGAGAGGTTATGTTGGGCTCACCGGGAAAAAGATACCCCGGTAATACCGACTAAACCTACCACAGTGTTACTCGACATAACCATAGACGGCGAAGCTGCGCGAATCGCTTACACATGCAATCGCGACCCCGCCGTGGTTTCGGTCAGCCGTGTGAAACGGCAGGCCACTACAGAAAATACTTTCTCCACCGTCCCCTGGTGGAGACAAAGATCGTTCCACGATCTCTCACTCCGGACCATAGACTGAACCACGGCCGAGAGTCAGAGGGCAACCAGTCCGACTGCCGCGATCAACTCACGGCACTGCGATGCCCAGGCGGGGCATTCAGCCAAAGTGTGCAGCGCCGTGTCCATAACAACATCGCGGCAGTCGCCGTAGTGATGACATCCGGGCCTCTCCTGCCGGCCAAAAAAACCGTGGCCAGTCACTACCTGTGTCAGCTAGAAGGTTAAGGGGGCCATGCAGCCTCTCCAGCTACTCCTCAAAAACGGGACTCACCGCCACGATCGTGGCGTGCCCGAGTAACATTTATTTTAACACAAGTTCACTGTAAGAAGGTGGACCCCGTGCATTTTATTTCAGTACGAATAGATGCCATATTATATTTAAAGCAGCGAAATCTTAGTGGGAAACAGTTGGACTGCCACGCAGAGATCTCCAGTTCGAACCCAAGGCGCGCATCTCTGACTTTTCAAAGTTAAATGCATATTAAATAGTTAATTATCGTTTGCTTTAACGGTAAAGGACAACATCGTGAGGAAACTTGCATGTCAGAGAGTTCTTTATAATGTTCTCGAAGATATGTCAAGTCTGTCAACCCGCACTAGACTAGCGTGGTGGACTATAGCCTAACCCTTCTCACACTGAGAAGAGGCCCGTGCCCAGCAGTGGAGAGTTTAATACAGAGCTGATATTATGGATGCCACTTTCGCAAATTATCCGAATGTCCATGTCAGCATTCATGTTTAAAAGCAAATTAAATTATTCAACAAACATTTAATGGAAAACATGTTATTATTGTTTTCAGTTTATGAAATATGTATGTAAGTACTTTCAAAGCACATCAGTATTGAACAGCTATAATTGGAATATGTAGTTATTTCTGCATTAATATATAATTCTGACATTAAATGAATCATTTATAAGAGTATAATAGAGAAAGTTTATATAGATTTCGGTTCGGTATTTATAATTATGTGCCTATGAAATGCAATGAAATTATTTTATTTACTAATAAAGCAAAATAATGAAAGACAGGGCTTTTCCATTTGGCTGGCTGGCATTGTAGTCAAAATACTTTATAGAAAAATACAGCTGGATCATTTCAAATTATGTACTTACCGTATACAATTCGATACATAGTCTCACGATTGAATATGTATCGAAGACATGAGCAGGGGTGTATTGCGCTGCGCTTATATTTTGCACAAACATGTTTTAAGGCATTTTAAGCAACGTTGCGTGCGGTCAGTCTATCGATGTGTGACCGCTTAGTAGTATTTAATCTGAGCGTCTCCGTGCTTCGGAGGGCATGTAAAAATATCGGTCCCGGTTGCTGTCAAATTGACAGCAGTCGTTAAGCCATGTCAGAGGCCTACGGGTGGCTTAAACGACTCTTGACAACTGGTTGGCCACTAACCACACGAAAAGAGAGAGAAGGCATTAGAAATATTCACATAATAGGTCGAGTCTACTGCCGTCTTTTGAGCAAATTGAAATACTCATTGACTGCGACTGCTTTGCATAAGGTCACGGGTTTGATTACAAGGGCGTGCGAATAGCTCGTCCCCTATTACATGCGATTCAAAACCACATCCGGCGAAAGTGCGAACGTAAAGTAATAAAATTAAATAGCTTAGCTTTTTACATATAGCAGCCGTGCATTAAAATTCACCTAGAAAAAATGTAACCAGTACATTAGGGACGTTACAGTATAAATCAAGACTATTTAAAAAAACAAAATTTAAATCTATAATATGTATGACGCTTTTAAATTTAATAACTTTTAAACTTTCGTGTTGCATGTTAAATATATGTATATAATACGTAACGGGTATTAACGCGATCATGGATAATGTTTGCAACTATGCTACACCGGCCGTGGTCACAAGCTGACTGGTGTGGCGATGTCATGTCCCCGTTTGTGAGGCAGAAGAATCTTGATTCACCCCACGTTTCGCATATTTTTTTTGTTTTAATAATTTCCTGGTCGAAACTTCAAGCATTAAAATATATACATTATATATGATCGCTTTTTAAATATTGTTGATTTCTGCCTCTTTAGGTTAAACTTGTTGTAAACAATCAAAGTCAAACGAATCAGAGTGAAATATAAAATAGTTTAATTTGTATTTGTAACATTCGCGTAAATATAATACTATCTAGTTACTGTATTTTTTTTTATTGCGTTCATCGGTGACAGACGAGCCAGCGGCCCACCAGATAGTAAGCAAGAACCGTGGCTCATACACATGGCTGTGTTTTCTTAGCATTACAGAAGCATAGTCTAAAAACACAACCAAGTCGCTACCGGAAGTAAAAGGGGAATGAAGCAGGATGGGGTTTGGGAAGGGAAGGGTGATTGAACTTCCGGCGCTCTCACTAAAACTAATAAAGATGCCATAGCAACGAGCGCTTTTAATCAAATCGTATTAACGTAGAATTTAATCATAAATAATTTATCGAATTATTATATTTGGTTAATATACAAACTAAATTTAATTATTGCTGTAGTTTTCAATTGAGCATACGATTGTTTTCTTTATATCTGATTCTATGGTACTTAAAGGCTTGTACTACTGCCTACATTTACACAGGAGCTGGCAGGCCAGTATGTTTCTTTTTAAATATATTTTGTAAATTTTAATTACAACTTCTGCACTAGGAATAAATCGTGCGTCGCAGGGAACTTTACATACATTTAAAGAACAGACACAAAGAACATCCAGACTCGGAAGAGCTATTTGTAGATAACACAATTTTTTGTCCCTTGTGGCATGAACTTAAAACATCGGTACTCCCTTTCTTCTCCTAAAATTGTTTGTCCAATAATCATTATCCATAACACGTTTGCTATAAACTTCAGTAACCACAATGTTCAAAAATTCGAAATTTGGTTTTACATAATTATTTTTACTTCTAAAACTATTCTGTCATAATAACGAGTACTATAATAATTGAATCTCCTAATTTTGCATGAAATCTATATATGTATAAAACTCTTCCGTTACTGAGTGACTGACAGACAACGCACAGCCGAAACTACTGAATGCAAGAAGCTGAAATTTGGCATGTAGAGCAATGCAAAAAGCATGAAATGTGGCTTGGAGAGTGTAGGGGAGCACTAAGAGAGGATTTTTAGAAATTCCACCCATAAGGGGGTGAAAGGGGTGAAACCCGATATTCACACGGGAACGGGCCTTACGCGGGTGAAACCGCGGGAAAACTACTAGTAAAGTATATGTCCTAAGTATTGTATTATATAATGTGTTTCAACATTCCGTTTGAACATTCCGAATGTTCATCTGTAATAAAATTGTTAGTCCTAAAACATTTGCTAAAAATTAGCTTGTAGTGACAAAAAGTAATCGCTGTGAATCCGACTCCACGCAGTCTTGTCAGCTCTAACCCTAGAGTGTTTTAGAATCGCGTAGGCGCGTAGGGGTGAGGCGGTCCGCGGGCTGAGGAGCAGGAGGCTGTGAGAAAGCCGCTATGGCTAAGCTGGCCAGCAAAGCCGGCCTGCAAGCTAAAGCTGTGGTGGTGAGCGAAAGCCGTCTGCGACGATTAGCACGCGTGGGGCAGCCGGTGACCTGCAGCGCCGGAGCCGTGACAATAGCCAAGCTTTGTAATACAAATTAGTTTTGAAATCATTATTAGGATAAATAAACATTAAATAATTTGAATTTAGGACTTATAACTTTTATTGAAAATGATTTAAGTCTTTTGTATATTTTTGATTGTAATATTTATGACAGACAAATTTAGGGCATATTGTGTTTAGGGGTTTTAATTTTATGACATGTGATATTATGTGAAATTAAGTTCGGGCAAGTTATCATTCGGGCAAATGATGATTAGGACAAGAAAAATTATGGCGCTTTAAATGATGGATAATAAAGTTAGGTAACACAATAGAGAACCTAAAATAATATAAACAAGGTTAAATAAAACATTGAGGACACGGCGCTGCACACTTTGGCGGTTTGCCCCGCCTGGGCAACGCAGCGCCGTGAGTTGATCGCGGCAGTCGGATTGGTTGCCCTCTCGCTCCCGGCCGTAGTTCAGTCTATGGTCCGGAGCGAGAGGTCGTGGAACGCCGTGGCCTCCTTTTGTGAGGAAGTCATTTCCATCAAGGAGGCGGCGGAGCGGGCGAGGGAGCGTTTAAACCCTCTCCCCAACCGCAGAGCCGGGCGCCGGAGGGCGCGGGACGACCTCCAGCCACCCTGAGGTTTGACCTGGGGGTGGCGGGCTTTGTGGGCCTGCCCGCCATCCGTTCAGCACCAGGTCCGAGAGGCGGCGTGTGTTCCCACGCACGCCTCTGTGTCGAGTCCGTCTCCCCTCTAGGGGGGACAGTAGGGAGTGGTAGAAGTGCCTATTGGGTAGGTCTTTTGTGTAGTGGCCTGCCGTTTCATACGGCGGGCCGAAACCTCGGCGGGGTCGCGACCGCATGCGCAAGTGTTTCGCGCGGCCCCGTCGATAGTGGTTTTGTCGAGGTACACCGTGGTAGGTTTAGTCGGTATCCCGGGAGGTACATTATCATCTTTACCATCTTCTTTACCCCGGCGAGTCCAACATAACCCCTCCGCCCGCCCCCGTGGAGGGGTATGCGTCATGCATTCCCCCACGTTAAAAAAGGTTAAATAAAACATGTTGCCCTCTCGCTCCCGGCCGTAGTTCAGTCTATGGTCCGGAGTGAGAGGTCGTGGAACGCCGTCGCCTCCTTCTGTGAGGAAGTGATTTCCACCACGAAAAAAAAAGGTTAAATAAAACATACTAATAATCTTTTACGCATGTCTTTTTTACATCACCCTTAAAAACTTTTAATGTACTTACAACTTTTTACATAACTCAATACTCTTTCCAACAACAATACTTTTTTAACAACTTCTAAAATTGCAAGTGTCTCGCCTCCAACACAACGCCTATTTTTCCGTGGTATTTTGTTGGTTTACGCTGCTGTTTTCTATTGCGACCGCGTGTATTCTTAATGCGAATAGATTTAATTCTAAATAAATTGGCTTTTAACAATCTAAGTCTCGTGGTATAATACCATTACTCTGGATACACACTGACTCAATTGGTTTTACCAACAAAAATTCTGACGTCACTCGCGAAATTGCAACGTTGTCACACATAATTATACACTCATTAAATAACACCGAACTGGGAGTTCTGCTCTACTTCTGTGTGGGTAGATCCTAATACCGCTATGAAAGCACTCTTAATCCTTATACAAACTACAGTTAATTAATGTTAATGCAAAAGTATGTTTGTCCTTTACTTACTGAGGATAGAAGCAATTAAATTGTAATATGTTGTTCTTTGAACGGAGATCGCTGTAGAAATGGTGAGTAATATGCTTGTGTAATTGGTGAGTATGTATGTGTGTGTGCGCGTGTGCGTACATGTTAATGTTAGAATTTGAATTATGCGATGATAGTTGTATTAGTTTAGAGGATATTAATTGATGCAAAGGCAATAAATGGGTTAAGCAACGTAGTCTCCGTCACATTCATAACCTAGCTGGTAACCAATACAGTGCCTGTACTGTATACTGCCTCTGGCATATTCTCGGGATTCATTTCCGAGTCGCGCACAATGTTATTGGATTTTGCTGTTAATTCATTATCTCTAACGTAGAGTTGAAATGAAATTTAAAAATAATTAAAATTGTTTATTATCATTTTCTTATATTGATTGACAATTATCGCCTGCTCCGTGCCTCGGAGAGCACCTTAAACCGTTGGTCCCGGCTGCCATGAACATCTATGGCAGTCGTTATTGGGAAAGTCGCTCCGTGTAAAAACTGATATCCTGTCAAATCCGGTTAGACCAGAAAAGCCGATCCTAAGTGACTTGGGAATAATAAGAGAGAAGAAGGTTGGAATTATCAGGACAAGGCTTGTATGAACGAAAATTTGCAAAAAGGCTCGGGAACTGTCGAAAGTTTCAGTGATATGTTTATATGAAAATAAATTGATTGACGTTTTGATATTGAATTTAATTAAGTGAAATATATTTTTGTATAGTTCGACAGGACAGCGACTGTTGGATCAGCAAGTTAATAATAATAAACTTTATTCATTCTGTCAGATTACACTTTAACATAGAAGCATTGTCTTGTTAACCTGTATCTTAGGCAACAGTTTCTTCTTACATTACCTACATGTTACCTTATAATGTTACATTTATAGGCAATTCCATGCCTGTTACAAATAAAATTTAAAATGAAAAATAATAGACGAAAAGCTATTAAAATTACTAGCTTTATGATGCAGTGACGGTGAATGCAACTGCTGTGCATGAAGTCTCAGGTTTGAAGCCAGGGTCAGGCAAAATATTATTGGATTTTCTATTAAAGAATTGTCAGTAGTTACACGGGGTCTGTTGCTACGCCCGGTTTACCTAAGACTATATACACCTATATTTCGCTAATAGTTAGGTGTATATACAATACCATGCCAACTTCTCTGGTGTGAAGTCATAAGACTATGTATGTATGTTTTCTTATGTTTTTTAAAGACAGCGCCTGCACTAGGAATTATTCCTGTGTCGCGGGGGGCTTTAAAAACATTCAAACAATGTATACAAAGAACATCCAGACTCAACATAAGCATATGCTCTTGACGGCCTCGATGGCGTAGTGGTTAGTGTAACCGACTGCCACGCCTGAGGTCGCGGGTTCGATTCCCGCACAAGTCAAACATTTGTGTGCATGAACATGGATGTTTGTCTTGGTCTGGGTGTTTCTATGTATAATATGTAAGTATTTACAAAAAAAAAAGTATATGTGTATGTTTATCCATTGTCTAGTACCCGTAGTACAAGCTCTGCTTAGTTTGGGCTAGATGGTGTTGTGTGTATGTGATAGAATATTAACTTATAACTTTTATGAAAGTATTCAACCAACAAATTGTTAATCTTCTTGTGGAAACTCTACCTTAGAACTAATATATACTGTAATATGATTTATGTTTTATTCAGGTAGACAGACCTATACAATGCTTGTTTAGTATTATTTTTTATGATAGCGATTTAGGCGGAAAATCTATATATATAAAACTCTTCCGTTACTGAGTGACTGACAGACACCGCATAGCCGAAACTACTGAACGCAAGAAGCTGAAATTTGGCATGTATGTTTCTTGGAGAATGTAGGGGAGCACTAAGAGAGGATTTTTAGAAATTCCATTCTGAAGGGGGTGAAAGGGGTGAAACCCGATATTCACACGGGAACGGGATTTACGTGGGTGAAACCGCGGGAAAACGACTAGTATAATAATATAATACATATAAAATGGATATTATCTACATATCAGTACCGATATTTTTATTTCTCTTATAGATTAGCGACGCAAATTATAAAATCTTCGAGTATAATAGAATGTTTTCATGCGCACTATATTTGGGTGAACCATAATCATGTTTAATAAATAGTCATTATTTATAAAACCTTTTTCATTCATAAAGTAAGGCCCCTAAACAATAGTGAATAAAGGAAAATGACGTAATTATAATAATATCTTTAAAGAGAAATCAAAATTCTTTGAATAGAGTAGTAGCTAGGGTAACAATAAACTTTTCTAATAAATAATAAGTAAGTTTCCCGTTATAAATCGTTGAAAAAATATTTTGCCTTTTCTAATTAAGTAGATATTTGCGCAAAAAAAGAGAAAGAATTTGCGTATTCTAGGAAATCAGGAAAAGGGTAAACATTCCTAATGGACGAAAGTTTTGTAACTTATTAAATTTATTACTAAATCCGTTGCTGTGTTTTTGTTGATATGAGATGCTTTTCATGATAATTTTGTTTAGATGCCATACAATAGCCTGCACGGATGGCATCGTGGTTTAAGTCGTTGCCTCGTCACTGTCACTGCGCCGAGTGTTGTGAGTTCGAATCCCGAACGTGATAAAAATTTGTGTGATCCACAATTGGTTGTTCCGAATCTGGGTGTTCTTTGTGTCCGTTGTTTGAATGTTTGTAAAGTCCCCCGCGATACCGGAATGACACCTACTGCAAGAGTTGTCTTAAAAAGAATTTGTTATTATTAGTATGATTTTAGATGTACGTATGGCGTTGTGATGCCACTACGTCAAATGTTGTGGGTTGGATTTTATTTTCTTATACAGGAAAAAAATGTAATTTTCTAAATCAATAGTCGTGGCAAGTAAATGTATTTTTATACCAGTTGTCTCAATATTCTTAAGGTATAACATACGAGTAATTATAAGAATCCCTAGTAATTACTCAAATTATTGGTAATAATTTTTATTAAATACTTTTTTTGTGGTCTGTAATGTGGTCATCACCCGCAGAGATACCTTTTTAATGGAAATTTAATTTTTAAATAATGTTTTAAGATCTCAAGTAATAGAAGGCGAGCAATAACTATCCATCGGAAACATTGCCTGACTCTGTATTACTTTGATTTTTCTGGGAAAAGCCTTTCAGGTAACACTTTTCTTTGACCGGAAATCGAGCACGGAACATCACAATTGCTTGCAACGATAGGCATGCCACTCATAGATGCAATGAGGCAGTTATGTTTAGTTTCATAACTTATAACTTCTATATTTAAGTAAAGACAAGAGGTAATATAAAACAAAAACAACGAAATATGAATTTACCTGTTTATGTAAAAAACTTAATAAATTTTGTGGTTTGTTTCCATTAGACAAGAAAGTTCGGAATCTTCAAGAAAGATAAAGAAGTAAAACTTTTAATTACTGCTTGTTCTGTTACGGATTGTATATACATTTAATTTTGAAATTGGCATGCCATAGCATGCCGTATAGAGTAAGTAGTAAGAGCCCAGGGCCGGAAGACGCTCGCTGAGTATCATAATTATATAAAAACTCAGATTCAGACTGACTAGACTTGACTGCACGTGGCGTAGGGGTTTAAGTGGTCGCCTCGCCACTGCCACTGCCCCGAGTGTTGTGGGTTCGAATCCCAAACGGGACAAAACTTTGTGTGATCCAAAAATTATTATTCCGGGTCTGGGTGTTCTTTGTGTCCGTTGTTTGAATATTTGTAAGGTCCCCAGTGACGCAGGAATGATTCCTAGTGCGGGAGTTGCCTATAATAAAAAAAGATTATACGTAAAATGACGTAATTTTTTTCGATCCGTAAGGCTAATAGTCTATAGGTTTTTATTATTTTCATGGCATACGAGCCAGCGGCCTATCTAATGGTAAGCCACATCTGCTGCTCATAGACAGGTTTTGGTAACTGAGCGTTATTGAAGCAATTCCAAGAAAATACAAAAAGGCCGCTACCTAGAATATATGGCAAAAAGCACACAGTTTTATTATCTCACTATCATAATCTAATCAAAGTCTAATAAATATTAATGCGGTCTGTTCTATATAAGTTTCCGCTCCCGGCTTCACCCGTGTGTAATATAAGGAAACGTTTTGCTTAATTCAGGATAACATCTATCTTTGTGCTAAGTTTAATCGAAAACTGGTCAAAGGTTTACGCGTAATTGGTATGGCTCATCTTGACGCAGACACTATCGCAAACTGGAGATCTATTTACGTAGTGAATTAGTCGTTACTTAGTCGAATTTGGACGTAAAGTAGCAGAATTGGTCGGTCCGCCGTTTAAAAGATACAAGGGTATTAGTAGCTGTGCCAAAGTGAGCGCTCATCTGATAATATTCTGTCAAGGCCTCATGCACCACGGTCTCATATGCGTTGCACTACCTAAGCAGTGTAGTCTATTATATTAGTGCGATTTTATTGTCAAATCACACCTTATTATTTTTATTGTAAACTGGAAGTTCTTACAGTATCCCAACATATTTCACAGCTATTGTGCTACTTTCAACTATTCAAGCGATAAACAAGTACGACTTATTGGATGACATCGTAGCCTGGGGACGCATGCAACACCGAAGCAATAAATCGCGTTCTAACTTTAAAAATGTAGTCGCTCTGCGCTAGCTCAAGGGGCGAAGATCACACTGGTTCCCTTGCGGATAACACAACGCCTTCCTTAACCTTTAGTTTATATAGTATTCGTTTTTTGTTAGTTTCTTTATTAAATGTATGTATGTATGTATCTTATGTGGGGCCAGTCAGTGCAGACCGGCGACACTTCGACCCAGTGGGATCTTTTGTGTCGACACTCTCCCAATAACGACTGCCATAGATGTTCATGGTAGCTGGGACCGACGGCTTAACGTGCTCTCCGAGGCACGGAGCAGGCGATAATTGTCAATCAATATGCACATAATTTCGAAAAGTCATATAACTTCCGAAAGTCAGAGGTGCGCGACGTGGGTTCGAACCCGAGACCCTCTGCATTGCAGTCTGTTGGTCTCCCCACTGAGCTATCGCTGCTATATTAAATGTAAGGAGTAATGTGGTTAAGTCATGATGACTCATGAGAGATTGTATAAATTTAGAGGACTGATTGTTTTGTTAGTCCTATGGCATAAGTTTTCGGTTTCGTTTTGGGCTAATTATAAGTTCTGCGTTTCCCGATTCGGATAACATGTTACTGTATCTGTCTATTAGAAAATTCTCGATAATATTCAAGTCATGGAAACATATACGATAGGCGTCAATATAATATATAATAATAATATAATGCGACTGCTGTGCATGAGGTCTCGGGTTCGAATCCCGGGTCGGGCCAACAAACAGTTATTGGGTTTTTCAGTTAAGAAATCTCAATAGCGATAGCACACTTTTGCACTATAATATCTCCTGCGTAGTTGGCCAATCTCCGTTCAGACTGGCCGCCGTGGCCGAAATCGGTCTGGAGGACATTATTATTAATTATTATTATTATTATTAATAATACAATTAACAACAATAATAAGCAAAAAAATAATGCGCTTTACTAGCCAGCAAAGCGCATAATTGTATTCAAGGCGAGAGGCAACGCACGTAATAAAAATAATTCGTTGTGTTATTGTTACATTTGAATATTATTTGAACTGCACACATAGCTAATTCAGACTTATTTTAACTACCTGCATGATTTTGCGTAAAATTAACTATGATTTCGGGTACGGATGGAATCCACAATAAATAATCAATTCGACCAGTCAAATATTGATAATAGTAATAGTTCAGTACTGTTAAATCTTTTAGGCATAAAATATTCAAAGAAACCGTTATGCTTCACAATAACTTTTATTTCATAGCATAATCACTATTTAATTTTAGCAACCAACTCGATTCGTAGCTCAGCAGCGACTGACTGTTCTTACTTACCGAAAATGATAAGTAAAATAAAATAACAAGCACTCAACTGACTAACAAACGTTATTTTGTAACAACTGCCAGCGATGTCAATTGAGCGACCGATAAATATAAAATATTCTAAAAATACATTTTAAGGGGATTGCATCGCTCAAACCTTTAAAACACGCTCGATTTAAATAAGTTTGTAGATTAATCCTTTAATGCATTTACCATAAAAAATATACAAGTAAACTAGATGAAAATGATTAAAATTTTTATTAAGTTGTCCAAATGTTAGCAAAAAAATTGAGAAAAAGGTCGTTTTAAAACTAAATATCAAATTTTCTATATCACAGCTGATATATTCTGTATTCATTTTATACTAAAAACATGCAAAACCCTATTTAACAACATGTATTGTTTATTTTCACTTATTTGTTTTAAAATGTTGTAATAATCAATAATAACCCGAATCTTTACAAAAGTCCCCGCCAAGCAGCCCCGCTACGCCCGTGACGATTACTCGGGACTGCAAAGCCTAGATCTTCAAGGTCATTGGGCAATGTAATGGCCTTAAAATCAAGACATATTATAGTATCTATATTATAATATTTTATACAAACTTCCATTAGGCAATACTTTCAATTCACAACTTATTAATTTTCAAATGTGTAATATTAATATAAAATTAAAACATTAATTTCAATAAGCTAATAGTACTAACACTAGTAGTTGACAAAGCTACTACGACCAGTACCTACTGCTTTTGAAAGTAAATCTAGTCATATTCTAGTTGCCACTGTATTTTTAATATTCCTTGAAATCATGGATGACCTTGAATATCATAGATGACCTTGAATATACTTTGAAGGCATTATAGTACTATACTGAGTATAATATGATATCCTGGTAAGGCATGCTGTAATTTTATTAACCGTTGCGTTACTAAGCGTAACGTGAAGACCTTCAGACCTGTGATCAGAATACCAGGCAAGATCTATTGCTATAAGAGATCAGCTTAATACGAAGTCCTAACTTCGAGCTACATTATATAAAATATTTATTATAATTACCAATTATCTGCCTCCGATCTGATCAAGAAACGTTGGCCTAGGTCTTCCTCTTGCGACTGTTCCATTCACACTAGCCTTATAAACTTTCTTAGTCAGTCTTTCCTCGTCCATTCTTTCTACATGCCCAAACCAGCTTAACATACCCTTTTCTATTCTTGTCACTATATCCACTATATTACATATGAAAGAAAGACAGTATAAACAAAAATCTAATCAAAAATTAAAAACATAAAGCTATTAATAATAATAAGAGTTGCCGATAGGATTCTCTTCCAATACAAAAATGGAAGTCATCGAATTTTATGTCAGCAACTATCACAAGTTGAATGTACAATGAATTACACACACGAATAATATAAAACCCTTTCATTATTCACAAAGCTAGTAGCTGTCAACAAAATAAATCACACACACACACTTATCATGCAAAACCCATTACATCACTGCAACATACACATTGTCATAAAAATTTACCAAAAATAAATCATGAAGGAAACGTGCGTCGACATTTTCTGGTAATGAAATGGAAACACGCTCTCGCAAAGTAAGAGGTCCAATTCAATTTGCTTAGGTTACAGAGGGTTTTAAGCATTAAAGGGACTTTTGATGTACCTATTCATTAATTTTTCGTTACGCTCCCGTGGGACAATGGTACATACATTGCCGTATCATATCTGATACGGGTATAAGAAACAAACATAATAAATTATGTCGCTTTGTTTCGTGTGCAGTCATTTCTGTACTTTTACTTTTGTTCCTTCATTTTGTTGATTATGAGCTATTTATTCTGGCAGAAAGTGTAATAAGAGTTTTATTTAATTTGAGCATGGTGTATGTATGAGGGGTCGGATTTATTAGACGTGAAATGGTGGAGTGTGGTACGTTGTATAGCAGGTGAATGTTTTAGTGCTACACCTTAGAGTGAGCAAAGTTATGATGTCATATAATCCGTCGGCAATTATTATAAGATGTCTCAGTGTTGTATGCCATACAATTTTAGGTTAGGTCACTGTTACTTCTCTTTGAAAGATAAAGTTAATTATTTAGGAAAATGTAAATGGATGGGCGTTGGAACGAAGACAAATATCACCCTGACCATTGACAACTTTCTGTGAACTGTGCAAATTGTATTTTCGAGAAGACTTAGTAAATTTTTAGGAATTAGCTAATGTATAATGAGCTTACACTTTACACCACAGAATTTTCAAGGTTACTAGCTTATTAAATTGACAGTTCATTTTCTTTAACGGCGTATGAACATTTAATAAAGAGACCATATCAAACCATATTTAAGAGATTTTCATAATGTTCTTAAATATGTTTAAAGTCTGCCAGCTCACACATTATTAACGTTATGGAATAGAGCTTCATTCTTCTTACACTGAGAACAGGCCAATAATTGGAAAGCTTATAAACAGGGCTGATGAATAAAATAGCAAGTGACGTAGACTGCAGCATGCCTTAACTAGATGGTGCAGCCTAGAACGCATTTGTACATTTAATTTTAGGGCACTTATAACTTATTGTTGCGGTTTGATTGATGACCCAGACATCCACAATGAGCTGGTTTGTCTTAACAAACTAAACATTTTTTGCGAGCCAGGAGACACAGACTGCTCGTTGTGCCCACGTGCCACACGGTTGCACGGCCTACATAACCGGTACCACGTGTACTTTCGGAGCTTAATACTCTCGTGGAAGCCAACCTGGACTGTGATAATTTTGCTGATGACTTGAAAGTAGTCATGACTGTATGCAATGGTTTTTTTTAAACTCTTCTCACTAGCCTTTATTATTCGCAAGTCACCTGGGGTCGGCTTTTCTAGTCTAATGGGGTTTGACTGGATATCAGTTTTTACACGGAGCGGCTGCCACCTGACCTCCGCAACCCGAAGGCTAACGATACCCTAAGGATTTTTTTTAATACTATCTTATATTTATATAATGTAAATATCTGAATTAGTGTAATTGGTTGTAATTGAAACCATTCTAATTCTATATACGATTTCTATTTATTTATACTTTCTATAGACTGGAAGTATATTTACAAAGTGTTTTGCTGATAGCCAACTGCTGGTTGGCTATCAGCCAGGTCAGTACCAGGGCAACAGTGCCTCTATAGAATATTAAACTGGCCGGACTTAGAAATTGCACCCAATTTAAATGCTATTTGTCGGCCTCAATGGCGTAGTGTTTAGTGTAACCAACCGCCACGCCTGAGGTTGCGGGTTTGATTCCCGCACAAGTTAAACATTTGTGTGCATGAACATGGATGTTTGTCTTGGTCTGGGTGTTTCTATGTATCATATGTATTTACAAAAATAAAAAAGTATATATATGTATGTTTATCTATTGTCTAGTACCCATAGTACAAGCTCTGCTTAGTTTGGGCTAGATGGTGTTGTGTGTATGTGATAGAATATTATTATTATTATTTATCACTGAATTGGAATGTAAAATTTTGTAGTCAGTCAACGTTTTATTGCAATTATGCAATATACTGGGTTAAATAGAACAGCAGCGATAGCTCAGTGGGGAGACCAACAGACTGCAATGCAGAAGGTCTCGGGTTCGAACCCACGTCGCGCACCTCTGACTTTCGGAAGTTATATGACTTTTCGAAATTATGTGCGTATTGATTGACAATTGTCGCCTGCTCCGTGCCTTGAAGAGCACGTTAAGCCGTTGGTCCCGGCTGCCATGAACATCTATGGCAGTCGTTATTGGGAAAGTCAGCACCCTCTAATATCCTGACACTGGACTAGCTTTAGGGTATCGTTAGCCTTCTGGTTGCGGAGGTCAGGTGGTAGCCGCTCCGTGTAAAAACTGATATCCAGTCAAATCTGGTTAGACCAGAAAAGCCGACCCCAAGTGGACTTGAGAATAATAAAGGCTAAGAGAGAAGACTGGGTTAAATAGAGATGGGACAGTACGATCAGTAAATTTTAATAATATGTAATAATATCAGCCCTATATTAAACTCTTCCACTGTTGAGCCCGGGCCTCTTCTCAGTGTGAGAAGGATTAGGCCACAGACCATCACGCTGGCCCAGTGCGGCTTAGCCGACTTCACATATTTTCGAGTGACATGGGTTTCCTCACGATGTTTTTTCTTCACCGTTAAAGCGAGCGATTAATGGCTATTGAATATGTACATAACTTCAAAAAGTCAGAGTTGCTTTGGGATCGAATTTAAGACCTCTGCATGGCTAATCTACTACTCTCCCACCAGGCTATCGTTTCTAGTAATAAGTTTTCACTTATTTTACTGGACGAACCAGGCAGTTAGTCTGTACAATTTACATAAATGCCACAAAATAAATCGTTGTTACATGATAATTACAATGTAATGTCGTTTGTGTTAGTATTTTCCAATAATTTAAATCGTTTTCACGAGTAGTATTTAAATTTATGACGTCAAACGGTCTCGTACTATTCGAAGCTGTACATTATCATATTTTAGGTCATAAAAAGTTACAGTTTAAAATTTTTATTACTACCATCTAACGAAAAATGTGAGTTTATATCTTTGCTTGTAACATAATGTGAATTAACTAGAGACACTTTCCTAAGTTTGGTTTTCTTGAGTCGGTTGCACTTGTACGCTGGATAGTTTAACCTAATAACGGTAGTAATAATAATACCAGCCATGTATCAACTGTACAACTGCTGGGCACGGGCTTCTTCTCATTGTGAGAAAGGTAATGCCATAGTATACCACGCTGGCCCAGTGCGAGTTGGCAGACTTCATATATCTTCGAGAACGTTATGGAGAACTCTGAGACATGCAGCTTTCCTCACAATGTTTACTTCACCGTAAAAGCGAGCGATAATTAACTATTTAATATGCATATAACTTCGAAAAGTCAGAAATGCGCGCCTTGGGGATCGAACTCGAGACCTCTGCGTGGCTGTCCAACGGTCTTCCACTAGGACATCGTTGCTTATAACGGTAGTAATCCTTTTTTATTATTCTCTTATTTAAAAATAAACTTTACCATTATATAGACAATGGATATAAAGAATATCATATATATTTAATAGTGGGAGAGCCACGTTCGGCACGAATGGGCCAGCTCAACTGGATTGATACTACGTCCTCACAGAAAACCGGCGTGAAATAGTGTTTGCGTTGTGTTTCGTCGAGTGAGTGAGGGTACCGGGGGCCCAACCGTCCCCCCATTCTGGTGGGGCAAATTTAACAGGAACGCAACGCACTTGTGACTCCTCTGGTGTTGCAGGTGTCCATGGGCGGCGGTAATCGCTTACCATCAGGCGATCTGTCTGCTCGTTTGCAACACATTCCATAAAATAAAAACAGAATTGGTACAACTACTTGTGAAACACGTACTTTTCCCGTGCAAGGATCGAACCTTTTGATTAACCACTCCGTATAGTGCTAGTGGCGAGGTTGCCACTTATACTGTTATGGAATCCATGCAGTCAATTCAGTTCATTTGTTATTCATTAAAATCTGGAGTAATGGTGCATAGACCAATCTGTGTGAATAAAATCAAAATCAAAAAATATTTATTTGTATAACTTAGGTGGTACATGGTGTTAATAAAATATTATAAGCTCACTATGGTCAGCCTTTTAGGCATACAAATCATTAGAACAAGTGTAAACTATTTGACATTTGACAAAGTAATGTACATCCTCAGAATACAGTGTACATCATAAATTCCAAAACTAAAAGTAATAATATTGTAACTTAACAGTACATAAAATGAACATTGTTATTCAGTAAAATCATCATTTAAAAAATTTCTAATACTGTAATAGGCAATTATCGCCTGCTCCGTTGCCTCGGAGAGCACGTTAAGCCGTCGGTCCCGGCTGCCATGAACATCATCTATGGCGGTCGTTATTGGGAAAGTCAGTACCCTCTAATATCCTGACACTGGTCTAGCCTTAGGGTATCATTTGCCTTCGGGTTGCGGAGGTCAGGTGGCAGCCGCTCCGTGTAAAAACTGATATCCAGTCAAATCCGGTTATAAAATAATAAAAATAAAGGCTAAGAGAGAAGAATAGGCCCTCTTTATTAGGAAGTCAGTAAGGACACTTTTAAATTTATTAAGATTATCTAATTTTCATATATATTTAGGAAATTTATTTCAATTTTTATATTTGACATTTAAATATTAAATTTTCATTTAATGTAAATTAATGAGAATATTGTGTTTATTTTATAACAGTATTTCCTTATTTTTTTGTTTGTTTATATTATGTAATAGAATCGCCAATGTAATGTAGTGTAATTTTTATTAATTTCATTTATTGTAATACCTATTAATTTTTTATTGTAATTTTGTTTTCTTTTGTTTTATTTTATATTACTTCATTTTAATTTTTGCATTAGAAATAATGTAATGAAAACTGTAAATGGTGTGCACACCTTTAAGTGATGTTTTTACTCTGCATCCCTGTTCATGAATGTGTAATACTAATTATGTTGTAAAAATGTCGTTGGTTTAACTTAAATAAATAAATAAAAATAAATAAATAAATTTATATAAAATTTTGGGTGCCGTACCCAGTACGCTTTTTGCGTACAACGCTGTTTTATGAGTCTTTATAACGTAGCAGACAAACTATAGCCCTCACAAACGTAGTCATGGTCATAATTTACTTTAAAATAATTGTACTACCTAAATACTTCTGGCGATCCTGAATGTTCCTGATTTATTTGTTTGTAAAGATTCGTATTGTACAGACATTACTCAGCACAATTGCCGTTATTTTCAATAAAAATAAGACAATAAATCAAGTCTCTCAGTAAATAATTTTGGTAGGTACACAATAAGTCACGATTCAAAGTAACAGTTTGGTACATTAATGGTATTGTCTGCCGATATTGAAGCGATGCCAAAAACTACTCCCGACCCTGCTCTTATTGTCTATCTTGTAATAAGAGTGTGAGACATAGATATTATGTTATACATACATATATAGTCACACGCTTATATGTATAGCATAAGGAGTCGGCAGAGGTTTATTACACTGACGTTTTGCCAGCTATGATTTTAGGTCTCCGTTTAAAGAGCGAGTCTATTGACGTTTGCCGAGCACAATTAATTAGTTTTTTTTATAATGATCACTAGGAATATTTTCCATATCGCACTTTACAATTATCCGAACAATGTCTATAAAGAACACTCTCCCACACCCAGACACAGAATAACCATTTTGTGGACCACACTCATTATTTTCCACTGTGGGCTTCAAACCGACAACTTGGCCTAGTGTCAGTGATCCAGCGCCATGATAGTGAACTTTTGTCAGATATACTCGACAACTCACTGCGCCAAAGCGACAGTCAATATACTACAACGTTTTTAGCACTTCACTTAAGGCCTTCATCTCATCGTGTTAGATAACCTATGTACATATATCGTACAGTGGAAGATATAGCCTAAGCCTTGTTAATTGTAACTGTTTACCCAGCCTTCAGTCAAGATGAGAATCTCCAATATAGTATATAGGCGCCACATTATAAATGTACAAACGTCAACTGGACTAGCTGCCTAGTAAGCCCGTTTTGTCCCAACCTAAGCCGTTTAACCGATGAACAATATATCTTGGCCTCCATATTACATCTCACATGAACGTAAAGGAATTCTCATTTTGAAGGCTCTATGAAGAATGTGTATTTTGTTTGTGTCATATTACTATGAATTGTCAGCTTTACTACTACAGGCTTTTTTATGAAAATGTTATAATATTAGGCCTCTTTACAGGCAATGTTATAGATAGGTACAGACTACTCAAAAGGTTAATCTATGTCGAAGAATAAGAGCGGATTGGTGTATACTTTACTCGTCTCAGAAATCATTTTGGAGTGTATAATATCCATATTCATCATTGTCAATGTACTTACGTACATAATATAAAAAGTCAATTGATGTGAAAAGTCAGTGTATGGATTTTAATCTGCTGGTCCTGACTTACCCGTTGGACTTTGAAGCAGGGGTCACGAATTTGACTCAATGACACGCATTTCAGACCTTTAAGCAGGTAAGTTTGTTATCGCTCACTTTGATAGTTCAATAAGACATCGTGAAGAAACCTAGATAGAATATCATGTGGGAGTTTTTTATTATGTTTTCGAGGATCTGTAATGTCAGCCAAACTGCACTAGGCCATCATAGTGGACAAGGCAACAACCCTTTTCATACTGAACAAAAAGGCAGGAATGAGAAATTTTATAAAACATGGCTGATATTATTATTATCCCTGAGTTAAGAATCCTCAGCTAAATTGGCGTATCTTTGCTTATATCATGTAAAATATACATACAAATTAAAACTGGGAAGATTAGTCTTTTGACTTTTAAAATGACTGCCTCAATGGATATAAGCAATAATACATGTACATCTGGTACCCATAATAAGCTGATTTCGAAGGAATATCCGTTTATCTTATCTTCAATTCGGCAAAAGTTCTTAGGATATCTCTGCTAACTTTATAGGTATGTACCTTTATCATTAAGCCGACTCAGTGACTTAAAACTTTGAAACCCGATGCAGCTAACAACAAAAAAGGAAGATTATATAACAAAGGAACCTCGACCAGGTTATTTATATTTTCCCTTTGTATAGTACCCTTCGGGTCACACTTAACCGACATTTACGTAACAAAATATGGATTTCTGGATTTACGACAGCCTGTAATTAAGTCTGTGTTACAAGCACACTGACCCTTTGTACTTTACGAGCCTCTCTATACATAAACTGTTTATTCCAGATTAGTTCCAAATACTTCTTGGAAGTAAATACGTCTCAAACATTTGAGTGTCAAAATCTTTGGTGTTTATGAGGAGTGCTCGAACTCTCTGACGTTTTATGTTCCGTCTTGCAATAGGTTGTATTCGTGTATATTGTTCCGCGAAGATTATATAGGAGTATTTGCTTACGTGATGATCTACTGAGTGTGGATCTCTTGTGCCGAAGTTTATTGTCTTTTGGCAAGTATCTTCAGAGTTTTTGAACCGCTCGTAAGTCTTGATGGCATTCATTCAATTCTTTATCCGCTTGCTACTGATCTTATATACCTCTTTACTTTATTCACACTTATCATACAACACTAACAGAAACTACTATGAACTTAAACAAGTGAGAATCGGCGATGAATTGCCGTAAATCTTAGAGTTCAAAAAAATGGTTCAAGTAATATGCAAAGGTCACGTGACACCACGTGACCTTGAGATCAGAGGTCAAAGGTCATAGTAATTTCTGGGTATATCAACTAATGAAATGATTAATGAAATGGTTATTTATTTGCATGAAACATGGTAGTAAGTTGTTCAAATTGTACATGATACAAAATGTACACATACATATTTCGCCGGTTTACCCGACATGCAAAGAATTTATAATAATTATAAGTAGCAACAAAAGTTTAAAATCAATAATCTTTTGGTGATACGTAGGTCCTAATATTAAGCATACATTTTAAAGTCATGTCAAAATAAGATTTGAATGTAATGTCAATAATTCATATAAATACAATTAAAAAAAAACAATGCTGAGTCGAATGGCGCTAACCGCGAGTCTCTAGCTCTAACGGTTCTTAAGTTGAAAGTTGTACGGACGGACGGACGGACAAAGCTGTTGTATAAGAGATTTTTCTAACTTTAAAATGTATTAAAGGCAACAACATTTTCTATTAATTTGGATATCTATTAAATTCTCATTATATTTGTTACTAGTTACAGGTTAAAGACGGAATAATACAAAAATATCTTATACTAGATTTTGCCCGTAATGCCCTGCCTCACGTAAATATAGTTTAGGTTAGTAACAGTGCTTTGTTCGGAATGAAAGGTATCCTATGTTCTATTCTGTATTCGTGATAACGTGTATACGAAAGTTTATGATGATCGGTCGAATAGTTAAGGTGTGAAGCCGTCACAAACGAACAAATAAACAACAAACAATAAACAAACAAACTCACTTTTGCATTTATAATATAAGTTAGGATTTTGGATTATGTATTAACATTTCCAACTGTCATAGATGGTTATGGCTACGAAAACACCCGACAGACATGCTTTTGCAATTAAAAGACGGTGACCACTCTTAAAACTTTTCCTCAATATTTTTAGCTGTTCTTGACAACATACAATATTCGACAAAGCAATGAATTTTTTTCTACTATAATGAAATATTCCTTGCGATATTTAAAAACATGTGTGTGTTGTGTATATATGGTGAAGAAATTGCTTCAAGAAGAGTATTAAGAATAGATAAAAATGTGGCTAATGATAGTAAGAAGTAAGGGAACCGGTAACGCAGCGACCATAAATGCGACTGTCGTGCATGAGTTCGTGCGTTCGATTCCTACGTTGGGCAAGAAAGTTTCAGTAGGTGCGGAAAACTTGCAACTGTGCCCTAATAAACTACAATAGGATCGTCTATTATGGGTAATGTAGGGTAATAGCTGGCGAAATGTACTTACATCACGCCACCTCTAATCTACCATGGGTAATGTAGGGCGGGTAGAGTACATTACCCATGGTAGATTAGAGGTGCATAATACTTATTATGCAGCTCTAATCTACATTTTCGGAGATAAAGGCGTGATATTATGTACACACAAGGACACATCAACCTAGACCGTTTGGACTTTGAACTATTAGAAGTTCAACACTGCGAATTGTGCGAGAGAATTAGTTATTTTTTTGTTACGCTCTATCCTTACCATTAAATCGACACCACCATGCACTGTCCCTTTCCGACAATTCTCTATTTTGTATGTAGCGTAGTTATGCGTATATAGGGTATCTAGCTTGATGTGTATCTGTGTGTAGATATGTAAGATGAAATAAATATTAATGGATTGCATAAAAGACAGGCTGGCTTGAAAGGCAGTGAACAGATAAACACCATAATGCACAAAAGAATACACGTTACTTTTTTTACGGAATACGGATTGCTCCCATATAGTAATTGATTGCACCGAGGTTGGCTTTGGGATGACAGCTATATTTTTCTTATATCAGTTGTCATTTTATGTTATAGTTGTCGGTAATATTATGGGTTATGGCCCTTGTATATGACAGTTTTATAGTCAGACAGGAAATATAGAAAAACGAGTTTGACGCAATGCTATCAAGCGCAAAGCAATCACTATTTCTATTGTTGGAATATTTTACGAAGCAAAATATTGTCTTTACGAAAATAATTCCGTCACTGTATTTTTGGAGGTTTCGGGTCATTTTCAGATGACGCAATTGTGAGATTGTTATACGGAATGGATGGTTGTGAAGATCAATTCTTGGGTCTTGGAATTTATTGTTGGGCTTTTCAATCAGGTGCTTTTTAAGTTGTTCTGAAGTTAGTCATGAACTGTATATAGGCAAAATAATACAGCGGGCGTATATTTCTCAGACGTATTACTGTCATGATGAAAAGAAAATGACAAACAATATTGATAATATTAATTACGCATGATGCCCGAAAGGTAGATACTAGAACGTCTCTCGGATTTCTACTTGCTACAATGCTAATACGTCTTTAAATTTCATTCAAATTAATTCCTTTCTTAAGGCACGGCTCACAAGTTTCTCTGAAGAGACATGGCCACAGGATCCCGTGATAAAGGAATTATTCCAAGTGTGGGAATCATTCTTGTGTCGCGGGAGACTTTGCAAGCAACAATCAAATGATTTCCTACCCCCTAAAGCAATCGATAATTAATTAACTATATACACACATAATTTCGAAAAGTCAAAGGTTCGTGCCTTAGGATCGAACTCAAGACCTCAGCGTGGCAATCCAATAGCCTCTCATCAGGCTATCGCGGTTTAGTGCTGTTCTCACTTGATTATTCTTTTTTTAAGACCTGCGCTATAAATAATCCTGTGTCGCGGGGTCTTTACAAAAATTCACACAACGGAAAAAAAAAACACCCAGACTCGGAACAACCATTTGTGAATCTCACAAAGTTTTTTCCCGTGTGGGATTCGACCCACAACACTCGGCGCAATGGCAGAGGCGAGGCGACCACTAAAAACCACTACGCCATCCATGCAGGCACTATATTATCTTCATTGATATGATATTGCGAATCGGAATTTCTAAATTCACAATCTGAAACGACTAAATATAACACGATATATCGATTCATTATTGGTGCGTAGGCTTTGATAGCCAATAGCAGACAATTTACACAGGATATGAACCGGTAATTATCCGGTGTTACATAATAATGATTACCTTCGTAGATAAACATGATTGCATGCGGTATGCAGTACAAACAATGCCAGCTTACCATAATATATGCATAACAAAAAGGGGCAGACAGAGGTCAGCATTTTGCCAGCTATAATATTCTATCACATACACACCATCTAGCTCAAACTAAGCAGAGCTTGTACTATGCGTACTAGACAATGGATAAACGTACAATGGTAAACATATATCCTTTTTTTTGTAAATACATACATATTATACATAGCAATATTCAGACCAAGACAAACATCCATGTCCATGCACAAATATTTGACTTGTGCGGGAATCGAACCCGCGACCTCAGGCGTGGCAGTCGGTTACACGCTACGCCATCGAGACCGCCAACTGTGTTTTTAGATCACGTGTAAAAACGAGCCTATTGTCGTTTGCCAGGCGTAGTTCTACACTCCGTGTTGCTACCGCAAATTTCTTGATAGTCACATCTAATGACACTGCTCGACCATGAATTTATACCGAAATCTCATGCATTGCAAATGCATATAATACCGCACTCAGGCAGGTAGCTATCGAGACATAGATGGATGTCATGATGGATGTTCTCTCTTACTTAGGATTATAATACGTCCAAATTACGTCATCTGTAGATATTTTTTTCTGACTTGTTTTATTTGGTAAAAAGCATACTCATTATAAAAAAGCATTTACTTCTGCTTTCAGACTAAGTGGCGTTAGTTTAATGGATAAGGTATTGGACTTGCAATCGAGAGGTCGCGGGTTCGAATCCCACCCATTGCACTACTGACGTGAACCCACTCCTAATACAAGCATTTTAGCATAGCTGCATAGCTGGAGGAGTTAGCAAGAATAGTTGTAATATTGTCTTCTGTTTACGCGAATATTATTCATTGAAATTAAACTGCTATATACGGATTTTATCGCGTTGTTTATTTGACACTTTATTACAAAATTTTGAAAATTGTCACACTACTACTGCTATTAAACTTTACTCATTTTTAAGCTAATTAAATTATTAATTATTATATATATATTATTAAAATTTGTAAAGTTTAATAGTAGTAGTAGTGTAACAATTTTCAAAGTTTTGTAATAAAGTGTCAAATAAACAACGCGATAAAATCCGTATATAGCAGTTTAATTTCAATGAAGAAAAGTTGTAATTTGAAAACCAAACTGCTAGTAATTTTAAGAAAAAAGACAGAAACCGTTCTCTAGTAAATAGAGATGACAAAAAAGATTGACAATTCATAGATATGCGTCTTTACGCTCATATCGGTCTCTATGATTGCTTTTATCAGCCCGTAGTTACGCTATTTATTTACTAAAGAAAATAGGTAATAAAATTTAGACTATATATTTCAATCACATACCTAGACTCAGTTGCACATTCATAATCTATACTAATATTATAAAGAGAAAGAATTTGATATTTTGTTTGTTTGTTTGTAATGATTTAACTCAAAAACTACTCAACCGATTTTAAAAATTCTTTCACCTTTGGTAAGCTATATTATCATCGAGTACCATAAGTTACATTTTAATTTAAAAATGAAAATGTATAAAATTGCTGGTAGTAAAAGCTAGTGATTAATAAGTGTATATTTGATGTTCATAAGTGTTAACATGAAAAGCATATATTTTTTATTTTATCCTATGCCACCTAATAAGTTGGTTTACGGGTTGAACCATTATATTGTCAGAATGACGTCACAAACGACAATAACTTTAACCTCTCAACATCGACCTGTTGCGTTTTAGTTACAGTTTAATAAATATATTGTCATTCACAAAACGTATAGGACGCTCTATGAATGACAAAATATTGTTATTTGAATTTTATTTTGGCAATTGATTTATTGATGCATCTCCTGTACTGTTATATACTGTGGTTATTGATATAGTCACTGGTTTTACCAGTACCTAGCAATAACGTGAAGATAAAGACTAGGTACAACCTATCTTAATACCTAATGTAGTTTCAGTTCCAGTGATCCACCTACCATTCAAGACAGCGAGTTGGCACAATGTGGTAGGTTTAGTCGGTGAGACACAGGACTTTCCATCTCCCAGGTGGGCCTGACATACCCTATTCGCTCTCCTTTTTCCACGGAAAGGAATGCGTAATATAACAATGACTAAAAATGTGTAATCTAGGATAGATTACACATTTTACTAATTGTTACTCATAGTTAATGTTTATTGTTAACATAACTTAAAAGTAAGACTAACGAGTTGAGAGGAAATATGTAAACATTTGTGCCTTTATTAAATCACGTTTTTGCGCGAAATATAAAATAGTCCCTATTTTCTATTCCGCGCAAAAACGTGATTGAACTAATAGAAGTGACTGTCGTCATGTCACGCTCAATTACTGCATCCGATCAATCTACGTGATATTAACATTTGTTCCGAGTATTTTATAATTTTGTGAACTTTGTAAAATAAAATATATATTGTCATTTTAGCTTGAAATATGATATACTCACAATTAACTAACAATACAAAATTGTTAATGATGTATGTGATCATCATTTTAGCTTGAAATGAGACCTATTTACTGTGAATGAATAATAAAAGTAGATAGCGTTACATTAAATATTAGTTCATTTTGCAAGCTACATTTATGCCGATCATACGTTTGCTTGCGTGTGGTCACAAGGCCATAAGTATGATGCGTTTTAAAATTAGGTGTGCGTCTTTTCAATTTTAAAAGTATTTTATGTTTATTATTAAAACCCATAACACGCCATAATATACTATTGCAGATGATTAAATCAGCAACCTATATATAATATGAATCAATCTATACTAATATCAGAAAGAGGAACGCTTTGTTTGTTTCTAATCAATAAACTTTTAAACTATCGAACCGATTTTAATAATAATTTTACCATATAACATATTTTACCATAACCTATGTATATACGATCACACTACGAGCCATAGAAGTGGAGCAGTAATCATAAGCATGGCTGAAACCGCGTGGGACAACTACTTTTAAATATATAAGTCGTCCGTCTCCCAATACACATTGGATGAGTAAACATGAATGTGAATATTTGTTCATGTGGCTGATAGAAACCCTCAATCCTATGTTACGATACCCTTGGGACGTGAATCCGTTCTATTTGTAGCCGGAAGCTCCCGAACCAATATGCATATTTTTTACCGAAAAGAAATATTCTATGAGATATGCTGTAGTTTATACTTGAATAGTTTTATCGGTTAAACAAATTGTAATTTAACAATGACTAACTTCTGGCTCCGGGTTTGCCCACCAGCATATATATTGGGATTAGAAGTATTAGGTATATATACCTATTATATAATCCAGGAAATATCCTGGATGGTATAAGGAATACACCGGCTCTTTTTGTTTCAAATCACATCTAAATCTGTTCAATTATAAAAACGACGATTAAATCACAGACTTTTAAATATCAGTATGGTCACAAGCTTTCAAACATGGGTATGGTCACACATTCAAACATCGGTATAGTCAGAAACTTTGACTTTTGTAATATTAGTGAAACATCTTGTTATCAAGGACTGATGCTTGTGTTATCCCTGAAATTTCAGGTAGAGATCTACGTTTTGACAGCGCTTTAGATACAGTTAGCAACATAAGGAAACATTTCTAAATTTTGGATTCCTTTGTCATATACAATAATGTACTGTGGTAACAGTTGAAGGATATTTGTTTTAATCACAATTCTATAGAACTATAATAGATACATGTTTATGTTCAATCTACTTATGTCACTGACTGTACCACGGGATAGAGATACCGGCCTGTTGATATCTACAAGTGCATTCTTAAAATGTATGTTACCGATAATTTCCTTAAAGGAAAACCTTATATCACTTTATCTGACCAGATAATTGTGTCCAAGTCCTAGCGATCATACACAAATCTAGTAGTTAAAGACACTCTTCCGTAGTTAAAATCGTCGACAGGCATATATAATATTTAATGCTACGGTAAATAATAACAGGCGAGGCATATCTCTGTTTGCTCCTTCATTTTAAGAAACGACAAACAAACCCACTTTCCTATTTCTAATATTAGTAAGGATAGCAAACGGGAAAAAAAGGTAGCCACTTATATGGTTACTTTAGATTTTTCGCCTTTAGCGGAGGGTCATTGTTCGATCCAAGTTACTTTCTTACTATAAATAAACATGTTTTATTTGTTCAGCCTTTTACTCGGTAATGGGGGCTCACTAGACGTTCTTTTAGGCTTTTGTGCGAACCCAAGTTAGAGCCGGTCGAATTTGAGTCACGTTTGACTCCGAATCTTGTACAAAAGATGGCTCAACGTCCATATATAAGAAGGTTGTAGTTTGACATAATTTGCCACTAGAGATTGGGCTATTGTGTTCTTTTAAGAATGGCTTTTGGAGGCAATAAAGTTATGGTTTAGAAATACGAAAAATTGCAATAATGTTTTATAAGTGGTCGACTTCTAAACAACTTACACTATAGCAGCGACAGCTCAGTGGGGAGACCAACAGACTGCAATGCAGAGGGTCTCGGGTTCGAACCCACGTCGCGCACCTCTGACTTTCAGAAGTTATATGACCTTTCGAAATTATATGCATATTGATTGACAATCATCGCCTGCTCCGTGCCTCGGAGAGCACGTTAAGCCGTTGGTCCCGGCTGCCATGAACATCTATGGCAGTCGTTATTGGGAGAGTCAGTACCCTCTAATATCCTGACACTGGTCTAGCCTTAGGGTATCGTTAGCCTTCGGGTTGCGGAGGTCAGGTGGCAGCCGCTCCGTATAAAAACTGATATCCAGTCAAATCCCGTTAAACCAGAAAAGCCGACCCCAAGTGACTTGGGAATAATAAAGGCTAAGAGAGAAGAAGAAGTGGTCGACTTCTAAAAAGACACATTTATTTTGAAATTGGTGGATTCGTTTTAGGTATGTCTTGCCTACCTTTCTGGGATTGTTTTGTAATATTGGTTTGTTACACTAGCTTTTGCCAGCTGCTTTGCTCAGAAACAGTAGTTTTGGAGAAAAGGTACTCTATGTCCTTTTCAGTACCCCTGAAAACCTGTATGCGCAATTTCATAATGATGGGCCGAGTTATTAAAGCGTAAAAGCATAACAAAGAAATGACTAAAAAACTTATTTTTGCATTTATTACATTAGTTTGGATAACCTCATGCCAGTTTCTTAACCGGTTGTATTCCGCCGGCTCGCATACCAGCCGGCAGATTTGTACCCGTCGTAGGCCGGTGGCTCGCATGCGAGCCACCAAATTGGCGCCAAAACGCCGCGCGCCGCCTTCGCTTAAAACCGTATATTACCAACCTTACCGATCAAAACTGATTGTCTATTGGCTACGAATAGCCGTACAAATCTGCCGGCTGGTATGCGAGCCGGCGGAATAGGACCGGTTAAAGGCCAGGCAAAAATTATGCCTTTTCACTTGCTACGATTCTCAAGCTAAGCTAAACTTCATTTTAGCTCATCAATTTTTTAAACATGCTTCTCTGTATGATGATACGTACTCTCACTTCCTACCTGTTCGAAGAATATTCACCACAGCCATTTCATTTAAAAAAATGTCGCAGATATAAACTAGCCATTCCTACATAACATACCTCGAAAGTACTCCTGAAATGTTAATATTTGCCAAAAAATTACCTTGTAAAATAATCCAACCAGCAATTTACATAATAAATTACAGTATTGGATTACGATTCGTTTATATCTAAAAAGATTACAAAACCGTTTTCAGGCTTACGTCATGTTAGCCTAAAAATTTGTATACCCTGATTTATTATCATGTAGCTTTCTTTACAAGCAGCGATAGCTTAGTGGGAGACGATTGGACTGCCACTGCCCCTGGTCTCGAGTTCGATTGCAAGGCGCGTATCTCTGTCTTTTCGAAGTTATGTGCGTACTAAATAGTTAATTATTGCTCGCTTTAACGGTGAAGGAAAAACATCGTGAGGAAACCTACATGTCTGAGAGTTCTCCATAATGTTCTGGAATATATATGAAGTCTAGCAACCCGCACATGGCCAGCGGGGTGGACTATGGCCTAATCTTTCTCACACTGAGAAGAGGTCCGAGCTCAGCAGTGGAAAAGTTAATATAGGCCTGATATTAATATAGCTTTTCTTAAAATACGGCGGCTACGCCTTTCTTTTACATACTGTATATATAGTCAAGAGTAATGACGTTGTTGGACAGGGAACTAATAATAAACCGGGGCTGTTTTTAGCTATTTGTTTTCCTAAAACGGATAAACAAATCCCCGGTCGGATATTCAAAACGCAACAACAATACTCCCACTTAGCCTCGAATGGGCGGCAGAGTTACCAACATTTGTTACCTTCTCGTAGATTTGTGGGGATCGTAAATTTAAATAAACTACGGACCCCTCAAGGTCCGAATTTGCATCTAATGCTCGTAGGCTTTACGAGTTTTTGCAAAGCTACCAGACAAATATAACGAGGCTCTTGAAATGTAAAATGAGCCTGCTTCCTGTACGTCTGTGCTACGTGTTAGACATATAATACGCATGTAGGCAAAGAATGTGTACTATTCGAGGTCGAAAATAGTATGGTGGAATACACACAAGTGATTTAAATATTTATATACATAGATACTTATTCAAAGGAATTTTAATTAACTTTGATGAAGATCTATCTATCTTTATTCTTTTTGTTTGGTCTTCTCTTCTAAATCCTGGATATTTATATATTCTCATATATAAATACCGAAGATTTAGAATATAAGCCCCTTTAAAGAATAAAGTTTTTAGAGTGGATATCAGACACATGAATCAGGACGATTGTCCACAACGTATCAATGTGTAATAATCAAATAGTGTTTTGAATTATCGACTATATTTAGTTGCACTGAAACAAGAACAATGAATTGATCAATATTCAACATTTTAATACAATTTACATTTGATAGCAAATACACCAAGCTTCTTCACGCATGCCTACGAAACCATCACGAGACAAATAATATTGTAATGCGCATGGGTTTGCAGAGATATTTAGCAAATCGTGGTGAGGTCAGCAAGATCACTAGAGCCATTTCCCCAGTTCTGGCAACGCAGTCACTCCTATTTTTGTAAGTTTAGACCTCAGACCAATGAAAAATAAACTTTTTATTGGTCTGAGGTTTAGACTTAAAGCAGCGGTGTGCAAATATCGTTAAAACTCGAATATTAGATTTATTAATCGTTTATACATTAGCGGTACCTAAACTATTATAATATACAATTCGATATCGTATCTTAGCGGGAAAAGCTTAAAATAGAACAACAAAAAGGACAACAACAGCACTTTGAACATTGGTTGCGCTTTTGACAGATGCCGTCAAATCATGATTATGATAACAAATATTGGTCGCGCTTTTGACAGATGCCGTCAAATCATGATTATGATAACAAATATTGGTCGCGCTTTTGACAGATGCCGTCAAATCATGATTATGATAACAAATAGGCTAATAATAATAAGCGGCATCGTAAAATTTTCAAATCACTTGATTTAATTCACTTTTACTTTCTTAAAAGACACTCTCGCTCTAGTTATAATACCTATGTCGCGGGAGGCTTCATAAACATTCAAACAACGGACACAAAGAACTTCCAGACTCGGAAAATCCATTTGTAGATCACAGAATTTTTTGTCCCGTGTGGGATTCGAACCCACCACACTCAGCGTAGCGGCAGTGGCGAAGCGACCACATATACTACTACGCCATCCGTGCAGAAAACAAATATTATTAAGTGGTCTCGGCAAATTTTCAAAACACTGGATAATATTTTTCTTAATGAACTATCAGCGCTAATTAAAAATCATCCTTATACCAATTAGACAATAAAAATCATGTTCAAAGGCAAAATAATATATTGTCACAGTATCTTGCGTTCATTCGACAAACACATGGCAACCTAGATTAGTTTGCCGCTGTAAAAATAACAAAGAAACCTTTCTAAGGAATAGGAATCTTAATACCTTTTTTATACGTAGTGTGTTTCCTATTAGTGGAGTAGAGGTGGGTGGTAAACGCTAGTGTTTATGCATACAAGTTACCTTTTCTGCAGAATTAGATGCTATACATTGTCTTAAGAATGTTAACCTTTTAGATCATGCATCTACGTGGAATAAAATAGAAATATAGCGTACGTATAGCTGTTGTTAATATAAAAAAATGCTTTTATAGTACTATCTTTAGAACTGCCGTACTGTAACTGTATAACTGTAATGTCCAAATGAAAATTCTCGAGATTCTAAATTACAGCGTTTTGGGCCTATATCTCCGTGTAAGCCTCCCAAAGGTCCATATATTTTTCAAATATGTTAGAAAAATATCTGTTAAGCGAAAAATAATAATAATAGTTTATCACAGGTTTAACATAGACTAGATTTTGCCCGTGGCTTCACTCGCAATATAATGAACTATAATATAATGTAAACTGTATATAATAAACTACTTTATAAAATTTGCGTAAACGTAAGACTATATTAAATAATAATTTATTTATTTGGTAGGTAATAAATCTAAATAAGTAGCGATAGCTCAGCGGGCAGACCAACAGACTGCAATGCAGAGGGTCTCGGGTTTGAACCCACTTCGCGCACCTCTGACTTTCGGAAGTTATATGATTTTTCGAAATTATGTGCGTTTTGATTGACAATTATCGCCTGCTCCGTGCCTCAGAGAGCACGTTAAGCCGTTGGTCCCGGCTGCCATGAACATCTATGGCAGTCGTTATTGGGAAGTCAGTGCCCTATTATCAGGAGGTCAGGTGGCAACCGCTCCGTGTAAAAACTGATATCCAATCAAATCCGGTTAGACCAGAAAAGCCGATCCCAAGTGACTTGGGAATAATAAAGGCTAGGGAGAAGGGAGAAGGGAAGAGTAGGCAATAAATCTTTAGTTTTACTATAATTAGGTACGTCTTACCATCTCTTCTCTCTTCGTCTTACCCATAAAGCACAATTTTATTATATTGATATTATATAAATCTAACTTAAATATAAATTAAATGATGTTAGTTAGTAAGCATATAACTTGACACCGAGTCCATGTACATATTTATACGGAATAAAAAACAGAAATGTTTTAAGGAAAAATCGGGAAAATCTAAAATGTTTTGATGAAATTTGGACGTCTATCGGCTTAGCTAGCATAGACTAAAAGCTTCATGGAAAAACAAATTTATAAAAAAAATATGATGAACATCTAAAATTTGGAAACAGTACGACTGTATGTTCCTAATAGGTATGAACGACGACCACGGCCGCCATTTTCCTCGGTACCGAGAGTCTATTTTTTTTACGTGGTGGCCCGCATTGACGCATTCCCCTCCGCGGGGCGACGGAGAGGTTATGTCAGACTCACCGGGGGAATGATGATTCTGGTAATACCGACTAAACCCACCACGGTGTTCATCGACATAACCAGCGTCGGCGAGGCCGCGCGAATCACTTTTACATGCAATCGCGACTCCGCTAAGATTTCGGCCCGCTGTATGAAGCGGTACCGAGTGCCTGCATTAACCTACAACACCCACCGGTCTCGCACGCGCTGCGGGTGCTCAACGTGTCGTCAGAACAGAGCGACTTGTTCTCATGTTCATTGAATGAATTCAGTAAGGCCGCTTATTGCATTATATGTTACTAGATTTCGCTAGCGTAAATATAGGTTAGGTTAGTAACAGTTCTTTTTAGAGTTCGAAAAAACTCTTATACAACAGCTTTGTCCGTCCGTCCGTCTGTCTGTTATACAACTTTCAACTCAAGAACCGTAAGAACTATAGACTCGCGGTCAACGCCATCGATATACCCCCAAAATGACTATGACCTTTTACCTCTGACCTCAAGGTCACGTGGAATCACGTGACCTTTGCATTTTACTTCAGCCATTTTTTCGAACTCTAAGATTTACGGCAATTCATTGTCAATTTTTACTTGTTTCTGGATAAAAGGCATCCTGTTGTCATTTTTCGTTCTCAAAACAACGTGTATGTGAAATTTCATAATGGTCGATAGAGTGGTTAAGGCACAAAAGCGTAACAAACGAACTCACAATCAGATTTATAATATTAGTTAGGATGTGTATAATGAATAACAGTACACATACAATTGCATTATGACGTTAAACCTGTATTGATAGTTGTATGAAAAGATCCTAACTAATATTTAAATGCGAATGACAGTTTGTTTGTTAGTAACTCTGTCACGCCTTAACTACTTGACGATTATCATGAAATTTTGCATACACTTTGTCAGGGGTATAGAGAAGAACTTTAGGGGTATAGAGGGAACTTTTTATACAGAAAAAATATTAGATTACGCAAACGAAGCCGTGGACAAGTCTAATAAATAAATTACAATTATTTTAGATATTTACCAATACATCACGATATCTAAAATTTGACCACACCTTATTAATACACACTGCATATGCATTTCTAAATACTGTCGACCTAAATACTTAAATGCATCGAATCGACAATCACTGTATCCTTATTTTTCTTTTAAAATACGACGTCGTCCATTTAATATATTCCTAGCAAAGTAAGTTCACTAAAGGAATGCTGAGAGCGCGGACCATTTTAAGTTTATTTATGCAAGTTTTTTATTTACTTTAAGTCAGTCCATTAGAGCCTTCAGTATCTCTATGTTTATCAATTGAATTCCATTCATACTCTAAAAGAGTACATTTATTTCTACTAGACAGAGCGAGGACTTTTTAAAATTCAATAAACTGCTTCCTATATTCCCACTTTTTTTTAAATATATAAATTCTCGTATTATTTTCTAAAAAGGCAGACAGCGTTGGGATTTTTAAAATCTGATAAACTTCTTTCTTTTAAAGACTGCGCTATGTATAAAGTCTGTGTCGCGGGAGACTTTTTAAACTTTCAAACAACGGACACAAGGAACTCCCAGACTCGGAACAATCATTTGTGGCTCGCACAAAATTTTGTCGCGTGTCGGTACCGAACCGACAACGTGGCAAGGTGACCACTTAAACCATTAAGTTATCCGTGCAGTAAACTAGCAGAGGAGCACCAACACTTTTACTGCGTTTCGCCCAACGAGTGAGTTTACCTTTTGTTTTAATTTATCTTTAATTCGTTCACTGTTGTCAATAATTCGCGAGTGATGCGTCTGGTTTTTCAGCGATTATATTATTAAAACTTTCGAGAGCTTGGAAGTATAAAAAGTAACACAATAACTTTCAATTGGATATGATTATAGAATTATCTTTTTTAGGAGTAAGAAAGAGGAAAGAAAAGTGTTTTATTTGTATGTCTATAATCTTAAAAGATAAAACAATAAACAGTAAGGCTTTACTCTTAAAAAAGATAACCTAGAAGTACTTCTAGTAATATCAGGTTCCTCACAAACCTTCAAAATAATTATATCTAATATATATTTTTGAAATATTCAGACTGTTTGTGGATCACACAATTTTGTTCCCTAGAATTGTATCAATGTAGAATTCGCATATATTTTGTGCCAGTGAAAAATACTTTCACGAACCTGAGAAATAAATTCAAGACCGCAGCTGGTTTGTAAGCGTGCTGTATTTTTTGATAACTATAATAAAATTAGATGTTGATACTGTCTTAAATTTCCACGAAATCATACGCAAACAGAACGATTAAAAAACTTTTTTAGATTACCGACCTATAAATGATTCCTATATAAAATTAAATTTCTTAAGATATTTAAAGAGCACCAACATATTAAAATATTCATCTGCGTAGAAACTTTAAGTATAATAATTTACCAAGACTAACATTGGCGAAAACAAGTTAGAAATTATAATTAAAATCCTACCAAGTTGAAACTAGGTCGGGAAACTCAAGTCGCGAACAAAAACCAATATATCTGTAAATATTGGCGTAAAACTAACCTATTATCAATATTTCACTGTTTTCTTTTAAATATTGAACGTTAACACTTAAATATGAATAAGCAAATTGTTGTAATAGCAATGACATATTGCCAGACTCTCACCCCAATATTAGTTCGCAGTAAATCGAACCTGCGCCACCGATAAAAAGTATTTCTCCTTTTTTATATAGGACAACTCTAGTAGTAATTGATGTATTGCGGACTTTTCGTAAATTCAAATAACTGACACAAAGAACATCCAGACCTGGGCAACCATTTATGGATCACACAAATCTTTGTCCCGTGTGGGATTTGAACCCACAACACTCAGCGCAATGGCAGTGACAAGACGGCCACTTAAACCACTGCACCATTCGTAAAGTCAAATATAGTATAAAGTCAACATATGTTTTAGAATTCGAAAAATCTCTTATACAACAGCTTAGTCCGTTCGTCCGTCCGTCCGTCTGTCTGTTATACAACTTTCAACTCAAGAACCGTAAGAGCTAGAGACTCGCGGTCAATGCCATTCAACTCAGCATAGTCGATATACGCCCGAAATGACTATGACCTTTGACCTCCGACCTCAAGATCACGTGGAATCACAAGACTTTTGATATTACTTAAAATTCCACCATAATTTATTTAAATTTTAAGTTTGATCGTTATAAAGGTTTTATTGTCTATAATTTTACCCTTATAATCACATTTCATTAAGATTTCGCCAAGGCTATACAGGTTAAACTTACTTAGTCAAACAAATTACTATTTACTTGACTATACTCTTTCATTGACGATATTCCTAAGCTTACTACTTTGTTTTCTTTTTTCTTTATTACATATAAATAAGTTAAAGGTAACCATAGTTACATTAAATTGTACGACGTCAGACGAACAACGCCGAAATACTACGATCGCGATTCGACTGCGTGTGTCAAATGCATGGTTGTGTGCGTATAGTGATTTTTCATTAATTTAATGTATTTGCAATGCATATTTCATAAAAAATATTAGGATTCGCCACTCCTTCTCCATGTACACTTTAATTGTGCCAAATTTCATACTCCTCCGTCCGCGCAATTTCGTAAAAAGGGTACAAAGTGTTTGCTTCACGTATTAATATATAGATTACATAAAAGATATTAGTACGGTTAATGTGTGTAGCATGAACGTTTGAACACGTCACATACCAGGAATAATGTGTTAATATAAATGCCGGGTACACCAGACCACAAAAACGTCAACAATGTTCGCATGAAAATTATTTCGTTCAGATGTACCTACGTAATATTAGGTTTATGTTATTCACTAGGCAACTTTTTAATCTACGATAATCCTCGGTATATAGTATAATAAATCTTTATTCATTATTAGAGGGTAATGACTTTATTCATGACATAATAATTAAGACAGAAATAATTAACATAATATGTGGGATGGATTGAATTACTGAACGTGAAGAATGTAAGCTGATTTTTGAACGTAACTGAGTGAAAGGGACGGTGAGGCGAGAGAGAGAGGGGATTAGACTGTGAGGCGTGTGAAGGCAGGACGCTTGAGATTTTGTAAAAAAAAGTGTGTATGTAATTTTGCTACAATTACTGTTGAAAAAAATAATCAAAGATATATTCTCGAGTTCCGGTGTTCGTTTTTATTAAGATCACACCCTCACAGAAGTGGGGGCTCGTCCGGGATATATACACAAATTATTTACTATTTACAAGAAATAAATACAAGATATATTATATTTTATTTGGTCCACAAAGTAACACATATGAACATCAAAATGTATAAATTTGTGGGTTTATTAAGTTACTGAAGCTACATTTCGATAGTTGCTAGGTTCAGAAAAAGGGTTGAGCCTATGACAAGAAACCTGCAAGGAACAATCTAATTTTGAAATAAAAAAAAACTGTATTTTAACCCATACCAACAAAGCATTACAGCCAGCATCAACAAAATCTAAAAATAATATCTTAATAATATTACGAAGATGAAATAATAAGGGCTTAGTACTTATTTATATTTTTTAATATTAATCTATAATAGACAGTAGAATGGCATGGGGCCGCATACACTTACACTTTGTGACAATGCAAAGGCAGTCGAAGACTAAAAACGGTTGCCCATTTATATTTTTGTTTTCAATAAAATGAGAGAATAGAATGGGAAGAAAACTAGATAACATGACAATATATACTAATATTATAAAGCTGAAGAGTTTGTTTGTTTGTTTGTTTGAACGCGCTAATCTCAAGAACTACGGATTCGATTTAAAAAAATATTTTAGTGTTGGATAGCCTATTTATCGAGGAAGGCTATACGGTATATAACATCACGCTACGATCCACGGGGGCGGCGCAGTAACGATAAACATGGGTGAAACCGCGGGAACATTTAGTTAATAAATAAATTGACCTATAAGTAACTAGCTTTTTCTCGTGGCTTTGCCCGCGTAAAAGTATTTTCCGTTATGTTAGTAACAGTACCTTATTTTTAAATAAAATGTATGCCTATGCTAATCTCTGATAACATAGCTTTCTAATAATGAAATAATTTTTTTAATCGTTTGTTTAGTTTTGAGCTAAACAAACAAAAACCTAATCTTTCCTTGAAATTAAACTACTATATACAGATTTTATCGCGTTGTTTATTTGACACTTTAACTTATACTCTCCTCGTAACCATGGCTGCTGAAAAGCAACCGAAACGTCGGGGAAAATGTAAAATTAAATTAAATCTAAATAGTTGTAATAGCTTTAATAATAATTTAATTAGCTTAAAAATTAGTAAAGTTTAATAGTAAAAGTAGTGTAACAGTTTTCAAAATTATGTAATAAAGTGTCAAATAAACAACGCGATAAAATCCGTATATAGTTGTTTAATTTCAATGAATAATATTCGCGTAAACAGAAGACAATATTATCTAATCTTTCCTCTTTATAATATTGGAATAGATACATATATTTGAAACGTTGATCCTTATTCCCTACTTGTCTTATTTGGTATAATAATAACTAGTTATAAAATCATTAATTTACTGCTTTCAGAATGTCGGATAAATTCTCTAATAAATAGAAAACTTTAGTAAAAAAGGTTCTGTTATTTATTTTCTAAATAAGTCAACTAAAATGAACTATACACGTCTGCCTCTACTAAATGTTAAATGATAGACTTGGGTATTTAAAACTTCAAATAGCATTTGCTGACGCTGGGTGTTAAATAAAATAGTATCGGTTTAAGCTCACAGCGTATCTGTACATTTACTTTAATTTGACTATATGGCCTTAATACGTTACGTTTAAATTTAAGTGGATTACTTTATCGAAAGTTGGTTTATAATGAAGTCGTTATCAGGTTTATTCGCTTTTTTACCCGCTTTGCTAAGTAGAGAAGTGTGTAGTCAACTATGTCATACGTTACTTACTGGTAATGACTGGAAAGGACTCATAATCATTTTTCCTTCACCTTGCTCGTATTAATGTAGTTTTTAACAATAAATTCCTAGCCAAAATATGGTATCCTATGTCGATTTCTGCACGACCCTGACGACCTGTATGCAAAATTTTATGATAATCGGTTGATTTATAGTGATGTGATAGCTTAACAACAAACAAACACATTTACATTTATAATATTAGTGAGGATAAGGATTATGAAGGTTTTTCAACAACATATTAGTATTACTATTACATGTTGAGACTACTTTTAGTTGAAACTAGATGATATCTTCTCCCTAGCCTTTATTATTCCTAAGTCACTTGGGGTCGGCTTATCTGGTCTAACCGGATTTGACTGGATATCAGTTTTTACGCGGAGCGGCTGCCACCTGACCTCCGCAACCCGAAGGCTAATGATACCCTAAGGCTAGACCAGTGTCAGGATATTATAGTGCACTGACTTCCCAATAACGACTGCCATAGATGTTCATGGCAGCCAGGACCGACGGCTTAACGTGCTCTCTGAGGCACGGAGCAGGCAATAATTGTCAATCAATACGCACATCATTTCGAAAAGTCATATAACTTCCGAAAGCCAGAGGTGCGAGACGTGGGTTCGAACTCGAGACCGCATTTCAGTCTGTCGGTCTCCCTACCGAACTATCGCTGCTGTTAAAACTAGATGATATTACTCTTACACCGTGTCTCACATATCACAATAGATTCAGGCCTCTATGTCCATGAAGGTTCAGGCACTGGTGTATTACATGTTCATTGGTCCAGCGATTTTTAATGTGCCTTGTATTAGCAAAGTGTCTATTGCTAGTTACGGGACACATTGTTGCAATCGGCCTCAAACAACCGCAAATATTAATGCTGCAGGGTCAACAAAGCAATCCAAATCCACTGAATTATATTAAATTCAGTATATTTTTAAAGTCATCTTAAATACATACATATATACATAAATTCACGCCTGTTTCCCAGAGGGGTAGGCAGAGACTACGGATTTCCATTTGCTATGATCCTGTCACACTTCTCTGGCTTCATTCTCTTTCATCACATTCCTCATACACGCCCGTCGGTTCAAGGTGCTCTTAACCTGGCCTTTGTCCAGAACGCCGCCGATCTGATCAAGAAACGTTCGCCCAGGTCTTCCTCTTGTGACTGTTTCATTCACACTAGCCTTATAAACTTTCTTAGTCAGTCTTTCCTCGTCCATTCTTTCTACATGCCCAAACCAGCTTAACATACCCTTTTCTATTCTTGTCACTATATCCACTTTCATGCCGCATCTCAAATATTTTATATTAAATTCATTGCGAGTTTGGACAGAGCTTTACTTTGCCTAGTCTTTAAATCTCACTGTTAGACGGACAATACAAAATTTTATGGTAAAGGGATATTTGTTTACCATTATGTCTACGGACCCCTAAAACTAAGCAAGTTATCTTGCATAATGCCTACTTATATTCTTTAAATGTAATTTCCGTCTTGTAAAATATTCTATTTTAATTATAACCATTATTTTTATTTTTAGTCGCATAAAAATAATAACGTAGAACTCTTGTTAACGTTTGCACTGAGAGGTGAATTAACAAACGGTAGTGCATATGGCTACACATCAAGTTAGACACCGTATACACGCATAACTACACTACATACAAAATAGAGAATTGTTGGAAAGGGACGGTGCATAGTGGTGTCGATGTAATGGTAAGGATAGACCATCGCGTCCCGTATAACAAAAATATAACGCACTCTCTCGCACGATTCGCAGCGTTCAACTTCTAATAGTTCAAAATCCAAACAGTCTGGGTTGATGTGTCGCTGTGTGTACTTAAAATAGTGAACAATTTTATTCCAATTTCAAAAATGTTATACAAAATAGTATATTTCCTTTTATAAAACATGTTTTTTAAAGAACTGACTACTGTATTATAATAAACTACATGAATTATTTTATAATATTATTTTCAATAATTTGTTTTCAAAGTAAGGTCATTAGCAAAGCAGCGATAGCTCAGTAGGGAGACCAACAGACTGCAATGCAGAGGGTCTCGGGTTCAAACCCACGTCGCGCACCTCTGACTTTGGGAAGTTATATGACTTTTCGAAATTATGTGCGTATTGATTGACAATTATCGCCGGCTCCGTGCCTCGGAGAGCACGTTAAGCCGCCGGTCCCGGCTGCCATGAACATCTATGGCAGTCGTTATTGGGAGAGTGTCGACACAAAAGATCCCACTGGGTCGAAGTGTCGCCGGTCTGCACTGACTGGCCCCCACATAAGATACAAGATACAAAGTCATTAAGTGTGTTCTCAGATTCGTTGTTCAATGAGCTATAATTACTTGATGGGTATGTTAACTTTAAAGACTAAGCTGTATGTTAAGCAACTATACATGTAAAATATCAACGCATGCAGATTTTGAAATAGTTGCCGTTAGCGAATATTTTACATAGAAATTAAACTGTTTAGCACATACAATATGTTCTAAAAGTCGTGTTTTACTAGAGCGACCGCGATAAAATCAGTATAAAGTAGTTTGATTTTAATTAATATGAAAAGTTTTTATGAAAACACAATGTTACCAAGTATCTTTATACCACAGAGTTATTTCGTTGGTAAGGCACAACATTAAAAAAACGATTATCAAGATGAGTGGAGGAGCCTACTATCACTAATAATTATCTTAAGGACATGAATACCTTGCCCGAGAAAGTACAACCCTCTTATAGAAAATTAAACTATTTTCTACGAATTTTATCGTGATTTATATTTGAACATCTGTATTTTTGTGATATTTTCTATTGAAATTTACAATTTCCTCCACATTTTGGTTGCTTTTCAGTAGACACGTTCGGTTGTTTACGAAGAGTAACTACTACTGCATATTATCCGGCAAATGAGAGTACCGAAACCTCACATATCTCTCATTTATTTTTCTTTCATCCCACGTTTTAGTAATTTTTCTAAAGTGACGTTTTGGTCCTTTTTCCTAAAGTAATATTAAAAATACAACCATTCATTGCAAAAAGTTTTCTGAATTTCAACAAATAATGTAAGTCGACCGAATGTGAATGGGACAGGCGCCTCTGGCAAGCGAGTTACACCCGCGTTTGACTGATATTGTTACAAAGAAACATAACAAATTCAGTACGAGATTCATAACAAACCAGCTATAATAATTATAATAACCATTCTAAAATAACATATCGAACATTTGCCAACTCTCTCGCTCTCGTTATCCCAGCTTCCTGCAAAACTACAACAACTAACGCTCTGTTATTTAGAGTTCCATCGAGATGGGAATCGAGAGAATGCATACATGCATTTATATTGGACTCGGAGTACAATGTTTGGCAAATAAGACAAACATTAGAAAAGTAGGACATTGACGACGTTGTTCTTTATTGTCATCTATAGCCAATGTTTGTCATGGAAATGCTGGATATAACATTTGAATAACATTTGTCTTTATTTCAAATCACGTTTTGGAATGTAACTTAGTCCGTGTCCGACGTAAATGGCTTTGTTTGATGTTTGTGTGGTCTGTTTGCGATAATATGACGTCATTAGGTACAGCATGATGTGTGGGCGATGTACTTAAGAAAATAGCGTGCATAGTATCACGTCCCTTCATACTGAGTTAAGCGAAGTAGAATATCCGTATTTGAAATTGTACGTTTATGGCCAATTATTAATAGGGCAAGGAACTAATGCCGAGTATCGGCTACGTAGTTTTAGACTAATATTCGCCTAAAATATTTTTGAGTAGTATAGCCTCGCCCATTTCAGCATGAATGGGCCAGTTCGACCGGAGAAGGATTATCCTCTCACAGAATATCAACGTGAAATAGCAGTATTCCTATGTGTCGATCGGTGAGTGAGAGTGCCTGAGACCCAATCACCCTCTTTTCACTTTCCCGTTTCTTCTCCTTTCCACTTCCTTTTTCTATCCTAAAGGGTCGGCAACGCGCAAATAAGCAAGGCTCTGGTGACCACTTACCATCAGTTGGGTCGGCCGTATGCTTGTTTGCGAACTTAGTTTAAAAAAACCCTTAAGTATTTTACTTTGCCTTGTGATTCTTAAGATTCATTTCTAGCATAATGGCGCAGTAGTTTTAAATGCAACTGCTGTGCAAGTGTTATTCGGTATGTTTGACTAAACTTTTTGAACTTTTTGACTTTTTAAATTCTTAGTAGCAGCAAAGAGTATGGGGCTGTGGCCAGTAGATAGCAGTAAGCTTGACCCCTGTAGCATGGGATCTCAAAGCGTTCTCACGCGGATCAGGCGTGCCTCGGCTGTGGCTCGCGTAAGTCGGTGTGGGAGCACCTCTTACTCCCCCAGCGGCCGAAAATAAAACCACGGCTACGCGTGTTCACTCGCTCAAGACAAAGCATACATGGGTCGCGAAGCCATACAAAGTCGTCCGCGGTTCTGCCTTCGCCACAGAGGGCGGAATACGCGACGCGTTAACGTTAATCCCGTGGATCACCTTAGATCCACGTTGCCGACACGTGTTGAACACTCCAAGCCGAGGTCCATGGTAGTCCGCCCTTGGAGGTTACCGTTGTCTAGTTTACTTTATAACAGGTTGGGAGCCCTCTGCGCTCACCCATAGTCCGCGTAAAGTTGTAGAGGCCATCTGAGGCTAACAACTAACAAACACACAAAGAAAAAAAAAGGGTTGTGGATCTTTCGCCGGCCGCCGCACCGTCCGAAAGTTAAGTGATCCACTGTGCTCCTGCCGGACCTAGTACCGAAGTCTTTACTACTAGAACCAAGCCCTGTTACATTTTGTATAGTAAATAACGCGCGTACCTTTATGAAATTGTAAAACTTGCATTAAAGAACGTGTAATTGCGAACTATTGTGTTATTTTACTCCGCTAGCTTAACTTTCCTGGTCGACCACGTTCTAAAAACGTGGCAGTCTATGCACTACGTGTCACCGTAGTTGTTAAAATTAAAGTCCAATACACCTACCTTCCGATATATAGATAAGCTTGCGACTATGTATGTATATATAAATAAAATAAGATCACAAAACATGTTCTCCAAAACCAAACGTCAACTATAAAATAATGCAGAGTGCAATTATAGCGTAGTGGTCACTACCATCATGGCGAAGTGCTACGGGTTCGAATCGTACACGGGACAAAAATTTGTTCTTTGTGTCCGTTGTTTGAATGTTTGTAATTATATTTTTATTTCTATTCTTCTTTATTTCTTTATTTCGACGTCTCGATGGCGTAGTCGTTAGTGTTACCAACTGCCACGTCTGAGGTTGCGGGTTCGATTCCCGCACAAGTCTAACATTTGTGTGCATGAACATGGATGTTTGTCTTGGTCTGCGTGTTTCTATGTATAATATGTATGTATTTACAAAAAAAGAAAGTATAAATGTATGTTTATCTATTGTCTAGTACCCATAGAACAAGCTCTGCTTAGTTTGGGCTAGATGGTGTTGTGTGTACGTGATAGAATATTATTATTTATATTATTATTATTTATAACTGTGATAAATTAATTTGTCATTTTAAACCCAAATAATAAGTGTCTTATTTTTGAATTCCTTTAGCACATAATTAGTCAATACAATCGCTCATAGCCAGTTGCACTCACTGATCGGTAAACGATTAGCGAGGTTAAGCAACGTTGGTTGCGGTCAGTCTATAGATGGGTGACCCCTTAGTGGTATTTCATCTGAGCGTCTCCGTGCTTCGGAGAGCACGTAAAAAGTCGGTCCCGGTTGTTGTCAAATTGACAGCAGTCATTAAGCCATGTTAGAGGCCTACGGGCGGCTTGAACATCTCTTGTCAACAGGTTGGCCACTAACCACAAGAAAAGAAGAAGAAGAAGTCAAAACAATATATTACTTACTATTTCCATTTCGGATATGCAATACAGCATCAAAGAATCTTTGTTCCATGGAATTAATAAATATGTAGATCAAAATTGCCGAAATATAACAGTACCTATTATTTATATTCGCGACCCAAATATAAATTAATCATCATTCTGTATAAATGGTGACATACCATATTAATCACAATCAACTCATTATCACGAACAAATAATTTTATAATAAAATATTAGAAATACGAAATAGGTAGGACTACGAAATAAAAAATCGTAATCCAATATTATTTCACAAATTATAATATTATTTATAACATATTATCAAATAATAATAAATAGTGGCGGAGGGACATCGCTCGTCGTGCGACAAATGACGTCAGCGCACCGCAACCCTGTCCATCAATGATAGTCACGACCACTCTGACAAGAGTGCCCGAATAAGAAGATCAAATCATTATAATTACCTACACCTTGGATACTAATCCGAGTATCGGCAATAATTTCTCGAATTTGGATCTATGATAAATGACATCGGTAGGCGATCGACAGTAGAGGTTTCGTTCGAGACTAGATTGAGATCGTATTAGAACCCGGCTAAACATTTTGAGTAGCAGAATACACACTTGATGTCAATTACAATTTTAATCTTAGTTCTTAGTTCGATCAACTTTTATTCAGCCTTTATTTTTATGGCCCTTATTCTAACCGCATTCTCACCTCTGCTACACATTGAGGCTTCATATGGACCAGCAGTGGTATCCATGAAAAACACCTAGTATTTAAATCTACTGGTGAAGTCCTGGGAAAAGTCAAACAGTCTTGGACCCAACAACGAAAATAATTAGAAGTGTATAGGACGAATTGAATAAAAGAATTCGATTTCCTTCTTTAGCTAGAGCCAATATATATAAATACCAAAAAAGATAAGCAGGACACAAACATTAAGACTGCGTCGAGCGAAATGTGCCAAAACAGGCGGTCACAGTTAAGTAAACAAAATCAACACTTTTTGTTTTTTTTATTTTCGAAATATACTTTATATACAATATGCATGTAACCTATATTTACAAATGTACTAAAAAAGATAACATAATTAACATAATTACAAAAACACAAATAATTATAATACTAAATATTTAAAATGGTTTAGGCATCGTAGAATTCTTCAGCATCGCTGTCAACTGGTAACGTGCCCAGAAGACTGGCAGCATTGCCACGTTGAATGGCAATGCTGATTCTTTGGGCTAAGAAAAGACCAGCCTTCTGATCACGCGAAACGTCGATCAGGCGTTTTGCGATCACCCTGTACAAAATACGAGCGCTCGGACCCCATGAACCTAGAGTTTCCACCCCAAACGGCTCAAAAATGTAATTTGACTTTAACATTTAACACTTTTTGTTTAATACAAATATAAAATGTAAATTTACCATAACAATGAATGTGTTTACAATTACTCCGTGTAAAAAATTTGAAATAATTAGTATTTTCGCCTACAAAATTACGTAAATTTGCACGAAAAATGCAAAAATGTAAGCTCGTGCTACGTGAATTTAGATTATAACAGTAGAAATCTATCCTATTTTACAGCTTAAACGAAACATATTGTCCGTCCCAAACATTTAAGTTATTGGTTGACAATAAATATACATATTTATCAAAAAAGCACTTCAAATCCTCCATACAATTTTACTATGGCGGCTGCGCGCCGATTTAAATATGCGCCGCACGATCCCTGTCAATATCTGTCTTACGCTCGGCGCAGTATTAAAGGGGCCTAATTGTGAGCTATGCTTGTTTCCAGTAAAATATATGTCGGAAACGCCCAAATGCATTAATATTTGTACTACTTGACACAAGATCTGCGTAATATACTATGCTATTATATATATATATATATATATATATATATATACAGTAGTTTTAATGTGTGTATCCTTGAAATTGCCAAAATCCATAAGTAGCGTTAACACTTAGCTTCAGGAGAGCCGCTCGTCTGCCAGTAGAAGCAGTAAAAAACTGTATAATGGAAATGTGTAATATAAAGTAAGTTAGCAAGTGAAAATCCTCTTAACGTAATACGGATGATTCCTAACGCTTTAATATAATATATTCCATATATCTCATATGAATCTTGTCACAAGTTCCCATGCACGCACAACTTTGCCAATATAATTTGGGTGAAATTGGTCAAAAGAACAAAATTTGAAACATTTTTGCATGTTCGTGGGTGAGTTTCGCCCTTTGTGTTGCAAGTTTGGGGTCGCCATTGTTCGACGTCATAAATAATTCATGTACCAACTACATGGGATGGTAATAGTTTTCTGTCAATCATTGTGATGCGTCTTTGCAGTAATGAGTTTTGTGGAAATATCTTTGTTCTCGGGAAGTAAATAACGTATTAGATTATTGTTTCTTCATTCTTTACTCAAAGGCTTTTATTTTTAGTCCAATAATGTAGCAAAAAAGTAGTCTGTGAGTACCATAGTCTACAAATATATGTATAGGTATATATATAATACAAATAGGTATAGACTTACGCCTAAAAATATATCCATAGCTGCCTTCATAAGAAATGCAAAAATGGAATTAAAAAGAATAATAATAATAAATTAATATTTTTTTATTAAGGATGAATAATTAGTACATAGAAATCTTCAATAAAATTACACACATACACAATTTAACGCCTATATCCTCAAATAGGTTGGCAGAGATGTCATTACGCCTCACATAATATTATAAGTTCCGCTTACATCTCACAAGCAATATTTTAGTTCACATGCAATAGGATGACAGAGATTGCCTTCTATATAGGACTTGGTGCTACTATCAAAATTATTTACCTGGAAACTCTATGAAACTTGGCCTAACCCGGACTTGACCCGAGATCTCTAATCACGTGCAAACGAATGCTACGAGACCAATGAAGTAAAAGCAGTTTTATAAAAGTATTTTACTCCGTCAGTTCTCCGTAGACGTCAGTAAAAACTACGAAAGGCCTCGTTAGACCCACTTAACTGGCAAATTACGATCAGTTAACTAAATTGCTCTAAGCTCTTTATAATTCACACAAAAACGGTTAAGCGTTAATTTTTCATACAAATTAACGCACTTGCGGTATCAACGTGACTCTGTATGTCGTTTTTATTTTGCTTAAGTGGTAAATTATTAAGTTTTATTCCGCTTGATGTTATCATTATCGTAGCTAGCAAATGACCTTTCATTTGCAACATTAAATCGTTAACGTTGCCGACCGTTTAAAAAAAATATATCGGTATGTTGTCAGTTCAATGGGCAAGGGTCATACTAGTGTAGTTCACAGCTCCACTTTAAGAGGTGCTGGTTGTTTGCCTGCTGTATTAGTTAAATAGAGGTAATTTTGATGTCAGCTAATCTGTTATCAGCGAGATCTAAAGCTCAATCGAGGTCCTTGATATTTATCCTTTCCTTTACGAGTGTCGTATACGACGCTGTACCACATGCGCTTGCATTAGTTGTATGCTTTGATAAAACTTGAACTTGTGCTAAGCATGCGCTGAACTTGCGCATGCACCTCAAACGACTGGCTTGCCCATGTAGCGTACTGCTTGCGTTATGTACACATAAACGTACCAATTACGCAGTATTGTTCAGTGGAACAGGAATATTTTACTCCGTAATATGATACACGAAACATCTACCCGTAAATGGGAATTTCCTAAAATCAAGCTCGAGGTATGTTGTCCGAAAATTGAAGCCGATTTATCGTACGGTTACCTATCGGCCTTTGCACAACGCCGTGTACTATTTCAATCGATGTCGGTTCGGTATATATGATCTTCATAACTTCGGGCCGAAAATAATACAGCTGAAGATAGGCATAAACTTCCAGTGATTCCACGAATTTACACTCAGCGTTAAAAGTATTTGAGCTTTTAAGATCGTCAATATATTCACGGTTATCTCTCACAATTTATTCCATTTATCATCCCTGTAATCCTTTTGTGGCGATGTATAATTCCAAAAGTATAAATTATTGGAATACCAGATATAATTGAAAAGTGTCTGGTCGCATGTGTACCGTTTCACCTCAATAGGTTAATACTGATGACACGCAGTTACAAATGGCTGCTTGTCATTAGTATTAACCTACAATAACTACTATTAGCTACGATAACCGCTTACCATTAAGGCGCATTTACCCCCTCAAAAAAAAAAAAAAAAAAAGGCTGTATGGTTGTTGCGTTGGGCACTGCTTGGAGGTTCGCTTATGTAGTTTCAGTTCCAGCAATCCACCCACCATTCAAAGGAACGATTTGGCACACCGGCGCACATTTTGTCGGTAGTACCCGCGATGTTCCATCTTTATCCAGGTGTGCGCGTCATAACCTCCATACCCTCTCCGCTCCGCTTTTCCCAAGGAGAAGTATGCGTGAATGCATTCAGCCCTGTTAAAAAAAAGCCATATGATTGTTTACTAACCTGGCAGATTAAAAAAGTACTTCCAGTCAAACCTTTTAGTTTTTCATTCAAATATTGACACGCATTTATGTCTGACCGCGTTAGTATTGGCTTTATAGCCTACTGTTTACCAATTATGTAGTATCATACGCGTAATAACTGTAACATAATAAACCGCAATAACGTGTTAAAACATATCAATTTGACTACAAAATCATTTTGAGGTTACACAACGTTGACAAGTGTGTGAAACCGTCACTAAAACGTTTCAACTGTCAACTGCGGTGACTCTATTATTAATCGTCACTGAAATGACTTCGCAATAGCGCCTGTCTTTTGTTTCATGTGCCACGTAAATAATGGATCATTATGTTGTTTGTATTAGACTTTTAATATAAACAAAGTATTGGAGAGAAAAGGGATTAGTTTTCTTTAAAAGAGTTGGCAATCATTGTTTCTTTTTATTTAAGATTTATAACTTTTTGTTTAGGTCAAAAAAATTGTGATCTTGCCAAAATCCCAAGCTAAGTTTAGTGTTTGTATTAAGGTTTACTTCGGTTAAGCAATGCGTAGGCATGACCCCAGTATCTCGATCGGGTCTAATGTACAATGGTGAAACATTATACGATTTATATAATTTTTAAATATAACACATGTTTCAGTACCAACATTTTTTGTGGATCACCATATTATTCTTGAAGAAGTGTGAAGTATGTGAGGTGGATGTTCGTATAATCACCTACACTTTTTGTTATTGCCACATAGTACAGTACCCGTACCCATATTCAGAGATTTAACCGACTGCAGATCAAAGAAATATTGTGATATTGCAATCACTGATATTATTATATGTATTATTATTATGTTAATCTATACCATCATATAAATATTAATAAAATTCTGAAGGCGCACCCATTTTTATTTCTGCCAATTCATATTTACTTAATGATTTTATTTGTTCATTAGTTTAATACCTTTTAAAGTAAGCATTTGTTTGATGGCAAAAGCGACCGCCAATCGTTTTGTTCCAATCTTGGATGTATAAAAGTGTTACATAACTTTTCTGGGCAGAAATTCTCAGTAGGGTACCCTCGCCAAGCAAAATGGTCGGTCTCAGCTGTCTTTGGTAACCATGACAGTGACAAGGGATGTCAGTACCCTTTTAAATGTTCTGACAACTGATCTAAGCAACATTAAATAAGCGAAATCAAAGGCATATAACAAAACTCTTACTCCCAATTTCTATAGAATTCCAAGCTTGTCATTGACAAGCGCCCAGATAATACAAGTATGAAACTTTTGTGTCTAACATTGTTATTATATGATACTCTAGATGTGCCCGCGGTTTCACCTGTGTTTATGATTACAGCGCCGCTCTTGTGGGTCGTAGCTTGATGTTATATAGCCTATAGCCTGCCTCGATAAATGAGCTATTCAACACTAAAATAATTTTCCAATTCGGATCAGTAGATTCTGAGATTAGCGCGTTCAAACAAAGAAACAAAATTTTCAGCTTGATGATATTAGTATAGACTTGTGCACGGTCACCTCATGTCAGCTCAGAGATCTCTTAATCTGGTCTTTTCCATAATGTTTTCGATCTGAGTATGTATGTATCTAGGTCATCAACTTTAAGACGGTTACATTCACATTTTTGGTATTTTTTTTTGCTATCCTTTCTTGCACATGCAAAACCATGATAGAAAGACGATATTATATGCATTCATCTTAATTGTGTACACATCTAATTTCAACATCATCTTTCTCTTACCACACTTACCTATCTTCTGTCCTTTAACTCTCATCGCAAATACATATGTATTTGCGATTACATTAATGCTGACGACTGCATTACTTCATCTTAGCAAAACATACATACATACATACATAGATTCACGCCTGTTTCCCAGAGGGGTAGGCAGAGACTACGGATTTCCATTTGCTGCGATCCTGACACACTTCCCTGGCTTCATTCATTTTCATCACATTCCTCATACACGCCCGTCGGTTCAAGGTGCTCTTAACCTGGCCTATGTCCAGAATGCCTCCGATCTGATCAAGAAACGTTCGCCTAGGTCTTTCTCTTGCGACTGTTCCATTCACACTAGCCTTATAAACTTTCTTAGTAAGTCTTTCCTCGTCCATTCTTTCGTTCTCTCTAAACATCTAACTACTATACCACGGTGTAAATTAGTCTTCAACCAAACCCAAGCTTTTAATCTCATATATACTATAATAACTTCAAGCAACAACAAAATTACCTATTGTCTAAAACCATTTCTAAAGAGTAAATACTTATACATATATAATATATTCTAAGCTAAACTAAGTCAAAAACACTGTTATATCAGCACCAACAAAGCCCCTTTAAAGTGAATATTTCGGACAAAGGATGTGGTTGTACTAAGGCTTAAACAAATAAAGGTACCAAAGTAACACCTGCAAAGACCGTTAAGTAGGGATTCAGTTTAGCGTTTATAGGCCTTGTAATTATTACCACGAGAACATGTATATAGCGGTTTTTGCCTGTGTCTATTTACGATTAAAGTTTTAGTCAATTTTTATGTTATTTTGCGACTTGTTTGTTTATATAATCTACTAGTAGTTTTCCCGCGGTTTCGCCCGCGTAAGTCCCGTTCCCGTGTGAATATCGAGTTCACCCCTTTTACCCCCTTCAGGGTGGAATTTCCGAAAATCCTCTGTTAGTGCTCCCCTACACTCTCCAAGGAACATACATGCCAAATTTCAGCTTCTTGCGTTCAGTAGTTTCGGCTGTGCGTTGTCTGTCAGTCACTCAGTAAAGGAGGAGTTATATATATATATAGATTTAGGAAGCTTTTCTCATATGTATGAAGGCTCAAACTGTATATGTTCTAAGCTAGGTTCAGTCTTGTCAAATTCTTCAAAAAATTTTCGCCAGTTATGTTTAATTATTTTTGTGTAATAGTCCCCCGTACAACTACATAAAAGAGATGGTCCCGGACGCCCATGCACGTTAATCCCCTCATATATTCTGTCATCCAAACTAACATTAAATCGTTATGCTTTCAATATTATGAAATCTATACTAAGCTTAAAAATCATAATCTTTTTGAATAATATAGGTGTAATACACTTTATAGAAAAAAACCTAATTTACCACTAGCGGGTTGACCTCAGTTCAATACGACGAGTATGATAAGACAAGGACAATAAGTAAACCCAAGCCCTCCATGGTTGTTTAATAGTAAAATAAATATACCTTTCTCTTTCTTTTACAGGTAATTTCAATTCAAATGATATTTATAGAGATAGAACACAACCAGCTATACAACCTCCGTTCAAACACTGACAATGTCAACTGGGCAAGTACAACTACTCTGCAGCAGATAGCAGTCAATTAATCTGCCTATGGTAAGTAGTATCCAGAGCCTCTAGTGATGCGAGATTTTATCACAGGAGAACCGGTTAGACTGCATTACCGAGTGAGATGCTGAGTTTGGAGAGTCTATAAGCAAGCATTCACCAACGCATTAGCCGGTAAGCTTAACCAAAATAGGATGTAGTTCTACATCTAACTGAAAAACTATAATCTAATGTCTTACTGAATGTTAGACCAAGTTAATTTCAATTCATCGTTGAAAACCACGTCCAAATTGATTTCACCATAGCTGAAATTAGCGCCCACAACGCATAGTCAAACAAGCAAAACGTCTGTTACTATAAATTAATGTATAGATTCTGTAGCTATCATCATTTTAAGTGAAATGGTTTAATCCTCCAAAATATACTGTATAATATAAATAATAATATGCCTGATAGTCAAACCACTGGCTTGTGAATATAATTAATCTGTGGCGAATGTTTTAGCAATATTGCTTCGAGCTAGGCAGGAGGCTTCTATTTACACTCAGACTCGATAATACAAAGCGAGGATGCCGGCAAATTAATTAGTTTAAAATAAAACCGAGGCTGAAGCCTTGAAGTCTAATATTGGAAATGATGCTGCGTATATTGAAAGTGATGCTGCGCAGGTCTTTTCTAAGTATTTTGCAAGCGTATTTTAACCAATATCTCTGTTCTTGATCATATTAATATTTAAGATAATAGCAAACTAAAATCATAAAATCTGATACACATTAACGAGATTAAGGAACCGGATATATATGCCGCTATAAATAAACTTAAATCTAACTCCGCATTAGGACCAGACATTTTTCCTGGCTTTATATTAAAAGGTTGTAAGGAACATCTGATAAAACCAATATTACACATATTTAATATTGCGCTTACAACCGGGCTCTACCCTCAGCGCTGGAAAGTTTCGCGAGTGCAACCTATTAATACCTAAGTCGAGTGACACGTCTCAGGTTGAAAACTATCGGCCTATAGCTATACTCCCATTACTTCCAAAATTGTTTGAAACCTTTTCACTCACAAATCTCACCCCAAGTCCAACCATATCTTAATGACGCTCAGCATGGCTTTCGTTTAAACCGATCTGTATTTACCAATCTTATCAGCACTTGGATAAAGGCATATAAGTTGATGTCCTTTACTTCGATTTTAAAAAATCTTTTGATCGTGTAGATAATGAAAAGCTGAACAAGCTTTTAGGAATAGGTTTTTCTCCCAAATTATTAAAACTTTTTGCTAGCTATCTTAGTGACCGTCAATAATACGTTCGCCATGGTTGTTTTGTCTCCGCTCCGTATCACACCCGGTCTGGTGTGAGCCAAGGCTCAATCTTGGGACCATTACTATTTAGCATCATGGTTAACGATATTGAGTCAGTCCTCAAACATAGCAGATGTTTGCTCTACGCTGATAACCTCAAAGTGGTGTATGGAGTGGAAACGGTTGCTGATACAGTAACAATACAAGAGGATATCAACGCTCTCCTGCAGTGGAGTATTAACAACAAACTTGTTTTTAACAATACAAAATCCTGTGTCATGTCCTTTAGTCGCGCACGAAACCCCTTGCATATGCCATACTTCTTGGGTGTCGAGCCGATGCCTCGCGTAAACTTAGTTAAAGATTTGGGAGTGCTATTTGATACACACCTTACCTTTCATGAGCATATAAAGACATTAGTTGTTGACTGTAATAAGAAACTTGGATTCGTAATACGCAATATGCGATATTTTGACAACCCTACTGCGATTAAACTCGTTTATATGGCACTAGTAAGAAGCAAACTGGAGACAGCGTCTATGATCTGGAGGCCCTATGAGAGTACATACGTATTACTTCTCGAGAAAATTCATAAGTCATTTATATGCTTCTTTTATAAAAAACTTTATCGTTATTATCCTTTCCTCTATCCAACAAAATTTTTATTCGGAATGTTATGCTTTAATTCTCTGGAAGTAAGGCGTAATTACCACTTACTTACCTTTGTCTGCCAGGCTTTGCGTGGTAAATGTGACTGTCTGGAACTAGTAACACAGATGGTTAGAATATTTGTCCTCATTGTACCTAAAATACAACTTAGATCACGCAAAGTCTGGACTGTAACTGGTTACTAGCTGTGCCTTATGCACGTACAGTGGCGCATGCCAACTCGCCCCTTGTTCGTGCACTAACCTTATTTAAAATGCTTCTGACATCAGAATCTGAATGTGATCTATTTGTTTCGGGATGGATGGATGTGAGTCGTAGTTGTTTAAGATTTTGTGAGATGATAGATATTTAGTTAGTTACTAAGTTACGAATCTTTTATTGTACTCATGTAAGCAGATGTAATAATAAATTATATAAACCTTATATTAATATATAAGGTTTATATAATTTATTATTACATCGTCGGGTAATATAAATGTATATAATGTTAGATATAAGTTTTAACTTGTACAACGATTTGGTGTATACTGTTATGTTGTAACTAATAAATATGTAAATAAATAAAAATAAAAAAAATATCTTCTACTAGATGTGCCCGCGGTTTCTCACGCGTTTATGATTACAGCGCCGCCCCTGTAGGTCGTAGCGTGTTAGATAGCCTATAGCCTTCCTCGATAAATGAGATATCCAACAATAAAAGAATTTTTCAATTCGGACCAGAAGTTCCTTAGATTAGCGCGTTCAAACTAACAAACAAACTCTTCAGTTTTATTTTTATTTTTATTTATTTATTTATTTGGGAAAACAAACAATTACACATTAAGAATTACATAGAAAAATAAGATACAGAAATAATACAAATGTGAAATCAACCACATTTTCCACAGATACTCAATGAGACAATTTGGTAAATTTTAACACTAGCGATATAAACACTAATAAAAAAGAAAGAAGAACACAACATAAAAATAAAACAAATACTCATATAAACAAAGCATCAAACTGCCACAGCGCCACATAATAAGTGTAAATACTATGTTACATTAATTTTTCAAAATGTTAAGTAAACTTTGTCGAAACTTTCTATGTGGTAAAGCAAACAGATCCAAACTACAGAAATTCCTATTAAAATTGCTAGTAATGCGACGATTTATAATATTAGTATAGATAATATAAAATGGGAAGCAATCTCTTCGTTTGTTAGTTCCTTTACGTAGAAACTACTTTTATAGCTTTTCTGAGAAGTAGACTCAAAGCAAAAGTTTATTTATTACTAGCTTCTGCCCGTGGCTTTGCTCGCTTGAATTTCACTGGATTGCCTATCGGGATACAGGGTATCGTATGACTTAATCCACGATTCAATCTATGTGCCAGTTTTGATCTAAATCAGGGCAATGGTTTAGGCAATTGTTTACATTCTAAAGATTGGTAGGAACGGTATAGTAGGAATACGCTTACCCGCGGGTTTACTCGCTTGGTTGTAAAGATCTATCTTGCAGAAACTATGGGCTTTCATCACATTCCTCATACACGCCTGTCGGTTCAAGGTGCTCTTAACCTGGAATTTGTCCAGAACGCCTCCGATCTGATCGAGAAACGTTCCCCTAGGTCTTTCTCTTGCGACTGTTCCATTCACACTAGCCTTATAAACTTTCTTAGTCAGTCTTTCCTCATCCATTCTTTCTACATGCCCAAACCAGCTTAACATACCCTTTTCTATTCTTGTCACTATATCCACTTTATATATTATTAGTATTTCACTTATAATAATATATAAAAGAATATCACTTTATATAGATTATTAAGAATTTATAAGAAATGATTATGTAAGAATTTATAATATAAGAAATTATTTTGCGCCGTCTTCGCAGAGTTAATAGTTAACCTAAATATTACAGATTTTCAAATCACCGGTAGATTTCTGGATTAAGCTTAACGGCTTGTTTGATCGAAATCCTCACACGACTGTTATTGACGGCGGAAACCGAACGCTTTACATCCTCTTCGAGTACCTATGGGTGTGACGTGTGCATCATTAAAACTAGAACTTAGACGCCGTGAAAATGAGAATTTCTTGGCGAAAATATTGAAATAGTAAGACATCCGAATCGAATCCGCAACGTTTAACGGCCTCGATGGCGTAGTGGTTAGTGTAACCGACTGCCACGCCTCAGGTCACGGGTTCGATTCCCGCACAAGTCAAACATTTGTGTGCATGAACATGGATGTTTGTCTTGGTCTGGGTGTTTCTATGTATAATATGTATGCATTTACAAAAAAAAAAGTATATATGTATGTTTATCCATTGTCTAGTACCCATAGTACAAGCTCTGCTTAGTTTGGGCTAGATGGTGTTGTGTATATGTGGTAGAATATTATTATTATTATTATTATTATTATTAATAAGACCATTAGTATAAATGCACCTCTAGTTATTCACCAAACAAGGTTTTTTTATAGAGACTTCTCCCGAACTTGGAATAAATCCTGTGTCCCGGGGGACTTTACCAACATTCAAATAACGGACACAAAGAAAACCCAGACTCGGAACAACCATTTGTCGATCACACAAAGTTTTGTCCCGTGTGGGATTCGAACCCTCAACACTCAGTGCACTGGCAGTTGCGAGGCAACCACTTAAATCATTCCGCTTTCCCCCCTAGATAAGAGTCAAATTTCTCAAAGTTATTCAAATATATTTGTAAAAGATAAATTATTGTATTGATACCCTTATACGGTAGAAAGAATATAAATTAGAATAATCAAAAAGGGTTTAGAAATTTTATTTGTCTGCAATCAAGCAGTGCTACGTTTTGACAGATCGACAACGCACGAGTGTACCTCCTTTGTATGCATAGGTCATTCTTATTTTTCGTTCTATTTTCGTTTCTGAGAGACAAAGAGGCTATGTCAGATTTTTTTAACAGAATCGCGCTTATGTCTCTTACTTGCATACTTGCACTCCGATTTTGATGACTGCACGGATGGCGTAATGGCTTGGTCACCTTGCCACTGCTTCTACGCTAAAACTGGGTGTTTAATATGTCCACTTTTTCAATGTTAGTTTTTACTAGTGAGGAGATGTCTTTAAAAACAATAGGCATTGGCTCATTAAAAACTGCAACTACGAGCGCGATGAATTTCTACAGTGACAGCTTAACACTAGGTGAATCGATGTTATTTTCCACTTAAGTATTAACGAAAAGGAAATAGAACGCAGCATACAACCGCTCGTATCAGAGGAAATACAGCTATTGTTGGAAAAATCCTTAACCCACTTTTCAATTTTAAACTTTGGATTAAGTACACATTACTGGACCTGAAATTGGAATACAAAATTTTAAGACAAAAGCTGTGTTAACGGCACTTTTATTATTAGGTATTGTTTGGTCTCGAATAATAAAAGTGCCTTCCTAACTATGCTGTAATATAAATGCGAAAGAGTGTTTGTTAGTAATTTCCTAAACTACAAAGTGATTTTGTTAACGCTACTAATTTACCTATTTTTATATCCTAACTAATATTGAATAGTGGTAATAGTGGTTAAATGCCTTAACTACGATTAATTATTGTTGACAACGTTCGAGCGTTTAGATAGAATTTGTTTGCACTTTGTATAATTTAGTTATTAACTTTCATGTTACGTTCTTTTGTTGTTTACTTTTACGTTAGTAATAATTAATTATGTTTCTGTACACTCCTTTAAGCTTGTGTTGTGAAAAATTGTTTCTCAGTAAGTGAATCATTGTGAATTCTTATGAGGAAATAAAAATCTTAAACCGTAATTATCATGAAATTTCGCATATATCTAGTCAGTGGTACAGAAAAGAATATAGGATACTTTTAATGTAGTAAACAAGCACCATTCCCGAGCGAAACCGCGGATAAAAGTTAGATAGAAAATAAAGACGAAATTGTGTTTGTTGGGAATTTTAAGTAATTCTTGCATGGGGATAGGTATTTCGTCAGTACTTTTCGATAGTAACAGTCTATGTTACTGTTCAGCCGATATTTATGTCTCGGCAGTTCAAGCCTTGAGTTTAGTATCGAGACCAACGTTAAGCGAAATGTTCGTAAAGTTTTTAATGTGAATATAATATTATTATTATTCTTTATATATATTATTGTCGGCCTCGATGGCGTAGTGGTTAGCGTAACCGACCGCCACGCCTGAGGTCGCGGGTTCGATTCCCGCACAAGTCAAACATTTGTGTGCATGAACATGGATGTTTGTCTTGGTCTGGGTGTTTCTATGTATAATATGTATATATTTACAAAAAAAACGTATATATGTATGTTTATCCATTGTCTAGTACCCATAGTAGAAGCTCTGCTTAGTTTGGGCTAGATGGTGTTGTGTATATGTAATAGAATATTATTATTATTATATATTATTATAAAAATAATATATTCGATTATCTAGAAATCCTATGTAATAATACTTTCTTAGAATCATGGGCGTGTATCACGGATATAGGGTAGCGTTCTTACGCTCTATCTTGCCTCAGGAAATATCAAGTTAATTTATGAAAACATGACGAAAATGAATAACGACATTATAAATGATCGTAGGCTCATTGCTTAGTGCCTTTTGAGACCAGCTTGGTGGACTAGTGCTTTTTATTTATTGCGCTATCTGTGATTCCCGTGTTTGCAAGCAAGACACGAGCGAGTATTGTATGTATGTATGTATCTTATGTGAGGGCCAGTCAGTGCAGACCGGCGACACTTCGACCCAGTGGGATCTTTTGTGCCGACACTCTCCCAATAACGACTGCCATAGATGTTCATGACAGCCGGAACCGACGGCTTAAGTCTTTCTTTAGTATCACTATAAGCAACGGCTTGGCAACTTATACCCTTGAAATATCCGCAGCCCAAAACGGCAGTTTCATCACTATGATAACTGCATAACTGCAACATCAGATGCCATTAAAGTAATAAAAAATAAAAATTAAAAGAACGCTGTGCTTGAAAGCATGTTCTTTATATATCTATTCCATTCTTATTAATGTGCTACGGACAGTAAAATTATGTTTCAAATTTACGATCGCAGTTTTATTGCTAAATAAAACGATTAAATCGCGGTGATCCCATAAAAGTTCAACTTAGGTCTTGACATCGGATTACTAGCAATCAGAAAAATATTTGTGCTGATATGGCGAACGGTTAATTGTCTAGAAATATAATCAAGGATACTTTATAAGCTACAATGTGGAGCCCCAACATACTTAAGTGATTTCAATTGGTTCTACCTTTCAAAATTATGACTATTAATGTTTAGCTATGTATGTCGCTGACTGTATCTAACCAAGTAAAAGAAACTTTCTACATAGCTTATTTCTATTACTGATTCCAGTTTCTAAATGCAAATCAACACAAAAATGACATGCATGTCAACAGTTGACAGATTAACAGCCAATCCATTCACTTGACATGAGTTTGATTTTGACACGGCGTTGACTAGCCTTTTAGATACCGGTTGTGGATTTCTGAAAGGCTAATTAATGACGTATCATTCGTCACAGTTGCAGTCAAGTAACTTAATCTATACTAATATTATAAAGCTGAAGAGTTTGTTTGTTTGTTCGTTTGAACGCGCTAATCTCAGAAACTACTGGTCCGATTTGAAAAATATTTTTAGTGTTAGATAGCCCATTTATCGAGGAAGGCTATAGGCTATATAACATCACGCTACGACCAATAGGAGCGGAGCAGCAATGAAAAATGTTGCAAAAACAGGGAAAATTCTCTTATGTGAAGCAGACAAAGTTGCGCGGGTCAGCTAGTAATTTATATGCATACACAGCCTATTGTATTCCCGAACCCGAATTACACTCTCATTTCGTCAGATATTACTATTAGCTTAATCACCAAGGGGTGAGGTTATTACCGTCTTTAAGACACACTTCCAGACTCTGTTACTATTGATAATTTCTGGAAATCTTTTGCAACTTTCTGCCACCCTGAAATCAAGCTTAAGACATTGTGTTTGATATCGCACGACAGAAATTAATTTCTAATAAATAATTACCTATCACTCTTGCGGTCACGTTAATTAACTTCTTAATTGATCAGCAGTGGCCATTACTAAGGAACGTGCTTTATATGGAGAACATATGGGAAAACAGATTCTCACACAAAGCCTATTTTCTCACGAACAATTCTCTATTTATGTTGCCTTGAATACGATTTACATATGTACAATTATCATTCAGTTAAAATGCAGATCATATATGTAATCGTGGCGAGTCTAAATTCGATTTGTGTAGTTGGAAACACAAAGCATGGTATTTTGTGCTATGTATTTTTAGTAGAAGCTAATGGAGTGCTTATAAGAAGCTCGCTGCTTGGAATACTGTACACCGTGCTTCTTCTAGAAGCTAAAGTAATCATAATATTTATGCTAAATGAGAGTAACAGTTTGGCAATATAAATGTCATTTCTGTTTGGTTGTTACGGAAAATATGACAAGCGGGCCGAATTCAGGTGTAGTAATGAAAACAATTACCATTACCATTTCAGTGAGACAATAGGCTTTTCGAATCAGAAGATTTGAGAGATAACAATTGTTTTTACTCCAAGCAATTCTTGTCTATTCCCTACAAAGTAATGACGTCAGTACGGTACCCTGTAGGGTTGTAATGTAGACGTAATCACCATGTTTAACAAGTGGATTGGAGATGGCTGTAAGCGGGATAATGGCTTGCTTTCTTTGAGCCTCTTTGATATCTATATACTATACTATTTTCTTAATATGTTTTTCTAACATTGATTGAACCATTGCTGTGTGCATTTTATTTTTAATTCCTTGGTTATCCGTCGGATGTCGTGGTCTAGACACAATGCTTTTTCTTTGTGTTAGGATGCCGGCTCTTAACCGGTCGTATACCGCCGGCTCGCATACCAGCCGGCAGATTTGTACCCGTCGTAGGCCGGTGGCTCGCATGCGGCGGTATACGACCGGTTAAAACATCAAAATTAAAAAAAAATCTCGTTTATTTTCGTCGGCTTGTGGATGAGAATGTTGTTTCAGTATGGTATATGTTATGCTGCAGTCATAAGGAAAAAATACGTATCTGATTCATTAAGATTTTTACCTATTTGGAATTAGTAAAAGAAGACTCATCCGCCAGTATATTAATTATTTTTTTTGGTTGATACGTCTTATTCCCTTATAACGGCAGTGTTATCATGTTGACATAATATGTGATGTAATATGTACTGAACTAAAATTTTAAATTGTGACTAACCAATTTTCCTAATTCGAGTAAAAAATATAATGAGCCGTTGTAATCAACGATTGTCGATCGGTACATAAATTCGACATTGCGTAGAGTAGTTTCATTACAGTAGCAAACATATACATATCGTATTGTACTCTATTTAAATATAGTACTACGGTATAATACCTACCTTTTTATTTATTTACATAAATATATTGACGTAAAGCATTTTTGTTGCACTCGATTATTCTATGTACCCTTTTGAGTCGTTGCGGTGCACCGGCGGCTAGACAATAGGTATTCAATTACGTCTGGTATTCCAATAATTAGAAGGTTAACCTAGTGTCATGATCGTGATGCGTGTCAAAGATGTACAGCTTCGAACTGAAGATAGACATATACGAAAAGGTTTTCGAAAAAGAAACAAGAACATACGATAGCCGAACTTTTGAGTTTCATTTCACAGTCCGGTGGGCATTGTCACAAAGAAACTAAGAAGAATAATCGTTGAGAATATCTCAACGAAAAATATGTCTAAAAGTTCAAGTTTCGTACTTTACCAAATGTAATACTACTCCCGGTTTGACTGAGTTATTTTTCCTGTATATATTTTGTGTAAGAAAACGTGGGAATTTCGCTACTCTGAATTGGAATTGAAATTTTGTAGCAACGATAATGAGAAAATTACCAAATGTTTAAACTATATTATGGTAGACGACACTTTTACTAGTCTGTTTTTATTAATTTTGGTTGTAGATGATTCGGCTGTACATCTTAGGGAAATTGTATAAAGTACTGCTGGACGCGGGGCTCTATAGAATAAGGAAGCGGTTGGCAGATTTTATACGTCTTCGAGAATATCATGGAGAGTTTTAAGACATGCAGGTGTCACCATGTTTTCTATTATGGACATAACTGCTACATTCCCGAGTAGAAACAATACCAGGATAACGTATTCAAATCATTGCCGACTGGCAATTCTGCCTTTCAGTCGAAACGCAAATCTAATTGGCAATTCAAATAAACGGGATTGTATTACCAACCCGTTAAATTACAATAAATACAGGTCCCTATTACCACCTATACGTAAAGGAAAGAAGTAAATTATCAATACTGAGACCGGCTCTGCCGCTTGAAAAGCCGGGGTCGTATAGTGATAGGACACGTTAGAATCTAATCCTTTGACTTTTTAAATAAAATAAAAGTGTGTGAGAGTGCAAGATGGCTAGAGGCTATATGGCTATTCGCGAGGGAGGTGGAACACAACATCAAAAATATATAATATTGGCTTCTGTTTACGCGAATATTATTCATTGAAATTAAACTACTATATACGGATTTTATCGCGTTGTTTATTTGACACTTTATTAGAAAATTTTGCAAACTGCTACACTACTACTACTATTAAACTTTACTAATTTTTAAGCTAATTAAATTATTAATAAATCTATTTAGATTTAATTTAAGTTATTTCTAAGTACCCGAACATAATTTAATCATTGGTGTTTCTATTTACGGAGAATGAGCTCAAAGTATCATGAAGTCTAGCTGTGGTTTGCTTCTTCTTGGGTTTGACTATTTGAATTACTGGATCCCAAGCTGGTGGTACATTCCAACCATCTTCTCTATTAAAATTAGATGTTTTTTTTATTTCAATAGCCTCGCGAAGCATCCTTGGTAGGAATCGGTGTTCTTTAGCTAGAATCTGTGCCTATGTTTCTCTTGGTTTGTGACTGCGAACTCTCATACATTGGTCAAACCAAGAGAAACATATGTACCAGCATAAAAAAACACAGCTGATGTAAAACACCAAAGCTCGTTGAAGTCTGCTGTGTGTGTACATGTGCAACAGGGGACCAACCACTACCTGAGATTTGACAAAACACAGATTCTTGAACAAAAAATAAAATCTTTCCTCTTAATAATATCGGCGTCGATGGCGTAGTGGTTAGTGTAACCGACTGCCACGCCTGAGGTCGCGGGTTCGATTCCCGCACAAGTCAAACATTTGTGTGCATGAACATGGATGTTTGTCTTGGTCTGGGTGTTTCTATGTATAATATGTAGGTATTTACAAAAAAAAAGGATATAAGTATGTTTATCCATTGTCTAGTACCCATAGTACAAGCTCTGCTTAGTTTGGGCTAGACGGAGTTGTGTGTATGTGGTAGAATATTATTATTATTATTATTATTATTAATATAAAGATTTTTCACTGAAAATCCTGGCGGTTACTATTTTCAGGATATATCCGTTTTCTTATAAATGGGAATGACGAAAAATAAAGATAATACACAGAGATGGGTATTTTTGTCTTTAGCTACCAGTACGTCATTTTTATTGTGATCTAATGTTCATCAAATAAGACAATTATGAAAGACAAGATATGAAAACATGGCACAAGAAAATAAAGATAAGAAATAAGAAAATATTAAAAATTATTATCAGGTTTTATCTGATGATATAATGCTTACATTAAACCACGGTAGTCTAAAGGAGAGACTAGTAGATCATCAAGACAAGAGTGTTTGAATATGTAGCACGTACGCCTGACTTTACGAAGTTGTATGTGTTACTTATCTTGTATAGCTTAATGTTAAATGAAAACAACCTGAGGAAACCTGTACACCTAAAATCTTTCTGTAGTGTTAGGATGCCAACTAGCGTTTTTCGATCAGATTATCATTAAAATATTCGAACTATTTATAATTATTTGAATGCTTTAATCGATTTACGTATGTAAATGTACAGTCAATGATATAAGCAGCTAAATATTAAGTAAATTTGTAATATATTTATGAATGGAAAATGTTTTATAATTGTTCTATAGTAATCAATTGTGATTGAAGAATAAAACGCTATAATTGATGCTGTAAAAATTTAGAATTTAATATTATTTTGTATTATAAAGCAATTCAAATTCTATAAAATATTTATCGACTTAATAATATGTCGCTAATTGTAATATTTAAGCCAATGTTTAGTTGGTTATCTTGAAAATACACGCATATAGAAGACTTGAGTAAATACACTGTAATTTAATCAAAATAACTATTTTTAAATTTAGTAGAACAAAACGAGTATTATGTGAATTAATTGTAGGTTCGTTAGTAAATAACTAATTAATAAAAAAATACTTCTTTAGAACGCAATTATACCTAAAAAGTCAAAAAACAGAAATTAAAAAGAAACTAAAAGTAATACCTTTTATAATACGCGGCATAGAATTAGTAGAAGTGCAGTCAAAAGTAAGAAAACTGTTTAAGTCAGTGATAACTCAACATCGCTTATTTGATTCATCAGTCGAACATGGATTTTTTGGACTTTGGATGATATCAGAATAAATAATCAAACCATGTAGATACATTTTAGCTCTACTAAATTATAGTCATTAATTCGGAGAGTATCCTATTACCAGACCTTCTTTTCATAAAACATATTGTGTGGGTTCGTCTGTAAAATCTTATAAAATATAGCAACGATAATATACAAGATTTAAAAGAAGCTAAGTTTAATATAAGCGTTACAAATTACGAACGCTCAGTGACAAAATTATAGTCAAAAAGTTTGCCTCAGAAATTTTGTTCAGGCCAAAGTTATGGTCGTTCAAATATACGCTTAAACGGTTACGGAGTGGGTATCACGAAAGCGTGCATTTGGAGTTTATTTCCATACTTACACAGTGTTAGTTCTAGATTTTCTATTTTACACTTAGTAATATTAAATCAAACTGCTTTTTTTCACATAAGCACAAAGTACAAGTAATTTCCATGGAGCTATATTACGCCATGTATTTTAAAACTTGATTTTAAGATTTAATTTTTCAAAACTTTCCTCTTCGATTTAACTCAAAACCGACTAAACCAATTTTAAAATTATTTCACGATTAGAAAGATATATTATCTACTGTATGTATAAAGTAATATTACTAACATAACCTTTTTTTTACGCAAGCGAACCCGCGGGCAAAAGCTAAGAGTAAAATAAATTAGTCTATACATAGTATCCAACCTTTGTTCTCCAAAAAACAAGCAGAGGTATTTTATGTCTGCATTTACTCTTTTTATCCTAAATATAACTGACTATGTAACACCATATCTAATTGCCTGTGATACAGGCGCGATATAACGTGTGAAACTATACCATAAATCCAAAATTATTAATTACTTTAAGCCTGTACATGACACGTGTGTAAGTCGAAATTAATATTTGGTAATTGTAGTTAAGTTTAATTTAATTAGTATCTGCCATGGTCCAACAAAGCAAGGCGTTAAGATCACTAAGGTACAGTCAGCAACGTAAGTAGCTAATCAATAAACAAATATGTAAAATTATTTTTATAATTATTATTATTTATTTTTGACTGTGATTATATTAGCTATCTTTTAATTTTAACTGCCAATCAGGCAATCAACATTTTGTTCATGTGTATCGACTATATTGATGACAGTATCTCGATCAGTTTTTCCCTCTATATTCTAAAATACCACAACAATACCACTATATTATGATACAAGGATTATTCAATGTATGTACATTGAATAATCCTTGTATCATAAAAATATTCATAACATATGTTGAAATAAAAGCTTTACCTCTAAGCAAATATTCCCAGATCACCCAAGTATAAAAAATTGGCACAAGTATGAAAAATTATGTACCTACAGATTTTATCTGATAATATAATGCTTAAATTAAACCAATACTTGTGATGACGGGGAACTAAAAAAAAATTTAAACCACGTAGCCAGTAGTAAAAGGTGATACTGATATATTATCAAGACAAGAGTGTTTAAATATATGGCAGGTACGCCTGACTTTACGAAGTTGCTTGTGTTACTTATCTTGTATAGTTTAATGTTAAATGAAAACAACGTGAGGAAAATAGCACACCTAAAATCTATCTATAGTGTCCTAACACTACAGAGATATTTTAGGCAAATTACTTAATTATACTTAATATTATATACTTAATAATTATTAACACTTGAAATACCAGCAGTAGCAATACCAGTGCACAATCGGTGCTGTCTAAATTACTCCCAAGACTGGGGCTCCGTTGAATAGCAATCTAACTCTTTGTGACAAGAAAAAGTCTATACAGGAGGGAGCGAAGCTCATAAACCTAGTGCTTCTATCGCAATCGCCCCAAAAACCCTAATTGGCAATTAACCCTGCGGTATTTGCACCGTTTGAGGTGATTCTCTTGGATGCAATATTAAAGGTTCTTTCATATGAAAGGGCTAACATTTTCTATAGCCACGTATGATAATTGTTGTCTATGTAATGCATATACATATTTATTTATATTTCTGTTCGCCATTTTAATTAATTATTATATGGTGCTGTTGTATCGTTTGAATTGTGTGCAACATTCGTACGTTGATAATTTTATAATATTGTATGTGATTACATACCCAATAAAAAAGTATATAGACTTTCGCCTGAATTCTATCATTTTGAGCTTCACTTAATAGGGTAAAACTCTGATCTCGGATTTCGGATTTTTCCAGAAGCTACACGCATATGCCATGTAGCTTCTGAAAAAATCCAAGATCGAGAACTAAATAAAATACAACAACGATATGCACTACCTACACTCTAATGATAATATTGCTGTAAGTCTACTAAACAAAGTTTATAAAGCCTGTTTTCTTATAAAAGGTTTCTGTTTTAATCTAGTTCTTGCTGAAACGAAAATTGAAATACATCAATACTAATATTATAAAGCTGAAGAGTTTGTTTGTTTGGTTGAACGCGCTAATCTCAGGAAGTATTAATTAGAATTGGAAAAATATTTTAGTGTTGAATAGCCCATTTATCGAGGAAGGCTATATAACATCACGCTACGACCAATAGGAGCGGAGCAGCAACGAAAAATGTTGCATAAACGGGGAAAATATCTTAAGTGAAGCAGACGAAGTTCCACGCGACAGCTAGTATATTATAAAAGAGTTATTACTCTGTATTAAAATTAATATAAATGTATGTTAAAATATGTACCCTAATAATTATAATAAACTAGATTTTGCCCACGGCATCACTCGCGTTAATGTAGATTTTTCAATAAATTTATTTCGCTCGGAGACAATCCTTTTATTCTGGATGAAAATTTGTAACATATTATGTTATTTATGTTACTTTTCTGTGTTCCTGACACATGCACGCTATGCAAGATATTATTGCCTGACATGATGATCGGTCGAGGAGCTGAAGCTTAAAACTGTAACGAACAAGCTAAATTTACATTCGCATTTATAATATTAGTTAGGATAAACTCACACCTTTTTGATCGGTTTGGGTAGGCAAGTTTTACTTACTACAATCCTGGAATATCTTCCTTGTTCGATTGACTTTCATAATTTTTAGGGTAGGCTTAACCTGGCCTTTTCCAGTATGTCTATCTTGGATAATGTTTGCCTGGTAATCATCAGTCCTGGTAATCAACATAGAATTTTTAATAGCTTTGCATCTATATTATTATAAAATTGTAACGTAAAATTGCATGACTTGAAAATTAAAACAATAAAATAAATAGACAATTTATTTGTTTGTTCTAAATTTCTGCAGTAGTTGGCTATTATATTTACAACTACCTTAAATACTTACTAGGAATGCACGGACTTTCAAAACCAAGGCAGCAAAGTCGTTGGTTAAACCTAGTGATAAAAATTATAACATAACGTACATATATTATATACTGCCGCAAAAGAATCCGGAATAATTGTAAATGAAATGTACACAAAGGCGTACCACACCTACGTTTTCTTCAGTTAAAGTTCAGGTCCCACGTGACTTAATCTTTTTGCCGTTTACCGTCTGAAGGGGAAAGGATACCCTATGCTTTTTTTTAAAGGTGTATGCCATTTGCTCGTCTCTATCTGCGGGCAAAGGTGATCAGGGAGGGTATGTCATCAGAGGAAAGATGGAAACTTCCTACCGACTAAACATACCATGGTGCGCTTACTCCTGCCTTAAATCGTGGGTTGCTGGAACTGAAACAACTTCAGCGACTTTACCGTAGCTGAACCTTAACCTAGGCAAACATTTTCTAAATCGATCTACAATATCACGAAGAAAGGCCAAATTAAGAGTACGGTAAGCATACAGGAAAAGTATGAATAAATTATGATATTTTTATAGTATTCGTGACCATTACATTGCATGACAATGTTTTCAAACGCGGTGGTGAATATGACCACAAATTGTTACTTGCATTCGATTTTCTCAGTCACCAAAATTTTGATTTGATTAAAAATTCGAATAAATGGGATTTGTAATCGATAATAGCCCATCACTAATTCAAATTTTGTTAGACAATGTTTTAAGTCGATATTGGTGCTTAGGTAAAGTGCTGTCAGTATTAAAATGGTTAAACAGTCATCTCAGCCAACAAGTCTAAACCACACCAACAAATTTAAATAAGCAACAAAAAGGTGGTTTTATTTTCGAAACTTTGCACAGAATTCAAGCATAATTAATTAACCCTTGGAACATCTCGGGAATTATCTTGGAGATTTAAGATATTTTCAAAGCATCTTGAATTATTATAAGCTATTTAATAAATGACCGTCATGTAATTCATTTCCTTGATTTTCATTTCTAGATTTTATAATAAGATCCAGATTCGAAGAAACATTATCTATCTTTAATATCACGAATTTCATATTTTGCGAATCTGGTAAGCCATATCGAGCGAATCGGTGACTATCGATTGAAAAAATTCAAATCAAAAACCATTTATGAAACATTGACGAATACTCTAATGTATCATATATTGATATTGTAATTATTTGATCAAACGCGAAAGCGATACCGCCTTTCGATTATTCACGTGTCGTAAGGGATGGCCTTGGGAATATTAGTAGAGTAACCTAAAGTAGAAAAGGTCGTTGCCATTGTACGCCAACGGTCTTCCACTAGACTATTGCTTTTTTTGCTTTTGCAATTATAATTAATAGCACAAAAATGATCAGCACTCTGAAGCGTGTAACTCTTTTCGATTATTCTATATTTTTCGCTTTGACAGCCTAGAAAACTGCTGCATAATTTGATAGGTTGTCCAAGCAACAAAAAAGATAGGTGCTGTTAATGCATTCAATCGATTAAATCCAGGTTTTTTAATACTGGACTTTGTTTAAACAGTAAATAGTGACAAAGAAGACCACTATAGCAAGAATTTGAACGATGTTTAGTGAGCCTAAATGTGCCCATGCCACGCTTAGGCTTTATCGCACTTTGATTAAAATTTGCTTCGGCCACTATTTGCCTTCGAAAACGCAGTTGCCCACCGCTTTCAGGTTGAATTCGAATAATAAGACCCCAGCGACCGTATTGTGTAATATAGGTAATCATGTATGGATTTGGAAAGATCTCGCTCGCTTTGGAACTCTGAAGCAAACCCGTATTACAAAATAAAGTTATTTATGGTCGAAACATTTTATTGCAGTCATTCATTTCAACAGCTTTTCTATTGATAGAGACGAAAGGGGAGAGCTGCATAAGTTATAACAAAGCATAGCTCTTTAAAGCATACTTGACTAGAAATTTAATTTGCATTATAAGTAATGAATGAATGAACTTATTTAAGACTAGTCGTTAGAGACTTCTAAAGTTTATTTTGAATGGAATAGCCTGTAATTGCCTAATATTTAATGACGCTATGAATAGTCCAGTTTGCTAATAAGTACCATAGTAAATAATTTGCTATAAAGCACCATGTTTTTACTGAAAACCACTGTGTTACTACTTTTACGGTGGTTTCCTTGACTACTACTTCCTTGACATGATCGTACATATTTCGCTCTATAAGTCAAGTGGTATACTTACTTACTTTCCTTTTTATCTGACATAGGGTATAGTTACCGTATATCATATAAACTAATGTGGTTAGTAGTAGTCTACTAACCACATTAGTTTTATAAAAAACGTTCTACGATCTTATTAAGGGTGGAAAAGCTTATCTAGTCAAACAGCTCCAAGTTAAAGCAGAATTACCGTGCTACCGTATCACCCAAAATATTAAAAAGAGACAATTATATTCCTCTAAGCTAGTAAATTCATGATTGTCAATGTTCAACATCTTGTTTTAATTACAAACGATCTGTCGATATCCCCTGGGAGGAGTAGGCTTTGGTATAATGAACGTAATATTATAAAGGGCCGTGTTACAAAGCTACAATTAAATGTAAGTCGATGATACAATTAAAACAAAAATATAGCTACATAATTAAGTCTACTGTCTGCCTCAATAGCGCAGCTGAAGTTTGTGCAATTGCTTTGCATGCGGTCTTGGGTTCGATCCCTGGGTCGGGCAAATTGTTATTGGGTTTTGTGTGACACAAATCATGTATTGATCAACTTTAAAAGCATGTTTTATGCAAATAAAGATTTATTATTATTATTTGTTTCTTTATTTCCCTAATAGGTTAGGAAAATACCCAGCCCTTTGGCAGGCTTACACAGAGACATGGGTCCAACGTGAAGAGGCCCTTCGAGAGTTTTAATCAAAGGTGGGATGGAATACCTACAGCGGCACTAGCCGCAGCAAACGTAGGACTATTGCTACGTATGGATTCTAATATATTGGCTATGGGTATGGGTGTTTGTTGGACCGGTAAATTGGTAACTGTGGACGGAAAAAAATATTATTATTCTCTTTATTACAATATTTTTTCTAATAATTACATTTCTAAATATAAATATAAAAGCTATACATATTAAAAATATAAAAACTGAAATGACCCACCGTATCCGGAACAGGGTCCAAGCTGCCGGCGGTTAGGGCCCCAGAGAGAGGAATCTCCTCACAATACGACGTGTCGAGTAGTACTGCCTTTTGCATCAAGGACTTGTTCCAGCCATCTAACGCGAGCCTCTGCGGGTGGTGGTCGAGGCTCTTAGGTATTAAACATTGACTGTAATGACTATCGGCACAATGATCGCAGAGTCCACACACCGCATGTCGACAATCTCGTGAGCTAGGTCCAAGTATTTCAACTCTTTTTCTTTTTCAGCTTTCACAAGATTCTCGTCATGCGGAATGGTAACATCATTGTTATTATTATTATTAAGAAATTCTCAGTAACAGCAAAAATGGTGATAGGCTAATTCCCTATAACGTTGGACCTAGGAATGATAGATATATCTAAAATATAGATGGCAAAATATGGTATGTAATACAGTTCTGCCTACCATTTCGGGGATATAGGACTGTGGGACTATGTATGTATGTTAATTTAAACATCGTCGACATAAATGTATATAATAATGTCAGCCCTGTATTGAGCTGTCCCACTGTTGGGCCTCTTCTCAGTGGGAGAAGGTTTAGGCCATACACCGCGCTGGACTAGTGCGGGTTGGCAAACTTCACATATCTTCGAGAACATTGTGAAGAACTCTCAGACAAGTAGGTTTATTTATTTTTATTTATTTTATTTATTTATTTAGGCTTACCAACAACTACTTACACTAATACACTTTTCTTTTACATAATTTACAAGTACATAATAGTATAGTAGCCTTTTACAAGCAAGCACAGCATGCACAAGTTTTGTAAAGTTAATAAAGCGAAATTTAGAAAATTAATTAAGAAACAATATGTATGTAACTAATTATTAAGGCAATTTATAAATAAGAACTATAAAATTAATATGCAATCTGATAATATATTATATAACACTAAATATTAAATATTAGGTATACAGCAAATTTAGAGTTTACAACACACTGATAATATTTATACGGAATGTGGCAAGCGAGTCCACATGCACATCTATTACATCAGAGTATTGTACAGTGTCTTTGCAAAACCTTAAATAGATACTCTAGCAGAGTTAGCACCAAGTACAGTTCTACGAAGTGGTGGATACAGCGGGGTTATGGGTGCACGCGGATATCTAGCGGGAGCTCGAAATTTAATTTTACTTAAGAGATCGGGGCTATCGATTTTATTTTTTCGGTTCGATGTTTTTCCTTCCAAAGCGAGCGACAATTATTATTAACTATTTTATACGCACATAACTTCGAAAAGTGAGAGATGCGCACCTTGGGATTGAGCTTGAGAACTCAGCGTGGCAGTCAAACGGTTGCCCATAGACATGCTATCGCTGTTTTGTCTTAATTTAGGAATACCCAAATATTCATAAGTAAGTAGACATTGTAAGCCCGTCATAGTATACTATGTATGACATACTACTATGACTACCCTCAAAGCTATGTTTTTTTATACAACTAAAGAGGCAAACAAGCATACGGCCCACCTGATGGTAAGTGGCCACCGTAGCCTATGGACGCCTGCAACACCAGAGGCATCACTTGCGCGTTGCCGACCCTTTAGGAAAGGAAGAAGAGAAAAAGGAATTGGGTAGGAAAAGGAGCGGGAAAGGGTATGGGGGTGATTGGGACTCTGGTGTGGTGAATGTGAGTGTAATACGCCAGCTTTGCCTATACCTTCAAGGATATACTTGTGAGCTATGAATGTATCTAGAAATAAATCTAATTAATGGCCAATTTTACCGTGATTATAATATGGCAACATCCGAATATTCATAAATAAATAGACATTGTTAGACCGTCAGAGATTGCTTTTAGCGATAACGTCGCCCTTTGCACATTGTTATCTGCTGTATTTATGTAAATTAAAGCCAATTAGTGTACAATAAAGATTATATTATCTTTTGTGTACAAAAATTGTATACCTATTTATTTTGCACACAACATTCCTAATACATTTTCTTGATGATGTATATTTATGACGGTTTTCATTTTGATATTTTTTATTTCATATGATCTTTTCATTTTATTGGCTTACTTCCTAACTTAATATTATAAATACGAATGTGAGTTTGTTTGTTACGATTTCACGACGTAACTACTCGACCGATCATCATGAAATTTGGCATACAGGAAAGGTACCTTATGTACATAGCTACTTTTCATCCAGAAAATAGTGTGCTGTTACTAACCTAACATAACTTAATCTGAACTTAATTTACGCAAGCGAAGCCGGGGACAGGATCTAGGATAATCTATATATTAATACGTGAAGCAAAAATGTTGTACCCCTTTTTATGAAAATTGCGCGGACGGAGGAATATGGGTACAGTTAAAGTTTTTATGGAGAAGGACAGGCGAATCCTAATATTTATATAAAATATGCATTAGAAATACATTAAATTAATGAAAAAACACTACACTGCAAACTTTGGTCGAATTACGAGCACTCGGCGACCGCTAGTATAATTAAATCTACATTTGTAATATGAACGCATCAAATTTAATGAGCAGTGTGTATAAACATATACACTCATTACCCATCACTGTAGATGCCTAATTATTTATTTATATGTTTCACACATTACTTACAACTATTATAACAGGTGTATTACCTAATACTATTATAAAGTCACAGCTGACAGGTAATTTTACAAAAACAAAACAGTATATAAATCCTTTACTCTTTATATACAAGATATTTTTCCTTTATACCAAAATAAATGGCCGGTAGAGATCACTTTTAGATCGAGCGATAACGCCGGTTATTTTATTTTTATTTATTATTAGCTGTTATCCGACGCTGCCCTGTCCTGGTTTTAAAGATCTATCCCACAGGACCGTGCATTTTGCTTAGATAAAAAGGGATATAAGCTAGGGGTCCCTATTATCTTATCTGTATATCAAGTATGCCTGAATGTCGCAGTGGGCAACGGTTCTTACCGCTACGATAGTTGTTGCATTCGAATCCCATACGGGACAATCATTTGTTTGATCAGTGAGTGAATTGTTCTGAGAAAGATGTGTTATTTATTGTAAGTAATTAAGTAGGTCCGTTATTGCGAAAAAGATGGATACACCTACAAAATCTTTAAATACACTTGCGGATTGAAATTAAACAAACTTTATATGGATTATATCGCGTTGTTTGTTTTTAATAAAATACTATTATTACATAATTTTGAAACTTTAAACTACTACTGTTAAACACTTTTACTAATATTGTCTTTTGTTTACGCGAATATTATTCATTGAAATTAAACTACTATATACGGATTTTATCGCGTTGTTTATTTGACACTTTATTACATAATTTTGAAAACTGTTACACTACTTTTACTTTTAAACTTTACAAATTTTTAAGCTAATTAAATTATTATTAAAACTATTAAAACAATTTATTATTTAGATTTAATTTTGCACTTTCCACGACGTTTCGGTTGCTTTTCAGCAGCCATCGTCACGGGGAGACTAAGATGGTAGTTATCTCAATATTCCAATGTAGTTATTTCAAAGTACCCGAACATAATTTAATCATTGGTGTTTCTATTTAAGCAGAATGAGCTATATAGTATATTGAGATTGACTTTCAAGAACTTCGTCGGTATATGGCATTAGGCCTGTCCCGTACTACGCGGTAACTAAAACATAGCTGGACAATTGTGGATGTAGTAGACCCGTATCTACACATTATAATAATATAATAATATTTTATCACATACACACAACACCATCTAGCCCAAACTAAGCAGAGCTTGTACTATGGGTACTAGACAATAGATAAACATACATACATTTATAATTTTTTTTGTAAATATATACATTTTATACATAGAAACACCCAGACCAAGACAAACATGGTTTGTTAAACAGTTTGTTTTTTAAACAGTTCATGCACACAAATGTATTACTTGTGCGGGAATCGAATCCGCGACCTCAGGCGTGGCAGTCGGTTACACTAACCACTACGACATCGAGGCCGACGTATTATATTACGAGGGCTGTAGAGAAATGTCTGGTGCACAATCAACATAAATATTCTGATCTATTAAAAATGTGATACAATGTTTCATAGCACAGGTATAGGCTGACATAGGTCACTATTTCATAATTTTTTACAAAACTGTTTCCACATATTGTATTTTCTTATTGTGTTTATACTATTGTAATTTGATTGGATGAATAAATTATGAATTTTTATTTGCCATCCTATTTGCAGCAACGTGTGAATTGTAATTGAACTATGGTATTATAATCTCTCTGAAATGAGCAAACTCATACAGACACGATCTCAAACTGATCGTTTATTTTCAAAATTCGACCAAATATCCTAAGCTACTTTGTTTTCTGTTTTTCTCTATTACATATAAATAAGGTATAGGTAACCATAGTTTCAAAGAATTGTACGACGTCAGAAGAACAATGTCAAAATACTACGAACTCGATTCGACTACGTGTGTCAAATGCATGGTTGTGTGCGTGTAGTGTTTTTTCATTAATTTAATGTACTTCTCATGCATATTTTATAAAAATATTAAGATTCGCCCCTCTTTCTACATATAAACTTTAACTGTGCCAAATTTCATACTTCTCCGTCCGCGCAATTTTCGTAAAAAGGGGTACAAAGTTTTTGCTTCATGTATTAATATATAGATTTAATGTTATCCTAATAAAAAGGGCTGGTTTAGGCAGGATCATAAAATTACTTTACTTTAACTGAACAGATTGCATAGTTGTTGAAATGGTAATTTCGTCACTGCCACTGAGAGTTGTGAAAACGGCACAAAAAATGTTTGAGCCACACATATGTAGATGTTTCGAGGTAAAATGTTCTTTGTTCTTGAGTGGAAACCGCGACTCGGCAAACGTAGTGTAGGACGCCCTCCGAACAGGTGGGATGACGATCTGCGAAAGACTGCAGGCAGACGCTGGATGCGGCAAGCTCTAGACAGGGCGCTATGGCGGTCATTAGGGGAGGGCTATGTCCAGCAGTGGACTATTATAGCCTGATGATGATGTTCTTTGTGGCTGTTGATGAAATGCTTGTAAAGTTCACAGGAGCGCAAGAATTCTTGGTGCGGGAGTTGTCTTTTTTTAATAATTACAAATAATGTAGTATTAGACCATTTACATTTCAACAATTTACATGATAGTAGTAATTTTCCAATTGATAAGGCTGTGCACTTGCAAGTGAGTGGGTGAATGGTGAGTGAGTGCAGGGTTCGATATCGGACTCAATATTTGCTGAAGTAATAATTCTACCAACAACAATTTTTACATTCAAATATTAATAGAACAACTCCTGCACTAGTATAGACTCTAGTGTCGCGCAGGTCTACACATAATATTAAAACAACGCTCTTATAAAAACTCAGATTCGAACAGTAATTTGTGGATCACACAAATCTTTGTGTAAGATGCGAACATATAAAACTCGTTGTAATTGAGTGGCAAAACGACTAACTATCTGTACTGTCAATTTGATTGACTTTATATCAATTTAAATTCATGACGCGTACATATTACTAGAGAAAATATAAAAGACAGATATTCGCAATTGTACGGAATCTTTATTTAAGAATACTCGTATTTTCATATCAAATGGTTATATTTAATTAATATAAAGGTTAGAAACTGACCTTTAAATGTTAAATAGCATATCATATTTAGTCGAGTTTTTGGGACTTGATTCCAATAACTTGAGGTAATGTTTTCCCCGACCTTACTACGTCTCCAAACCAGCTCCAACCAAAATGTACTACTAATAAAAGTCACATAATATTATTGCGATATATGCGATGAGAGCACCAAAAATAATAATCACTACCTGACTGTTGACAATGGTTGAGCTTTTTGATACGTTCTTGAAACTCTTCTCACAGCAGATACACAGAACAACATTAGAAGTGCCTTGTTGAATCAAGCATAAATTCACCGGTTCTACCAAAGAAGTGGGTACCATATTCTTACATATTATCGATGTAAACCAGCAATATACACTTTTTGCGTTTCGTTTGGTGAACTCTACGGGTCCAATTGGTCCTTCGATCCACTTTCTAGTCATCTATTTGATCTTTCCTCGTACCCTTTAATCCCAAACGGAATTATGCGAGTATTGCAATTGTATATAGGCAACGGTAACTGCTTAGCATCTAACAGGTTGTAAGCTTGCCACCTATGTGATTTGAAATGCAGATGATGCACTCCAGATTTAAAGGAAATCCAGACTATAGGCGGCAGGCGTTCCGTGTAATTTTAAAAGATTTCTTGTTTTATCCTTGTTTAGGAGATGGTACTTCGTTGTTCTCGTGGCTTCTTGCTTGAGCTTAGGGGGGAAATACCTGAGATGCGTGAAATTTTGGAAGTTTATATTTTACACATTTTTAGAAGAAGCTGCAATGTGCCAGAAATTAGCAAAACATTGAAATTAAACTACTATATACGGATTTTATCACGTTGTTTATTTGACACTTTATTACATAATTTAGAAATTGTTACACTACTACTAGGTACTATTAAACTTTACTAATTTTTTAAGCTAATTAAATTATTAAAACTATTTATATTTAAGTTTACACTTTCCCCGACGTTTCGGTTGCTTTTCAGCAGCCATGGTCACGGGGAGACTAAGATGGTAGTTGTCTCAATGTTCCAGTGTAGTTATTTCAAAGTATCCGAACATAATTTAATAATTGGTGTTTCTATTTACGCAGAATGAGCTCAAAATATCATGAAGTCTAGCTGTGGTTTGCTTCTTCTTGGGTTTAGCTATTCGAATTACTGGATCCCAAGCTACGTTCGCGTAGACAAAAGGCAATATTATAATTAGCAAAACACTTTAAAAACATTCATCCTAAATTCAAGCCATTTTATGCTCAAAATTTTATCTCTGCGTTTATCCTAATAATATTATAAATGTGAAAGTAGGGTGATGGATATAGTTAGGATAGATGGATGGATGGATATTTTTTACTCTTGCGCGCAAAAAACACTAAACGGATTATGATTGAAAAATTTTATTGTGAATTTTTTATTTATCTTAATAGTAAAGACTACCTTTATACATCAGAATGGTAAAATCTAGTACTTTTATAACCTTATTACAAAAGTGTTCTTTATTTTGCTTCCAAAAATAAATTATAATCAGCGTTATTGACGCGCGTAGGGTCAACGTGTCAGTTATCGTAATCATTATGGCCGCTCTCCCAACGCCGGATTCTATCAGTATGGTAATTATTTCACATAAGCGCCTATTAGGAGGTTAAATGGCTCATTATGAAGGCGAATATTACCATAGTCGATATTATTTATAGGCGATAGCTTAAATAAAAATCGGAATTGCGATCGAGAGGACGCATCTGCAGATTCAAATCTGAGGTGAACTCCCTCCTAACAAAAGCATATTAACTGGAGAGGATATTAACTAGAGGACATAATAAAAATAACAGTCATTTGTAACTCAAATAGCTAGTAAAATTTACAAATAAAAAAATATTTAACTATAATAGGAAGTTTTAGTCAGGGTATTAGCTCAAATCATTTCTATATAACATGGACTCACATCTTAATACAACAAATGGTTCAAACAAGCATACAAATGGGATACCAGTGTCACTTACGAACTGCCGAGGCGTTAATTTAGGGTCGGCGGGGTCGCGATTGCATGTGAAGGTGATTCGAGCGTCTCCGCCGACTTTGTTTATGTCGAAGAACACCGTGGTAGATTTAGTCGGTATTACTGAGATATCCATCACCCAGTGGATCCGACATAACCTGTCCGTCGCCCCGCGGAGAGGAATGCGCCAATTCATTCTCCCACGTTAAAAAGGGTAAATAAATGAAAGACGAGGAAAGGACAGGAAAATTATGGTAAAGGTATGTATCTGGAAATACAGTAATACTGTCCCCGTAAAACTAGCTTATTATTAATATCACCGAGTAATTACCAACAGCGAGTTCTGCCACTTAAAAAAGATAAATAAATTTGAAGCAAAATAAGTAAGAAATAAATACAAAATATAAAATAAAGCCGGGGTAATTGCAATTGAGTGCATAAACGTTTATTTATATTTTCTGTAATTAAAAGTATAGCAATAATTTCTGGCTTGTAATGTAACCCAATATGCCTATATTTAGTTTTAGATCTATTACAAGGCAGAAGACATTCTGACATCTGACATTTTGTTCTCGTTATAAAATATTAGATTTTGCCCGCAGCTTGGCATTAATGTAGATTTCGTCATTTTTTTCCCTTTGTATATAGTATTTATTGCTGGGTGAAAGGTACCCTGTGTCGTTTTTAGTACCCGTATGCGAAATTTCATGATGTTTGTTCGAATAGCTAAGGCGAAAAAGCGTTACAATCTAATAAACTCATATACGCATTTATAATATTATGTTAGGATTATGATTAATAGACGCAAATGCCTCTATAAATCAAAGTCAACAACCATTTAATAATTTAAGTCACGAAGTAACTTATTAATGGTTCCATAAACGACAACCCGCATTGATCTTCCAATTTTATTTTCAAACTCTTCAACAAGCAAAACAATAATGGTAATTATAAAAACACAAACTTTTGTGACGTAAGACCATTAATTTTAAAACTCATCGCAATAAAAAGAACAAAGGCATTAAAAAGTCCGGGTACCTCATTTACCTGTTTCGTCGCATATTCAATTATATGCCAATACACCTGTATAATCTAACGGAATTCGGAGCAGGGATTACCGGGCCCCGTGGCCATTTTCCATAAGTCTTCCTGAAGGAAAATTGGCTGTTACAAATTTTGTTAAAGAGGAAGTCCAGCTTTGTTTTTTAAGTAAATTTTTATGAATTTTTATGAGCAACGGAAAGAATGCGCTAGATGTTCAGAAAATTAATGTTCTTGTACGAACTTTACGAGATATTTTGATGTAGTGTTTTTGTTTTAAAACGCTCGCATAATATGCTGTCTGAACGTTCAGCTACTGGCTGGTATTTTTTACATCGTTTTTAAAGTATTTTTTATTACTTATATACATCGGTAGACTACCTTGTTTTAGCAGGGGTTACTAGTATAATTATGAGGTATCTGAATTGAATTTTGGGTTTGGCAAAGTATTATTCAGCTTTTCTATCAAGAAATTCTCATTAACAGCACGGCGCTTGGAATTGTGCCGGGTAAACAAGCAATAGGTTCGCTATAAACATTAATTTTGTTTAGTATCTATTCTTATTTATTTGAAATTACTATAAATGTTAATTTTTAATTGATAACTGCCAAAGTAATTTGTGTAGAACGTAAACCCCGATTTTCCAGTCTGGGATATTTTGACTATTTTTCCAGAGAGTGTAAGGATATATGGAGTAATGTTAGAAAGTTTTGCAATGATGCTTTTAAAAAGTGTCCCTGCTCTTCAGGCTAACATCAGCTACGCTAGCCGTTCCCATCAGGTGAGTCATATGCTTTTTGTCCTATTAGAAGTATAAAACAGAGTAAAAGCGTCAAATTGTTATTTGGCTGTTGCCAACGGAATCATTTGTATTAGAAGTTCATATACGTTTTAACCTTTCAACATTCTATTTTTGTAGATACAATATTTAGATTCAATAGATACGATGTAAATCTTTCTAGTACTATCAAAATCGTAATTTGAAAACATGTAGGTATTTTATAAGAGGGTGGGTATACTAATATTTTTTTAGGTATGTCTGCGATGAACTTTGTGTAAATATTCCAAATTCAAAAAATGCAAATACATTTGGCCAATCCTAATGTTTTTTCAAGCCAGTGAGTCTGTTTTTAAATATTAACTTAACGTACTAGTTTGCGTTTTCACAATTGCGTGATTTCGCCTCTGTTATCTATAAAACCAGTTACATTTGGGGTATTTTTATGGACTCCATAAATAAAGTAAAATCCAAAAGTCTCATACAGTTTTTTATGCATTGACTAATAGAAGGTATGTATGGATGTTATGTGGGGCCAGTCAGTGCAGACCGGCGACACTTCGACCCAGTGGGATATTTTCTGTCGACACTCTCCCAATAACGACAGCCATAGATGTTCATGGCACCCGGAACCAACGGCTTGATGCTCTCCGAGGCACGGAGCAGGCGATAATTGTCAATCAATACGCACATAATTTCGAAAAGTCATATAACTTCCGAAAGTCAGAGGTGCGCGATGTGGGTTCGAACCCGAGACCCTCTGCATTGCAGTCTGTTGGTCTCCCCACTGAGCTATCGCTGCTCGAATAGAAGGTAACGGTGTCATTTAATAGTCGTCATGATATACTTCAGGACATTTTGTTTAATAACTATAGACATAAATACAAATTACCAGCAATACCGAACAATCAGGGAATTAGCAATGATACGGGCGATACCTACGCAGGCACGTACGCAAACACACGCACACACACTTACTTAGTCATACTTACTAACTACATGTTTAAATACCAATATTGGTATGTATGTATACAGGTCAATTTCAAGTAAACTATCTGTAAGTAAATATATATAAAACGACATAATACTCATATGTATTTTTTTATATTATTACACATAGACACACATTTATTTATTTATTATATTTAAACAACTATTTTGGTTTTGTGTTTTGCTTATACCTATATAATAATATATTTTTTATATGATTGATTACACTGATAATGTTTGACCAAATACCTAATGTACATAAGTATAGTCAATATTATAATCGTAACAGGCACCAAAAGAATAAGATTGCCTAGTCTGTGGCCAATTAGGTAATGTATAATATTGAAACATTATTTGAAAATAAGGTATTTTATGAATCATATTATCATTTCGACTACAGATATAATTGTTTTTTGTGACCACTTTTCGTGAACAGTGTATTATAGCGTTTATCCCGCATCAACCTTACGATTATATGCGAGAGGTCAGCTGTCCTGTCCAGTGCCCCAAAGCACATTCAAAAGCCAGTTATAAACAAGTCTTAACCCCAAATTTACGAAATCGGTTCTCTTTGTACCGTCGGCTACATGACTTTGCTTTGTTCACAGGATTAAGATCCTATCACAATATGTTTATATTACGCGGTGTATACTTACCTATACAACGTCTGTATCATGCAAATATCTAAATTCAAACTTTGATTGCAAGACTTTGAGATGATACATAACCGCCATCGTCAATCATGAAAAAATTTACTAATCTACATTTATTATCATTATTCAATGAATGTATTAAAAGAAAAAAGAAAAATTAAGCAATCTTGCGCATGAACGATATGATTTACTCCATACTATTGTAGCTTAACGTCGCGCGTTGTGTGACAAAAATTGTTGCATAGAAGTTGATTTTGTGTATGGTATACGTTATATACGGTTAGATATTTTTATTTGTCAATACAAATGCCGCAGTGATTGCCTCGCTATTGCCGCCGCGCTGAGTGTTAAAGTTCAATCCCCACACGGGACAAAAATTTGTGTAATCCACAAATGTCATGTCTGGGTGTTCTTTGTTTACGATATTTGAATGTTTGTAAAGTTACCCGTGACATAGGAATTATACCTAGTGTGGGTTGTCCTTGAAATAAACAACAAACATATTTAAAAAATAGCATAGCTAGTTTCTTAGGTTATATTTATATTGACTCGTGTTCCAAATAAATAGTATGCTCACGTATGCAGATTAACATTATGGTTGAGTACATAATTCTCTTAAACATGTACATTACAACGCTGTCTCGGTCGTGACGTTTAACATGTATTGAACTTGCTGGCGCTTTCAGGATTCACTAGAGCTTATTCAGCTACACGCATTCATGCTTGACATGCTTCATGAAATGAGCAATGATGAACTGGATACACGAGCATATGAATTTGAATTTTATGTATACATGCATATAATTTAAATTCAAATACATTTTATTCAAAGGGTTAGCCGGTACATTGTAGCTTAATATCCGCCAAGTACATTTTAAGGCCCACGTATACGCGAACACCTATGCGCGTATTTTAGTTTATAATAGTGTGTGTATACACAACAAATACTTGCGTCATAAAGTGAGTTTCCTGCCTTCTTCTTCTGAAAGCTCTACTCCTCGACACAAATATTTTATTTCCATTTATTTATTTTATTATTATATTTTAAATAATATATCAGTTAATTGTCGTATCATACATTTTTATGGTAATAAAGAATTTTGACTTTTACTTTGACTTTGTGCAGCTTAACTTAACTTAACTTTCCAACTTAAACCATTGTGTCATGTAGATCTCAATAAAATCGAAATAATATTATAAGTCTATTATATTATTATATAATATTCTAACCACATACACACAACACCATCCAGCCCAAACTAAGCAGACTTGTACTATGGGTACTAGACAATGGATAAACATAAATATATACTTTTTTTTTTTCTTTTTTTGTTAATACATACATAATATATGTACATAGAAACTTTGTTAAAATGATTTGATTTTTTTGTCAATTACATGTAAATCGTTGAACGGTTTGAAACACGAATAGACTGAGCAATGAAAGAATCTACCAGCGTCTATTTTTCAAATTGTTCCTGATCAAGTTGTGGTTATTGAACAATTTATAGCTACTGAGTGCTCCAAAGAATTTCACAGTAAAAATCTAAGCCAAATATCTCATACTGTTATATATTAAAGTAGGTAGTAAAACTTTATAACAAAAAATTAAACTACCGTATGTTTGTAAACGATCAGTAGGCATTTTTACACAACTTTGTTCTACATAAAGTTGTTTTATATACTAATTATACCGATGTTCGTACGGAAACGGTAACACTGTCATTTAATTCCCTAATAATGAATATCAAACAGCCACAAAAAAGCGTGTTTAAGTAGTACTTCATCCAAATATTGTGTCGGCCTCGATGGCGTAGTGTTTAGTGTAACCGACTGCCACGCCTGAGGTCGCAGGTTCGATTCCCGCACAAGTCAAACATTTGTGTGCATGAACATGGATTTTGGTCTTGGTCTGGGTGTTTCTATGTATAATATATATACCTACGTATTTACAAAAAAGAAGTATATAATATGTATGTTTATCCATTGTCTAGTATCCATAGTACAAGCTCTGCTTAATTTGGGCTACATGGTGTTGTGTGTATGTGGTAGAATATTATATTATTATTATTATTATACTTTATTTTTAAAAAGCAACTTCTGCCCTACGAATTCCTGTGTCGCGGGGTACTAAACAAAGATTCAAACAACGGACACAAAGAACATTCAGACTCGGAACAAGTATTTCTGGATTACAAAAAGTTTTGTCCCGTGCGGGATTCGAACCCTGCGCAAGGGCAGTGACGAGGCGACCACTTAAGCCACTACGCCATCAGTGTAGCCATGTAACAAAATTATCCCTAATAATAGGGATCTTATTGTTACCAATCAATTACTGGTGAAGTCCCAGTTTGAATTGAATTTGATAGGTTGATTGACTTGTATTGTTGAATATTTCTTTCAAATTATTTTTATTCTGAGTCTTGTAGATATCACAGGTAATATATGAAGACTCGGGCCTGATTTCCGGTTAGGATAAAGTGTTATTGGAATTTTCTATCAAGATTTTTTAGTGACAGCATGGAAACTGGAACTGTGATAGACTGCTATAGGTTCGCCATTGTTAACGTGGTTAGTTTTTAGGTATCACACACTTCTACTTACCCTTTTGGGAATCAGTATTTAGTTTTTTTATTATTTTAAAGACATTGCCGCACTAGGATTTTTTCAAGTTTCTCTGAAAAGACATGGCCACAGGATCCCGCAATAAAGGAATTATTCCAAGCGTGGGAATCATTCTTGTGTCGCGGGAGACTTTGCAAGCAACAATCAAATGATTTCCTACCCCCTAAAGCAATCGATAATTAATTAACTATATGTATGTATCTTATGCGGGAGCCAGTCAGTGCAGACCGGCGACACTACGACCCAGTGGGATCTTTTGTGTCGACACTCTCCCAATAACGACTGCCATAGATGTTCATGGCAGCCGGGACCGACAGCTTAACGTGCTCTCCGAGGCACGGAGCAGGCGATAATTGTCAATCAATACGCACATAATTTTGAAAAGTCATATAACTTTTAGAAAGTCAGATGTGCGCGACGTGGGTTCGAACCCGAGACCCTCTGCATTGCAGTCTGTTGGTCTCCCCACTGAGCAATCGCTGCTTAATTAACTATATACACACATAATTTCAAAACGTCAGAGGTTCGTGCCTTAGGATCGAACTTGAGACCTCAGCGTGGCAATCCAATACCCTCCTATCAGGCTATGCTATCGCGGGTTAGTGCTGTTCTCACTTGATTATTCTTCTTTTAAGACCCGCACTATAAATAATCCTGTGTAGCAGGGTACTCAACAAACATTCAAGCTATTTGTGGCTCACACAGTTGTTTGTTCCTTGTGGGATTCGAGCCAACAACACTCAGCATGATGGTTGTGGCGAGGTGACCTCTTAAACCACTAAGCCAGCGGTATAGACACAATTATTTCCTCTTTGTTATAATAATAATATCTATTTAAATAATAAGTACAATAATTTATATCAATATTATAAAGCTGAAGAGTTTGTTTGTTTGGTTGAACGCGCAAATCTCAAGAAATACTGGTTCGAACTAAAACATTGTTTTATTTTTGGATAGCTTATTTATCGAGGAAGGTTATAGGATATATAATATCATGCTACGACCCACGGGGGCGGCCCAGTAGTCATAAACGCGGGTGAAACCGCGGGAACATCTAGTTTATAATAAATGACACAATAATTTATAAAAATACATTTGTTGTTGTTTGATTAATCAAGGAATGTCGGTCTTGGAATATTTTAAACATTTGACATAGGAAGCAAGAATTTAAATTACCTATTATTGAGAAGAAGACAATCTATAAAACACTATTCGAACCTGAAAACTAAAGTTTTTAAGAAACGTATCATCTGTGCGAGTAATTATATTATGACTATGCGGTAAACTCCCTCTGAAGACCCAAAAAAAACTTAGCGGCTAATGTGTGCGTGACACAAGAACCTATCTAACTCGCGCGTTAACCAATTATATTCCTCGCCAAGCACACATAGCACATGAGACGCATTTTCCTTTTGAACGCAATTCCATAGTAACACGGTTTTATTCGAATGATTCGAGAATGATTTTGCATTTTAATGTGGCGCTACGATTATTATTCGAAACATAATCGAATATACAATTTCAGAAGACAATATACTATTTTTTGTATGACCGTAGTTGATAATATTGAAGACTTTTTCTTTGGACGACTCGATGGCGTAGTAGTTAGTGTAACCGATTGCAACACCTGAGGTCGCGGGTTCGATTCCCGCACAAGTCAAACATTTGTGTGCATGAACATGGATGTTTGTCTTGGTCTGGGTGTTTCTATGTATAATATGTATGTATTTACAAAAAAAAAAGAGTATATATGTATGTTCATCCATTGTCTAGTACCCATAGTACAAGCTCTGCTTAGTTTGGGCTAGACGATGTTGTGTGTATGTGATGGAATATTATGATAGAATATTATTTGGTTGTCACAAGAAACATATACTTGCAGCCCCGCGGAGAAGCAATATATTCAATATCATTGTGTTGATTAGTTAACTTATTGCTTATTATATAATAATTCGCGGATATGGCAATACTTCGAATACGTTCGATTCACTTGCAAATTCAAACTATCCGAATTTTAACCTAGTTCGTTCCTGTATAGTTGAATTTAGACAAAAGAATAACACATACATAGATCCGAGAATACTATACTATGCAACTGAAGAGTTTGGTAATACTTAAGTATTGTACATATCACAAATAGTCATCAATATCAACCTTAAACTAAAGAAAGCAACTTACTTTTAATTAAAATATAAACTGTTAACATAGAATCGTATTTTCTTTTGAACTCTGTAATAAACGAACATGAAACCGAGACTGGAACGGATGTGGTTCTGTACAATCTACATTGTACTCGCGTTCGCGTGGTTGAAACTCGATTAATAAAATTATATCCAACGAAGTCAGACTTACTAATTCAGCTTGAAGTCTGACTTATAAACCTTATTTTATTAGATAGTAGCAATTAATTGAAGTCAGATCAAACGTAATTTATTCGTCGCTCTTAGAACACTCTTGATACCTAGGTATTAATAAATGAATTATTTTATAATATTCTTCGTCTCTAGTCTTTGAGAATGATTACATTTGACGGGAATCGTCACCATTAATTACAATTCCATTTATATTGTAAATTACATTTAACGTCAATTAAATTACATCGTATTTAGTAGCAGGTTCTATTATTAGGGGAAAAGGATTAAAATTGAAGGTAAGCAAGATGAAACGAACGTTTTTGAGGAGATGAATGCGGTAACGATTTGTTATGATTGACAATTATCGCCTGCTCCGTGCCTCGGAGAGCACGTTAAGCCGTCGGTCCCGGCTGCCATGAACATCTATGGCAGTCGTTATTGGGAAAGTGTCAACACAAAAGATCCCACTGGGTCGAAGTGTCGCCGGTCTGCACTGACTGGCCCCCACATAAGATACATACATACATATATTATGTTTAATGGAATATGCGTGAACCTAGACAAATTTATATTTAGGTGCTTTGTTTGCGAGAGTTGGCAAGGAGAATGTTAAAGCGACTGTAGAAAAAAAGGGAATGGTGCTTAAAAAATTTAAAGCATCGTGTGTAAAAATTAGCACCAACATTTAGATATGGCGGCAAAAGTTGGAGATAGCAAACGATAGATAGACGTAAATGTAAATGCTACCAACAATGCATAAAGAACAATTATATTAAGTATTAAAAAAGCTACGTTAAAATGGTTTGGGAAAATGGAAATAATAAACGATAAAAGATTGACTAAGACACATATTTATGGAAATATGAACGATTTTGTCAGAATGTATTCTCAATACACATGAAGCCGTATTTCGAATATAAAAATTGTACCAAAATGCATCGTTGTGCAGTAAACGCTGGTCTCAGACTAAATAACGTTAACACGAGTAAGAGAAAATGCACTCTCACTCATATTACAAATAATCTAGTTGCTCTGTAATACATACTACTGGCATTGAGTAACATAACAATTTAGTCAATATGTTACTCAGCACCAGCAACAGAAATTAATACTAAATAACTATGTATATGTATTTGAACTAAAGGAATCGTACATAAAAAACTAGTAAACAATATATCAATATTTAGATGCGCAATGAGATGATATGATGCTACTCCAACACTAATCGATAATCCTTCAACTAGACTGAATGTAAGTCAGACGTTTAATGTGTGGAACTTGTGTATGTAGTTACTCGTAAAGCAAACTTCGCTTGCTCAACTACAAGCTCCTGTAAAAATTGTATGAAGTAGTGGTGAATTAGTTGCAGCGCCATCTTTTGTTGCTAGCTATAAATTCTCCGCATATTTGGAATCCACTAAAATCGATTTAAAAGAAAATACCGTCAGCTTCAGAGTAAATACCTTAACTGACAAGCGTGCACGAATAATTTAATAGGAATAAGGATAATATAAACCAACAAAAATATTCTATCATGTATAGTAGCAAATTGAAAGTCATAGTTTAAGTCTAATCCTGCAGGAGGCATTTAAGACTGCGCCGAGCGTAAGACGCGGTTGGATTGAATGACAGAGCTCTATATTCAAATCGGCGCGCGGCCGCCATAGTGAAATTGTATGGAGGATTTGAAGTGCTTTTTTGATAAGTATGTATCTTTATTGTCAACCAATAACTTAAATATTTGGGACGGACAAATTGTAATATAACTATTTATGTTTCGTTTAAGCTGTAAAATAACATAGATTTCTACTGTTATAATCTAAAATCACGTAACAAGAGATTACGTTTTTGCATTTTTCGTGCAAATATACGTAATTTTGTAGGCGGAAATATTAATTATTTTAAGTTTTTTACACGGAGTAATTATAAACAAATTTATTGTTATAATAAATGTATATTTTATATTTGTATTAAACAAAAAGTGTTGATTTTATCAACTTAACTGTGACCGCCTGTTTTGGCACATTTCGCACGGCGCAGTCTTAACGTGGGCAATCATATCGTAAACACTAAACTTGTTCAGTTTAAAACAAAGCCTATCTTAGCAAAACACAGCACAGCTTCTTTTGTTTATTTGTTTTGAGGGAATTAATCGAAACCAGCTCCGTTTAATACCGACTAATCACTTTATTGCCTAGCTTTGAAAACCGCTGACTGGCATTGGAGTTTTGGTGCGAAGTTACCTAATTACTGCGAATATTCGTCTATCTGTTTGTCTAACATTGTAGTCCAAGCAACAGAGCAACAGGAAAATAAAATGAACAACTAATCAAGGAAGATGCTAGTTTCAAAAGAAAACTTATTTATAAACCTTACAGACAAGGACGTTAAGAGTAGTAGTCCTTTCAGACTTTACATTTTCTTTTATAACAAGAAAACCATTTTATTTTCTCTATTAATAAAATATTAAGATACCGATTTCATTGCCTTTGCCAACCGTCTCTTTTTAGTATACTCGTGGGTTAAACAGGATGTATTCATTAAGTTTCTTCGCGATATTTTTACAAGAATAACTTACGTCTGAACTTGTTCTTCGATGTCGTTTAAAATAACTTTGATTGCTCTAGAATATATTTAGCTTCAGACAATTTGAATTAATAAAATTGTTTTGAAAAAAATAAATTTTATATAATTTACGTAAGCAATTTTCTCTGTATCCAAATGCGAAAGTAACTTTGTCTATCGCTTATGTTTCCACAGGTAACTATGAATTGAACTCCATAGTATTAGGTGAGAAGATAGTCCAAAGTTTGAGGAAGAAAATTATACTGTTTAAAGTAAAGCAAAACAATACAAAGTTTCTTGACCGCGGTTTTCTGACCAGTTATGAATAAAAATCTACTGATCTCTTAATATTTATTTATTTTAGGGAAAACAAACAGTTACACACTTATCTTCTTCTCCCTTAGCCTTTATTATTCCCAAGTCACTTGGGGTCGGCTTTTCTGGTCTAACCGGATTTGACTGGATATCAGTTTTTACACGGAGCGGCTGCCATCTGACCTCCGCAACCCGAAAGCTAACGATACCCTAAGGCTAGACCAGTGTCAGGATATAAGAGGGTACTGATATTCCCAATAACGACTGCCATAGATGTTCATGGCAGCCGGGACTAACGGTTTAACTAAGCTTTTATTTCTGGATTACAAAAAGTTTTGTCCCGTGCGGGATTCGAACCCTGCGCAAGGGCAGTGACGAGGCGACCACTTAAGCCACTACGCCATCAGTGTAGCCATGTAACAAAATTATCCCTAATAATAGGGATCTTATTGTTACCAATCAATTACTGGTGAAGTCCCAGTTTGAATTGAATTTGATAGGTTGATTGACTTGTATTGTTGAATATTTCTTTCAAATTATTTTTATTCTGAGTCTTGTAGATATCACAGGTAATATATGAAGACTCGGGCCTGATTTCCGGTTAGGATAAAGTGTTATTGGAATTTTCTATCAAGATTTTTTAGTGACAGCATGGAAACTGGAACTGTGATAGACTGCTATAGGTTCGCCATTGTTAACGTGGTTAGTTTTTAGGTATCACACACTTCTACTTACCCTTTTGGGAATCAGTATTTAGTTTTTTTATTATTTTAAAGACATTGCCGCACTAGGATTTTTTCAAGTTTCTCTGAAAAGACATGGCCACAGGATCCCGCAATAAAGGAATTATTCCAAGCGTGGGAATCATTCTTGTGTCGCGGGAGACTTTGCAAGCAACAATCAAATGATTTCCTACCCCCTAAAGCAATCGATAATTAATTAACTATATGTATGTATCTTATGCGGGAGCCAGTCAGTGCAGACCGGCGACACTACGACCCAGTGGGATCTTTTGTGTCGACACTCTCCCAATAACGACTGCCATAGATGTTCATGGCAGCCGGGACCGACGGCTTTACGTGCTCTCTGAAGCACGGAGCAGGCGATAATTATCAATCAATACGCACACAATTTCGAAAAGTCATATAATTTCCGAAAGTCAGAGGTGGGCGACGTGGGTTCGAACCCGAGACCCTCTGCATTGCAGTCTGTTGGTCTCCCCACTGAGCTATCGCTGCTCAAACAGACAGTTACACACTTATATTACTAAACAATTTAACAATAGGTAACAAGAATTATACATATGTGTAACCCACAGCGTTATCCACGTATTTAATATTATAATATTAATTGTGAACTAATTGATTCACAATATTTAGACTAAACTTAAATAATTTGATTTATTACAAACAATATGAGGTAAAAATATTAAATAAAATAAGTACATAAATTATTCTTAAAATAAATGTGTGTTCTATTGAAAGTGTAATATGTTATGAAAATTCATTCACACACAGTTATATACATATAATTTTATTTATTTATTGTTTTGGAGTATTATAATTAGTATATATAGGTACTTCATTAGCTTATCTGTATAAATATTTGCTTGCTTAGTTTGCTTGTAATTTTTCTAACAGAAGAGCTCAGTAAATCTATGACCTAAGTATAATCTTTATATATATAATTCTACTGTAGGTGTGTATGTCAATGAACTCCTCGTAAACGGCTGGAACGATTTTGATAAAAATTTTGTTTGTATTCATGTGGATTCGAGGATGGTATAAATTTGGGATTTTTTTTTCGTGTCTACAGGACAACTTCTTTCGGGACAGCTAGTATTATATATAATCATAATAATATAATCCCGTGATTTTACCTTTTTATTAACAGTGAATGAACATGCTTTTCTCAAATTTGACTCAAGTTTTACTTCGATATGATCGTCAGCCATGATCTTACATAACTTTTGTTAGATCAGAATCAAGCAAACCACACGAGTTTATCAAACCTAGATATAATATTATCTCTTAGATTTTATGTTAGAATATTTGGATACTACTAGTATTTGTACGCGATCTTTAGCTTCGACACGTTCCAAGTACGTGTCTGGAAGCTCTAGTTGCTACAGGTACTTATTACAAATGCACAGGGTTTCCATCTCGAAATTTGGAAACTCCGGACAAAAATGCGGACGTCAAAGCGGCAGACATTAATAAAATATGATAATGGATTTAGTATGCTGCTGAAACCACTAGTGTTTTTCAATGCATCCGTCGTCATGTTTGTGTAGACGCGCACGAATGTCTTTACTTAAATATTTTGAAGAAAGAAAGCCTAATTTTTAATTTAGTTAGAGTACTTAACTATCAAAAGTCAGCATTAGAACTTAAACACGTATATCTTGACACCTTACTCAAATGTATGTATAGAAAGTTGGTTTGTGTTTATTTTAATTGATAAACGTTATGAAGTTGTAACAAATATATTACTCAAAGATTCCATATCATTGTTTTTTTCACTATGTGTTAGTTTGTTTAAGATATATGAAAATATAAGCAATCCTGGTTTGAAAGATAAGAATAAGATTTTTTAAGTCCGTAAATGCATTTATGCCTTCTTTTTATCGATTTATTCAGATTGTTAAAATGTTCTAATCATATGAAAACTTATTTTTCCATTACATAAACACAACATTTCTTTAATACAACACACAAAGAACATCCGGTCATCCAGTCAAAACAACAGTTTGTGGATCACACAAATTTTTATCACGTGTGAGGATCGAACCTACAAAAATTTTGCAGTAGCAAGGCGACAACTTAAACCAGTAACTCATTCATGCAGTCACTTTGAATCAAATGCAAACAAAGCAAGATGTTAATCTTTTATATTTCGAGACTAATCCTAATAATTCCAGTTGTTTAGGCACTCATTCATATAACGTTTATATAAGTACGTATGTACGACACGTTCGAAGTAAATAATCATCACGATTATATCTGAACCTAATTTTCGAGCGAAGGGTCTCCTTTTTAGGTAAACGTGAGATTGTAGCGGTCTATAATATGGGTCTTTTGGGGCCAAAACCTCGAGAAATTGTGACAAGGGAAAATACGTGCTTGGTTGATTGCGGTATTCAAGCAGTTTGTATTTTAGGAATTGTATTTATATATTATACGATAAGATTGATATTTATAAAATATGTCTTCATAAGTCTTTGATACTTTTACTTTATTGTTACAGCTTGCTTTGCTTATTACATTTGGAAGATGAACAAGAGATAATATATTTTTGACCAGAATCATCAGAAAACCAGATCAGAGCGAAAAACATGTGATGTGATGTGACAAAATAAAGCAAAAAATATGCCAGGATCGTTATAAATTAAAATCCGTAGCATCAATCCCTTCGGGAAAGAGGCGTGGGTCTATTATAACCTAAAGTATAACCTAAAGATAATCACATTCACAACACAGAACTCAACGAGGCTGTAAAAGATACGATGCCCTAAAACCACAGAAGAGACAACATTCCTGTTGCTAACGAAATACAATTAAACAGTTAAAATGACGACATTTCAAAGTGATTGATACTCAATCCTGTAACAAGAATACAAGACAAATGAAGGTGTTGTTAAGCGATGTAATTTTCACTAAGTTTCGAACAAAAACGAGCAAGTGTGGAGTTCAAAATTTTCGTCGATAGACAGTCGAGTCATTAGTGCAAGACTCCAGGAGTTTTGTTACCTAAAAATAGATTTAGTTCAGCCTAATTCTTAATGTACAGACGTCTGTAAGGAACAGCGCTTTAGTATTCAGATAAAAGCTTAAAGTGCTTTCTATGTAGCAGAAAGCTTTTGCCTACAGAAAAATTCCAGACGATTTTTCTTGGTCTGCTTTTTGTTGTTGTGGGTCCAGTGATAAGACATAAGCCGTTTTTAAATCTTAGTTTAAACTAAAATAATTTATTTCTACAAGTTTTAGTCTAAGAAATTAACAGTAGAAGGTCTTTAAAGCGACACAAACGTAAGTAGATACTGAAATTTTGCTGTACATCTATGATTATTCTTTGTTTCTTTAGTAATATAAATACGAATTATTCAATATTATTCAACGTAACGTATTACCACAAAATCAGTTAAAACAGTTTTTAATGTAATTTGCTATCGATAAAGTCTGAATCTCTGATTCTGGCTAAATCTATGTAAAATTTTTGTTGTAATCCTCAAGACGATTAACACATAATGCATTAAAGAAACACAAAATTACTTTTAGAGCTAATCCTAACTAATATTATAAATGTGTATGTGAGTTTTTTGTTTGTTTGCTACGCTTTCATATCTTAACTAGTCAATCGATTATCATCAAATTGCATACACGTTACGTACAAAGTGTTATTTCGTGATTTATACAAGAAAATGTAGTTTAAGTTTGATTTGTTGATGATTATCAACATTTACCCAATGACTGTTTATGACTGTAAAAAAGCGTTACTCTATTGGCTAAAGACTCTAAATTACTATAGTACAGAAGACTTGTTGCATATAGTATCATGATAGTAATAATTTGAGTATTGATGAGATACGTGTCTATAGTAATATACATATACTGTCTAGAAATACACACACATACACACACGCACACGCACACGCACATGCACACGCACACACACTACTTTATTTTGTAATATTTCATTTTTTATTTCATCTTTCTTTTATAGATATACTTACCTGTCTAGTTGTGTAATTGTGTAATATGAAGAGCGGGGGCTCCTAACACAAGTATTTCTCTTACTTAAAAGGACTACCTCATTAACTGATGTTAACTAGCTCGTAAGAAAATGAAAATAAATAATTTTTATTTTTATTATTTTATTTTTATTTGGTTTATAGCTAAAAGTCCTTTCCGTTGAACTCCTTATAAAGAGTTTACTTGTATAAGTTTAAAGCAGCTTGTTCTTTTACTCGCTCAGTTTCTATTCACTTGGCCGAGGAGGTGTCCTATTTAATTGCATTCTTAATGGAAATGATAAAGTAAAATGGGTGTCCGAAAAGAAAATTTATTTAATAATATTTGCATTTTACGTTCTAGTAAGTAAAATAATGAAGTTACAATAATTAAATGTAGTCTATATAATAGTCGGAAAGAAAAATCGAAATCGGAAATATAAAGGAGTAGGCGGAGGTCACCCATCTATTGCTAGGTATGATTAAAAGTCCCAAGTAGGGAAGCCTATGTATGTATGTATCTTATGTGGGGGCCAGTCAGTGCAGACCGCCGACACTTCGACCCAGTGGGATCTTTTGTGTCGACACTCTCCCAATAACGACTGCCATAGATGTTCATGGCAGCCGGGAGCGACGGCTTAACGTGCTCTCCGAGGTACGGAGCAGGCGATAATTGTCAATCAATACGCACATAATTTCGAAAAGTTATATAACTTCCAAAAGTCAGAGATGCGCGACGTGGGTTCGAACCCAAGACCCTCTGCATTACAGTCTGTTGGTCTCCCCACTGAGCTATCGCTGCTCTTAGGGAAGCCTATGTCGTCTACCGCAAAATTCAAAATGTAATGAAGGGAAAGACAATCTTTGTAAGAATGTTTAGACAGAATTTGTCTGATCAGGGAAATGAGCCCGAGGCCTCATACACGAAAGTACCGATTAACAACCTCTTTAACAATTACGAGGATCTTGAACTGTTGAAAAAAGTGGAATCTCTGAATGTGAGGGGAAATTTCCAACCAACCTTTTAAAAGATTACAGTTTGTCTTATTTTAGTACCAATAGACAGTTTTATAAAATATACTGTCACCGGAATATTAATAAAAAGAATGTTATAAAACTGAGCTTTGCTCTCTTTACAATAATACTAGGGTTTGCCCGAAATTTGCTCGCTCGAGAATCGTACTTTTCTTTGGATGAAAATCTTTGATGAGTACCCACGTCCCTCTTTATAAGCTGACTACGTTTATGCGAAATTTCATGATGATCTGTCCGGTATTTAAGCATGAAAGAAACACAGACAAACTAACATTCGCATTTATAAAATTTGTTAGGATTTTATATTTTGATCTCTTCAGTGTTGGTATTACGTGTAAAGAATACGTAATTTTTCTTCTTAAAGTGGCTCTTTGCCTTGCTCTTTCGTGGTCTTCTTAAAAACTTAGTGGAACATGAAAATCATTATCATATATTTCTTTATTTTTATTCTATTTACAACAATCTTTGTAATATATTAACATTATTAATTTTAAAACAAATTAATCTGATATATATATTTACAAACGTATCAAAAAGATAACATAATTACAAAAACACTAATAATCATATATTATATAAAAGTTTGTAAAGTGTTTGTTTAGGTCACAATCACCAGAAGATCAGATGAAACTTGCCACACAGAGAGACCATGTTTCGGATTAGCGCATTGGCTAATTTTAATTCTGGCATGCGTTGCTGTAGAATATTCAAGACTAACGGCACTACAGCTTAAAGAAAGGAGCTCAAAGCTAGACAAAGACGAAGTGGACAGATGTGTTGCGCAGAGACATGTTGACCTCACCATCATGTAGATCTCTCTTCGTGGCTATTTATAGCCAGGAAGAAAGAGAGGGAGAAAGGTATCAAAGTCTAAATAACATCAAATCCTAATTAACGATCATAAACATTTACTTAATCGTTTGTATGCATAACTCAACGATAACGGCTGTCTTCATAAAAAACCGCAACTTCATACAAAAAGTTCCAGTATGCAGTTATTAAGTTAACATATAAGCAAAGCCACAGGCGCTAGCAAGTATGGATATAACGAACATTAATCTTCGTCCTGGCTCGTTAACGCTGCAAGTCTTCCCGCATTAATTTCCGAGTATACCTACTTCATTCATCAAACAAAGTTTATGCGACATACGGTGACGTACGCAACTTCTTTAGTATACCTTTGATGAACATACCTTCATAAGTATGAATAAAAAGCTAAGCTTAATAATAATTAATTATATATATAAATATATAATAATATCAGCCCTGTATTAAACTGCCCCACTGCTGGGCACAGCCCTCTTCTCAGTGTGAGAAGGGTTAGGCCATAGTCCACCACACTGGCCCAGTGCAGGTTGGCAGACTTTACATTTCTTCGAAAACATTATTGAGAACTCTTAGACATGCAGGTTTCCTCACGATGTTTTCCTTCACCGTTAAAGCGAACGATAATTAACTATTTAATACGCACATAACTTCGAAAAGTCAGAGATGCGCGCCTTGGGATTGAACTCGAGACCCCTGCGTGGCAGTCTAACGGTTTCCCATTAGGCTATTTAATTAGCAGGTTTTAATTATGTAAGTAAGTAAGGCTTAGGCTATATCTCCGAAAGAGTAGGCAGAGGTGTATATACCCACATTTTGGCAACAGTGATTTTAGATCCCACGTAATTATAGTGCAATCCTAATGCCCTGTGCTGCTACTTAAAATCTAGTGGAAGAAAATCTAATAACGTTATGCTCGGCATTGGAATCCTACCTAAGACTACATGCACAGCAGTCCCATTTACTACCCCTGCACTACAGGGGCAGTCCGCTATAAAGGTAGTCTCTTATAAACCAGAATTATAAAATGCATATTTAGGTATATTATAAAACAGTGAAAAAGAAAGACTGGTGATTTAAAAGAATATATTTCTTTTTTATACAACTTAGTTGGCAAACAAGCGTACGGCCCAACTGATGGTAAGTGATCACCGTAGCCTATAGACGCCTGCAACACCAGAGGCATCACTAGCGCCGACCCTTTCCCTAGGAAAGGAAGTGGGAAGGAGAAGGAGCGGGAATGGGGTAAGGCGGATGGGGTAAGGGGATGATTGGGCTTCTGGTACTCTCACTCACTGAACGAAACGCAACAGTAGGAATACTGCTATTTCACGTCGATATTCTGTGAGAGGGTAGTCCTTCCCCGGTCGAGCCGGCCCATGCATGCTGAAATCAGCGAGGCAAAATATAATATATGTTATATTAAATAATAATATAAATATATATTTACATTGACTATTTGGAGGCGCGTGAACTAAAACAATGGTTTTAAAACGTTCAACTTATATATTATAGACAACAGAGCTTGCTTGCGTTGGTAATTATTTAAAGGTATACTTATTTATTTCCCGACGTTACGACCGACTTGTATCTATATTTATTTAAATAATAACAATCTATTCCAACATTACGTTAAAATAACTGAATGTATTTTGATACGGTTTTTGATAGCTTGTCGCAACCTTGCATCAAATTCTAATCAGTACAGTCTACGTAAATTACATCGCAGGCAAATGCTTGTAGATATTTAAATACATACATAGTATTATAAATGCAAAAGTCGCTGTGTCGGTTTATTACATTTTCATGGCAAAGCTACTTGATAAAATCTAATATAGAGGTAGCTTGAAAACTAGAGCAGAATATAGGTTTAAAGAAGTGCGAACATGCCTGCTGGTAATAAGAAATACGAAATAAAAACAAATATTGAGAAACTAGCTTACTTATTTCTAGAGGAGTATTTCTATAAACACTCTCAGTTTTTATGCTCGCAATGCATTGATATTGAGGAGTTTATATTAGTTAGAACATAGGAAGATGTAATTGAAATATAGAAAAATTAAATATTATATCGACTTTAAAATGAGCAAGAAGTTACAACATATGACAAGAGATGGCGCTGAACACAATTACGGACTGCACCATTCAGTCCTGAATCTCGCAAGCTTAGTTAACATTACACCAAATTACCGTGTTCCTTCACATTATTGTTAGTAAGGCGAGACGTGAAAAACGCTTGATAAGTTTGTAACTTCTTCTTCTCTCTTAGCCTTTATTATTCCCAAGTGACTTGGGGTCGGCTTTTCTGGTCTAACCGGATTTGACTGGATATCACTTTTTACACGGAGCGGCTGCCACCTGACCTCCGCAACCCGAAGGCTAACGATACCCTACGGTTGTAACTATGAAACATTATTTCACGAATAAAGAACAAAATGCATAGTCTTTGAAGGATTATGCATTTTGCTCTTAATTCTGGTTTTCTGTTACCGAAAATAGCCGATAAAGTATTGTCATAGAAAGAATAAAACTGAAGTGTCAATGATAACGTTTTAAGCAAATATGTTGTACTTACAAGGTTTTAAGTGACAACTTCTAGCAAAAGTTTGTTGACAACATCAGAGTTATAGAATGGCCAGGTTGAACTGAATAAATTGTGAATGGATGTGATTACTAGCTATTAGTACTTAAATTCTGAAATAAAATATAAAATGAACCTTAATGGATAATTCAAAGTACTGGCGATCAAATTACACGAGATATTATAGTCTATCCGACAATTATAAAATCATTCAGTTACTGCCGTCACACTTTATTTGTTCTCTAATAAACACAGACACAAAAAGACAGATAATACATATAGTATTTATATAGTGTTTGTGGAGACCAGTTTGACCAGATCAGAAAAACGGATTGAAAAACACACCTTGTACTTTCCAACTAATATAAATGTAAGTTTGTTTGTTTCTTAAGTTTCACGCCTTAACTACTCGATCGATCATCGTGAAATTTCGTATACACGTTGTCAGAGGTACAGAAAAGAACATAGCGTACCTTTCAACCCAAAACAGCTAGTCTCGGATAAAGAACATCGACCATTTCGAACTTAAATGTGTATAGAAATAAAATTTATTTTAAGTTTAAGGTTATTTTATAGTGTGTTGATTTCACTAACAATTATATTTTATAGAAGTCCTGGAAAAAGAAAAGTTTTCAGTTGTAAAATTGATTTACAAGTTGTGAACGCATGTGGTTAATTATTTTTCACTCGCTGCATTGCTATATATATATATTTTTTTACCACTTAGGTGTCAAATAGGCATACAGCCCACCTGATGGTAAGTGGTCACCGTAGCCTATGGACGCCTGTAACACCAGAGGCATCACTTGCGCGTTGCCGACCCTTTACGAATAAAAGGAAGTGAGAAAGAGCAGGAGCAGGAAGAGGGCAAGAGGGAATTGGGCCTCCGGCACTCTCACTCACCGAACGAAACACAACAGTAGGAATACTGCTATTTTACGTCGATATTCTATGAGAGGGTAGTCCTTCCCCGGTCGAGCCTGCCCATTCATGCTGAAATCAGCGAGGCTCTACAACACTAAATATGTATATAATATAATAATCTGTGGCTGAATATATTTCCTTGTTTAGCGACGTTCCATTTTACCTACGCCACATCAACATCGCGTTGTTTGTCTACCGCACAATTCTAGGGGTTCTAAATCCTGAGAAAACTTAATTTCATTATGAATTAACTTAAGTACTTAAATACTTAGTATAAAAGAATGTAACTTATTATGTAAAGCAAATATATTGGAAATAATATTAGATATTTATATCATTGAAATTAAACTACTATATACGGATTTTATCGCGTTATTTATTTTACACATTATTACAAAATTTTGAAACTGTCACACTGCTACTAGATACTATTGAACTTTACTAATTTTTAAGCTAATTAATTTATTAAAACTATTAAAACTATTTATATTTAAGTTTACACTTTCTGATGAGCTCAGAGTACCATGAAGTCTAGCTGTGGTTTGCTTCTTCTTGGGTTTGACTAATTAAATGACTGGATCCCAAGCTGGTGGTACATTCCAACCATCTTCTTTATTGAAATTAGGATGTTTTTGATTACAATAGCCTTGCGAAGCATCCTTGGTAGGAATCTGTGTTCTTTAGCGAGAATCTGTGGTTTGTCAAATCTCAGGTAGTGGTTGGTCCCCTGTTTCAAAGTTTGTTATAATGTGTATAGTAAGTAGTATAAATAACGCGATAAAATCCGTATATAGTAGTTTAATTTCAATGAATAACATTCGCGTAAACAGAAGACAATATTAGGTATTTTTATCGTTGAAAACATTTGACAAGGATGTAATGGAACGTTTTTGACGTAACCTTCCTTAATAACCGTAAAGTTGTTACACGGGTGTAACAATATAAATGAGTAGCAAGCATTTTATGAGATTCACATGATTGTGAATATATGTATTTCATTAAATGAATCATTATAACCCATAAACTCATTTCGGTGTATTACGTAATAACTAGGCCTTTATTTTTTCTTCATCATAGAGGTACTTGCTTTCATACATTTTATCATTAGACGCAATAATTAATTGTCAGGTTTTTCAATGTATGAGAAGTGGCCATGGTTCTTTACGCCTAAGTCATCTTAGTACTGAAGGTTTAACAAGTCATGGAAAAAAATACCTATAACTGCTAGAGTAACTGAAAAAAATACACTGCAATGTGAACCAAAATGCTAGTAATCACTATAAAACCAGTTCGCCTCTTACCGATTTACTTTAAAATGATCACACGCTCGATAAACACACTTTATTTCAAACAAAAAGAATCACTACAAAAAAGTACCTACGTTGCGTACAATATATTCTTGCAGTTGATATCAGATTTCAACTACGCAAACAATGCTTAGGTGCTCCCATTGTGTGGATTTCAACAACAGAGCTTTGGCGTAGATCACAGTGCACATTCACTACAATAGTGGTAACTCAATACATGAATCAACGACACCTACCTATTTCTCGCTACACTTGCGGCTGATATTACTGATGTATCACGTTAAATTTTTTTGTTGAGCGAACCCTTTGATAGACACTTGCTTTGTTCATAGTATTGTTTGAGTACTGTTTTTAAATATTACTGTGGGAAATCTGCATTGCTTGGCTTATAATGGTGGTTACTGTACACTGGAAACGTTGTTTTTTATAAATTTTAAACTTTCGCGTTGCTTGATATTACTAAATATTATAAAACAAAGTACCCCGCCGCGTCTGTCTTTTTGCGATAAACTCAAAAACTACTAAACGTCTTTTTATGCGGTTTTCACTAACAGAGTGATTCGTGAAAAAGGGTATAACTTGTTAAGTTTTTGTGTCAATGATGCTCTACTACACATGCGAAGCCGGGGCGGGTCGCTAGTACATATTATTATATACATATATAATACGTAACGGGCACTAACGCGATCATGCATAATATTTACCTGTTTATGCTTGACATTTTGACCAGGTTACATCGGCCGTGTTCACAAGCTGGTGCTGCGATGTTATGTCTCCGTTTGTGAGGCAGAAGAATCTTGATTCACCCTCACACTTCGCATATTTTTGTTTATCCATATACCGTCACACTCACGGTATCCCTATATTGTATGCTAGCCGACGTATTTTTATATATGAAAGTATATGCCAATTTCAACTTAAACAATATAAAAAGAAATTGCAGACTTCTAAATTATTTTTGATGATTTATAAGCAAGATTGATGCGGACTGCAGGCCATAAACATATTTCTTGAGGCTTTGGAGAGTGGTTTTTCTAAGAAAGAGTCAGTGGAACATATTTATATTGAGTCCGTTCATTTCGAAAGTCTTCTCAGCCTGTTTGATATCGGACACATTATATTAACACACTGTAGACGTTTGAAATTAAAACATGTTACTGGTATATTCAACCATTATCAATGCACTCAAAAAGTAATCGCTGGGTGGCGTGACGACGATATTTTGTTGTTTTTTTTTTCTTTTTCGTTTTAGTGGATTAGTGGTCAACCTTTTGTCAAGAGTTGTTCAAGTCGCCCGTAGGCCTCTGACGTGGCTTAACGACTGCAGTCAATTTGACAACAACCGGGACTGACCTTTTACGTGCCCTCCGAAGCACGGAGACGCTCAGATGAAATACCACTAAGCGGTCACCCATCTATAGACTGACTGCACCCAACATTGCTTAACCTCGCTAATCGTTTACCGATCAGTGAGTGCAACTAGCTATGAGCTATTCATGTTTTGTCGTTTATTACAATAATAAACTGCGTCTTCTTTATATTTCGAAAGAAAACGAGATGGGTGTAAAAACCTTGAATTCAACTTCTTCGTCTTCATGTGACTTTTTTTTTCAGCTTTTTGCAATGTCTCACTGCTGGGCAAAAGCCTCTCCCTTGGACTTCCAAATCAATCTGTTGGTGGATATCCCCTGACCTTATGACCTTGTGACCCTTATATCTCGGGGTCTTTTGACCTACAGGGCCCATATTCCAAATTCGACTGAGATATGACCCCAAGGTGTCTGCATACCAAGTTACAAGTTAATCGGTCCAGTGGTTCCGGAGCTATGTCTGTCACTAACACACAGACCGTTACAAAGTGTTTTCATTCACCTCTTCGAAGAAGACTCGGAGGTTAATAATACACTAACTAAATTACTCCACGGATGGTGTAGTGGTTTAAGTGGTCGCCTTGCCTCTGCTACTGCACCGAGTGTTGTGGGCTCGATCCCGACACGGGACATAAATTTGTGTGATTCACACATAGTTTTTCCGAGTCTGGGTGTTATTTGTGTCCGTTGTTTGAATATTTGTAAAGTTCCCTGCGACACAGGAATTATTCCTAGTAATATCATAACGTAAATAAGGCTATAATTGTATTTTTGACACGTTAAATGTTCTGTCGAAGGTATTCCTTAAGTTACTGGCTGTCTCCGCCGTTTATGATTACTGCACCGCTTTCTTGGCTTCTAGCTTGATGTTATACGTAGCCTTTGCTACTACTGGATAAATTACCTTTCTGATGGTGAAAGAATTATTAAAATCGGTCTAGTAGTTTTTGAGTTAATTTGTAATACGTCAGATTATAGAACATGAGTGTAATACGAACAGCCCTATAATAAACTGTCCCAATGATGGGCGCGGGCCTCTTCTCGGTATGAGAAAGATTCGGCTATAGTCCACTACGCTGGCGTAGTGCGAGTTGGCATACTTCACACGTCTTCGAGAACATTATTGAGAACTCTCGGATATGTATGTAACCAAAATAAGTGATGGTATAGTCTTGGACTGGTAATCGAGAAGTAATGGGCTCGAATTCCATCCATATAAGTATCAACATGAACTTCCTAATACAAATATACTAGCTTAGCTGGAGTGATTAACAAAAACACTACAAATTTATAAACCAATTTATTAATAATTAAAACTAAAAAAATAGAATGTAATTATAATGATATCATTCTGATTACGAGAATTCCTGTTCCATCCCAACTAATATTGTAAATGTTAACGTGAGTTTGCTTGTTTGTTACGCTTTCACGCCTTAACTACTCAGCCGATAATTATGAAATTTCGCATACACGTTCTCAGGGGTACAGAAAAGCACTACTTTTTATCCAGAAGAAAGTACTGAACGCAAGCGAAGCCATGGGCGTAATATAGTATTACATAAATCCGGCAACGCAAAACTACATTATTATAGTTCAATTAAAATACGAAGCAGTAATTAATTAATTACATTAGCTTCTAGCTAGAAGCTTTATTGATTCCAAGTATATGTATTACGGTTAGTCGATCAAATGAAGTTTGCGTAATAGCCACGAGGAAATTATTTCAAAGAAGTATAAATTTGCTCATATTTATAATTAAACAATTAATTAAAATTATGGCTTGTGTATTCACGAGCGAATGGATAGGATATTAATACTAGGATAGGATTTTTTTTGGAAAAAACTAAATGAACGTATCATAACCTATACTAATATTATAAAGAGCATTTGTATTTTTGTTTGTAATAAATATACTCAGCAACGAGAGCCTAGTGGGGAACCGTTGGACTGCTACGCAGAGGACTCGAGTTCGATCCCAAGGCATCGCAGGCGCATCTCTGACTTTTCCTAATTATATGCATATTAAATAGTTAATTATCGCTTGATTTTACGGTGAAAGAAAACATTTTGGTTTAAAAGTGTTGATCGAAATTATTAAATCAAATTTTATATAACCAGCTATTGCCCACGACTTCGTGAAATTTGGAAATATGTACATACATACATAGATTCACGCCTATTTCCTAGAGGGGTAGGCAGAGACTACGGATTTCTATTTGCTACGATCCTGACACACTTCTCTGGCTTCATTCACTTTCATCACATTCCTCATACACACCCGTCGGTTCAAGGTGCTCTTAACCTGGCCTTTGTCCAGAACGCCTCCGATCTGATCAAGAAACGTTCGCCTAGGTCTTCCTCTTGCGACTGTTCCATTCACACTAGCTTTATAAACTTTCTTAGTCAGTCTTTCCTCGTCCATTCTTTCTACATGCCCAAACCAGCTTAACATATCCTTTTCTAATAATAAAATGAAATATGTATCTATCTATATATTTCTTTCTTGCTTCTAGAAGCTGATAAACACATATAATAAGGAAAAATATCTTATTTTTCTCTGTCCGATTGTTCAACTATTTCTTATAGGTGGCGTATCAAACATTTCTTATAGTGATACTCGACTTCTAGGCGGCTATACAGATGAAACATTTTAAGTAAGACTTCCAGATACACAGTTGTAAAAACCGCAATTTAATTTTGTGCTCTACTTTTTACGTGATGCGCGTGCAGACATACGAATAACAAAATCTCAAAAAATTCGGTTTTGGTTGAAATTAAACTTTTATAACATAATTTTGAAAACTGTTACACTACTACTACTTAAGCAAATTAAATTATTATTAAAACTATTAAAACTATTTAGATTTAATTGAATTTTACACTTGCCCCGACGTTTTGGTTGCTTTTCAGCAGCCATGGTCACGGGGAGACTAAGATGGTAGTTGTCTCAATATTCCAGTGTAGTTATTTCAAAGTACCCGAACATAATTTAATCATTGGTGTTTCTATTTACGCAGAATGAGCTCAAAGTATCATGAAGTCTAGCTGTGGTTTGCTTCTACTTGGGTTTGACTATTTGAATTACTGGATTTCAAGCTGGAGGAACATTCCAACCATCTTCACTTTTAAAATTAGGAGGTTTTTTGATTTCAAAATTATGTAATAAAGTGTCAAATAAACAACGCGATAAAATCCGTATATAGTAGTTAAATTTCAATGAATAATATTCGCGTAAACAGAAGACAATATTATGTTTTGGCTTCTAAAGCTTTCATAAGCACCTGTAAGATATTTTTCCTTTAAATATCTCTCTATGTATAAACATCCATCAGATCTTTATTTTCTTTAATAAGTAGATTACTATATTAAATAACACAATACAATGAATTTATTTACAACAAGGTTAAGCAAAAGTAACAAGAAATAGAACGACAATTTTATTATAATAAATGTAAAAAAGGCAACACATTAATACGTGCGCTGCTATCTTGACTATTCAAAGTACATAGGTATCACAATGTGCACAATGGCATTCAAATATCATTCGAATGCAATTAAGCGCAGTAATGCGGACCTTTTTAGAATGATTACATTCGGCCGACGAATGCCGTTCACAAGTACACTAATTTGTTAATTTAGTGTTTGACGACTGGATTCGTTCGAATATCGAATGGAGAAAAAGGAATGACAACCGATATAGGATCCGAGTTAAACACACCACACTCGTCTCTTATTCCTAGAAATTCTGCGTAGTACAGGTCTATGATCATTACATATGATCACGTATATTATTTAAGCCATGCCAAACTACCGTTTACGGCAGAAAGTTGTGGGTAATGACGATACTATACACCGCTATATACCATACCGTTCATATAAAAATATACTATATAAACTAAAGACAAGTGTACCCCAAGAAAGACTGAGAGGCAATTACATAAGTTATCCGGCGAATAATTGCTGTTAATTAAAGCCATCCTGCTATACGTTTGCCAACACAATGTATGCATCGTAGTGTTGGAAATTCTAGTTGTTAAAACTACCATTTCGTAGACTCGACGAACTATTAAAACGAGCTAAAAGAGGATATCTGTTAGATAGTATTCGTTTTTCAAATTTTGATTATAACAACTTTTGTTGAACCGGCTGTTTAGAAGTGATTTTATTTTTATGCTAACAAGGTGTAAATCTTGCTTACGGTCCGCCTGGTAGTAAGTTTCTGATGTAATCAACTGGATTCGAATAATTCGACTAAATGTTTGTTACGCCTTCGTCATCATGAAATTTCGTATCCAGAAAAAGAGAAGTACTGTTTGGCAACAGTACCACTTTCTTGCCCGCGGCTTCGATAACTCCCGAGTTCTTGACCAGACAAAATAGGTATCGTTTTGCACAATGGTATTCGAATATCATTCGAGTGCACGCGCATCTCTATCTGTATTTTTATTTCTTTAATTAAGATAAATATCAATTTGGGTTTCAAATTACTAATTTTCTTGTTAAGCCCTCCAGCTAAGCTAGAATGCTCAAATTAAGATTGAGTTCACGTCAAAAGTGCAATGGGTGGGATTCGAACTCGCGACCTCGTGATCACGAGTCCAATAGAGCCTTATCCATTGGGCTTAAACCGCTTTACATAATACTCGCGTGTTATCGACTCTAATAAATCGCTAAATTATCAGAGTTTGTGTCTCACACTAAAAGGAAGCACACTAGTGCCTAACTGACGGCGCTCTGCCTCTTTAAGAATCTTGACTCCGTGAAATTTTCAGTAGCAGGCGTTTTTTAGTAAAACTACTTTAAGAAAAATACATTCAAACTCGGGATTTTACTATCGATCGCTAATGTAAACGCAAACTTATGGTATAAGACCTACGAAGTCAACACACCAGACAAGTGATAATTTTTATTTTGAACACATTGTTGTGCCCGTGGCTTCCAAGGATGAATACCACGGCATTTTTTTTTCTCTCTTAGCCTTTATTATTCCCAAGTCACTTGGGGTCGGCTTTTCTGGTCTAACCGGATTTGACTGGATATCAGTTTTCACACGAAGCGGCTGCCACCTGACCTCCGCAACCCGAATATGAATACCACGGCATTAATATACATTATAGTATACATACATAGTTTTCTATCGAGGAAGCGCTAAAGTCAAGTAAATTCAAAAATCATTTATTCATTTAGGTCACGAAGTAACACTCATGAACGTCAAAGGGTTGGTGAGTTTACCAAAGCTACTGAATTCACATTTATGTTAGTTGCTAGGTTCGGACAAAGATTAGCCCCATGACCAGTAAATGCAAGAAAATACTTATAGATCGCCATCAAATTAAAATTTTAGTATTTTCCAACTCATTTATGTACAAGGTGTTGAATTCTATTTGTAAAACAAGTACATGGTCTATCTATAAAAATCGATCAGAGGTTTACGCGTGATTGAGCAACAGACATCTGAGTATCTTCATAACCTTCCACATCTATACTAATATTATAAAGCTGAAGAGTTTGTTTGTTTGGACGCAACTGAAGAACTACTGGTTTGAATTGAAAAAATCTTTTAGTGTTAGATAGCCCATTTATCGAGGAAAGCTATAGGCTATATAACATCACACTACGACCATTAGAAGTGGTGCAGCAATGAAAAATGTTGCAAATACGGTGAAAATTCTCTTATGTGAAGCAGACGAAGTTGCGCGGGTCAGCTAGTTTAAAATATTTGTAGGATTCTTCAATAACGCCCACTGGTAGCGCAAACAGAGAAATCGAAATATTTACTAAGGAGTAGGATAAATTGTAGGTACTAATTGTTCCGGCGCCTTCACAAATATTACAGCAAACTCTCGCCAGCTAGTATTTCATGAACAACAACGTTTTAAATAAACAACAATATGTCGATTTCTATTTTATTTAAACAGTTATATTACCAGCTAAGTATACACTGGTATTTATTTTAGTTCTTTGCTTGCTGTCTACATATAGGCCTGCACATTTTATGGCCATCTGTAACCAATAATAAGAATATTCTATCACATACACACAACACTATCTAGCCCAAACTAAGCAGAGCTTGTACTATGACAGACTAGACAATGGATAAACATACATATTACGTACTTTTTTTTTAAATACATTGGTATATATATTATACATAGAAACACCCAGATCAAGACAAAAATCCATGTTCATGCACACAAATGTTTGACTTGTGCGGGAATCTAACCCGCGACTTCAGGCGTGGCAGTCGGTTACACTAACCACTACCCCATCGAGGCTGCCAAACCAAAGATGTAATACATCCATATTCCGGCAGCTATGGTTATGTTTCATTACTTTTTTTAAATCAAGTCTCGCACTGGTAATTATACCCCTGTCGCTTTTACTTTCGAAACATTTAAACAACAAACACAATGAAAATCCAGACTCTAATCAATTGTTTGAAGATCACACAAATCTTTGTCACATGTGGAATTCGAACGCACACTACACAGCGCATTGGCAGTGATGAGGTACCCACTTAAACCAATATGCACTCCAAGTAAAACTAATATGTATAATGTAACAACCGAAACGTAGGGGAAAGTGTAAAAAAAAAAACAAAATAGTTTTAATAATAATTTAATTACCTTAAAAATTAGTAAAGTTTAATAGTAGTAGTAGTGTAACAATTAACAAAATTTTGTAATAAAGTGTCAAATAAACAACGCGATAAAATCCGTATATAGCAGTTTAATTTCAATGAATAATATTCGCGTAAATAGAAGGCAATATTATGTATAATGTGTCAAGAACAAAGGACAAAGGGAAGCGCTTATGAATGAGTTAAATTGCAATGTTATAGATGTTGGTATAGTACAAACTGTTTTGACTCATCCGTCGTCTGAAGAAGCAAGACTATTTTGTAACCTATATATTAATCAGTGTTTGTCTTAGATATAATTTTATAATTCATATTATTACTTACAATAGCTATAGTTACCTAAGTAATTAATTGTAAGCTTGTATATTTATGACTGGTTGTGTTATGATATGTCATGTATATTATACCCATAAATCCCCAAAAATTAAAAATAATATAATTAAGAAATATCAAAAATGATGTGTGTCAATAAATCTAGATTTAAGGCTCCGACTACACGCTATACCGGTGGCACAGCTGGCGGGTTTGCGCCACGCGGGTATGCCGTCGGTATGATCACGCCGCCGGCGCTTGCCGCTGGCAGTCGCAGTGTATCATTTTAGTTGTGACAGCCGGGTAGAACGCTAGTGGACTACACTTTGTGTTAATAGTTCTTAACGATGGACAATAAAGCCATCAATATCGCCGTAGCGATTTCTAGGATTCCACAATATCTCATCTTCGTGAATTTTTTCAATTAGAAGCAACACAGCTTCTTCGTCCGACATTTTATTTGACGCCGCGCCCGCGCCGGCACTCTGCGCAACCCGCCGGCATATACCGGCGGCCATGGCAGCGGCTCGTTTGTGCAGCATACCCGGCGGCTCAAATATCCGCCGGGAATGTCGTCGGGCTTGTTGACGGCAGGCCCGACGGCCGGGCCATTGGCATAGGGTGTAGAAAACCTTTAGACTTTCCAATTTTTAATAACGTTTAATTAACCTGTTAATTATTGGAATGCCAGCCACAATTAAAAATCAGTTACGTCTGGCCGCAGAAATATCGCTGTGACTCTATAGGTTAAAATGTTAATAGCCAAAGAATACAGCTTTCAACTGAGATATCTCCTTCTCCTACTATTAGTGTAGTATTACCCGGTTTTCAGAATCACTGTAATGAAGAAAGTTCAGTAAGACCTTCCAATTTCATCCCGTCCTTTTCACGTATTATAAACTTTCATCGTCCATTTCTACAATACATTTGTTACAATGATTGAAAATCAACAACATAAAGCCTTTATGCAGTCTATTTATTTTAAAGATTTTCCTAGAAGCCATAGTACGCAAGCGAAAAAGCAAGTAAATACTGCAGTGCGTTTTAAAAACAATGCCAGAACAGAAGGCCTACCATGAAACGTAAATGCTGAAGTTTCGGACCGACAACAGTATCTACCATGAAACGTCCGAAGTTTCAGGCCGACTATTTGTACCGTAAAACACATTTATTACGAAATTCGTCATTAATTACGGTACGTAAACTCTTGATTGTCTTAAATCCTTTCATGAAGCAGTTGAACCAACGGAGTAATGGCTTCTTGAAAGAAAGAAATCTGACGAACATTGACTGTGTTTTTAGTTCGGTCCGAAGTTTCGGGTAGACATTGTCATGGCTTTGGCTTTACAATAAACCGTTCATAATATCGTAAAAAGGTTTAACTGGAAATAACGATTTTATTTTCGGATGAAATTCTTTTAGCCGCTTATTTTAATATATTCGAAAAGAGCTATTGTGACTGTATTATTATTCATTTTATTGTAAAATGAATAATTGTTCAATCATGGCAGTCAAATGGTTGAAGCGGTGGCATTTCGTGATGTCGTGTATTCGATCTTGACCCACTTTGAGCACAAAAGTGTAACTTAGCTCAAGAGTTAAGAAGAATACTAGTAGTGTGGAACCTAATCGCTTGTTATCTATTTTTACTATCACTACGATATATAAATTGTTCACTTAGTACTAAAATAGATTTAATAAGATGTTTGTATTTACGTATAGAAAAAATTATAGAAAATAGCTTGCAAATATTATTGGAGGACAACTCTCATAGCCAGTTGCACTCACTGATCGGTAAATGATTAGCGAGGTTAAGCAACGTTGGGTGTAGTCAGTCTATAGATGGGTGACTGCTTAGTGGTATTTCATCTGAGCGTCTCCGTGCTTCGAGGGCACGTAAAAAGTCGGTCTCAGTTGTTGTCAAATTGACAGCAGTCGTTAAGCCATGTCAGAGGCCTACGGGTGGCTTGAACAACTCTTGACAACAGGTTGGCCACTTCTCACTTAGCCTTTATTATTCCCAAATCATTTGGGGTCGGCTTTTCTGGTCTAACCGAATTTGACTAGCTATCAGTTTTTACACGGAGCGGCTGCCACCTGACCTCCGCAACCCGAAGGCTAACGATAGCCTAAGGCTAGACCAGTGTCAGGATATTAGAGGGTACTGACTTTCCCAATAACGACTGCCATAGATGTTCATGGCAGCCGGGACCGACGGCTTAACGTGCTCTCCGAGGCACGGAGCAGGCGATAATTGTCAATCAATACGCACATAATTTCGGAAAGTCATATAACTGCCGAAAGTCGGAGGTGCGCGACGTGGGTTCGAACCCGAGACCCTCTGCATTGTAGTCTGTTGGTCTCCCCACTGAGCTATCGCTGCTACTAACACAAATTAACAGGTTGGCCACTAACCACACGAAAATAAAAGAAGAAGATAGCATCATACATAGTCTTGATATTCTCGAAGGCAGAGGCGAATTACATCCACATTCCGTAGCTAAGATTAAGATGACAACTAAAAGGGAGCAAATCTATTGTTGTCTACCAGGCCCATTTTCAGGACCCCTTGCAGGAGCAAGGGCTGTGGATTTCTGGACAGAAATTCCAATAACACTTGGTCAAAAATCAGACCAGCGACCACAAATCAGATTGTCAGGCAGATGAATGGGCGCAATAGTCGCATTTAACACCTTTGCGTCAACGAGGCAGGTTTTTATATCTTTCGTGTATAAGTGTAAACGGCAAAACAAAAAGAGCTTGTTATTTAAAAAAGAATACATTTTAAATTGCTGACATAACGGCTTTAACTGCTTATACCCATGTCAACGGAAAGTACAATGGTGTACGCCGCAGTTCCTAATTAGGTCGCGAGCTTTCAAACAGTAACAAACCCCATGAAAGGTCGTTCAACGTATGTACAAACAAAAAATAAATAAAGAGGGATACATTATGAGAACCTTTTCAGTTAAATCATAATTTAAGAGAAGAATCTCCGCTTAAAACTGGGTTTTGGCTCAAAATGGACTAACTCAATTAAGGAAGCAAGCTTACTCTACAGAAAACCGTATACAAACAATTCTGTTTTCTGTTCTTGATATGAGTATGTTGAGTTTTCTGCAGGCTAGCCATAAGCGTGCCTTAACTGACCGGACAATTGAGCAATCAGTGTATACATACATATAACTCGATTGCACAGTTTTTCCCCCATCTAATCAATAAAATAAATACATGACATTTCCGATTTATTACTGAATTTCGTTTAACTGAAGGTCAATGAAAATCTATTCTCTTGATGTTTGTATCACGAGTTAATCGGCAACAAGATAAATATATTTGAGGGTTACTCTTTACACAGTCATGCCTTAGGCGACTGATCAACGTATGACATATGCGTTATGAGCACGGGTCACAGTCAATAAACATATCAAAGAATAGTTAATTATAAAAAAGGGGATGAACACATCAACGTTATAAAGGGCCAAAATAAGTGCCCAAAATGTTATCGTAAGCTTTATACAGCAATTGCAATAAAAAAAAAATAGTAAGTAGCAGGGAATTTATAAGGTTTTATTTTAGATACTTTTATATCGGGGGATAAACATCTCGGGCGTATGTTTTGCTAATAAGCTTCACCTAGTCTCCTTTATAAACAGTAAACAAGCATAACGTTCGCTTTTCTGTAGCATGACTGACGCCACTAACTTGCTTCGTTCTCACGCACTACCGACACTACAAAAAAAAACTGGGAGGATATGATGTACACTCTCAGTAAAAAAAACAAATCAAATTTACCGTATAGCGTCACTATGTGCTATAAATTCATTTAAAATATGTACGTTGAAATAAACAACAAACCCACTCACTGTGCACCTACTTTGTTGTAGCTCTATAAAGGACGAAAATCTTACAAAGTTAATACGGTACCTACATGTTTATACTGAGCACATATTAGAGCTACGAGTTATATGAACGAAGCGTGCTACGTCTAGGGAGCCAGCCTGCGCTCGCTCCCTACGGAGGCAAGGTTTGCATTCGAAAGTGAGTAGAGCAACTGTGAAACATTTGTGTTAGAATTCAGAACTTTTGTTTTTGACGTTATGATAATACACATTGATGACACATATACTTAAACGTAGTCCCATATTCAAACAAAACATTTGTTCGTCTGCGGCTTGGCCCACGTTAATCAAGATTTCGACAATACATTTTTATTCCTCGGAAACAGATGAATAGATGAAAAGTCTACGTATATCTTTTTCCTGTAACCATCACTACATGTATGGGAAATTTTATGATGATCGACCGTGTAGTTAAGGCGTGAAAGCCTAACAAACAAACAAAATGTCGGCCTCGATGGCGTAGTGGTTAGTGTAACCGACTGCCACGCCTGAGGTCGCGGGTTCGATCCCCGCACAAGTCAAATATTTGTGTGCATGAACATGGATGTTTGTCTTGGTCTGGGTGTTTCTATGTATAAAATGTACGTATTTACAAAATATATATATATATATATATATATGTATGTATGTTTATCCATTGTCTAGTACCCATAGTACAAGCTCTGCTTAGTTTGGGCTAGATGGTGTTGTGTGTATGTGGTAGAATATTATATTATTATTAAACTCACATTCACATTTATTATATTAATTATTAAGAAGGTAGGATTAGTAAAATCAATTATATGCAAAATAAATGTACATTAGGTCTTAAATTTAGTGTCATGATTATTTAAAATCTAGCGAGGTTTTGACAGACATAGCAAATATCAGGACACTTCAAAATATATCTATAGCTAGGTCTTATTAGACCAATCTATAGAATGACAAATAAATATAAAAATAAATATTTGAAGCTAAGATAAAGAGAGTTTTCTATTAATCGATGTAAAACTTTTGTTTGTATTTGATTCCATAAAATGTTTTGATATTTTCTGGTTATTTTTACTACTAATAATAACGAGGTCCTGAGTTTTGAACCCAGAAATCGTTACCTAGTATTAAGGATATCATAAGTAGCAGCAAGGAGTTTGGAGCTATGCGCGGTAGATGACAACCACGTCACGTCACCTATTTATTACCTGGGCCCTAAAATTATAATTGGTCAAATGTAATTTGTAATAGACATATCTCTACCCAAAGAAAATGGGCTGATACTAGGTTTGTATGTTAATAGAATAATATATACAATCTATATATAAAACTCTTCCGTCACTGAGTGACTGACAGACAACGTACAGCCGAAACTACTGAACGCAAGAAGCTGAAATTTGGCATGTATGTTCCTTGGAGAGTGTAAGGGAGCACTAAGAGAGGATTTTTGGAAATTCCACCCTGAAGGAGGTAAAAGGGGTGAAACCCAATATCCACACGGGAACGGGACTTACGCGGGTGAAACCGCGGGAACACTACTAGTAGTATATAAAATAATATGATTATGACTATATCATGAATAACACAGTATAAATAAAATGCTAGTTTCAGAGTTCACATTCACAGAAGCCAACGGCCACTCTTTTCTATTGCCAATTTGTAACTGTAAACTATTCAACTATAAATACAAGATGTGTATTAATATAAATTTTCTATAATTTATACTTTTGACGAAACACTATCAGAAACCTTACATAACTAAACATACAAGTCCATGCATGATATCCTCAAATAAAATCACAGTAACGCAACTATTGTTTTTTAAAAGAGTAAAATTAAATCGAATTCCTACATTAAATGTTTAAATTTGGGACATAGTTCACTGAAAAATTGAAATAAAATTTTAATATTTTTTTTTGTACTGATTGATTAATATTGCACGTTCCAATTAATTTGTCTGTACGTAGTAAAAATGAATGTGATGCATTTTCCTCCTGATTTTTGCATTTTCAATCAATTATCCTCTAAAACGCGGAAACAGAGATCAACGCGTAATAAAATTTACACTGCCTATTGTCTGTTCAGCTTCGTTATAATTGGTACCACAGTTAAGAAAGAGGAATATTGAAATCGATTGTTTAAAACAATTTCGGTCCGCTTTCGCTCATCTCCGTCGTCATATAAACCGAACACATATGCCACTCTCCGCCTCTCTGACTTCGTGGTCTCAGTAATACTCGTGTATGCACGGTGTATGAAATTCCCGTCCCTTACGGACCGTTCTTACAATGTGAACTGAAATTCTTTCAACCGCCTCTGAAAAGGCTACGCTTAGAGTTTCATGAGTATCCAGTGTAAGATATTCTGAGGAAACACCCACATACCATAACAAAGCAACAACGGCCGGGCTAAATAACTAGTGAACTTAATAATTCTTAGGAATAAAGCGCCTGGAAACCGGCAAACATTTTTTATGGACATTCGTTTGTTATAGCCGATCTATATTTTTTTCTATGATGTAATAGAGACCGGAAGATTCGTCAGAAGAGATAATTTATAGCTCATAATTTGTCTTAAGGAAACATCGTTGACGAACTGGTTGCTATAACTCATCGGATACAGAAATTTCAATCCGAAAACCTTTTATGTTCAGGAATAAAAGTTTCAAAGAAATGGGTTTAATGAGAGTATCGTGAAACTTTGGTGTGATTGAGAATTGATTTTATGTTTTGTTTGTATAGGACATAAATATTATTGCGCATTAATTGAAATGCGTGAATATATTCAATGCGTCGCCTTTTTTAAGCTTAGTATTTTTGGTAATGCCTCGGTAATGCAATGGTCGGGATTCGAATCAACATACTCTCGATCGCGAGTCTTGTGACTTGTTTATTGGGCTACCTCTGCTATACGGCGTGTATCGAACTCTTTATGGTCATCAAGATCATTGCCAAGCAATACTTTAGACACTGCGCGTGGAAAAATGTAATATATTAGTATATAAAAACCCAATAAAATTTTAATCTAGTGATATGCAATATCGATTATAGAACCTACTTACTTTAATATTTATGTACTTATTTGAAATTTATTCGAATGGTTCATCATTATTCGAATGCATTAATACTTAATTAATTAGGTATAGGTTAGCAATTCGTAACCGAATATTTAGTCGATAGTGAATTCCTTTCGATTACTAACGCGTGTCGATATTTTAATTGAACAAATATAAAATTAAAACGGTCTTACGTAACGTCGATACAAAATATTTTATTAGCAATATTTAAATACCTTAAACTTTGATATTGATTGATTATTTGATTACGTATTAACCTTACGCTAACTGTAATACGATACTGTCATTCCATTATAATCGAGTAGACGCCGTAGCCGCCCCTTTTTCTTGAAGAAAGGCACCCTATGTACTTTTATGTAGCCTTGACAACATGTATGTAAAATTGCATGACGATCGGTCGATTATTTAATGCGTGAATGCTTAAGAAACAAACAAACTCACAATCGCATCTATAATAATATGTTAGTTAGGATTACGACAATAAATTGATCAACATTCAGATACGCATTCATACAAGATATGCTTAGTCTGCCAACCCGCCCTGGGCCTACTAGTCTATGGATTAGATTCCTCGCTGAGAAGAGCCCCGTGCTTAAGTCTGGGGCAGCTTATATACAGGACTGACAATATGACTATATATTTATTTTACTCAATAACTTATTTTACTGACTTTGTAATTATGAAGGCGTAATAATTATATTTTCCTCCTTTTAATGATGTGTCCGGTGTTCAATACGGCCTGTATCGAAACATTGGACAAGCCATTAATTACAAAAAATGCGAATTTTATAACAAACTGCTTTTCATATAAAGTTTTATTCTGGTGTATATTAATGTGTGCTTCATCAATTTTATTATCGTGGATGAATAAAATTAAATACAGCAGGCAAAATGTGTTCCGAAAAGGTTATATATTTAATCTGATGTGATTTTATTTTACAAATTAACTACAGCCCGGGTCTCATGCTGTGCTGATATTTTATTATTTGTTTTGTGAAGACATATAGCGTAGCTTTTTAAATATAATTTATGTATGACCGTTGGTTTCATTTAAAAGTTTTTATTTGGAGTTAAGTCTAATAATGTGGTCTGGGATTTGACTCCCGAATCAGTAAAAGTGTTATTAGGTTTTTCAGCTAGACATCTTACGTACAATTTGTTATCTTCATGTATGCCCGATAGAAGGCACTAGGCTAGCCGCGTCGTGTCATGTCACACCTAAGACATATCCAACGAAAAAAAGATGAAATATCTACACCATTGACATTTCACCATTACACATTACATCATTGAACGGGTGTTAGACACCCCGTGATAGGCACGGGGTGTCTTACACCTCCAACTTCCTAATTCCAAACTGCTATTGAGATTTCTTAACAGGAAAACCCAATAACTTTTTGTTGGCCCGACCCGTATTCACTACCGCTGCACCGCGAAAGCAGTTACTGTGCCTATTCTGTTAGCGTCCATGGACTACGGTATTTGCTTATATTATAGCATACTGTATGTTCGTTAGATTATTGTTTTATCTATGTTTCTAACATTCTCTAAAACATTATATGAAACATAGTTAAACACTTATTAAAACGCAGTATCATTTAATTACGTTAGTCAACAATTTAAACAAAAAAATAATTCTCTCTACAAAATATAAACAAAAAATTATTTAAACAAGAATTGAATATCTTTATATTATATGTATAATTATAATCTTAGGCACACGTACATTATTTTATCGTTATAATTTATACCTACAATTTAATATACAATTACACCTAGTTAAACATCACTAATTATAAAGTAAAGGGCACCAGTAACGTAATTACGTATTACACAATAAACAGGTGGCTCTAATGTTAACATTGCTCGTTTAATGTAACCAACACAATGCTTGACCACTGTGTATAATACACAAACCGAGTAGCAAGTAAAGTATACATACAGCTCATTATATAATTATACATTTTGAACTGCTTACAGGATAAACAAAAAACGCTTAAATATTATCAGAGTCTAGTTGATGTTAATCCATACGGTCTATTAATCTGCCAATTGTTGAAATGTCAGATATTATAAAAACATGTGTTTGGCCGCCGGCGTGCCACTGCGACTAAATAGGTTTGGTAGATCCATAAGGTACGCGTTCGAATGACAGATTGACCCAACAAAAAGTTATTGGGACAAGAAATTAATAGCAGTGAGTTAAAAAGTGGGCTGGTTGCTCACCCTGTGAAAACACGCAAAGTCTGCGTATGTGCAAGATCAACGGTTTTGCGTGCTTTTGGTAATCTCTCTCCATCTATCGTATTATAAGAGTGAGAGAATAGAGAGTGCACCTGTATTTGCGCATAAACTTGTGCACTATAATAATCTCCTACGCAGATGGCAAGTCTCCGGTAAAATTGACAACCAAGACCGAAATTCGGTTTGGAGGACAAACGACTGGTAACAAACGTTAATAAGTGACAGTAGATACCAGTTAAGCAAGCGATTAGATGGATCGTTTCTTGCATGTAACCGCTTGACGGACATTCGCTGCGATTCATATTTGTATTGTATATACGTACGTTTACGTTACTTGCGTCCAGCAACATGTCTGCATTAGCCCCAAGGTAAATAAGTTTTACAATAAAATGTTTAAGTTGTATTTCCAATTTGTTTGAGTTATGACGATTCACTTTAATTTCCTTTCCATTTCATATTGACAAAAGAAAATATTAGTTTCATTTTAAAATAATGTCAGATACGTTCAGAAAAAAAGATTGACACTGTTTATAGGTACTTAATGCAATAACCGTCACCTAAGTTTTCGACTTGCTTATATAAAAAAACTACTACTAAGTCGGGGCAGCCTGGCTGGTGGTAAGCATTGCGTGCTGCTTGTAGGACTGGTGGCCCAAAATGACAGGAACAGGTGTATGTACCCAGGACAATCCACGGAATAAACTTCGTCTGTCTACATCTCAGGCACTATCGAAAAAGCATTATGTCTTGTGTAGACCTGCGTTCATTTTTAGGAAGGTATTTGAAAATCACTTAGAACTTGCAACGAAGGCTTTATATCTCTCCTTGCATCATCTTAGTGGTATGAAAATACACAACGGTAATGTTAACTTTATGCTTCTTCGACAATTTTCAGTAAACAAAATGACGCCTATTTTTATATTTCTGTTTATTTTTTATTATGTATTCTTTGACATTTTATATTTATATGACATTTATAAAATTGTTGTATGCAGCTGACTTGACATTTGTACGTAACGGTGGTCTCCATAGAAAATCAGCGATGCGATATCATGTCAGTTTTATCGCAACATCAATGCTAAATGAAGACCATTTGTTAACTCAATAGCAATATATTTAATTAATTATCTTTTTAATTATTTTGTTCCATTTTATAAAGAAACGTAGTAAGTCTTTGTGGCAATAAATAATGTTTTCTTTCGTTCTTTAATTAAAAAGGCATTAACACCACAGAACCAAAGACGCCGAAAACATAAGTTACTTATCTTTGAAATTAGTTAGCAATTAATAGTTACACATTTAATATCTTAGTTAGAAATAGGCCACTGAACAAACGAACTGACTTTTGCTTTGAATCGTATACAATAAAGTCAGGTTATCAACAAATATTATAAATGTAAAAACGTGTAAACATTTTTCGATATTGTCCATCACGTTTAACCAGCTACAGATTTAGATGACGCCTGGCGCTCAGATAGACAATATACTGGATTAACACATAGGTATTTTATTTCCCTGCAGGATATACGCAGGCATAACCACGGACAGAAGGTAATAGTAAATATTCCTTATCTGCCTCTCTTCAGTCAGCCTTTCATTACTAAGGATTAGGATCATGACAAATTAATGACCGAATAATCTGTCTTCATCGACTCGCGTCCGTAATCGACTTCGCTGGCTGGTAATTTTAGACGAAGAAGTGACATCTTTCATTTCGGGCGCCAATCTAGTAACTTGTTAGCTGTCCCCTACTATTGTGAAGTACATTTTACATTTATCTTATAAGTTCTAAGATATTCACGTGATGTTAATTCATAGCGTTGCGGATAAAAAGAAATTGCTACCCTTCTGTTTTAAAAAGGCCACCTCTACTCCTTCAGTACTGTGTCGCGGATTTAAGAAAAAACATAAGGTACACCAAGACTCGAAATAACGATACGTGGATCACATTTTTTTTTTCCCATTTTGATATCGAAGCCATAACACTCAGCGCCGCCTAGTCGCAACAAGGCGGCGTTGAGTCTTAAGGCTGGTTTTACCTTTTTACCACTAAAACCATTGCACTATCATTCGTAAGTGTAGAATAAAAATATTTCTTGTTCTGTTAGTGTATTTTCGGTAATAGCCGAAGTCAGACGTCTTTACATTAGATGACTAAAATTTATCAGATGGAAATAAACTTACTTTTTATAGTTACGAGCCTGTTCGCCCCTTAAGGTTCGCCTCCTAGTAGGTATTTGTTAGGTTCCTTCTTAAAATCCACCCAAAAATAGGAGCCCCGTGAAGTGGGGCTCCGTCTTTCTATGAAAGCGGCAAAATTAAGGGGTGTACGGGCTCGTAGCCCCTTTAATAATGTGTGACCTATGATAATATACAATACAATAAAATGGGTCAGGTAACCTCATAACATTATGGCCGTAATAGCGCAAAGAAATTGGACATGGGCGGGGCACATTGCGAGAATGGACAAGAGCCGCTGGACAAAACGAGCCCTAGAATGGAGACCCAGGGTGGACAACCGAGGGTGCGGCAGACCACCACAGCGCTGGGTGGACGTCATCCGATGACACGGAGGTCGAGACTGGATGAGTCGGGCACAAGATCGATAGGAGTGGAAGAAGAGGGAAGAGGCCTACATCCAAGATTGGATAACCAAAGGGCACCATGATGATGATGAACCTCATAAACCAATAAGCCATCAACTATTAAGTTTGTTTTGTCGTGATAGATTTTTTTGTTTAAAAGTTACACTGTTTTGTTTACACGACGGGGGTCACAGTAGCGAATAATAAACTTTAAAATTGCATGTTTTTTTTTATGTTTTTAATTTTTAAAGTATGGTTTAGTCGATAAAATTGTGTATAGTTTCCCTTATTTTAATATTATGAAGACTCACACTGTACATTATGTCCTTTCACAATATAATACACAATATATGACCTGAGACATGATTCGCAAAATGTACTTACCCTGTCAAAGATATGCAAGCGTAAGTCTAGGTCTCTTCTCTCTTAGCCTTTATTATTCCCAAGACCGCTTGGGATCGGCTTTTCTGGTCTAACCGGATTTGACTGGATATCAGTTTTTACACGGAGCGGCTGCCACCTGACGTCCGCAACCCGAAGGCTAACGATACCCTAAAGCTAGTCCAGTGTCAGGATATTAGAGGGTACTGACTTTCCCAATAACGACTGCCATAGATGTTCATGGCAGCCGGGACCAACGGCTTAACGTGCTCTTCGAGGCACGGAGCAGGCGATAATTGTCAATCAATACGCACATAATTTCGAAAAGTCATATAGCTTCCGAAAGTCAGAAGTACGCGACGTGGGTTCGAACCCGAGACTCTCTGCATTGCAGTCTGTTGGTCTCCCCACTGAGTTACTGCTGCTATTTTATAAAAGCGTAAGTCTAGGTATGTATTATTAATTAATAGTAAGTATCGCAGATATGCAAATCTTATTGATTACATAATTATTATTAATACCCTGGCTTAGGCTTTGCCAAATTACAGCTTTGGTTGGTAATTACAATTTAACTATTGGAACAATTTCATAGTATTTGAATTTATAAAAGGGACATCGGCACGATGCATGTTTAAGCACTACGAGAATGATATCTGAAATAACATATTTTGAAGATCTATATCCATTACACTGTACTGTGAATTACCTTATCATATGCACTTTACCGAGTGCGCAATGTAAATAAAACTCTTGACATTCTCTCAATGTAAGGTGCGAGCCTAATAGGCACATTGGGTGTCATAATGTAGGCGTGCTCGAACGTTGGTAAAACGATGATTCTAACATGCCTATCCTGATTTATTTCTGCTAATAGTTCACTCTTAGTTATTCGATTCCCGCGCACAGCTTCGTGGAAATTCCTTAGCCATTTCTTGATCAGTTATGAAACCATTCCAGTGTTTTCTTGTAATTCAAGTAATATTCTAGAAAGTTATATCCGACGTGTTTAAGTAAGAAAAATTGGAGCGCTAACTTGTAGTACAACTTCAGAATATTAGGGTATTTACTGTGCTAATTAATTTTGGCGTGTAGTACATGACGCAATAAGTTGTGAAATATGGCGGTATACATGCGAATGCTGCTTGCATGCTTACATGCGCAAGTCAATCATGCGGTATACTGGCGTATGGCTTAGGTGACACAATCCACACAAGTCTTCTGATACATTTCTTGCATCGTAGAGAAGACAATAGATAGCACCGATTTATTTTTAAATATTATACTTTCTTGTTGGCGATGTTATTATATTTTCTAACACTTATTTAATTTCCTCGTTAATGATTGTGCAAACACAATATAAAAGTTATATAAGCTTCGGATCTTCGATAGGAGATTCAGTTATATGGGTCGAGCACGGACTTATTGGGTTCTTCAATAGGCAAATCTTCAGTGGCAGCACGGAATCCAGAAACGTGTTCATTATTAAGTGGAAATATAACATAGTTGAGAGAATATGCTTAATCTTTACATATAATAAAATTGTAACTGGTAAGTAAGGAAAAATAATGTAAAGTAATAATAATAATAATATTCTATCACATACACACAACACCATCTAGCCCAAACTAAGCAGAGCTTGTACTATGGGTACTAGACAATGGATAAACATACATATATACTTTTTTTTTGTAAATACATGCTTATTATACATAGAAACACCCAGACCAAGACAAACATCCATGTTCATGCACACAAATGTTTGACTTGTGCGGGAATCGAACCCAAAAGTGTCTTTATAATAGCTATAGAAGTCAAACAATCATATTTGAATTTCTGTCAGTAAGTCTGTATGTTTGTATGAGTATCACGCAAAAACAACTGCACGAAATTGAATGCGGATTTCACAATAAAATTGTTTTGATGGAGGCGTAAATTAAAATCTGATGCTTGCTTTATCTTGATACGCCGTCTAGAATCTCGATTATGTGGGTAGATCAGTTTCATCTTATGTATAATAAGTAGGGATTTACAAAATAAAAGTATATATGTATGTTTATCCATTGTCTAGTACCCATAGTACGTATATAGTAGTTTGGGCTAGATGGTGTTGTGTGTATGTGGTAGAATATTATAATTATTATCTTACATGCAAAGAAAGAAAATATAGATAGGTACTACCAAAACTCAAGCATACGAAGTCGCAGGGAAAAGCACTTCATTCGGTTAAAATTTTTATTACATATTTCTAGAAAGTTAATGTCTTAATGGACTACATTATGTAAGACTTTCATTTTATATTATTTTTATTTTCAAGTTCTGAACTTACAGTTAAAGAGTATTAAGTCGATCTATGTTTAAATAATGCCCAATTTAAATTTTACACTAGTATTTTATAACAATACAGGTATATTTTTAGACAGCGATCCAGTAGAATCCAATATTAACTCGGTTAAACAAACAAACTCGCATTATTGAAATTAAACTGCTATATACGGATTTTATCGCGTTGTTTATTTGACACTTTATTACAAAATTTTGAAAATTGTTAGTCTACTATTACTATTAAACTTTACTAATTTTTAAGCTAATTAAATTATTATTAAACTATTTTGATTTAATTTATTTTTACACTTTAACTACTACCTAAAACTAACTCTAAAACTCACATTATGTTCTAAATTATTCATTCAATGTGAAGGCAAGGACTGGTGATCGAAAGGTTGCGAGTCTGGATCACATACTACTCAGCTAAATGTATCTTGTTAATATAATATAACACTATTGATATGGGCCTATTAGTAGCACAAGCATTTTGCTTAGTTAGGTTTACGTGAATACCGTTAATGAGTAAAGTTAATTTGAAATTAACGTTTTAAAATCTTATTCTTCTTGGGCCTGTCGCGTACTTGTCTATTTTCATTACAAGTTTATTAAGAAAACCTTATTTTATTTTGGCTGTTTTTATTTTAGTCGGCCTCGATGGCGTAGTGGTTAGTGTAACCGACTGCCACGCCTGAGGTCGCGGATTCGATTCCCGCACAAGTCAAACATTTGTGTGCATGAATATGGATGTTTGTCTTGGTCTGGGTGTTTCTATGTATAATATGTATGTATTTACAAATAAAAAAGTATATATGTATGTTTATCCATTGTCTAGTACTTACCCATAGTACAAGCTCTGCTTAGTTTGGGCTAGATGGTGTTGTGCGTATGTGGTAGAATATTATTATATTATTATTATTTTAAATTAAATTTTACTTTTATGCGATTTACCCCCCTTGGTTCGATAGACCGACCTTACAGTATGTTTATTGATGTATATTGCAGCTTATTTTTTTGCGGGTACTTTTTCTAAGCAATTACAAAAGAAATCACTATAATAAGTTGCTTCATCTTTCCATACTTAACTATAATAAAGCTGAAGTAGAGATTGTTTATCATTTTTGCTTGAACGTGCCAATGCACTAAGCTGCCAGTCGGATTTTATAATTGAATATGCATTTGATAGCCCAATTCTTGAGGCGGTTATAAGCTATATAGCATCACATGGTTATGATTAATCATAAACGTGAATAAAACCACGGAGGAAAGCAGTTATTATACATTTATACTTTGCCCGACTTTTCAGTTGATTTTAAGCAGCCATCGTTAACGGGGAACTAATGTTGTCGTCACACCAGAATTTTAGTCTCCCAGTTACCGAAAACTAGATTTTGCCTGCGGCAATGTAAATTTGATTTCGATCTGCGAAAGACTGCAGGCAGTTGCTGGATGCGGCAAGCTGAAGACAGGGCGCTATGGCGCTCATTAGGGGAGGGCTATGTCCAGCAGTGGACTATTATAGCCTGATGATCATGATGATGATGATGAATGTAGATTTTGTCAATAAATTTAATTTCCTCTGGCACAGTACATTTTTGGAAGGAAGAAAATAACATTTTGGGTGAAAGGTACCTACATCTTTGTAGTCTGTACTCCTGACAACGTGCATGCAATTTTATAATAATCGGTTAAGTGGTTAAGTCGTCGAAGCATAAAAAGCAAACTCTCATTCGCATTTACGATATTAGTTAGGATATTAATAACAATGATTTAAAAGCGTTGTTTATTTAAATAAACCGCGATGAAATCTATAAAAGCAGATTAACCTTTGCTGTATATTATCAATGCCAACAAAATGTTACTAGCATACACATAGATATATAGGTATTATACACACGCACACTCTCACACACAAGTACCATTCAAACTCTTTCCGTTGCTTCATTGCACTATAACATTAAATGTTTTCGCTTCAAGCACACCGTCAGTAAAATTTTGCTTAAGAACCAAGTTTCCAAAGTGTATTTTCTTCAAGAAAATATATTTTTCCCTGAAGAGTCATCAGTGTTGGTTCACCAACGTTAAAATATATGGCAAATAATAGTTGTGTATATATTCCCGTAAGGAGTGTTCTGGGTTGAATACGACTCTCGTGCAGTACTTGAAGAAAGCTTATGATAGATATTTTTGGCCAGTACGTACCGTCTCCGCTATAATATTGAGGCAGTAATATAAAATGTGGGGTTCAGTATTAAGCTTGGGTCTGCAAATATTGACAGCATAAATGGCGTAGTAGGCAAGCGCCTCGTCTTTGCCGCTGCGCAGAGTGATGTGGCTTTGAATCCCAAACGGGTAATTACTTGTATTTAGTTTTGTACACAAATAATTATATTAAGTATTGGGTGAACGTTGTGTCCGTTAATTTCAAGTTTGTAAAGTCCCCGTGACACATTAATGAGACGTAAAATTGCAGACGTCTTAAAAAAAAAGAATATCTACTAACGAAAATTGTTCTTATAGGGTTCAATTCACATTGATGTAGACTTTTAATGCATCACAGCAAAGCGCTTAAAGATATTGCTCAGCGTCCATACATTATTTGTATAAAATTAACAGCAACGTTAAAGGACTTCTTGTCTTGAAATGAATGATAATTTATTTCAACATAAATTACATACACGCTGTATAGCCCTACCACTTTGGATAGGCGCACTATCCAAAGTGGTAAGCAGAGGCGAGAGGCATCCACGTTTCACTGCATGTTTCGACGAGAATATTGTCGTCCATCAGCCATAGTTCCACAAGTCTTTTTTTTTTATTTCCAGGAAAAATGCTTCATGCACTTCCCGCCGGCTAGGAGATGGCACCGGCGGGGGAGTGTGGGACTCCCAGCAGAAGAGCAGAAGTGCTGGTATACCCACTAAAAAACCTGGGGTGTTCCCTCTCTCATGCAATGGGAGGAGCCAGTTGGTAGCTCTAAAAAGATTCATCCATAGCGGGCCCCTCCATGTGGGTGCGGGTCGGATCAAACGGACCCGACCACCTCTCGTCCCCAGGGGAGAGCCTCACCGGTCTCCCCTTTCGACGTTAGAAGGCGCGCGGGAACACCGCGCGCGCCCTCTCGGGTTTCTTAATTTACGAGTGGCAGGGTCCCCTGAGGCCTTGCCACCCGGAACCCTTAGGTGGGGGGCAGGAGAGCGACAAAAGCGCGTCTCCTGCGCTCTCTCCTCCGGCGGCGGATTTCTGGGGCGTAAGAATCATCCTCACGCCTCCGTTCCGCCGCCTCCTTCTGCGAGATGACAGTCTCGCAGAAGGATCTCATTGCGCCCCAGCACCTGTCGTCGCCGACCATAGTTCCACACGCCTAACCTAACTTAATAACAATTAGCCTGCACGAGAATTGAACCTGAAACCTGAAACATAGAAGCCACATTCCCTACGGCTGCGTCACGAAGCAGTCAATAAATTATAATTGAACTTTATTAAAGTTACTTATATAATTTGTTTGGTTTACAGAATACAATACTTAAAATAGCTTTCGAGTTAAGAATTACACGTAAAATTATTCATTGGCGTAGTTATATTAAAAATATCTACAATAATTTTCCAAACAAGATAGATTGGTTTCTACATTTAGTTTATCTTATTGCTTTTCTTCTTTCTTCTTTGTCGTTTCCTCACTAACGAGGATCATAACCATATACGATTTGTCTCCATTTGCTTCTGTCCTGCGCCAGTTGGATAGATTGTTGTAGTTTCTCATGTTGCCTCTACAATACTTTAACACTGTCGTGTTGGAATTCAGTCTCTGAAGCGCTTTCCCTGCATGTATCCCACGATCAACTGCTTCTCCAACTCATGTATATGTGACCGCATTATATGTCCAAAGAAGCATACTTGACGCTCTCGTTCTCGTTCTCTCTGTCTGTCTGTCCTCATGGCTGTCCATGTTATCTTTTGCTTTTTAATTGCTTTTACCTAATCAAAACCATAGAACTATACCAATATTCGCCCAGTGGTCGAAATTCGACCATAATCAATAAGTATTGAACATATTAGGAAAATATAAATTCATAGATAAGAATCTTCCCAATATTTTTCTACTCTTTTACATTCATTGTATATCTGAGAATATCGGTTGATAAAAACAGGTGAATCTGCACTGAATTATTTTATATTTACCTATCTATATAAGAACATCATTGTTTTCAGTTTTTCTATTGATAGCACTAAAGCCCGTCAATAGCAAGTAAACAAAAAGAAATTCATTTGACAAAGAGAAGCGAGAAAAGCTTTAGTTGGGTTCCTTTCTCGAAATTATAAAACTAATGCATAGCAACACTTTACAAGTAATCTCAAAAAATGTTGGATAAAGTTTGTGATATGGGATATTTTCGGTTATCTAACATTTTCAGTTCAGCAAACGTAGAGATAACTTTGATTTACATAATATTTTTCAGATATATTACGCAGTATATATATATTTTATCAGTCAATAAAATAATACTATAAATATATTATTATGTTCATTTTAATCAAAAACATTCATTTTCACAACAAATGCATTTTTTTCAGAATCCCTTTTCAAACCTAAGTTGTTTAATGCCTGCCCGATTTCGTTCATTAAATTCACAAAATGGTTTAATCAACTGTACATATTATGTACCTGTTAAATAAAATAACATCAAATTCTGATTAGGTAATAAAAAAATATTGATGAAATTGTAAGTATGAAATACACAACGGTATTTTTCGTACAAAACAAGATATTTTTCATTTTATTGCAGAGAATGTTTAATTAAAATCGGAAATTGCTAATAAAATTGCCGTTTTGTATAGAAATATAAAAATATTAGTTATGTATATTTTTTATTAGTTATTTACATCTGTAAGTGATTGATCAGATCTTTCGAGTTCGATGCCATAGCACCTCAGCCTTTCTGAAGTTATGTACGTACTAAATAGTCAATTACACATCTTCGAGAACATTATGGAGGCATCTCTCTTGCAGTTGTGTGAAGTCGACCAAAGCTCACTGGGGCAGCGTGGAGGGCTATGCCTAACCCCAAAGACTACAATAAATATAAGGATCCTAACCCTTCTCATAACTGAGAAGAGGCGCCCGTGCCAAGCACTTGCACAATTTATATACAGAACTGACATTATTAGTATAAGACCCAATAAAATTAAATAAGTTCTGAACTGAACGTGAAAGCGTGCCAAGCTAACTACATAGGAGTAGACAATAGCTTCTCGTACACAATGTACTGCTAACATTATAAGGGACCTAACATCCTCCCCCGAAAACATCGAAAGTTTATAATTTTTTACTAATCAATTTTTTCACGTAATAAAAACGTAAAAATCGTTTCTGGCTCTCGTCGCTTTAGTGGCATATGTCTACGTTTGTGTAGTGCTCCGATTATGAATTCCTGGGGCACATCCCAGGTAGAGCAAAGTGTGATTATATACATTTAGGATTCAGTCGTGGGAATCGTTAAAAAAAAACAATTATCTTACACCCTAAACATTATTTAATAACAGACATTAATACAAGCTAATTATTAACTTTAAAGGAAGTTTTACATAACCTTAAAGCTAAAATAAATCACCAATCACTAATACAAACAAAATATCATGTACTTACAAAGTTTTGCCAGCTCAAATAATAGTTACAACGTACTCACAAACCACGTCGACAACTACCGTTTCGTACGAAGTCTCACGAGCAAATGACCGATACTCGGGTGCGCACCGCCTTTTATTGGCGTCGTCTTACAATAGAAATGAGTTCCCTAAATATACATATTATATGCTAATATTTTCATAGTAGGCAATGTAGCCATTTTTTATTAAATAATTTCTTAATTTTTTTACTAAATATCTTTATAATCATTTCACTTTTATTATATTTGGTAACATATTGTTAATTCTAACTGTCATGTAATACGGGCTTTCATTAAGCATTTTAATTCTAGACGGTGGTAAGTGTGATCGATTTTTGTTTGGGTATTCACATTGTGAATTTTTTTTTGTTGTGAAACTAATGTATGCTAATAATGTAGATTATACAAATAGTAACTGTCCCTTTTGATGTGAACAACTCTCGGCGCGGTACTCTTATCTTCCATGCATGCAAAACTTTAAACAAATTTGGATTAAATCTGGCTCATAGCTAGCATGACCAATGACACATGGGACCTTATAACGGTATGCAGTGAAAAGCAAACAGGTAAACGTAACTAAAAGCAGAGTATACAATATGTGTAAGCCATCTTATAATACCGATACTTTGAACGTATATGCGGTGATCGTAACGTTTTTACGATAATCTTTGTCGTAAAATATGACGATTCATCGAATTCGATTTTAAATATTCTTGTTAGAATATCTTTTTTTGGGTATTGTACTCGTAGCGATTGTTAAAAATGGTAATTTTTTGACTGTGCATAGAGATCTCAAGATTCTGTAACAAGAAAATATCATTTTAAAAAGAAAATATTTACATATTGATTATTATAAACTTCTTTCGTTATGGCTAAAAAGAAAATAATACAGTATATTTAGTATTAAGAAGATAAGCTAGTTAAATTTAGGTAATGACTCCCAGAGATGTTGATGCCATATCCGAATATGTCCGAAAATGTCCAAGTATAATCCAACCTAAATAAATTAAATTACTTATATTGATATGCAAACACAATATATTAAGCTTAGAATTGTGTACATCAAAGGAAAAAATATTGTGACGTAAAACAAATTTGCATGACATGTAGTGAGCATAAACTTGCGCATGTATGTAGCTTACGCCAGCTACTTCCATTGTACATACATACATTCACGCCTGTTTCCCATATGAGTAGGCAGAGACTACGAATTTCCATTTGCTACGATTCTGATACAATTCTGTAGCTTTATTCACTTTGATCATGCTATGTCAGAGGCCTACGGGCGGCTTGAACAACTCTTGACAACAGGTTGGCCACTAACCACACGAAAAGAAGAAGAATCACATTCCTTATACACGCTCGCCGGTAAAGGTGCTCTTAACCTGGCCTTTGTCCAGAACGTCTCCGATCTGATCGAGAAACGTTCGCCTAGCTAGGTCTTCCTCTTGCGACTGTTCCAATCACACTAGCCTTATAATTTTTATGTTTTTGCATTCCACGTAATAATGAACAAGTCTGTTACATCCTAATGGGCACATTTTCAGATCTCGTAATGCTACTAAAAATATTAACAGGAAAACCTAACACTTCTTTAGGCGACCCAGGGATCGATCTTAATATGTCAGATTCGCGAACGGTTTAACAAAGCATTGAAACAAAAATTGGATATGATAAATAATTGTGTCATCCTCAAATGCTTAAGAGTTTTAAACATATACAAAGATCATTTTCGGTGATCAACAAATCGTTACATATTACTGTAATTTATTATGTCAAGTTACAAGTAGTCAAATATAATAAAATAGGTTTGCCATTTTTATGAATTTTTCATAAATCTTGTATCTTTTAATACTAACAACATTATCTAGGTTTTCTTTTTTAGGATTTACTTCTAGAAATATATGCATGATATCGGCAGAATTTTAAGTCCATATAATAATTTCTTAAAATATATAATTATAGTTATATAACTATATGTGCCAGAAATGACGACAAAATGTAGAGACAAATTTAATACTTGACGTACAACCATTAATAGCTTAGTTGGCAGAGGTGACAGATTCTGCTTCATGGAATGGCTTTTCACCTCTATTATAATTTACATTCTACCTTAGCATGGAAAATACTTATAAAATAATATAAATATACAATTGATTAAAACGTTATAATGGGGAAACTTAATTTTTTTATATCTTTGCCAAGATTTACTTTGTTATTTTTTTTATACTACTATAGTGGCAAACAAGCAAGCAAGCACCTGATAGTAAGTGGTCACCGTAGCCTATGGACGCCTGCAATACCAGAGGTATCACTTACCCGTTGCTGACCCTGTAAAAGCGTATAAACTTTTTTTTTTTTACTTTTTAATAACTGTAATATACGAGTATGCATATTTGACAAGATTCTTATACGCAGTCCTACTGTTTAAGAGTAGACGAGGCCACGAATTGAAAACGGTGGTGTTGTCAATTATTTCATGACCGTACGAATAAGTTGGCTTTTCCGGAAAGTACTATCTAGTACGTTACAGTCAACCAGCATAAAAGTAAAACGTTCTTGCGTTCCACCCAGTGACGAAGAGATTCGGAGGTTTACATACCTACCTCCTCCGTTCCTTTCCTTTTATTTCAATTTTAATTATTTTTATAGTAACGCGCGAGTGATACTTCTCATATCAAAAGTTACTATAATCGCTCACCATCAAGAGAACCGCAATATATTTTAAACCTTAGAAGCTTTAAAAAATATCTCGATTATTACTCAACTACATTTTAGTCCTCACGATCTTATTAAGTAGCTCCAATTATTCTGTGACACTAACAGCAGTTCAAAATTCTATTAACACTTCTCGCGACTCGGAAACCTAAAACAATACCTCGTAATCGATATTACTCATAAACTCATTATTATGCAAGAATGGACTAATCCATCCCTTTAACATGTAAAAGGCCAGGTGTCCACCAAAGCAGAGGGAAGTTCTGTCTAAATGGCCAAATAGATTTCCTAACTACTTAACTAATACTATAAATGCAAATGTGAATTTGTTTGATATGCTTTCACGCCTTAACTACTCGAATATTCGTCATAAAACTGGCATTCACGTTGTCAGGGGAACAGAAAAGAACATAGGCTACATTTCATCCAGAATAAAAATACTTGAGAGATAAAAATCATGGTATGATATGATGTCATGGATATCATCATCATCATCAAAAATCAGATAACAATAATGCGAGCGAGGTCTCGGGCAAAAACTATTATGATTATAAACATACACATTTGCACACATACACACAAACACACACACACACACACACACACACACACACACACACACACACACACACACACACACATACACATACAATCATTATACATATACGAACACACTCATATACACACTTACTCACCATCTGCATGCGACCCTTTTTGTTACTATATTTTAGTGCTTATATTTTTGCTTTTCTTAACAATAGTTATCAGTACTATGTTCATACAACCTTAGTTACAATAAATATTGTTAATAATGTATATATAATAGGGAGAGGGCCTGAAGATTTGTCGTACAGATCTTGAAGCTAGTACAGACTCCAGCTCTCTCAAAGGTTTAATTTAACTTGTTACGAATATATTTACATATATGGACGTTTGAGAGAAAATAAACATATATTATATATTATAAACAGATGACATTAAACTCAAGCTATTGATTGCTTACGTTCATCTCCTTTTCTTCTTGCTATGGTGGAAACTATGCCCTAATGATAAAGAATTTTGGGATAAGACGTTTTTGTCACTAGCCTACAAGATGGCGATCGATAGTTGACCACAAACCTCTGACGATGCTCTTCAAAAACTGCTTGTACATACTTTAATAAGGTTATGTTGTGAAGTAAGGCCACGTCGGGTGTGATCCTGTTGATGAAAAATATGATCCGTCCTGACATAGGTCGTCATTCAGACGTACAGTCAACAACATAAACAGCTAAACGTTTAAAAAATTAGTAACAGTATTTTATGAATGAAAATGTCTAACGATTGTTCTCTTGTAGCAGCGACAGCCTAGTGCCTAGTTAGCCTAGTTTTCGAAATTATGCGTATTTATTTGTTTATGATCGCTCGCTTGAACGGTGAAGGAAAACATCGTGAGGAAACCTGCATTACTAAGAGTTCTCTGTAAAAGGTCTCGAAAGTATGTGAAGTCTGCCAACCCGCACTAGACCAGCGTGTTTGACTATTGTCTAAGCCTTCTCACATAGAAAAGAGGCTCGTGCCCAACAAAGCGTCAGTTTAATACAGGGCTGATATTACTATAATAATTGTTCTATAGTCACAAATTGTGATTAAAATAGCAATCCTGGAACTATTACTTCTGTAAATGATTAGGAATTATCATGATCGTAAATCATGAAGTAATTTAAAATTTCACATATGTTATATTGTCTTCTATTTACGCGAATATTATTCATTGAAATTAAACTACTATATACGGATTTTATCGCGTTGTTTATTTGACAATTTATTACAAAATTTTGAAAATTGTTACACTTCTATTACTATTAAACTTTACTAATTTTTAAGCTAATTAAATTATTATTAAACTATTTAGATTTAATTTATTTTTACACTTTCCCCGACGTTTCGGTTGCTTTTCAGCAGCCATGGTCACGGGGAGACTAAGATGGCAGTTGTCTCAATGTTCCAGTGTAGTTATTTCAAAGTACCCGAACATAATTTAATCATTGGTTGAAATTAAACTGCTATATACGGATTTTATCGCGTTGTTTATTTGACACTTTATTACAAAATTTTGGAAATTTTTACACTACTAAGTACTACTATTAAACTTTACTAATTTTTAAGCTAATTAAATGTTTCTATTACTCTATTGTTTCTATTTACGCAGAATGAGCTCAAAGTATCATGAAGTCTAGCTGTGGTTTGCTTCTTCTTGGGTTTGACTATTTTTATTACTGGATCCCAAGCTGGTGGTACATTCCAACCATCTTCTCTATTAAAATTAGGATGTTTTTTGATTTCAATAGCCTTGCGAAGCATCCTTGGTAGGAATCGGTGTTCTTTAGCGAGAATCTGTGGTTTGTCAAATCTCAGGTAGTGGTTGGTCCCCTGTTGCACATGTTCACACACAGCAGACTTCAACGAGCGTTGGTGTTTTACATCAGCTATGTGTTCTTTTATGCGGGTGCCTATGTTTCTCTTGGTTTGACCAATGTATGAGAGTCCGCAGTCACAATCTATTTTATAGACCCCTGCATCTTGTAAAGGTAGTTGGCACTTGACGGATGGTAAAAATTGACTTATCTTCGTTGGCGGCTTGAAGTATGTGTTGATTGAAGCTCGCTTCAAGATGTAGCCAATCTTGTCAGTGACACAAGCCTGCTATACTGCCTTATGTAAGGCATAAGGCAGTATAGCAGGCTGGCGCTCGACTGTGGCTGGCTTTTCTCGGGATCTGTGACAGCGGCGCGGTTGTTGGAGCTTGTTGTCTTGCAGTACTTGCTTGACATGTTGAAGCTCGGCGTCCAGGTGTTTCTTGTCACAGATCCCATGGGCTCTCTGAAACAAAGACATTCCCACGGTAGCTAACTGTTTAGGATGGTGGTGAGATTCACCGTTTAAGTACCTATTTGTATGGGTCTTTTTCCTATATACAGTGTGGCTCAAAGTATGATCAGGATTCCTGATGACAAGTACATCTAAGAAAGCTAATGAATTATTTGCCTCTAATTCCATAGTAAATTGGATGTTATTATTAATGGAATTAAGATGTTCTAGGAATACACTTGCACATTTGTTTATTTATATATTCACATATGTTTATAGACTTATGTCGCTGACAGTACCTCGTCAATCAATCACACAAACCCACGAAGCTTGACCGTCACTCTTGTTTACCAAGATAATGCATGTTATAGAGACATTTTCTATATCACGGGGATCTTTATGCCATACTAGTTTTAGCCCACGTTTCGCTGTGCTGTGCTGTAGCTGTGAAAAAAACAAACTCACATTCGCATTTATATTGGTACAAGTGTAGATTACAAATCACGCGCCTTCTGCTAAAGACAACCTTATTTCTCTGTTCTATGAAATAACCCATTTGTCATCCTATTAATATTATAAATGTTATATTTTATGTAGATACTGATTAGTTTAGACGTATATTACTCGATCACGCGTAAACTGTTAAACGGACTTGCATAAAACTTAGCACACAGATAAACCACTTCCCACTTGATAATAGGTATCGCATACTGGGATAAAAAGTACCCTATGTGTTAATCCAGATTACCACATAGTTAGTATACTTTTTATACCAGTATGTGATATTGTGAGATTCATGCGGGCAAGCTGCGGCTGCAAACTTGCATTCTGTGCTGTCCAATTACACGACGTGTGCTACCAATTTTACATGTATATTGTCGAACTGCCAATGCTGTCTGCGCTTGACACCGTACATCGCTCAGCACAATATTGATACTATTATTGCCGGCTTTAGGCCGTCCGCTGCGTTAAGCGGGTGCACGGAGCGAGCGCCCGCCGCGGAGACCTGGGGGTCTACCGTGAAACGCGGTATACGCAATTGCGTACGTTCGTTCGTGCTTATTCTTACCATGAAACATCATTCGCGCCGACATTCGTCACGAATATCGTCGTATGACATTTGTACGTCCTAAAAAATCCGAAGTGTTTTCATGGTAGGTATATGCTTATTATTTCGTTCGTAATTCGTTTCGGCACGTTTCATTTTCACATTTTCACGGTAGACCCGCTGTGCCGTGCTCCGTCACGGACTCGCGGGCGCCCGTGACGGACTCCCGCCTCTCGCAGCGTTGGCAGTAACAAAGCAGCGCTCACAGATTTCCTAGAAATAGCTCCACTCGCGTGCTCCGTCGCGCGGACACGTCGTCCCACGTTGACCCATGATAATAGAAAACAGCACGCCGCGCGGGCGCCCGCTCCGTGCACCCGCTTAACGCAGTGGACGGCCTTAGAGTTTCGCGCATGTATTCCTTGCTATGATAATGTAAGGGGTATTTGAAGTGTTGCTTTGGATGTTCAAATGAATAAAATAATTTGATGGTTTACTATATGAATATTGGATATTTATATTGATTGGTACCAGTTATAAATAATATTATTACATATTGAGCTACGACCTAACTTTGTGGTTTCGGGGAGACGACTGCTGCGCAGCGCTATTGCATTCTTGCGATATTACTATAAAACTAAAGCGTCAGTAGTGTCGCTACAATAATAATAATCATTTATAGTATACGTTTCTACATCAACAAAAATATCATCAAAATAAAAATAACGTAGGTATAGCACATAGCTTAAATAGGTAATAACCTAATGTGCGTATTCTAGGCTAAACTTGTACCACAGGCGCAATGAACCTTTACAACAGTATTCTATCAGAAACAAAGTATAGTAAGTGCTATGTAATTAGTACCAACACAAAACACATCTGTTATGCTGATTGTTCAGGACGCAAGTCACTTTGAAGCTTATCTAATTATTGTCTTTCTTTGTTTACAGGTAACCTAATTACTGTACAATCTAGTGAAATATTAAAGCACTTATCGCAGTAAGTACGTTGACAGATATTTCATCGCTCAGGAACATTTATAGTGAATGTACACGATGTATGTAGCTGAAGCACTTTACATGCGCAAGCTTCTCGCGCGGAAGACATGCGCATGTGCCTCATAACAAGATGAAAACAACTTGCGCAAGTACCATGTCCACCATTTCATGTTACTTGCGTCATGTTTAAGAGACAATAGTTACAGAAGACCGTCTGAATAAAACGCGTACTTCCACAGATGCGTATGTACACAGTATAGTATACAAGACATTCAATCCAATTGATCTGCAATGAGCTGGTAGATTTCAATAGAGGCACTCATATATCGTATATAGTGCATATCGTCTCATATGCCGAATTAGTGTAGTGTTAAAAATAATTTTATTATTTGATACTAGGCATCACCAACATGTACAAGTCAGTTATCTTTTTATTTAAAATGGCCAATATTTTAATCTCCAATAATAGAAATATACTACTACTAGAGTATTAGAGCCTCGCTGATTTCAGCATGAATAGGCCGGCTCGGCCGAGGAAGGACTACCCTCTCACAGAATATCGACGTGAAATAGCAGTATTCCTACTGTTGTGTTGCGTTTGGTGAGTGAGAGTACCGGAGGCCCAATCACTCCCTTTCACCCTTCCCACAAATTCTTCATCCACTTCCTTTCCTAAAGGGTCGGCAACAAGCAAGTGATGCCTCTGGTGTTGCAGGCGTCCATAGCCTACGGTGACCACCATCACCCACCCACCGGCCCACCGGCCGTATACTTGTTTGCCACCTAAGTTGCATAAAAAAAATACTTTACCAGAAATACCTTTCACATGTAGCAGTTTATTAAAATATTCAATTAAAGCATTAAACATTTGGTACATTGTAAGACTTTACAGTATTTCGTTTAATATGCTTTCACGAAATATAGCCGCGACTTATAATTTATTAACCGCTTTGGTGTACCACAATAACTTCAGAAAAGCTCAGGTATAATAAATCTTAACTAAGTATTATTGTAGGTATAATTATGTGTAATTAAGTAGCGCTTTAATTCAGTAGCGCTTATTAAAATTATCCAGCATTTTGTTAAACAACTCTTTCAATTATACAGCACATTATATTCAGTTACCTTGATATCTGCGATCAGTTGCTATCTGCGATTTCTCTAGAGTCGAAATATTAAAATATAAAGCTCATGTCCTCAACGAAAATCTATCTCTATACTAAACACCAACAAAATTTGTATAGCGGTTACTTTGTACAAGTAACAAACAGAGTTACTTTCGCATTTTTGATATTAGTGTACGTGTTTATTATGGATTAGCAGCTATATAAAATAGAAACATTTAGGCCACTTTTCGCCCTCGTGAGAAACGAGACGTGACGGGTGGCGGACCGCGTCGCCGCCATGCGGATTATTAATAAAATCAAGGTCCATATGCGTTTCCACGATTGTTAGGGAAAATACTGTCCACTGAGCCCTTTACGGAGGTAAGGTGGATCCATCCTGTGCCCTGTGACCACAGGCACCCTCCGTTAATGACCAGCTTTTCCCTCTGGCCACGAATCTATCAGCACGGGTCGGTTAATACCTTGGATCGGGGTTTTTTCTCGGGTCTGCTCCCTGAAAATTGGTTTGACTTCGGAGTTTTCCTTCTCCTAGATAGGTTGCAAACCAATGCTAACGAGGCCTATCTCCCCGGGTGTGATTTCGGAGTTTTCCTTCTCCTAGACAGGTTGCAAACCAATGCTAACGAGGCCCATCTCCCCATGTCTACAACAACAAGTGCCAAGCACTCAAATGTTTGATAGTTAGAACAAATGGCGACAAGTGATAATACTGTAGAAAAATTTAGATATAGACTAGTTACTTTTTAGTAAGCTAAGCCAGCTCATTAAAACGTAGTTATTTAGTTCTTGAGTTTATTACTATCCCATGGATGCTTACTTGTTCATCCAACAACACGTGACATAATTATGTTAATGTATGTTAAAAATAACCCCATTAGTTCCTGCATTCTCTCACAATTTGTTCGCCGACAGTATTATCGTGAAGAGGGCAAGTACAAAGTCAAATTGAATTGGGTCGTGGAACAGAAAAAGTACACAAGAAAGTATTGCTCTAAAGTAAAATTGCTTAGACAGTACTGACAATGTCTGCTATGGAAATAACGAAGAGAGATCTAATTTTTAAAAACATACTTTTGTATGTACCTCAATATATTTTGTATTGTAATATAACATCAATACATTTACCCTGTAGGCTCGCAAGTAATAAGGAATTTCTTAACATGTCATCTACAGAAATCGACCGTATGAGAAATGAGAGGCCAGCTATCGGTACTTCATTGTCTGTACTTTCTTAGGACCCGTAAATAAAAGAGAGGGAACAACACCATTATTCCGATGCTCATTTGTTTGTTGGCCTTTTATTTTTTTTTCTAGTAGTTGTCCTTGTTCAAGGGATCCTTTTTGGAAGCAAATTTTCGCAGAAATGACTGTTAGGATGCCAATCGGTAGTAATTTCCGCTAAATGATTTCCGGAGTACGTGTGCTGTTTTAGAAATGTGTACTATCATTATGATACAATCTAAGGATTGTTTTGTTTTTTGTTCATAGCGAGGAAATAGAGGACTACTTATAATAAAAAGAAACCTGAACGTTTAGTTCCGAATTTATTAACTACCAGCTGTGCCCGCGACTTCGTACGTGCTAACGTGATTACAGACCGATAAAATTCAGAATGTGTTACATACACTCACAAATATATGTATATATATATAATTGCAGAAGTAAGTACCCATATTTCTTCAGCAAATCTCTAGAATATTTTTTTGTAAAATATGTACCCTTGTTGTAAATGGTCACCGAGCTCATGAAAGTTTTTAAGACTAGATTACGAAAGGAATCATTATACTGGTTTTAATAATATTATATCATCTCTGCTGGGTATTTTTTTTTATACAGCTATGGTGGCAAGCAAGCGTACGGCCCACCTGATGGTAAGTGGTCACCGTAGCCTATGAACGACTGCAACACCAGAGGCATCACCTGCGCGTTGCTGACCCTTTAGGAGAGGAAGTGGGAAGAATAAGGAGCGGGAAGGGTGAAAGAGGGTGATTAGGCCTGTGGCACTCTCACTCACCGAACGAAACACAACAGTAGGAATACTGCTATTTCACGTCGATATTCTGTGAGAGGGTAGTCCTTCCCCGGCCGAGCCGGCTCATTCATGCTGAAATCAGCGAGGCTCTACTACCTATGTAAACTTTTCCTGCTGGGCACAAACGTCTTTCCAATATGAGAATGGTTAGTCCATAGTCTACCACGCTAGCCCAATGCGACGCGGCAAACTTCAAACATATTCGAGAACATTACGTAGAACTCTCAGACATGCAGGGTTTTCTCACGATGTTTGTCTTCACCGTTTAAAAGAGCGATAATTAACAATATTTAATACGCACATAACTTGGAAAACTCAGAGGTGCGTGCCGTGGGATAAAACTCAAGATCTCTGTGTAGCAATATAACCGTGCTATCGCTTGAACAATAGCAAAGATTACTCTTCCTGCTAACAGCACATCGTTTTACTAAGGAATCGGGCAACTTTTCTCAACGAAGAGACACAACACATATTTTAGTTTAGTTTTATATTTCTCTTTCTTTAAATTGGTTATATATTTTTCTGTTTAATTTGTTTATTTCAATATATATAATTTTAGTTTTAATGTTGTTGTATTTGATAAATTGACGTTTTAAGGTCCATAAATAAACATAAGGTTATTTGGCTTCGATTTCCTGTACGGTCTTCTCCGATAGGGCTACTGCAGTTCGAGTACAAATTAAGCAGATAGTCCAAGATCCTAGGGCCTGGGCTCTTCGTCTGAGAGATTTTACTCTGCCTCACCTATCATAACGATTTCACTTTAACATGAGATTTGAAAATAAACAAAATGTTTATAAACATTCATTAAAAAACAAGCATCGAATTAGTCGGTAGACGACACATTATTTTTCTATTGCATTAATTGCAATAGGAAAAGAATGGGCGTTTCTTGTGTTTGTGGATGGTCACTTATTAATTTAATTAATATATACATATCAATATTAGATTTTTAGCGTTTGCGTAAACGATAGAGATTATTAAATATGGCGTCGGCGGCCATTGCGAAGATGATATGATGAGAAATGAATGCGACTGCTGGGCGTGAGGTCTTGCTTTTCATTTCGGGGTCAGGGTCAAAGTCTTATTGGGGAATTTTTGTAAACAAATTAAAATCAGTAGCAGCAAAAGCTTCATAACTGTGCCTGGTAGACGGCAACATTCTCGCGGCCTATTACATGGAACCCAAAATCATAATAAGACGATAGTGGGCTGCAATATATCTCTGCCTATCCTTTAAAGTATAGAGTCACGTGAGCATGTAGGTATGTATTATATGTAATACCTAGGTATAACATATTAGAGGAATAACCTATTGACCTGAACATATGCCATATTTTCACATTTTTACTGAGAATTTTCTAAGAAATACTCAATATTACTTTCGTTTGACGTGGAGCCAGAGCTAGTTATTGAGCTTATTTACTGTTATTGACAAGAATTTTAGTAAAAGGTTGCCTATAAGAAATTGCTTTTAACGATGTGGCTACCCATTGTAACATATTCATAATGTATTGAAAATATTTATGTGGTCAACGAATTCATGCGTGTACATAAAGTTAATTTTATTATTATCTATTTGATGTTGTACTGTAACCTAGCATCATGACTCCCGTCTGCAAAGGTTATAACATATCCACTTTTTGACAACTGCGTTAAGGTCTCGAGTTACCTACGGCTAAAGAGCAGCGATAGCTCAGTGGGGAGACGAACAGACTGCAATGCGGAGGGTCTCGGGTTCGAACCCACGTCGCGCACCTCTGACTTTCGGCAGTTATATAACTTTTCGAAATTAAGTGCGTATTGATTGACAATTATCGCCTGCTCCGGAGAGCACGTTAAGCCGTTGGTCCCGGCTGCCATGAACATCTATGGCAGTCGTTATTGGGAGAGTATCGACACAAAAGATCCCACTGGGTCGAAGTGTCGGCGGTCTGCACTGACTGGCCCCCACATAAGATACAAGATATCTACAGCTGCCTTGTATTGGTTATGACCAATATAAGGCAGCTGTAGGTATAATATGTAAGCTGGGTCTCGTTTAATAGAAATAAGTGGTCACACGATCTAATCGTTTGATAGAAATAAGTGGTCATACAATCTCGATGACACGGTGCATTGCTAGTGTATGTGTTTGCTACGCTTGAAGTTTTGATTTATTTTTTGGGTAGTCCAAAATATTATTAGTGCCCACACTTATGTATGGAAGTGAAAGTTGGGTATGGCAAAAGAAGCATGAGAGCAGAATAAATGCTGTAGAAATTTATTTATTTATTTATTTATTTAGGTTCACCAACGTTTGTATACACAAAAAACAATATTAGAATATACATTTACAACAATTATGACATTAGTGCTACAAACACTTAAAGGTAAACATGAAATGAGAGCGCTGAGAAATATATGTGGTGTGACTCTGAAAGATAGAATAAGGAATAGTATGATTAGAGAGAGATGCGGCATGAAAGTGGATATAGTGACAAGAATAGAAAAGGGTATGTTAAGCTGGTTTGGGCATGTAGAAAGAATGGACGAGGAAAGACTGACTAAGAAAGTTTATAAGGCTAGTGTGAATGGAACAGTCGCAAGAGGAAGACCTAGGCGAACGTTTCTTGATCAGATCGGAGGCGTTCTGGCCAAAGGCCAGGTTAAGAGCACCTTGAACTAACGGGCGTGTATGAGGAATGTGATGAAAGTGAATGAAGCCAGAGAAGTGTGTCAGGATCGTAGCAAATGGAAATCCGTAGTCTCTGCCTACCCCTCTGGGAAACAGGCGTGAATCTATGTATGTATGTATAAAACAACAAAGAACAAACATCAAGGAAACATTGAACCAACGAAATGTGAACGATAACCTATATTACTCCATAATAACTATTCAATTTTCTCTTAGGAAGGACAATACACGTTACGTTGATGCAAAGGAAAATAATAAAAATAAATAGTACGGGCGACCACTTATGTGTGTCCTCGACGAAGCGAAAGGGCCGGCGCGGCGGAGCGGACAGCGAAATGAATCGTGAAGTAATCTGAATAGAAACTATTGCTTGCTCTTGCTACCGTTTTCAACTACATAACGTACTGTTTTATGAACTCTTGCGCGAGGTATGTGAAAAGAGCGAGTTTAAGTACGCTTGGAAAAGTATGGTTATAGTCAAGTTACAAAATAAGTGTGGTGTGAGTTTTATATTGTATGTAATGTTATAAAAATGGTGTCAAAAAATATGTAAGGGTTACAACGCGTGCGTGATAAATGTTCTCAGTTTTGTTTTTCATAGAAAGTAAATTTATACATAATTTTAACGTGACTGTGTGCGTAGCAGTAGTGCACGTGACGACTATGCATGAGGTGTCAGGTTCGGATTAGATTTTTTCGTAAAGACGTTTTCAGTACCAGCATCTATGCTTTCATCTATCAAGTACAATTGTAAACTCTAGTTTACAATTGTACTTGATAGATGAAAGTAGGTTTGTGCCATATTAACTAACATGAGGCTTAAAACCATAACTGGCTAAATATGGGAGTGATACAGTTTGCCTTCCTTACGGGGATAAGACTATGAGAGTATTTATAATAATAATAATATTCTATCACATGCACACAACACCATCTAGCCCAAACTAAGCAGAACTTGAATTATGGGTGCTAGACAATGGATAAACATACATATATGTTGATGATGATTCATTATCGAAACCAGTTCTGTACCTAATATCTAAACTGCCTTTGCTAACTTCTACTTCAACAATATCACTAATGTAAGGTCGTGGTGACAATCGGTAAAGTTTAAGTTTCATACTTATTACCGTAAGACATTTTTGCAAAGCCTATTTCTACAACGCCAAATCATCGAAGAGCTATTTAACCGATGGGTTATTTGATCGATGGGCCATTTCACCGATAGTACATTTCTTCGAATGCCACATCGGTTTCTCTTCGGTTTCGAAATGTAAGTGAGTGTAATGCTTATTACTAAAGATAATAAAGTCAATTTCACTTCTATACTTAGGTATAGCCGTATCTCAAACCTTAGCAAACTAATTATACCGACATTTACTTATCGCAAAAGCGCTAATGCCGGGACTTACCGCTTATTGCTTTAGAAATTGAATTAAGTAGTTATTAACATTTTTAAGAGTTTCTAGCCAATGTCAATATACAGCTATTTAGTTTCATAAAAACGACATGCCGTCAAATCTCTTAGCAACTAAAGGAAAAATTGAGATATAACAAAACTTCTTAGTGGTTTTTATTAATGTTTTAAGTTAGATAGCGCTATTTGGATTATACCTGTTTAAATATTTACTATTCAATATTTAATGTAGAATACAGTTACATACAATTGAGGCACTGGTTATACATAAAAGATAGAAAGATAGAAAAACAGATAGAAAGCGCGCGACGTGTCTTCGCGCCGTCTGCGTTGCAAGAGTTTTCTTTAATGGTGGAGGCGTGGGGCCGCGGGCTGCGAGCGCAGTCCTCCCGCGCACCACCTCAGCCGCCGCTGCTGGTAGGGCGCGCAACAATACCATTAGATGCGAAATTATTCTAGCTATTGAATGGTTTAAAAAATAACTTAAAGGGCGTATCTCAGAGATAGCGCCATTTGGCTTAGCAGGGCAGTATAATAATCTAAATAAAAATTGTAACATTCTACAAATTAAATTTCTTAGAAATCGTTGATGATTTCGTCTCAAGAAATTGTGAGACCGAAATAAATTCCTATCCGTCATTTTCCACAGTGCAGAAACATTGTAAATAATTAAATAAACGCTGTTCCGTTTTCCTTGTAGCTCGTTATGAAATTCAAATCATAGTTGATTTTAGACCAACCGTAATAATCTTTGGTTGATGTTGATTATAAATATTGATAATGTTTTGATTTACCTCTGATCATTTTCCGGCAGGAGAAATAATAAAAGAATAATCTAAAATATTAGAATTATTTTTTTACGTTTATTAAATTTAAAATAGAAACAGATATGTTAATACCTCACATACATACATAGATTCACGCCTGTTTCCCAGAGGGGTCGGCGGAGACTACGGATTTCCATTTGCTACGATCCTGACACACTTCTCTGACTTCATTCACTTTCATCACATTCCTCATACACGCCCGTCGGTTCAAGGTGCTCTTAACCTGGCCTTTGTCCAGAACACCTCCGATCTGATCGAGAAACGTTCGCCTAAGTCTTCCTCTTGCGACTGTTCCATTTGCACTAACCTTTTAATACCTCACGCATAGTAAATACTCGAAAATAGCACAATTCGAAAACAGAAAATAACAAAAATTTACAATCAATAAAAATTACTTCGTGAGTATTTATAAAGTGTCCTAATTACTAGTACTAGTAATTAGTAAATTATATTATAGTATTCTAAGGTTAAAAAATCGCAAGGAATATCATATTATCAAATGTATTTTTTCAATATTCTATAAAAAAGGCGGTAGATTGATAAAAACGAAAAAACATTTGCACTGTCGTTCAAATCATAGTTATCTGTTGCACTTATGTATTTAGGCTCTTTTATATACCACTCAATAGTGCAACTTGTCAACATCTTTGCAGTTAATCCTATGTATAGACTGCGCGACCAGATTTTAACGTCAGTTTCTATGAATGTAACATATCTTGTTTATAATATAATTTACCCTATCAAACAACGTGCTATTAAGATTTTCGGTCATGAAAATCTTAATAGTCATGCATGCAGTTTGGAACAGTGCAGTAGACGGCAACAGGTAGGCACTGTTACGTGAGATCTAAAACCAATATACCTATCCCTTTATAAATATATGTAGGTGAGTGACTTGAAAGTTTTGTTGCAATGGCTGTGCATGAGGTACTTGGGTTCGACTCCCGGGTCACGTGACCAAGAAAGATATTAGGTTTGATTCTAAATAGCAGCCCAGGGTTAGAAAGCTGGTAGTGTAGTACACCCCGTGCCCCAGAAAGCACATAAGATCATTGGTCCTACGCCCAATCTCTCTCCGGTCGTATCGGATAGCCGTACCATTCATTCATAAAAGTTAAGGAATAGATAATACACTTGTCTTTGCGCATAAACTTGTGAACTATGCATATATACTCATACTTCATGCGCAGATTGCCAGTCTCCGCAAATATTGGCCGTGCCCTGACCAAAATTTAGTCTGCTGGATATTTATTATTGTTCCAAAAATGGTCATATTACCCTATCATCATGATATGCTATCAGGGTAATACACAAGTTATTATTGCCGTATGCATAGCATTGCAAGTGCTCAAATCGTATCATGTTCTGTGACGTAACACAATTACTCAGAATACAGACCTAGTTTGAACATTGGGATTCAAAGGCCATGTATAACAGTATTAATGTAAACCCGCTCCTACTATTCAGCTTGGTAAGTAACAATAATTTTATCATGAACGACATAATTTATTGGTTAGTAAGTTTACTGAGGTTACATTCAAGTTGCTTGCCGTGTTCAGGCGAAGGTTTGAACATATAAGAAGAGGCCTACAAGAAACTGTCGGCCTCTCTATTAAATCGCTATAAAAATATATTTTATATGAAAATGTTACAGCTATTATACCATATCTTTCTGCCTACGTAAAAATAAAAAAAAATACATTATATACTTTACAATATTATCAAGATTACTAGAATTAACATCAATACTATCATATGCCGTTTATAGGTGTTACTTCGTGATCCGTATATAATAGTATAACTATGAATACTATAGAACAATCTTCTCTCTTAGCCTTTATTATTCCCAAGTCACTTGGGGTCGGCTTTTCTGGTCTAACCGGATTTGACTGGATATCAGTTTTTACACGGAGCGGCTACCACCTGACCTCCGCAACCCGAAGACTAACGATACCCTAAGGCTAGACCAGTGTCAGGATATTAGAGGGTATTGACTTTCCCAATAACGACCGCCATAGATGTTCATGGCAGCTGGGACCAACGGCTTAACGTGCTCTCCGAGGCACGGTGCAGGCGATAATTGTCAATCAATACGCACATAATTTCGAAAAGTCATGTAACTTCCGAAAGTCAGAGGTGCGCGACGTGGGTTCGAACCCGAGACCCTCTGCATTGCAGTCTGTTGGTCTCCCCACTGAGCTATCGCTGCTTGTTAGTACAACAATAATGTATATAAATAATTTTTGACTTTGAAGTACCAGTTTTACGTACATACTACTCAAGATCGCAAATGGGTTCCACTCGGGTCCACCTGGTAAAATTTACGTTTAACATGATACGTTTCCAGAGTTCAATTATCCTGTAGCATTAGATGTACAGATGGCGTAGTGGTTAAAATGGTCGCCACGTCAATGTCGCCACCCCGAGTGTTATGGGTTCGATCCCCACATGGAACAAACATTCTTATGACCCGAAAATGATTGTTCCGAGTCTAGGTGTGTTTTCTTTGTGTCTGTTGTTTTAATGTTTGTAAAGCCCCCGTGACATACGAATTATTCCTACAGCGGGAGTTGTCTTTTTAAAACATAAAAGAAAGATTTAAAAACAGAATAGATTGCCCGCTAATAGTTGATGTGGCTATGATATAATTTGTCGCTGAAATCGTTTTAATTCCATACCCACCTACCATTCAAGGCACACCATGGTAGATTTAGTTGGTAGGGCCCGGGACCTTCCATCTTTCGCTGCGTGCCCCATAACCCTCCGCTCCCCTTTTCCCGCGGAGAGAGACGTGTAAAGAGCATACCCCAAAGTTAAGTTAAACAAATAAATAAACAGGCTATGGTATACACTACCTGCTGGATTGTATCTTAAGTTTTATGAATTGTTTTTATTTAAAGACGGTCTAAAGGGAACATCATTATTATGGTAGCCAGTTTCATTGCAAACAGAGCCATGGGCTTTACCCGGAAGTTTTGCGGGTACAACAAGGGCCAAATACGCCTGCTCATAGGACCGTTCACTGGTCATTTTGGCTACAACGACTTCCTGTGCAGATTGAGATTGGCAAACAATTTGATCTGCAGAGCCTGTGGTGAACAGGACGAGTCCATATCATACCTACTGTATGAATGTGACACGTTGGCTGGACTAAGGATGGGTCTGGTGGGATTGGTATATCCGAACCCTGAAGACTTCAGGCTTCTCCCTCTGAAGTGTACGCTGCGACTGATCCAGTACATTCACAGGGAGATAGCTCAGGGATAGATCTCGGGGCCGACACAAAAGATCCGATTGGGTCGAAGTGTCGCCGGTCTACACTGACTGGCCCCCGAAATAAGATAAGATAAGATGGTAGCTAGTGGCTAATATCTGTATGCCTTCAGTTATTTGGCTAACTAACTTATGCCTATTGCGCATAAAGTAGAAAGTATTCACGGTGACGCTTAATCTCCAACAGTCTTGCGCTCCGTGTTTAATTTCGTTTTATGAGTTGCCCATCTTCTTTAATTCATCTATCAGTGTGTGAGCTTTGTTTTTAACATAACCGCGTGTTCATCATTATGTCAATTTGTATCAATGCTAGCAGTAGTGGTACTAGTAACCCAAAAAATATATACATCTTATTACAAGTGCTAATTATTTTGCAATTATTTGAATAAACCCGCGGTAGTTACACCCATTTTTTTTTCTACCTTGGTGAATGCTTTGACGCATACCTCTCTCGGAGAGGTTATGTCGGGCTCACCAAGGGCAAGACACCCCGTTAATACCGACTAAACCTACCACGATGTTCCTTGACCTAACCATAGACAGTAAGGCCACGCGAATCGCTTTCACATGCAATCGCGACCCCGCCGTGTGAAACGGCAGGCCACTACATAAATAAGACTCTCTACTGTCCCCTTGTGAGGGGACAAAGACACGATACAAAGGCGTGCATGGGAACACACACACCGCCTCTCGGACCTGGTGCTGATCGGGTGGCGAGCAGGCCCACGAAGCCCACCACCCCCAGGTCAAACCTCAGGGTTCGGGTCGGGGAGAGGGTTTGAGCGCTCTCTCTACCGCTCCTTGATGGAAATTATTTCCTCGTGTTAGTTACACCCTATTGCAGCTACCCTGCGGAAGTAAAAATACAAGCACTATAGCTTGTGCTACTATTAGGACAATTATTAAAAGTAAGGGTATCGGCATCCTTTTATACCTATCTTTTACATTACTTTCCTTCCATCACATGTTTAACAAGTAATTTATCGATTAAAAAGATTTGAATATCTAACCAGTGCTATTGCATGCGACCATCAGCTACGGTAGTCGCTTACCATCAAATCGACCGCACGCTTGCTTGCCATCTCGTGTATAAAAAACTAAGGACATTCTTTAATATTTTAGTTCGCGAAAATAATACGCGCTTGTCTTTATCAACTTATCATCTGAGCTGAACTATTGCTATTCATAGCACCACAAAAGATTGATCACCATTAAGATAATAAATGAACATGATTGATGACCTAAATGATCGCTTCAGAAAGTATTTGACGCTATTGTCAATCGAATGACGATGAATCAATTGGCTATTCAATTTCATCCATTCAATCTTTATGTGTCAGCTTTAAGGCTTTTCGATATGAGCATTGTTTGAATTCTAAGGGTTCAAATGTCACCTGTGCATTGTAATTTATTTCAATGTTAATCGTAAATCGAATCTAAATTCAAACTTGATAATGAATAAGACTAGAAAATGTGGTTGTCTCGCTGCATGCAAATCTTATTTAGGACAAACAGATTTTGTGTGATCCACAAAAAAATATGTTTGTCCTAAATGAGATTTGATCACATAGCAATGTGTCTCTTGTGTTCGTTGTTTGAATGTTTGGAAAGTCCTACGCGATACAGAAATTACTAAAAGTACAGAAAGCGTCTTTAAAGAGACTGGTGTCTATAGTAAGGAAACCTGTGTTACAGATCACCAGGCTTCCGCCTTTTGGACGTATAGTATTTATAATGTTAACTATTTGCTTGTGCGCGCGTGCGTGCGTGCGTGCGTGAGTGCGTGCGCGCGTGCGCGAGTGTGCGAGTGTGTGAGTGAGTGTGTCAAAAAATAATCAGCTGATTACAAAACATCTTGTCCCATTAGAAGGCTATATTATCACTGAGTAACATAGGCTATATATTACAAGTAAGTAAGTAAGTAAAGTTTTTTAAACTACTGTTACTAACATACCCTAACCTATTTTTACGCGAGTGCAAGCGAAGCCGCAGGCAAAATGTAGTTTACTATATGTACATTATTGTTATTATCATCCATAGCTTAAAAAAAGCAGCGGTAGGCTAGTGGCAAACCGTTGGACTGCCACGCAGAGGTCTCGAGTTCGAACCCAAGGCGCGCATCTATGACTTTTCGAAGTTATATGCATATTAAATTGTTAATTATCGCTTGCTTTAATGGTAAAGGAAAACATCGTGAGGAAACCTGCATATCTGAGAACTCTCCATAATGTTCTCGAAGATATGTGAAGTCTGCCAACCCACACTAGGCCAGCGTGGTGGACTATGGCCTAACCCTTCTCACGCTGAGAAGAGGCCCGTGCCCAGCAGTGGGACAATTTTATACAGGGCTGATATTATTATTATTATAGCTTATCTGTATCTACCGCCGGATACAGCCCGCTAGTTGATCCGACCATTATAACGATGGACTTGATCGCTATTCGATTACGATCTTGCTTCACTTATCACCATTACGAGTTGCTATATATCTTACTTAAATCTTCTTCTCTCTTAGCCTTTATTATTCCCAAGTCACTTGGGGTCGGCTTTTCTGGTCTAACCGGATTTGACTGGGTATCAATTTTTACACGGAGCGGCTGCCACCTGACCTACGCAACCCGAAGGCTAACGATACCCTAAGGCTAGACCAGTGTCAGGATATTAGAGTGTACTGACTTTCCCAATAACGACTGCCATATATGTTCATAGCAGCCGGGACCAACGGCTTAACGTGCTCTCCGAGGCACGGAGCAGGCGATAATTGTCAATCAATACGCACATAATTTCGAAAAGTCATATAACTTCCGTAAGTCTGAGGTGCGCGACGTGGGTTCGAACCCGAGACCCTCTGCATTGCAGTCTGTTGATCTCCCTACTGAGCTATCGCTGCTATATATATATATATATATATATCTTACTTACATAAATACCTATATTATATTATGTTATGTAGAGCTGTGAGTAAAACTATCTGCTTGCTTGTAAACATATTTCATAGCACATTATCTATCATTATAGTCTTACCGATCTAGTGAGGTTATAATAATAAGTACTATAAAATAAAAATAATATAAAGGTAACGTATATATCTTAAAAAAAACCGTATTATTACACTATTAACATGTATATTAGTATGGGCGTGACGTGTTCTGAAATGACTTGCCTTAAAATTGAATCAACAGAATGTTTTATGTAAAACACATTTGTTTTTATAGAAAACAAGTCAATAGAAATGTTAACACCACAAAGCTTTACAAAAATCTATTTTCCATACGGACATGAATAGGCAGGTAAAATATATATCTATTCCTAAATATAACACTTACAGATACAATACCCCGAGCGAACGCTTTCATAGTTCAGACACACATCCCATAACGGTAACCCTAATATTATGTACATGAGGATCATGCCTTATTGATAATACAGCTACTGCCCTTTTAAAGGAATGGGAATGAATACCAAAGGCCCCATACAAAAATAATAAAGGAATACATTCCGGGCTATAAAGAGGATCGAGGGATAACGCATAATACACCAGATATTTCACCAGTATCAGTATAATATCCTTCGGAGATATCGTTATATTATTGGAAATGTACAGATTCCTTATGCTTAAGTGAAACGGCGCACTGTGGGCTGAAAATCGACCTCCATAGACATAGAAATGAAAGTTGCTAGATGTTCGTTTTGTTGACGGATATGGCTTCTATTAGCTATTATACACATAACAATGTCATCTGAGCTAACTCCGCACAAAAATGAATTTATTACAAGGTTTTTTCGAAAAAAATGTATGGAGCTAGCATGAAAAATCTGAATATCTCTGAACTTGCAAGGAAAACCGTAATATCCTCAGAGATGGTTATAGGACTAATTATTTGTGATTTTTTGACATACTTCATATAACGGTACCTGCTGCAGAATTTTTTTTAAAAATCATCGAATTTTTAATTAATTTTTTTAACATTAAACGATTTGTTTTGGTGTATAAGTAAAGAAACAACACGTTATATGCATATAATACTAAATCTTCGCCAGTTATTTGTTAAAATATCAAGAAAATTATTTTTGCCTAACATAGTATATATGTTTTAAAACAGTTAATTGGATACCATTACTGAACTTTGCATACAGGTAAACTACTGAATAATAAATTAGCCTTCTAATGAGTTCCGAATAAGAGATTAAGTGATTTGCAATGTCGCACAATGGTAACTACGGATTACACTAATTAAAATCTTACAGGTAAGTACATAAGTAACTTAAATAGTTAATTAGACATGTTACGAGTTCTAAGAAATATTTTCGACAACTGTCTATTGAGGTCGTTAACTAATGTTGGACTGAAATATAAAAGGGTTAACATTTTGCATCATAATTTAGTTTATTCTAAGCTTTGTTACCCCTAACATATCACTGTGAAATTTTATAATGGAAAGTTTAAATACCAATTTAGACCTATTCGTTCTTCTAAAATGTAAGAGTACTTCATTTGATCATGAGGTATTGTTTAGTGAAGTTATATCCCGCCTAGACGTTTGTCTTTCCGTTGAAGATCAAGTGACTCTAAAAGAATTTTGTCAGAGATTTGTACGAGCTGCATCACAAAGGTGGCAAAAATCTCACCGAATTCTTGAAAACAATACGAAATTTGGCTGCAAGCAACTATCGATTGGCCAAGTTGTATAAATTTAGTCGCTCAAGAACCAACTGTTGCTGAGGGATCAAGATCAATCTCTCCAGAACCCTCAACATCATACTCTGTTGGTACAATGACAAAGAGGTCACGAAAACCATTCGAAGATCTGGGAAGCAAACAGAAGAAGAGAAAATCTGATGAGCATAAAACTGACAATCCCAGTGAATTGGCACATACAGCAGCAGCGCGTTTTAAGGAAGAAGGTTGTGAGGATATCGCATCTGTAATCGAATATATGCTGAAACATCCTGAAGCAGCCTCTAAAATTAAGGAAACGCTTAAGCAACCGGTGAAAACTATCTTATTTACACCAGAAAAAGCACTTGGATTACTCCTTTCATTAAAATTATCAAAGTGGCAATACATCACTTTACGAGAGTCAGCTATTCGGGAAGGTAGAAAGGATATTTATCCATCCTACTATAAAGTGCAACAAACCAAGCTGGCATGCTATCCTCCGAAGCAATCAGTGTTAGTGACCGATTCATCGGCAAGAATAACCCTTCAAGCTTTACTCGACATTACGGTCAAAAGAATCCTCCAAAGTTTTCCTAACGATGATGTGCAAAATAAGGATTTAAAATTGATATCTAAATGGGGTTTCGATGGTGCGTCAAACCAAAGCCGATACAAGCAGAAAATGGATAGCGATCAAGACGATTCAAGTATTTTCATGACTTCCTTGGTGCCACTAAAACTGACTGATGGAGACAATACTTTGTGGATGAACCCAAAACCATGCTCAGCAATGTATTGTCGTCCAGTTCAATTTACTTTTGTGAAGGAAAGCGAAGCAGTAGTCATCGAACACAAACGACAAATGGATGAAGAAATTAAGGCTCTCATTCCTACAGAGTGCAATAATAGAAACAGGGTGAATCATCACCTAATGATGACAATGATCGATGGTAAAGTCTGCACGTATTTGTCTCAAGCCAGATCAAGTTCATCATGCTATTTGTGTTTGGCAAAACCGACAGAAATGAACCGTTTGGGTGTAGTAACAGCAAAGACCGTATCTTCTGACATATACGAGTTTCGATTGTCATCTCTACACGCCCGTATAAATTGTATGGAATGTTTACTACATATTTCGTATAGACTAGATTTTAAAGAGTGGGCTGCGAGAGGTAACGAGCACAAAGAAATGCTAAGTAAGAGAAAAAAGATTATTCAAGACAAATTTAAAGACGAATTAAATCTATTGATTGACATTGTTAAACAAGGTTCCGGAACTACTAATGACGGCAACACTGCAAGAAAGTTTTTCAAATTTCCCCATAAAACTGCAGCCATTACTGGGTTGGACGAAGAACTAACACTTCACAGTGATATGTTAGGGGTAACAAAGCTTAGAATAAACTAAATTATGATGCAAAATGTTAACCCTTTTATATTTCAGTCCAACATTAGTTAACGACCTCAATAGACAGTTGTCGAAAATATTTCTTAGAACTCGTAACATGTCTAATTAACTATTTAAGTTACTTATGTACTTACCTGTAAGATTTTAATTAGTGTAATCCGTAGTTACCATTGTGCGACATTGCAAATCACTTAATCTCTTATTCGGAACTCATTAGAAGGCTAATTTATTATTCAGTAGTTTACCTGTATGCAAAGTTCAGTAATGGTATCCAATTAACTGTTTTAAAACATATATACTATGTTAGGCAAAAATAATTTTCTTGATATTTTAACAAATAACTGGCGAAGATTTAGTATTATATGCATATAACGTGTTGTTTCTTTACTTATACACCAAAACAAATCGTTTAATGTTAAAAAAATTAATTAAAAATTCGATGATTTTTAAAAAAAATTCTGCAGCAGGTACCGTTATATGAAGTATGTCAAAAAATCACAAATAATTAGTCCTATAACCATCTCTGAGGATATTACGGTTTTCCTTGCAAGTTCAGAGATATTCAGATTTTTCATGCTAGCTCCATACATTTTTTTCGAAAAAACCTTCTAATAAATTCATTTTTGTGCGGAGTTAGCTCAGATGACATTGTTATGTGTATAATAGCTAATAGAAGCCATATCCGTCAACAAAACGAACATCTAGCAACTTTCATTTCTATGTCTATGGAGGTCGATTTTCAGCCCACAGTGCGGCGGTAGTAATTATGTTATGGAGACAAAAGGAGGACTCAGTAGCTCTGTTGTTTCGGTGACTGAAAACGTTCGATTATATGCTTTATTTCCATAGAATTAAGGCTCAAATGTTTCAAGTTTACCTGTACCATTTCTTTGTTTTTAGAATTTGAATTAGGTATTTTTCTCTGAATGATCATTGGCTTATATTCGATTTTAGAGTTAGTCCCGAACGTCGGGTATTTTTTTAAAGATTTCTCTGCTAATTTAGGTGATTAAAGTGATATTTCGTTTCATTATTTTATATGAAGTATATACCTATGTAATACAGATGATAGGTTGCTAGTAATACGCAATGATGGACACCGATTGGTCTCATTTGCGATAGGACAGCGACATAAGTTTGCGGCTTTTTGCTCCTGAATTCACCGGTTATATTCCCTGACCGGAAAAATGTTAATCGGCTTTTCTGTTAGAAATGTTGAATAGTAGCAGGCGATTTGAAAGCTGCTGCATAGGCAGGACACAATTATTTTAGTTCTCTGTTAACAGCAAGGTGCCTCTTGCAAAACTCTAGACTACATTCTAAGTACTACGACATCAGATAGGGATTATGTTTTCACCCAATCAAAAGTTCTGGGAATCAATTCTCGGAATGGAAAAATGTTATTTTGTTTTTATAAAGAAATTTTCAGTAATAACACCAAACCTAGAAATGTGACATGCAGACAGCAATAAACTCAATCCATTACGTAATATCTATCTGAAACTACATATATCAGCCGAAATATGGTTGTATCATACTTCTGTCCACTACATAAATATATTACTATCTCGTGACTGCTACTAATGAGACCAAGGGATCGGATGCCGCCAGATCGGGCCAAAAAAGTTTTTTGATTTATTTGTCAAAATATGTTCAGTATTAGACTTTAGTTAGACGGTGAAAAATAATCCCGGCCTCAAAAAGTACGTAAATTTTTAAGTCTATCGCCTGATTTCTCTCCGGTTGTGTCGAATTGCCGTCAAATTACGAGAGCGAGGAAATAAAAAGCGCATTTGTGTTTTCACACACACTTGTAGACTATAATATCTCCTGCGTAGATTGTTTGTCTCATTTAAAATTGATCACCATGACCGATATTTGTTCGAGAAGACTATGAACAGACGTATGTAGATTGTAGAACGCATACAAACAGTTAATTACAGTATGCTATTACATATTGTCATTCTGTCTTACGGCAATACACCGTATAACTAGATTCTATCAATTCTGTAATATCAAAATGGAACAATGGATAGGGTAATTTCGTCGAAACACATTAATTGCAATCTATTTGCCAGCAAACAATTTGTTTAGTGCTCATTCCGAAACAACGTCGGCACTCCTAATTTGGTTGCATTGCCCACTGGCAATGCAACCAAATTGGGACTGGCTATTTTAATGTGTCACATAAACAACGAAAGATTAAGTCGTTAATTTATGGTAATCATGATGAGACTGTAGCAGACTGGTAGAGAATGTATGCTTTGCATGAGATCTCAGGTTCGATTGCCGCGAAAAATTCTTAGTTATGTAATTTTTATATTAGGAAGCCAGGGAAGTATGTCAGGATCGTAGCAAATAGAAATCCGTAGTCTCTTCCTACCCCTCTGGGAAACAGGCGTGAATCTAAGTATATATGTATGTGTAATTTTTATATGGTTTCTCTTGGGATTTAATAATAATAATAATAACATTTATTTGTCAGTATATTGTTAGTTACAATAGTGTTACAAAAATTTATATGTTCATAATATCCTGGCGTTACTAGCGTACAAATATTTAGATCCATTTTTCAAATCGTTTAATACCGGTCATAGTAAGTAATCATATTCCTGAGCATGTTAATATAAAAACCATTCATGCATTTAATACCTAAACTGATTACGCAGTAATAATCTTAGGCCTAGAACAAACCTACATAGCTATAATTCGTGTCTCATAACTAGATTGGTTTTTTGATTGGATACAGCTCTTCGTTTTCAGGGGTCATCATTTAATACAATATGGGTAGTAGTAGACAATATAACACTAACTTTCGCCTGTTATTTAAATTGAATTCGGATTTTTGTTGATTTAGGATAGAGACTGAATGGAATTATTAAATTTTGCATTTGTATAGAAATGTAATTAATATAATATTGTCTTATGTTTACGCGAATGTTATACATTGAAATTAAACAAACTTTATATAGATGGTATCGCGTTGTTTGTTTTTTATAAAACACTATTATTACATAATTTTGAAACTTTAAAGTACTATTGTTAAACACTTTTACTAGTTACTATTTACTTCAATTTGAGCTATTTAAATTATACAACTATTTAGATTTCATTTAACACTTCCCCAGACGTTTCGGTTGCTTTTCAGCAGTAGTTGTCTCAATGTTCTAGTGCTTTTATTTCAAAGTACCCGAACATCATTTAATCATTGATGTTTCTATTTACGCAGAATGAGCTCAATGAAAAACAAAGAAAGAAAGAAAGAAAGAACACCGGTTCTTTAGCGAAAATCTGTAGTTTGTCAAATCTCAGGTAGTGGTTGGTCCCCTGTTGCACATATTAACACACAGCAGACTTCAACGAGCGTTGGTATTTCACATCAGCTATGTGTTTTATTATGCGGGTGCCTATGCTTCTCTTGATTAGACCTTGGTTTTATAGATCCCTGCATCTTGTAAAGGTAGTTGGCACTTGACGGATGGTAAAAATTTACTTAACTTCGTTGGCGGCTTGATGTGTTGATTGAAGCTCGCTTCAAGATGTAGCCCATCTTGGCAGTGATACCCCTTACATAAGGCGGTATAGCAGGCTGGCGCTCGACTGTGGCTGGCTGTTCTTGAGATCTGTGACAGCGGCGCGGCTGTTGAAGCTTGTTGTCTTGCAGTACTTAATTGACATGTTGAAGCTCGGCGTCCAGGTGTTTCTTGTCACAGATCCTGTGGGCTCCCTGAAACAAAGACATTCCCACGGTAGCTAACTGTTTAGGATGGTGGTGAGATTCACTGCTTAAGCACCTATTTGTGTAGGTCTTTTTCCTTACACAGTGACGCTCAAAGTATGATCAGGATTCCTGAATGATGACAAGTATATCTAAGAAAGGTACTTAATGAATTATTTACTTCTAATTCCATAGTAAATTGGATGTTGTTATTAATGGAATTAAGATGTTCTAGGAATACACTTACACTATCTGTTGGGAATATTGTAAAAGTATCATCTACAAACCTGTTATAAATCCTGGGTGTGATGGGGGCAGTCTGTATAGCTCAAAGTCGACTCGAAGTCCTCCATACATATGTATGTAGGCAACAACAGGCGATACTGTCCCATTGCCACACCATCAACTTGTATGTAGAATTTATTGTCCCACAACAGATAGTCAGTTGTTAAGCAATGCTTAAGTAATTTGCATATTACTCAAGCATATTGTGCACTATTAGCATCCTTTTAGTTATTTCAATACAGTCATGTACAGGTATGCATGTAAATAATGACTGTACATCAAAACTAATCATTGTTTCATTGAGACTTAGGTGTTTAATCTCACTCACAAAATGGTATGAATCCTTTACATGTGCTCTCGAGTTGCCTCTGAGTGGTGAGAGTATCTTCGCTACGTGCTGAGCCAGTCCTTAAGTTGGTGTATCGATCTGACTCACAATAGAATGTAGAGGAGTGTTTCAAAATTATGAAATAATAGAGTTTTATAAAAAATAAACAAAGCGATAAAGTATAAAATTTATTTAATTTTAATGTAATTAATATAAATACTGTATATAAAATACTGTAGATATATTAGTGTTATCTATAAAATGTATAAATGGTTGTAGAGTGCTCCGCGAAACAGGATTTATAAACAATGTCGGCGTTGTCTTAAAAAATAATAATTGAATTGGTAATTGGCTTTTGTTTTGCTTGATTTTTCTAATAGCATAGGGTTAAATCACGACTTTATATTGTTAAAATAGTTCCCATCGAGGCTTCTGGGAAAATAGTCACTATTTAAAAAAACATTGGCTTTTTACTTTTCTGTTGTTGCCTGTTATTAGGTTTTCTTGATACATTCTCAGTGGTAGCACAGAGTCTGGAACTATATTAGAAGACGGCAATTATAGGCTCTTGTGTATATTGACTAAATTGTTAATCGCCTGATAGAACAATCCAGTAATTTAGCGCGATACAAGAATTAAATGCTTGAATGCTAGATCATTAGACACGCTCGCGTTAGCGCTGCTAGCATACAACACAAACAACTCCGTAAACATTAAACAAATATCTTAAAAAAGTTTACACAAGATCTCGCTTAAAAACACTTCCATTAAAACCTTAACATCTATGGGATAAAATAAAAAGAAACGGGAATCCACAGAGTGCATAATATTCATGCGATGTACCAACCAGCCATTTTAACGTTGGCAACTCTATTGTTTCTGGTTTTTAATTAAGAGCCTTCAGATGAAGCATCGTAGCCCCAGACTTTATGGAATTGAAAAGAAAAAAGATTGTAAGAGCCTATTTGTCTTTGTTAGTCGTGGATTTTGTTCATCTTTATGAACAATGTACGCTGTGTTTAACACTATATTCTGTTTTCATATTGTGTCTTCTTACAAGCTTTATTGTTACAAGTGTACAAACGACAATTTGAGCAACTAAATGTTTGGCTTTTATGCTACGAGTTGTATGAACTACGTACTTGATTTACCTGTTGTATTTGGCCGCCGGTGTACCGCTACTACTCAATAGCTAACCATTGTTCGGACGCTGACGGCCAGACCCAATGCTTTTATCAATACTCGTGGTCGCCCAGTGGTCGAAATTTGACCGTAATTTATGTTATTTCCTAGATGTTCCCGCGGTTTCACTCGCGTTTATGGTTACTGCGCCGCCCCCGTGGCTCGCAGCGTGGTGTTATATAGCCTATAGCCTTCCTCAATAAATACGCTACCCAACACTAAAATAATTTTCAATTCGAACCAGTAGTTCCTGAGATTAGCGCGCTTAACCAAACCAACAAACAAACTCCTTAGCTTTTTAATATTATTATAGAATTATCAATTTTTGCGTTCTGCATTTCTTGTCTATTTAAACTTTAATTATGTCAAATGTCACACTCCTCCATATGTACGCAATATGTTCAACCTATTGAGCGGTACCGTCGGCGACCAGGCACAATAGGATATCAATTATATCTGTCATTCCAACAATTGAAAAAGGCACTATACTGTTTTGTGTTTACCTATCTACTTTTTTTCTCCTAGCCTTTATTATTCCCAAGTCACTTGGGGTCGGCTTTTCTGGTCTAACCGGATTTGACTGGATATCAGTTTTCCTATCTACATAAAAAACAAATAGATTAATTAATTTATTACTGATTACACTAAGACTTATCAATAGATACTAAGCTATAAAATGAAAAATAATCGATTATTAATAATATTCTATCACATACACACAACACCATCTAGCCCAAACTAAGCAGAGCTTGTACTATGGGTACTAGACAATGGATAAACATACATATATACTTTTTTTATTGTAAATGCATACATATTATACATAGAAACACCTAGATCAAAACAAACATCCATGTTCATGCACACAAATGTTTGACTTGAGCGGGAATCGAACCCGCGATCTCAGGCGTGGCAGTCCGTTATACCAACCACTACGCCATCGAGGCCGTCACCGTTAAACAAAGGAGCAAAATTATACCACTGAACTTTTACGTATTTTCCAATTTAAATTTAAATAATAGACGTCTCCATATGGTTAAGCTGACAAGATACACCATTATATAACATATAGATGTACCCGCGGTTTCATCCGAGTTTATGATTACTACGCCACCCCTGTGGGTTGTAGCGTGATGTTATATAGCCTTCCTCGATAAATGAGCTATCCAACACAAAAATCATTTTTCAATTCGGACCAGTAGTTCCTGATATTAGCGCGTTCAAACAAACAAACAAACAAACAAACTCTTCAGCTTTATAATATTATTATAGATTGTATTATAAATTACGCATATATACTGATATTGTATACAAATAATATATGCCCGAAAAGAAAAACAGCGGTACGTTGCATCCTGTTCTCGTCAGTTATATTTAAAAGTTCCACGTAATCGAGGGCGGGCCGTAATGTCGCCTATCGGGCAATTTTCGTACTCCGTGCAACTATTGAGAATTTCTCCACGGAAATTCCATTGCGTCCAACGCCTCTTCAAAATTCGCTATAGTATTCCTTTCAATGCTCACTACGGCCTCCTCGAGAAATGGTATTTTATTTTTATTTGTGTATATAACAATTTCGCAAGTTATTTACCTGCGTTTCTTTATAATTACATACATACATACATAGATTTACGCCTGTTTCCCAGAGGGGTAGGCAGAGACTACGGATTTCCATTTGCTACGATCCCGACACACTTCTCTGGCTTTATTCATTGTCATCACATTCCTCATACACGCTCGTCGGTTTAAAGTGCTTCTTTATAATTAAAAGATATAGAGAAATTGGACAAAATTTTATAAATAAATGCTTAATATACAAATGAAAAACGCTGAGCTGTTAGGTCACACAATAGATACATTGAAAACTTAGCCGCAGGGTAACTATTTAATCAATGGAATACACAACATTTTAACTTGTTCACTATTTAGACCGCAATGCTTGGTGAATTACTAGGTAGTGGGCAAAGCTGACCTCCTGTTATGAGATTTCATATCCTAATCATAATAATATAATATTCTATCACATACACACAACACCATCTAGCCCAAATTAAGCAGAGCTTGTACTATGGCTACTAGACAATGGATAAACATATATATACACCTTTTTTTTGTAAATACATACATATTATACATAGAAACACCCAGACCAAGACAAACATCCATGTTAATGCACACAAATGTTTGACTTGTGCGGGAATCGAACCTGCGACTTCAGGCGTGGCAGTCGGTTACACTAACCACTACGCCATCGAGGCCGACATACTTACACTACATACACACAATACTTCGACTAGTTTTGTTTGTATCTTGTACTTGCTGTTGGTGTCACACGAACTAGTGGTCCACCTGATGGTAAGCGCTAACCACTGCTTTTGCAGTCAACTGAGTATTCTTGTCATCCCAGAAGCAACTACATACATAGAAACTGCATGTGTTTGCCGATCTTTACCGCAAACCACATTGATGACAAACAAGCTGAAGATCTGTCTAAAAGTAAGCTTTTACTGTAGTCTATATAAAAGGGATAGAGGAAAGAAGGGAAGAAAGGGCTTAGGGAGCGATTGATTTGTCAGCGCTCTCATTCAAACCCAACAGTTCAGTATAGTACAGACCTCACGTAGATATTCTGTCAGAAGATAGTACTTCTCTGATCGAATCCTACCATTTTTGCTGCAACCAGCAAGGCTCTTTTATTTTAAATGAGTACCTCACGTTCATTCACTGATCAATATGCAACAGAACAGATTTTAGGTCAATATTCTATACAGGGCACTATTTCTCCGGTCTTCGTCCATCATCCTAAGCCATACATGGTGAAACTAATAAAACTCTCTAAAATTAAAATATCATGCTACGCGTTTTCAAAAAGTGCCTTTCAGATGAACTAATCGAAATGTATAGAATATAGCATTGACAATTAAACTCAGGGCAAAATGATTATGCTGAGCTATTAAATGTGAGAAAGTGACTGTTATAAAATTTATGGTAGGACTGGTTTCTGGCCATACAAACTACGTCACCTGGGCACCAGAATCAGATGTAAATAAATAAAACTAAATGAAGATACATGTTCCATTTAGATCTTCTTTGTTAGCACTAAAGTGGTACATTATGCTAATTTAGTTAAAGTTGGTCCGTCGCATTTGAATTATAATTTACAAACATGTTAAATAGCTGCATAAAATTGTGCGAAATATTATTTACAGTGTCGCTTGATACGAGTACGTGAAGCAAGCTCTGAGTGTTTTATTACAGGGAAATAAATTATCCACTTTGCGGGTATTTTTATGTAACACTAGATTTTGCCCGCGGCTTTGCTTGCCTTAACCTAGATTTTATCATTAAAGTATCTCTTGGGAACCGTACTTTTTGTACCTCTGATAATACGTAGGTGAAATTTCTTTATGGTCGGTTTTAGTAGTAAAAGTAATAATAATAATAATAATATTCAACCACATACACACAACACCATCTAGCCCAAACTAAGCAGAGATAGTACAAGCTCTGCTTAGTACTAGACAATGGATAAACATAGATACCTATATCCTTTTTTTTGTAAATACTTACATATTATACATATAGACCAAGACAAACATCCATTTTCATGCACACAAATGTTTGACTTATGCGGGAATCGAACCCGCGACCTCAGGCGTGGCAGTCGGTTACACTAACCACTACGCCATCGAGGTGTAACAAATAAATTGCATTTATAATATTGGTATGGATACTGAGGTAATTTTGGATAAGAATAACATTAAAGGTATCATCGTACCTGTTATGTTACAGAAAATACAATTTCCTGCATAACATGCCACTGTATGTTATGTATTGCATACACATTTTGCATATAAGGATTTTAGGTTCAATGAAACATGGAAAGAGCTTATTGCATTTTTGAAATGCTAGGCACGTTTCCCGACGCCCTGTTTCTACTGAGCATATTTCAATAGAAATGCCCCATAACACTTTGACCTACCCGAAAATCAAGCCCACAATCACAGGTAAACAAATGCAATCTTATACCATGACATGAACAAGACGAATACTTAAGTTCATTACCTAGAAGTAAGCTTAATTTTAACAAGCGTTTCTAATTTAAATACTTCTGTCTTTAGCAACTACAAGCGAAATAAGCGCCAGTCATAATTTCACGCGAAGTTTCCCCGCTTAAGTCTACATAAGTATAAGTTTAGTGCGCGGTGTAAAGAAAATATAGTGCACCAATTAAACAGCTTGTAACGTCACCAGACTGGATTCACTCACAAACATAGAGGACACTAGTGCTAGGGTTGGCACTAAGGCGTTCTCTATATGATTTTTTAATTTTCCATACATTGATGGACTTATAGATATTATGTACACACATAAAAAAAGTCTGCGTTCACTTGGAAAAGTTGAGTTACATTTTTAAATAAAAGCATATTAAAATTAATAAAATTATTAAGTTTAATCAAATAATAAATCAAATCATCGCATTTCTTTAAATTACAAATTTCACAGAGATTGAAAAACCTATTTTATTTTAAAGGAAAAACGAAAGTAATATTGATATTTTCATATGAAAATTATATGCTTTTAAATGTTAAAGCAATAAATAATGCATTCATTAATTATATTATGACACGAGAAAAAAATATCTCAACTTTTCCAAGTGAACGCGGACCTTTTTTGATGTGTGTACATAATATATGCATACCTATACTTATAAGGCCTGTGCAAGAGGTGTCGGTTGCATTTGCCAGGCGAAGTGTTATTGGCAAGAAATTTTGATTAGCAACACAGCGTTTTGTATACTACAAGATAAAAGAAAATACCATAAAGTTGGATTTAAAAGTCAGTAAAATGTAGGCGACGTACGCCATTGTCTATCCTTTTGGGAACATAAACGATAAACTATGTATGTATATATAGGTGTGTCGAGAGATCCACAGCGCAATCATCACTAAAACCTAGGATTCTGTCCAAACTGGAGCAATCCGCACCAATCCGTCAAGAGATGCAGCTTAGCCTTAAAGGAACAAACAACATTATGCAGTAGGGTTATACAGTTTTTTGGTTAGGTGATAGGGCGCTCTGCTGTCATCAGAAAGCAATAGCTTTTACATGTTACGTTCATAGCACAGCTACCAGTCACTCGTATTTTGTTCAAAGGGTCAGCAATCCACGACCTTTGCGCCTGTTGTTGTAAGCGTCCTTGGACAGGAATCGTTTACCATCGAGGAGATTTGATGCATATTTCTTAAATTGATCCGAAGTCTGTAGGGATTTATATTTTTTGAAAATAATGTTTGGGTGAAAATCTACATACATAATATGTAGTCAGTCTAGTAGTCAGTATTTTAGGCCCGTTATATTATTTTAAAATTAATACAAAAATCTCTTATATTTGACCAATATGCCATTGTTACCATTCAGACTTAAGAAACTCTCTTGGTGATTTACTAGCAGCGTATCTGATTTCCGTAACTTTGTCTGGTTCTTTTAACGGTTGCACGCAGTTTTAAACTTAAATTTTGTACATTCCTTTGCATCATGTTTTAATTAGCAACACGCGCCTTATGTTCTTCTTTCCTCTTTCTTCTTTTTCCCTTCTCTTTTTTCAACGTTTTATTTGCTGACATACGGTCAATTGCTTTATAAATCTCACTTTGGTAATATATCAAACATAACCTATATCAGACACCGAGCCTAAAATGTGTGATCTTAAACATAGCAGACAAATGCAGATATAATACACTTGCCCCATCGGGAACACATGTGTATTCTTCATTCTTGTTCATACTTACTGTACTCTTAATTTGTCCTTAATCAAAAATGATGGGACGAGGTAGTCAGAATGACAATGAGAAGCTGTAACAAGAGCGTGATTAAAGTGTGTTTCAAGCCATATTCGTCTTTAACGACTCCCACAAGACGTAATGGAGTGGTATATTCTTACACAGTAACATAGCTAGTATATTAGCTGTTTATCGGCCTGTGAGAGCTATAAAAGTAAAGGAAATGCGTTTATAGCGCTATTAATTGTCGATCCTGTAATAAATTTCTTTTGTAGTTATTGTTCTGTGTGGAAACGCCACCCAGTTATCGTATTTCGTTGCGGTTTATAGTGAATCATGGTGTGGTGTAACAAAAAATGTAAGTTTAATATATTTTATTTTTAATAATATTGTATTACATTGAAATATGTGAACAATACAGATTATTAATTAACTATTCTTCCGTGGTTTTGGTGGTTATTTTGAAATAAATAAATTATTGTGGTTGTCAATTGAGAAGAACACGATCTTAGGGGAGATGGTGCAAAAACGGGGCGATAAGGAGACCATGACCATGACTGCTAAGAAGCAGGCAAAACTTCCACCTCTAAGAAAATGTATGTAGTTTTTAAATAATATTAAAATAGTTAGAAGTAAACAACAACAAACAAACATTTAAATAAACCGCGATAAAATCCGTAAAATTATTAATTTTATTATTATTATATAAAAAAATTACTTCCAAGGTAGCAAACAAGTCATTTACGTACTGTTAACTTATCAAAAAGTAAGCCCTTGTTCTGGCATAGTAGGGACAATGATCATATACATATTATCGGCCCTACTGATGGCAAACCATCTAATTAAAAAGTTTAGTAACCCAACAACATGAACTTATTTTCATGTTGTCTTTTTTTTCTTTTCGTGTGGTTAGTGGCCTACCTTTTGTCGAAAGAGTTGTTCAAGCCCCCCGTAGGCCTCTGACATGGCTTAACGACTGCTGAATTTGACAACAACTGGGACCGACATTTTTACGTGCCCTCCGAAGCACGGGGTGGGGTTACGTAAGATTGCATGCCTGGGATCTTCTGTAAGGCGTAGTAGTTAGAGCGTAATTCCAGGTTGCTGTAGAGATTTTACTATGCCTGTGGTAAGGCACACATAATATATTTGAATGAGAACTCTGGTGTTGATTTAGTCGTTAACCCTTAGTAACATTGATAGACAAGTTGAAAATTTTCTACTGGCAAGAAATAGACATTTGTATCTTCTCACCATGCCGTTTCAACGAACCGTGTTTTGTAAACTGCAACATATTTTATATGTGACCAAATCTGTACAGTTTATCTGTACAAGTTGCTTACTCGGCGTTTACGCTATACACATGTATGCGCGTGACCGGTGCATCGGTGTATTTAATTTTATTAGAAATAAATCAGTGCACTTTTAACTTTCAGTCTGGGCGGTTTTAATTATCATTCTTGATCGACCCATCTATAATTTACCGATATCATATTACAGTTATCAATATCATTTTAATATGTAATAGTATTACGTACTATTACAAAATCCATCAAAATCTCTGTAAATATTTTTCATTAATACATAAGTAAGTCTTAATGTATTTTCATTATAACGGCTAAGATTCAAAATTATATATTTTTTTATTCAAGATTATCATGTACTGAGTCTTGCAAACAAATATTATTACAACTTAAAATTGATAGTACTATTGCGATTCGAACAGTATTCACACTATCTATCACAAACACTAAGTTCTATATATAAGACATGATTATAAGGTACCAAATTTACCTCCAAGTGACGATAGTCGCTGTTAGCGTAAGTTATGAATGTCTGCAACAGCAGGCGTTTATAACATGACTTCAGAAGGCCTGGAGGCTTTAATGTTTGTGGCAATTTTAGGTTTCCTACTATCTGTTTCAGTATTAGTGGCATAGAAATGGCTTTACTCTGGGTCATGGCCGTAGTTATGTTTCCATGACAATGGAATGATGGATGCCGAAGAAAAGTCTTTTGTGTATTATAATCAGATTCTTTGCCGCGTTACTTAGAGACAGAAATGTACTTGTATTTTCTTTGTGTTAGCATTATGAAAATATGAGCCTCTGGTGGTCAATGGTGCAGATACTAAGATATTTATGCTTTTATTTTTAAAAGACTTTTAAAAGACCACTAAAGAACTTCTTACCTAGGAAGAAATCCTGTGTTGTGGGGAACTATACAAACATTTAAACAACGAACACAAAGATCCACCGGGCTTAAAACAACTAGAAAGAAAGAAAGAAAGAAAATAATTTTATTTGTTCCACGCTCATAATATAAGGTCCTGCGTCAGCAATGTTGCAGTATATCCACAACGCTGGTATTCTCGCAGAGCCTGAATGATTTCGGTGCATGTAGGCAGTAACATACATACAACTCAATTAAGAACAAAATATCAAAAAACAAAAAGAGTAGTTTAAATAAATAAGGCAGAAGGTAGATGGCAGAAAGTAATTTCATACTAAATAATAATATTGGTATCCATATAATATAATAATAATAATAATAATAATAATAATAATATTCTACCACATACACACAACATCATCTAGCCCAAACTAAGCAGAGCTTGTACTATGGGTACTAGACAATGGATAAACATACATACATATAATACTTACATGTATACATACATATAGAATTAAAAGACATTATTGTCTTTATTATGTATTATTTATCTTCTATTATCTATGTTTTTTATTATTTTCAAGGTACTCTTTGATATAAATCAATAAAAACGTTATATTACAACGCAGCATATAATGTTGTGTTACATTTCTGAACGACCCCCGGCTCTTGTCAACAAAACATGACACTGATTGTCATCGATGTCATGTAGGTAGTAATAATTCTAAATATCAATTGCAAAATAAAATAAGCATCCATCGGCGTCTGCGCAATGAGAGAAAGAGGCTAGGATGATATTTTATAATAGGTTATATTTATACTTATCATGTATCAACATAAATTTTCACATAACAGACAACTATGTAGTGCAATCTACATTTAAACTTTGTTTATGTCTATGGACATGTTTTACATGACAACTATTTGTAAATTCTGCAATTTTTTATGAAGCTGACCGAGCGTGGTAAAAGACGCAATGGCAGCATTGCCACTTTGAATGGCATTTAAGATTAAATAACAGTTTAAGACTGCGCCGAGCGAAATGTGCCAAAACAGGCGGTCACAGTTAAGTAAATAAAATCAACACTTTTTGTTTAATACAAATATAAAATATACATTTACCATAACAATTAATGTGTTTACAATTACTCCATGTAAAAAACTTAAAATGATTAATATTACGGTTAATTAATAACAGTAGAAATCTATCCTATTTTACAGCTTAAACGAAACACAAATAGTTATATTATAATTTGTTGTTGTTACAATAAAGATACATATTTATCAAAAAAGCACTTCAAATTCTCCATACAATTTTACTATGGCGGCCGCGCGCCGATTTGAATATGCGCCGCACGAGCTCTGTCATTATCTGTGTTACGCTCGGCGCAGTCTTAACTTCAAATCAGACTACAACTCTTTATAAAAAACGCGTGATTAAACAATAGTTATAGTTAACATTATGCGTAATTATTTTATATATTTTTATTATGATCCAAGCTCTACTATTAAAAGTACATCATTACTGATATTATAAATCCAAATGTGAGATTGTTTGTTTATTTCGATTTCACGCCTTTACTAATCGACCGATAATCATACAATTTTGCATACGTCAGATATAAAAAAGGGCACGGGGTACTTTTCATCTAGAAAAAGGAAGTGTTTCCGAGGGATAGAAATTTATTGACATAACCTAAATAATATGTATATTCACGCGAACAAAGCCACAGGCAAAAGCTAGTATGATATATTATGTTCACAAAACCGTATGCAGAACCATTATAGGCATAGGCTATCATAATGCAATAAAACAAAATAAAATCAAAACAAAAAAGTATCCTGACAACCCTGCACGGCAGTCCCCGAGCCAGTTCTGAACTTGTTTCTGCTTATTCAGATTTGCGTTGAGTTGCAAAGCGGCAGATTTCGTTAGTCCTACGGCACCTACAACGAACTTTATTCATCCGAGTTGAAAACAAACTGAATAGCCGTATGCTTTTTAAATTTTTCGGAGTGTATTTAATTCGTATGCTGCCGGAGAAAAATGCTCATTGTTCATTCCTGCATTTTTCCTCGAATTGCAGACTGTACATAAGATTAATGTAGTCGATTTTCGTTAGCGCCTGAGTACTTGCATACCAGCTAGAGGTATTGATAACGTTGGTTCACTTTATATAAAAAAACATATAGCCTTATTTATAAAAATATCATTAAGCTTAGCTAGATAGCTGAGAGATCACAAATACTTGATCCTAGTATGGATTTTCCTAATTATCTTAATTACAAAAGTTTACACATGTACAACATTACGCAACAAAAGTCCTTTTTTTGTCCCTAACTGGGATCGCTTGTATTACCAGTTATCAGCCCTACAGAAAAGGAATTCAAGATGTGATAAAAGGAAAAAATGGAAGACATTAACTAATGAATCTCAGATTAGCCAGAAATCTAACATATTGGACAATATTGTTGAGATAAATTGATAGAAATTAAACTACTATATACGGATTTTATCGCGTTGTTTATTTGACACTTTATTACAAAATTTTGAAAATTGTTACACTACTACTACTATTAAACTTTACTAATTTTTAAACTATATAAATTAATATTAAAACTATTTACATTTAATTTACTTTTACACTTTCCCCGACGTTTCGGTTGCTTTTCAGCAGCCATGGTCACGGGGAGACTAAGATGGTAGTTGTCTCAATGTTCCAGTGTAGTTATTTCAAAGTACCCGAACATAATTTAATCATTGGTGTTTCTATTTATTTACGTAAATAGTAGTTTAATTTCAATGAATAATATTCGCGTAAATAGAAGACAATATTATGTAAATTGATAGAGTTGAGAGATCTCAACTGAATAGCTTTCTAGTTCTTGATCAATAATTATTTTGATCCATGACCCGCTCCTGTTACATAACTATTATTCAACGAGTTTGAATCATGTGTATAAGTGTTTTTTTTTATTGGCTCACGCATTGGGTTGCCAATCTATCCTGAGGATGCCTTGTGCTGAAGCGAAACATGTGTCCAAGCATATTTTCTGCTCGAAGCAAAACACTGCCAGTTGAAAAACGCCCGAGTCCCACGACGTGGCTAACCCTCATCAGAGGAGTTTAGTATTGTCAACCTTTTTCTATTGCAATGAATGGGATGGGCAAGCCGAGGGTGCGTGGCGGGTTGCGTATTTCCTTTCCCGTGTACTATAGGATGCAGTACTGCCATGAAACGCGCATGGGTTTGTTACGCTAATTCTCTTTACGAACTCGTGCTCAATTCAAGGCACGTGTCCTCCTATCGCCCACGGGTTTGAGAACGAGTTTTCTTGCTTATCCATTACAAAAGTCCCCAAAATAAACACGGATTTGTGGCATTTAATCGCGCGTATGCTTTTACATACCCAGTATCGTCTCTTGTAATGTGTCGACGGAGCTCCGCTACGCGCGGCTCCTATTTCTGGGTGGTCACAAAAAAATAACCACGAAGACTACGGCGAGAGCCAGCTCCCGCGTCCGACTTCTAACCTAACCTATCCAAGTCGGAGGCCTAAGAGTTGGGACTCGGGGCGTTATCAATATATCTTATAGTTCTATAATTTAGTATGTAATTAATTATTTGAAAGCACGCCAGTTTCAATCGGTGCATAGTGAAAACACAAACGAATGCTATAACGCCTAGAACTCACAGTCAACTTACAGTGCTAACTGCCGAAGCGGCGAGACGCTAGCGGTGCAGTTTGTTACGCGGCGAACTTCATGGCTAAGTTCTATGCGTCGCCTTGAACACGTGTTAAGAAGAACAGTATGCGTTACAAAGCCGTGCGCGATTAGTAGACACGTCCCTTGAGTTTTAAACACGAGTTTGGAAAGAGAATTAGCGTAACAAACCCGTGCGCGTTTCAAGGCAGTACTGCCTCCTGTAGTACACGGGAAAGGAAATACGCTGGCGGGTTCCTCTTTCCAATTACTTAATTAAACGCTTGTTAATAGTTAACTACTTCCGAAATATTTGAAATTGGATTATAAGTAAGTTTGTAAATTTTTAAATGTCTTTTGCATTATGCTATTTAGTCTTTTACTGATATGACATGTTTTAATTCGCTTCTTTACAAACAATTTATTATTTAAATAATTTAATATTTATGGGTAGTCTTAATAATTTTCTGTCAATCTATCGTGTCAGCCAGAAAGATTATTGCTGTAGATAGAGTTAGTCGATATATCAACAACGAAACAATAGCAACAGTTTTAGGCGTTAGCCATGCCTCCACTTCTACGGATCTTTCGGAAAATAACTGTCCTGCAGACCCATTATGCTGGGATAAAAATGTCACCCTCCCACCAACTAACATGGATGTTTGTCTTGGTCTGGGTGTTTCTATGTATAATACGTATGTATTTACAAAAAAAAAGTATATATGTATGTTTATCCTTTGTCTAGTACCCATAGTACAAGCTCTGCTTAGTTTGGGCTAGATGGTGTTGTGTGTATGTGATAGAATATCATTATTATTATTATTATTATAAGAAACTTTTCGTACGGGCAATTTTCAGTATTCAATAATTCTCTATTTTTATTTTATATGCATTTTGACACTTCCAATTACTACTTGAACTATTTTATTGAAATAAAATATTTGAACTCTATGCTTTTATCCGTAATTGCGTGAAAGTGCCACAAACTAACAAACACACTTTATTCTATAATATTATAAATGTTAAAGTTTCTAAGGTGTTCAGATATTTGTAACCCTTGATGTCACCCACGTTTATGATTACTGTTCCGCCCCCGTAGCTCGTACGTGATGTTATATACTTTTGGAAGCTTTTTACAGTTAAGAGGATTCCAAAGAAAACCAGTCTTGTAGTTTTAGAGTTAATGTACTTATACATTACAAACACAAAGACGTATCTGTACTCTTTATAATATTAGTATGGATACAAACACGCGTAAACCATTTAATGGATTTGGATAAAACGTTGCACACAGCACGGTATAAAAAGTATCTTATATGGTAGTCTAGAAGATGAATAATATATAGAATTAGTTTCATCCAAATCCGTTTAAAAGATTTTTACGTGATCGAGGCTTTATCCAATGGGCTGCTGCCGCTTGTGAGACAAATCCGTGAACATGACGTATACATTTCTATATTTACAAGCACGTGAGGTGAGAAATGAAATTCAAAGCATTGATTTTACAAGAGATGGATGAAACTCACAGGGGAAATCCTCAATTCGATATTTAGATGACATCGACAAAATCGATTAGTGACGGTGGATAAAATTAAGGCCGGGATCGTAAAAACAGACAAAATGAGGTAAAATAATGACACGAATTTATATTAAAACATAACACGCGAGTGAAGCCCCGGGCAAAAGCTAGATTTGTATAACGAAATGAGATACCTATTAGTGTGTATCTTTGATCGCGTCGACGGAGGTGTATTACAACCACATTACACTAACTAGGCGTGTTCAAACATGGCATACTGAGAATTTTTGAACAATATATACATATAAAAAGCACTTTACCCGGCCTAGTATTCGAAGGGATTCATTGAAACCTTATCACCACATGCAAACATAAAGACAATTTTACACATATCACAGTACCATCAAGTCACTTGGGTAGTAAAGATGTCATTTCTAATCTTATATTTTTGTGTCAATACAATAGTATTAGCCCCGTATATGAGCTGTTCCACTGATGGGAACGGGCCACTCTTCAGTGTGAGCAGGGTTAGGCCATAGTCCACCACGCCAAGTACGGCCTGCCGACTTCTCATTTCTTCGAGAGCATTAAGGAGAATTCTCAAACATGTAGGTTTATATCACGATGTTTGCCTTCATCATTAAAGCGAGAGATAATTAACTATTTAATACGCAACGCACATAACTTGAAAAGGTCAAAGATGCCTTGGAATCGAACTCGAGACCACTGCGTGGTAGTCTAGTGGGCTCCCACTCGGCTATTGCTATTACGTAGCTAATATATTTCTCAAACTGTTTGCATTATTTTATGTCACACCTGAAATATCAAACACGACTCACAGTGGGGAAGCTGTCAGATTTTGACACATCAAAGGCACTAACAATGTATTGCTTGTTGTTTGATATTTTAGTGTTTAGGGTGAACGACCGCTCTGTTGAATGGACGCTGCAATTGTTTCATTCATGTTTTTATAGTGTTGCGGGTTTATTTCGCGCATGAGGAAATAGTAATGAATGACACGAAGCTTAAGCTGTATTTTCTACTTGCTTTTTCAATATTTGTCTAATTACAGAACTAGATGTTGTATTAATTTAGCTTTTGTCATATTTTTTTCTTCCCCAGGAACAATATTTTTGAAGTGAAAAGCTTTTTAGGCGCGTTGAGCACTTTTTGGGTGAACAAAAATCATGGAACTCGCGTCATCGTCACCGAACGCTTTCCATGAGCTATATGTATACTGTGTATATATGTGTACTTTTTGGGTGAACAAAAAGCGTGAAACTCGAGTCATTGTTACCGAACGTCATAATTCAAAATTCAAAAATAATAATCTAATAGCTCGACGATACAATTCACAAGTTACTTAGTTTTCACTTCTATCGGCAATTCCCGACTGCCCCGCATGTTTTTTTCCGGGATGATAAGTACCCTGTGTCTTTGTTTGTACCTCTGACAATGTCAATACGAAATTTCATAATGATCGGTGATGTAGCTAAGACGTGAACGCTTAACAAACAAACAAACTCACATTCATATTTATAATATAATAATATTAGTTCGGAAGTTCGGATTTTCGAAAAAGTAGAGAAATTGGCTTTTGAAAAAAATGTGTATACAGCATGTTCAGTGCTAACCATCACTAGATCTAATTGTTCAATTTGGACCTGACCGCTGCGACCATGCTAAATGTTATGAGTTCGAATCTCACACGGCACAATAATTATTCGTGTGATCAGAAAATGTAAGTCTGGGTGTACTTTGTATTTGTTGATACGTTTCTAAAATAAATTGCGATAGTGCTAAAAACCTAGGACGTAAGGTAACAAAGCGGGTTTAAAAAAAGGAATGATTATGTGATATATATTCTTACCGACATACATGATTAATATTTGGCAAACTTATCTCTACATTATCTGGAAAGACTTTAGAAACATTATAATATATAAATGTAATATTTACAATACTAGTTTAGGCGTCATAGAATTTTTTAGTTCAGTCAGTTTCACTATCGCTGTCAATTGGTAATGTGCCCAGAAGACTGGTAGGATTGTCACGTTTAAAAGCAATGCTGATTCTTTGCAATGTTGGTGCCAAAAAGTCCAGCCTTCTGATCACGCAAAGCGTTAATCAGGCGTTTTGCGTGCTTTATGTAAAAGATACGCTCGTACTCCATGAGACTAACGTTTTCCACTCAAATCCTTTAAAAATCATTTTTACAGGCTAAATTACAAATATAATTTCGTTTTAAAATATACAATATCCATTTGCTGTAAATACCCGCTTTTAATACTACCGAAATCGATTCCAAAACGCGAATAGCCGTTCCAATCTCACTGTATCGCCTCACTACAATGTTAAGTTCCCTGTTAGCTGTAGTATAGGTAACAGATTGCCTGTCGGTTTCCTCTGGGCAATTTACTGACCCAATTTCCTCCATCGACTTTACATACAAACATAGTGTAGGTACCGACTTTCCTTTGGCAAAAAATCTTTATTCATTTAGGCTAACTGCGCTGTCTTTGCACAGTTTGAGCTTACGTTCTTTAGTAAGATGTTATCTTTATTCTTAGTTTGCTCTAGTCTGTTCAAATTGCTAGATGCGGTCAATTGAAGCTGATATAATGTAATTTTGCTACCTTGTCTTTGATGTGTGATTTTGGCTGGCGTTTTATCTGATTTTGAGAATTTTGCATTTTTTTTTAAATATATTGTCGGAGACTGGTGCCTAAGCTAGGCTTTTGGCCTGTATTTCAGGTCACCAGGTCGTCCCCTCTTTAAAAACATGTGATTGGAACATTGCATCTCTATTAGTAGGTTTTATGTTCTATGCGAGTTTTGTGAATTTTAAGACGTCACCTTCCATGCTGAGTGTTGTGGTTTCGAAAATCGAATAAAAATTTGTGTGATCCGTGAATGTTGTACCAAATCTGACTGTTCTTTGTATCCGTTGTTTCAATGTTTGTATATACCCTCGCGATATAGGTATTATTCCTAGTGCGAGAGATGTTTTTTGAAACAGGATCAGTACCATAAGTCCCAACAGTTAATTCATTAAATCGAAAGTGTATTTAGTCAATTTAGCCGTCTGCCCTCTTTGTGTTATATACTCTGTGTATATAACACAAAGAGGCTTTAAGTATATCATATTCTACATATACGGCGGTGCAAACAATATGCTGAAAAAGAAGTACAATCTCTTTATATATTTAAATAGATATGAATGGAGACAATAATATCTACTATTAAATCTTTTACATATTGTTTACGCCCAGTGACATCTCTCGGCATTGTGGGAAAGACTCGGCAGTTCCGTCTAATAATTTACACCGCCATCTATTGACATCTTACGGAACTACGTAGTACGGTACGAGAATCTTAGAGAGAATGCTGGTACTTTCTCGAATCATCGTACTGTTTACATACCGAGTACAGCGTTGCTAGAAAGCTCTAGAAGCGCTTTACCCGCGTATAAATAGGGCGCACGCGCACTGCCAAGGCAGTTTACAATCGTAAGCGATCAAGTGTTCATCGAAGCGAACGGAAGCGGAAATACTACGGAGTTTGAAGCAGTACAGTAAAAAAGTGTGGTATAGTGTTTGTAGTGTTTTTATATTTAATTGTGTGTTTGAATAAAGCGTGTTTTAGTCGGTAATATTGTTTATATTCTTATCCGTCGAACCCAGCACGTAACAATATATTTTAAAACGTTACAAATCAGTACTCAGCTCACGTAATATTGCACTTATAACACCTGTATATTCCCAAAGGCTAAGTTGAGATGAATCATACCCACGTTTGCCCAATTATTTTGGCTCATGTTCTACGTTATATGTATTGTTATATATATATACGGTCAGCGGCATGAGTATGGAGTCCGTTTTTACTCAGTAGAGCACTGTGGTAGCAAGGTGAGCTTCACCAAATCTACACCGACTGGTGTCGCAATGAGCTTACTCGTTACAAAATCCCATATTAAGTAAACAGCTTGCATTAGTATTTCAAGTATTAAACTACCATGTAATTTGTTCCGAAGGATCCGACTGACGACGAACGAACCGATCGCAGCGCCAACTACCGGATCCGATTATTCAATCTAAAGCAACCAGCGATATAAACACATACAATAAATCTCATCATAATCGATCCAGCAGTTTATGATGAATTCAATGACGTACACACGTACTGAATAATTATTTGTATATAAACTAAAAATTACATATCTAAAAATGTATATATGTAAATAAATCGAATTCATACATCTATACATAAAGCCATATTTCTATTGCTATTCAAATAGCAGTTTCCTTCGCAAAATTAAACCCGTCAACAAATACAGTCAAATACAGTCGTAATAACAAAACCAATTTTCTAGAAAATTGGTTTTGTTATTAGTTTGAAAACCACGTGAGACTGCCTTTTAAACTAGCATAATTATACTAAAGCGACCTCAAGTGGCGCTTTGACGTCACATTCTACCCACATTTTCTTAATAAAATCTGAAATATACCGCGAAATAATATACATTCCGATCAACCAGCAAATACAGCTCGGTAAATATAAGGCGTACCTTTTTATCTGAATGACTCTCAAAAGCCACTTACATACCGAACAGCTCCCATAGTAATTCCATAAAATCCCTATAGCAGAGAAATATGAAAAACTTATTCATAAAAATAAATGCTCAACCATAACTGGGAAAGGGAAAAAAATGGCGTTTGTTCGCATAAATTTCAATTAAAAACATTGCAGTGTGTTGCAGACAAATTGTGGAATTAGATTTTACTCAAAGTTTTATTTTCTCGGCTTCGAGGCTGTTTCGCGTTTGATCTACGATTAACAATTCTGTTGCGGTACTAGTTTTGTTAGTTCTTGTTAGCTTTTGCTGTTCGTTTAAATCCCAATGCAATTTCTTTGTATGTAGGAACTAGATATTAACCCGGCGAGAGTGTGGTGGAAAAATGTAACAAGAAGTATGTGGCAGGATATGATATACCCGTTAACAAAATTGGTCGTAAAATTTCATTTATAAGAAAAGACGTTATTTTAATTATGTTTGAGACTATATTATAACATATTGAAAATAAAACATTTCTGCCATCTTATTTTTTTTTATTTTACTGGAAACAAATCACTGTGAATATTCAACGAAAATTTTCAATACAACTAAGAAAGTAAGCTAAAATAGCAGAAAAGGGAATATTAGTTTTTGTCACGAATTATATACACCAGCTATGTGGCAAGGCATCACATACCCAACGCAGATTGCAAGCGTATAACTCAAGCGCAGGCTGTCGCGACACTGCCATCACGCCACTATGGGGATAGTGGCGTGATCGCAGTGTCTCGCACTTCTTTAACTCCAGATACTCAAAGCAACAACAAGTTTAAATATCACAAACAAAAACTACGCACAAATAAGTAACATGGTGGGTATGACATACCGTGCCACGTTCTCGCCGGGTTAAACAATTATTGATAAAATTCTAACAAAGAAGAAATTGCCTGCTTTCTTTTTTGGTTGAGCTATCAGATTTGAAAATTGTATTTGTATTTTATAGCCAATATTATTTAATATGCTGTCTAACATAACACGGTAGCGAAATGCTTAGAGCAGATAGAGCAGATGATACCGCAGTGCTTAGCTAGTTTTAAAAGAGGCAAGAAGAGGCTAGGGTCGCGATTGCATGTGAAAGCGATTCGCGCGGCCTCGTCGTCTATGGTTTTGTCGAGGAACACCGTGGTAGGTTTAGTCGGTATTACCGGGGTATCTTTTCCCTGGTGAGCCTGACATAACCTCTTCGTAGCCCCACGTTAAAAAAGAAAAGAAAGGGCAAGATGAGGCTCGGTCAGGCAGTTTAAGCTATTGTTGTTGTTTACAGCAATACGCCTTTGTTGGCAGTCTAGAATAACAGCGAATTAGTTAGTTACATATATACATAGTGTCACACCTATATCCCTGATGAGGTAGGCAGAGGTCTATTACATAATATATATATTTTACTAGTTATGATTTTATACGATATGATACGTCATAAGAGACGACACTATTCGACAACTGTCAGGCATATTTCCAGATGTCATGCTACTACTTAGAATATCACGTGAATATCACTACAAAGCGAGGCGCTCATAGCCAGTTGCACTCACTGATCGGTAAACGATTAGCGAGGTTAAGCAACGTTGGGTGCTGTCAGTCAATAGATGGGTGACCGCTTAGTGGTATTTCATCTGAGCATCTCTGTGCTTTGGAGGGCACGTAAAATGTCTATCCCGGCTGTTACCAAATTGACAGCAGTCGTTAAGCCATGTCAGAGGCCTACGGGCGGCTTGAACAACTCTTGACAACAGGTTGGCCACTAACCACACGAATAGAAGAAGAAGACTACAAAAGAACCTACGTTGCCTTAGAATCATATTCAAAACCTTAATATTCACAATAGCCAAACATTAATTGCTACTAAAGCCTTTATAAGGATAATTCCCGTAGATATGAAATACGAAGGTATGAATCTCACGTAAAGAAGTATGTAAGCTTAGGATCTGAAGATATTCCTTACCATCAACATAGAACTAAGTCATTGTCAACCTTTTTTTGGTAATCGTAGGGGTTGACAAGGGTCTGTTTTGGGTGCCGTTATTAATCATGGTCTTACAATGGGTTCCTGTCAAGTTACATTTAACTCAATTAATTAAACATAAGGCAAAATGCAGAAAAACCTTGAAAAGTAAATTATAATTAAATTTTGTGAATTTAACTACAATTTACAAACCCCCAACATAAAACTTTACCATCTATAAAGTTTTATCACAAGATGATACATTATTAATTGTGAATGAAATGGACGATGAAAGTAGATATAGTGACAAGAATAGAAAAGGGTATGTTAAGCTGGTTTGGGCATGTAGAAAGAATGGACGAGGAAAGACTGACTAAGAAAGTTTATAAGGCTAGTGTGAATGGAACAGTCGCAAGAGGAAGACCTAGGCGAACGTTTCTTGATCAGATCGGAGGCGTTGTGGACAACGGCCAGGTTAAGAGCACCTTGAACCGACGGGCGTGTATGAGGAATGTGATGAAAGTGAATGAAACCAGAGAAGTGTGTCGGGATCGTAGCAAATGGATATCCGTAGTCTCTGCCTACCCCTCTGGGAAATAGGCATGAATCTATGTATGTATGTACATACATACATACATAGATATATATGATATATATATATATATATATATATGTAATATATTCACACATCATCGTATACATACATATGTATAAGACGCAAGTATCTGCTACGGACTATATGCGCTACAAGCTACTCGTGCGAGCAACATACGCAAGTTAATCAGACGAATTACTTGCGTGGTTGGCACGCGTCGATCTTTTGCGCAATATATAGACTCCGTAAAAATGCTTGACAATCCACTCACGTGTCTCAACTTGCGCATATTACCTGCACCGTGCTTAAAAACTACTTACATTCTTTAAAAGTATTTGCATGTTCTACTGCCAGATAAACGGTAATTAGATGAAAACTGAATAAGAAAAACACGCCAAAAACTTGCTTTAGTTTCTATTAAACCAACCAAAACCTAAAAGCATAGAAAGTTGCATCGTTTATTCATCATCAGAACTTTAGACTAATAAAATGAATTCAGTATCTAGTAGTATCTGCAAATCTAGACAAATTCTTAACCAATAGCAGCACGGAATAGAATAATGATAAAATTGTAGTAATTTGCCAAGTAAACGATGGCAGATTCACAGTCTCTTACTAGACATTTAAAACATAATGGGCGAAATGTGGCTGTTATTCACTTCTGTCTATTACTTCGGGAATGCAATGCAGATTAGTCCCTGGTGCTGATGTGGTGAACGCAGCAACCACATAGGCGTGAGGAATTAATCCAGAGAACACAATAACGTAATATATACTTCAAAAACAGGTACTTTTGCATAAATTCCATTCCAGAAAGATAAACCTTCCGTTAAATACAAACACGAATTTCTCGGTAACCGCGTTCTATTTACGTAAAACGGGAACGTTTTATTCATATCCAACACGACGATAATTAATTTGGTTTTTAGCAAATCCCACCGCAGTGCTGGCTTAATCATGCATGTGGTTTAGTAACAAGACGTAAGAGGATTAGGATTACTTGTTGTACGTAAAGTAATGCGATTAGATTCATTGTCTGTTAATATTATCCTATTAAAACCCATACATCTTCCGGCTTTTCGGTGAATCGCTTAGACTTATTTTGCTACGAATTTGACAGTGAGACGTAAATCAATTAGTCTTTCTGTCAAACTTTCACTTACATCATACAGAAGACAATAAGACTGCGACGTGCGAAATGTGCCAAAACAGGCGGTCACAGTTAAGTCAATAAAATCAACACTTTTTGATTAACACAAATATAAAATATACGTTTACCATAACATTGAATGTGTTTGCAATTACTCCGTGTAAAAAACTTAAAATAATTAGTATTTTCGCCTACATAATTACGTAAATTTGCATTGCATTGCATAATTTATTGGTTGACAATAAAGATACATATTTATCAAAAAAGCACTTCAAATCCTTCATACAATTTTACTATGGCGGCCGCGCGCCGATTTGAATATGCGCCGCACGAGCTCTGTCAATATCTGTCTTACGCTCGGCGCAGTCTTAACTGAAAAATCAACTCAAATGGCAATAACATTACAGTCGCATTCTTAATCATCAAAGGAATATATTTTAAAACGTTACAGTTTGTTTTATAGGCAGTCAGGCTAGCTTATGACCTCAGGTAAGCTATCTGTTATCCTGAGAAAATTTGGCAGATCCAGGCTAATTTTAAGTTTAAGCGCATATAGACGATAGGAAATTTGATTAGGACTAATTTTGATCAACACTATGGGGTAAATCTTACTAATAGTAGGTCTAAGTCTTGCTTCATAGCTTTTTCTATGTTATAATTTATATTCCATCTGAGCGTGAGAAATGCTAAATCTATTTATTTGTTTATTTAATAGCACAACCACATCATACGCATTAATACAATATTAAATTTAGTTACATAGTATTTTGTCTAATTTGTATGACACTTACGATGTATAATCGACCATATATTTGTTTCACCACTTTTATCAAAATACTTCAATCAAAATTAAAATTCAATAAGACTCATTATTAATGTTCATATGTGATATTGACGTAATTGGTTGACCGTAATCTAATCAATGCTTAGATTAAAAGTGCAATCTATTTTAACCTTTCTTAGCAAAACAATAAATAATCATTTCTACTAACACTAAAAATGTCACTATATTACACTATGGAGAGGATTAGGATATTGTACGCTATCTAAATACAATTTAGATCAAGAGATACTCATCACAATCTCTTTTAACCCTTTAGAAGTCAATAAAGTATAAAAATATTATTGTCGGCCTCAATGGTGTAGTGGTTAGTGTAACCGACCACCACGCCTGAGGTCGCGGGTTCAATTCCCGCACAAGTCAAACATTTGTGTGCATGAACATGGATGTTTGACTTGGTCTGGGTGTTTTTATGTATAATAAGTATGTATTTACAAAAAAAATGTAAATATGTATGTTTATCCATTGTCTAGTACCCATAGTACAAGCTCTGCTTAGTTTGGGCTAGATGATGGTTGTGTGTATGTGTAGAATATTATTATTATTTTACACACAACACCATCTAGCCCAAACTAAGCAGAGCTAAAATAAATATATTAAGATTACTGAACTAGCAACATAAACTCATTAGGTAGGAAAACTTTGATACATGCGTTTAGAGTATGCTTAAGGCTCCAGAGATATTATTATTTCCTGCTCGCTGCTATATTCGTGAGTACCTAGTCTAAAGACTTCTATGTACATTCACAACAGGAAATTGAACGGGAACATGCGGCATTAACTTGGCGCGAACACATCATGAAACTTAATTTTCTTATAGTTGAGCAGCTGGAAATTTCAACGTAATGAACAAAGAAAGATCGGAGTAAGTTGGGGTGCACGCATCGCGACGCGTAACAAACTTGAACCAAGCCGAAATTGCAGAAATTATAGTTAAAAGCATCATCAACCGCCTAATATGGCGGTTCAAGTTATGTGTTGCAAGCGGAGTTGAAGTAAGGGATTGAGTCATTCTTATATAGCATATGAATAAGTGCTTAGTTAGTAGGTTAAGAGATTATTTTTTTATGAATAAGTGCTAAGTTAGTACGTTTATATCGTTTAGCAGCGAGAGCCTAGTTGGAGACTATTGGACTGCCACGCAAAGATCTCGAATTCAAACCCAATGCGCGCATCTCTGACTTTTCCAAGTTATATGCGTATTATATAGTTATTTGTCGCTTGCCTTGCCATGAACATTTATGGCAGTCGTTATTGGGAAAGTCAGTACCCTCTAATATCCTGACACTGGTCTAGCCTTAGGGTATCGTTAGCTTTCGGGTTGCGGAGGTCAGGTGACAGCCGCTCCGTGTAAAAACTGATATCCAGTCAAATCTGGTTAGACCAGAAAAACCAACCCCAAGTGACTTGGGAATAATAAAGGCTAAGAGAGAAGAAGAATTGTCGCTTGCCTTGCCTGGTGAAGGAAAATCATCGTGAGGAAACCTGAATGTTCGAGAGTTCTCCATAATGTTTTCGAAGATATGTAAAGTCTGCTAACCAGCAATGGGGCAGCGTGGTGGACTATGGCCTAACCCTTCTCACACTGAGAAGAGGCTCGTACCCAACATTAGGACAGTTTAATACAGGGCTGATATTATATATATTACATATATACATACGAGTATACCTTGTAACGGTTTGGTGTGTTCCTGTGGCTAACGTAAAACTGTTTTATAATAATATATTTTGTTTTTATATGAGAGTGTTGTCCTTAAACAATGCGGACTTATCGAATTTCCCATAAGATAGATATGTCTACACTAGTTACAAACCCAAAATAGTTTATTTAGTTATTCTTATACTTTTAATTCTCTCAATTTTTGTTTGTTTTGTGTACTTGTATTGAATACATTGTAAGTTTCCAGGATGCCCATTATTAAGGCGAAAGATATTATTTGATAATTATTTTACGACATAACAATATTTCCTTTGGGAACTTACATAAATATTAGAAAGGCTATATAACCAAGACCAACCAGAGTCGAAATTGCATGCATTCTTAGTGCGACAAATTCAGACTTACTGAACGAGTTATAAAATATATACTACATGAAATAAAGTAATTAAAGTTTTTTTTTTAATATTTATTAACTTATATTTACATAATTAATTTTAAAATGAAATAATCTAATAACCTACATATATTTACAAACGTATTAAAAAAGATAACATAATTACAAAAACACAAATAATTATAATACTAAATATTTACAAAAATGGTTTAGGCATCGTAGAATTATTCAGCATCGCTGTCAACTGGTAACGTGCCCAGAAGACTGGCAGCATGAAATAAAGGGAATACAGACTTCAGCCTCTTACAAAGGCACATAATTCTATAAATATTTGTATTGTGTCAACTGTGTTTTTATGTTTATTGTTAAGAGAGAAATAAATAAAAAAATATTCCTTCTCCCTTAGCCTTTATTATTCCCAAGTCTCTTGGGGTCGGCTTTTCTGGTCTAACCGGATTTGACTGGATATCAGTTTTTACACGGAGTGGCTGCCACCTGACCTCCGCAACCCGAAGGCTAACGATACCCTAAGGCTAGACCAGTGTCAGGATATTAGAGGGTACTGACTTTCCCAATAACGACTGCCATAGATGTTCATGGCAGCCGGGACCGACGGCTTAACGTGCTCTCCAAGGCACGGAGCAGGCGATAATTGTCAATCAATACGCACATAATTTCGAAAAGTCATATAACTTCCGAAAGTCAGAGGTGCGCGCGGTGGGTTCGAACCCGAGACCCTCTGCATTGCAGTATATTGGTCGCCCCACTGAGCTATCGCTGCTTTTATATATAAATAATTATTATTGTTATTGTTAATAAGACTAACTTACACTTTTGATAAATGAAAAAATCTCGAAATTTAATTTATTAACAGTATCATATTGAAAAGAAACATCCTTATATACTTTAGGGCACGACTTTATCATTAAAATAAGATACGCATCATGTAATCAAAAGTAATTAAGTTAAAATGTCGAAATGTTACCTTCATCAAAGTTTAATGATGTCACCGCGTTTAATTTTAATATCTAACATCGTATCCTATAAATTTTAAACACATTCAATGTACGTAGGTAAATTATATTTTGGTTTGGTATCGTGAAATTTTCTTGCAGTGAAAACGCAAGCGCGATTGAAATCGTTAAAAGCTTTTTAGGTTTGGAAGATGAAGCCAGGGTGCAAATTTCAGACCGGTCATATACTAATGATTTTTACCCTTTGAAAATGGATAGCTGAACTGTTTGTCATTCCTAAGTATACGTAGCAAAAACGTGTTTAATATACCTTTTTTTAATTGAGCCCGAGTAGTTAAAATGTTCTGTTATTTGTATAAACCGAATTTTGGATTACCAATATCATTTCATAAAATCTGGAGTAACAACATTTTGATCGCAGTTACTAGGATCATCATTAGTGCAGTACCTGTACCAGATATTGGCTATGTGTACCTGGTGCTGCTATTGCCTGGGTAGCATAGTTTCAAATATTAAATTTTGGAAATTAGCGCCAAGACATCACTTTCGGATGTTTTTGACAATCGTTTACCTACACTCTTTATTTTATTTTATTATTTAACAATAAAAATTAGAACTGCTGTATTATATTGCTAGTCGCTCTATCTCATGACTCAAACCAGGGTTAAGATAGGAAACCTCTAGGGCCGTGCAACTACCGTTTAACTAGCACCAACTTCAGGATAGTTTTGAAAACTTAAATTGCCAAGTTACCTGGATTGAAGCTCAAGTTATTTTCAGCTTATGCTTAATACTCTAAATTATGTGAGAATATTCGAAAGGCTTTATGAAAGCTATTAGGTGATATTGAAACCTTTTCGCTGTTAAATTTAAGCCGCTATATAACCCACAGGACTGTTAGTAATTGATTCGATTAATTCTAGTATTAAGCATTTAGGCATTATGAGTTTTAGTTTTTTGTTCGGTTTCTAAAGGGTTGGATCTTGTCGTCAACTGTATCGCTATTCCCAGCTATCCAAATAGAATTATATCAATCTTACTCTATCCAGGGGTTTCGAGGTATATGTTTGCGTATAAGCTTATTAATGGTCTCGCTTTATTTTCCCGGATGACGCAAGTTTTTGGGTTCTCCTGTTAGGGAATGGACATTCTTAATAGTAGACAAATATATGTTTTTAGTTAAGAGCTCGCCCTCTTTTATGTAAATCCTAATGGGACTTAAATATAACTGACGAAAATATAATGTTTGTGTAATAAATCTCTGCCTAACCCTGTTGAGAATATACAAGCGTGAAACTAAGTTATGAGAAATAACTAAACGAATTACACGCATAAATATTATGTACGTGTTGTAGGTCTTTATGAGCTATTGGACAAATTAACTGCAATTCAGTGCCGTTATTCATTGATTGCATGTATCATATTGGCTGTCAGTGCAATTTTGCCGTATGAAAAATATATTGAATCATGTGACATCAAACTGAATTATTCAGTTCTGTGCTATTGTCCATAGTCTGCGAGAACTAGTTACCTAGAAGCAGAGTAGAGGGTTAGGGAGTATTGATTTCCACCCTACATCCATAAATATGGAACCAGGCATATATCAAGCTGAGAAGGTATCATATCCCTCAAAAGTTTAGGATACAAGTAAGCTCTGTCAAACATCGTGAAAACCTAAAACAGAGATTATATTGACTTGTATAAAGGTCAACCCTCACGGAGTAAGTTGTCACTGTTTGTGGTGAGCGTTAAAATAACGAAACACCACCATCGCCACAAATAGTTACTGTTCCCAGACTATACAACGGTTTCAGTTTACTTAGTCGATGCCGAATAACTAGCACAATACCTGTAAAAGCTGGCGTAGTTTCAGGTAATGTCTCATGGTCTACGTTTGAGGTTCTATATGTGGCATCAATATAATTAAAAAAACTCTGAAACAGTCAGAAGTAGAGATTAAACAATATTTGTGTAAGAGCATCATTGTGTGTAGTAAGCATTACAAGAATACTGTATGACGGCAACTTAATGGTATAAAATCTGGTATAATTATTCTCGACAAACATTATGCCGGGAAATATATATCAGGTTTTATACATTATATATGTATATTGATATATTATAATATAATTACCCAAGCTACCACATAACGATAAAGAATAAGAAATTTAATTTAGATGCCAAAAATACCTGAATGTTTGGCTTCCCCATTTTGACAGCCATGGCTTTCTTCATCTTTAGAGATAATTAGTTAATAAATTACACAACATTTTCATCCTAACATGTTTTAAAAAAGAAAATAAATTAAAAGATTACCTACGACACTGTAACATTTGTAAGTCTAATTGAAACCTTTTAACCGTGGTGAAAAGGCTCGAAAATGGCGTGGAAAGCCGGCTAAAGGTATATTCGCATTATTCAATCGAAGTCGGCGAGTGCGTAATTCTTTACCATTTTATCGATAACACACGCAAATTCCATTTTCTGGTACATTACACAGGTCAATCTGGATCCCCTGATTTAGGTACCCTTCGTGATTGTAATAAAATTTTCCCTTTAGTAAAGAAAGTGTTTAAATGAATTCAATCTTTCTTTGTTAATGCTAAGGTCGGAAAGGTATTTGCTACAATACTGAGAATTTCGTAAGAAACTTCTAGCTTGGTCTGCGTCAATGCGTCAATTAAAACTAATATGAAGATAGATTACACATTCAGGCAGTTGAGACATGAGCCTGAATTATGTAATCGATTTATTACATATTTGTGCCAAAAGGCAGAGCAGGCAGAGGCAGAGGTTTCATATTACATTTCATTTGCTATTTTTAGGTCCTATGTAATAACAGCACGCATAATTATGAGGTTCTAGTGCCAATCACCACGATGAAGATTCTTTGTGCTTTTGAGATCTTTAGCTCCAGTTACAGATCAATCCAGCTATTTTTCTGCGATGCTTTTGATATATTACGCGTATTATGAGCTACGAAATTCGTTTGATATCAAGTGTAATGTTAGCTGGTTACCTTAGTACATAATTTTCTTTTAGATGTATCACAGTTGTAATATATTACAACTGTGATGTCCTTTATGCACAATCAATAAAAGTTTCAGCTATCAACAAAAGATGGCGCGGTATTCAAATCCGTATTACTCCGTACATTGAGCTAGAGTCTGCATCGCGCTAACGAAGTTTGCGTGGCTAGTTAGCATATAGCAAATTTCCAATATCAATCGTTAGGCAGTGGCCTACCAGGGTTCTTGATAATGAGATCTTCCTATTGTGGTGAAGGAACATGACACCTCATTCCTTCTCACAACTATGTAAGTCTAAAATATGTTTACTATATACGCATTTAACTTATCTTAAGAAATTGCCTCTCAATTAATACGTATTAATTCCATAAACCTTAGATAACGCTATCAAAATAATCTTGAATTAGTTTTAATCTCTATTCAACAAATATCGCAACTACTATTATAAGATTATGTCTGTCAAAGTTAGGCGTAACTTACCATTTAAATTTAGATTAATTAAGTTGTATAAGCTTAATTCTTACTTTGACCGTTACAAACTCTTAACATATCAAAAGCAATGATAAAATAATACCATCTCAAACCTTAATCTTTTGACATTTTAACATTTAACATGTACATTTTGGACATCATTATAACGTTTCGCATGTATTTATCTGAAGGGTTAGCTCTATACTTAATCCTTCATGCATATACATTCTTTAAGTATTGCACAGGGCAACTTCAACCTTCAAATCAAACCAGAAAGTCTAGAAGCCTAAGTTATAAATGGAACATTCAAATTGATTTGCCGTTTATAAATGGAAAATAAAAAAAATTCCATACTGCTTATAAATTATATTTATAGACCGTGGTCAAAACGTCAAGCACCTAAATAACAATATGCATGATCGCGTTAATACCCTGAAATTATATCATAAACTAGCTTTTGCCCGCGACTTCGTCCGCGTAGAAGTCGAAAATGGTTCTAATAGGATTTTTAATTGGTTTTTCACGTTATTAATTTTGTTATAACATATAAATTATTATGTTACAATATTTGAATACTTATAAAATATAAAAATCTTTATTGTAGTGTAGGGATTTAAAGGTTAAATAAACACGATAATAAAATAGCATTTCGTTATATTTAATGAACACAAAGTTCGGCCTTTGATCTGGTGAAAGTTACATGGGGGGGTATTATCTTTTTACAACGAAATCGAAATACTACACCTACCGCAGTATTTCTTTGTAAACAATATTTTTTGTTTTCCCTTCGGGTGCTAGATTCACCAGGTTACTCTGTGCGCTTACTCTGGAGCATGCCACATACAGCTGGCCGTGGGAGAAGTAGCTTTCTCTCAAGTCTACTCCACTACCTTAAGAGTTTGACCTTGAGCTTTGTTGGTTATTGCGAAGCGGGCTTTGATGGGATACTGTACTCTCTTGAATTCGAAGGGGTAATTTGATGGTGTTAAGGGAATCCTAGGAATAAATACAGACTCTCCTCGAGAACAAACGGTCAGTATAGTTGCCTCGATTACATTGCGATGCAATGTTCTCACTTGCAATCTGGTGCAATTGCATAATTTTAGTGAATTTATATTGCGCAGCAACATAATTGGCGCGCCAACTCTCAATCTTCGGCTCTCGGTTTCAGTGTATTCAGGAACTCGACCGGATAATGAATGGCATCATCGGTGTTTATCACTGAGTCGACGGATTTATATTGATATTCGACCCCTTCGAATGATCTCAAAAGTATTTTATTTATGACTGAAGCTTGTTCGTTTTTTTTGGTGCTAGGATGGCACGCTCGCATAACCATTCTGCAGGTTTATCGTGAATATTATTATTGTTTGGGTAAATTTTAGCTATAACTTCTACAGTGGAAACAATTGGCATACAGATTGCCATTTCGATACACTTCAAATACAAATGGGTATATTTGACCGTCTGCAACTAACTCGCGCAGAAACCACCATATGTAGAGTGTTGTAAAATATCTAAAGTATACACTTCTTTTGTCCCATGATTGTTGCCATGACGGTCATGAGACATAACAGTAAATTCATGCCAATTATTCGTCACATGACGCACAATTTTATTTCTTTACGAATATCCATTGAGCGTCCTTGTGTGCCGTGCCGTACAACAAATAAGAAAGCGTACGTAAAAGGCATGCGCCATCCCCCACTATTGGTACAATAGTAAGGTTTATTAATTTCCCATTGGTGTTAACCAATTCTGCTCCGATTTTCAAAAATAGACATAGGCAATCAATTCAAATCAGTCAATTTATAAATGTAAGAAAATTGCGGAAAGCAATTCACACTAAATTAAACTTATAAGACAAACTACTACGTACTTATATAGATATCTATATTAAAACAAAAAGAAAACTATATTATTACACAACAACTCAAACACAGATATTTATACAATTAAAACTAAAAACCTATGTTATACACTAACAAATCAAACACAAAGGATCTTGTTTAATATTATAACAAATGAATGAAAAAATATATTAATTTAATTTCATTTAACTACACTCAAAATATTGTAATGAAATAGTGAAAATGAACTTCCAATCAAATTATATAGAAATCGCAAATATTCGCTAAGTAGGTAATCTAAGAGATTTCCAAGGAATTTTCGAAGGAAAATCAAGGTATAAGTTAAGTATTTTTATCAAATATACAAGAAGGAGAATAAGAGCGAAAAGATAGATCACAGAAAGTTTATTGAATAGCAATAGCACAGATTAAACTTTTACACGGGTTTTTGGTACAGCTAGGCGTCTTATACGAGTATTACATAAATACGTACACTCCGGCGGAAGCCCGAGCGACATGCACTCCGCAGTGAAGTGTTCTATTGACTGGCAGTGCGGCACCGGCGGCTGGGCGGAGAGAGGAGGTGCAGGAGCAGGTAGCGAGGCGACCGGCCGAGTCTATTGTTTAGGCCGGGCCCGGAGTATTGACATCAACTTCGAAGCAAATCACCTTCAAAATAACTTTCTACCCCTTTTTAACCCCGTTAGGAGATGAATTTCAATAAAACACGAAACACGTCTTCCATCAATTCTGTCAAAAAATGTTTATGCAATATTTGAAGTAGATTGGACCAAAATATCACGTTGTCCTATACAAAATTTGCCCCCCTTTGCTCCCTTTTAGGGGTAGAATTTTGGAAAATCCTTTCTTATCGGATGCCTACGTCATACAAATAACACACCCTCCAAGTTTTAGGTCTCTATGATCAGCAGTTTAGGCTGTGCGTTAATCCGTCAGTCAGTCATTCAGGACAAAACATTTTATATGTATAGATATATCATGCAACACAATAAATTAGGCAAACTAAATCGCAGTTTAAAAGTCACTAATAGATAAATGTTTACATTTATTGTACTATGGAGAACTACATAGAGATTAAAAAAATGGCTCCAAAATTATTTCAAGACTTTAATTATTTTAATAATGATTACCAGTTAAACCACTACATCAACCGTGCAATCAAAAACTGCCACTTTCTATGCTATGAAATGTGTATTATTACCACTCCTTGACGCGTCTCTTTGACTGGCAAAGAGTATCAGTCAGCTCTGTCTGCAAATTTTCTCTTGTCATCGAGATAGCAGCGGATTTACAAATTTTGTGTAAACATTTACTGAGCACCCGCGGTCAACATGGCACGTTTCGACGACACCCCGCGGTTGGACGGTTCGAGCCTTTCCGAGTTTACGGAGATATAGGTGTTTATTACATAATACCCCGATAAGCTGGTATAATCCGATTCCAAAAAGATTTTTCGTTCATTAAAAATATATGATATTAGGGTACGAAATTTCATTTTATTTACCATTTATTTTTCTACATCTATAGCTCTACTAATATTATTAAAAGGAAATATTTGATATTTTGTTTGTTTATTTGTAAGAAGTTTAACCCAAAAACTACTAAAGCGATTTTAAAATTATTTCTCTATTAGAAAGCTATATTATCGCCTAGTTACATAGGTTATATTTTATTTAAAAATAGTACTGTTACTAACTTTCTACCCTACTTTTACGCGAGCCAAGCCACACAAGGCAGTCTTTTATAAAATGACAAACATTTTTGGTTACTAATTACTAGTATGCTTTTTAAATATTTACTAGCGGTCACTTAATGGTCAAAATTCGACCATATAATTAATTTAAATTTTATGTTTGATCGTTATTTAGCTTTTATTGTCTATAACTTTACCCTTATAATCACATTTCATTTAGATTTCGCCATGGCTATACAGGTTAATTTACCTATCTTTTTGAAATAAATTATTATTTACATAACTATATTCTTTCATTGACGATATTCCTAAGCTCGCTACTTTGTTTCTTTATTACATATAAATAAGGTGTATGTAACCATAGTTACGAAGGATTGTACGACGTCAGACGAACAATGCCGAAATACTACGAACGTGATTCGACTGCGTGTGTCAAATGCATGGTTGTGTGTGTGTAGTATTTTTTCATTCATTGTATTTCTTATGCATATTTTATATAAATATTAGGATTCGCCACTCCTTCTCCATATAAACTTTAACTGTGCTAAATTTCATGCTCCTCCGTCCGCGCAATTTTCGTAAAAAGGGGTACAAAGATTTTGCTTCACGTATTAATATAGATTATTATAACTGGCTAAGCTATATACTTCTGGTAGGAATTGGTTCACGTTGGTAGTGTTGAATTACATGCATTAATATATGCAAAAATTAATTAATCATTACGTATATTTAACTATTTAGATTAATTGCACCTTAGTAATTGTATACTTTAACATCATACAATATAAATAGTAGTCAAATACTTTACAGTTTGATAAGTTATTAAAGGCATAGCAACACTGCTGTCTGTAACTTCTTGTTGTGAGCTGTAAGTGAACAGACATATAAAACTTCCTTGTGCCAACGTTTAATATAAATAGTTAAAGTGTTTGTACAGTGTGTTATTTAATCCATAACCTCTAGTAGGTAGTGCATCGGGTCGGATCAAACCTATGGTCAAAACATATTGCGATACATTTGTATGACACAGGTAAATCCTCAAATACATGAATGAATAAGTGTTATATTATGTAGATATATTAATATTACTTTGTTTTGCTGCCTCCGTGGTGCAGTGGTAGTGAATGCGACTGTTCATAGAGTTTCGGATTCAAATTTCTAAGTTTATTTTTTATTGTTGTGGTATGCTTCTCCTCATTCGCTGCATACGCTGCGATCAACTCACGGCGCTGCGATGCCCAGGCGGGGCATCCGCCAATGTGTGCAGCGCCGTGTCCACAACAACATAGCGGCAGTTCCCGCAATGATAACATCCGGGCGTCTCCTGCTGGCTTGTGCGACATAGGAACTGGCCAAAACAACCGTGGCCAGTGATTACCTGTGTCAAATATCCTGGGTTCAAATTTCCAGATTGGTTCAAGTGTTGTTAACTTGTTATTTGTTGGAATGTCAAACATAATTGAAACCCATTGTGTCTGGCCACCGGTGTGCCACTGGCACTCAATAGATGAAGATTTTCTATCAAGATATTCTGAGTAGCAGCCAGGCATCTAGAACTATGTCCGATTGACGGAAACAGTATTGCTGTATTATGTGGAATGTAGAATATTGCAGCGAAAGCCCAATGGCAGACCGTTGGACTGCCACGGAGAAGTCTTAAGTACGATCTAGTAGCGCGCGTTTCTAGTTTTCGAAATTATGTGCGTATTATACAGTTAACTATCGTTCGCTTTAAATAGTAAAGAAAAACATATTGAGGGAACCTGCTCTAATAGTTCTCCATAATGTTCACGAAGATATTATGTGAAGTCTGCCAATTCGCACTGGACCAGTGTGGTTGACTATGGATGGTGATCGAAAGGTCGCGGGTTCGAATCCCACCCATTGCACTACTGACGTGAACCCACTCCTAACACAAGCATTAAAGCTTAGCTGCAGGGGTTAACAAGAATATTAGTAATATGAAAACCAAAAAAATAAAAAATAATGTTTTCTCTTTGTAATATTAATATAGAAGTATAGATGTGGAATCGAAAACCAAAGCAGACTAAAATGTTTATGTTATTCACTCTGCTTACTCTTTCAGCGATATCGGCGTGAGAATCTTCGCTACGATGTTGATATAACAACTTTTGATTAAGAATAAACTGCTGCTTATATTCGCCTATACTCGCCTATTTTCTTTTACGGGTTTAAAGAAGTGTTTTCTCAGAACTTAGGCGGGGTTAGGTTCATTCTTGGAACAAGTTACGATACTCTCATAACTTGTTAAGTAGTTTTAAAAGATAAGTAGTTAAAACTTATTTAATAGTATAATGTTTTCATTATAATCTCCGTTTACGAAGATTTTAGATACCTGTTGGAGTTTAATTAGGACTAAATATTGTTACGCTTAAAGCTGAGAAAAATTTTTTAGGCATAGGTACTATTCTGTATGCAATATGTTAATTTTATTAACTAAAGAAAACCTTTAATCTGGTTATACTATAACATATATCCTTACTCCTTATATAATCCCTACTAATATTATAAATGCGAAAGTAACTCTGTCGATCTGTCTGTCTGTTTCCTATTCACGGCTAAACCACTCCACCGATTTGGATGAAATTTAATACAGAGGAGAGTTTAAAACCTTGAAAAGGCCATATACTACTTTTTATACATGTATGTACCACGCGAGCGGACCCGCGCAAAAGCTAATACTAAAAAAGAATAGGTATGCTGACCAAAATTTTTATTTGTAAAACATTAATAATAATAATAATAATAATAATAATATAATAGTAATAAATAAATATATCCAATAACAATAATAAACAGCTAAGTAAAATTAATTTTATGTTCACGTTCTATCCCAGTATGCATTCCCAGAGGCTTCAGTCGAACCTGAATTTAATCGCAGATGATCTGATGTGATGATGAGATATCTAAAAAATAGTTTTACACCTAATGGTCCTAAAAATTGTTATATGATATGTACAGCAGTTACCACTTGCCGTCAGGTAGAACGCTAGCCTGTCTATAATCATAATATTAAGATTATGTATGTATCTTATGTGGAGGCCAGTCAGTGCAGACCGGCGACACTTCGACCCAGTGGGATCTTTTGTGTCGACACTCTCCCAATAACGACTGCCATAGATGTTCATGGCAGCCGGGACCGACGGCTTAACGTGCTCTCCGAGGCACGGAGCAGGCGATAATTGGCAATCAATACGCACATAATTTCGAAAAGTCATATAACTTCCGAAAGTCAGAGGTGATATTAAGATTAACTGATCACAATCTACATTTACGCAAGCGAAACCGCGGGCAAAATGTAGTTAGTATATAATACCGTGACTTATAAATAAATTGCTATCTGAAAAGTAGTAGAGCCCCGCTGATTTCAGTATGAATAGGCCGGCTCGACCGAGGAAGAACTACCCTCTCACAGAATATCGACGTGAAATAGCAGTATTCCTACTGTTGTGTTTCGTTCGGTGAGTGAGAGTGCCGGAAGCCCAATCAACCCTTTTCCCCCTCCCGCTCCTTCTCCTTCCCACTTCCTTTCCTAAAGGGTCGGCAACACGCAAGTGATACTTCTGGTGTTGCAGGCGTCCATAGGCTACGGTAACCACTTACCATTAGGTGGGCCGTATGGTTGTTTGCCACAATAGAAGTAAAAAAAAAACTGTCGTATACAGTCCCGATATCAATAATTAGGATCTCACATTATATTTTTCTATTCCAATTCACTTGGGAATAGTCCAACTCTCGGCTAATTATTGTAGCCAGATTTTTTTAATTAATATTGCAATATATTATTGTTAAGTTATGGTGTACATGCTATCGAAACTCATTATTTCTTAATGGAGAAAGCCGGTGACGTATCTCATGGGGAGACAATTATATTATTTTATATCATAATAATATAGCTGCCTTGATTGCGCAGTGGTAGTGTATTCTCGAGTTCGATTCCCAGGTCAAGAAAAGTGTTTTTGGATTTTCTATCAGGAATTTGTGATACGGAGTCTAATCTTCGTCTCCTCTTACGTTTGACTTAAAAAAAATAGTAAGGTGTGTATTGACACATTTGCCTACTTCTTCGATGTTCATAGGAAAGCTCTTTAATGCGATTGTAGTCATAGATAACATGTTATGCGTTAGGAAACGCTAACGCTTAACAGAGTAACACGACAAAAATAACAATTGCATTCTTATTAATCTATCCATTATACTTTTAAGACAGAGTATTGTTTAGGCATCACTATAAATTTTTAAATTGATTAATTTTTATATAGCCTCTAAATTTCATCACATTTATAAATATATAGTACGGTATTGTCCATGTATGGAGTGAATAGCTCTGAAATCTCTTTATGACGATTCAAGTGCTTGTGTTAGGATAAATGGGACCTACACAGAATGGTTTAGTATCGAAAAAGGTGTTAGACAAGAATGTGTAGCGTCACCCTGACTGTTTAACCTATACATGGACAATTGTTTGAAAGATTTAGAAGATTGTGAATGGGGATTAAGAATGAATGAGTTACTTGTCAAATGTCTTCTAGCCGACGACCAAGTAATACTTGCGTCATCGGCGGAAGAGTTGCAGGCGATGGTAACTATTATGAATGGTGCTTTTGAGAGTAAAGGAATAAAAATAAATGTAAGCAAGACGAAAGTAATGGTATTTGAAAAAGAGGAGTGCTTGACGATATGTAGTATTATGATTGATCGAGAACAAGTCTCCACTTGCTCCTAAGTGAAAGAATTTGTATATTTGGGTACTTTGTTTACAAGGGATGGTACACATGAGGGAGATATTAAGGAGAACGATTGCTGGCAATAAAGTGAATGGCGCTCTACGCGCTTTTATGTAACAGTCGAAATGTATCCGAAAAAGCACGTTTGGCTGTTCATAGAGGACTATTAGTGCATACACTTATGCATGGAAGTGAAATTTGGGTATGGCAAAAGAAGTATGAGAGCAGAATAAATGCTGTAGAAATGAAAGCGCTGAGAAATATATGTGGTGTGACTCTGAAAGATAGAATAAGGAATAGTATGATTAGAGAGAGTTGCGGCATGAAAGTGGATATAGTGTTGAGGACACGGCGCTGCACACTTTGGCGGTTTGCCCCGCCTGGGCATCGCAGCGCCGTGAATTGATCGCGGCAGTCGGATTGGTTGCTCTCTCGCTCCCGGCCGTAGTTCAGTCTATGGTCCGGAGTGAGAGGTCGTGGAACGCCGTCGCCTCCTTCTGTGAGGAAGTCATTTTCATCAAGGAGGCGGCGGAGCGGGAGAGGGAGCGTTTGAACCCTCTCCCCAACCGCAGAGCCGGGCGCCGGAGGGCGCGAGACGACCTCCAGCCACCCTGAGGTTTGACCTGGGGTTGGCGGGCTTTGTGGGCCTGCCCGCCATCCGTTCAGCACCAGGTCCGAGAGGCGGCGTGCGTGTTCCCACGCGCGCCTCTATGTCGAGTCCGTCTCCCCTCTAGGGGGGACAGTAGGGAGTGTAGAAGTGCCAATAGGTTAGGTCTTTCGTGTAGTGGCCTGCCGTTTCATACGGCGGGCCGAAACCTCGGCGGGGTCGCGACCGCATGCGAAAGTGATTCGCGCGGCCCCGTCGATAGTGGTTTTGTCGAGGAACACCGTGGTAGGTTTAGTCGGTATTCCGGGAGGTACTTTAACATCTTTCTTTTACCCCGGCGAGTCCGACATAACCCTTCCGCCCGCCCCCGCGGAGGGGTATGCGTCATGCATTCCGCCAAGTAAAAAAAAAAAAAAAATGAAAGTTAATATAGTGATAAGAATAGAAAAGGGTATGTTAAGCTGGTTTGGGCATGTAGAAAGAATGGACGAGAAAAGACTGACTAAAAAGTTTATAGGGCTAGTGTAAATGGAACAGTGCGACTGTTCCATTTACACTAGCCCTAAGAAGAAGGAAGGAAGAAGAAGGGAAGACTTAAGCGAAAGTTTCTTGATCAGATCGGAGACGTTCTGGATAAAGATCAGGTTAAGAATACCTTAAACCGGCGAGCGTGCATGAGGAATGTTATGAAAGTAAATGAAGCCAGAGAAGTGTGTCAGGATTGTAGCAAATGGAAATCCGTAGTCTCTGCCTACCCCTCTGGAAAACAGGCGTGAATTTATGCATGTATGTACATATGTACCATATCAATGAAAAAAATAATCCCTACGTTTAATATTAATTTTCAGGTATGCAATACACGTTATTTATGGTCCAAATATTATTTCATAAATAAACACAACTTTACTAGGATTAATAATAAATTCGAAATAAATCTATGCATCAGAGCAGAAGCGTGAATACGAGTAAAAAAATGTATTACACGGTACATTTAAGAGGTCGATTGGGTCCTTGCAACTCCTTAAATTAATAGGTTTATGTAATAGCTATTTTATCGTCAACAGCCAATAAGGTTTTCCACACATCGTTGGTTTCTTCATTGGTACAACCAATGGTCTTAGATGGTATTAACTTTATCATCGCCTAGCCAAATAGTCTTATTTTCAAATCTATTCAATTCATATGTTTTAGTTTTGATAACTTCTATTATACTCATATTTTATATCGGTTTAAAGAAATTTATTTTCTTATAAAAACTGTACAGTTCATTTAAAATAAGATATGCATAACAAACTCATTAAAATATAGTATAGCATCTCTAGCGCTTATTACTATTTATTACACATTTATAATATTTTTTAATTAAAATTAGTTAGCCATGTTAAATTACAATTCCGTAATAATAATATGTCATTTAGAGTATTGATGGATTTAATGATTCCCCGTATAATATAATAGATGTCCATAATATAATTAAAATTAAATAACCAATAAGTAAGCAGTTCTTAAATTAGCGTTCTCTCGAAGTGTAACGAGTCACTTACATTGCGCTGAGATATTTTTTTAGTTTATTTTTAAATACATTCATACTGTTACTTTCTTTTATTTCTTTTGGCAGGTTATTATACAGCTGTGCTCCCTCAAATAATATAGTTTTTTTCCCATAGTTAGTGCGTAATGTATTATGTATTTTAAACTATGTTAATAAATGAAATTATTTTTAACTTTTTATACTAATAATATTTAATAAAAGTCCCTTCCGAACATCGGATCCCGAGTTCACTGTAAACTATATTAAATTTATGAACGAGCAACTTCACGCTTTATTAGTTCGTGATTGCTATTTGTTTATTAAGTGAAAATATTCATATATAGGGATATGTTGCCACACTTGTTAATTAAAAATAAAACGGTACCCTTATTTTTAACGGACAACTCCCACATCAGTAGTAATTTCTAAATCACAGACCACTTTACAAACAAGCAATCTCACAATATCATCGTAATATGGATCTAAACTTGTTTCGACTTATGAAAAACGAAAATATTTTGTCCATTGTTCCACTCTCCGTTCGGCTATTGAGAATTACTATTCTTTGAAATTAAACTGCTATATACGGATTTTATCGCGTTGTTTATTTGACACTTTATTACAAAATTTTGGAAATTTTTACACTACTAAGTACTACTATTAAACTTTACTAATTTTTAAGCTAATTAAATTATTATTAAACTATTTAGATTTAATTTATTTTTATTTTTACACTTTCCCCGACGTTTCGGTTGCTTTTCAGCAGCCATGGTCACGGGGAGACTAATAACTCCGTATATAGCAGTTTAATTTCAATGAATAATATTCGCGTAAATAGAAGACAATATTATGTAAATTACTATTCTTGTTTTTTTATACGACTTATTTGGCACACTGGCATGCTAGCTTGTGGTAGTGGATTGTACGTACCGTTGCGCTGCGTATTGTAGGTTCAAATCCCAGATAGGACAATTATGCCTATAGAAATTATGCCTTTGGAATTGGATCTGGCCTTCTATAGAGTCCAAATATGCAATATGCGATGCCTCATCTTGAATTTTGCAAAATTTTATGCAGAACTAATGTTAAGCTTTTTATTAATGCCATCAAGTGCAGTAATAGCCGTTATTTTTTTTTTATGCAACTGAGGTGGCAAACATGTATACGGCCCACCTATAGAAAAGTGGTCACCGTATCCTATGGACGCCTGCAACACCAGAGGCGTCACTTGCGCGTTGCCGACCCTTTAGGAAAGGAAGTGGGAAGGAGAAGGAGCGGGAAGGGGGAAAGAGGGTGATTGGGCCTTCGGCAAAAAGTAAGAGTAAAGTACTTCTCAGTAACAGTGTGGAACAGCCCGGCGTTTAGAACTGTGCTTGATAAACGGCAATAGGTTTGACCCTTATTACGGGGTCCTTAACCCTTAGCTGGTAACATGTAGGTGTAATGCAACTCAGGCAGAAGTCTGCCTGAGTAGTAATTCCGAATTCCATTAAGATTATTACGTGTCTTAAAACATGGATAGATATTGCAGTTCTTATGGCTAAAAACGGACACACACGCAATAATAATAAAACAATCGGACTCAGGTACTAATTCACTGCATAACCGATCCACGATACAGTATGGATAAGTATTTGTCTTGTATCAATGGGTCAATCGTATTACTATACTAAAAATATCCTTCGATGCAATTATGTATATATCTTTAATAATATTCCTTTAGAAAAAGTAATAAATAGATATAAGTGTCACTATTATTATGATTACGTTAACCTTAAAATTTTAAAGCTTATTTATTACGAAACATAATACGTTATGAGGCTATTTCTTTAAAGTACAGCCTTTACTTCTCATATTAAGCAAAAGTGGCATCTGGATCTAATGGATTATATAAGGAGCAAACGACACCCGCGGGAAGTAACATGGTGGCCTATTTGTAAAATGACGTCACGACAAAGTTTGAAGAGTCACGTCGAATTTCGTGACGTCATTGTACTCCAGGCAACACTTACTCTTTTCGTACTTATTTAAAACTTCGTCTTCTTGTCTAGAATACTTAACTACTGCTTTACAACGTACGTTAAGCGATATTGGTCAACAGAACTCGTAGTAGATTTCACAGGGTATCTTACTAAATCATGCTAGCTTAATCAGATTTGCTTTTAATTTTTATATATTGTCTAATCAAGTGTATCAATGCCAGTGAGGTAAAACAAATATGACGCTTATATTTTCGAACTGACGGTATTGTCTGCGCTTAACGCCGTCCGTCACTTACATATATTATTTTCATCCATAGTAGAAGTGCGACGCGCAGTATTTCATATTCTGTGGTAGATACCTATAAAAAAAACAGCCACACGTACATATTGATAAATCAACACATGAACAAATATTTTTTAATTACACCTTCCCATATAGAGGAAGTTAGTACCTAAAATTCTATATAATTTTCTTGAAGACATATGAAGTCTCCTTACTCAGACTTGGTCAGCTGAGGAGACATTTTTATATAAATATGTAATGGTCCATTTAGCTGATATTACCGTTTTTTTTATACCGTACATTCTTGTTTTTAAAGACAACTCCCACACTAGAAATAATTTCTGTTTCGGGGACTTTACAAACATTCAAACAACGAAGACAATTGACCCAAAGAATAATCAGACCCGGAACAACAATTTGTGGATCACACTTTTTTTGTCCTATACGAGGATCGAATTTACAACATTCGCCACTGCCACTAGTTACCATCCGTGCAGTTATATATTTTATCTTAATTAATAATAATAGATATAGGGATATTACTTAGAATATCCGTATATTGCAGACGCCTATACAAATAAATAATTGTACATCCAGTCTTAAAAATCTCTTTTATGCAACAGAAACACAGCTCTGTGGACATCGAACCAAAAAAATATGTGCCTTCAAACAGAAATCATATTTCACCAAAACCGGAGATCAAACAGAAGAGCTGAAGCAGCCACTTAGTATGCACACGTCACTAGACTAACAAGGGTCTTAATTCGTAAGATGTCAAGATGAATAACTGTGTCAGAAACATTTGAACTACTTGAGACGATGATGTATTCGGATTCAAACAACATTCAGATACATAATATTATTTTATAGCTACTAGAAGTATCTTCCTTTATATTGAGTAAGCATACTTAGCTAACTTAACATATGACTAAGTAGGCACGAACATTCATGGATCTTCTTGAGTTTTGGAGCAGATGCTATTATTATGTATCAGTTATGAATCTATACTAGTATAAAAAAGCTGAAGAGTTAAGTCGTTTTTGTTTGAATGTGCTTATCTCTGAAAGTACTAGCTGAATTATTAAGAAATATATTTTTGTTTGGCGCTTAAGAGAGTAAAGGAATGAAAATAAATGTAAGCAAGACGAAAGTAATGGTATTTGAAAAGGAAGAGTGCGTGACGATGTGTAATATTATGATTGATCGAGAACAAGTGGAGCAAGTGAAAGAATTTGTATATTTGGGTACTTTGTTTACAAGGGATGGTACACATGAGGGAGATATTAAGGAGAACGATTGCTGGCAATAATGTGAATGGCGCTCTACGCGCTTTGATGGAACAGTCGAAATGTATCCGAAAAAGCACGTTTGGCTGTTCATAGAGGACTATTAGTGCATACACTTATGCATGGAAGTGAAATTTGGGTATCGCAAAAGAAGTATGAGAGCAGAATAAATGCTGTAAAAATGAAAGCGCTGAGAAATATATGTGGTGTGACTCTGAAAGATAGAATAAGTAATAGTATGATTAGAGAGAGTTGCGGCATGAAAGTGGATATAGTCGGGCACGCCACGATCGTGGCGGTAAGTCCCGTGTTTGAGGAGTGGCTGGAGAGGCGCCATGGCGCCCTCACCTTCCGGCTGACACAGGTAATGACTGGCCACGGTTGTTTTGGCCAGTTCCTGTGTCGTATACGCCGGCAAGAGACGCCCGGTTGTCACCACTGCGGCGACTGCCGCGACGTAGTTGAGGACACGGCGCTGCACACTTTGGCGGTTTGTCCCGCCTGGGCATCGCAGCGCCGTGAGTTGATCGCGGCAGTCGGATTGGTTGCCCTCTCGCTCCCGGCCGTTGTTCAGTCTATGGTCCGGAGTGAGGGGTCGTGGAATGCCGTCGCCTCCTTCTGCGAGGAAGTCATTTCCATCAAGGAGGCGGCGGAGCGGGAGAGGGAGCGTTTGAACCCTCTCCCCAACCGCAGAGCCGGGCGCCGGAGGGCGCGAGACGACCTCCAGCCACCCTGAGGTTTGACCTGGGGGTGGCGGGCTTTGTGGGCCTGCCCGCCATCCGTTCAGCACCAGGTCCGAGAGGCGGCGTGCGTGTTCCCACGCGCGCCTCTATGTCGAGTCCGTCTCCCCTCTAGGGGGGACAGTAGGGAGTGTAGAAGTGCCAATAGGGTAGGTCTTTCGTGTAGTGGCCTGCCGTTTCATACGGCGGGCCAAAACCTCGGCGGGGTCGCGACCGCATGCGAAAGTGATTCGCGCGCCCCGTCGATAGTGGTTTTGTCGAGGAACACCGTGGTAGGTTTAGTCAGTATCCCGGGAGGTACATTTTCTTCTTAACATCTTTCTTTTACCCCGGCGAGTCCGACATAACCCCTCCGCCCGCCCCCGCGGAGGGGTATGCATCAAGCATTCCCCCACGTTAAAAAAAAAAAAAAAAAAAAAAAAAATGAAAGTGGATATAGTGACAAGAATAAAAAAGGGTATGTTAAGCTGGTTTGGACATGTAGAAAGAATGGACGAGAAAAGACTGACTAAAAAGTACCTTCTTAGAACGTCAACGTAGAGACCTCGGCTCCACTTAAGCTGTTACGAGGACGTGATGTGGACGCAGCTCATGGACTACTCGACTGCTTACTATCAAACGGAGTGTAGTCATTTTGACGGGTACCAAGACAACCAAATTATCCTCTTGGTTTTACACGAGTGTCATAACTCGTTGTTTTCTATGGTCACGACTGCTAAATCTGACTACAAAGCGACGCACAGTGTACTAATGGCAATGTATAGTAGCATACAGATCGGAGTGCGGGTCGGATTAGGTAGATACACATGGCCAGCTCAATAAAAAGTGCAAAAATGGACGTATGTGTATAGAGTTTGACTAAAATGGCACCGCTTTTGACTTGCTGGTTCTATATATATCAGATATATATATATAAGATAAGATGGTAAATAATGAAAACATATGCAATCCTAACTAATACAATAAATGCGAATCTAAATTTGTTTGTAACGCCTTTACGCCCTAACTACTGAACCGATTATCACGAAACATGGGATACACGTTATCTAGAATACAAAAAAAGATATAGAGTACCTTTTTCGAGCAATCGAAGCCGCGGCAAAAGTTTGTCATACATAAAAAAGGGCTTCGTATGTGTGTACAAGTGCATATTATTATGTTTATATAATATTTCTTGCATTCTGTATCTACTTATTTTAGACATAAATGTTACAATATGCCTAGCTGTTAATATAAACTTTTCTTGGTACTGTGCAATATTGCCGGCAAACGTGTAAAATTGTGTCTACTTTTTGCTAGCGAAAGGGAAATATCTAACTCATTCGATATGTCACTCTAAATGTGTTCACATAAACTATGTAATCGGTTTTGATTTATCAACTGACGCTTCTATTAACTCGTAAATGTCGTAGGGAGGCGTTATTCTTAGAGAAAGTTAGTCTGCCTCTTCCGCGGTGATAATACCGAGGCGAAACTACATAGCGCTTTATTCCCCCTGAGATCGCTTATGTCAGCGCTCTGAGATCCATTCTTAGTGCCTGCCATCTAAAGTTTATATCTACTTAAAACATTCATTATACTTGCAAGTCGTGTGTTATTATTTAACACTCGCTAAGACCGACCGCGCTTTGGTATGGCTCCGCTAATATTAATTATAAGCAAAGTAATTAGAATATAATTCTAGGAATATTGTCCGTTGCCGTGGGTAATTTTTTATAAAATTATATAAATTACTCTTATTTTAAATGCAACATTGTGAAGTTTTTTTAATTTAAAATAGGTATCAGATAATTTTATTTATTTCTTAGCACCTACTACTATCTTAACAGTCTTGAAATCGATACTTAAGTTTGCTTTAACGGTAAAGGAAAACAACGTGAGGAAACCTACATATTTGAGAGTTCTCCATAATATTCTCGAATGTATGTGAAGTCTGCCAACCCACACTGGGCCAGCGTGATGGACTATGGCCTAATCTTTTTCACACTGAGAAGAGGCCCGTGGCCAGCAGTGGGACAGTTTAATACAGGGCTGATAATATATTATATCTTCTCCCTAGCCTTTATTATTCCCAAGTCACTTGGAGTAGGCTTTTTTAGTCTAACCGAATTTGACTGGATATCAGTTTTTACACGGAGCGACTGCCACCTGACCTCCGCAACCCGAAGGCTAACGATACCCTAAGGCTAGACCAGTGTCAGAATATTATAGGGAGACTTCTCAATAATGACTGCCATAAATGCTCATGGCAGCTGGGACCGACGGCGTAACGTGCTCTCCGAGGCAAGGAGCAGACGTTAATTGTCAATCAATACGCACATAATTTCGGAAAGTCATATAACTTCCGAAAGTCAGAGGTACGCGGGTTCCTCGTTCCACGAGGACGTGGGTTCGTATCCAAGACCCTCTGCATTGCAGTCTCTTGGTCTCCCCACTGAGTATTATATACATAAGTTTAATTATTGCATTTATAGATTAGTACTTATAAATACGTAAAATCTAAGCGTAACGATTGACTGCACGTGTGGTATAGCGGTTAAATCGTTGCCTCGCTCCTTGGCTCGTGATCTGAGTGCCCCCTTAGTTGCATGAAAAATATAATTATTAAATATATATTCAATATTATAGATTCAATTAAATCTAAAGCAAAATCATAGTGATCGTCAAATAAAGTCGTCGTATAAAATTCAAAGAAAACCTAAAACAATATCAAAATTACATTCTATATTTTAAACTTTTCTCATATTTAAAAAGAAAACCAAACCGTTCATTAAAATACGAAAAAGCTTTTGAAACGAACTCTCGATTATAATATTACAAATGTACTCAAAGCCAGCACATCCAAAACTGCTTTAACTTAAAAAAATATTCCACGCAGATAACGTAATAGTAATATTTTATTGAAATGTAAGATCTAGGGAAATAAAAACAAGGTGCTACCGTCTTTGTAATATTTGTAGTTGGAATATAAATCACTCACTCAAATGTTTTAATCTGTCTGTACCACGATTCAATTGTAATGTGTTGTATATTGTGTGGCTTATTATTATATATTTTTTGTAATAAGTCACAATATTATAATTCTTCTTCGCGTATCGTTGGCAAACACTCAAATTATATATTTGCCGCTCAGAAAGCAGCTACGCTAGCTGCGTGGTCAGAGGCAGCCATCAGATCCTCCTGCGTGCAAGTTGTCGGGCATGCAGGGCACGATGTATGGCCCTTTTTACTGTTATGCGTGTTTGTGCCCGCGTGCAGGCCAGGCACGCATGCGTGCTGCCCGCAACCTATCGTATCATACATGTTTTTATTGTCATACGCACCACACGTACCCGGCGTATGGGCGGGTCGCGGGTGGGTCGCACGGATGCGTGCCGTCCATGTGCGTGTGGCAAACCATGGTGGGACATCGTTTGTCTTGCACCGCACGAGCAAGCCAGATCGGTACCGTCTGAGAGTTTCCACCTAAATATGTTTTCTTTGCACCGACCGACCATTATAATTGTAATTAGTATAAAATAATAACTTATATTTACCAAATTACATAAATACATAGACTCATGTCTGTTGGCCGTAAGTAAAAATAGTGCGATCCTGCCTTCCTTGCTTTAATCACTTTAATCATGCATATTCTACGTCTAATCCATAGTGGTAAAATAAAAACATATCTTAATTTATTTTACCACGATGATTAGTCGAGCAGTTAAGGCGTGAATTTGTAATGTTAGGTAGGTAGTATTTATTGCATCTACGTATATCATTAATGCATATATGGTTTCTTGCCTCTATCCCTGAAGGAACAAAGATAACAGAGATAAACCCAAATTTCATCAACTACTGTTTTAGATTCCACGTTATAAGGCGGGACCCTCTTGTGGTATATCAGACAAAGTTCTAGATATCGAGCTGCTACAGAAAATTTCCTGACAGTATAAGCTTATAACACCTTGTCCGAACTTAGACCTTGAGCAGAGTTGACATATACACTACCTTTTTGAATATCAGTCTTTGTTATAGATCTAAATAAAACCCTATTGTACTTTAGCCTACAGCACCCAGTCAAAAATAAAATGTTATTGGCTTTTACGAATTTCTTATTCTTAGCAACGGCACGAAGTTCGCTAATGCGCGGTTGACAGCAATTAGTTCGCATGAGTCCGCCTTCGTCTGTTCCGTGGAGCTTCAAGAATAACAGACGAAATGTGGCTAAATTCCCGAGTACAAGGGATTTATAAAAATTGCAACAACTGCCGCAATGAATACAAAGAATTGTCTTAAAATTCACGGGTAACACATTTTTTGTTCTGTGTGGAAGAAATTCACAATACTCAGTGACGAGGTGACCGCTAAACCGTTGTATCATTGTGCTGTTGTAAAAGTTATTGATAATAATAATAATAATAAATTTTTATTCAATAAATGAAAGTCTTTACAAAACACATTACAGGCTACTTATTATATTAAATTCACATTAAAACTATATTAAATCTAAAGGAAAACATTTACAACTTAAATATTGAGCACAAAAAGATTTGTTTATGAAGCCTGTTTTTACATTGTATTACCTGAACTAGGTCAAAAACCTGTGCTTCAGGCTGTTTCTAATATTACATTATCATTCTACTGTTAATAAAGTCTTTATTTTATTAACAGTGTTGTTGTCATGTTTTTGTAGACCCTTGTCTACAAAAAATATTCATACATGTACTGCAAACATAATATATAGTTAAGTATACAATTATATATATATAAATAGTTTTAAACAATAACAATTATAAATGAGTAATTGCTTAAAAAATAACAAATTATTTTACAACTACTAGCAATTTCTTTGTATCTGAATACGTAAGCGTTTTTAGGTACTTTGTTAAAACTATGTGACATTCATTATGATTAATGCTTTATATATCTAATAACTTATTTAGTTTATTGTACAAAAAGGCCCTAAGAATAAGAAAAATGTCTTCATGTAAGCATGCTTAGTTTGGTAACTTTCACATACTCTTTCCTTCTTTTGTTCGTAGGTAAAAATAGTAGTAGCGTATGTTGTTTAAGGACAGTGTGCAAGATAAATAGTGGACGGACAGTTAAAATGTTAGTGGATTGGTATAGTTTATAGATAGGAAAGATGAAATGGCGGAATATGGCTACCTTTAAGATAGCTCTTTGCGCACGTTCTAATGGCAATAAAATTGATATATACTTACCAGTCTATTTATATATATATAAAACTCTTCCGTTACTGAGTGACTGACAGACAACGCACAGCCGAAACTACTGAACGCAAGAAGCTGAAATTTGACATGTATGTTCCTTGGAGAGTGTAGGGGAGCACTAAGAGAGGATTTTTGGAAATTCCACCCCGAAGGGGGTGAAAGGGGTGAAACCCGATATTCACACGGGAACGGGACTTACGCGGATGAAACCGCGGGAAAACTACTAGTATTGATATATTTAGCAATATAGCAGTAACTTGTATACCATTCTAATACCAAATATCACTACATCACTACATATTATAGGTATTTCAACTGTAGTATCACAATATATTTATTTTTATATACATAATGCACGTCCGTCAAAATATACATCTATACATAAAAAATAGTGACATACTTATGTATGTCATTATTTTTTATGATGATGTTATCATCAATACTAGAAATAAATTTAAATTATATGTTCCATTCTACCGTCTACACAAAGTTCATGGTTCCTTCATGGGTCTTGGTATACGTTTTTATAATAAAATTCCGACTCATATTCTAGAATTACCAGATAATACATTTAAAGTTAAAATTAAAACTTGCTTAATTTCTAAAGCATATTATAATACAGATGATTATTTGAATGACAAACATCCATGGCACTAATATTTGCATCAGATCACAGGACGTTAAATGACAAATACTAACACTTATCTTTTTAATATATTTTTTTGTAATGTTACAGGTGTAACATTACAAAAAATTATTATTAACTAGCTTATACAAGGTTGTTTAAGCTAGAATTTACATTGTTGTTACACTCAGTCGTATTTTAATCAAGAAGAATGTGCAATGAAGACAACTCGTTATCATGGATAGTTCGTAAAGTTCTCTTTTTGAGCCTTATTCTGAGTTCACATACCAAGGACCGTCATGCTCACTCAAATATCATTGCTTGTGGTTGCGTCATGGACCGGGTCGTTCCCTTCCCTTCAATATGGCGAAGGGGGCGATGGCTGGCCCATGCGTCGTACTCGTGAACGGGTGCTACTTGTGGTGACTGGTCGACCTTGGTTTCGTGGAATTCGATAATTTACTTACTACATTTTTATTTAAACAGTTAGATTAAACTACGGACTACAATCATGCCTTGTCTTGATTATTTATGTCGGGTGTTACATGTGGTGACTGGTCGACCTTGGTTTCGTGGAATTCGATAATTTACTTACTACATTTTTATTTAAATAGTTAGATTAAACTACGGACTACAATCATGCCTTGTCTTGATTATTTATGTCGGGTGCTACTTGTGGTGACTGGTCGACCTTGGTTTCGTGGAATTCGATAATTTACTTACTACATTTTTATTTAAACAGTTAGATTAAACTACGGACTACAATCATGCCTTGTCTTGATTATTTATGTCGGGTGTTACATGTGGTGACTGGTCGACCTTGGTTTCGTGGAATTCGATAATTTACTTACTACATTTTTATTTAAATAGTTAGATTAAACTACGGACTACAATCATGCCTTGTCTTGATTATTTATGTACATGTAAGAGCAGCGATAGCTCAGTGGGGAGACCAACAGACTGCAATGCAGAGGGTCTCGGGTTCGAACCCACGTCGTGCACCTCTGACTTTCGGAAGTTATATGACTTTTCGAAATTATGTGCGTATTGATTGACAATTATCGCTTGCTCCGTGCCTCGGAGAGCACGTTAAGCCATCGGTCCCGGCTGCCATTAACATATACGACAGTCGTTATTGGGAGAGTGCCGACACAAAAGATCCCACTGGGTCGAAGTGTCGCCGGTCTGCACTGACTGGCCCCACATAAAATACAAGTGGGTGCTCCTATTTACCATACTGCTGCTTTAGAGGCTACTATAAAATTTTATTAAATGCTTGAGTATATTCAGTTGTCGTTCATGGAAAAATGGTTGCAGCACCTTACAGCTGTTATGAATTGTAAACGAAAAACTTGGCGATTAAAAAGAGTGGCCATGAGTTTCTTGCCCTGTCTTCTCATAAGCCCCACACCCTTGCTTTGCTGAACGTGGCAGTGAATGTAAATTCACAGAAAAAATTTAGAGTAACTTTGACTTTTGTGTTACCTTGTAACCTAACTTGAATATATTTATTTTGTATTTTTGAATTTTGTATTTTATTATAAAACAAAGTCCTCCGCCACATCTGTCTATCTGTCCACGATAAACTCAAAAACTACTGAACGGATTTTCATGCTATTTTTACCAATAGACAGAGTGATTCATGTGGTTTAGGTGTATAATTTGTTTAGGTTTTGTACTACCAAACCCGTAAGAAGCCGGGGCGAGTCGCAGGTAAATATACAAATTAATCCCGAAAAAAAAAACAACGATTTAACTAATTATTACATGCATCTTGTTTGAATATTGCAGTAACCATTGTGTAAAGGAAATCACTGCCTGTCCGCTTTGATTTATACCAAACCAAATAAATCTTTTATTTTTTTTATTTTTTACACAACTAAGGTCGGCAATCAAGCGTACGGCCCACCTGATGGTTAGTGGTCACCGTAGCCTATGGACGCCTGCAACACCAGAGGCATCACTTGCGCGTTGCCGACCCTTTAGGAAAGGAAGTCGGAAGGAGAAGGAGCGGATATGGAGGAAAGGGGGTGATTGGGCCTCCGGCACTCTCACTCACCGAACGAAACACAACAGTAGGAATACTGCTATTTCACGTCGATATTCTGTGAGAGGGTACTACTTTTCCGGTCGAGCCGGCCCATTCATGCAGAAATCAGCAAGGCTCTACTACTCAAGAATTATTTCAGACTTATTTATTCATAGGACTGTTTTCTCTTTTATTCGTTAGGTCTGCAAGACTTTTATCATTTATTGCTTTGTATTTTTAGTTTTATATCCATACATTTTGCCACTCTTGTTTCGCAGTGGAGTATGGATTAGCTCTTGCTATGATTCTGGCACATCATCTCTTATCGCATCTGTCTTTTTATTATATTATTTTGAATTTGGTGTTTTTTACGTTCATAGGTTATTATAAATATAACCGAAGTGCATCATTACCCAAATATATGATTGTTAACTTAGTGGCCCGAAAATAAAAGCAGTAATTTTTGTTTCAAAAACGCTAAAGTAAATATTGGAAAGTAGAAAACGACTCTTTTAAATAAACTCTTGGCGCTTATAAAGCCATTTATTAAAATCTCTCTCAGAATTGCTAAGCGCTCGGTTAATACACGGGGTGGACAATTTTCTGGGCCAGGTGCTATGAATTTTGATTTATGATAATCTAAATTTGATCCAGTTAAAATCCTTTATTCGTTTATATCGAAGCATTTTTTTTTATTTTTAAAATAGAATTAGTTTTAGAATATTAAAGAGCACTCAAACCTTTTATTTTAATATTTAATGTGAAAAAGTATTGTTAAAAATATTTTGTTATGAAGCGATTTAAATAAACGCAACATATAAACTTGGCTCGCAGAAAGGTTCTGGAGAAGCGGTCACACACCGGAAGACGCAGTAGAGATAGGCTTCCACAAGGTGGACCGATGACCTTATAAGCGTCGTAAGCAGTGGTAGGACACGGGCGGCCGAAGATCGATCTGAATAGGTTTCCTTTGGGGGCAGCGTAAGTCCAGCAGCAGTGGACGTCTTTTGGCTAAGATGATGTTATTCTCGCTTGTATATATAAATAATTAAACAGACGTGAAGACCTTAATATACCGTCCTTTTATTGAACTTATGAATAGTAACCTAACTTTACCGATAGACAGTTATCGCAAACAAAAACGTATGCGATCAACAGTTCAGTTTTATGTAATATACGAATTTACATGATTTAGCATGATTTCTATACATGCCATCGAGCTTAGAATTTATAATATTTATGCTGTAATATAAATTATTTGCTTCACCATTCGTTTGCAATCTCTTCGTTTCTCAAAATGATGAGAGAAAAATAAAATTTATAATCTACAGCTTCATACTTTAATACTTTCTAAATAGATTAATATTTTAGAGAAAACCATAGTAAAATTATCCAAAACCTGAGCATATATGGGGAATGTGAATGATCGGATGATAAGATTAATCGATACATTTCTTTTCCTTATAATAATGTTACTTTTATATAAAGCTACACGCTAGCGAGATAGCCAATTCAAAGGCATGCCGTAACTCCATCAGCTGCGCTTAATCTAGGCATGCTGCGAGCCTCTAGCCACGTGAAATAGGATACCGTTGTTCTTGTTTGATTTACTAACAAACAACGTCTGCTGTCAATCAAAATATTCCAGTGTTATCTGCTGCCATGAATATTATGACGTCAAAGGAATCAGATTCGATTTGGAATTCATGTTCCTTGAGGAAGAAAGACATCAATGTAGTTAGGTATGGAAAGGAAAATAACGAATTCGGTAATTGTATTTACTTGCTAGCTGTCATTTGTAGCTTTGCCCGCACATATTTGGTATAATGTCTAATATAATATAATACATACATAAACCCACATCTAACCACGCAGAAATTATGGCTTTCTACGATTCTTGCTTCATTAACTTTCATCAAATCATTATTTATGCCATATGTCGTCTGTTATAGAAAGTCTGTACAGTAATAAATCTGCTGCAATCTGCAAGATTATAATGCCAAGATAGTATCTAGGTATTATTGTTCAACTGTTTTGTGTGAAACTAAAACTAAGCCGGCATTTAGTAGTAGTCTGCTAATTGCCGGTTTAGATTTAGGTCCACTTAATATTACTTCTGTTTTCAGCTTACTACCGTTTTCTTTGCACTTCTCCTTGTTTTACATTTCGACTTTAGAAATATCGCATTCCAAAATTACCTGCTATCCATTCTTTGTTGAATTTTGTTATACCATTTTAATTCAGTGCAAATAATTTAATTGGAAAACGTAAATTAAATACTGGCTTTGAAAATTTCTCGTCAAAAACATTAAGCTCAAAAAAATCTTCTTTAAAGATAATATTTTCATAATTATTTATATTCATCTACCAAAAACAAGCTGGGAAGCTTCGTGGCATAGAAAAGTGGGACTTTACTCCAAATTCTCGGATTATAAATGTTGTATTACTAAAGATGGGAAGAAAACACGAATGTCGAACCTTTATTAGTTCCCTAAAACACTTTTTGATGCCAAAATAGATTAGGGCCCCTTCTTCACAGATAGAGATCGGGTTGTTTTCCGAAGAGAAAATTTAAATAACGACGCAATTTTACTTGAGAAGCGAAGAACTTACATTAAAATTATGTAGATTGAAGTATATTTCTTTCTTTAACGACCTATTAATGTGTCGTTTTAAGTCCACGGCTCTTTTGAAGCACCAGAGGGATTAACGCAGATTTTATGTTATACTACTTTCCTTTAAGGTGTGCCGCCATGATACCTGGTTCGTTTTATTATATAGCTTTCGAGAAGTAAATTGTATGCATACATTGTATCCGAACGCCTTTAGAAAATGAACTCAACTTTATAAAAGGCGTTTCTATAAAACTTGTTGTTTCTGTGATGAGTATAATATTCTGATTTAGTAACTGTTATGCGGGTAGCTCAAGCAGGTTTTTGGGAAAATCAAAAACACACTAGTGATGTGATTCCTAAGTAATATAGAAACATTAGTATATTAACCAAGTTTATGTTTCCGGACAGTCGTGTATAATATTTGAATGTTTTAAGGGGCTCTACATAACAATATTTACTTTTCAGTGAGTTGTCTCTCTGACTCTCGTAATAAATAACAATTATAATAATATCAGCCATGTATTAAACTGTCCCACTACTGGGACAGTGTCTCTTCTCAGTGTGGGAAGGGTTAGGCCATAGTCCACCACGCTGGCCCAGTGCGGGTTGGCAGACTTTACATATTTTCGAGAACATTATGGAGAACTCTTAGACATGCAGGTTTCCTCACGATGTTTTTCTTCACCGTTAAAGCGAAGGATAATTATCTATTTATTATAACTTCGAAAAGCCAGAGATGCGCGCTTTGGGATTAAACTCGAGACCTCTTCGAAGGAGTCCAACTGTTTTCCTCTAGGCTATCGCTGATATATGTAAATAACATTGCAGTTATAGAAATCATCAAACTTTTGTATTCATGCAGAAAAAGAGAGAAACGCATTTTAGAATCATTGACTGTTTTCGTTTGCAATTTTATTATAATGTTCACATAACATCTTTCATCCTCATACATACACATACCATCGATAAGGCAACGATCTAAAGAAATTAAATAGTACAACTGAGTGGAAGACTTAAACAATTTTTCTTCCAAACTGAATGATGTTTCACGAAGTCGTATCTTAAAATAAATTGTGTGCGTCACTCTGAAGTCTAAACACGAAACTCAGGACCTCTTGCAAACATTGCCCGCGGTTTTATTTCCCGCCATTTTGATGACGCAATAGAGCGCAGTGAATGTTAAACAACATGCTCGTTTTATAGTTCTTGGTGACAACATGGTAAAATTGTAGTTTTAGTATGGCAACACCGACAATGATGACCCCTTTTGGAGTTATGATTCGAGATGGGTTATAACTACAATGCTAGATATATTTGTATTTGTGTGTTTATGTGGGAAAGTGTCAATAAAATCTGCGTGGAATTGGACTCTTTTGATGTGATATGGAAACCCTCTGGATGGAAAGACTCTGCAGAATATCTACTCTGCATTGCGTATCGACAAACACATACATAATATTAAGCTTGTTTATACATCGTCGCTTTGCTAGGCAGGCTTTGGAGAATGTGACAGCTGACGTTGGTTTGGATCATTCTTCGCTAAGCTGGCCAAGTGCACATTGTATGCCCTCTATTAAATTTTTGTATTAGATATTACGCTAATCACGTATCCGCATGATCTTTTTCTTTACTGTTGAACGTGAAACTAAACTTTTTAAAACGTCAAGTCGGCTGCTCCGTTAGAACCGTGGTATATGTACTTATGTTTCTGTGCGGTCTTTGATTTCTAAATCGGTTAGACTTTTATTTTCAGTAGTATAGTATAGTAGTAAGTAGTCTAGTAATGTGTTAAAATGCAAAATTCCACTAGACAACAATAGGCTTGCACCTTGCTGAGACCTACATACATAGGTGAAATTCGGATGCAATACACATATAGCCTCCGCCTTCGTGGATATATTGCTTTGTGACTATCTTATGTTCATCGTTAACTGCCTCCGTGGCGCAGCGGTAGTGAATGCGACTGCTGTGCATGAGGTCTCGGGTCCGAATCCCGGGTCGGGCCACCAAAGGCCACCGAGTTGTTGGGTTTTCTGATAAGAATTCTCAATAACAGCACGGAGTTAGGAAGTTGGCGGTGTTGGACACCCCCGTGCCTCGGAAAGCACGTAAAGCGTGGTGCTGCGCCTGATCTCTCACCGGTCGTGTCGGACTACCGTCCCATCGGATCATAAGAGTTATGGAACAGAGAGTGCACTTGTGTTTGCGCACACGCTTGTGCACTATAATATCTCCTGCGCAGATGGCCAGTCTCCGTTAAGATTGGCCGCCGTGACCGAAATCGGTCTTGAGGACATTATTATGTTCATCGCATACAGAGGTCATAGATTTGAACCCGAGTCCTCGATATGGGCAGTTCAATGGTCTCCCCTACAGTAACATTAATAATATAACAAGCCTCCTTACTAGCTTTTGCTGCTGACGCTGACAGATTGAGTAGATCTTAATTAATCTTCAGCTTGAGGACAAAAGAGAATTACTGGACGATAGAAAAATGCGTTCCTGTTTCACTTGTCATTTCCTCGTGGTAATTGATTTTCTATATTATATATAAATTACGTTTTAATAAAAGAAAGATATATATGTTATATAGCAGCGATAGCTTAGTGGGAAACCGATGGATTACCACGTGGAGTTCATGAGTTCGATCCTAGCACACGCTTCTCTGACTTTTTGAAGTTATGTGCGTATTGATAGTTATTTATCGCTTTCTTTAACGGTGAAGGAAAACTTAGTAAGGAAACCTGCACGTTTAAAAGTTCACGGTAATGTTCTCGAAGCTATGCGAAGTCTGCCAACCCGCATTAGGCCAGCGTGGTCGACTATAGTCTAACTCGTCCCATACTGAGAAGAGTGGTGGGACAGACTAATTCAGGGCTGATATTATATATAATATTGTCTTCTATTTACGCGAATATTATTCATTGAAATTAAACTGCTATATACGGATTTTATCGCGTTGTTTATTTGACACTTTATTACAAAATTTTGAAAATTATTTCACTACTACTACTATTAAACTTTACTAATTTTTAAGCTCATTAAATTATTATTAAACTATTTAGATTTAATTTATTTTTACTTTTACACTTTCCCCGACGTTTCGGTTGCTTTTCAGCAGCCATGGTCACGGGGAGACATTATAGAGATATGAGAGATATTATATATATTTTATTTTTTCAACCAGCTTTTCCCGCAACTTGACTTGAAAGTAGGTACCTACCTACCTAAATATTTCTTTCGTTGCATATACGAAGAAACTGATCTATACACATAATACTCGTAGCGCAGCGGTAGTGAACGCGACTGCTGTGCATGAAGTCTCGGGTTCGAATCCCGGGTCGGCCCGACAAAAACATATTGGGTTTTACTGTAAAGAAATTTCAATACGAGCCCGGAGTTAGAAAGTTGGCGGTGTTAGACATCCCCGTGCCTCAGAAAGCACGTAAAGCCGTTGGTTCTGCGTCTTATCTCTCTCCGGTCGTGTCGGATTATCCGTCCCATCGGATCATGAGGGTTAGGGAACAGAGAGTGCACTTGTGTTTGCGCACATACTTGTGCACTATAATATCTCCTGCGCAGATGGCCAATCTCCGTTAAGATTGGCCGCTGTTACCGAAATTTGGTCGGGAGGACATTATTACTCGACTTCTAGGCTTCCTGAAATATAATTGGGAAAACCGCATGTAATGCGCGAACAAAGATACAGATACACAAACAAAACATTAAAATTATTTATTTATTGTTTTGGTTTTGCTATTACTCTAACAAAGACCCCTCATTTTCACGAACTTTTTTCATATAGGTATCTCGTATGTACAGACGTTGACCAGTTATCTTTTATTATAATAATATGTATAATATGACTGAAGCTGAAATAGATGCAAGAGATTATGATTAAAAAGTAATGAATGCGACTACTGTTCATTAGTTGGATTTTATTCCCGGTCAAAGTTTTATTGTGATTCTCGGTAGCAGTGTGAAGTCTAGAACTATGTCTGGTTACCGGCAATACCTAGGGTAGCTTACGTGAAAACTGGATGTAATATTATATCTCTGCATTGACCTTCGCGTAAATACTGTATATAAAAAGCCAGCCACAGTTGAGCGCCAGCCTGCTATACTGCCTTATGTACGGGGTGTCACTGACAAGATTGGCTACATCTTGAAGCGAGCTTCAATCAACACATACTTCAAGCCGCCAACGAAGATAAGTCAATTTTTACCATCCGTTAAGTGCCAACTACCTTTACAAGATGCAGGGGACTATAAAATAGATTGTGACTGCGGACTCTCATACATTGGTCAAACCAAGAGAAGCATAGGCACCCGCATAAAAGAACACATAGCTGATGTAAAACACCAACGCTCGTTGAAGTCTGCTGTGTGTGAACATGTGCAACAGGGGACCAACCACTACCTGAGATTTGACAAACCACAGATTCTCGCTAAAGAACACCGATTCCTACCAAGGATGCTTCGCGAGGTTATTGAAATACAAAAACATCCTAATTTTAATAGAGTAGATGGTTGGAATGTACCACCAGCTTGGGATCCAGTAATTCAAATAGTCAAACCCAAGAAGAAGCAAACCACAGCTAGACTTCATGATACTTTGAGCTTATTCTCCGTAAATAGAAACACCAATGATTAAATTATGTTCGGGTACTTTGAAATAACTACACTGGAACATTGAGACAACTACCATCTTAGTCTCCCCGTGACCATGGCTGCTGAAAAGTAACCGAAACGTCGGGGAAAGTGTAAAATTAAATTAAATCTAAATAGGTTTAATAATAATTCAATTAGCTTAAAAATTAGTAAAGTTTAATAGTAGTAGTAGTGTTACAGTTTTTCAAAATTATGTAATAAAGTGTCAAATAAACAACGCGATCAAATCCGTATATAGTAGTTTAATTTCAATTAATAATATTCGCGTAAACAGAAAACAAATGTAGGTATTTTACGTGATTGAGCTACAAAGTCAGATTATTTTACCATACCATACCGTACCATAATGTCGTAGTGATGACGTACTGATTAAGGTGGTCGTCTTGACACTACATCCATGCCAAGTATTGTGGGTTCGAATCCCACACGGGACAAAACATTGTGTGATCCACAAATGATTTTGCCCAGTCTTGCTCTTATTTGTGTCTGTTGTTTGAATGTTTACATAAGCAGCGATAGCTCACTGGGTTGACCGACAGACTGTAATGCAGAGGGTCTCGGGTTCGAACCCACGTCGCGCACCTCTGACTTTCGGAAATTATATGACTTTTCGAAATTATGTGCGTATTGATTGACAATTATCGCCTGCTCCGTGCCTTGGAGAGCACGTTAAGCTATCGGTCCCACCTACCATGAACATTTATGGCAGTCATTATTGAGAAGTCTCCCTATAATATCCTGACACTGGTCTAGCCTTAGGGTAACGTTAGCCTTCGGGTTGCGGAGGTCAGGTGGCAGCCGCTCCGTGTAAAAACTGATATCAGTCAAATCCGGTTAGTTAGACCAGAAAAAGCCGACTCCGATTGACTTGGGAATAATAAAGGTTAGAGAGAAGAAGTTTGAATGTTTACATAGAAATGATTTCTAGTGCAGAAAAAGAAAGAATAATGGAATGAGAAATTGTTTGTTTGGAAATCATCATGAATTTTCGCATACACGATGTCAGGAAAGGAATTTGAATTCTCAAGGACATAGGGTGGTACCTTATATCCAGACAAACCAAGCCGGGAGCAAGAACTTGTACAAAATAAAAGCATGTTATATTTAGTTAGCTCCTTATAACTCAGAAATCTGTTCAAATACAAATTGTTCGACAAGAACTGACTTAGCGTCCTTGAATCTAATATAAAATCCATTGTGGCTCAGATAAAGATACAGGTCTAGACAAGATTGTAACCTTGGCACTGTGACAGCTTCTGTCTTAGTACTAACTATTGGCTGTTTTACATTTTATATTCTTTGATAGTTTATAGTATAATGTGCGTAGCTTTTTACTTATAGTAATTATTTCACTTTAGTTAATTAGTCTAGCACGTATATATAGATTTATATTACGTATATTATATAATAAAATTAAAATGAATTGTCGTTTCGAAAATGTGGAATTAAAGTAAAAATAATGCTTCTATTAGGCGACTTAGAGTTATTCTGTGTCTATATCTATGTATCTATATCCATGCTTTATATCTTGTATATACCTACTTCTTTCCAAAAGGCCATTTTGACTCAAATTCTTCTTACTATTATATCCACTGAACATTTAAGATAACATTTTCTATAAATATATAGATAGTTTCAAGTATGTTTAATTAATAATAATAATAATAATAATAAATAATAATATAATATTCTACCACATACACACAACACCATCTAGCCCAAACTAAGCAGAACTTGTACTATGGGTTCTAGACGATGGATAAACATACATAGATACCATTTTTTTTTGTAAATACATAGGTACATATTGTACATAGAAACACCCAGACCAAGACAAACATCCATGTTCATGCACACAAATGTTTGACTTGTGCGGGAATCGAACCCGCGACCTCAGGCGTGGCAGTCAGTTACACTAACCACTACGCCATCGAGGCCGACGATATATCAAATACGCATAAAACTAAACTAAACTAGCAGCAATATAGTCATAAAAATACGCTCAAATGAGCACTTTTATAATAAAAACGTTCAGTACATTTTCAATTGACATTTACTGAAGTTACGTATTTATAACAAAATAAATAAACTGTAGTTTAATCAATCCTTCATTTCAATAAATGTATTCGTAATTACACATATAGGGATACGAGAAACTGAAAATATTTTATTAATATTATGTAACCAATACTCGCAATGTGATAGGTACATAAAGAGAGAGTAGGACCGCACATTATTAATTAATATCGGAACGTACGATGCGGCGACAGCTATCGCCACCTGTCGCGCAAAGCGGGAATTACTGGTGCAAATGTTCTCGACGCTTCCCCTATTTCCGCAAAGAGCTTCAATATTATATCAGTATTTCCATTGACTGTCATGTTTGAGTTTATGAATCGATGAGAGTTTCTAGGATAATAATATATCCTATGACGTGATATGAGACAGTAAGCATCTCTTTGAGAGACTTTTCGATTGAATGGTTTCATATAAGTTGAGACATGTAACTTTATGGATAAACGGTGCAGTTTCTATGCAGTATTACTTATACTGCAGTACTTTGACTGTTACACCATAATATTGTTTTACGCTTATACGAATGCTACACATTGAAATTAAATGTCGATTGCTGGTATGCCAGAAATAAATTAAAAAACTATTGTGTCTGGCCGTTGGCGGGCTAGTCAAAAAGTTAAACCACTTTATATGAATTTTCTGCCGGTTTGTTTTAATTACAACTTTTAACCATTGTTTTAAATTTATTTATATATACAATTTTCTCGGCGTTTTGATTGCTTTTTAGCAGCCATAGACGCTCATAGCCAGTTGCACTCACTGATCGGTAAACGATTAGCGAGGTTAGGCAATGTTGGGTGCTGTCAGTCAATAGATGGGTGACCGCTTCGTGGTATTTCATCTGAGCATCTCTGTGCTTCGAAGGGCACGTAAAAAGTTGGTCCCGGTTGTTGTCAAATTGACAGCAATCGTTAAGCCATGTCAGAGGCCTACGGGCGGCTTGAACAACTTTTGACAACAGGTTGGCCACTAACTACACGAAAAGAAAGAAGAAAGAAAGAAGCAGCCATGGTCATGTAGAGTTAGTCTGGTGGTTTCTGTCTTAATCGTTAAGTTTGAAGTTAATTCTTGTTCGGGTACTTTTAAACTACTTCATACTCAAGGTTAAACTCTAGGCTTTAAATAGTAAATAAACTAGATCGCGATTACATCCATATTAAATTCCAAATTTATTTGCAGCGATAGCTTAGTGGTATACCGTTGGACTGCCACGCAGAAGTCTCGAGTTCGATCCCAAGGCGCGCATCTCTGACTTTTCGAAGTTATGTGCGTATTAAATAGTTAATTATCGCTTACTTTAACGGTGACGGAATACATCGTGAGGAAACCTGCATGTCTAAGAGTTCTCAATAATGTTCTCAAAGATATGTGAAGTCTGCCAACCCGCACTGGGCCAGCATGGTGGACTATGGCCTAACCCTTCTCACACTGAGAAGAGGCCTGTGCCCAGCAGTGGGACAGTTTAATACAGGGCTGAAATTATTATATATAAATTCCAAATTAAACATTTCAATGTTACAGAGTGACCATGGCTGCTGAAAAGTAACCGAAACGTCGGGTGTTGATAGAAACAGTTTTAAAAGTAATGTTCTAACGTTATCCGCGATTAAATCTGTTTATATAGTAGTAGTAGTCTTATTTATATGGCAGTGTTAAAAGACCAGAATTTTAGTCATTTGCATTTTTATCAGCGATACAGCAAGATCTCATTTTGCTCGCGGCTTCCCCTCGCGTGTATGTAATTAAGGTAAAATTAGTAACAGTACTTTTTCTGGATCTAAATGAAAGGTACTCTATGTCCGTTCTGTATATATGATGATTGGTCGAGTAGTTAAGTCGTGAAAGCGTAACAAACAAGCAATCAGACAAACAAACTCACATTCGCATTAATAAAATTAAGATTTGTCGACAAACTGGAAATTATAAACACCAAAACGCATTTCCCTTAAATAAACCAACAGTTTTACGACTATAGTTGTCTAGTAAGATTTGCGTTCGAAATAAAAAATACTGGATCGCACATTGCATATTCAAAGAAATCCTTAGTAAAAATGTTCTTTCGCGGTAATTTCCCGAAATAAGAACCAGAATTTTGCAAAGCTTTATTCATGAAAATTGCTCATACCAGAGTTTGAAACCACATGATTGACGTGTTTGAAACCACGTGAGTGACGCAACACTGTTTGAGAAGAGCCTGGTATCCATGTTTACATTTCTTATACAAATAAACTATAGGATTATACCAAGTAAACAAACCGCCGTGGTTGCTTGTATAACTACATGGCTGTAGGAAGAAACTAGATATTAACACGTTCTCTGAACTCTAACCGAAGTTTGCCTGTCGCGATGTCCGGCGCTTGTGTAAAATTATTTTATTTAATACCTATTGTCTTACGTTTACGCGAATGTTATACATTGAAATTAAATGACTTTATACGTATTGTATCGAATTGTTTATTTTTAAAAACACTATTATTACATAATTTTGAACGCGTTAAACTTGACTACTATCAAAATTATTGATCGATTTCGATTTAGGTTTGCATTTACCCTTGATTGATTTATCATTATTAAGAGTGGGTTACTAACAATTAACTTATTGAGTACCAGAGGTTTTAACACAGACAAAAAATATTAGTATGGCTAAAGAATAATATATATATAAATATAATCATCTGTTTTGTTTGCTTTCCAGCAGCCATGGTCATGGGGAGACTTTATTGTCATTAGATGGATTACTGGCAAAATGTTTTAACGGTGATTTGATTGTAGATTTATGCTAAAGAATTAAGTTATTGAATGTGGTCTGTACCATATTCATGGCGAATATTATATCATTATTCTTTTAAAATAAATTCGACTACATAAGTCGATAAATATTCGCTAGATTTTGCATTGCTTTATCATACACAATAATGGTAATTCCTCATATTTTACTGTAGTAACGCTTCAATTATTTTAATAACAATTCATGACTACAAAAACTGTATGTGTAGGTAAATATTTATATATAGAATACTTATGTCGCTGAATGTATATTATGTATCTTATGTGGGGGCCAGTCAGTGCAGACCGGCGACGCTTCGACCCAGTGGGATCTTTTGTGTCGACACTCTCCCAATAACGACTGCCATAGATGTTCATGGCAGCCGGGACCGACGGCTTAACATGCTCTCCGAGGCACGGAGCAGGCGATAATTGTCAATCAATAGGCAAATAATTTTGAAAAATCATATAACTTCCGAAAGTCAGAGGTACGCGACGTGTTTTCGAACCCGAGACCCTCTGCATTGCAGTCTGTTGGTCTCCCCACTGAGCTATCGCTGCTCGAATGTATATTAAATGGTAACATCAAGTAGCAGACCGACATATTTGCTTAAAACAGACGCGAGAATAATAGAAGGCATGCAAATAATAAAAAAATGTTAAATCCTTTACAATTTAAAACATCATTTTTATTATATAGGATTATCAGATCTATATAGCCTGCCTTAGTAACAAATTTTCTTATATAATCAATGTGTTTAAAATGACTCCAGATATGAAGACTTTATAAATAATTAAACCAGGAACAAAAAGAACACCCAGATTTGAAACAACTATAAATTCATGAATCACAGTTTCTTCTTCTGTTGAGTTAAACCCGCAACACCTATCGCATTGGCAATGATTAGGCAACGGTAAACCAACGCGAGTCAGATGCCAGATGAAGAATGCTAATTATTTAACTACAGTGAACGTGGTAAAAGCTTTAATTTACATTTAAAATTAGGTTTATCCATCCGTATATTCTGATTACAAAGTTTTCCGAATTAATTTCAGTTACGAACAGTAAAACGCCTAAGTCAATATCGTTTCTATTAAATTCTATCCGAAAGGCAAATTATTAACAGCTTACGGTTAAAAGGTCCTTAGGTTTCCTATTAGCTACAACGATTTTCACTTTTGGCTTATAAAGAAGGTTTTTATATATTTTATATGTATTTGAACGTCTTGTTTAATAATAATAATAATATTCTATCACATACACACAAACCATCTAGCCCAAACTAAGCAGAGCTAGTACTATGGGTACTCGACAGTGGATAAACATACTTATATAATTTTTTTTGTAAATACATACATATTATACATAAAAACACCCAGACCAAGACAAACATCCATGTTCATGCACACAAATGTTTGACTTGTGCGGGAATCAAACCCGCGACCTCAGGCGTAGCAGTCGGTTACACTAACGACTACGCCATCGAGGTCGTCAAATGTTTGGTCTATTGGCTATTTTATATGGCTACGGATCATCGAATCGTCAATAATCCAATCGGACCAACAAAATACTTTATACATAAGCTGTCTCGGATCATGGGGTAACGAATCGGACCAACAATCTATTATAGAATTTTTACATTAAGTAAACTTCTGTAGCTGTGTGGAGTTAGAAACTTGGCGTGCCAAACTCTCCGTGCCTTAGGAACCTGACATAAAGCCGTTGTTCGCTTACACTTGTGTTCTATAGTTTCTCTTATACTGATAGCTAGCTCAGATCGACCATCGTGATAGACGTTCTATTTATAATCGTCTGTGCATGTGATATCTTAGATCTTAACCTATTAATAAAAAGCAGTTTAGTGCTGTTTTATCCACGTTTATAATTACTGCTCCACTACGTGGCCTTTTTTACTACTGGATAAAGTAGCTTTCTTATGGTCAAAGAATTATTAAATCGGTGCAGTAGTTTTTGAGTTTATTCATTACAAACCAAAATACAAACATAAATATATACAAACATTTTCTCTTTATGATATTAGTATAGACTTGTTCTGCCACCGTGGCGCAGCGGTAGTGAATGCGACTGCTGTGCTTTAGGGTCTCGGGTTCGAATCCCGGGTCGGGCCAACAAAAACATATTGGATTTTTCTGCTAAGAAATCTCAATACGAGCCTGTGGTTATGAAATTGGCGATGTAAGACACCCCCGCGCCTCGGAAAGCACGTAAAGCCGTTGGTCCTGCGCCTGATCTCTCTCCGGTCGTGCCGGATTATCCGTCCCATCGGATCATGAGGATTACGGAACAGAGAGTGCACTTGTGTTTACACACATACTTGTGCATTATAATATCTCCTGCGCAGATGGCCAGTCTCCGTTAAGATTGGTCGCCGCGACCGAAATTCGGTCTGGAGGACATTATTAGACTTGTATAGTCAAGCATAGATATTTTAATTTTATATCATAATGGAAAAAGAGAAAAGCACCGCATCTAATACTGTTGTTTCTTGCTATATTTACGCTTGTATTTACGAATTAATTACTCCGATAACAATATGTACTTTCATTAACTTAAACATGAACTAATCAAATATGTCAAAACCCATGATGATAAGGGGTATCCTTTCCCATGGCGTTCATAACTATTTGATTTGTATGTAAAGGTGCTTGTACGCAGTGCAAGATGCCGGGGTCAGTAAAAACGTGGGTTCTACTCGCCATGGACTACTGGCTTATAATGATAGAGCAACCAAGTATCCGAATCAACACAAAATTTTTTTAGCAGTCGCTCTAATCAATTTCTTCTGCTGGGAATTGCCTGGTCAAATTAGTAACGGCCAATGAAATCAGTTAACATAAGTTTAATTTTGATTGGTCGATACGTTTTAGAAGCTGGATTTTAGCAGAGTATGATATGCGAGATGCGTCTTTTAAAATTGCACGGTTCTTTTTAAATCACTGTCATTATCTATCATTATTATAGGTTATGATTGCGCTTGTTCCAAAAAGTAATTCCTGCGAATAATCTACGTTCGCCGACCGACGAGACTCGCAACTGTAGCTGATTTAGCCACTAGAACGCCATACATTTTCTTCAGTATTTTATACAATGTATATAATATATTATATTGTGGAGAATATATATTTTTATATTATGATATAGTTCACGTCACTGTCATTATATGCGTATAAAGTGTATAGTGTTGTGTACAAGATAGCAAGACACGAACCCTTATGGTCTATAATAATACTAAATATTTAAAATTTATTAAAAGGCAGTTCTGCGGCCACTTTTAAGTAGATAACCTAGTATTTCACGGACCAGAGATATTGGGTATCGTACTTAGTACAAATATTGTTCCACGGTTAAATATTTGTAGGTCACACTCGTGATACTCGATTAGACTATCTCGGAAGTTAATAGAACACTGTTTCAAAGAGATTAAATTGTTTAGACACAATATTAATAGACTAACTATAGCAGAAACTACCCCACATGTATTGAATTATATATTACGTCCAATTTGCGAGTATATTTCAAGAACTCGAAATTTTGTTTCACCACAAACATTTGGAGTATTTCAAAGTGCGGTAGGTTCGGTAACGTCCTTAACTTCAGTTAGTTGTTCAGCTTTGATATATCAGACACATAAAGAGGCCTTTGATATTGGCGAACAATTTGCTACAGCAATTATTGTTAGGAATTATGATAACGGTCTATTAAGTTTGATTTTGAAGGATATTTGATAAAGATATTCTGTACGAAGATATTTTAATCTTGTTAATTGTAGAGTGCTTTTATAACGTGTAACATTTACCCATCAATTACCATGCACTGCTACAATGCCAAATTAGCTTCATGTAGATGGCTTATATTAAATCATAAGGTCAGCCTCATAATTACTAAAATTTATAAGAATCGGTTGCATTTTAAACAGTAGTCACTGCTACAAGACTGACTAGTAACGACAGGCTAAGTAATTTTTTTATATATTTTCTCGTTTATTCACTAATATTTTTGGCTTATCAGGTATTTACAAAATTACCAATTGATTGAGTATCAATCAATGCAATGACATAATATTTCTTTTATTTAGTTATTATATTGTTAGAAACCAATAAACCGTTCTTAGTTTCAACATCATTTTTATTGTACAATTTGAGAAGTCTAATAATTAGCTATCTAAAGATAATATTCTTATAACTGCTTCAAGTGTTATGAACCCAAATTTTACCTTATTTATTTCCTACGTACATATTAAATTTTTCAGTACTGCCACTATGATTTTTAAGGCCTTCACCGTTTGAAAACTAAACCTAGAGTCTAGCTATGAGTAACAAGCGTATAGTTTAGAGCCAATAAGCAACAAAAATCTCTGAAACAGGATGTGAACCCGTAACCTGAATTCGAACCGACGCTTACCAACTAACCTACTAACCTAGCTAAGAGCGAGCAAAATCGTGGATTACAGTCATCTATACAATGTTGACGCTTTCTCGAACTCAAAATTCAGGGCAACGTAAATTCATATATATTTTATTGTTACGGATGCGGTCAAACAATATGTGGCGTGCCTCATAAGAGTTATGCGACAATCGATCTAAGTTTTGGTACAGGCCCTCCATTAGATATCCAAGAAATGCGATCATACTTTGTCATTCCTTTGGTATCATCATAAGTTGAAAGAGCAACGTGATATCTTATGACTTCAGATGGGGGGAGTATTTTCTTGACGATTTATTGAACTAGTTCAAGTGGCTTTGTTTAAGAATACAAATGTGGAACGATACTTTGATCTTTTATACTGAATTGGATATGAGGCTCTAGATTTTTTCCATCTACGATTTTTCTTCGGGATCATAATTTACAATTTTTTTGGTATCAAGATAGAGAATGGGTCCGTTTTCGGTTTTGACTGCCTATATCTTAACTTATACAGATTTACGCTAGTAAATCTCAAAATGATATATGAGAATTGCCTGATAAAACATCTAATAATACTTAACATTACACAAATCTCATAGTTAGCTCTGAGTATAAACGCAAACTAAAGCCACGGACACGCGAGGTAGTCTCATACTACTCAAAAGTGGAATAATGCACTTATTTAAGTGCCTACAACAAGTTCATACTTAAGTAAGGTTACTGTCGCATTCAGAGACACATTCAAGGGTCCTTAGAGTACAAATTAAAAAAAAAAACTTTTATACATTTCTCCGAATAAGTAAGTTAATCAGTAGGAACTCTACCACGTCTTTGTCTTGTCTCCTTACATTTAACCATAGCAGCAATAGCTCAGTGGAGAGACCAACAGACTGCAATCCAGAGGGTCTCGTGTTCGAACCCACGTCATGCACTTTCGGAAATTATATGACTTTTCGAGATTATGTGCGTATTGATTGACAATTATCGCCTGCTCTGTGCCTCGGAGAGCACGTTAAGCTGTCGGTCTCGGCTGCCATGAACATCTATGGCAGTCGTTATTGGGAGAGTGTCGACACAAAAGATCCCATTGGGTCGAAGTGTCGCCGGTCTGCACTGACTGGCCCCCACATAAGATGTGTGAACACAAATGTATGTATAAACATACATTTAACCATCGAGTAAATATGTATGTAAACTTTTAAATCATTTATGAATATCATATTAGGGCATTGCAGAATGAGGAAGGAAATGTTTTCATGCATGGCAAACGAAATGTTCACGTTTGCATTAATGCGAGAAATCAGTGAATCGATTATGATAAGACCAGCGCCGATGCCAACGGGAGCTTTATACTCAATAAATCATGTTTCAGACACGTAAGACCAAATTTAAGAAAATGCCATATGATTTTTTTATTCGCATGAATATGGTATGAATTCTCTGTTATCTTTTTCTTCTTTAAAATTGTGGCTCCTTTAGTCCGTTTCAATCCAATTTATTGAAAAGGTAAACAAACGGTTCATAGACATAACCATAGACATTTTAGTGATGTCCAACTGTAATTCGATTAATTATCTAATAAAATTATTTGATCGAATGAGTTAGAAATATACAATTATATATATTGTATTAAATTTTATACTACTACTGGATACTAATCGAAAATCTTTTGTAATATTTTGATTTATTCTATCATTCATAGTAAACATTTAACATTCATTTAGTAAACATTCCAAGGTCAAGTAACGTCGTGTATAGATAATAAATAATGCAAATAGTGTAGCGTAGATTTTAGTTACTATAACTAATAACTAAAATCTTCTTGTAGGTTTACACGAAAATGTAATTCCAATAGGTATACAAAATAAGAATAACAATGTATGTAAGCAGAATTTAGTCGCGTCAGGTACCCACTGGACAGGCTTGCCTAAAATGGACCTTAGGATATTACTTTTAACATTGTTAATATTTTATAGTAATAAACAAATTTATTTATTTATATTTATTATATAAACTTTAGTGAGTAATCATAACAATCTATTAAACGGTTAAACTCACAATTGTTATTCAGTTCGCGCTCATGATTAAAAACCTCGATTGGATTCGAAACTACTCGGGTAAACCCAAATAACAAAAGGGAGTGTAACTGTTTTATAGATTAAATTACGTACATTAATGTAATTTATAGAATTGTAATCTAAAAATCCTTAGTTGTATTGTATTAGGTAACACATTGACCTTAAATATACTGACTTACAATTTCATTCGATTTATCTGAATACGATTCTACGACCCGTCCAAAACTAGAGGTATTATAAGTTTGTTTTAAGTACCCGTAGATTTTTAGCTATGGAACGATACAATATACGATTCAGAACTAATTATCAGAAATAAAAACTGTAGTTCCGAGTCTGGGTCTTCTTTGTTTCCGTTGTGTGAATGTTTGTAAAGTATGTATAATTATGTAGCGATATGGGAATATTGATACAAGTTTATTAAAAAAAAAAAAAAATTGTGACGATACTATTAAATTCCCAAAAGTAGGAGCGTTAATATATAATAATGATTATTTGCATTAATTTACACAATTTCTTTCTATTCCAGGTGTCACAAGTCTCCGAGACGTCGTCCTCTTAGTGGAACCATCCGTCGTCATCAGGGGTGGAACAGCCGCTCTAATTTGCTCCAGAGATATGCAGGGAGCACCACTGTACTCCGTTAAGTGGTACCGAGGAAACCACGAGTTCTACAGGTATACGCCCATGGAGAAACCCGATACTAGAGTATTTGGACTGCCTGGGATTTACGTGGATGTAAGTATCTGCTTTTATTAATGTTTTATAGAGTTACCTTGATATACATACAAAGATAATAGGCTCCCATATCGTCGTACAATAAACTGCCAATCTTGTCTTAAGTTTCACATAGTAAGAGACGCATCTATTGCCCTATACCGAATGTATTGCTATACTGCATACTGCTACGAAAAAAACGAACCATAACAATTTTTTTTACTCCGTATTTAAACCCCTGTCGTCCATCTGTAAGCCAGTTCATATACTACGCGTAAATAATTAAAATGCTATTTAAAACTGCCTTTTTTATTGCCACAATACATTGTGGTCAAATATCGTGAAAGCCATGAAACAAATTTCACTATGTGATATTTTTGTATTTTCAGCACCACAATGCGTCATGGTTGTTTTCATCAATACCATAACATACATTTCACAATGTGGAAGCTTTAAAGAAAATGCTTCGCATTATGGTAGCTGTATATTTTGCTACATGAGCGTTTTTGTTCTGTAAGCCATATATTTTAAAGATAAGCAATATCCTACACCCACGTGTGATGCAACGTATTTAATTGTACCGATGTCTGGCCCAATACAGCGCAAAAATAGATACTCTTAAACAGAAGTGAGCGTACCATGATTCCGAATCAAGTTGGACGCATTCAGTAAATGATTCTTGACATTCAGTCGACTTAATCCGGTACCGCTGGCCTTCTACACGTACAAACAACATTTAAATATATTTAAGCCCGTTTCCAGTTGGAACAGGCAAGAACTTACTACAATTCTGGCATATCTCTGCAGATTTATTCAACCGCTTAAATTCTGTAGACACGCCCGTTAATTTAGAATATCACTGTTCTTCTAACTGAGTAAGTTCTTATAAAAAGAAAGCTTGCATTGCTTTTTCTATGTAATTTTTCATTTACAATCCTTGTTATACTTTGTCACGTGTAATTATATCAATGCGTTTTGTGACAATACGTCCCTAAGCTAATCGAATGTAAAACAAATCGCTGACAGTCCCAATAGATTATTAACTGCAACTACAGATGCAAATCTACTAAATTCTCTATCGAACTCTAAAACTAAATTCAAACGTTGCACATTGTGAAACATTAAACTTTATAAATTATCCAGAGTAGTCCAATACTGGAATACGTACCATTCGAACTAGCAGAACAGGTAAAATTTCAAGCTTATCGCGGCAATTAAATGTCGCCACATAATCCCCTGAATTCGGCTCCATCCAGGAGTTACATAAAGATAATTAAGGTCTTTACCTTCCAATATGGTTTGCCTGCTCCGGCAATGAACTGGAATTTGTCTCAGCCCCCTCACTGGCAGATTAAAGATGCTATTACACGGATGGATAGCACTCGATTGGCGCGTTCTAATTCTTTGGAGCCATCCCCAATAAACAAAGAGCGATACTTGTTCAATTATTGAGGTGGATTACGAATGAAGTGCATATGTAATGTTGTTTGATATGTGGAGTTTGATCGTACATCGTTTTTTATTCACAAACATTACATTTGCATATAAACAAGAGCACTTGAAGGAACTTAATATATAAATTACAATAGCACGCCAGTGTATTTCAGAGGGGTTAGATAGAAATGAATACGCCTACTTTTCACCAACAATGCTTAGTTCCTTAATAACGAATCCACTGTCGTCTAAATCTTAAATATCACTTTTTCGTGCCTTTGTGAAAACCTTGCCAAAAAAGCAGTAAAATATTGTTGTAATAACATTCGACAGCTGCATTTCTCGAAGGCTGTAATCCCTGTTTCGCGGGAAGCGGCGGGCACTATGACACAGTGGAAATCAATAACGGCTATGTGATTTTCGGATTTAACGTAGGCGTACGTAGTAGACAAAGTAGACGTGTAATGTGAAGGTGTGATCATATTTATGGTTCGTAGACTCGATCAATTTATAAAACATTAAATTTAATATATTTATTTCTAATTAAATATAAATCCGTCATCCTTATTATCAATAACATGACATAAAACATTTAAGGATCCCTCGTAAACAGGATTTTTATAAAAATATTAAGTAGCAGTTTTGGCTGTTGTCCATCTATTTGTATGTTGTTATTTCAGAAAATATATTATTATTAAAGCTCAAATGTTTTAAAATCATTCATGTGTCAAGATCTGTACACAACAGAAAGCATTTAGCTTCCAACAATGCTAAAATTGAAACAGCTACAGAAAACTTTCATTAGCCATTTAGTACAATTTGGACTGAACAATGTGCATGTTAAACAAAATCCGGTACTTCCACATACAAATATGGTTAGCGGAAAAACAAGAACATAAAAATGTGCAAAAGCGACAAAAATCTAGTACACACAGTGTGTACAGTTGGAAAACATTCTGAATTTTGTTCCCAACATACATCACTATGGTCTCACTTTGCTAGATTGAATCGATAAAGACTGGATCGCGACTGGAAACGATTATCGAGAGGCGATCCGAATCGAGTGTACAAAACTATGTTTTCCTTTCATTTGTACGAAATGAGGTTTTTCCAGATCTTTTTTAGCATTATTCTCGAGGTGTTTAAACGGTTAGCTGCTGATGCTTTTAAATTCGTCCCAGAAATTTATTGCATCGGTTGCATTATGTTCAGAAGAATTTGTTTTGTTTTTTATCTTAAACTGTTTTCGTGGAAATGGGACGGGTTGGTAAATGGACCGATGATATTTTGGAAATTGTAGGGATCAATCGTCGGGATGCAATAGCCGAGACCCTTCTTAGTGTATATTTATGTGAGATTTGTTAAACGGCAGTTATAAAAAGTGATTTTATGAACTAGTTTATAATAATCATTAAACATAAAGGTGCTCATTTCGAATCAACATAAAATAATTTCTGGTAACCATTTTTTACATTCTAATTCAATTTGGTAATAATTAATAGATAAATGGTTGAAAAATTTTTAAATTTTCTGTTATATGGATTTCGTGGAAAACAGAATACTAATATCACGTGTAGAATATCATTCGAATAAATATATTTTCTGACTCACATCTTGTAATTAATCATGATTTTAAAGTCTAATAAAGTATTGAATTATCTGGAATACATTTATTCGTTCACTATCTGCCTACAACTTTTTCAACAATTACGAACTTATGAACTATAAACTTTTCTCTTTTTATTTTTGACAACTGGTTAGTAGATTGATAATTCTGTCACTGTATGATCACCATTAAATCCATTACAATAAAGAAACAAATAAGACACAACACGAAATTCAACACACATGGCATTTAAACTCAAATATTTAAAATAGATCAAAGTATCCTAGAAACCTGCTTTTAAGGAATTGAACATTTTCTTTTAGGAACCAAGCTCGCTACACAGATTTTGTTCCTCGATTTTGCAAACCAAAATCCTTCTTGTAGCTCGTAAAATATTAAAGCACTTTGCACTGTGACTTTCAGATGAATAGGTCGAACGGTACTCAGGTACTGTTGAGGAGATTGGACCTCACCTTAGCTGGAAACTTCAGCTGTGAGGTCACTGCCGACTCTCCTTCTTTCGCGACCCAAATCGCTGCGAAGTTCATCGATGTTATCGGTAAGCGTTTTTATTTATACATTTTACGTTTTTTTTAAACATACATGGTCTCACAGCATCAGTGCGGCTGCTGTACAAAGAAAGAAAGAAAGAAAGAAAATAATTTTATTTGTTCCACGCTCATTATATAAGGTAACAGAAAACACAACCAAAAGTACATATAGAACAAATAAGGTCCTGCGTCAGCAATGTTGAAGTATATCCACAACGCTGGTATTCTCGCAGACCCTGAATGATTTCGGTGCATGTTGGCAGTAACATACATACATACAACTCAATTAAAAACAAAATATCAAAAAACAAAAAAAGAGTAACTTAAATAAATAGGCAGAAGGTGGATGGCAGAAAGTAATTTCATACTAAATAATAATATTGGTATCTATATAATATAATATAATACTTATATGTATACAAAAGGTTTTGTGTTCGATTTACGGGTAGGAAAAAGTGTTGCTGGGTTTAAAGTCACAAAATTCTCAGTAGCAGATAAAGGTCTAGAACTATGCCCGGTAAACTGCTAGAGGCTCACCCGTTATTACGTGGTATCTAAGAAAAAGCTAGAAAATGAGAGTGCAATACAACTCTGCTTACTTCTTAGGGGTATTGGGCGTGAGACATTGTATGTACAATTTTATTTGTAATCATTGATATGTGTTTTTTTAATCAAATTAATTATCCTTATTATTATACTTTCTTTGCATTTCCTTTTAAATTTTGGGTCAGATTTATTATCAAACTGCTGCTGCGGCAGCATGACAAGTTTATAACCTTATTTAATCATGGTTTTCAGATATCCGTGAATAGTAGATTTTTTTTAAATGTTAACTTAATTAATAAAAGTATGGGCTTAATATGTTAATATGTTTGATCTCACGTATCCTGCTTTCATTTCTTATAAGTCGTAATAAATTAGTTTACCAGCCTCAGAAGCGTAAAGCGATACGATGTCTTGAAATATTGCCTAAATACGACCGTATGCTGCAATAGATTTATCTTTAATTTTTTCTTTTCTTTTGAAGATAATTACTGCACTTGAATCTAGTATTGTGTCCTGGAGATCTATACAAATGCGCAAAATACACCACCAATAAAAGTTCTGAGATAACCATTTACGCACCACACATCTCGCTACACTACCTGTACAGTCTATTTGGTATGTAATAATATATAAAGTGCTTATACTTATTTTCCTTACACAAATAGTACAAGTACATACTCTCTGTTACTGTCACGTTGTACGTACCATCTGCCGCATGACCTGCAGATAACTAAACATTCGCTGCAGTATATATCCTCACCGTATTCAGTCGATTTAACGCAGTAACACCACTAGTTTATGACCAAAGTAACAGGTGGTGAAATTTGTCGCTATTTGAAACCAGTAACGGTTATTATTTAGTAGCAGTATCCATTTTACGTTGAACATGTTTTATGCAGCTATTTTGTCCGGGGTTGCTGTTAAATTCTTTGGTATAACACATTATAGCAGTGTGTATTTTATTAGGTTTGTAAATCATGGAATAGTGTTGTGCTGTGCCACCACAAAGGCCATTAAAACGGGCTGTTATAGCAAATAATAGTTTTAGAATAACTACTTGACTGTGGAATATACCTATACATATTGTAATATGTTATATTGCTATACTTGATCATGTAGATATGTATAGCGCTGACTAGAATGTGAGCTAGCGTCTAAGTCGAGTGACATGTACCCAAGTTTCACGATTCAGGTTGACTTGAATTAGACTTTGTCAGTAATGTGATTGAGTTTTGTGCCTGCAAATAATGACTTGCAGTAGTTTGACATGGACGTCAGCCGTTATATAATATAAGCCTATTGCTTTTAAACGAACACATTTCCAGGCTCCGTATTGGTGTTGCACATGTTCTAACAAACTTGATAATACTTTCTTGACCTGGAAATTGAATTTGAAATCCCACAATTGAATGCAATAATAAGCATAAGATTTCCACGACATTAAAGAGACTGTCTGAAGTTTTAACGTACTGATCTTTGAAGACTCTGTCATGTCAAATGTAGATGGATAACTTAAAAAACGTGGGCAATACAGGAAACATTTTCTGATGTGATTCGTTTGTTATGTCCAAAGAATACACAAGTTAATGCTGTTATTCCTATGAAGCCTGCGTAAAAAATCAAGAGCTATGATAAATTAATGTTTGTTGGCCTATGTCCAACCAATAAATTGTGATAAGTTGAGCTATTGTGTTTGTTACTCTATCGTGACCGATCGATATGACATAGGACTATAATCTAGAAAAATGAACAGAAACACTGTTGTATTGTTGTATTAGATAAAAGCGACAGCTCTATTAGCTGGCAATCTGCTGTGACACTATGTAATAATTATATCTAGCATCACGCCTATACAACTAATACTAAACTAAAATTCGAATCGGAAGAATCATTATCAGTTTATTCGAATTCATTTATCATTGACGGAGTGATTGATCACATGATTTATTAGGACAGTGTATGTACACTCAATGTAGGTAATTAGGCGTAAAAATATTAAGAGGAAGGCAAAAACATCCGTCGTGCGCCGCGTAAGAGAACATCGTATCATTGTCATTCATTAAATCAAGTAGATAGATAGATAAATATCTTATCTTGGGGCCAGTCAGTGCAGACCGGCGACACTTCGATCCAGTGGGATCTTTTGTGTATTTTTTCAATATAATAACGAGTTCCGGGTGATGATGGGGCTGCCGCGCTACTGCAGCGCCTCCGCGATGTTCGCGGCGGCTGACACAGACGGCTTTGCGGCCATCATGCGCAAACGGTGCGCATCTATCATGCGCCGCACGCGCGACAGTCCCAACACCATCCTGCGCGCGCTGGCGGCCTGGTGGAACTCTCCGATACTGGCTCGCTGGATACGACTGCACGCAGTCGTTTAGTGATATGCTACTATCGTCGCGAAGTCCACCCGGACCTGCCACTAGTGTTTAGTTAATTCCATTATTCATTACTAACATTAGTTTGTAAGCTCGCAATTTCTACTAACAAATATGGATGTAATCTTAGGATGAATCTGAAATAAATGATTATTATTATTATTATTATTTAAGCACGCAGATAATATTATTTTGAAAAGATATATTGCCTAACTAATACCAATATAAGTTATACTAAAGATTTTGATGGAAGATACATTTATAAATCAGACCCCTTTTATAATGAATACCGCAAAGGAGTAGTACTCATTACCTAAGTCTGTGTTGCCCGATAAGTACAATTTGGGTGTCTTCAAGTCGCGAGTAAATAGGTATCTTCTAGGCAAGAGTGCTCCATCGTCGACTGCATCGTCACTTAACAACACTTGAGATCGCAGTCAAACGCAAGACTATTAAAATTTAAAAAAGTACTATTTATTACATTTGCAAGATACTATGAATATTGGGTTATCATATAATATTAAATCAACGGTGCCGAATAAAAAAGCATGTAAATTTTATATGCTCTTTTGGCTGACTTGTACGTTATATATCGCCACACAGACGATCGGTTACAATTTCGATAAAATTCAAACAATTTTTCAATCAATCTTGCACAACTTCGACAAGATTCGAGCGATTGTGTCAATGTCGTTTTACTTTTACAGATCTCGTGATTTCATCGAGAATATTTTTTACTTAAAACAAAGTACGTAGCTGTCTTCCACAAAATGAAGCTTCTAAGTACTTAATTACTATCTGCCTTTCAGAAAATTTTAATTATCGCAGTTATTTTATAGCTCACGAGTCTTAAAACAAGCCGCTAGTTATCTTAACTCAATTTGGAAACGTAAAGTTTATTCTCACTTTGAATATTACATTTGAATGATAAAATAAAACTTTTAATTAAACAGGGAAAGCAAAACGGTGCTTTGTTTAGGTTTAACTGGTACTTGAGTGCGAATTTACGGGACAATGTGGATCACTCACTGATTAATAATACTACCTATTTCAGTAAAATTTGTTTAACTTATTGTAACTAATCGTATAGGCTTATGTCTATGCCATGTATGGAACTCTTTGCTAGAATTCGTACTGTTACCGAGAAATTCCTTATAGAAAGAAGTAAAGCTTTTTCAACCTAACTTAAGCCAGAATATCATAAACATAAACCTACAAAATATTGGACTGCAATGTAAAACATTGTTCTGCTCTGCCACTATTACGGGTCATGTCCCGTTTAATGCGAGTATATTGCCAATATAACTATATTATTTTAATTTATTACATTTTAAGACTTTATCTGTAAATTTTTTAGTATATTTTAACTTATTTTTTTATTTATACTTTATGCATATAACAATACATCGGCGGACTTAATGCCAAGGGCATTCTCCACCCGTCAACCGTAGGGTGATGCAGAGATAAATTTAAGAAGGTCCATGAAACATACTTGTACATAATATATACATACCAATAAACATATTATATCATCTAAATAAAATATATACTCATATATATAATATATGTATTCATATAGATATAGATAATAATATAATAATATTCTACCACATACACACAACACCATCTAGCCCAAACTAAGCAGAGCTTGTACTATGGGTACTAGACAATGGATAAACATACATATATATACTTTATACATATTAAACATAGAAACACCCAGACCAAGACAAACATCCATATTCATGCACACAAATGTTTGACTTGTGCGGGAATCGAACCCGCGACCTCAGGCCTGGCAGTCGGTTACACTAACCACTACACTATCGAGGCCGACGAATACTATAATATAATACATATGTATGTATACATACATAAATACATACATATGTATTATATTAATGATGAGAAGAATCTGATAAACTGTCGAGGAGAAGGGCACGTACTTCTACTTTGAAAGTGTAACGGTTTGTGGACATCCTGACTTCATGAGGTTTGGATGATTTGAGGAGAGTTATTACATTTATTTTAATTATTCCTTTTAATCCAGTGCTGCGTATATTATTTGTAATTGAGGTAGCACATACATTTTGGTAATTGTAAATAACATTTAATATATGTGAATGTCTGTGTTTAACCTATAAATATGCCTAAATAAATAAATAAATTCCTTGACATAATTCGATGGGTAATTTTAAACTAATGGTTTTTTAGAGAAATCACTCATTATGTATAATGTTCAACATGTTCTGGTAAAACAATCTACATGAATTAATTTGTATACAATTTCTTCTGTAATTTCACTGATCATAATTTGAATAACGATTGAATATTCAAATAATGGTTAGATGATTAAATGACGTTTGAGTGATTGTTTTTTGTTGTGTTGTGAATAATCAAATTGTTTCACGTTAAATCAATAGTCCAAATACTTAATCGATACTCGCTCATCACTTGTATACGATATTAAAATTAATAAGGGCTTTGTGTAGATTCTGGAGTTCATAAAGCTTCATCCCTTTCAGTAGGGATTAAGGACATTTGATGGTCTTCCTTATAGCCAATTTACTTACGAGGGGCGAAATTTGACAGACTATTTATGTCTGTAGCCATTTTAGATGCTCACAACTTTACATAATTAACACTAGATTTATTTCCTCGTAATAATTTTATGGCGCAATATAATAAATTGAAGCAGCAATCTTACATTCAGGTCCATTTTCATGCATATATAAACAGGCTTTCGTCTTTTGCCTGCTGAGATGGTCAAAGCCCTAACACTTTTCGTGTGCTACAATCCTTTCAATATCATTTATACTGATTTTACTCCTATTACATATGTACGTCATTAACGCTCTGCAGTACAGTTTGCTATAAGCCTACGCTTTCACCGTTAACGTTTGCCAAGTTTTCTTCTAATTTATATATTATTAATATATTTATTGGTATGAGAAACTTGGGCAAATTGTCAAAAAGAAAACTAAGTAAGTCTTAGTTCGTTTCATATCATGATTACTTAACTTAATGGTCGGGCACGCCACGATCCTGGCAGTAAGACCCGTTTTTGAGTAGTGGCTGAAGAGGCGGCATGGCACCCTCACCTTCCGGCTGACACAGGTAATGACTGGCCACGGTTGCTTTGGCCAGTTCCTGTGTCGCATAGGCTGGCAAGAGACGCCCGGTTGTCACCACTGCGGCGACTGCCACGATGTTGTTGTGGACACGGTGCTGCACACTTTGGCAGATTGCCCCGCCTGGGCATTGCAGCGCCGTGAGTTGATCGTGGCAGTCGGACTGGTTGTCCTCTCACTCCCGGCCATGGTTCAATCTATGGTCCGGAGTAAGAGATCGTGGAACGCCGTCGCCTCCTTCTGTGAGGAAGTAATTTCCATCAAGGAGGTGGCGGAGCGGGAGAGGGTGTGTTTAAACCCTCTCCCCAACCGCAGAACCGGGCGCCGGAGGGCGCGAGTTGACCTCCAGCTACCTTGAGGTTTGACCTGGGGGTGATGGCCTGCGTGGACCTGCTCGCCACCCGACCAGCACCAGGTCCGAGAGGCGCCGTGTGTATTCCCACGCGCACCTCTGTGTCGTCTTTTTATCTTCGTCCCCCTACAAGAGGACATCCCTCTCTCTCTACGAATAGTCCAGTTTATGATGTAGCGTTTCCCTACACCAACCGTCAGGTTATAATAGTGGAAGCCGCTGTACCTTTCAGTGCCCAAGAGCACCTTCCGGGACCAGTTATAGACAGGTCTTGTCCCCAAATCTCGATTTCTCCAACCTAGCTCTAGAGATCCGATTGACTTAAGCGAGCTACCTCGTGTGGAAGTCGCACTACCTATTCTCCAGATAGGTGCCGTAGTAATAAAGCCACTCACCATTTGCAACTCTGGGAGTTGCTTACGATAACCTCACTAAAGCCGACGGAGAAGCTGCCACCTATATCTCCAGTATGGTACCGGAGCTGTATATGGCACGCTCACTTCCCGACGTACATCCATACATCTACCCAAAAAAGCCGGGTGTGGCCCGAGTGACTCTAGCTATGACTCTTACTTACTGAGCAGGCAAGCACCCGAGATGCGTTGTGGCAGCAAAACCACGCCGCCACGTGCTTGCCGAGCAACGAACATGTCGTCCTCTGCAGCTAACCACATAGCCCCTGCGAGTCCAACCTCAATGTCAGGCACCGCGCACTCTAGTCAGCGGTCGATAGAACACGTCTTTCGAGGAGAAGTGGGCTTCCTGACCCCGCAGTACCCTGGTTCTAAGGCGAAGACCCGTAGTTCTCCCACCGAAACTCTAGCTACTCGGGCCCTGAAGATAAGGACAGTAGAGATAAAACTAATTAAGTGAAAAAAGGATAGGGTAGTATCGTGTAATGACCTGCCATTACATACGGCGGGCCGAAACCTCGGTGGGATCGCGCGATGTGAGAGTGATACGCGCGGCCCTGCCGACTATGGTTATGTCGAGGAACACCGTGGTAGGTTTAATCGGTATTACTGGGATATCTTTTTACCGGTAAGACCGACATAAGCCCTCCGCCCACCCCGCGCAGGGGTAAGCGTAAATGCATTGCCCGCGAAATAACACGTAAAAACAAAGGTAGTTCTTGACTCCTCGTGATGAATGTTGGAATAGTTATCAATATTATATGGACATATGACACTAATAATTCCAATCATCATCAACAACAACACAACATATTTAAAATAAATCTATCAGAAGGAAAATATTTAGTACTAGCTTTTAGCCTTGGCTTTGCTTGGGCTGTACTTTTTTTTTGGATGAAAGAGGGCTTGAAGAGCTTTTCTGTATCCCTGACAGCTTTTATAATATTAGCTACGATGAAGAGTAAAATATAATCATCTTCTTCTTTCTTCTTTTCGTGTGGTTAGTGGCCAACCTGTTGTCAAGAGTTGTTCAAGCCTCTGACATGGATTAATGACTGCTGTCAATTTGACAACAACCGGAACCGACTTTTTACGTGCCTTCCGAAGCACGGAGACGCTCAGATGAAATACCACTAAGCGGTCACCCATCTACAGACTGACCGCACCCAACGTTGCTTAACCTCGCTAATCGTTTACCGATCAGTGAGTGCAACTGGCTATGAGTGCCTCGTAAAATAGAAGTTATTTAGTATATTTAATTTTAGAATATTCCATGCCACTCCGTTTCTAGGAGCACGCTCACTTCAGCTTTCTCGAAATATTTTGCGATCGTAAAACCTTCAATTGTCTCAGACGTCCTTGATCAAGTCTAGGTAAAATATATGAGGAATATGTAAGATATGCAAAGGTTTAGTAATATTCTTGAATGTTGGATTTAAATCCAGACTGGAATTAAATACCGAAGGAATGTTTTGTAAGATCTATCTTTGAATATGTTCAAAGTTCTGATTGGAATTTTATTTTTTTATATAAGATCTGTTTATTTATAGAACTGGTTTGGATGTACAACAATATTTTACATTTGATAGAATTGAATTCTGTAATATAATACTTGTATGTTTTTTAACAATCATGAATTATCATTTTACTAGCTTATTATTTTAAGCTTACTTTAGGATATCATAATATGTAGTTCTATTATTTTTTAAACAGTAAATAAGATTAACGCACGGCGCATAATAAAGCTAAAATTTTAAATTGTTGACATAATATGTCAGACAGCTAATCGAAGAACAAGCACGGAGCCGACACTATGATGGACTCCAAACTAATGTAGTTAAATCCAAGGTGCTTACACTTACGTACAGTGGAGAGACGGTCGTCCATTTCAGGTCCGGTCGTTAGGGTCCCATTCCGTTACGCCCCCAGCCGGCACGCACCCACAGTGAAAAATTTGGTATTCCGCTACGCACCCGGCCGAGACGCTTCCATTGTAAAACAACCAGAGAAGACACTTGAGTAAATATTGTTGAAAACAAAAGTGTTTATTATCATGCTACTGACTATTATTACAAATATGCAAGTGATAAGATAAGGCGTACCGGAATGGGACCCTAACGGCTGTGCTCTTGTAACTCCTGACACTAATGTTACTAATTCTAAAGCAGACCCTAACGGCCGGACCTTCATTTCAGCTTCAAAATTAAATCTGTTAGCCAACTACTTAAACTAATCTTACGCACCTGCACTTCAAGCGTTAATTTATGTAAATTAAGTAGTTATCGTGTGATCAGATTGCAACTTTATCATCAGATAAGATTTTAAATGCAATAATATTTTGATATATTATTACCAGCCTTACTAATATTATAAACGCGAAAGTTTGTATGTATGGATGTTTGTTACTCTTTCACGCAGAAACAACTGGACCGATTGTGATGAAACTTGGTATGTAGATGGCTGGAGACCTGGATTAACACATATGCTACTGTTTATCCCGATATTCCCACGGCATCGGGACTTACGCGGGTGTATTACCTATATTTATATATTTCGCGGGAAAAATTTAGTCATTCATAAGTATGATGTAAAGCAGATACTGGTAGAAGGTAGTTAGTATTTTTAATAAACCCTATATATATAAATATATATAATGCGTATAGTATAAACATACGAATGCTATCGTTCACAAAATGGAAGAACTATATACGCGACATAGCATCAGCATAACTATAATATTTATTGGTAGCAAAAACTCCATTTTTGGCGAGCAATATTTCCCGGCACAAGTCTGCTGCAATATTTTTTTGGCGGCAAACATTCTGGCGCGCATTTTTACGTCCTATTTATGGCTTTGTGTCATATCTCTATTTTCAAATTATACGAGGAAATATTTATCTTCGATCCTGTTTTATTAGTATTCGGAATAATGCTGACAGATGGATAGAATATCATAAAAAGTTCAATGGCTTCTTATTAAACTTCTTGTATTGTAGTATTTTACAATATAGTGTTGCGTATACTCACTAATAAAATACGAAATTTACTGATTTAAATCACATGATGTAGCAGAATTTTCTATTTCCAGTTAGTAGTAATATAAAAGTTTTACGAACCTGGGATCACGGACTTCTGAATAATACAAGTAATAACTTAATATACTGTCAGCACGAATGGTGTATTGGTTTAGGTCGCCTCGCCACTGCCACTTACCTGAGTGTTGTGGGTTTGAATCCCACACGGGACAAAAACAATTGTATGGTTTGACAGCGATGAGGTGACTACTTACGCATTCCCAAATTAATAAAAATAAAGAGATTACGAACAGTATCACAATATTTGTTAGTCAAAGCCAAAGTCAAAAATGATTTATTAATTTAGGTCACAAAGTAACACTTATGGACATCAAAATATATAGGTTAGTAAGTTTACTAAGTTACTGAAGCTACATTTAGGTTAGTTGCTAGGTTTAACGGCGAGGGGTAAGTCGCACCGGGTGGCGGCCATACTGGTGACCGCTGCGGTCGCACAAGTCGTTAATCGTATCCGGCGGTTGGGCCTCAATGGCCCTGTCTAAATCCAAGACTGTTTGTTTTCACGGCCCTCGGAAACGGCCACCTCCAGAGTCCCATATCATGGTAGGAAGAGTCCACATCGGCGTCGAGTCAACCCTAAAGTATTTAGGTCTCTTGCTCGACAGCCGATGGGACTTTACAGCCCATTTTCGTCGTTTGGCCCTCATTCTTCGGGGCGCAGCAGGCGCGCTCTCGCGCCTGCTGCTCCACCTTGGGGGGCCAAGCACCTCCTGCCGGAGGCTTTACATGAGGGTAGTGCGGTCCATGGCCCTCTACGGCGCCCCAGTTTGGGTGAACAACCTGACGGCCCGAAACATTTCGGTGCTTCGTGCGCCACAGCGCGCCATGGCCGTCAGGTTTATTAGAGGTTACCGCACGATCTCATTCGAAGCTGCGAGCCTCCTCACCGCATCGATGCCATGGGACCTGGAAGCGGTGCTCCTGACGTCGCTCTATCGTTGGCGCCAGGAGGCGCTAGCTCGGGGCGAAGGACCTGTTCTTCCCGCTGTCGAAACGGCAAGGTCCGAGTTCCGCCAGGTCCTAGTGGAGAAATGGAAAGAGCGACTTGTGCACCCCAGTGCTGAGCACGCCACGATTGTGGTGGTAAGTCCCGTGTTTGAGGAGTGGCTGAAGAGGCGGCATGGCGCCCTCACCTTCCGGCTGACACAGGTAATGACTGGCCATGGTTGTTTTGGCCAGTTCCTGTGTCGCATAGATCGGCAAGAGACGCCCGGTTATCACCATTGCGGCGACTGCCGCGACATTGTTGTGAACATGGTGCTGCACAATTTGGCGGATTGTCCCGCCTGAGCATCGCAGATCGTGAGTTGATCGCGGCAGTCGGATTGGTTGCCCTCTCGCTCCCAGCCGTAGTTCAGTCTATGGTCCGGAGTGAGAGGTCGTGGAACGCCGTTGCCTCCTTCTGTGAGGAAGTGATTTCCATCAAGGAGGCGGCGGAGCGGGAGAGGGAACGCTTAAACCATCTCCCCAACTACAGAACCGGGCGCCGGAAGGCGCGAGACGACCTCCAGCCACCCTGAGGTTTGACCTGGAGATGGTGGGCTTCGTGGGCCTGCCCGCCACCCAATCAGCACCAGGTCCGACAGGCGGCGTGCGTGTTCCCATGCGCGTCTCTGTATCGTGTGTTCGTCCCCCCTCAGGGGGGCAGTAGGGATAAAATTAGTGGTGCTCAAAGGGCAGGGCAGGTCAGGTAGTGAACCTCGGCGGGGTCGCGATTGCATGTGAAATCGATTCGCGCGGCACAGCCAATTCGCTTATGTCGAGGAACACCGTGGTAGGTTTAGTCAGTATTACCGGGATGTCGCTCACCATCTTTCCCCGGTGAGTCCGACATAAACTCTCTGTCGCCCCGCGGAGAGGCACGCGTCAAAGCATTACCCCACGTTAAAAAAAAAGGTTAGTTGCAAGGTTCAGGCAAAGGGTATGGAGAAGAAACCTGCAAAAAACTCACGGCCACACTTTTAAATCGCCAATTAAATATAATTTCAGTATTTTACAACTCATATCAATAAGATGTTGCAGCCATTATACCATATATTACTGAATACTAAAAAATCTAAAAATAGTATTAAGAAAATGAAATAATTAGGTTTGGTACAATTATTTAATATTTTAGAGTTAGAAAATACTCTTATACGACAGCTTTGTCAGTCAGTCTGTCTGTTATACAACGTTTAACTCAAACCGTAAGAGCTAGAGACTCGCAGTCAACGCCATTCAACTCAGTATAGTCGATATACCCCCGAAATGACTATGACCTTTGACCTCTGACCTCAAGGTCACGTGGAATCACGTGACCTTTGCATATTACTTGAGCCATTTTTTCGAACTCTAAGATTTAGGGCAATTCATTGCTGTTTCTCATTTGTTTAATATTCATCCAAATAGACAGTAGGATGTTCTTTGGGAATCTAATCTTATAGGACTTACATATTTAATATCGACAATAGTACGAAGTTGATGGCTTTAAGCTATAATTCACAACCAGTATGCATCACAGAATCCGTGCTAGCTCCCACAGCTTCCTGAACATATTGTGTAACAGATAGAACTGCCCGATACTCACTGGATATAACTTCACAAGTAAACAGTGTTCTAATTTTGGCATTAGCCCCGGGTACCACTAGCTTCATATACACACATTGACTGCACGGATAGCCTAGTGGTTTAAGGGGTCCGGATATTGTGGATTCGAATCCCACATGGGACAAAAATTGGCATGATTTTTAAATGGTGGTTCTGAGTCTGGAAATTTCTTTGTGTCCGTTGTTTGAATGTTTGTAAAGTCCACCGCAATACAAGAGTTATGCCTAATGCGGGAGTTGTCTTTCTAAAAGAGGAAAATAAAAGCAACATACCGAGTCTCATAACTATATTTCTAAAGGTGAAGGAGGTTGGATACACTCATTTTTTTATGCCTCTAATTCCACATACAAGCTTACGACCCACCTGATGGTAAGTGATCACCGTAGCCTATGGACGCCTGCAACACCAGAGGCATTACTTGCGCGTTGCCGACCCTTTAGGAAAAAAAGGAAGTGGGAAGGAGAAGGAGCGGGAAGGGGGAAAGAGGGTGATTGTGCCTCCGGCACTCTCACTCACTAAGCGAAACATAACAGTAGGAATACTGCTATTTTACGTCGATATTCTTTGAGAGGGTAGTACTTCCCCGGTCAAGAAGGCCCATTCATGCTGAAACCAGCAAGGCTCTACTATTTGCCAACTATGGCTTTAGGTTGCACGTAATAACGTGAACTAATGTGAACGAAAGCGAACTAAAGTGAGAGGGTGAGCCTGTTGGCGTTAACAGGGCATACTTCACAGCTTTGTACTGCTACTAAGAGTCTCTTGACAGGAAGACCCAATAATACGTTAACCGACGCGACAATCAAGCCCGAGCATCATGCACAGCAATCGCATACGGTACCAAACTTGTTTTATTCCGTGTAAATCGAACGAAATGTTCGTATTGTAACTATTTAAATGTAAAATCTATAAGCCTGCAATGAATATTCTGATTTTAATAAATAAGGATAAAATGATTCCGGCATCCACACCATTGAGCTTAAATCATATTTGAATGGACTTACTTTGGTACTTGTTAGCTGGGAATAAATTATTGATGGAATCGTATCGTATATTTTTTTTGTTTTCACTTATACAGATTTGGCTTAAAACTGGGTGCTATTTTTCTCTTTGAATATATAATTAAATTCAGTTACCGTAATAAGTCAGTAGAGAAAAATTACTAGAGGTGTCTAAAATATTGCATCATTGTATTTTTTTACGCTTAGGTATGTGTATGTAATTGAGAGAGGCCTGGTACCCATGACATAAGCTAAATCTTACTTTGGGTATCAGTGTTCGAACAAATATTGTCTTTACCTAATATTGTGTTAGGTTTGCTGATTTTTTTTAAATTATATACATTTTCTGGGCAATATTTTTTTTTTATTATTTTTTATTATTATTATTATGTTAGACATTGAAAATGACTGCACGGATGGAGTTGTGGTTTAAGTGGTCGCGTGGCTACTACCATTGCGCCGAGTATTGTGGGTTCGAATTCTGCGGGGGAAAAAGCTTTGTGTCATCCACAAATGGTTGTTCCGAGTCTGGGTGTTCTTTGTGACCGTTACTTGAATGTTTGTAAAGTCCCCCGCGACACAAGAATTATTCCTAGAGTTGCCTTTAAAAAAAAGAAATGATTTCATGGTGATTATTATCTACTACGTGTTTATTATCGTTAGCATTTGGGCACATTTCAACAATCATGGCCTCAAGTAATACAATAAATAGTAATATCAGCTCTGTATATAAATTGTCCTACTTCTGGGCACGGGCCCCTTTCGCAGTATGAGAAGAGGCTCGTGTTCTATGTCCCGTTTGTGCATGGTTTAGGCCATCCACCTCGCTGACCCATTGCGGGTTGGCTGATTTCACACATCTTCGAGAATATTACGGAGAACTCTCAGACATGCAGGTTTTGTCACGATATTTTCCTTCACTATTAAAATAAGGGATAATTAACCAGTAATATTAATATATTACTGTTCAATTATCCCTTCATCGTACCACGACAACGTGGTAATTCTTTTGACTGATTTAAATGTAGTGTTTTCTCAAACTGAAATAAAAGTTGTAAATCTTTTTTAAATTCCAAGTAGTATTTTAAATTCCCAGAATGTCATACGAGATTTGATATAATGAACAGATGTACCGTCAAGCTAATTTAATCTAATGTTATTTCTGATGTCAGTAATATTAAACTATGTTTCACCATAGGTCGGTATATTATCTAGAATTAGCGTATATAATACCATATTAAACAAAGTAAGTAGATCATCATCATCCTCTTGCCCTGGTCCCAATTTATTTGGAGTCGGCGCAGTATAGCCTTCTCTTCCATACTTCTCTGTCACCCGTCATCTGATTATTTACCACTTTCCCTTTCATATCCATCCTCACACAGTCTGCATCTTTTCCTTGGCCTTCCTCTCATATTCATCACTTGCTTACCTACATACGTATCATCTCTTCGCATAACATGTCCATACCAAGCCAAACGATTTCCTTTCACCTTCTCGTCTATGGGCACCAACAAAGTAAGTAGATATCAATGTATAAAAAAAGGTTCCAAAAAAACAGAAAATTCAAGAATACTTTCACCTAAACTAAAAATTATACAAATAAATAGAATGTTATAGTACCTCATTGTCTTTAGTTTTCTTCTCAATTTAATAGCTATCTTGTAATGTATAAAGTCTGCTAATTTTCAATTGTCAAGAGTGGTCGACTACGCCCGACACTCATTATGAGAGTGCGCTTGTGTCCTGCATTGAAATAGTTTAGAAATAGGTTTCTATCGTTATTATTATTGACGCATACGTGAACCAAATGCTATAAAATTCTACTGAGATTTGGGCAACATTCATGAATAGAGAATTTATCTCTAACATTGCTTGACATATACATCTAGCCTGAGATCTCTCCATTAGCAATGATGTCAGAATTTATGCGTTGATTCAGAAGTATTTAACCAAATTATCCTAGTCCTAACTTAGGTATATTATAAATGCGAATGTAACTTTGTTTCTTACGTTCCTCACGTCTCAACTGCTCGACCAATCATCATGAAATTTCGCATAAACTTTGTCAGGAGTTTCATCCAGGAAAAAGTAGTGTACCCGAGGTATAGAACTTTATTGATGAAATCTAAATAAACGCGAGCAAAGACGTGGGCAACAACTAGTAATATATAATATAACTTTATTATGCGCACATAGCAGGTACCCATGTGAATATTAAAAATAAAAGTTTATTGTTACCTTTGAATAAAGCGACGATACCGTCTGCATTTATTATTTCTTTCTGAGGTTGAGACAATGTTCAAAAGGCATATTAAATTAAATGGTATAGCGTACTTAAAATGGTTCCTCAAAAATACGTTTCCCTGAAATATTCATAGTGAAAATGCAGATATTTTTTTTATTGTGTATTTTACTCAAATTACGCACTCATTAAAAATACATAACCGCAACGAGCGACTGAGAGACATTACCAAGTTTCGAGTTTGACATTAGTTTTTATTTTTGGTAACTGTCTACTACCTTGTTTCTAAATGTGCTGAGCTACTACCGTGATTGGTTATGTTATATAACTACCACGGTGGCGCAACGGTAGAAAATGCAACTGCTGTGCATGAGGTCTCGGGTTGAAAATCTCAGGTTGCGCCAACATATAATTATGCTATATTTTTTAATAGCATGTTATACCTTCTTGCTTCAAAAAGCAAGTAAAATTGTAGGTTCTGCGTCTGATCTATCTCTGATCGTGTCCGATTATAATCCCATTACATTATTGGTTTGGAACCAGAGACAGCACTGTTTGCGCACACACTTATGCACTATAATGTCACCTGCGCAAATAGCTTAATTTTGGTTAAGACTGACCACGTGAACGAAATATGGTCTGTCCGACCTTATTACTTATTAAAATTATGATGTTAAATTATCAGTACCTACTGGAGATATACCTTAACAAATTGATAAAACGTAAAATTATAAAAGCTTTTAGTGCTTTAAGAACTTTGACGTAAGTAAGCTAAAGATCGCATGTTAACTCTACTCTACTAAGTTGATCGTTTGACTGGTCACAAATAAAGACAAATAGTTCTTTTAAGCCTGGGTGTTATTTGTTTGAATACTTGAGCCTTCTACAGTACAAGGATTATCCCTATTACTAGAGCCTTAAAAAATGAAAACGTTTCACGTGATCAAACGAATTAAGTACATCAAAGTTTTCTTTTAATGCGTATTTCTCTTGAAATATAATATGCATAACGGAGAGGGTTCATTAGAAGCAGCAGTCAAAGTACAACAGATGGTAGGATTATATGTTAATCAGTGAGATCATATCGCCAAATCCAATTATATTGTCTTATCCACAAGCTTCAGCTAATTAAGCTTTGAATATCATGTTTTGATCAATCCTTCAGTACTATTGTTACTATTAATGGATGAATATTTCTTATATTTTAATTAAAGATTGCGATCATTATTATAACTACGTATCAAACGAGTTTATTACACGATTCTATGAAATATGGATTTATGTTCAACAAAGCGAAAATAACCTTTTTATGCAGAAGGACAAATATCACGCTAGGTACAACTCCTGCATCTCGGGGGACGTTATAGATATTAAAAAAAATTACATAAAAGACAACCAGACTCGGAACAAAAAAGAGGAGCTCACAACACTCAGTTAGTCACTTAGTCTCAGTGGCATTGGCGAGGCCGCCACTAAACCACTATGTTATCCATGCGGGCAAACCCAACTAGACAGTTGTTGTGCTGGCAACGCAAAAGTTGAAAACTACTAGAACCTCTGCTGACTCTACAGCGGAGCTTTTAAATATTCTTTAAACTATGTGAATTGTATTTTCGGATATCAGGACTTTTGATTAAATCTTAGTTTCGATTTTAAGGTGCTTCATAATTATATGAAGTATCTTCATATATGAAATATCTTCATATATGAAATATCTTCATATATGAAATATCTTCATATATGAATACTTATATGAAATGCTATTACGAACTATTATGATAGCTATCATAGTAGTTCATAATAGCAAGAGTAACCTAGAAAAAGAATAAACCCACGTATAGTTTTTACCTTATAATGCTTGACGTTTCGACCAAGTTACACCGGTCATAGTCACAAGCTGACTGGTGCGGCGGCGCAAATGTTGAAAAGTTATTAGAATTAACCTAATTCTACATTCTGCTATTTCTCTCTTTCCTCTTTTATTTATCTTTCTATCATTCTACTGGTAGTTTTTTGGGAATAAAAGAAAAGAAATTAAACTATCGCGAGAACCGAGTTTATATTCAACGCTAGAACTTACTGTACCGTGTGTTTATTATACTGTACTAACGAAATTTTCGTCAAAATAATCTTGCATTCCCAGCATATACAACGAACGTAATTTAAAAACATAAATCATAAAGTTTCAGTACACTCAATACCTAACCAAAAAGCTAAAGCTTTTAAAATAAGCGACAATAGTTTTGCTATCGAAAAATATTATTTTGTACAAAGAAATCAACGGCATAACATAATGAAAAATCCTTTGTTTGTGTTTCACCACTACAATATTCATATTTTTATATTTGAATAGAATGCCGACCTGAAACCTATAACTTAACTAAGTGGAATAGATACTAGCATTTCTTTTCAACAACTAAATCTCAAGGGACAAAATGTATTGCAAACAAAACAACTCTATGAAAAATAAGCAAAATTTATATTCTGGTCAAGAAACGGACATTGAAATGATACGTCCCGGAGAGATTGTAAGTACGTAATATTCATAGAAGTGGTACCAGTATGATGTCCTGTAGGATACCCGCCATGATGTGAATTTTATTTTGTTGCCATTCAATTGGGTGCCTACTTTTTTGTTCAAACGTCCCTAAAGAATTAGGACCCGTATAAGTTGGAGTTCTTTTTGCTCAGTTGTGGGTTAAACGACATTCCATTATGTAATGGCATATCAATAACGTATTGGTATGATATATATTTATATTCCTGACTTTGGACTTACATTTATGTGATTTTTTATTCGTAAACTAAATGTAGGCCTTTTAGGTAACAATAAAAATTTAGATATCATCGAAAGCATTACTTTCGTCTATTTTTCTGTACGCTCATTTATTGTAAATATGGATTCTCAGTAAGTGAATTATTGTAATTCTTATGAGAATAAAGTTCTTAAACCAGAAGCATTAAATTTATGTAGGTATGATCATTTGAACTTCTAGTTTATATGTGTATGTGTGTACCTTTATTAGTTTACACAGATAAACTGACTTTGCTCATCAGATTTCATTTAAACTTACTTCCTAAACGGGAAGACAAAACTATACACACAACCACATTTTACTAACTATGTTTTTAGGTCCCACTTGATAGAAATTATATTTGTTGCCACTAAAAATATGTTACAGAAAAGTCCAATAAATCATTATTAGCCGAACTCTTACGAATCTACTCAGTACACATTATTAATAACATTAACATTGTTTCTATAGATAAACAATAAAAAATATGAGCCTTGCATATAAATGGTCCCACTGCATGAGCCTCTGCTCAGTGTGAGGAGGGTTAGGCCATAGACCACAACGCCGACCCAGTGGGGGCAGGCATATTAGTATTAATAATAAATTTACTAATAATACTAATTCGCAGTGGGATTTATATGCAAGGCTCATATTATTAACTTTTATACTAGTGCTTACATGGACTACCAATAGCATAAAACAAGTCCATGAAATCAAAGTTGACTTGCTAGCATACTATCCTACAGACCTAGTTAACCAGCCTAACGGGACACTTATATCGTTTCAGCGTTACCACCGGTTGGTCCAGTGCTGAAAGCAGATAAGGACCGCTATCAGCCAGGTGAGGTGCTCCAAGCTAACTGCACTTCATCCCCAGGAAGACCAGCTGCCAACCTCACCATTTTCATCAACGAGGAACCTGTGAGTTTGATTACATTATCGTTACGTATTGCTAAAAATAATTTCTTATACCCGTCATAGCATGTAATCCTAGTTATAATTCCGAGTTTGCTCAAATTGAATTTAGAAGTTTGACTTTCTCTAAGGTATGTCAGCTTAGTTCTCAGCTATGATAAAACCAAATGACATGTTATCAAAATTGTGGTTCAGTCTTGCAAACATAATAATACAGACAGCTATTTTTGCATTTACGATTGCTATATATATGTAGATACAATGGATTCTTAATAAAAATAAGTTAAGGTACCTAATTTGGTATTAAATGGGTAAATTCGCAGCAAATGTGCTTGACCTTGTTCGAAAATGTCACAATAATTAGTGTCTCTTTTATGAGTTAATGTTCATTATCGCATGACTGTAAATACCCGAAAACAGTAAGCAGTGGTCTTTTGCACCCACATTTCTCTAGTTATGTTTTAGGTTGCACGTTATAAGAGCCTGTCCTATCGCTGTTTATTGACCAAATTTACAACTTAATTCCACTACTACGAATTAGTTAGTCATCAGAAATCCTAACAATACTTCGCCCGACCCATGATTCGAACCCAAAAGTTCACGATCGTATACAAACTTATGCTACGGAATTAACAAGGATATCCCTAAAGCTGTTACGTGGTGCTCGGTATCAATACCTGTTTACTAGAATTTTTTATCGCACACCGAACTCAATTATAATTTCTTTTACTTTGATTTAAATTGAGATCAGTAAGTTTTTGATCAGCAATGAGCTTTAGACTAAATTGCTGAGTCAATAAAAACTGCTACCTCAAAGGACTCTTATACTTTAAGATTGAGTATTATAAAACAGATGACTAGGTGCGTTTTCTAAGAATTTAATTTTGCGTCAGATTTCGTTTTAAATTTTAATTTTGCTTCTGTAGAAGGGAATTTTATATTGAGGTTGTTCGATCACGACTGATGATAGTATAAATGTTAACATAATCAAATATAATACCCATTGCATTTCTCTTGTAAATGTCCTTTTTTAATACTGACTTATAATAATAGAAGTAAATTAAACTGCATTTTTCAAATAATTTCAGCCGAGTCATAACTATTAGCATAAAATCGACCAAAATATTTAAAAAGGATTGATCCGTGGTACAAATTACAGGTACTCTTTTTAAACTCTTCCAGCTAACCGAATATGCTTATTTTCGGATTCGAACCTACGACCTTTTATCATAAGTCCAATGTCTAATGTCTGATCCAATAGGTTACCACTGTTATAATAATGTTATTATTTACATTTTCTAAAACAAATTTGTCAAACGCTGATAAAACGAAAATAATTTATATTTAGATCATAACTTTAGTGTTTTCAAAGTAGTAAACATTTCAACAACAGGTGTCTACCGCGTGAGAACAAAAATCTTATAAGCACTTTAACGAAATTTAAGTTACCTAAATTTTCTTTTATTCTTATTTTAGCGCTAAAGCCTTAAGCCCCGGTGGCTTTAGGTGAGATCCTAAATAAAGGGGCCAATTGGCAAATGTAAAACTTTTTAAATTGTTCTTCTTACTGCTCACCTGGGCCATAGAAACTTGTAACTTATGTTAGCAACACATTTACAAGCAGATGGCCTCAAAGTTTTTATTACAAAATGTTATTTTACTCATCAATCTTCATTAAAATGATATCTGGGTTGTATAATTTAAACAGTTGTTTAATGGAATGACTGTATTTATATTTCTATTTGGAACCAAATGACTTTGAGTTGCAGCGGCACACCGGCGCGGCCAGACACAATAGGTTTTATTTAATTATGTCTGGCATTTTAACAATTGATAGATCTTGATTTAAATCTAGCTGACGGTGCTTTAAAAAATATATATTGAATTTGTATATCTTATGGCAAATAACTTTCAGATTTTCAAGAATATTCAAATAGACTTTACTTAGAAACCATATTTGGATAACTCAAAAAACATATTATTATATCGATCTCGTCGTTCTCAAGTAATGTGTCTACTAAAAAAATAATTTGTTTCTATTTATGCAGTTATATCGCTATCAGATTTAATATTTTATTATAGATATTTGATTTTGATCTTCTTGACTTTTCAGATTCGTTCCTCAGAGACGAGCCTTCATCCTTCGGAGAGTGGTCTTCTCTGGACAAGTGTAAAAGCTGACGTCAAAGTGACTCCAGAGCTATTCGTGAGTGGACGTCTGAGAGTCGCTTGCGTTGCGTCTGTCTACGACGTGTACAGGAGCTCAGCTAACCTCGACTTCTTCACGCCAGAGACTGATCCCAGGCCGGAAAGAAGTAAGATAAAGAGATTTAATTTATAGATCTAGATGCATCTATAGTACTGTAGGTTTCTTCTATTATTAACAAACCAACTACCTGTGCAGTTCCTTTATTGTAAAGATTAGACATAGTAGGATTAAGTACACATTGCACTGATGACGTAGTAAGGGTCGTAACGTAAATGCGAACGAACCAAGACCGTACTGTGTGAAAAAATTTGGAGGAAGCCTATATCCAGCAGTTGTCGTCTTTTGGCTGAGATGATGATTGTAACGATTGATGATTCAATTTGTAATCAAAAATTTGGCGGCGGGCATAACCACAAAAATCTTTAACAAATTTAACATCTGTAACTCGTGCTTGCTCTAATAGAGCATCCATCACTGGTGCGTTTGATACTCTGAAGGAGTCAATACCAACGCTTATTCGGTACACCTCTAAACCCAAATTACGCCAGGTATGGTTAAGGTACCTACTACGTAAAAGGTGGCGAGTCTATTGTCATGTACCGGTCACAAATCTAGATTTGTGATGGACGTGTCTAGACACTTTACTGATTCTGATATTTTCTTCAGAGAAATACCTAATAACAGCTTTACGCCAGTACCTGGGATCCTGCATTTGATACCTCTTGCACTGCAGTCATATTCACTACCACTGCAGCACCGAGATAAAACAGCACAAGATCATTTGTCTGCGGTCTTTTAAAGGCTAGATTTACCTCCACTGACAAATGTCTTAAGGTCAAGCGGGAATTTCAGTACACAGTACAGTGCATCGAGCAGCGATAGCTCAGTTGGGAGACCAACAGACTGCAATGTAGAGGGTCTTAGGTTCGAACCCACGTCGCGCACCTTTGACTTTCGGAAGTTATATGACTTTTCGAAATTATGTGCGCATTGATTGACAATTATCGCCTGCTCCGTGCCTCGGAGAGCACGTTAAGCCGTCGGTCCTGGCTGCCATGAACATCTATGGCAGCCGTTATGGGAGAGTGTCGACACAAAAGATCCCACTGGGTCGAAGTGTCACCGGTCTGCACTGACTGGCCCCCACATAAAATACATACAGTCAAAAACATAAATAGATACACACACGTGAAATTTCGATAACATTTACTTATAAAAATGAAATAAATTATAAAAAATGCTAGATTTTTAAATCAGGAGTTTTTAAAAGATACTTTATAAAATCATAATTTTAAAATATGGAATTTTATTAGGATTTTTTATTGATAAAATATGTTAACATTTATTTAAATGTGCAGCCAATTATGTTGGCGATAGATGATATTTAAAAATCATTTTCCTCATTCCAGTTACTCTCAACGGCGCGTCATCAGCAAAATGCTTCCAGAGCTGGATACTTCTCCTCTTCCTATTTCTACTTCCAATGGTGATGGGTCAAGACAATATTGGATTGCTTGATTATGATGACATGTATGATGAAAATATACACTTGACACCTCACTCGTTCGCGTCACTCGTTGGTGGTTGAAAGAAAGTTTTTGAAATAGTGTTAAGTTTACGAATTTAGTCTGATATTAGAACCACGAATATAATAAGCACTGCATTGATATTATTTTGGGTTTTATAGGTTAAGGTATTTTTTTTCTTATGCAGCGTGTATAGGAGAGGATAACTAATAATAATTATTATTGTAAAGTCTTCACTCATAGTTATATTAGTACAAAGATTCTGCAAGATTATTTATTTCTATAATCCACACAGACTACGCATTATTTTAGCGAATATAATAAAATTCCATCATCAACAGCGATATACTAGTCAGAAACCGTTGGACTGAGGTCCGTACGGAGGTCTCGACTGCGATCCCAGGGCAGATCTGTGACTTTTCGAAATTATGTGCGTATTAATTAGTTAACTATCGCTTCCTTTAACGGGAATAGTAAACATCGTGAGGAATGCTACATTTTTGAGAGTTCTACCAAATGTTCTTGAAGATGTGTGAAGTCTGCCAACCCTCACTGAGCCAATCCGGTGGTCTATGGCCTAACTCGTCTCATACTGTGAAAAGTGTTCAGCAGTGGGACAGTTCATAAACAGGACTGATATCATTATTATTTTTATGAGTTACATCACGGATTGCACAATGTGTGTGTGTACCAATCTTTAATATCAATACTTTAATTATTTTTTTACATTAAAGATGACTACTTACGCTCTAGGTACAGTTCCTGTATCGCGGGGGACTTTTATAAATATTCAAACAACTCACACAAAGAACACCCAGACTCTTCGTGAATCTCACAAATTTTTGTCCCGTGTGGGGATCAACCTATAACAGTTGGCAAGGCGGCCACTTAAACCAATATGCCATTCATACAGTTAATTTGTATTAAAACATAGTTAATCTGCCGATCGCAATATTCCCAATTCAATTGATATTGATCCCCTTTTTTTATATACTAGAATGATAGTAGACTAACCATACAGGGTTAGCATCAATAGCCTACTATCATACGCTGCTCCTCGTTTTAATGGGCTTAAACATAGCTAATGCAATCACTAATTCATTCAAGAGATATAAGCGATCAGGTTATACTATGGACGTATACAACTATTAGCAAAATGCACCACTGCATTCGAATGAATGTGATGACGGTTATTTTGCGTAATCAAGCACACTGCGCTTTCATTTTTATACAGTGTTGTTTATGCATTCGAATAATAGGTATTTCATTCGAATACAATTGTTTGCATCGATGAAAATCATTGGCCATCCCCTTTTAATAGACGCTGCATAAGACTTTTCCAAAGATACTTTTGTTCGAATATAATAATTGATCCATATGTGTCGTTGATCATTGTCCACTCTACGCTTCATAACACCCTTTTCTTCTGGCAGTATGATTATTGACTGAACGTTGTATCATTAATTAATAAAAAACAATTTTAAAATAAACGCTTGTATAATGGATAGTTGATTACGAAGTCCCAAATACGTAGATAAAAACCAAATTTGGCACAACACAGTAAATTTTAGATTTTTGAAATAGTTGTGATACATTCACCTCTTTCTGATTGAGAGATGTACAATCATTATATTATAAAAAATATATTTTAAGAACTAATGTTGATATCCATTCACTGATCCACACATAAATCTCGTAATGAAATCAGTTTTAGAAACAGTTCCAATATAGTCGAATAAACGACAAATGTAAAATGAAATTCATATTTGAGGGTTTTTTTATTTAATATTGTCTTCTGTTTACGCGAATATTAATTTTTATTTTGAAGAATACCATTAATGATATTTATTACCCTGAGACTATTATTGTTGTGCCCTCAGAATCTGATCGTCTACTATACAACTTTCAAATACATGTCTGTACTGGCATTAATTGATTTGAATATGTAAACACATAAGTACGAACTAACAAAAGTATGTAATGTAATGTTTTCAGCCAATTTTTGATCATATCATATGGTCAAAATTTGCTGGATGCATACATTAATTATCTTAATTATGTTTTACCAAGCTTTGCAGCAAGTGAAACCTATTTGATTAAATAAACGTTTTCTATTTAAAAACCAAATTGTTAGCTTTTTCACAAACCATGCGTTTTCTGTATAACTAATTTTAATTAAAATACTTACACCTCTGTACATTCCATTTTTTAAACACTATTACACAATTATTATAGTAAGGATGTAAATAATAATTCTTTTTAATATAAGTATATAACATAATATTGTGATAACTCATAAAGGCTTCCGTGCCTAATAATGTAAGAAAAGCAGCGAAAATTAAATTTTCATCATACATAATTATTATGTACTGACATTTTATAATTAGTTCAATTACCTATTTGTTTATATTCAGTAATTTAGAATGAGCATCATCTAAAAGTCAATAAATTAATTGTTAAGATTTATACAACATAAAAATTATAAATATCGACACATAATGAAAAAGTAATGCGTCTGGGCGCCGCCATCCCAAAATCGATCTAGGAATTAATCACCAACAAATCTAACTGAAAAATGTGTAAAAAGAAATATAATAAACAATATCTTAGTTCTTATACATCAAGCATGATCTCCATCTACTTATTTTACCATAAGTGTCACAACCATGATAATTAAATAAACGAACGACTTCAATATCCAAAAATACCATGATAATTTCTTCATTGTTCTGTTTGATGCTTCATGATTTTGCCTTTTCGGTCTATCTATAAACACCTATTTATAACATCGAAATTAACAATTATAGTGCCATGTAAATACAAACATTGAAATATTACTTACTAGCATCATAAATCTGAATGAATCGCAACAGTTTTTGGTTTTTTACAAACTAAGTAAATTATATTTGGCGTTGTCAAGTCTTTTTTTATGTATTAGAATATAAATTTCACATGTAAATGTCATTATACTAGCTAAAATATAGTTAAGTATATACCGTAATCATACCGATCATAGGATATTTAGACGCCCTCAAACCGATTCTTATTTGATTTTGTTCGAACTATTCTTTCATTGGTTAACCTTTATGACTTGGTCTTCTTTAAACCAGTATTGAAGAGAGTACAGTATGAAGCAGTTTGGTTATGTATACTCTTGACTTTGCTGAATCCATGGGTGGCGGTTAACTCTTACTACAGGACAGACCACTACTTCTTCTACAATAAAAAAATTCAGAAGAATCAAGGATATCTGAATCCGAAATAGTACAAATTGAAAAATTTTGCTAAAGGAAACACGGAATATGCTTTGACACGTGTTGCAATTTTATACTAGACAATATGAAGACGATTCGATATCTATTAAGTCTGACGGATCGGAGCGAGTGCATCGCATTGATAATTTGGTACCAAAGATCCTTGACAGATTTGATTTCAACAAACGTCTAGTCTAAAAGGTAGTAGATTGTAAATCGTTATGCCATATCTGTCAGCTCACGTTCAGAATTATAATTTGATTAACACGACTATAATAATTATTGAATTTATTTTATCCTATAACAAGACATCGAAAGTCGTCAGACATAAACGCTCTCATAACAGGCAAGTGAATATATTTGTAACTGTAAAACAAGCTATTAAATGCATTGGTTAGGCTGCACTTGGATAAATCTTGATTAGAAACATTTAGAACATAAGATTCAGATTCAGATTCGAAACAACTATCCTACAACCTATTTTTCATGCATGCTTGCCTAAATAACATCAATTTACGGATGCAATTAACTCGCTTTTAAATAATGTATTTCAGCCATGACTGCATACTTTAATATATTAGCTGCAAAGGTTCATTTTAAATGTTGAGACTAAGTTTATTCGTGTCGTATAACAGGGTACCGTCGAAACAAAAGCTCTAGTGGTATCCTGTTGACCGTTTGTCCCTTAAATTTTCTTTTAAGGCACTACTGATACATTTTTGTCCTTGTTAAGTCCTCAAGGCCTCACTGACAGGATTTATTTCCCGATATAAGCTCTAGGTTTGACGACTATTTTCAAACATAAAGTATTAGGACCTACTAGAGAAATAGTTCCAGTACTGTCTTCAAATATTGTGAAGGACAAGAATGTTTTAGTAATACCATCAAATGATCTGCTAAAGGAATTATAAGGAATAGACGCTTTTGAAGTGAGTGAGTATTTGTGTTCAGTCATATTTCCATTCTTGCCTTTCTATAATTAAGTTTTCCACCCGTTACTTCATGCCCTAAAATTATATAAATTTTGAAATTACCTTTATGTAAATGTTATGCTAAGCACACTTGGTTCATATTTTAATGTTGTTGAATAATTTATCCAAATATTTTTTTATTACTTACGACAACTTGTAAATAAAAATAAACTTTGAAATAAATAGTATGTTGTTTTATTTCTATCCAATAAATCACTATTCCTCCTCAATCAGTTCTCCCTTTTTCTGTATCTATTACGTAATTAGGCCACTTTTCCGATCACAAACTTACTAAGACTTATTATATTTAAGTTAGTTACTCCAAAGGCACTACGGATTTCGAATTGCAAAGATCCAGATATATGTATCTACCTTTTTCATTTTACATCGCTCTTATAACATACTTTATGCATACTTATCGGTATCGAGTAGCTTATATTATAGGTCTCTCGTTTGATCAGATAATATTATAATTGCCTAGAACCCTAAAGGAGGATCTCATTGCCCCAATACTACACACTACTAGTATGGGTATTGTATGGTATATTAGTATTAACCATGCTTGGCTTAAATGTCTAATAAGTTATTTAATATCTGACCATCAGGTAAGGTACATTTTTATTATAGTAAATATTTGTCTTCATTCATTAGAAAATATTTTACACGACATGTTACAAAATAATCTACGATTTATTTTAGTATCTTTTATCTTATAAATATAGTTTCTGCTAGTTTTCTATTTTGGTGTCTCAATCGGTACCTTCTGAACCAATTGCCAACACTAGTTCAGAAAACTGAATTTCTTGACCGTAGCGTAGCTCGCATCATGAGTGTGAAGCCGTTTCAGTTCAATGTGCTCGGGATAGATGGCGTTGTGTTAAAAACTCTCTTTCGTACAAACTATTAACAAATTGTGAACGTTTTTGTGCCTTAGAATAATAGGAAGCTAGTTTTTTTATATACATATATTCAATTTTTTGTTATTTATATTATTCGATTATCAGCGTACTCTAACTGTAACTTTGTCGAAGGCTTAGACTTTGGTGATAAATTTGATGCACACTTATGTCACTTACAGTGCCTAACGAAGGTAGTACATTATAATCATTTCTAATCAAATAATAATAATATATCTAATAATAATATTCTATCACATACACACAATACCATTTAGTTCAAACTAAGCAGAGCTTGTACTATGGGTACTAGACAATGGATAAACATACAATATATTATAGCTATATTTTTTTTTGTAAGTACATGCTTTTTGTAAGCTATTGGTTTCTATTACAAATGTACATGAAAAAAGCTAAACCTTTGTCGATATATGATGGTATATACATAATAATTAGTCATATATGCATTTCAAGTATGCTTAGGTTTCTCGTAATAGTTCAGCATTGCTGTCTTATATAGACTACCTACTGTAACTGATTTTTTTAGTGTGTACATCCCAGCAACAATTTACCTAACCTGGTCATTGATTCCGAAGCCTGACCACCGACCAAAAATCGAAAAAGAAGAACAACCTTATGTCACTGGATTAGCAAGACTAATGAATCATCGTATCAATGCAAAAATATTTACATTACCAACAATCAGTCAAATAATGCCATTTTATTTTTTTTATTTATTCATATTCAAAAGACTACATTCAGTGTACCTAATTGTAATCCATGTGTCTCGGGATAAACGCGAAAGTAACGCGCATAAAGAAGACCTAAATTCTGCACTATTATTTGTAGATCTTCACAACAATTTTTGTCCTATGTGGGGATCGAATCCTCAAAATTCGGCAAACTAGCAGATGAGAGAGAAGATAGAGATCACTGAAATCGTTATGCCTTTCATGCAGACAAAGCTATGTCTTTTTATGATGTTTATTTATTTATTTAAAATCTTCATGCACAAAACAATACACTGGCGGACTTAATGCCAAGGGCATTCTTTACCAGTCAACCGTAGGGTGATGCAGATATAAAAAGAAGTAGGTGCATACGCATACAATAGCATTATAAATATATATGTATTAAACTAAAGAATAACACAAAAGTAATGATATTTACATAATAATTATATACATACCTAAATATATCATATGATTTAAATAAAATATAAACAAATATAATATACATATAAATATATAGACGTCTACATACATACATATGTAACATATTACTGATGAGATGGAACAGATAAACTGTCAAGGAAAAGAGCACGCACTTTTAACTTGAAAATGCAACGGTTTGTGGACATCTTGACTTCATGAGGGAGCGCATTCCAAAGTAAAACCGGCTGGATGAAGAAGGAAGAATTTACGAAACAAACAAAAATAAAAACGAATGTATGGGAGGGACAAAGTAAGAGGAGGTTATTGGAAGAACGAAGATTTCATGATGATTAGAACATAGGTATTGGAAAAGGCAGGTTAAATAAGTTTTTATGATGTTATCACTTGCATATTCTCTAAGCTATGCTCAAGACTACTATATACAATATTCGTAGAAGGGATATTACATGCTGTGTTATCTTTACCATAAAACGGCACCGACAAATGCATTAAAAACTAACGCAATTATATTATCGCATATCAATTATATATTATTAGGTTCAATTATAAGTATAACAATAAGAACTGCGCGTAGGCGCATTAGCAGCGTAGTACGGCAAGGGAACCACCTTCATCTCTTCATGCAAATGACGTCAACTATGCCATGGTATCCTTAGGCAAGCCGCGACGTTGGTAGGTAAGCCGCAGCGTTCTTAAGTATGCCAAAGCGTACCGTCTCGTACACGTAGGCTTTTTTCACAATAGTCGTAATTTTTCTTTCGATTGTATTGTCATAGTTATGACAGGGAGATTATTCCGCAAACTTGTAACTTTTTCGTGTCGGGATAGATACATGTTACAAACGAGTAGTGCTTACATAAGATATTTGAGTTATTATTACAATTATAATTATATGTTCGTAATGTTCCGCTAAAGTGGTCCTGTATTCGATGAGCTGAATGTCAAGCCAACGACTAGCGAGAAATTATCAAAGGCCTAAAAGGCGGTCTTTGGTATCAGCGGTCAACATACACATAGTGTAGAGACACTATACTATTATAGACTCAGAGGAGCCAACAGAGTAAGTAAGTAAATGTGCCACTAGGAGCATAAGTCGTACTCTCCTTTCATCGCACTCTACGTACGGCCGCTAAAGGCAAATCTTTTTTAAAGGAGATTTCTTTAGAAAAGCTCATATAAAATTATAGGCATTTGGATTCGACTTAATTTCTATGCAGTATGTATACTGAAATACATATTATTTGGACATTAACGATATGTAAAATTTGACGACTCGATGGCGTAGTGGTTAGTGTAACCGACTGCCACGCCTAAGGTCGCGGGTTTGATTCCCGCACAAGTCAAACATTTGTGTGCGTGAACTTGGATGTTTGTCTTGGTCTGGATGTTTCTATGTATAATATGTATGTATTTACAAAAATAAAAAAAGGATATATGTATGTTATAGTACAAGCTCTGCTTAGTTTGGGTTAGATGGTGTTGTATGTATGTGGAAGAATATTAAAAAAAAAATTACGGTTAGTTAATAATAATAATATATTTATTTAAATAATAGGTATAATAATTTATAATAAATGACTCATTAAGTTATAAAATACATTTGTTGTTGTTTGCCCGAACTAGATTGAACTTATGGCTTAGGCGAAGAAGTGCTTACGAACTATTTTACCAATATAAATTTACATGACTACAATTCAACAATAACATTATAATAACCTGCATAAGCAACTAGCAGTACCTATGTAATATAAGTGGGTCAATAATAATGATGCGCTGTGACATATCAGCAAATTTTTATCCCAATGTTCCAGTAATTAAAATAGTATTAATAGTTATTCGAATAAATTATTCGTTGACTGTCTCGAATTCTGACACAAAACCTAAAACACGATCGCAAAATTTTACACTTGGCATAAAAATCTGAGATTGGATTTTTGAGTGATTACCTGAAAAGAGCCTATGCCTTGCTACTTTTCTTTTTTTAAATGTCTCTTAATGGAGCGAGATGTCGCAGCTGTCCTCTGTCACACTCTTAAAAAAACAGATTACGGCAATAGTGCGCTGCTCTACCTGAAGTCTCATGATTGGTCGTAGGCCTAAATACAAACATACGTGTTGCAAACCGTAAGAAATTAATGTCAGTGTTGTCAGTACCAGTAACGTCAAATTATCTTACAACTGCTACCTACCGACAAATATCACAATGTCCTTAATCTCTTCTCATTTTCTCAATTACAAAGTTCATTCCGATAACAATATTCTATTGCATTAACTTATACTAATTTTAAGTCGGTAGCAACAAGCACGAGAATCACAAATAAAAAAAAAAAAAATATGATTAATGACGTACAGAAAACCTGGTCCTGCCAAGAAAATTAAAAAGGGACAGAAATAATTGAAACAATCAGAGCATCCATAGAATACAAGACAACACAAAAACAAAATACAAATACAATTTCATAGCGTATAAAAATAAACAGGACCTAATTGTGCGTCCGCTATGGAGGCTTTGAATGAGTAGAGCATTATAAGCGCACTGCAATTAGAACGCGCTAGAAAAATCAAATTAAAACCTCTAATGAACAAACATCGTGCACGAGGCGGTGCTGTTTTTTTCACAGAGTAAGCATTGGGTTAGATATTTCCGCGGAAAAATCTTACCTTCATAAAACAAATGACGATTCGTATGCTACGTTTCGGACAAAGTGATTAATGTGAGATATTGGAATAGCATCATGAAGTCCCGAATTAAGTCGCGTGAAAAATGTTATGATTCCTGTTTGAATCAAGTAGCGATCGTGATGCTACATTATGGGTAAAGTTTAAATATGTATTAAACATTGGAGTAACAGCACGGAGACCCATGTTAAGTCCAGTTCATCATTCTCTTGCCCTGTTCCCAATTTATTTGCGGTCGGCGCAGTATGTCCTTCGCTTCCATACTTCTCTGTCACCCGTCATCTGATCATTTACCCCTTTTCCTTTCATATCCATCCTCACACAGTCCATCCAACTTTTCCTTGGCCTTCCTCTCCCTTTCCGTCCCTCTACCCTCATATCCATCACTTGCTTACCTACATACGTATCATCTCTTCGCATAACATGTCCATACCAAGCCAAACGATTTCCTTTCACTTTTTCATCTATGGGCACCACTTTCAGACTACCTCTTACGTATTCATTCCTATTTCTGTCCATTCTCGTCACTCCCCATATCCATCGTAACATTCATGTTAAGTCCAGTTAAAAAAATATAATACCTGTACGAAACAAGTGACGATCGCGATGCTACGTTTTGGACAAATGTTGCTACTGTAAGATATTTTGAGTAAAAGCATAGATTAAATAAATAAATTCAGTGAGTGACGATAGTATTAATCTCACTGACGAAATGTGGGTATTATTTCACGTTTGCAATAATCAAGTGAATTATTTATAAAATAAACATTGCATACTGGTTTTCTCTGATTTGGTTTAATAAAAGCAATGCACAATGGCGAGACTTTTAAGGAGATTATGAATCAGGCCTCCCGTCTCTTAGCGAGGATAATGTTTCGTTATGTAGTGAAAGCTAATGTCGTCTACCGGACACAGTGCTAGGATCTGTGCTGCTAATTAAAAACGTCTGAACATGAAAACCTAATAGCACATTACCTGACCCGCGAATCGAAATCAAGACCTCATGCACAACAGCAGCATCAACGAATGCTGCACCAAGTCAGTCAGTCAAAGTAACAATAACTTCAGTTGGATAAAAATATGTAAGAAATCTAAGGGATGATAAAAATAAACGAAATGTTCGTAGTCTCTGTGCCAATCTAACCTGTGTCACTTATTCAGACCGTCTTCCCGTTCGCATAGTTTGTCTCCGCGGCTTCCGCCAGAGGGCGCCCCAAGCCACACGCCACAAAGCTTTAGCTAAGAATTTTATTCTGCCTTAACTCCACCTCAATTATTTACTATGCGCTGATGCGAATTGATTCTTCTTTGTTTGCTATGCTAATGAAGCAGCTTATTTACTTCGTTTTAGTTTTTGTTTAGTTGGAAGGAAAGAGAAGTTTTCTAGTCTTCTTTTTTCTTCTGTTACTTACTGATTGACTTATTGCTACAGTGGCGTGCCGTCTTTGGTTTCACATTTAGTAGTATGATTTTTTATTAAGGTTGTTAACAAGATTGTTTCATGGCTGATGGCAACCGAAGACAATATACTATGGTCAAGTCTATAATATAATTGCAAGAATGGTGCCATGGCATAATAAATCTCCTGTCAGGGCATCAAATTTTGTAGGTTCAATATTTAATAATTTGGACAAAACCTTCATACAAACATGCATAGTCTCACGCCTCGTACTGAAAGGGTATGCAGAGATGTATTTTAGCCACAATTCACCAACTACGACCTTATGGCCGTCTACTGGATTCGGATCCAGAATTCTTTGGCAAGTTCCTTTTACCACAGCAACGCTACTGAATCTCCAGAAATAGTTGTTCTGAATCTCGGTGTTGTCTTAAGTCAGTAAATTCAATGTTTTTATAGTCGCCTGCGATATACTTTCCTACTGCGAGAGAAAAGTATTTTAAAATGATGATGATCATGAGTGGTTTTTTTTCCAAGTCGTTACCGGCTTTCCCAAAACAATACTGCACGGAAACCTCAGAAGACAACTTCTCGCTGCTGTTAGTATAGAATACTATAGCGATCTTTAAGCTTTAGAAGTCAAACATACTACTGCAGAACATTTATTTTTATGTCCTATCATATTGACAAAGAAGAAACGGTCCATCTAATGCGTGGTAAATGTACAGTCAACAACATAGGTAGCTTAACATTTCATAAAGTAACAGTATTTTATGAATGAATAATGTCTAATTATTATGTTATAGTAATAAATTGTGATTAACATAATGATCCTTTACGAATTATCATTTTTGAGTATGACAAATCAATTCAATTTTTTTTTTAAATGTTTTATTTGTTGTCTCAGTTGGCATAACACAACTTTACGCAGACTGTGGGTGAGCACAAAAGGCTTCCAACCCGTTAAAAGTAAACTACACAACGTTATCCCCAAGGGCGGAGTATCACGGACTTCGGCTTGAGGCGTTGTCGGCAACGTGGATCTAAGGTGATCCACGGGATTAACGTTAACGCGACGTGTATTCCAACCTTGGTGGCGAGGCGGACTCGCGGACGACTTTGTATGGCTGCGCGGGCCGTGTAGGCTTGTATTGTGTGAGTGTTGTCCTATAATCTATGTCTAAAGTTTGCAAGTGCGTGAAAAACGTGTGCATACTTACTAAATACTTGAAATAGCGCCCAGGGGTTGCCTTGATTGGCCCTAACATCGTCCAGCAACGCGCACATTGCTGTATAATTCGCGAGGCTGGCGAATCTATCCACTTGAGCGAAGACAGCTCCGCACTCGTGGGGATTGGGGCTAGCGTTGAATCCCGTGACCAGCGCCGGACACGGGTTTATGGTGGGCTGAGCCACCTTTGGCACGGGGTTGATAGCGGCGGACCTAGCTACGGTTTGCGCGAGGGGAGCCAGGTTGAGTGGGCGGTGGTCTGCGAGTTGCGTGGGTCGGATAGGGAGAGGCGGGAACGCACTCTGGGAGTTGAGTGCGCTCCAGGGTGAGAAACGCTGGGGGCTAAGGGCAGTGGTCTGGACGGGGCGGGGCACTGGATGAGAGCGAGCCGGCTGCGACGAAGCGCTTGGTTTGGATGCGCGCGGAGCTTTGGGGCAACCGCGGTAGTTAGCGGGCGGCTGAGCGAGCTGTCCACACAGGACACATTCGGGTGGCTCCTCGCAAAGCGCCCTGTCCTTAGGACGCTTGCACTCTGTTCACAAATGTTTATCGATATATGTCGCTGACTGTATGTTCGTTTGTAAAGAAAAAGATTCTGTACTGCCAGCGCAAGATGGACACATTTTGCATTCTGCATTCCGTCTGTCAATGAGTCTGGAAACTGCCTCATAGCAGGAATACAACACACATGGTGACGACATAAAATTTTTCATGTTATACATTACTTAAGAACTGTAAAGTATATTTAATAAAATATAATGAGTTGATGAATAAATTGATGTTTACACTCATTTTCCATGTATTTATTGGTAATTCAGCTTTATAATTTACCCGAATATTGCTAAAATACATACATTCGCACATGTCATTAGGGCCCTCTGGAACCATTACATACGATTAATTCAGCTCATCTATCTGATAATAAATACCGCCGATCGTCATTCAGATTCTCTTGTTATAATAGTTACTTGTGCTAAATGTGTGATTTGTCTTAAAATATTGAGAGTATTATATTAAACCTGGGCTTCACTTTATGACCTTAAGATATGTCTACACCTTTAAATACTGTATAATAATTTCTTCTTCTCTCTTAGCCTTGATTATTCCCAAGTCACTTGGGGTCGGCTTTTCTAGTCTAACCGGATTTGACTAGATATCAGTTTTTACACGGAGCGGCTGCCACCTGACCTCCGCAACCCGAAGGCTAACGATACCCTAAGGCTAGACTAGTGTCAGGATGTTAGAGGGTACTGACTTTCCCAATAACGACTTCCATAGATGTCCATGGCAGCCGGGACCGACGGCTTAACGTATACTAATATATGAACTACATGTATAATATATATATATATATATATATATGTAGAAAATATAACTATATCTTACAATACAAGTATCACAAATCTGCAAAACCACCATTACATTAAAGATAACTATAAAACCTTCCATGAATAACAACGAGACTTACAAAAGGATAATAATAACAATTCCAATGCTGTCAATTCTAAATCCTACGAAGCGAATACCTGGAAACTTGCAGTATGCAGAACGAAAGCATTTTCTTGCCGAGTTGATTCCCGCGGTAAATCCTCGCTCAATCCGGACTCAATCCGGGAGTCCTCAATCACGGGAAAAACGGGATTCTTAGGTATACAAGCAGACGATTTGCGCTATAGTGCTGGGGGATTCGCGCGAAATATTTATCTGCAGCGTATTCAATTGCTTGCTTTGTGAATGTTATTTGTATTTCATCTCCGATCTTTGTTGGTTAATCGTTTTGCAAGCAATGTTGTTTTTATGAATAGACTTCTTACTATCAATTTTTTTTAACTGTTTCGAAGTAATTTTTTGTATGGAATAAATTGCTATAATTAAATTAAAAATCGACAGTAGTAGTAATTAGAATCTATTCATGTAGAATCCGTATAGTCTGAGACAACATGTAACATTTGCATTAACAAAGTCAACTCTGATTTTACCTTACTATGTAGTTAAGTAGGTATAAGACAACCTTGTTGATCTCGAGACAAAAGTTGCCTCTTATGTTTTATTGAAACCTTGAATCCCTGTGTACACTTTTGGGTGTGACCTATATTTACAACACAATTATATATATAATAATAATATCAGCCTTGTATTAAACTGTCCCACTGCTGGGGACGGACCTCTTCTCACTGTGAGAAGGGTTAGGCCATAGTCCACCACGCTGGCCCAGTGCGGGTTGGCAGACTTCACGTATATTCGAGAACATTATGGAGAACTCTCAGACATGCAGGTTTCCTCACGATGTTTTCCTTCACCGTTAAAGCAAGCGATAATTAACTATTTAATGCGTACATAACTTCGAAAAGTCAGAGATGCGCGCCTTGGGATCGAACTCGTGACCTCTGGGTGGCAGTCTAACGGTTTCCCATTAGGCTATCGCTGCTAGACACAATTATACATTATCATTATGTTTTAATTCTAGGAAATTCTCAGTAGCTGCACTGAGTCCAGTAATGTGGTCCATAGACGGCAATAGTTTCGACTCCTATTAAGTAGAACCTAAAGAGGAAGCTAGTAAAAGTACTCTGCTTACTAATTTGAAAAATAATACCCTCTCTGCTAACCCTTTTCTGGATAAACGAGTGTAAATCAATGTTAATGAGGTCACGTTGATAACCACTGTTGTGTTTAAATAAATATGCCCATGTAACTTCTATCAGAATATTAACTGTGGCTCCATTCTAATACTTATGAGACCTCACCTATGAAATTGCCTTTCTGTATGAAGATAATCGCCAACGTTGTGTGTTTCACATAATTTACCATATTTAAAAAATTGTATTCGATGAATTTTTCATGTATGACATTGCTAGACATCAGACCAATATGACGTGTCTTAGGATATTAGCAAAATCTTCAACCTTGCTTGTAACCATGGCCGATATAATTTAGTCAAAAAATCGTGCATGAAAAGGTAAACATTATGCATGATCACGTTAATACCCGTTACGTATATGAATTGAAACTAAGAAATCAGAAAGACACTAAGTGATTTAAATCTTTGAATTAATTTGACCACAGACTAATTCAAAGTTTTAAATCATAGATGTGTCCTTACCTTACTTTAATTACATGAATCAAATATGCAATCTTTTCTCAAGATGTAAAATCATTTTTAAATAATAAACTTGTATTTTGAAGTAACAAAAAAAAATCGGTAAATTCATAGGCAAAGACCTAATATTTCCAAAGCCTGTGCCAAATCTATATGTACCGACACCAATACACAATGATTCACCTTCGGATTTTCTAATAGCAAATAGATAAGCATCTCATATTGCCTGAACTGCAATACCGAAAGGTTACTTTTATCTAAGCCTCAGGGATTTGCGGTATTTGCCCGCTTTGCGAGGTTTTGTACCTGGTTGCCAAAAGCAAATTGATGTTCGAATAACAGTAGAAGTCTATTCAGTCGATCGCTATCTAAACTTGTAACTGTGGATATGGGTACCTACATACATATAGAGATTGTAAGCCTTCGTTTTTTACTCGAAGTATCAATCGTAGTAACGTCGATAGGTACAAAGGTAATATAACGTATATTTTAGATGTACTTTGTAGATTGTTCTGCAAAAATCAAACAACTACTTCGACAGATACTGGTATTACTGGAACTGTGAATTTAAAGTAAGTCGGTCACAAGTGTTTTATTGACACGAGAGCCTTTTAATTAATGAAGTTATTAACAAATGAAAAATAAGCAAAGGTCCAAGAGAAAATAGCGTTTTTGTTATTTCGTTATATTCTTGGAAATCTATACTAATGGTAAATATATTAAAGTAACTCTTATTTAGTGGTCACCTGGCCATTACTACTGCACCGAGTGTTGTGTTCGATCCTTAAATGGGAAAAAAGTCTTTATAATCAACAAATAGTTGTTCCGGGTCTGAATATTCTTTGTGTCCGTTGTTTGAATATTTGTAACGTCCCCGCGACACAGGTGTTTTATTACTAGTGCGACAGTTGTATTTTATTAATTAGATGAACCAAATTTTGTTGAATGTGGCAGCATTCATGGTCACAGTAAATCTGAAGGTCATGGCTATTGCCGTGCACGGGGTACAGTTCAGGAATCCATACTGCTACTAAGAATTTCTAGACAGAAGAACTCAGCAACACTTTGCCTGACCCGAAAATCGAACACGAGACCTCATGCACATTCTTTGAAACCATGCTATTCTCTACACACAATGACATAGTGAAATTGAACTCAAATGAAAGCATTAGTTGAAGTAGAAAACGAGCTTGGTTTTACGCTTTAGCACCTACTTGATGAAGCTTTTGCATCTAACCGACGCCACCGCTTATCTGTTAGGTAAGCCCAACAAAGCGAGAACATACAAATAAAAGTACGTGAAACAGGGAAGATAAACGTAGGCTACACGAAATTTAAAGATGCACCAACATAGTGACATTAACATACTCACACCAGACCGGAACTTCGCGCAACGCGGCAACGTTGGAAGCCACAATTAACAATGCAAATTTGCCAAGTGCGAAAGCTGTTCTGAATTTCATACCGAGAATACATATGGTAATCGAGTTTGAGCTCAAGAAAAACGTTATAGTATAGAATTTGAGGCTCGTTAAGATCTCAAACGCAAGATGTGTCGACAGCGTCTGTCTCATTTGCGCTAAGTTTTGAGTTCATTAGTTGGACTGGTTTATTTTGAGTGTAAACTGAACATCAGCTTGTTGGTTTACAGTAAGCGGATTGTAGGTACTCGAAACTTTTGATTATCTAGTAAAATCTTGCAGTGCTGTTTAGATTTTCAAGCATTAATTTATTTATTTAGACTTAGTAATTAATAAAACTAAGCCTTATTTTTCACACGGACTTGTATTACATGCAGGTTTGGTCAGCCATGTTTTAGGCCAAAAAACAGCAGGCGATTTAATTCCTGTCTATTATATATATATGCTCGTAATAGTATTACGAATTTCTTTATATAGAATTATCCAGTATCATTAAGCCCGATTCCAGATTCCACAATCGACGCTCAAGATATTGCTATAAGTGTACGCACATACTTCGTCCAATATGATTTTCAATGAGAACATGCTACACTTAATTCCGAAATTGTCAATATTTTTTTAGTATTAAAGAAATAATTCCTGTATTACAACTAATTCCTGTGTCATGGGTCCATTTATAAATATTAAAACAAAGGATTCAAAGAACATCTAGACTCGGAACAACCATTTGTGGATCACACCATTTTTTGTCCCGTGTGGGTATCTGACCACAACACTCGGCCCAGTGGTAGCGGCGAGACGATCATTTAAATTACTACGCTATACATGCAGTCAAACTAGAATTAACAAAACTACACAGATGAAGTCTACACACGCAGTTTACCTGTTTTCTATGATTTAAGACCCCGAAATCGTACGATGATGATATTCTTTTCTTCTTATTTTTTTCTTTATACTTTAGAGCTTTGCTCTTGTCGGTGGAGTATACGCCATCTTTCTCGATTTTCAGCCAATATATTGACCTCCTTATAAGACATGACCTTCGCCTTTTCTTTTAATTGATCTGTAAATGCCCTTCTGGGTTTGCCCCTTCCTCTCTTTCCTTCTACTTCTCTTTCTATGATGTTTTTTATAAAAGTCGTCATGTCTTATAAGGTGGTCAAACATCTTTTCTCTTCTGTTCTCAACTGTTTTCAAAATGTTCCATTCTTCTTGGACAAGGCTCAGTATATTATACCAAACAAATATTTCAGAACACATTTTTCATTGCATTAAGCATTGCATTAGTCGTAGATGTGCAGATAAAGATTGTATTGATAATGGGTATCATAATATGTAACCTCAGGCTGAGGCTAATTGATTATAAGAATTGAAAGCGGCTATTGATAAAATAGTTAAAAGATTGAGGATGTAAACTGCTAATAATAGTTTAATAATTCACGTATGCAATTAAGCCAGTCACTTCCGCTCGTGTTAAACTTTATTATTTTATTATCCAATATTAATACTTCACTTGAAAATCCTCTATATTTTCATGAAAACTTTTAAAAAAGACGGCTGTAGTTATCGGCTGAATAAAGGTGTATCTAAGAAACGCTCTCCTATTTGTTACTGTAGGGATAGCGTTACGTAGTGGCTTGAGTGGTCGCCTCACGACTTGCTACATACCGAGTGTTATGGGTTTGATCATTCGTGCGATTCACAAATGTGAACGACGATATTTTCTTTATTATTTTTAGATTAATTCTGAATAAATTCTCTATTAGATGTCCAGAAGTTGTCTTTTAACAAAACAAAATAAAAATAATTAATTATACATTTGTCTTACTTGCTAGCTATTTCTTTTTCAATACACAAGAAGCCCATCTGTATTAAAAAAGATCCACAATGACATTATTGTCGACATTAAGCGACACTAAAAATAGAAACTGTGCTAACCTTATATAATATTCCACTTTCTGCTAACATTATTATAAATTGAAAACTTTATGAAGATATTAAGATGTTGGTTACTCAATTACGCGTAAAACATTGTACGGATTTTGATAATTCTTGGCAGGCATATAGATCTGATCCTGGATTAACGTAAGGGATATTTTTATGCCGTTAAGCATTGTCATGGCATTCAAATTGTTATCCTAGATGCAGAATCCGCATTCAAATCCGTTTAATGCTTGTACGTTATACCAGAACAAGAAGATAGACGGATCAACATTTTAACAATTTAAGTTCATTCTCCAATAATATTCGATGACAATTAGTTTTCTTAAAATCGAATGTCCCCAATGTACAAACTTGGCCTCGACACAGTTTTATAACAATAAATACAGATAGATAGGTGACGAAAATATAAAATAAATGTCTGTCGTCGATCCCCGAGGAAGGTGTTGAAAGCTGAAATGTTCAAACCGGTATAAAATACTTTGAAAATCCACAATAACATTGGAAGTACATGAAAAATCCCCCAAACAATAAAACACCGGCGGCTAAAATAAATTTTAAAGGCCGCAATATTTTTTCAATAAAATTCTACAATAAATTGTTTTTTTATTCGCTCGATATTTATTACAATTGCCGTTCGGCGATCACAAATGTGCTTTATTCTTGTTTAAAAAATGATATCAGTTACGCCATGGTTGTTTTATTTGTATATGTTCAATATACGCAATGTGATTGGTGTGAGAATTTTTCATAATGTACTGCCTGAGCCGATGCCTACGAAATACGTTGAATTCATGCCAGAGGGTAAACATCACACTGAATAATATATTTTTAACACTAGGTATTTACCTGTAAAATTGCTGGTATGTGGAAAATTAATAGCGGTATATTTTTAAAACCAGCTTTTGTTTCATAAATTTATTAATTTCGATTATATTTAGTATGTGTATATGCCTAAGCTTGTGCTAGTGGATGGTATCGTACCGTTGCGCTGCGTAATGTAGGTTTGAATCCCAGACAATTATGCCATAGAAATTATACCTTTGGAATTGGATCTGGCCTTCTGTAGAGTCCAAATACGCAATATGCGCTGACTCATCTTGAATTGTGCAAAATTGTATGCTTCTGCATTGATAAAAAGCTTACTTCTGTAAGGTTAAAAGTCAATGCCATCAAATGCAGTTATTGTCGTTTGACCAATTTGGCCCAAAATAAGCATTGTATTTTGAAGTAAGCATACGTCTATGCGTCTGTGTGAGTGCATTTGTTTTAATCGTATAAGGCTGGCCGTGTGTGTTGTGTTACTACCAATTCATCGATAGCCTAATGTGATTTTATATAGCAACTCTAGGTATTTTTCGTGATGCTTGTTACAGTTTTTGTTAAACAAAACACTGATTGAATTGTCTTTCAATAAGTCTGTACATATATATGCTATTAGCTAAATTAACGAATGATATTTATCAACGTGATAATCGAACCGAAAATAGTACAATCGTTATTTGCACACTGACAGTTAGTAATGGACCAGCCATTTAGTGCACCAGAAAAACGGGTTTGATAATTATAAAAAAAAAACTAATTTAAATTTTTTTTTTATGATACTAGTCATCTCCAAGACATGTCTGCTCAGACCAGAACGAGGCCCTTGTCGTGCAGGCATTAAAATGTTTTATTATGAACCTGAAATTTCCAACTGTACATCATTCAAATGGGGTGGCTGTCAAGGCAACGGTAACAGGTTCGATAGCCAGGAAGAATGTCGAAATAAATGCTTAAGTAAGCATGGAGGACCAAGTGAGTATTGTAATGTATAGAATAGATGTTAATAATTGTGCTTTTGCTTCAACGGTTTTTACTTAGCCGAAGATTAAATTGGAGAGACTTCTACTATATACAATAATAATTATCAGTCAACCCTTTTATATAAGACTTCGAACAATCTTGAAAATAGTTATATCATAATTACGAGTATATGCCCAAATTGAAGTCTAGTCTAGTAACAATATAATTATGTATATATGTAATGTATATGTAATAAGAAAGAGAACTACCTTAAGCGCGAATCCTTTATTTTCTCCTGGGAATTTTGAAATATTCTTATTTTATGTCTATATCACATAAGAGACCTGGATGCAAAACATCAGCTTTCAATATCCAAGGGTTTGGACTAAGCCTTGATTAGTCAGAGAGTGAATCAGGACTTCTCATATTATCTATATTGATTTCTCTTTTTCTATTTTAGAACACCGTCCAAAATGGTGTGCCTTGACATTTGACTATGGTTTTTGTTTTGGTGCAGTCAAAAGGTACTACTTTGATAACTTGTGGAAAGTTTGTAAGACAACTATATATTCTGGCTGTGGTGGTAACAGAAACAACTTTTATAACCATGAACAGGTCAGTTTAATTCTCTTAGTATGACTCATTCTCATCTTATGGTGTGCGATGACGTCAACGTGATTTTATTTTCACCAGTTATGCATCCATAGGTTAATCCACTTGCAAGTAAATATCCAACGCATGTCATGACCCACACGATCACTCGACCGAAGTTTAAGCGCAAAGTGTTTTTTTTTAAGTCTGGTAATAGCTAGTTAATCCTATAGCTTGTTTTAATAGCCGCACCAGTTACGTGCATCGTGTACATATAAGGTACGGCTCTTTGATTAACTGATCCCACTCGTACTGGACCCGCTGGATCAGTTGACATAATGTATATTTTGAATTGGTCAACTGATCTCGTTTCATAATTTTATAATTTTTATAGATATCGAGAAAAGTGTTAGACAATAATATCACAAAGACATTACTACAAAGCCGCAGACGGATGGCATTCAAGTCAAGTAGATACATTTGAAGGTCAAGTAGTCCGTCCCATTGTGAAAATACGAACACTTGAATTCAGACATCACAGTTTAAGAACCATATCAGTACTTGCAGAAAGAGATGAGTGCACGTGGGGTTTATTGTTTCATTAGTCATTCGTTACCCTCGGTGTTAAAAATACCAATATCTAATCTGTTTATTAGTTTCAAATGAGACAGTTACAATATATTTTAGATTATTCATTATAACATTAATTAATCTAATTAGAAAATATACAATAGATTTTTGCCTAATGTCGAAGCGGGTCCAGTTGACGAAAGAAAAATAATAATATAAATGAACTAGTCAACTCATCCCGCAAAGGTCCAAGGTACAAGTACGTGGCGTGTTAGTTAGTCCTAAGTGTATAGAGTAAACATGTTTGATATAAACGTAATAAAAATAATCGAATCACTGAAATTTAAAACACTTGTAGTGTATACATACATACTAAGATTGACGCTTGTTTATCCCCGAAGGTAGGTAATGATATGCAGTGCTATTGCCATGCACTGGGTACATTGCCAAAATCTATGCACATAATATTTTCTGACAGAAAATCCAAACACTTTTGCTAGCAAAGTTATGCTTCGTAGCAAACTCATGGGACTAACACAGTGATGGCAATCGAGGCTGTATTGCATACATTGATAAAAATTGTCACGTGTATGAAAAAGGACTAATAACCGAAAATTGTAATTACAATTAAATTAATGTGTAATGTGTAGCACACACGACGCAAGAATTACGTGAACGGCATACATGCGCAAGTTATTGGCATGGTCTACCTGCGCGAGCAAATTTTTAAGCTACTTGTGTTGATAGCTGGCGTTACTCGCACACGTAGCAAATTATCATGTAGCCTGCCTGATGGTTAACGGTTGAAGCCAGCGTTCACCCGGATCAGAAATACGGTCTTGCAATAAACGGGCGTAAGAGTAGTGTAACGCTTTTACTGCGTTTCGTCCGGTAATTAAGAACTTTGAAGGTTATATATCTATCATCCTTCTTTATTTCTGTTTCCATGAGGTCAGTGATGCTCGAGTGCAACAAATGATCATAAGCTACGTAAACCGCTTACCATCAGGTGTTTTGTGTATTATGATCACAATATTGTATAAAAAATTCATCTGAATATTAAAGACGTGTGAAATGAGTAGTAATATAATTATATGTTTTAGTGTGAATCAGTTTGTCTATATGGTAACGGTCCTGTCACTATAGGATCACAAACAGCAACCGCGCCTACCAAGATATTGATTATTAATCCTACACACGCACGTTTGCGAGTAAGATCTAATAACAAACCTCGACTGGTCAAGGTTAACGGCAATGGTCATAATGCCGGCAATGGCAATGTTGGCAACGGCTATGATGGCAATGACAATGGTCAACCTGACGTTGATGACAAACACAAAGTTGATAACGGCGACGACGATGATGATGCCGATAAAGGCAACGATAAAGATAATGATATTGATAATGGTAAAGACAACAACAATGAAAATGTTAACGCCAACAATGATATTGAAGGCAATGGCAACAACAACGTACTAGGAAACAACATCAACAATGGTAATAATAACGGCAAAAATCCGTAATCAAGCAATTAAGTCTTTTCAGTTTTAAAATTAAACATGTAACATAGTTTACATAATATTGTCTTTTATTTACGCGAATATTATTCATTGAAATTAAGCTGCTATATACGGATTTTATCGCGTTGTTTATTTGACACTTTATTACAAAATTTTGAAAATTGTTACACTACTACTACTATTAAACTTTACTAATTTTTAAGCTAATTAAATTATTATTAAACTTTTTTCATTTTCAGCAGCCATGGTCACGGGGAGACTCTCAGTCTCCCTCACTCACTCAGTCTCCCCGTGACCATGGCTGCTGAAAAGCAACCGAAACGTCGGGAAAAGTGTAAAAATAAATTAAATCTAAATAGTTTAATAATAATTTAATTAGCTTAAAAATTAGTAAAGTTTAATAGTAGTAGTAGTGTAACAATTTTCAAAATTTTGTAATAAAGTGTCAAATAAACAACGCGATAAAATCCGTATATAGCAGTTTAATTTCAATGTAACATAGTTATTTCTTGTTTATATTGTTCTCACACAATGTAGTTTATAGTACTAAATTAAATAATACAGCAAACACAAACACTGAATATTGTTTTATTAAAGAGACAACTAAGTGAAACGCAAATAGAAATTTTAATACCGAGACACGTCTTAATTGTTTTATGACTAGGCAAAGTCTATTCAATATTCTTTTACATAGAAACGTTAACATATAGCGTACCAAATTATTTACTTTGATAAAAGTCAGATAATGATGGAGTTAGAGGAAACTAGTCTACTATAAATTATAAATACTTTTTTGTATTTTTATCTGACTTTGAATCCTGTTTTATGATACTAAACGAAAAAATATCGGGATTTATTTTATCTACAATATCATATACATTGGTGTACTTCGATTGTGTCCTACAAATGCACCGAGCTATGACACGAATTATAGGTAAGTTCAGAGGGTAGACCCAAAAAAGTTTAAGAAACTTTTACATTATATCAAAACTATGAACCCTCAAAGGAAATTTTTATTACAGCCATAATTCATCATCTACATCCGACATAGATATCTTTTTAACAATTATCGCCGCAAAATGAATTTACAAACAAAGAACACAAAGTAAGAACTCTCAGGCTTTGATAAACTACTAGTTCTGCCCACAACTATGCCTGCCTGAATTCTACTGGATCGCATTATTATTAATTCAATATATTTGACCTATGCATTCATTCAATATAATGGTCTATCTGTGCGAAGTTTTATCCAAATCCGTAAAACAGTTTACGTACGATTTTACAAGAAAAGGTTTCACAAATGCCACATTTTTTAAATTTAAATGTATTTATTGTCAAAATGATATATTATCGCTACTTGCATTCGACGTTGCCTTCGCTTAACACGAATATTATTATTTCTTTTGTCTCTAGTATAAGCGCGGCGCGTAGTATTTCGTGCTCCATGTTGTCCTCTAAGGGATGGGTTGTAAAACTTGACACATCGGTAGTATTGTGATACTGCCGATGTGTTGTCACGTCCTACGTACATTACGTAACTGCAACTCTGCTCAAATGCAATCACAATATTTTATGTAGGTGACGGAATAGATTTTTCGGTCAGTGATCGATAAAATTAGAACGCTATATAGAAAGCTATGTAAACGCTAAGTACTAAACTGATTGAGGCGGATGGCGTAGAGGTTTAAGTAATAACGTTGCCTCTACGCCTTGTGTGACATGGGACAAAAAACTGTTTGATCTACAATTGGTTGTTTTGAGCCTGTGGTGAACGTGGTATCACGTGACCTTTGCATATTACTTGAGCCATTTTTTCCAACTCTAAGATTTACGGCAATTCATTGACGTTTCTCACTTATTTCCAAAAATTATAAAAAGGGCATTGAAAGGTGGTCAAACAAATCACACATGACTAGATGGCGTGGTTTAAGACTGCGCCGAGCGTGAGACAGATAATGATAGAGCTCGTGCGGCATATATTCAAATCGGCGCGCGGCCGCCATAGTAAAATTGTATGGAGGATTTGAAGTGCTTTTTTGGTAAATATATATCTTTATTGTCAACTAATAACTTAAATATTTGGGACGGACAAATTGTAATATAACTATTTATGTTTCGTTTAAGGTGTAAAATAGGATCGATTTCTACTGTTATAATCTACAAATTTACGTAATTCTGTAGGCGAAAATATTAATTATTTTAAATTTTTTACACGGAATAATTGTTTATTGTAATTCATTGTTATGATAAATAAACACGCCTGTTTTGGTACATGTGCCAAAACAGGCGGTCACAGTTAAGTGAATAAAATCAACACTTTTTGTTTAATACAAATATAAAATATACATTTATCATAACAATTAATGTGTTTACAATTACTCCGTGTAAAAAACTAAGAATTCTTAATATTTTCGCCTGCCACTACGCTGAGTGTTGTGGGTTCACACGGGACAATAATTTATGTGATCCACAAATTAGTGTTACAAATCTGGATATTCTTTTTGTCCGTTGTTTGAATGTTTGTAAAGTTCCCTCAATACAGGGAAAAACACCAACATCATTTCAAAAGTAAAACAAAAAGTTATTATTAAAATCTTTGTATTTTACTAAAATAATATAATTATAATATTGACACATACAATCACCAAGTGTGTTCTGAAATAAAACCTTTTATATAACATTATTCATATCACAGGAGCATTTATATCTGTTCCATGCTTCGTTAAAGGCACACACAATATTTTTTTGACATCATGACAGGCTGTATCTACTCCTTACAATGTTCATCGAGACTTTTTAAAGAGTTTTTATTTAATATGCCGTTGTGTTCTATTTTACAATATTTTTTAGTTTCAACAATTTTTCATCTAAGACAAAGTTCTTTTCGTAGTGGTTATATTACTCTAAAATGTAGTGAGGTTAAAAATCTAGTCTATTATATTCTAATATGTGTGGATATCAGTTACTCCACGGAGTGACACATTATAAGATTGCCGCAATTTTCTAAGATTTGACCACATGTTGTCAGAATTATTATACAAAATTAAATAAGTAATTAAAAATTTTAGTATCCACCGAGACCCACATAACCATAATTATATTTTTGGTATAGCTTTAAATTATGTCTACCCCCTAATATGTACATATATCACAATACGTTGCTTATAACTTCATTAACACTCTTCGAGACCAAATTGATTCTGAAACAAAAATACCATTAAAATCACATACATAATATTATATATCCCTCATGTTCGTATGTCCTCGATGAACTAAGCAGAGGTATATTATGCCCACATTTTGCAACCTAAGTTTTAGTGCCAAAGTAGAAAAGGACACGTCTCACGTTCGAATTCTGAGCTACTACTGGGGTTCAAAAACCAATAGCACTCTGAGCTCAAAGTGGCCACCAGCATAAGCTTTACCTTGGTCTACGGAATCGGTGACGCAGTAGTTTAACTAAAATTAACATAACATTTTCCTTATTTGTTGTAGCTAAATTCGGCAGACATAAACAGTAACGTTTCAACTCTGTAAGATTTCCATTATTCTGTAATAATAATAATAATAATTAGCCATTCTTAGCCAGGCTGTCATAATTAATCATTATTAGCCAGACCAGACCAGAAGATTCAAAATCAATAATAGCAACATGCTTGCAATAAATTATGCAGTTATGTATCCATATATTAAATGCACATGTTAATTATTTTTATACTGTGATGGTATATAGTAACTGTACACATCCACTCCACTTCGGTAATTTTCTGCAATAGGTATGTATGTATGTATCTTATGTGGGGGCCAGTTAGTGCAGACCGGTGACACTTCGACCCAGTGGGATCTTTTGTGTCGACACTCTCCCAATAACGACTGCCATAGATGTTCATGGCAGCCGGGACCGACGGCTTAACGTGCTCTCCGAGGCACGGAGCAGGCGATAATTGTCAATCAATACGCACATAATTTCGAAAAGTTATATAACTTCCGAAAGTCAGAGGTGCGCGACGTGGGTTCGAACCGGAGACCCTCTGCATTGCAATCTGTTGGTCTTCCCACTGAGCTGTCGCTGCTATCTCCAATAGGTAACACAAAGACTACAGAACTACGTTGTTACGCTTAAGTTGATGTAATGAATAGGATTTTGAGTTTCTATAAGGAGTGGTTTTTGCCCGTGCTCTCGCAAAGAAGCAGCTCATATTTAATGATATTGTATGCATCTAAATCAAAATCATAGCAAATTATAACACTCGTTAAATCTAAGTTTATGCGTATTTCTTTAGTCTAGTAGCTAATGCACTATGGTCTAGAATACGAATCCAACCTCGGGCGGACACAATGTAGGTTTCTATCAAAGTATTCTCAGTAACTGCCTTATGTAGAAGGGAAGTAGGCAGTGTTTTATCCCTGTGCCTCAGACAGCACGGAAAGCCATGGCTTATGCACTTAATATCACTTCGGTCATATTGGATTGTCGTATCATCGGACTATGAGAACCAGAGAATAGAGAATCCACTTCTCTTCTTTGACGACTTCCTACGACGATGGCTAGACTTGTTTGACGTTGGGCGTGCCCGAAATTACATCTTGAGGATTATACCTACTCATATGCGAGCTATCGGTTTTATTGTTTTACAATAACAAACATAAACTATGATCAGAAGGCGTCGTATCAAAATCACATTGAAGGTACAGCGTTGCCTTTAATAGTAATAAAATAACTACCAAGTAGAACTCACTTTCCATGGCTAACAGTCTTCATAAGATTAAACACGTAGCTAGGGCATACATCAGAATCGATCACTCTCGCGCTGAATAGCGTGCCTTGACATAAGCAGTACAGTATCTCTGGCAACGGTATACTTGAAGGCAGGATTTTCTTCTCGTATAGAATTGTTGAATAAAGCTGTAAAGTGGATTAAAGATTAGTATTTTAGTTTGAAACACAATTTAACTAAATTACTTTATACAATCAGCAACACAAGGTGATGCACACTTACAAAATGTTGAATCGATAAATGTTAGTTTTTTGTCAGAATTGATATAATCACAGTTCAGAAATAAACTGATTAACAAAACAAACAATAAATATATAGAATATTAATTTATTTTACAAATAAGTCAAATATTTATTATTATATTCCTCTTCTTCTGCTTTTCGTGTGGTTAGTGGCCAACCTGTTGTCAAGAATTGTTCAAGCCGCCCTTAGGCTCTGATATGGCTTAACGACTGCTGTCAATTCGACAAAAACCGGGACTGACTTTTGACGTGCCCTCTGAAGCACGGAGACGCTCAGATGAAATACCACTAAGCAGTCACCCATCTATTTTTTTTATTAACTTTTGGGTATTTGCTTTTACGCATACCTCTCCGCGGGGCGACGGAGAGGTTATGTCGGACTCGCCAGGGAAAGATGGTGAGCGACATCCCGGTAATACCAACTAAAGGGTGTTCCTCGACATAACCCCAATCGGCGGGGCCGTGCGAATCGCTTTCACATGCAATCGCGACCCCGCCGAGATTTCGGCCAGCCATATGAAACGGCAAGCCACTACATAAATAGACCTGCACTTTGGGCACCACTAATTTTATCCCTACTGTCCCCCTTAGGGGGGGACAGAGGGGACGTGAATTTAAATATTATAAGTTTATGCCATATTATGTGTGTTTAAGTAGTGTAATTGGCGCAAGTTCTTCTATTTAATGTAAAATAAATAAATTATATTAAAGTGTAATTCAAATATTTTTGTTCAGACTAGAAAGACTACTTATAATAATGCATGCCTAATAAGACCTAAGTTCACCTTTCACAATAAGACCATTTTATACTTACTTTGAATGCTGCAGTCAGTGATGCTATAGACATTCCTAAGCTCGGGTTGAAGAGAAGCGATAATCCAGCGATATATCCAGCTGGTAGCGCATACAACGCTGAGTCAAAACCTCTCTTACGGCACAAGTAGCAAATCACAGCCTGCAATGTATCAAATAAAATCAATTATATAGTTTATGTTTGTGAACTATCCTGAACTGACTTGTTCTTAGTAACAAATAGTATATCATTGCATGCCTTTATTTCCCCAAAGGGTTAAGAGAAGGTGTATGATACCCACATTTTGCTAGAAGTGCCACATAAATCACAATGGAGGGCAAGATTAATCCAGGGAGCCAATTCTCAAAATAAAATCTATTCAAAATATAGATCCTATCTAGTCTCAGTATCATAATTATCACAAATGTTATTCTCTTAAATTAAAATAAACGATCAAACAGATCATTATAAATTATGTTATAATTAGACTATATGGAATTTATTTTGAACATATTTTATTACAAGAATTGCTCCCCTGTCTACTGCACTATATTTTATGTTATGTATTAGTTATTATATACGCAAACTAAATTATTCGTACTCTGTAAATACCGATATAACTGCTAAAGAACAACGCCAGCTTGAATTGTTTCCCTCTGATTGAAGATATAGCTTTGATTGGAGTGCCGATTTGAGGTAGAATCAGTCTAGCTAAGGAAATGCCGAGACCAACGCCGAAATATGCGGTGAATCCCTGAAAGAAAAAGAAACATATTATCAGATACATCATAAACAGCAAGAATTTAAGTAAGTACATTTAAGAACCCTGACGTACGAACATGGACCACCAATAACTAAGTTGGCAGAGTGACGACACGGTTCCTCAAGGTTGCAGGTAAGAATTTTTAACAGAAACCATTAGATCTGATGACGAAATTAAATGTTTCACCTAAACATTAGAGTCGTATTTTGCCTCTAAATTATGAAATGATATTGCTTGTTATCTTATAGCACCTGGTTAGGTCACAACGGATGTATGTGTTTGTGATGTGTTTTCACAGTCTCTGAACTGCACAATATAGGTTTCTTTCTATAAATATGATAAATGCGAACGAAATTTTGATATGCAGGTAATGTATCGTTTTTATTTAAAGACAACTTCCACTCTTTGTATGGCCCTATTTCGCAAGGGCCTTCACGAATATAATAAGACCAAAGAAATAAACGAATGAAACTGCACCCAGAAAAATCATAAATTATGTGTATCATAACTATAATATTCTACCACATACACACAACACCATCTAGCCCAAACTAAGCAGAGCTTGTACTATGGGTACTAGACAATGGATAAACATACATATTATATACTTTTCTTTTTGTAAATACATACATATTATACATAGAAACACCCAGACCAAGACAAACACCCATGTTCATGCACACAAATGTTTGACTTGTGCGGGAATCGAACCCGTGACCTCAGGCGTGGCAGTCAGTTACACTAACCACTACGCCATCGAGTCGTCAAATTAGTTCCTTGTTGTTCCTTGTGGGATTCGGACACATATCACACGGCGCTTACCCACTGCGTCATGCATCTAAAAGTTCTTTAAAAATAAGAGCATTCTATCCCTGTTATACATTATACACGGCGACTTGATTATCGCAATAGACATTATGTTATTCTAAGATTTAAACAGAGTGGAGCGTGTGGTCACCCTCCACTTTGTCACTTCTTCCAACTGCCAAAAAACTACATATATCACTGATTCTAAAAGGCATTTAAATAACTTATAACGATATTATTTTACTTGTAAACATTATTACCTTAAAAATATGATTCTTACATCGGCCTTCATGTGGACAAACATTTTGCGAAATATCGGCTTTTCTTCTTACTTTTTCTGGAGTGAACAACCTAGAAATATTATCAAAATAATTATTTAAAGCGGCTTTGGACACTTTCTCTATTCTGTACGAAATATAATATAATGTATACTAATATAACGTATGACGTTGAATGCATTTTAGTTGATAGTTACAGCCTACGGGCAGAAACAAGTGATAAATAAATTGCCATAAAGCACCTCAATCTCGTTTAATATTTCTAGGTATCATGAAATATAAAAACCATTCAAGCCATATTTCAAACAATTCCCGTACGTATTCTTTCGGAGAACTACTGGGCCTCACTTTTAACTTATAGTAAAATTAATCATCGCGCAGCATTTATAATCGTCATAGGTAAAAGGATATTCACGTACGTTTCTTACTTTTAGTTAATGACAGCGTGTAACAGTGACATGTGGTCATATTTTAAGTGATAAATAAAATAATAAGAAGGTAAATATTCTTTTCTTAGGATGTTTAAAAACCAAAAATTGTTTATTAGAAATTTGCATATTAATTATTATTGTATATGACATCTGTGTACCCTGTTTGTAGCAAATAAATAAATTATGCTTAGAGGATACGCAATTTTCTTATGCTTAAAACATAAAACATATAAAATTAACCCACTTAAAACCATATTTTTTGTCAGAAAAATGAAAGCATTGTTTCATTTTTACGGTGTAAATTGTATCCCATCGTGTATGTGAATCTCAACTGACTCGGTTCGTAGTAAAGACGAGTTACCGTTATAACCGAAACGTGTTAAAGCCGACATGTGTAGATAATTTGATGAAACGTAACCGTGCCGTTTCATTTTTCTATTAAAATTACAGCCATAAAATAAATACCGTTGTAATGACACTTGTATTATAAAACTTCGTAAAAATACTCACGTTTATAAAGCCCTACTACAAAATATTTGGAATAAAAGCATTTTATGCGAAGTAAAAACGTTGAATATTAATGCCTTTTGTTACTTATTGATAAAACTATAAAATATTTTATTCGTAAATAAAACGGCCACTGTTAAGCCAGTGGGAAATAATTCGAATAAAACCGAACAATTTCATGTATTTGATATTCGAGGATCGTGGTTATTATTCCTTGACTCGGATTAGTTTATGACATTGGTATTCTATATAGCGCTATGTCTTTGTAATAATGGTTATAGATAGAGATAAAATAAATTTGGAGCTTTCTTTAATATCTACCCTCCTACTTCAGTGGCGTAGCAGCAGAGAATGCGACTGCTGGCCATGAGGCTCGAGCTTGAGTCCATGTAAAATCTTATATAATTTGTATGTTAAGATATTCTCAGTCTTCTTCTTAGCGAATCGTTGGCAAACACTTTTATATTATATATTTTTTGCCCAGAAAGTAGCTACGCTAGCTGCGTTATTAGAGGCAGCCATCAGATCCTCCTGCGTGCAAGTTGTCGGGCACGCAGGGCATGATGTAAGGTGGGACATTGTTTCTCTTGTATTGCACGCGCAAGCCACATCGGTGCCGTCTAAGAACTATCACCTAAACATGTTTTCTTTGCACCGACCTACCTGAGTTCGGAGTCTATTTAGTAACTTTCAGGCCGACAGTGGCAATTGATGTCTAGGTGGACATCAATTGCCATGGTCGGTTCTTAGTAACGACACGATATCGGGAATTGTGCCCAGTAGACAGCATTGGATCCATCTTCTATTACGTAGAACTTATATTTGGCAAAATTTGTCTGTAGTATACTACACCAAATCATACAGGAATATAAGCGTGACTATATATGTATCGAAATACATTTACTCACATCTGTTTATTTCCAAAGAGTAGACGAAACTATATACACCTACATTGCTGGTTTCCGTAGTAACAAGAGTCAAGTATACAGGGCTGTAATTATTATTAAATTCCCGGGAAATTATTGAACATTTTACATTTTACTCATCACTAGACAAGTACTTTGAAATTCGACGTAATCTAAACCTAATCTATTTCCGACATTAACATAGTTGTTAGCACAAACATTACAGTCAAGTGACAACAGAAACTAAAACTCGACTAAGCTCAAGATAGCAATAATGTTCAAACATTTTAACTCCATCTGTCATCAAATCATCCATGTAAACAGCCGTGTCCAGTCACTGTGTCAACAAACGACGATTACTGGAAAACACTTAGCAAATAGATTAGATACGTCGACCAATGAACTGAGACTGATAAAGTAAACTTTATTCGTGACGTAACTTGAGTACGGGTGTACTTGCCTGTTCTACTTTACACGTTATAAACTGGAAGACTTAAGTGTGTGATTAAAACATAATCTATGTATAGAGATTTATTTAATTTAACTTTTATTACACAGAGGTCCAATCTACTTATCTAAGAACACCAAAATATATACACAAATTATTTAAAAGATATATAAAATAAAGTAAAAATAAAACTTCAAAATTAAAAAGCTTCATATTATTCTTCCTCATCGTCGTCAATTGGCAACGTGCCCAGAAGACTGGCAGCATTGCCACGTTGAATGGTAATACTTATTCTTTGTGCAAAGAAAATACCAGCCTTCTGGTCACGCGAAGCGTCGATGAACCGTTTATCTAGGTCTCTATAAACAGACCTAGCACTTGGACCCTATGGCCCAGCGTTTCGACACCAAACGGCTCAAATATGTACTCAACAATAAGGTTTTGATATTTACGCCGTTTGAGCGTCTCCACTGATGCAGCAGTAGCACTAGCACAACTCGCTGTGCTAGAAAGATGTGATGGCGCAAGGGTGCCGACACAAGTTGCATCCCAGACCAAAAGCCTACCCATTTTCCATGGCAGTAATGACATACTATCTAGTCTCTTGCCATCGTCGCGTACCAAGCCGTGAGGTTCAAGCTGAGCCGGAACGACAGCGGTGACAAGAGCCTGACGAAGTATGTTATTTAGGTTGGCGTGTGGTGATATACGACCAGCACTCCTGCTGCATGACAGGCCATGGTGACCAAGACTGTCGACATTTTCTCAACAAAAACACTTATGCGAGGAAACACAAGCAGTACCTAAACGCAAACATGAAGCATTGCGGAAGGTCGTATCGTCCAACAACCATGTTACCAACCTATGTTGGACGATGGGGGCGCCTGAATTCAAAGGCCCGACGCCCACTCCCCCACAGCCAGCAACCTTCAGCAGCACAGGACGATGTACCTATTTATGAGATTTTCTCGAACTATGCTGCATAACGGCCCATCCCACTGTCTCTGAGAGAGTCGATTTATCTATGTATAATATTTTCTTATGTTTATGCAAATATTACACACTAGTAGTTTTCCCGCGGTTTCACCCGTGTAAGTCCCGTTCTCGTGTGAATATCGGGTTTCACCCCTTTCACCCCCTTCGGCGTGGAATTTCCAAAAATCCTCTCTTAGTGCTCGCCTACACTCTCCAAGGAACATACATGCCAAATTTCAGCTTCTTGCGTTCAGTAGTTTCGGCTGTGCATTGTCTGTCAGTCACTCAGTAACGGAAGAGTTTTATATATATAGATTGAAATTAAAACCACATTATATGGATTCTAAAAACTTTTAGGTATTATAATCTGTTTATATTTACAATTTCCCTGACGTTTCGGTTGCTTTTCGAGCGTAAAAACAATGTTAATCCTGTGTGTATATAGAATTTGTGACAAAGCAATAGAACGAATTTAACTTACCAGAATAAAGGTGTTCTTTCTTTTTTCTCTCCTTCTAACCGCATCAAATAAAAGAGTAACGAACTACCGATCATAAACATTAATACTTGTTTTGACTTGGTTATTGATAAGTATCCAGCTCTCTGCATAATTCTCAGGTAGTACTCGATCGTCTTGAAAGCAAATTAAAATAAAATTAGACAACAAAATATCTTGAATTCTCGGTTTATGAGTTCATTGGTGCTATTGATCAAAATAAATTCTGTTGGCAATATATGTAGAATAAAGGTGAATGATTGGTAATGCTTATTTAATAGAAAGGAGTCTATGACGTAGTTATAACCACCATCATGTTTGTAGATCACAAACATCAAGTCGTCTCCAAGCCTAGGTAAGTAAAAAATCTATCGATAAGTTCGAAAAGCGTACAGTCTTAACTAGACAAGCGACTGCATTACAATTAAAGAAGTGATGGTTTGAACTTTTAGTAAGAATTAGATTATTATGATAGAATTATTTTTGAGTAGTAGAGCCTCGCTGATTTCAGCATGAATGGGCCGTCTCGGCCGGCGAAGGACTACCCTCTTACAGAATATCGACGTGAAATAGCAGTATTCCTACTGTTGTATTTCGTTCGGTGAGTGAGAGTGCCGGAGGCCCAATTACTCTTTTTCCCCGTCCCGCTCCTTCTCCTTCCCACTTCCTCTTTTCCTAAAGGGTCGGCAACGCGCAAGTGATGCCTCTGGTATTCGAGGCGTCCATAGGCTAAGGTGACCATTTACCATCAGGTGGGCCGTATACGCATGTTTGCCACTGAGATGTATAAAAAAAAAAGTAAGAAATATCTGGAAATGTGTTGAAGTTGATTAAACGATTGTTAATTGGACTAAAGCAGTTGATACCTTTTATATGTATTTATAGTTAGTGGCAGCACACTCAAAAGCCACTGGTTTCGCCTTACCACAGTTTTCTAAGAACAACCAATGGGATCGTCGATTTTGTTACATTTGCCTTCGTATCTAACCAACCAGTTGTCCAGGACGTGAGCAAAACTTGTTAATAAGAATGATGTCTCAATATAAAATTATGTTACTCTTACCAGGTTACAAAAAAGGTTAATGACCAATCCTCTTCTGCTAGGTGGTTCCAAATATATGAATATTCCACTTAGAGAAAATGGTATCATTAGGTACGAATGGTACGTAAATTTTCCCAGCAATCTCCTAAAATAATAGAATTTTTTATTGAGCAAGTGGTAGAAAAACTTCGTGAAGACCTGTCACGCTTCCAAATCTACGGTAATTATTGTTGTTACCTCATATGATATTTTTTTATTTTTTTTTACGTGGGGCATTGCATGACGCATACCCCTCCGCGGGGGTGGGCGGAGGGGTTATGTCGGACTCGCCGGGGTAACAGAAAGATGTTAAGAAGATAATGTACCTCCCGGAATACCGACTAAACCTACCACGGTGTTCCTCGACAAAACCACTATCGACGGGGCCGCGCGAATCACTTTCGCATGCGGTCGCGACCCCGCCGAGGTTTCGGCCCGCCGTATGAAACGGCAGGCCACTACGCAAAAGACCTACCCAAAGGCACTTCTCACAATAGTATCCCTACTGTCCCCCCTAGAGGGGAGACGGACTCGAAACAACAGAGGCGCGCGTGGGAACACGCACGCCGCCTCTCGGACCTGGTGCTGAACGGATGGCGGGCAGGCCCACAAAGCCCGCCACCCCCAGGTCAAACCTCAGGGTGGCTGGAGGTCGTCTCGCGCCCTTCGGCGCCCGGCTCTGCGGTTGGGGAGAGGGTTCAAACGCTCCCTCTCCCGCTCCGCCGCCTCCTTGATGGAAATGACTTCCTCACAAAAGGAGGCAACGGCGTTCCACGACCTCTCGCCCCGGACCATAGACTGAACTACGGCCGGGAGCGAGAGGGCAACCAATCCGACTGCCGCGATCAACTCACGGCGCTGCAATGCCCAGGCGGGGCAAACCGCCAAAGTGTGTAGCGCCGTGTCCTCAACAACGTCGCGGCAGTCGCCGCAGTGGTGACAACCGTGCCGGCGTATACGACACAGGAACTGGCCAAAACAACCGTGGCCAGTCATTACCTGTGTCAGCCGGAAGGTGAGGGCGCCATGCCGCCTCTCCAGCCATTCCTCAAACACGGGACTTACCGCCACGATCGTGGCGTGCCCGACCTCTTATGACCTGTCCAAAATAATATTTTCTTTTATTAAGTCTAGCTAACGTAGTCGAAATGACAACAATACTGATAAATTAACCATTCATATCTGTTTGGGTTAAAAATTATTATAAATAATTTAAAATTAAAAAAACTATTAAGAATCCCTGATAAATAGAGAATTTTCGTGACTTTCAATTATACTTGAAAGAAAATTAATATATTATATCACCTACCTTACCTATTCAAACAACTGAGCTGGTTCCCTAAAGCAGATACAAGCAAACCCAAAATAGTTGACCTCACGTAGTATTCCCCCATTCTTATCCATTGTTCCTTTTTACTCATCTGTTTACCTCTCATCAATATTTGTGCCTGGAACAAGAATACAAGTATATTAGTATTTTAATCTCGTAAGTGATTATTTACATAGCATAAATCCACTATAATGGAAACGTTAGCAAATCTTGGTATACATGCAATCGATTCGTAAATCGTATTAGTTAACTAAGTAACTATTATCATAATAAAATTTGGCTCATGCCAAAACGGGACAGTTTATAAATTTGGCTGATATTTTATTACTACCGAATTGCGGTACTTACCAGATAAATAATTGAATAGAATCTAGCACTACCGATCAGAGAACCAGTGTACACAGATAGGGCAGCTTTCAAACAACTGTCCGTCCACGGATGCACCATTACATTGCATGGTAGGTCCCGGCATACTGTGTCGAAAAGATGTTTGCTTACTACCACCATCTTGATTCATTAATATCATCAGTTTCAGAGATCTGCAACAAAGAGAGACTCATGTAACTGTACTCTGTCCCAATAGAATTAATAGTTTATGTAAACAATCGTTTCATGCCTAATCTATATTTATAAAACTCTTCCGTTACTAAGTGACTGACAGACAACGCACAGCCGAAACTACTGAACGCAAGAAGCTAAAATTTGGCATGTATGTTCCTTGGAGAGTGTAGGGGAGCACTAAGAGAGGATTTTTGGAAATTCCACCCTGAAGGGGGTGAAAGGGATGAAACCCGATATTCACACGGGAAAAAATTTATTTTACAGAAAAATATTTTATGATAAAAGTCACTAAAAGTTGTTTAACTTTTTCTCAAATTCTATTGGGATAGATTATTCTTATATATGGGTTCAAAAGTAGTTTAGTTGGTCACCTCGTCAATGCCATTGTGCTGAAGGTTATGGGCTCAATACACACGAAAATTTAACTCATGACGCTGAGGGTCCCAGGTGTAGTATAAAAATTTGTATATGTTCACAAATATTCAAATATTATGTTTTTGTTTCAAATCTGAGTGTTGGTGCGACTGTCGTTTTAAAGTAGATAAATAGTAACAATAGTGCAGGAATTGTCTTGAGAAGAAGTCCCCACTATCTAGCTAGTCAAGCTAGCTCTAGCTACTTTTTAAAAAGAGCAGCGATAGCTCTGTGGGGAGACCAACAGACTGCAATGCAGAGGGTCTCGGGTTCAAACCCACGTCGCGAACCTCTGACTTTCGGAAGTTATATGACTTTTCGCATTTATGTGCGTATTGATTGACAATAATGCCTGCTTCATGCCTCGGAGAGCACGTTGAGCCGTCGGTCCCGGCTGCCATGAACATCTATGGCAGTCGTAATTGGGAGATTGGAATTGTCGACACAAAAGATCCCACTGGGTCGAAGTGTCGCCGGTCTGCACTGACTGGCCCCCACATAAGATAAGATAAAATCTAGCTACTCAAGTAAAAGTTCAACTGCTGTTGAAATACTGAGAAGTATCTCCTTGCCAGGATTGCAGAATTGTGGTTATCTTTATTAGGATTTTCTGTTTGGAATTCATCAATACCAATGAATACCAATAGTGGTAACAGGCACGCTCCTATTAATGCGTAAAAATATTAGATGAATGTCCGTGAGCCGTAATATACTGAAGCATTCGAGAAAATACAAATGTGATGTTTAAATTATGAGGACTTATAGTGAAACATTAATATACGATTGTGCTGTATTCAAAATACGGTGTGACTAAAAAGTGTTTAAAGAAAACACAAAACAAAAAATAATGGTTATAAAATATAATATTGTCTTCTGTTTACGCGAATGTTATTCATTGAAATTAAACTACTATATACGGATTTTATCACGTTATTTATTTCACACTTTATTACAACATTTTTAAACTGTCACACTACTCCTAGGTACTATTGGCCTTTACAAATTTTTAAGCTAATTAATTTATTAAAACTATTAAATCTATTTATATTTAAGTTTACACTTTCCCCGACGTTTCGGTTACTTTTCAGCAGCCATGGTCACGGGGAGATTCTCTTTTAATAAATTAATTAGCTTAAAAATTAGTAAAGTTCAATAGTATCCAGAAGTAGAGTGACAGTTTCAAAATTTTGTAATAATGTGTAAAATAAATAACGCGATAAAATACGTATATAGTAGTTTAATTTCAATATAAAATATAAATAAATCTAGGTTGAACTAAGCATGTTGTTATTTTGAGAAATTATTCAGTACATAATGGGTCCCAGTTAAAAGCACAGCGTACTGTGCGCTGTAGCGTACTGACTCCCTCATAAATATTTCTCACGTAATTTGAAATATATTTACTGAATATCATGCAGCGTCATAATAAGACCGATACAATTTCATAAAACTCCCCGTCGGGAATCAAATCTGTGACCTTCACACGTTATGAGAAACATAACCTTAGACCCTTGCGGTCAAGAACGGTAAAGTGAAATAAGGTTTCGTTCTCATTAGGCGAAGAGATAGATTTACTAATATTTTGATCTTAATATTCAGAAGAGATGTCCATCAAATGTTTGCTATAAATACAGTTTCAAGCCTTTATGCACATAGCTGTAGGCAGAAATGTAATATACACACATTCGTGAGCTAGCGTTTTATATGCCGCATAGTAGGAAGAGATTGACCTACAATAACTACCTACATATAAATATGTTTATTGATACCCAGACTCGGTACAACTGTGTATTTGTGGATTACCCACATGTGTACCCCGTGTGCAGATCGACCCCACAAAACTTTGCACAGTGACAATGGCGAGGCAATCTCCTTAACCACCATAATTAGAAAAGGCAGGCTCTTACACTCACACATCTAGACTAAGACAAATAACCGTTAAGTAAAATATATAACAGATAACCTAGTGGAAAACCGTTGGACTGCCACGCAGAGGTCTCGAGGTGGATCTTCAGGCCATCTCTGACGTTTAAAGTTATGTGTGTATAAAAAATTGAATTATCGCTTGCTTTAACAGTGAAGAAGAGCATATTGAGGCAATATACATACTTATGAAAGAGTTCACTATAATGTTCTCGAAGATATGTGAAGTCTGACAACCTGCAGTGGACCAACATGGTAACTATGGCCTAGCCATCTCACACCGAGAAGAAGCCCATGCCCAGCAGTGGGACAGTTTAATAAAGGGCTAATATTATTATATTATATTACCCGCCTCGCCCCCTTTACACAGGTAGTACATAACCTTAACAAATTATACACCTAAACCTTTCTCATGAATCACTCTGCCTGTTGGTGTAAACCGCATGAATATCCATTTAGTAGTTTTTGAGTTTATCGTGAACAGACAGACAGAAGCGGCGAGGTACTTTGTTTTATAATATATAGTGATAGTGATTATATAAAATATATTTGGCAAATTGTAATCAACAAACAGTTAGCTATGTCAGAATACGTCATAGTCTGGTTTAGTGGTGGATTAAATAAAATGTTGCGGGTATGTACAATATTGTGTTGTTTATGGGATGTTAACATGCGATAGTAACGCGTTATATGTTTCAGTGTATCGCCTCAGGGATAGACGATGTAGCTTGTATATACATACCTACTACAACTATGTGTATCGAATTAATATGTTATACTATGTATGTACAACATATTCTCGTGGTATATCTAATAAATGTATTACGTCTGGTTGGTATACGAGCTAGTGTTAGAATTGACGAGATGTTGATTTGATTGATGTGAACCAATGCCAATATTTGTATTTTAAAATGAAAATAATTAAATTTCAAAAAGTCATTTTGAAAAAAGAAAAATTGTCTAATAGTTCTTCATTAAGAAATTAAGATATAAAAATAAGACAAGGGTAAAAGGTTATTAATATTTTTAATTAATATAATATTATCATGATACTACATACAAAGGGACATGCCACTATTAGGCCCAGAGGTGCACAAGGAATTGGCTATACTAAAAAAATTAATTATTATTTATCATAGTTTTTCCTTGTATTTATTATTCTGTACAAGTTGGTAATATTTTCTAAAAATATTAAACAAGAAAACGACTAAACTGTGTAATGGAACTTGAAAACAAGTACATTAACGAAAAAATGTTGCCTTTACACAAAATATGTTGACAGGTAATTAATCGAAATAGTAATTTACCATTGCCCTATTATATAATTATTATTTAAATCGTTCATTAAATTTTTTATACAAACATTATACAAAACTAATAATAATTATTATTTTTATCTTTGTAAGATTGCTTTGTTTAACTTAAGTTCTTCTCCCTTAGTCTTTATTATTCCCAAGTCACTTGGGGTCGGCTTTTCTAGTCTAACCGGAGTTGACTGGATATCAGTTTTTACACGGAGCGGCTGCCACCTGACTTCTGCAACCCGAAGGCTAACAATACCCTAAGGCTAGACCAGTGTCAGGATATTAGAGGGTACTGGTACTGACTTTACCAATAACGACTGCCATAGATATTCATGGCAGCCGGGACCGACGGCTTAACGTGCTCTCCGAGGCACGGAGCAGGCGATAATTGTCAATTTATTCGGAAAACGTAAATGTCAATATCATTGTTCTTTTTGCAACTCCATTGTGACAGTTAGTGTTTATTTATTGCGGTTAATATCGACGACTTTTACCTATAAGCTATAAAACTGCAATGTATTCTGTTTTATTTTATTCCTAACAGATTATACTCATAAATAAATTAAATGTATAAAATGATATAGCCCATATTTAATATAAATTGTATTGATGACGTTAAATGTTAAAATGCCAAGTTTTTTGTAAATCACTTCTTATGCTAATTAATTATTGGCATTGCGTACTATTATTATTATTAGCCTTTATAGGTGTGCACTGTGGGCCCAAATTACTATGGCGTCTTGGCATGCCCCTTTTTATCTGGAATCTCATATCCGACGTGATATCTGATGCTATAATGAGATACGATAACATGCGATGTCACACATGTATTAAGTAGATGTTATTACAGCAATATTAAATTTCATAAGTTATTTGTAGTTCGCTCGTAATATGCGTAAGTTCATTGCCTTCTGCCGGATTAGTTTTTCAGATCTTGTGCTATTACTGATAACTAATAGCTCTCTAATATTAGAACTTATTAACTTTTGGCGTTACCCTATCCACAATTAAACTGACAGCGTAACTACATCGAGACAATGATAACAGCATAGAGGCTGAAAGTACATACGCCGATGGTAATACAATAAAGTTTAATTGTATCGATGGCGCAGCGGTGGTGATTGCTACTGCGATACATAAGAATTCGGGTTCGATTGCTGGGTCTTACGAAGTGTTATTTGGTTATCCTGCCAACTGATTCTGAGTAGTGGCACGTAGTTTGGAACAGTGCCCGGTAAACAGTAATAACCAGGTATTATGTGAGAGCTAAATCATTCTAACGAAATGTGGGTATAATACTGCCTACCTAGAGGTATACATATACATATATAATATGTTTAATGCCTATGTTCCATAAATAGAGGCAAAATCAAAGTCAAAGTCAATGTAGAACATTTCCAGTATAGTATATTTTAAGGTCATCATATTGAGAACTGCAATACTATATTTGCAGTAAGTGTCATGGGATGTTGGATCTAACTACTCGACACAAACCGGTCATCGCCAGGCAATGTAGAGCAGCAATGTGAAATTGATACAAAATGAATAAAGTAATATTCAAATATTGGACAATGTAACATCCCGCATCCGAATGTTGACCGTTGTAACCGATTATAATTCGAATACGCGAAACTTGATTTATTTATGACAAGCTTAAAACATTCTGTGCATAACCTCCCACACTCAAAAGCAAATAATTCTATGATCTCCAAAAATCACACCTGCATTAATTAGATATCGTTTAAAATGTCTGCATAAACGCTCTCACCTATCTTGATATATTTGAAATCGCTACGCTTGTCGCTCCACTCCAAGTGCCTGTAAACAAAGGCTATAGTTTAATATCACAAAATTGGTAATCATTATAATACTGGAAATGACTATTGAAATGCCATTGAAATGATTGCCGTTTTATGACCATAGCTGACTGCTTATACAATAGTTGGTGTATTTAAGCAGTGTGGTACGATTATTTTATCAGATCATTTACCTTTTATTATCATTGCTCTAACAGTCATTATTATAATATGGGCAAGTGTAAAGAATAAATATTTATTTAGATTGGATTTTAACTTATAGTATAATTTGTTTATATGCGAAACTACCTAAATCAGAAACTATTGTACAGAAGACTGGTGCCATATCTCTTGTTCTTTTTGAAATGCACGTATTGCCGTTAATTATTATATTTCAGTTTATATTTAGTTATATTAATTTTCCAACATATTACTTAAATAAATGTCCACATTTCCATGTTTAAAATAAATAGTCGAGTGAACGCCTGAAACACAGGTCGAACCTAGATCAGGCAAATAACTTATATAAATTTTATGATATTAAAATATCCTTTCTTGCCATAACTATGATTATTATTTTGGTTATAAAGTTATTGTTAGATATTAAGGTTTAATTTAAAGTTAGTTTATGTCCACTATTGTTATTCTTGATCAGCCGAATAAATTTTTGTTTATTAAACAATTTCAAAAAAGAAATCGTTCGGGCAGATGGCCAGTCTGCGTGAAGATTGGCCGCCGCGCCGTGACAGAAATTCGGTTTGAAGAACCATTTGTTTTTTTAAATCTGTTTTGCGCTAACTGACACTTTGTTAAATGAAAAGGCATCGCCTTTGTTGTTCCAATAACTTAGAGAACAGCTTACCATCTAGCGGGCTATATCCAAGTATCCTATTTTGGTACAATAAAAAAGATTGCTGGATCCGTTGATATCTTACAGTTACACTAACATGGGTTATTTATATTTAATGTTTTCAGCTCGGTTTGGGCATTGTATTACCGATATAATAATAATAATAATATGCCATTCTGACTTTGTATTGAAACAGTATATCAGGCAGATGCCATTATCCATAGTCTTTATTATACCAGCCCATCAAACACCCATCCTTATAGCCCAAATTTATTAGGTTCCATATGTAGCAATAACCTCCTACATTTGCGACGGCTAGTGTCTCGGTAAGTGTCCTATCTCACTCTAAATTAAAACTCTATCCTATGTCCCCGTATGCTTACACGCCTCCCAAAGGGCCGGGTTTTCATAACGCCTTAGGAAAATACCCGTGAAAAAAATTTATTTGCATAAACACAATATGTGATATGTAAATATACTGTTGAAACCACCAATAAACATTAGAAATATTGGACTGATGCATACTCATTGACCATTTATCCACTAATGTGTGTATAATTGACCAAAACCACTCTCTACCTAATTAGTATACGGGTCTGTGTACACACAATATATGTTGACATGTATGTGACTTGCAAATACAAAGTCAATTTTGACACTTCTATCACGTAACTCTGCACATTTCATATAAAGACTATTTAAAAATAAATTAGAATCTATACAAAACATTATGTAATTGTTCCACAAACAAAATCAACTAATAATTTATATTGATATTAGTCTTAAATAATTTAAATATAAAAATAAAATAACATTTTACTACAATACCATGGTTACGCACTAAGGTATTTTTTTTACCTTCAGTCATAGTGACGCGACAATATGAATCTGATAAAATCAAACTAATTCGAGGTAAAAGCAATTGTCCGAGAAATACTTTTGTAAATTTGTATTTAGTATTAATTATTATTACGGTGCAACGTAACTTAAATCCCATTCTGCAAACTCTTCATATATATTTTTTTTTAAATGGATGTGGAGATGCAATATTGGACGTATAGTTTAAATATCCCATAGTTGTGAAAGAGTAGTCGTCTTGAAAATCAAAATCTGTTATACCACATTTATTTCACCTTTATACTAAGTATGGAGTAAGTATGTGATACTAGGAATTAATTAAGGATAAGTCCAGATATTTTTACAATTAAACACGTTATACATATAAAGTTTAGATGGACTCTTTTTTTTTTGTTTCGTTTCTAAACCCACGATTACTGTTTGTTTGGAAAGTTCAGAAAGTTTTTTTTGATTTTTTGACTTCTTATTGAAGCACACTATAATTAGTGAAAAGTCAAATAATGCGTGTACTTGTGCGTGTGAGTGTGTGGTATGTAAGTATTGTGTTATGTGAATATCCCCCTTACTAGTACTAGTGGGTACTGAAAATCACTAATGTGACCAACGCAGTTTTTCAGTTTCCTCATAGCTTTAGAAATTAAAATCTAATTACTTAAAATTATTTTCCTGTTGATTAATCATCGTTAACATTCTACTTCGTTATCAAATACGTTGTTATCAAATTTTTTAACGGTTTCGTTTGGCCTGACCTCGTCTCAGTACGAGAAAGATAGTGGCATAATCCACTACATTGGCTCAGTGCGAGTTGAAAGACTTCATACTTCTACGAGAACGTTATGGAAAACTCTTAGAGATCGCTTACACGATGCTTTTCTTCACAATTAAAGTAGTGTTATTTAACTATTCATATTGCAAGTTATTTAGCAAATTGAAACGTCAGAAGTGCGTGTCATCGCATCACATCAGTTCTTTCTTACGTAGCAGGGGCATAAAATGTGGATATGATACCCTATTGCATAAGTCTTTGAGGATAACCTATAAACACCGACTTATCCTTACTAATATTATAATTCGATCTGTCTGTTACCTCTTCACGGCTAAACCACTCAACCGGTTTAGGTGAAATTTGGTACAGATATACTTTAAAACCTGGGGAAGGACATTGGGTACTTTTTGAGATACCTAAGTACCACGCGGGCGGAGCCATGCGTAATAGCTAGTAGGCTATAATTGTCACCTACATTTACGTGAGGCTAATATTAGCCTGTCGGTAAGAATTATAGTATGTAGGTACACTATCAAGTAAGCGGCAATGTTATTTTTGCCGTTGAGGATGCCTGACGCATTTGAGACCGTTGTGTTTTAAGATTATTAACACTGCATATAACTGAAAAATACGAAAACATAGCTTGCGCTGCATGCCTTTCAAAAAAATAGTGAAAATATTCTATAACCTAAAATTTAGTGATTCACAACCTTTGCAGAAGCGGTTTATAATTTACGACTAGGGAATTGACGGTGTGCGTCGTCATCGTAAATTGTTTTCTAAATTTAACGGGTACGCACTTGTCGATGTGGCAATGCCTGGAGGCCTAGTTGACAAACTGCTAAACTCGATACTCGCCTAACATTCAAATCTTGACATAGTCCGAGATAAGCTATAACAAGTATGCAAATGTGTTTAAGCTTTACTGAGTTGTAGTGGTATAGAGCGAAAAGACGGAAAAAGATTGTCTAAGACGTTTTAAAACTGAACGATGGTGTTTTAAAAATTATCCATATAACCCACTACGGTTAAGTGGTACTATGCCAAATTATTGTTTCGAAGTGGGTTCGATTTCCCCACGGGACAAAAATATGTGATACACACACACACACAGTCTAGGTATTGTTTTATGACCATTGTTTGTTGTATGTTGTAGGAACAATAGAAACAGCACTATCAGACAAATTAATGACACTAGGAGCCTTCATTGACATAGAAGGAGCTTTTGACAAGACAAAATTCAACAGCATCAGCCAGTCACTTAGCACGTTTGGCGTTGATAGAACCACTAGTGGCTGGATCGATCAACTTCTAAAGATGCGGGCGATACAATTTACGGTGAACTCTACGACGAGAGGCATAGTGGCGAAGGGCTGCCCCCAAGGAGGAGTACTCTCTCCGTTACTGTGGAACATCGTGGTGAATGATCTGTTGGAACACCTTAACAACAAATGCTACTACACCGTTGGCTATGCGGACGACATAACTATTCTGATCAAAGGCGACTCAGAAAACATAATCTGTAATCGCATGCGATCAGCCCTCAAAATCATGGAACAATGGTGTAACCATCATGAACTGACGGTGAACTCAACTAAGACAGAACTGGTTCATTCACTCATAAAAGGAAAATTCAGTTAACTAATATGCCAAAATTATTTGGAACGGAGCTTACCCTAGCACTAGATGTCAAGTATTTGGGCGTAGTACTCGACCATAAGCTGAACTGGAGTAAGCACCTAAACACAAAAATAACCAAAGCATGCACAACATTCTGGCAATGCAGAAGATTAATAGGAAGAAAATGGGGCCTCAAACCATCTACAACCTTATGGCTCTACACGACCATAATACGCCCCATGATAATATATGGCGCCATAGTTTGGTGGCCCCGCACTCTTCTAAGCACAGTCATACACAAACTACAAAGCCTACAACGACTCGCCTGCCTGGCAACGACAGGCTGTATGAGAACAACGCCTACAGCAGCGCTGGAGGCCATACTAAATCTCAGACCCCTACACCTCATCATACAGCAGGAAGCTGTCACAGCTGCCATACGGCTTGAAAAGGTAGGGCTCTGGAAACGGGACAATAGAATAACTCATGCGCGCCTAAAGGAGTTAGTATACAACGAAATTCCAACGATAGAGGCGACATGTGATATCATCCCAAAAACCTTTGTCTTTGACAAAAAATACCACATCCAACTTCATGAGGAACCTAAAGATAGCTCTGGCATACATGAAATGAGAATATACACGGATGGATCCAAAACAAAATCAGGAACAGGAGTCAGAGTCTTCTCCCACGACCTAAACATCAATTACTCAACGACCCTGGAAAACCTCAACACTATCTTCCAGGCAGAATGTGTTGGGATTACCCGGGCCGCAACAGCGGTTACATCAAGAGGTATAAGCGATAAGTCAATACGCATCATCTCGGATAGCGCCGCAGTACTACAAGCTCTTAAGAGCAACTGCTTCAACAGTGGACTCATCCTGGAGTGTCACCATGAGCTGCAAAGTATTGCAACAAAAAATCGGGTAACGTTGCAGTGGATACGCGGTCACAGCAACTCTTATGGCAATGATGCTGCAGACCAACTGGCAAAGAGAGGATCGAACATCAAAATGGTAGGACCCGAACTGATTGTCCCGATACCCTTCTGCCAACTCAAAACATGGTTATGCGATAGAACCACGAAACTACACGAAAAACAGTGGACAGAAACAAAAGAATGTAGACAGGCGAAGGAAGCCCTTCCATCCTTGGACAGGCATCTGTCACGCAGACTGCTACGTTCCACAAGGAAAAACCTACGCCTACCCACCTAGTGGGTATAATAACGGGCCACTGCTCACTTAACAAACACCTGTTCAACATCGGCATCACTGACAGTCCTTTATGTAGAGGCTGCATGGAAACCGAGGAGACATCAGCTCACGTGCTCCTACATTGTAAAAGCGTGAGTACCCAACGGGCGAAACTCCTAAACAGTCCAGAAACGATGAAAGAGGTACTGCGCGACATCGGTCCCCTATTATCATTCTGGACGGAGCTGAAGTGGTATGAGTAACCGAACAATATTTCGCGTCGGCTACTTACGCTCAATGGCCCAATTGTAGGGCTAAGTGCGGATAACACAACTCCAACTAACTAACTAACTAACTATGACCATTGTTTAAATATTTGTAAAATCCTCGCGACACAGAAAAATCCTAGTGATGAAAAGGCTTTTAATAAATAAAGATATTGAGGCAAATAAGAATACAAGAGTCGTTTGGGAAAGACTGAGGTAGACGTCTTTAACCAGATTGTATAAATTCTGGAGATAGTTCAGGTTAAGAATATCTTAAACCGATGATCGTGAATGCAAAAGAGATATGTCAGAATCGTAATGAGTGGTAATTAAGTGGTCTAGCGACGCTGTCACCGTCTGGAGACAACGAAAAAAAAAGCAGTAGTTACGTATTTATTAAGTCCACCAGATGATGGACCTTACCTTGTCACCTTAGTTGTAAAAATGCATAAACGAAATTATGCTACATTATTAAGCGAGCGTTATTAAAGAAACACGAGACGGCGATTGACCATTTAAGTTTGGTTGAGTATTTTTATAAAACCATTAGTTAGATTAATGGCACGCTGTATACATTTTATGAGTGTTCATATTGTGTTCTCTAGTTAATTGCATACATAAAACTGAGATAAGATATATTTTCACCCTTAATTTGCAACAAGGGTCACCTTTTAGAAATTCAATTTACATTTTTGATTGAAAATATAACAGAGGATCGTGTATTAAATTACTGTTTTATATGGATGACGGATAATCAATGTCGGTGATAATGGCGTTGGCGTGATGTGTGGTAGAACAATGTATACAAACACTCACGCCTGCATATCCCTAGGGGTAGGCAGGGATGAACACCCACATTGTGATAGCTTTAGGTACTGCGATTAAAATCCTTCCAGATTCAGTACGCTCGTTATAACGGTAAAGAAAAACAATGTTAGGAAACCCGAATGTCTTAGAGATCTTCATAACGTTCTCGAAGATAATATATGTGAAGTATGCCAACCCACACTGAGCCAGAGCAGTGGACTGTGGCCTAACCCTTCCTACACTGAGCAGTGGCCTGTGCCCAGCAGTGGGAGAACTTAATACAGGGCTGATATTATTTACTGGTAGTGGCTCAACAGAAATACGCAATAACGATTTGTTTAATGTGATTTGAGGGCTTTATACTGACAACAGGTTTCCTATACTGATCTTTTACCAGTAGTATTCGTTTCTTGTATCAAAAAGACTACGTACTGGTTTTTGAAATTGTCATCTTGCAATCTTTACCCATAGCGTGGTAAACGCCTGTATTAGATATTTTTTTATACAACTTATCTGGCAAACAAGCTTTTGATGGTAAGTGGTCACCGTAGCCTATGGACGCCTGCAACACCACAGGCATTACTTGCGCGTTGCCGACTCTGTAAAAACCTTTTAACACTCTTTTTGAAGAACCCCAAACTGTAGTCGCATAGGAAAACCTCGGCAGAGAGTTCATTCCACAACATGAGAGTCCGCGGGAAAAATTTTTTGGAACCGCTTAGTGCGGCTCTAATTAGGTTGTAAGGTGTGAGAATGAAATCCCTGCCGATGGCGAGCGGTGCGACGATAAAAAGTAGCTAACGGAGATTTTCTTGGTTCTTATAATTGCTTTTAAGATTCCACGTTCGCTGTACAAAATAAATAGAATCTACAAAAAGAGATTTGAAGTTATTTTAGTAAACAACTTTATCGTGCTTCTCGAAAACAACTGATTTTACTATTGTTTGAAATTATCCAGATAGAATTATCACGTTATTGTTTTAATCTAGATTCGGTGAGTACGAACGATTTCTTAAACGAAATTAGCAGTTTACTTTTATTTTTTTGCTTGTATTTGTGTGTGTTATAATTAAGTGTTGGTTGTGTACTATATTCCGATCGAAAATTTGGAAAATAAAGACTGGCTCCCATAGACATATGTTTAGATATACCTAGGTTTTGATAAAGGAGCATTAAACATAACAGGAGTCGAGGCTATTCGTATACAAGGCTCAATAAAGACACAGAAAAACGACCGCCAGCCGCATTTGTATTTATTCTTATTTACACCGTTTGCCCTACTAAAACTAATTTTGTACAGACGAGTACATAGGTACATAGTCATGCCTATATCCCGAAAGAAGCGAGCAGACATGTATCACAATCTCGTTTTCCCAGCTAGCATTTTAGGTCTGATGAAATAAGAGTTTTTTTAAACAACTTAGGTGGAAAATAAGCATAACCCACCTGATGGTAAGTGGTCACCGTAGCCTATGGATGCCTGCATCACCAGAGGCATCACTTGAGCTTTGCCGACCCTTTAGGAAAGAAAGAAGAGAAAAAGGAAGTGGGAAGGAGAAGGAGCGGGAAGAGGGAAAGAGGGTGATTGGGCCACTGGCACTCTCACTCACCGAACGAAACTCAACAGTCGGAATACTGCAATTTCACGTCGATATTCTGTGAGAGGGTAGTCTATCCCCGGTCGAGCCGGCTCATTGATGCTGAAATCAGCGAGGCTCTACTACTCATACATTATGCCAGTTACGGGGAAATTTGCTAGACATCGTGCAACTAAAAATGCCAAATAGCAAAATTAAATAATACTTTGCCCAACCAGCGAATTGAACTCAAGATTTGTACAGCGGTCATATTCACTACCACTGCACCACTGAGACATCGCCTGATTTTAACGCAATTGCATATTGGCATTCGAGTAATAACACATTACTATTGCAAATGGAATTGCTAACCTTGTACAGCATACTACAACAGGATACACTACCCAGTTTTTGCATGGTGCAATATTAGCAGGCACTACTTACTTGCAATAGATTTAATAACCTTAAAATGTAGAATAACAGACTTCGATCAGAAATTTTAGTGTCTGACTAATTTGGTAGTTTTGTTGTCAGTTTGCGTTTAGGTGAGTTCCTCTGATTGTTTGAAGACAAGACCGACGGGACATAATTAATACACAATGTTTATAAAATATTTAAATTTGGAAATATTGAATCTTTGCTTGAAAAAAAAAAAAAAAAAAAAATTCATATCATTACATAATTATTATAAAACAAAGTCCCCTGCCGTGTCTGTCTGTCTGTTCGCGATAAACTCAAAAACTACTAAACGGATTTTCATGCAGTTTTCACCAATAGAAAGAGTGATTAATGAGGAAGGTTTAAGTGTATAATTTGTTAAGGTTGTACTATCCGTGCGAAGCCAGTGCGGATCGCTAGTATCTTTTATATGTATGTGATTCATTCCTTTAACTATTTTTAAAAGCAAGGTTTGAATGGTAGAGCCAGGTGGACAATTATGACACATTTTACAAATGTGATAGATAAATCGTCTCGTTCGGAAAAATAGCACCTACTTACAATTAACCGATATTAAGCACTCGGTTCCCTTAAACAAAATTTGGACCGTAAATCGCATGTGGCAAACGCACTCGCTCAACGCTCATATTGAGACGATTCTCATGTTGCGATTGACGCTGTGTTCAACAAAAGCGTAGCAATTACTTTATACGGCACTAGCTTTTGACCGTGGGTACGCTCGTATAAAAGTAGGTTAGGTTACGTTAGTGACAGTCCTTCTTTTTAAGTAAAATATACTATTTTATTTTACTCGGTGATAATATAGCTTTCTAATGGTGAAAAAATAAATAAAATCTGTTCAGTAGTTTTTGTGTAAATCGTAGACATCACAAAAACCTTCATCTCGCCCACTGTTCGAATCTTGGTTTTCATTATCTCCTGGCTAGAATTTGCAGAACCTAAAATTAATAATAATATTCTATCACATACACGCAACACCATCTAGCCCAAACTAAGCAGAGCTTGTACTATGGATACTAGGCAATGGATAAACATACATATATACGTTCTTTTTTTTTAAATGCATACATATTATACATATTAACACCCAGACTAAGACAAACATCCATGTTCATGCACACAAATGTTTGACTTGTGCGGGAAAATGTTTTAACGCGAAATTTAACTTGGATACATTTAACACGTCAGAAAATAAATTTTGAAAGTATTTGATGAAACTGCTCGATTGTTAAGTACTATTACTATGTTTACTTTCATTACTTCTATTTCTTTATTTTTATATAAAATGTCTTTTTGTTTTCTTCATTTAGTTTAAGTTTACTTTTAATGTTGCCTATATAATGTGAATGCTGTGTACACTTTTAATAGGCAAACATATATACCCACGGTTATATCCATATTGTAAGTGCTTATTCTTGTAACATTTGTATGTCTTGCTGTAAGTTTATCTTATTATAAATAAATAAATAAAAGTATAGATATAGATAAAGAGCAGCGATAGCTCAGTAGAGAGACCAACAGACTGCAATGCAGAGGGTCTCGGGTAAGAACCCACGTCGCGCACCGCTGACTTTCAGAAGTTATATGACTTTTCGAAATTATGTGCGTATTGATTGACAATTATCGCCTGCTCCGTGCCTCGGAGAGCACGTTAAGCTGTCGGTCCCGGCTGCCATGAACATCTATGGCAGTTGTTATTGGGAGAGTGTCGACACAAAAGATCCCACTGGGTCGAAGTGTCGCCGGTCTGCACTGACTGGCCCCCACATAAGATAAGATAAGATAGATATAGATAAAATAGTACGCTGCAATCGCTATGCGTTTAACGCACCGTATTACGCACAAATGAAACGTGCTCTCATATGTATTATTCTTAAGACTACTCTCGCACTAGCCATAATTCCTATATCACGGAGGACTTCACAAACATTTAAACAAACGACACAAAATCAAACCCACAATACTCGTCATAATGGTGTTGGCGAGGCAACCATTGTAAACACTGTGATGTCCGTAATACTGTCGCGTTTCCTCGATAAGTTAGAATTAAGTTAGAAGATTCACATCCATTCTCTCCCATTTTCTTCCTTGCATTCCTTTTCACAGCGCTCTCTTATCACACTCATCTCCTTTTCTATCCATGATATAATATACTGTTGGGTAGTTGTACTATTAAGACGTGTTACTATAACTCTCAGATAGATTTTAATTTTAAAAATTATTTACCGCGTTATACGTGATTATAAAGTGCAAATACTGTAAACATAGTTACAAACAATATGTGTAAGTGTTTGTGAACTCGTTTGTGAACTTTTTCTATAGTAATCAGGACTAATTTAGTGCAAAATATTGTGTTGACAAGACTCAATAATTTTTGTTGGACGGTAAACAGACAATTTATTTACACACTTGGCTCTCCTACCTATCAAATCGGTCGGTGCCCAACTCTCTAGAAACAGAACCACTTATTGAACAAAATTTCTCAACGACTCGTAGTCGATTCGTAGAGCGTTCGGCTGCAGTAAGAAGTGCCTCGAGTTCGATCCCCACACACCTCTTGTACTTTATGAGCATCTTCACAAATTTGAATTTATTAAAATTGTGTTAAGATGGCACCTGGTGGTAACAATTGTGGTAAATGTCACAAAAAAATTGTCTCTAAGGATTGTATTACTTGTGCGATGTGTCAAGTAAAATATGATATTGCCTGCGCAAATATATCAGAGAGGCGCTTTCAGAGTATGGATAGTGAAACAATATGGAAATGTCTTGCATGTCGCAATAAACAATCGAAGACAGACATTCCAAAAAAGTCGCCTACTTGTCAACAGGATTGCATTACAAGCCCCGGACAACCTGATGCGATGACCCCCGGTGTGAGTAACGTAACAATTCGGCAAAAAATTACGGAACAGCGTGCTGACATTCACAGTACTAATCTCACGGAGGATATGCTAAGAAATATTATAAAAGAAGAGGTCAGCAATACACTGAGTGCTACAATTAAAGCATTAGTTACCGTCCAGTTACAAAACATTAACACTCAAGTGACAAATATGCACGACTCATTGTCGTTTTTTAATTCACAATTCGAGTACTTTAAGAAGCGCTTAGAAGAAAAAGATGCTGTGATTGATAGACTCCAGGCTGAAAATAAACAACTGCATACAAACATCAATGACCTAAGTACCCGTTTAGAAATTGTGGAACAACATATGAGGCAGAGTAATGTTGAGATTAACGGCCTGCCAGAATACAAAAACGAAAACCTCACAAACACGCTCCTTCACCTAGCTAAAACTACAGGCTGCTCTATAAATGATAATGACATCCTACATGTTACTAGAGTAGCGAAGCTTAACAAAGACAACAATCGTCCGCGATCAGTCGTTGCAAAACTTCGATCGCCTCGAATCCGCGACTCCCTGCTGGCTGCTGTAGTAGACTTCAACAAAAAACACAGGGAGGACAAGTTAAGTTCCCAGCATCTTGGAATTGGCGGCAATAGAGTACCGGTATATGTAGCAGAACACTTGACTGCATGTAACAAACAACTTCACGCGGCGACCAGGAAATTGGCAAAAGAGACGGACTTTAAGTTTGTATGGATTCGCAATGGGCGTATACTAGTACGTAAGGATGAAAGTAGTGAGTCATTTTGTATCCGTAACCTAAGCTGCTTAGAACGAATGAAACAGAAATAGGACTAGTTCAAGTTTATCTTAAATATAATTTTTACCAATGGTTTGTGTAATTATGAAAAATAATGGTTGATATATATTATCAAAATGTTAGAGGAATGCGAACTAAAACAAATGATATTTATACTAATATTCTTCAAAGCAACTATAGTATAATTGCACTCACTGAAACGTGGTTAAATGCAAATGTAAGAAATTCTGAATTTATAGATTCCAGATATATTGTGTACCGTAAAGACCGAAATTGTGATGGACTCTCTAAGAGGGATGGTGGGGAAATTCTACTTGCTATTTCAACGGGTTTTAAATCAGTGAGAATGCATAATTGGGAAAGCGAAGGGGAGGATTTGTGGGTTAAGTTGGAAATTAAAACTAATAGTATAACGAAGAACATCGCTATTTGTGTAGTGTACCTACCTCCTCCTGTCCGATTGGAGGGTCTATCGCTGTTTTTAAGTAAGGCTAACAATGTGGTTAACGGGGTTGATTATGTGATAATGCTTGGGGATTTCAACTTAAGCTTCATTAACTGGGTTCAATTAGGTAACGATGTCCATGCTACACCTAAAGACTATCACAACCCTTTAGGGTATGCTTTCATTGATTTCTTGTCCATTAATAACTTTCTACAATATAATAAACATCTTAACATAGATAACAGATCATTAGATTTAATATTGAGTAATATAAAAGACATTAATGTTATAGCTCCACCCGATCTTCTGAGTAAACTAGACCCACTACACCCTAGTCTCTTAGTAGCAGTACTATTTAATGAAATAGTACCACTGAAACAGAAACCTCGGTCTGATAAAAACTTCATCAAAGCCGATTATGATCAGATCTTTTCTAAACTTCAGCTAGTGGACTGGACGCGCATATTCGCTACGTGTGAGAATGTGAACGACATGGTATCAGAATTTTATAAAATCTTAGGGAGTATAATAGATCAGTTCGTCCCAAGCCGTACCCATCGGAAGTCAAAATACCCGTCATGGTTTACATCTTCGCTAATTAACCTGCTGAGAGAAAAAGAAAAGTTTAGAAAGAGGTTTCGCAGATTTCAAAATCCACGCGATCGTATAAGTTTTGAACTGCTGCGTAGTCGGTGCCATAAACTAATGAACAGTTGCTATAGCGAGTATAAGATCAGAATTAGCGAAGATATTTCTAAAAACCCTAAGGCTTTCTGGCGTTTCATAAAAGATAAACGCAAAGGCATGTCCAGTCTACCCTCAACTATGATTAACGAAGGTCCATCAGCGAATACCGATCAGGGAATCGCGGATCTATTTGCCCGACAATTCTCGTCTGTTTACTCTCATAATTCAACTCACAATTCAAGCAACAAACTCTCGGAATACCATTGCGTAAATGAATCGATTGGCACTATACAGTTTGCTGAAAGGGATATTGTAAAGAAAATAAAAGAGTTGGATATTTCGAAAGGATCGGGCCCTGACAATATACCACCCTTATTTTTAAGACGTAGTTCTAAATTTATTGCACATCCACTTTGTTTAATTTTTAACCGTTCTCTCTGTAGTGGAGTCTTTCCTGAAGCATGGAAAGTTGCAAGAGTCGTCCCAATTTACAAAAAAGGAGATCCCAAAGATGTAAAAAATTATCGACCCATTTCGATACTATCATGTACAGCAAAACTATTGGAATCCCTTGTTACGCCCATACTAAATCGTCACGTAGATCAACATATTTCGATTAGCCAACATGGATTTAAAAGAGGCCGCACAGTGGAAACTAATTTAGTTGAGTTCGTGTCACATGTATCCAGGGCATTAGATAACAGGTTAGAAGTGGATGCCGTGTACACGGACTTCAGCAGCGCATTCGACAAAGTGAGTCATTCACTTCTATTGTCGAAGCTTGCCGGGGTCGGTGTGCATGGGACACTCTTGGCCTGGTTTGGCTCTTATCTTGAAGGTAGGTCACAGATTTTAGCAGTGAATGGGTGTGAATCACAGCCCTATTTCGCAACCTCAGGTGTTCCACAAGGTTCGCATATCTCACCTATCCTGTTCTCTATTTTTGTGAACGACATCTCTTCTCAGATTAAACACAGCAAACATCTGATGTTCGCAGATGACTTAAAAATTTACAGAACAGTAACATCTTCTGACGACGCTGCTGAACTTCAGAGTGACATAGATCGAATTCAGGAGTGGTGCATAGAGAACTGCATGTTGTTAAATGTTTCCAAATGCTATCAAATTAATTTTACCAGAAAAAAGTCGCCTATAAGTCATTCATATTCCATCGGTGGTTCCAATCTAACAAAGGTAAAAGAAGTTCGAGATCTAGGTGTCATCATGGACTCCCAATTAAACTTTAGAGCTCATATTGATAGCACAGTTACGAAGTCTGCTCAAATGTTAGGTTTCATTAAGCGCGCCACCAAAGGTATTCTGTCCGCCCAGGCTAAAATAACTCTTTACAACTCCTTGGTACGTAGCCGACTAGAGTATGCTTGTGTGGTACGGAACCCGTGGTATGCCGTTTAATCTCAACGCGTAGAAAGTGTACAAAGGGCTTTTACAAGACATTTGGCATATACAACAAATAGGGTAACACCTCGCAGTTCTTACAACCAACGTCTTACCACTTTCAAAATGTCATCCCTGCGTGAGCGTCGTGTAATTTGTGGCCTATTGTTCTTGCATAAGTTGATCAATGGATTAATAGATTGTAATCTGATTTCACATTTGTCTCTGAGTGTCCCACGCAAGGTTCCCCGATATCCAATGACAAGAGTGTTAGAGCTACCCGTCTGTTCTACTAACGTTGGTCGAAATTCACCAATATTAAGAATTTGCAGAGACCTTAATTCGGTCATTCGCGCAGCACCCGAGGTTGACATATTCCATGATAGCAGAGCAAAATTTAAATCCCAAGCTTTGAAATCCCTAAGCACATAATCTTTAGAACATAATCTTTAGAACAATTACAAGATCAGTCTTATAAACATTGTAAAGTTTTATTAATTTAACTGATTAGTACCTTATAGTTAGCATGTTTTAGTAATAGCATTAGAAAAAGCATTCGATCGTGTAGATCACGTTATCCTGCTCACAAAACTACAAAGACTTGGGATCCATGGTGACTTACTCAAATGGCTGAGTTCATACTTGTCTAACCGCTCTCAGGCTGTAGTAATGGGTGGCTTCAGATCGGACTTCGTAAATATCCCTTCCGGCGTTCCCCAGGGGTCTTTGCTGGGACCTCTATTTTACTGCGCATATTTATATGATATTCAGTCATGTTTTAAATACGCAAAACACCTCTTGTACGCGGATGATATGAAAATATATATGTGTGTTAGATCAAGACTTGACTGTGAACTTATTCAACGTGACCTACATGCATTATATCGGTACTACTTGCAAAATAACATTACTGTCAATGTTTCGAAGTGTCAGTGTATCAGCTTTAGTCGATCTAAAACCCCAATTAAATATCCATACCGATTTGACAATAATATAATTGAAAGGGTCGATGTAGTCAGAGATCTCGGTATAATGCTTGATTCTAAATTGCTGTTCTCTCAACACATTGATAGCATCATCAATAAAGCCTCTCGTAATCTTGGTTTTGTAATGCGTACTTGTGAACCATTTAAAAATTGTCATAGCTTAAAGATTATATATTATGCTTATGTGCGTAGCATTTTGGAGTACTGTAGTCCAATTTGGTCACCTCAATACAGTGTCTATATTGCAAGAATTGAGAGATTACAGAAGAAATTTGTAAGATTTCTGAACTTCAAATTTAAAAAACGTCACTCCTCGTATTCCGTAGACTGTAGACACTATTACCTTCTTCCTCTTGATGATAGACGCATATTGCTGGATATGCTTCTACTCTTTGATATTTTGCGTGGTGGGCTTGATAGTAGTGATCTTCTATCGTGTATACAATTCTGTACTCAAAAGTACCGCACCAGACACACCCATTTATTTACTGTACCTTATCATCGCACCAATTATGGCAAAAATGCTGTTATGACACGACTATCTCGCATTTATTCTGAACGCTTTGAAAGTATTGATATATTTCAATTATCTAAGGAGTCATTTCGGAAACAAGTCGCAAATGTGCTCACCAGTGGATAAATGAGATGTTTTTCTTTATTTTTGTTATTTTTGTTATTTCTATTTTATCATTTAATTTCATGTTGTAATGTATTTATTATATACTTAACTCTGTTTTTCTAGTTTTATATACTTATACGAATGTCGTGAAACTCTGTCATTGGCTTAAGATTTTAATGTCATTGCTATAATTCCATGTACTCTGTAAAAAAGCTGTTGAGTTTCCTACTAATAAATAAATAAATAAATAAATAAATAAATAAATATATGTAAGTGTTGTGTTAACTCGTAATTGGCATATACATGAGAATATTATGTAACATATTATACTGAAACTTTTATGTAACCTGTATGTATGTGCTGTGAGTAAACCTTAATAAATAAATAAATAAATAAATAAATAAATATTGGACGATACGTGTCTTAAAATAGGATTAAAATATATAATATAAGCTTTCATTAGGGCATTCACATGTTCGTCTTTGTTTTGACCGTCGTAGTTCATTTACTTTTACTGTCAAATTTATATGCGTCTCATATGCCGTATTATGGGATAACGACTGTTTTGTGCGTTTTATTTTGATGTTTAATATTATGATAATTTGAGGCGTCGCGCGTCGTGCTGTTTAGGTGTCATAGCGTGGAGGTCACATTTTATAGTCATTTTAAAAATAGAGTTTCGTGAATATTTTTAATGCTAGCTGATACTCGTAATATTTCTTCATTTTTATAATAGCGTGGAAATTACATGACATATACATGCTCATCTATATATATAAAAATGAATTCCTGTTTCCTTTGGTCACGCCATAACTTGAAAACGATTTCACCGATTCCATTATTTGATTTTTTCAGTTTCTAGTACTTTGTAGAAGGTTCTTACGGAAATAGAAGTTAAGAAAATTGCGCAGTAAATTAGATAATTTCATAAAACTTATAGACTATTTTAACCTTACGTGTTTGACAGTTCATCTAAGACGGGGGACAACGTCTCTCAGGTCAGCTAGTTAAAAATTAATGTAGAGTTTCCTTTTCGAAGATATCTTTAATACTAGCTATTACTTGTGACTTAGCTTGCTTTTTAAATCTCGGTGACACAGTAGTAGGAAATTGAATTGCTGTATATGACGTGGGTTTTGATTTACAAGATGAACAAAGTGTTATTAGCTTAGTCCAGTAGCTGGCAACCCGCGGGTCACGAGCCGCATGCGGCTCTTTGACTCTCGGCTGCGGCTCTTCAACGAAACGTTTAGTTCAGGCACGGAATATTATTTATTATCTTGCTTTATAAGTGTGATCATACATTTTATTTATTTTCTGTTACTTAAATTAATACTTATTTGACAAAGGCAAGCTCGAGAGTATTCTTTTAATTCTAATTATTTACGTAATTCAATTTTTCAATTCAAAACATTTATTTTCGGACTATTCGGTCTATAGAGTGTTAGTATTACAACAGGATAACTTAAAACTATGTTAGTAACTTACACCCAAAAATAAAAATAAAAACAAGTGTCCTAAAGAATATGGATCCTTATCCACTGTCTCCATATAGAACTATGGATGTAGTCCGCAATCACTTTCAGGTAGCTGTTGGGACTTTCCCTCACCCTTCGCATCAGCGATGCTGCTCTCTTACGTATAATGGCGTGAAAGCCATCTACTTGTGCTTCAGCGAACATCACTGACGCACTGCAGAAGCGAACGAACCCATCAGCAACCTGAGAGCATTGTTATATTGGACCCGCAGGGCACTGACGACCCGCTGCGTGTAGTTGGTCCACAGACTGCATGTATAAATAATAATGATTCTGCTAAAGCAAAGCTTAAGTTAAAAAATGGCTCTTTAAATAGATTTCAATTATGATCTATATTTGGCTCTTTTGGTCAACAAGGTTGCCGACCACTGAGTTAGGCAAAGGAATTAGCTCAGTAACAGTAAGAGTATAGTAGAGTACCTGGTGGGCGGCAATAGGTTCGCTTTCAATTGTATAAGACCTAAAATCATATCTAATGAAATGTGGTTGTAATACAATTCAGTCTATCCTATCACGGCAATCGGCGTGAGTCTACGCAATATGTGCGTCTTTATTATTTTAAGATATCTATGACCTTATTTAAATGACATATATTTCATTGCTTAGCTTTACAAACGTAAAATATAGGCGGAGACTCTCCAGAGCTACGTTTATAAAACGTTTAAAATGAAAATAATAATTTTATAATAGATCTGTACAAAAAATATTTAAAACTAGAGAGAACTGTTGTAGTTGTTTCATTTTATTTATTATAAGTAATTTAATTATCATCGTCGTCAATTTGTTAGGCACTGATTCCAAATTGGCTAGATTCGTTCAGAAGCTTAGTTGAGACTTAAAACAAAATGGTTTTTTTTGGTCTAGCAGTGTTTTTGTAGTATTAATATTTAATAAATTATTAATACAATTTTTCAGAGACGTTTAAAAAGGACAAGAGCTTCATAGATGTCCATTAATATACTATTATTAGTTAATTCATCCGTTGAAATATGCTACTTTAAATAATTTTACTATCGTTATTTCTTTTTAAAAGACTATTCCTGCACTAGGCATAAGTCATGTGTCGCGGGGAATATTAAAAACATTCAAACAACACACACAAAGAACACCCATCTCTCGGACTGGAAACTTGGAACAACCATTTGAAAATCACACAAAGTTTTGTTCCGTATGGGAATCGAACCTACAACACTCGGCACGGTGGCTGTAGCGAGGCGACCACTTAAACCACTACACCATCCCGGCAATTAACTATTCTATTGAACTAATTGCAAGTGATTTACCGTTTTTGTTCGACTATAGGCACTTAATTACGATTCGAATATTTCAGAAAAACTATAATCAGATCTTTTTGACCTAAGTCATTTTCGCCATCACTTAAAGAATATTTTAATGTAGTTCATAAAAACCTCGATGACGAAGTGGTTAGTGTAACCGACTGCCACGCCTGAGGTCGCAGGTTTGATTCCCACACAAGTCAAATATTTGTGAGCATGAACATGGATTTTTGTCTTGGTCTGGGTGTTTATAATATGTATGTACTTACAAAAGACAAGTATATAATTATGTATGTATGGTTATGCATTGTCTAGTACCCATATTACAAGCTCTGCTTAGTTTGGGCTAGATGGAGTTGTGTGTATGTGATATATGTATATATATACATGTCAACGAATTTTTTAACCTCGCGTGTTTGACAGTTTGTCTAAGACGGGACAACGTCTGTCAGGTCAGCTAGTTAAAAATTTATGTAGAGTTTTTTTCGAGTATCCTTTTGTTTGCAGTCGCTTAGAAAATATATACGAATATTATTAATATCTATTTTACGTGTGGCTTCACTCACATGATTTCTTTGAGAACGCATACTGGGTTAAATAGTATATTACGTATTAATGCAGCACACAGTCTATCCGTGTGCTTCGTAGTTTCATCCAAATCTATTCATTAGTTTATATATAATTGGAGAACAAACATGTAAATATAAATGTTGCGATGTGTTTATTAAACAACTTACAATATACATCGTTCTTTAACTCATTTCGACGTTACAAAAACGCAACAAATCTATTTGTAGATATATCAGATTGTTTTTAAGAGTTATGAGCAATTGTGTTTTAGTTTAATTACGTAAGTAGTTCCAGTGATGTGTTTTGTTTCAGGAATCGTAATAACTATTTAAATTTTATTATGAAAATTAGGTAACCCTATATTCGTTATCCTGTCAATCTATATAAAAATACATTTGACATATTTAAATTCAATATCAAAACGTCAACCAATGATTTTTTATATAAAATGCCTAGAACATAAGCTAACGAACATGCTTAAAGAATATAATAAGATAGAATGGAGAAAAATCAAAGATGGCTCAATTGAGCCAGAATCGTAGCAAGGGTAAATTAGTAGTTTTTGTATACCGATCTGGGACACAGACGTGACATTGTACATAATTATCTAAACAATATGTTTATGTAGTAATTACCTTTCATTTACGTTAAGACTGCGCCGAGCGTAAGACAGATAATGACAGAACTCGTACGGCGCATATTGAAATCGGCGCACGGCTGCCATAGTAAAATTGCATGGAGGATTTGAGGTGCATTTTTGATAAATATGTATCTTTATTGTCAATCAATATCTTAAATATTTGGCACGGAAAAATTGTAATATAACTATTTATGTTTGGTTTAAGCTGTAAAATAGAATAGATTTCTACTGTTATAATCTAAAAATCACGTAACACGAGCTTACGTTTTTGCATATTAGCATTTGCATATAGCAAATTTACGTAATTCTGTAGGCGAAAATATTAATTATTTTAAGTTTTTTACACGAAGTAATTGTAAACACATTCATTTTTATGGTAAATGTATATTTTATATTTGTATTAAACAAAAAGTGTTGATTTTATTCACTTAACTGTGACCGCCTGTTTTGGCACATTTCGCTCGGCACAGTCTTAATGCATATATTGAAAATAAACTATTTAAACAACCGTGATATAATCTGTTTAATACGGCTGTCGGCCTGTTTGACTGTTTTATTACAGACACGAATAAGTACTTAAAATGTATTTTTTTTTTATAAAATTCAAATATTGTCTTACGTTTACGCGAATGTTATTAATTGAAATATAATTACTTTAAAATCCGTATAAAGTATTTTAATTTCAATAAAAATACTATTCCTGCACTAGGTAAATAAAATATGTAAATATGTAATCATGCAAAACAATTTCTACTGTCAGAAACAATTTTTTGAAAATACCCAATATAATTGATTTGTCCTTATATAATTTTATTCATAATTGATATTATAAACGTAAGAGGTAGTCTGAAAGTGGTGCCCATAGACGAGAAAGTGAAAGGAAATCGTTTGGCTTGGTATGGACATGTTATGCGAAGAGATGATACGTATGTAGGTAAGAAAGTGATGGATATGAGGGTAGAGGGATGAAAAGGGAGAGGAAGGCCAAGGAAAAGATGGATGGACTGTCTGAGGATGGATATGAAAGTAAAAGGGCTAAATGATCAGATGACGGGTGACAGAGAAGTATGGAAGCGAAGAACATACTGCGCTGACCCCAAATTAATTGGGACCAGGGCAAGAGGATGATGATGATATTGTAATCGTGACATTTAATATGTTCGTGTAAATGATATGACCTATAATATATTACATTTGCATGCCATTTGAAATGGCTAAATAATACTCTTGTAAATAATTTATAACATCTATTAATGTACCCTGTTTATAGTAAATAAAGACTTCGTATTCTTATGACTAATACAAGCATTAAGATAACTATTTTCTTTTTAAAAAGACAATTACCTCACTAGGCATAATGCCTGTGTCGCGGGGAACTTTTACAAACATTCAAACAACGGACACAATGAACATCCAGACTCGAAACAACTATTTTGTGGATGACACAAATGTTTGTCCCATGAAGGGATTGAGCCCACAACACTTAGCCCAGTGGCAGTGGCGAGGCAACTTTTAAAACCATTACGCCATCTGTGCAGTCACGATTCAATCGTGAGTCAAAATTAAAGAAGAAGTAATTTTATTCAACAAAAAATACAACAATTGTTGTTGCTCTCGGTATTTAAAGTATCATGATATTGCGCCTACGTATCAATCAGTCTCTATTACTTCAATCATTGGACTCGCCTCGTCTTCTAAATTTCATAGGTATGTGGGTGGAATTCACTGTGGAATTCAAGGTGTGTCGCCACGTTCCTTCATCACTCTATTTACTAGCAATACAGGAGCTACCGACGACATCTAGAACATCATGATGTGTTGGTTTTAATTTGGTTTAATATTTCTTTTTTTTTTTTATACGACTAATGTGGCAAACAAGCTTACGGCCTACCTGATGTTAAGTGGTTACCGTTGCCTATGGACGCCTGCAACACCAGAGGCATCACTTGCGCGTTGCCGACCCTTTAGGAATAAAAGGAAGTAGTAAGGAGAAGGAACGGGAAGAGGGAAATAGGGTGATTAGGCCTCCGGCACTCTCACTCACCGAACGAAACACAACAGTAGTAGGAACACCGAGATTCGTGATATTAAACTATAGTACTGCTTCCTTGATATTTGATGTCACACTAAGACGGAGAAATCCTATTAAAATTTAGTCTTAATTAGTAATTTAATTATTTTATTAATTTAAAGAGTGCGTATTGATTGACAATTATCGCCTGCTCCGTGCCTCGGAGAGCACGTTAAGCCGTCGGTCCCGGATGCCATGAACATCTATGGCAGTCGTTATTGGGAAAGTCAGTACCCTCTAATATAGCAGCGATAGCTCAGTGGGGAGACCAACAGACTGCAATGCAGAGGGTCTCGGGCTCGAACCCACGTCGCGCACCTCTGACTTTCGGAAGTTATATGACTTTTCGAAATTATGTGCGTATTGATTGACAATTATCGCTTGCTCCGTGCCTCGGAGAGCCCGTTAAGCCGTCGGTCCCGGCTGCCATGAACATCTATGGCAGTCGTTATTGGGAGAGTGTCGACACAAAAGATCCCACTGGGTCGAAGTGTCGCCGGTCTGCACTGACTGGCCCCCACATAAGATACATACATACATATCCTCTAATATCCTGACACTGGTCTAGCCTAAGGGTATCGTTAGCCTTCAGGTTGCGGAGGTCAGGTGGCAGCCACTCCGTGTAAAAACTGATATCCAGTCAAATCCGGTTAGACTAGAAAAGCCGATCCCAAGTAACTTGGGAATAATAAACGCTAAGGGAGAAGGATCAATTTAAAGAGTTTAGAAATAGTAAAGTTTAACAGTAGTAGTATAATATAGTGTTACGTTTACGCGAATGTTATACATTGAAATTAAACTGCTTTATACGGATTTTATCGCAATGTTTACCACTTTTTTTCCTCATCTTTATGTAATATCCCACTGCTGGGCAAAAGCCTTTCCCTTGGACTTCCAAATTACTCTGTTGGTGGATATCCCCCGCCAGTCTCTATCAAATGCGTCTATGTCGTCCCGCCATCTCCTTTTAGGTCTGTCCTGTCGCCGTCGACTGTCTTGTGGCACCCAATTGGTGACGATTGGTGCCCATCTCTCTGAGTGCATGCGGCAGACGTGTTAGGTCCAATCCCACTTCAACCTGGCGGATTTCACACCTACATCAGCTATGCGTGTTTTGGAGCGCAGAGTTGTGTTTCGGACGTGATCCGTCCTTTTGACTCCGAAAATGCTAATGTACTTTTATTACATTATTTTTAAAGAATTTAAAGTTTAACCTATTATTATAATATATAGTATAGTCGCAGCGGCACACCGGTGGCCAAAACACAAATTCTGGTATATCAAGACAGACAGGCTATTAGATTTCAAATTAGGTCAATGTTGTGATTTTCAAATAGATCTCGATAAACCCGTATAAAGTTTTAGATTTCTCTTTAAATAGTCTATCCTAATTAGTTTGATGATTTACACCAATGTTTATAAACAGCCTTGTTACAGTTTTATAATCTTTTAATTAGAGGAATAAGCAATTAGCATTAAGCGATTATTATTTAAGCACTGATAATACTATCAAGGATATATTATAATTGCGTTAGGTTAGGTAAGGTTAGGTCAGTCTATAGATGGGTCTGAGGTTTGACCTGGGGGTGGCGGGCTTTGTGGGCCTGCCCGCCATCCGTTCAGCACCAGGTCCGAGAGGCGGCGTGCATGTTCCCACGCCCGCCTCTGTTTCGAGTCCGTCTCCCCTCTAGGGGGGGGGGGGGGGACAGTAGGGTTTAAAGTGAGTCAGTGCCTTTGGGTAGGTCTGTTCGTGTAGTGGCCTGCCGTTTCATACGGCGGGCCGAAACCTCGGCGGTGTCGCGACCGCATGTGCAAGTGATTCGCGCGGCCCCGTCGATAGCGGTTTTGTCGAGGAACATCGTGGTAGGTTTAGTCGGTATTCCGGGATGTCCTTTAACATTTCAACATCTTTCTTTTACCCTGGTGAGTCTGACATAACCCCTTCGCCCGCCCCCGCGGAGGGGTACGCGTCAAAGCATTCCCACACGTAAAAAAAAAATAGTCTATAGATGGGTGACCGCTTAGTGGTATTTCATCTGAGCGTCTCCTGGCTTCGGAGGGCACGTAAAAAGTTGGTCCCGGTTGTTGTCAAATTGACAGCAGTCGTTAAGCCATGTCTGAGGCTTGATGTCGGCTTGAACAACTCTTGACAACAGGTTGGCCACTAACCACACGAAAAGAAGAAGAAGAAGAATTATATTTATCACAAGCTATTGCTCGCGCCTTCGCTCGTGGTAAAGTAGGTTAGGTTAAGTGTAACAGTACTTTAATAAATAAAATATAGCTTATGTTATTCAGTGATAATATTGCTGTCTAATTGTGAAATTATTTTTAAAATCGGTTTAGAAGTTTTTGAGTTTAATCATTACAAACAAACAAAGAAAAATCATATCTTTCCTCTTTATAATACCAGTATAGACTAGTTTTTCATCGCGATTTTATTTGCCTTAAATTAAAATTAGATGACGTTTGTTTACTTTTTAATTAGTTTATTTAAAACGGCTTCAAACCTATAACACTCGTATAACAAAATACAAACAATTCTCATAATAAAACCGTCCAAAGTAGAGTTTAGATCTTAGTATAAAAAATATCACAAATTAGCTCGTGCTCGCGTCTTCGCTTGCTTGGAAACACTACTATTTCTGAACGAAAATTAGGTACCCTCGATGCTTTTCTGTACCCCTGACAACGTGAATGCGATGTCGAGTAGTTAATGTGTGAAAGCGTCACAAACAAACTCACATTTGTATTTATGATATTAGGATAGTCTCCTTACTAAACTCTTACACAAAAACATTTTCTATATTAGTCTGGTTGCTTCTGAAATTTCTGGATCCAAACAAACATATCTTTCACCTTAATAATATTAAAGTACAGATTAATTTGTATTACATACTATATTTTTGTTTATAAAACACGTTCAAGTGCACGTGTACTTATTTAGTCACTTATATTAATAAGATGCATATCTAATTACGTCAGAAATTAATTATCCACATAATCCATAATCTCGAGATATCATTTTTATCGAAAAACCAATCTCCATTCATCATTTTATTTACTTTAAACATGCCAATGTTCTCATTTAAAAGTTGTTGTAGGCAAATATAAAAATATTTTAAGTAGGATTATCTAAAAAGCAAATACGGTTCTTAAATTACACATGTTTGTAGCAAATAAATATATCTTTATCTTTAAAAAGATGCAAGTTAAATAAATTGATTGTACGGATGCTGTAAGGGGTAAAGTCGCCTCGCTGACCCTGCAGCCCGGGGCGATGGTTGTGGTTTTGAATCTCACACGACAATTATATTTTGTGTCATTAATGTATAATTGTTTTGAGTGTGGGCGTTCTTTGTGTCAGTCAGGGTCTAATCCGGCTTATTGGTCGTGTCGGACACATTAAAAACAATAGTTCTTATGTATCGATTCGCACACATTTGCCATAATTTGAGTGCGAAACAAACCAATATGAAAAAGAAGGTATAGGAATCGGTACCTAAAAAAATATTATTTTAACAATTGGAGTTGTCTTTTTAAATACCTCGTATAAGTATGTGTATTTCAAACTTCCACCCACTTTACTCGAATCATTTGCCATTAAAATATAGTCTATGTTTGTAAACAAAAGAAAAAAATTCGATAATTAAAAAAAATACCAGAATGTACTCTCTACAGAGATTACTCTCTACAGATGAACAAGCATTCAACTACCCTACATGGATTTTATCGCGGTTTATTTGACAACACCCCATTTTGATAATTTTAGAAACTTTTAACTACTACTATTATTAAACTATTATTATTATTAAACTATTTACTGTTACTTTTCAGTGGCCATAGTCGTAGTAGAAATTGATTTAACAATTTCTACTTACGAAGTTTTCAAAATTGTCTAACTGTATTATTTCCAATAAAATACGTATAGATATAAATTAGTTTTATTTCATAGTGTAACATTCGCGTAAATGTAAGACAATATTATATTATAGCGGTATAATATATACCGCTTTATAATATTAGTTTTGTTTTTTTAAACAGACGAAATAATTTCTGTATCGCGGGGAACTTTACAAACGTTCAAATAACATGGACCTGTGTCACAAGAACATCCAGACTTGGAACAACAATTTGTGGATCACACAAATTTTTGTCCCGTGTGGGATTCGAACCCACAACATATGGCGCAGTGGCAGTGGCGAGGCGACCACTTTAACCACTAAGCCATCGGTGCAGTTATTTAAATACCTTATCAACAAAAACTATAGCTAACCACAAGAAGCAAGTATTTCGTCAAAATGATGGTTAACAGGAAACAGCAGCAATTAATTGCTTACGAAAGCTAACAATAGGTCGATTCATTAGCTATTTAGCACATACATATATTGCTGCAATATTAGAACCAACGCATACTTTAACTTATTAAGTCGCAGCGGCACACCGGTGGCCAGACACAATAGATTTGTAATTATGTCTGGTATTCTAAAAGTTATATGTATATTCTATCACATACACACAACACCATCTAGCCCAAACTAAGCAGAGCTTGTACTAGACAATGGATAAACATAGGTACGTATATACTTGATTTTTTTTATTGTAAATACATACATACTATTATACATAGAAACACCCAGACCGAGACAAACATCCATGTCCATGCACACAAATGTTTGACTTGTGCGAGAATCGAACCCGCGACCTCAGGCGTGGCAGTCGGTTACACTAACCACTACGCCATCGAGGCCGTCAATGCTCAAATGCTCCTAGTGGCACATTTACTTACTTACTCTGTTGGCTCCTCTGAGTCTATAATAGTATAGTGTGTCTACACTATGTGTGTGTTGACCGCTGATACCAAAGACTGTCTTTTAGACCTTTGATAATTTCTCGCTAGTCGTTGGCTCGACATTCAGCTCATCGAATACAGGACCACTTGGCATTGGGACATTACGAACATATAATTATAATTGTAATAATAACTCAAATATCTTATGTCAGCGCTACTCGTTTGTAACATGTATCTATCCCGACACGAAAAAGTTACAAGTTTGTGGAATAATCTCCCTGTCATAACTATGACAATACAATGCACACAAATGTTTGACTTGTGCGGGAATTGAACTCAAGAAGTTTAATCCTCATGTCATGAAACCAAGAATAAAAGAGCAAAAATGTTGGTAGTATTAAGTCCTACTTTTTACTGTTTGTTTACATGTTTGTATCTAAATCACGTTTGTCATTAAAGGATTTGGGCAAGCTTATCACATAGGTAAACCATATTCTGGATAGATACGTAATATTAGGTACGCGCAGAAGTTCGTGTTTACAAATGACCGGAAAATACTGTTTACTTTTAACACTACTAATTATGATAATCACTTAAGTATGTGATTATATCAAGTTACTAGAATTATCACATCATTATAACTGAACCGATAACGTCTTAATACCAGCTGACCCAACAGACTGATGTAGTCCTGCCCTAACGTTAGCATAAAATAATAAGATAATCATCGACCCCAGTCGCAGGCCCATCTACCGAGAATCTAAAACATCCAAAAACCGATTAAAATACAAAAGGAAATCATTAATATCGGTCGAGCCGTTTAGGAGTTCAATGAAATACACACGTACAGAAGAAGTACATATAATTAGAAACATCCAGACTAAGATGTATCTATGTATTTATTTATTTATTTATTTGATTCACCAACAGTTGTATACAAAAATTCATTTACACAGTATAATACAATTTATAGGTTTAAAACTAATTGCATAACTAATAATAGGTGAATACAGCATGCATTTCAATTTTTATTAAAAACTATAATATATTTAATAGTAATCAAATCCTTTATGCAATAATGGATCGATCCTTTCTTAACTCAGATCGTGTGGTCCTAATACCTGTACCTCTTCTTCTCTCTTAGCCTATATTATTCCCAAGTCACTTGGGGTCGGCTTTTCTAGTCTAACCGGATTTGACTGGATATCAGTTTTTACACGCAGCGGCTGCCACCTGACCTCCGCAACCTGAAGGCTAACGATACCCTAAGGCTAGACCAGTGTCAGGATATTAGAGGGTACTGACTTTCCCAATAACGACTGCCATAGATGTTCATGGCAGCCGGGACCGATGGCTTAACGTGCTGCGAGGCACGGAGCAGGCGATAATTGTCAATCAATACGCACATAATTTCGAAATGTCATATAACTTCCGAAAGTCAGTGGTGCGCGACGTGGGTTCGAACCCGAGACCCTCTACATTGCAGTCTGTTGGTCTCCCCACTAAGCTATCGCCTAATACCTGTACCTAATATAATTTATTTCCTTTTATTCCAGAACAAACACGCATTGTTGGCATCCCTCTTATCTCTACAAGTCCATCATTAGACCGACTTAATACGAATTTCCACTGAGTTTTTAGATTAACCGGGCATTACAGCAACAAAGACGTGCTAATAAGAACTGTATATTAGTATTAATAAGGTTAAGAATCGCTTGGCAATGTGTCGAGGTCGAATAGGTCACGGTTTGAAACGATTTTTGTGACGTCACAGTTACACAACATTTTGTTGGAGGGTAATGTTTTACGGGCTAATACACAGTGACACTCATACCTACTAAACGGTCAAGGGAAAAGTGTTTTGTTTGTTATTACAGCGATTATTCTGACGTCACATCTTGCGGTTTGGACGTCATTGAGAACCGCAGGAACCATTTTATTGATATATATACTGACGTGATTGAATGAATTTGTATTGAATTGATGTGCATGAGGTTTTGGATTCGATGCTTGGTCGGTTAAAGTGTGACTAAGTCTTTAGTTGCACGGAATCTGACGTGGCGCTGTGTAGACGTAAATAGTCACAAAGTATATGCGCCATCGTGCCATCCTACTGTCTATTTAAACATGAACCTTAGCCCAAATTATTTCATCTCTATAATATTATTAAGTTATTATTGTTATTATCTTTTTATTATTAGTTTTTTTATAGTCAGTAGTATATGGCATAATGGCTTCAACACCTTGTTAATCTGAGTTGTAAAATACTGAAATTATATTTAATTGGCGATTTAAAAGAGTGGCCGTGAGTTTCTTGCAGGTTTCTTCTCATAGGCAACCCTTTGCCTGAACCTAGCAACTAACCTAAATGTAGCTTCAGTAAACTCACTAACCTATATATTTTGACGTTCATAAGTGTTACTTTGTGACCTAAATGAATAAATGATTTTTGACTTTTACTTTAAATTAGTCTCGTCCTTTAGTTTTGGACACGTAATATAAGTGGGATTTAAAATATGGGTGCAATACATCTCTGCTTACCACACATAACCTAACTGCAATATTTGCGGCACTTTTAAGGCGAAATAACCACTATCACCATTGCACTTTCTATGCAATCAATAGTGTATTATTTTGTTTATTATTCGAATCGATATTCCATTTTCAAATCAAGAAAGATTCATCTTGTATCTTGTATCTTATGTGGGGGCTAGTAAGTGCGGACCGGCGACACTTCAACCCAGTGGGATCTTTTGTGTCGATACTCTCCCAATAACGACTGCCATAGATGTTCATGGCAGCCGGGACCAACGGCTTAACGTGCTCTCCGAGGCACGGAGCAGGCGATAATTGTCAATCAATACGCACATAATTTCGAAAAGTCATATAACTTCCGAAAGTCAGAGGTGCGCGACATGGGTTCGAACCCGAGACACTCTGCATTGCAGTCTGTTGGTCTCCCCACTGAGCTATCGCTGCTCTTTTAAGTTTCATCTTACTGAAATTTTAATATTTTTGTCTTATTTTTTTAAGGTTGCTCTCGCTCTTGGAATAATGCCAGTGTCACAGACTTTGCAGAGAAGGGAAAATTTACCGCTAATGTGACATTATGCGTTCAAAGATTTGACTTGCTAGAAAAAGGAATAGATCTTGCGCCACAGGGGACTTTACAAACTTTCAAACAACGGACCCAAAGAACACCCAAACCCGACACAACTAGTTCTGATTTACACAATTTTTTGTACCACGTAGGGAATGATCCCTCGCAACTGCCGCTGCCACAAGTTAAAGGTAAGTCTGTGTGTTCGAACCCACAACACTTGAGACAGCGGTAGTGGTGAGGTGACCACTTAAGCCATTATGCCATTCGTACAGTCAACATGTTATTATTTCTTCCTTTTAGAGTTCGAAAAACTCTTATATAACAGCTTTGTCCGTCCGTCCGTCCGTCTAGTCTAATCAGTCTAGAGACTCGCGGTCAACGCCATTCGACTCAGCATAGTCAATATACCCTAAAAATTACTATGACCTTTGAATTCAAGGTCACATGGTATCACGTGACCTTTGCATGTTACTTGAACCATTTTTTCGAACTCTAAGATTTACGGCAATTTATTGCCGATTCACACTTGTTTTATATCACGATTCGATTTCTTTTTGTTGTATTTACCTTTGCTTACCAAATAAATGATTCTGATACAGCGTATAGTTTTGTTGAGAATAGACTAGCTTCCCATATTGTTCACACTTATAATACATGTGTTAGTACTAACATTAAAATTGTATGAACACATACACCAAGAAAACAAAACTGGAGCGATCTGTTTAGCAACATTATCTATTGCAGCTTGCTGTATGTAAAGGCTTGTTTACATTGACATGAGGTTCGGTTCAATAAAAATCATCCTACAACCAAATTCGTGGAATCTTTACAAAAAGCAATTGTTATTTAAAAAATCATTTGTATTTCGAGAATAGACTATATATTTAGTAGCATGTATTATTAATAATAAACAACAAATATTTTTTTGAAAGACTACTTCGCACTTGCTTATAGCAATAAATCATGTATCACGGGGGACTTAACAAACATTTTAACAACGGCCACAAAGAGCACTCAAACTCGGAACAATGATTTGTGGACCACACAAAGTTTTGTCTCGTGTGGGTTTCGAGCCCACACTACACCCGCAGAGGCAGTGGTGAGGCCACTTGAACCACTAAGCCATCCGCGCAGCCTTAATCGATCAATAGCCTTTTATATTTAAAGTTACATCGCTTTATGTCTGACTATATTAGTTTTTTAAATTCGCCATGATTACATGATGGTTGAAGATTTTGTTTTTTATTTAAGACAAGCCATAGTGGCCTGAATAGGTATAAGCAAAAAATACATGAAAAATAAAACATAGAATTTAAATTCACTATTAAAAATTTTCCTTGAAATTGATAACAACAACCTTACCGATTTTCTTCACACAAAGTGGCAACTTAATATTTAACCCTAATTATAATATTAGATTTGTATTTTTTTTTGGATTTATTTTTTTAACATGCACCCATTGCACCAATAGGAAACCCTAAGTAATATTATTTCTTAAGTATAAAATTTAAACTAAGCTTAAATGTACTTTTAACCACGTACTTATCCTAAAATTGGCTATTAATATTAGAAGTCGCTGCCGATTCTACGGTATGAGCCGGTAAAGTGCTGACGTTATTTCCAAAAGATGACCCTAACCACTTTGTAAATTCCCTACATTCAAGGATTTTAAATATTATAGAGAATTTCGTAACTGAAAACGAAATAATACTTTGTCAAGATCATTAGTGGATCGGGCAAAGTATAATAATAATAATATTCTATCACATACACACAACACCACCTAGCCCAAACTAAGCAGAGCTTGTACTATGGGTACTAGGCAATGGATAAACATACATACATCCCTTTTTTTGTAAATACGTACATAATATTATACATAGAAACACCCAGACCAAGTCAAACATCCATGCAAACAAATGTTTGACTTGAGCGGGAATCGAACCCGCGACCTCAGGCGTGGCAGTTGGTTACACTAACCACTACGCCATCGAGGCCGACAAAGTATAAAGAAGACGAAGTAAAAACATCGACTTCGATTAGACTTCGACTCGAATTCTTTACTGCTGCGCCACCGATGCAGCACCGAATAACAAATCAAAATAAATTGGAGAAATGGAGAACTTAATACGCCAATAAATAATAATTACAATATAAATTAATGTATTTGTATATTTAATGAAACTGACTAATTATGCTTTGACGAGCTTTTTTTTTTTGCTTCTACGCCAAGTGTCATGGGTTCGAATCCCACACGTAAAAAAAATGACTGTGATCCACAAATGGTGGCACGTGCTTCCTTCTTCCTTAAATCCTGGGTCCTTTGAACGGGCATAAAAAAGTACTTTCTCACGCCGTCAAAGTAGGGTCCTCAACATCGCCTCAGCTGCTATATGGATGGTGTGGAGGCCACTGCTCTTAGACATGATTGCTTACCATCAGGACAGTGTGGTCATTTTGAAAAGCAAAATAAAAAAGAATAAAGAATAATTGATCAGAATCCAGAAGTTCTTTGTATATAGGATTTATTCCTTCTTCTAAGTAAATATTTTAAGACTGCGCCGAGCGTAAGACATAATGACAGAGCTCATGCGGCGCATATGCAAATCGGCGCGCGGCCGCCATATTAAAATTGTATCCATACAATTGGATTTGAAGTGCTTTTTTGATAAATATGTATCTTTATTGTCAACCAATAATTTAAATATTTGGGACGGAGAAATTGTAATATAACTATTTCTATTTCGTTTAAACTGTAAAATAGGATAGATTTCTACCGTTATAATCAAAATTTCACGTAACACGAGCTTACGTTTTTGCATTATTCGTGCAAATTTACGTAATTTTGTATTCGAAAATATTAATTATTTTAAGTTTTTTACACGAAGTAATTGTAAACACATTCATTGTTATGGTAAATGTATATTTTATATTTGTATTAAACAAAAAGTGTTGATATTATTCACTTAACTGTGACCGCCTGTTTTGGCACATTTCGCTCGGCACAGTCTTAAGCGTATAATATCCCATTAGCGGTAAATTTCCTTAATAAAAATTTGATATCTAAATCACATATTCGCTATAGCCTTGTGATTAAGATAGTGCTAAGCTTATATTATGTAGGGCCATTAATCAGTGTGATATCAAATAAACAGTTGTCTTATCTGATCATACAAAAATATATGAATTCCTTGTTATGAGTCAATGACCTTAGTGTTTATATTTAATAGCCTAAGTAATATAATATCAGCCATGTATTAAATTGTCCCACTGCTAGACACGGGCCACTTTTCAGAGTTAGGCCACAGTCCACCACGCTGGTCTAGTGCGGGTTGGCAGATTTCACATATTATTGAGAACACTATGGAGAACTCTCAGACATGTAGGTTGCCTCACGATGTTTTTCCACACCATTAAGCCTAACAGCTGTATAGCCTAAGGTTTTTTAGCCATTGGTGGCAGACGAGCAATTGGCCCGCCTGATGGAAAGTGGTAACCGCTGCTCATGGACTTCAGCAATGTCAGGACATAGCAAAGCTGATGCCTACCGTGAGAAAAGAACTCTTTTTAAACCTCGTTTGAAGAAGGACATATCATAGCGCTCGGGAACCAGTAAGTTAACGTAGTTAATAGTAAGTTAAAGATTAGCATAATTACATATTTAGTCTCACGTCTATATCCCCAAAGGGGTAGGCAGACGTACATTACACCCATATTTCGCCAGCTATGGCTTATGGGACCCCTCACACTAGCGTCTTTCGAGCGTCGTCGTCTTGCCAGCGCCCGCACAACGTCGACGCGTCGCTGGTGACGCGGCGCCGCGACGCCAACGCTAAGCGGCTCCCGAACGCCGGGTTTACGCGGCACCGGCGTCGCGTCGGCGCGGCGCCAGTACAACGTCTTTTTCGAGTACAATGTACAACGCAACCTCGCCCCGCTGTGCCCTTCATTTTCACGCTGATTGTACCTGACAGGCACAACGCTAACGCGTAATCCTGCTGTTCAGCGTTGGCGTCGCGGCGCCGCGTCGCCACCGCTGCATCGACGTTGTGCGGGCGCTGGCAAGACGACGACGCTCGAAAGACGCTAGTGTGGAGGATCCCTAAGGTCTTATAAATAGTTCCTATTGCCGTCTGCCGAGGACAATTGCACTCCGTACTGCTACGAAGAATTTCCTGACAGAAAAATCTAATAACAATACCTGGTAATTGAGCCCACGATGAGAGATAACGTCGTTTCAAAAGAAATTATTTTTTGGATGTAATCTATACTACCTACCTACTATTATAAAGCGGAAAGATTTGATTTTTTGTTTGATTTGATGTGTTGTTCTGATAAGATTTAACACAAAAACAACTCAACCGATTTTAAAAAATCTTTCACTATATAAAGCTATATTATCACCGAGTAACATGGGCTATATTTAATTGGACTGTTACTAACAATCTACTTTTACGCGAGCGAAGACGCGTGTAAAAGCTAGTCCTAACTAATATTATTAACGTGAGTGTGAGTTTGTTTGTTTCGTTACGCTTTCATGCCTTAACTACTCCACCGATCATCGTGAAATTTCGCATATACATTGTCCAGAGAACAGAAAATGACATAGGGTACCTTTTATCCAGAAAAAGGACTGTTACTAACCTAACTCAACCTACATTTACGCAAGCGAAGTCGCAGGAAACATCTATTACATAATATAGTTACAAAAACATCTATTACGTAATATGACGACCTCGATGGCGTAGTGGTTAGTGTAACCGACTGCCAAGCCTGAGGTCGCGGGTTCGATTCCCGCACAAGTCAAACATTTGTGTGCATGAACATGGATCTTTGTCTTGGTCTGGGTGTTTCTATGTATAATATGTATGTATTTACAAAAAAAAGTATATATGTATGTTTATCCATTGTCTAGTACCCATAGTACAAGCTCTGCTTAGTTTGGGCTAGATAGTGTTGTGTGTATGTGATAGAATATTATTATTATTATTATAGCAGACAAAAACTACCAACAAATTATGAGGAAAACATGTGCATACAAAATGTTGTTAAGCTGACAAATATTTTAATAAAATAAGTAAGATACATTACAATTGAAATATGCTAATGTTATGCTAAATGCGATGTTAAGATGTATTTGCCTTTCATAGCCTTAATGGAGATATTATTAGTTGGTATTTTTATTGCAATGATTAAATAGATAAATGAAGTTATTAGCTGTAAGAACTCGAGTCATAAACTATCTAATTATGTTGTCATGTAATTGCATAATATTGTCTTCTGTTTACACGAATATTATTCATTGAAATTAAACTATTATATACGGATTTTACCGCGTTGTTTATTTGACACTTTATTACATAATTTTGAAAACTGTTACACTATTACTATTAAACTTTATTAATTTTTAAGCTAATTAAATTATTATTAAAACTATTTATATTTAAGTTTACACTTTCTCCGACGTTTTGGTTGCTTTTCAGCAGCCATGGTCACGGGGAGACTAAGATGGTAGTTGTCTCAATGTTCCAGTGTAGTTATTTCAAAGTACCCGAACATAATTAAATCATTGGTGTTTCTATTTACGCAGAATGAGCTCAAAGTATCATGAAGTCTAGCTGTGGTTTGATTCTTCTAGGGTTTAACTATTTGAATTACTGGATTTCAAGCTGGTGGTACATTCCAACCATCTTCTCTATTAAAATTAGGTTTTTTTTTTATTTCATAAGCCTCGCGATTCATCCTTGGTAAGAATCGGTGTTCTTTAGCGAGAATCTGTGGTTTGTCAAATCCTAGGTAGTGGTTGGTCCCCTGTTGCACGTGATAAAATCCGTATATAGTAGTTTAATTTCAATGTAATTGCAGCAAACTTAATTATAGTCAGTCTCATTACAGCGTTTTGCTCTTAGCATCTTTACTTTTATCAAGCTCTTCAAAATTTATTAATCTCTGAACCTTCTTCGAAGACGTTAATGAAAATACTAAGTGGGTCAGTGTGTCTGTCTGTTAGTGACAGGCATAGCTCCAGAACCACTGGACCGATTGACTTGTAACTTGCTGTGCAGACACCTTGGGATCCTCGGTCGGGTTTGAATATGGGCCCTGTGGGTCAAAAGACCCCCGAGATATAGGGGTCACAAGGTCATAAGGTCAGGGGATATCCACCAACAGAGTGATTTGGAAGTCCAAGGGAGAGGCTTTTGCCCAGCAGTGGGACATTACAAAAAGGTGATGAAAATAAAAATAATGTCACATGAAGACGATGAGGTTTTCTAATCCTAATCCTGGGTTTTTACACCCATTTCGTTAGATATTGACACGGAGGACGTAATGGTTTAAGTGGTCGTCTCGCCACTGCCGCCACGCTTTTGGGATCAATCCCTACACGGCACAAACATTTATTTTATCAACTAAAAGTTGTTCCGGGTCTCGATGTTATTTGTCACCATTGTTTAAATGTTTATAAAGTCGTTCACGTTACTGGAATGATTACCCGTGCGGGTGTAGTCTCTTTAAGAAAAAAGTTACCTTGCGATAGTTTCATTACCCAATGAAACGAGTGGTAATCGCCTATTTAATCCTAAATAATTATAAATGCGTATGTGAGTTTGTTTGTTACGCTTTCAAGCCTTAACTACTCGTCTGATTATCATGAAATTTCGCATACAGGTTGTTAGTGCCTCAGTAAAAGAGTAAGGGTTTACTGAGCCCATGTACTCGATTTGCATCGATCGTGGTCATGGGTTGACTGATGTGAGCTCAGCGGTGCCTTCGTGAAGTGCTGATTTCGGCAACTGCTCTCACTTGGTCACTATTATTTATATTCACACTGTCGGTATTTCGACACACAACACTAACGACGTCTACACACTGGTGACCTAATTCACTACGGCGACGTTTACATTTGCTGATGACTGGATTCCAAGATGTAGATAAACGGTATCCATCCACCCAGTTGAAATTGCAATTATCTTAATTTCAACCGCTTCACGTACTATCCTGGAGTAATAGTGACGATCGGTGGATAAAATTTGTGGTTTATGTAACTCAATCCAGTGGTTTGGTCCAGACTTCAACAAATGCTCGGCTACAGCAGACTTGTTTACTAACCGGTTCTTGACAGCTGTGATATGTTCCTTGACCCTTTCAGCGATTGTACGTTTGGTCTGTCCGATATAAGAACTACCATAACTGCAATCCACCTTGTTGACGCCAGGTGTTTGAAAAGGGATAGCATCCTTTGGAGTGCGTAGATAGCTTACTACTTTAGAGAACGGACTATATACAGCCTTTGTAGAGTATTTCTTCAGGGCTGTTCCAACTTTGTCCGTTATTTCTTTTATATATGGCATGTATGCCAGCACTCTGCTGACCCCAGATTGGCTATCCCTTCTCCTCGGACGGTGTACGAACGGACCCTTATATTAAGTATGTGTAAAACTCGCGATAGTCTAAAAACTTTTAAGATGCTAACGGTTTGCATATAATGCGTTGCTGTACTAACTTACCTATATCAACTCATCGTACAAGTACTTAGCTTGTAAGGTGGTGTAAACAGTTATGAATGCCATCATATAAGCTAAATGCATGTGTTATGAGTACTAATAAAAAATACTACTAACTGATCAAAGTTTTCGAGGAATTACCTACGTCTTACTACAGATAGACTACAATTTTTATGTGCCTTTTATTCGGCTCTTTGGACTTCATAACACTGAACAATATGCACATAAAATCCTTATGCTTACCTGTCTAAAAGAGTTACTAATAATAAGATGAGGCGATGGCACTTAAAACCATTAAAATATTATGGCGTAATGATGCAATCTCGCTACGCGTCGGCAACACCCTGTCAATTTAATACGACTGCTGTACACGAAGTCTCAGGTTCGAATTCCTTTTCTCGGACAAAGAGTCATTAAATATTTGTATCGAGAAATTCTCAGTAGCGGCACGGTTTCTAAAACTGTATATAATAAATGACAATGCCTGCCTCCTTGCTTGCAGTCTTGCTCCTTATTATGTGTTATCTAAGAACATACTGGGCTAAAAATATTGTAAAACACCTTCTACCCTTTTTGAGATAAAGATTATGTATGTAAAGAAATTAATTACAAATACATAATGTTTGTAAAGGCGGGTGGCACTGCCAGTTATAATCAAATGCTATGGTGTTATTGGCGTCTCACATAAACACATCAGCTTCTAATTGTTGACATTACAGCATATGCCAGCAGACTAAACATTGTCCATATTAATATTCTCTGAAATCATAACATGAGACATTCTCAAAACACAAGCGATCGGACCAATCAATACTATCACAACTTATGATATGGTGTTAATTAACAATAATAATGGAAGCCTCCCCCTTTTTCTAATAATAAGGTTATCATATACCCTGCCAATGTTAGTAGCTAAGTTTACCATCATTTCTACTCTTGCTAGGGGTCTAGGCCATGTAATACGATACTAAAATTATTTGCGTCAAGAAAAGACCCTCTAGAATAAGCACATCGTACTTTTGATCCTGAAGAGATAATTTATTACATTTATTGCCTGGACTTAAGCCCTTTAGCAACAGTGCAGTCGAAACGTAGATAAGATAAGATCTTTCTAATCATCAAAACGATATTTAAACAACTTTTAGTTGTTTTAATATCGTTTGCCCATGCCCAAACATTAATGATAATAAAACAAATATATATACACAAACAAATTAAGACACTCTTTGTGAATTGGTTATTTCTTAAGTAGGAGTCATTATGTTTTAAGAGTTGATGACAAACGCATAAGAAAGGGAAATGGTACCTTATTTACATTTAACATTTAGATAAAGGAGTCTGGTGGTTTTTCGCAAGAATAGTAATAATGATAGCCCTGAATATGAAGTGTCCCACTGCGCGGGTCTCTTCTAAGCATAAGAAAGGTTAGACCATAGTCCACCATGCTGACCTAGGGCGGGCAGGCTACCATATCTTCGAGAACATTATGGAGAACTCTAAAACATGCAGGTTTCCTTTCGATATTTAGCCTCTTCTTTAAAGCGAATGATATTCAACTATACACGCGCACATAATTTTGAAAAGTTAAAGATGCGTATCTTGGGTTTGAACTCGAGAGTGGCAGTCCAGTTTTCCCCTAGGCTAATGCTGCCTTTTTTTAAAAGAAGTAAATATACTAATATATACATAAATTCTATTAATATGATAATAATAATAACTTTATTACCATTCATTCAATTATGTATCTTATGTATCTTATGTGGGGGCCAGTCAGTGCAGACCGGCGACCCTTCGACCCATTGGGATCTTTTGTGTCGACACTCTCCCAATAACGACTGCCATAGATGTTCATGGCAGCCGGGACCGACGGCTTAACGTACTCTCTGAGGCACGGAGCAGGCGATAATTGTCAATCAATACGCACATAATTTCGAAAAGTCATATAACTTTCCGAAAGTCAGAGGTGTGCGACGTGGTTTCCAACACGAGACCATCTGCATTGCAGTCTTTTGGTCTCCCCACTGAGATATCGCTGCTACATTCAATTATAAAACAAGTTCTTACAATGAATACAAGTTCATAATCAGACAGAAGGTACATATAAAGTAAAGAACCTCTTATAATTGCTGTCGGAATTAACAAAGCTTCCTACACTAGGCTCAGCCTGTCACGTAGGAAGACTTTTAAATACTAATTATTTATTTTTAATTAATAACAATATTTGAACAGTGAAATATAACACAATACAACATTACAGATGATCAGTGCGCAATTTACAAATGGTTTCTTTTTAAATACAACATGTAATACACGTTAGATGATATGGCAAAAATTATAATACAATAACAGTTACGCAGGTTTATGTTAATTATTAAGTATATTATACACATTAAGTATGTAAATATCTAATAAAATATAATGTGGGAACGTAGCCGCATACTATACCGTGAAATCAGTACTAAAATATTCTAGTAAATTAAATTAATTAATTCTGTTTATTTTTTAAGGTTACTTCAAAACAAAGATGGACACTATATAAACCTTCTCAAGGTTTATTACTAAGTGTGAAAAGTAAGGTTATACACACACATACGCATACACATACGGACACACACACGCGCACACACTTGACCGCTTGACAAGGCAGCATTACCATACAATCTATGCAAGCTTGTCGAAGTTCTTTATAGGTTTCACACGGTAATACAAGGAAGTTTAATCATTCAGCGTTATCAGCTTTTGCTATTTCAATGGATTCGTTATTGCAATGACCGACGTAAAGACGAATAAACTGACACCTAAAAAAAAATATTTTTGAAAGGTGCTTGAAAGCCTAGTATTCCATCCCACAACATTCAGCCTATTGGCAATGGCGAGGCTAGCACTAATACCAGAACGCAATCGGTGTAATATGCACATGAGCATTCGATCAGTTTATTATACGTGAGTTGTGAAGCAAGACGGGTGAGGCGGGCACCAGCTACCCACAAAATGACTCATACCAACGATCGCTAGTTGACTGCATGTATAACATAGCTAAACTGTGCTAATAAGCTTTAAAGATTATTAATTAAATTTAAGTATTCTACTAGTAATTCCACCTGTATAAGTAAGTCTTATGAGTAATAGAGCCTCACTGATTTCAGCATCAATGGGCCGGCTCGACCGGAGAAGTACTACTCTCTTACAGAATATCGACGTGAAATAGCAATATTCCAACTGTTGTGTTTCGTTCGGTGAGTCAGAGTGCCGGAGGCCCAGTCACCCTCTTCCCCCCCTCCCGGTCCTTCTCCTTCCCACTTCCTTTCCTAAAGGGTCGGCAACGCGCAAGTGATGCCTCTGGTGTTGCAGGCGTTCATAGGCTACGGTGACCACTTACCATCAGGTGGGCCGTATGCTTGTTTGCCAAATTAGACGTATAAAAAAAATTGTCTTGCTAATGTATGTATATATGCTATTTTTCTCGCCTTATTGAGTTGCAGCATACTGGCGACCAAACACAATAGGATTTCAATTATGTCTGACATTCGGATGTTAGAAATAAGGAGCACAGCAGTAGACCTACCATGAAAATGTCTATCTGAAGCTTCGACCAAAGTTTCTTCCGATTTCTTTGTTTAAAAGTTATACATACTAATGTTCGAGCCTCAATTCATGGTAGAGTTAGATTTACAAGAGCAGCGATAGCTCAGTGGGGAGACCAACAGACTGCAATGCAGAGTCTCGGGTTCGAACCCACATCGCGCACCTCTGACTTTCGGAAGTTATATGACTTTTCGCATTTATGTGCGTATTGATTGACAATAATGCCTGCTTCATGCCTCGGAGAGCACGTTGAGCCGTCGGTCCCAGCTGCTATGAACATCTATGGCAGTCGTTATTGGGAGAGTGTCGACACAAAAGATCCCACTGGGTCGAAGTGTCGCTGATCTGCACTGACTGGCCCCCACATAAGATACATATATAGATTTACAAATAATCAGTCCGAAACTTCGTCATTTACGGTTCATGGTAGATCTGGAGTTTCGCTCAACCAGAGAATCGTGTACAGTATTATAACTGGCCTATAGGCGATTGCAAAGGACAACTGTGTTGTGTTCCATAATATTTTACATGCTACTGTAACGTAACACAGCGACTTAAGGCGACTGAAAATATTCAGTCTTGTTCACGAGGGATGAGTAATCTTTTCCTTTTAACTAACAGCATAACAATTATTTTATAAAATAGTTAATAAGTTTCCATGACCGCTTAACATCAACCATCAATCATTCTGATTCTATTAAGTGGGTAGTTTGTTTACCACTTCGGTATTATTAAAATATGATTTTTGGTCTGCCCTCATAACAAAAGTATTGTTAAGCTACGTTTTATAATTTATATAATAACTAAATTTTGCCCGTGGCTTCACTCGCGTTAAGAAATTTCTATACCTCAGAAACAGTATTTTTTTTTAAGAGAAACATTCCCTTTTCGTTTTCTGTGCTTCTGAATATACAGGATGTCCCAGAAGTCATGTCAATGCTTCTATAAACTCTCGATTTTTTTCGATTGTCGAGATTAGATAGCACAAAAAAATATTCCAAAATAAATATCTGTAGTCACAGGAGTGAAAAGACCGTCACAGGGTGTAAATATTTATGTGTGTTTTTATTGCCTATAATTTTTAAATACGTACCTTTGATGTTTTTTATATTTTTCTGATAGCTATTATAATTTAGCCCGTTACCTGATTCCGGCTTGACGTCGACTTCTGGGACCATCTGTATGTATGCAAAATTTAATAATGATATGTCGCGTAGTTAAGGCCTTAAAGCGTAACATACAAACTCACAGTCGCATTCATAATATTATAATATTATGGTTAGGATTATATCAGTTATGTCAAGGTGTTGTATTAAATTTTGCACGTGTACCACGTTTATATGTAGATTATTAGATTGTAATATTCCATACAAAAATATTGATTAGCAATTATTACACTAATTACGTAGAGCATAACCAAATTCATGCAAATTACAGCACGATTCAAAGTAGTGAAAAATAATTGTTGAATCTGAGATTTCACAAACGGCAGACAATAGCGCATACATTAGACGTAAGCCATGTGACTAAAAAATCAATGTAAGACATCATAATATAATATAATATAAGTTTTTTTTTTTAGTTCCCAAAGAAGATACAAGTTCCACAAAAGTAGATGTGACGCTGAATCACACACTAGGATACCCTGTGTTGCGGGATCTAGGCTCTTTCGACTGATATTCTTACAGTAATTGCATCAGATAGAAACAATTATTATATTAATGCTACTTATACAAATATATTATGCTACATACATACATAGATTCACTCCTGTTTCCCAGAGGGGTAGGTGGAGACTACGGATTTCCATTTGCTACGATCCTGACACACTTCTCTGGCTTCATTCACTTTCATCACATTCCTCATACACGCCCGTCGATTCAAGGTGCTCTTAACCTGGCCTTTGTCCAGAACGCCTCCGATCTGATCAAGAAACGTTCGCCTAGGTCTTCTCCTTGCGACTGTTCCATTCACACTAGCCTTATAAACTTTCTTAGTCAGTCTTTCCTCGTCCATTCTTTCTACATGCCCAAACCAGCTTAACATACCCTTTTCTATTCTTGTCACTATATCCACTTTCATGCCGCACCTCTCTCTAATCACACTATTCCTTATTCTATCTTTCAGAGTCACACCACATATGCTTCTCAGCGCTCACATTTCTACAGCATTTATTCTGCTCTCATGCTTCTTTTGCCATACCCAACTTTCACTTCCATACATAAGTGTGGGCACTAATAGTCCTCTATGAACAGCCAAACGTGCCTTTTCGGAAACATTATGCTACAATAATAACTATATATTCTGGTTTAATTATATCATTATGATTTTTCAAAATTATGTACATCGTACAGAACATAACTATTAATATGTATTTTATAACAAAAATATAAAAAAAACTATATATTATATAGCGTGTATTATATATTTAATTTATATGACTTAAATAATTAACTTATAACTGACTAGATTTTGCCCATGGTGTCGCCGCGTTAATCCAGATCTTATCAAAAAAATTCTATTCCTCTAGAATAGTACCTTTTTCTGGATGAAAGAATCTCTATGTCATTTTCTGTAACCCTGATAACGCGTATGCATAATTTCACGATGATCGGTTGAGTTGTTAAAGCGTGAAAGCGTAACAAACAATCAAACACATTTATAATATGAGTTAAGGATGCAATGTTAAGAACGTAACTATTAATATGCATTGTGTAATAAACATATGAGTAGGAAAATTCAATAATAGTAGTGTTAAAGTTTCAAAATTATGTAATCTTCTTCTCCCTTAGCCTTTATTATTCCCAAGTCACTTGGGGTCGGCTTTTGTAGTCTAACCGGATTTGACTGGATATCAGTTTTTAGACGGAGCGGCTGCCACCTGACCTCCGCAACCCGAAGGCTAACGATACCCTAAAGCTAGACCAGTGTCAGGATATTAGAGGGAACTGACTTTCCCAATAACGACTACCATAGATGTTCATGGCAGCCGGGACCGACGGCTTAACGTGCTCTCCGAGGCACGGAGCAGGCGATAATTGTCAATCAATACGCACATAATTTCGTAAAGTCATATAACTTTCGAAAGTCAGAGGTGCGCGACGTGGGTTCGAACCCGAGATCTGCATTGCAGTCTGTTGGTCTCCCCACTGAGCTATCGCTGCTTAGCTTCAAAATTATGTAATAAAAGTGTTTAAAGTAAAATAAACAACGCGACTAAATCTGTGTAAAGTGTTTAATTTCAATATATATCTCTTGCTACAATTACTCTTAGTGTTGATTGGAGCAAGAGGTAAGTCGTAGTCTCTGCTTATCTCTTTGGAAAACATGCATGAGTATGTATTTGAATTTATTGCACGTATGGCGTAATGGTTAAAGTGGTCGCCTCGTCACCGCCACTGCACCGAGTGTTGTGGGTTCGATCCCCACACGGAACAAAAATATGAGAGAGTTATAGTTTAAACAGCGGACACAAAGAACTCCCTTCGCTGTTGGTAAAATCCTCCGAGACCCAGAATATATTCCTAGTGCAAGAGTTGTTTTCAATAAGATTAAAAAAGATAAAAAAATGCATAAAATACATATTTTTTTTAAATCGGGCGCATTTTTTACTTTTATTTGAAAACTAATTTTGTATAAAAATAAACACGGCCACCTACCAGCCGTTAAACAAAAATATTGCCGTGTAAATCGTACTAAGAGGCTTGTATTAAAAAAGTAATCGAAAATAATATGAAAACAAAATACTGTATCAAAACAAAATGATTCGTCAGTAGGCTATGTTTCTCCTGATACACTATTTTATTTTCATATTATTTTTACGCATCGCACTTCATTTGCTTCATTTGTTTTACTTCGAGTGAGTTTTATGAATGCAAATAAGATAAATGGAAATGGTTTTTTTATGCCTTTCTTTTGTATGTTAATATTTTATTAATATAATGACCGTTAAATACCAAATATTGTGTATTTTACAAAATCTGATTATTTTATCCATATTTCCATTTTGAGTCGATGATTAAACTATAGTTGGTACTGTTATATAAAATTACACGTTTTAATAACAAACATGAAATTATAGTAAAGTAAAATATTGATACTGGCTAATTAGAAATAAACAAAACAATAATTCACCAAAATTAAAAACAAAATACTTACCGCCGCCGTTTGAAAATCCAAACGGAATAACAAATCACTTCGAAATTTAAAATTCAAACGCACCTCGTTTCACTTCCATACGAAATGTTATATAACGAACAATTGTAAACTAAAACAGTTTTAATTAAATGTCGCGATCTTTGAACGTGGAATCAGCGCGCGCGCACGTACGCGGTCGACTTTGTTCCGTTGCCAACTAACAGATACTCTATGTAATAGAGTAGGTATTTATTAGTAGGTGCGACTCTGCTTTGAGTAATGCATTCAATTGATTAATTTAAGAAATCTTCGAACGAAATTCAGTCCTTTATATTTTTAACCGCACTCGTATTTGTAAGGCTTGATAGAATAGCTAAACCAATAAACATTTTGTCATATGTCAGAGACGTATAGGCTAACAAGTGGAGTGAGGCAGGGCGGTCTGACGTCACCGGTCTTATTCAACCTGTACATAAACGAGCTGATCGAGGAACTGAGCAGCACCAGAGTCGGATGCCAGGTCGGTGGAGTGCGCGTTAATAACCTTAGTTATGCGGACGACATGGTGCTGCTTAGTCCGTCGGTCAACGGCATTAGGAAACTAATAAATATATGTGAGAAGTATGCAGCTCGACACCACCTAACATACAATGTAAACAAAACGGAAGTTATGATATTTAAATATAAGAAAGGCCCTGATGTAATACTACCGATAAGTTTATGTGGAACAGTGTTAAAAATTGTTACGAAATTTAAATATCTGGGGCATATTGTAGCAGATAATTTATCGGATGATGACGATTTGGAACGACAGAGGCGCAGTATAGCCTGTAGAAGTAACATGCTAGGCAGACGTTTCTACCACTGCTCTAAACAAGTGAAGGTAACGCTGTTCAAGGCGTACTGTCAGTCGTTATACACCAGCCAATTCTGGTACCGGTACACGAGGAGTGCGTATAACACTCTTCGTGTACAATATAATAATGCATTCCGGGTGATGATGAACCTGCCATGGCGGTGTAGTGCGACTGACATGTTCGCTGAGAGCAGAGTTGCAGGTTTTGCCGCGCTACTACAGAAACTCAGGTTCTCATTCTACAACAGAGTAGCCATGAGTAACAACAAAATTGTGTCCACTGTATTCCATTTAGTCCATCTAAAAAGAGAGAGAAAAGACTTATAGTAATTGCTCTTAATTTAATTTAGGTTAAGTTTTTAAATGTTTTATTTTGTTATTATTTTTAAATATTAATGTATGTTTGTATGTCTTATGGGTTTAAAATTGCCTGGAATAAAGAATATTTAATTTTAATTTAATTTTTAATTTAATATATGATATACGACGTAAACAAAATCTATAAAGTTAATCTATCAAATGAGTTGTCTTTAAGAAGAAACTCAAAAAATGCCCGCGAATGTTACAGCGTCTTTCCACAAGTTATAAAATGATTGTAAACGCAATTTTTTTTGCGTTCGTCAGTGACAGACGAACCTGCGGCCCACCTGATAGTAACCGAGAACCATGGCTCATACACATGGCTGTGTTTTCTTAGCATTACAGAAGCAATGTCAAAAAAACACAAGCAAGTCGCTGCCTACCGAAAGTAAAAGGAGAATGGAGCAGGTTGGGGTTTGGGAAGGGAAGAGTGATTGGGCCTCCGGCGCTCTCACTCACCGAACGAAACATAACAGATACTTTTGTACGTCGATTTTCTGTGAGAGGGTGGTACTTTCCCGGTCGAGCTGGCCCACTCATGCTGTAACCAGCGTGGCCCTACCACTAAAAAATTAGGAACAGTTACAATTACAACAACAACGATTAGGATTGCGAAAATATAAAATCTATAATAATTATATTAGTAGCGCCAAGGTTCCTAATTAAACCACTGCTGTCATTATAGTAATTTTATTATGAACCTTATCTAGGTAAATATAGTCTCACGCTTATATCGCCAAAGGGATAAGCAGAAATGAACACTTTTTCATACTAGTAAGGTGGCAAACATGCATACGGCCCACCTAATGGTAAGTGATCACCGTAGCCTATGAATGCCTGTTACGAAATTTAAATATCTGGGGCATATTGTAGCAGATAATTTATCGGATGATGACGATTTGGAACGACAGAGGCGCAGTATAGCCTGTAGAAGTAACATGCTAGGCAGACGTTTCTACCACTGCTCTAAACAAGTGAAGGTAACGCTGTTCAAGGCGTACTGTCAGTCGTTATACACCAGCCAATTCTGGTACCGGTACACGAGGAGTGCGTATAACACTCTTCGTGTACAATATAATAATGCATTCCGGGTGATGATGAACCTGCCATGGCGGTGTAGTGCGACTGACATGTTCGCTGAGAGCAGAGTTGCAGGTTTTGCCGCGCTACTACAGAAACTCAGGTTCTCATTCTACAACAGAGTAGCCATGAGTAACAACAAAATTGTGTCCACTGTATTCCATTTAGTCCATCTAAAAAGAGAGAGAAAAGACTTATAGTAATTGCTCTTAATTTAATTTAGGTTAAGTTTTTAAATGTTTTATTTTGTTATTATTTTTAAATATTAATGTATGTTTGTATGTCTTATGGGTTTAAAATTGCCTGGAATAAAGAATATTTAATTTTAATTTAATTTTTAATTTAATATATGATATACGACGTAAACAAAATCTATAAAGTTAATCTATCAAATGAGTTGTCTTTAAGAAGAAACTCAAAAAATGCCCGCGAATGTTACAGCGTCTTTCCACAAGTTATAAAATGATTGTAAACGCAATTTTTTTTGCGTTCGTCAGTGACAGACGAACCTGCGGCCCACCTGATAGTAACCGAGAACCATGGCTCATACACATGGCTGTGTTTTCTTAGCATTACAGAAGCAATGTCAAAAAAACACAAGCAAGTCGCTGCCTACCGAAAGTAAAAGGAGAATGGAGCAGGTTGGGGTTTGGGAAGGGAAGAGTGATTGGGCCTCCGGCGCTCTCACTCACCGAACGAAACATAACAGATACTTTTGTACGTCGATTTTCTGTGAGAGGGTGGTACTTTCCCGGTCGAGCTGGCCCACTCATGCTGTAACCAGCGTGGCCCTACCACTAAAAAATTAGGAACAGTTACAATTACAACAACAACGATTAGGATTGCGAAAATATAAAATCTATAATAATTATATTAGTAGCGCCAAGGTTCCTAATTAAACCACTGCTGTCATTATAGTAATTTTATTATGAACCTTATCTAGGTAAATATAGTCTCACGCTTATATCGCCAAAGGGATAAGCAGAAATGAACACTTTTTCATACTAGTAAGGTGGCAAACATGCATACGGCCCACCTAATGGTAAGTGATCACCGTAGCCTATGAATGCCTGCAACACCAGAGGCGTCATTTGTGCGTTGCCGACCCTTTAGCAAAGGAAGAAGAGATAAAGGAAGTGGGAAGGAGAAGAAGCGAGAAGAGGGAAAGAGGTTGATTGGGCCTCCGGCACTTTCAGTCACCGAACGAAACACAACAGTAGGAATCCTGCTATTTTACGTCCATATTCTGTGAGAGGGTAGCCTCGCTGATTACAGCATGAATAGGTCACCCACATTTCGCAAAAATCACACGTAGGATATTTCCAGGAGTCGAGCCCATTGCCTTCTATTGAGTATAGTTCCATACTCCGTGTAGCTACTAAGACTTGATTGAAAGGAAGCCTTAATAACACTGTGCTCAAACCGGAGAGCGGACTGAAGACTTCATGCACAGCAGTCGCATCCACAGTCGCTGCACCACCGAGACATCTAAGGAACTATTTTATAAATACTGTATCCAAAATTTCTAGACTCTGAAGTGTGTAGTGGTTAATGTAAATGGCAATTAAAATTCAATTTAGAATAATTATAATATATTTATATTATTATAATAACTATCTGACCCGCGCAACTTCGTCTGCTTCACATAAGAGAATTAGCCCCGTTTTTGTAATATTTTTTTATGTATGCTCTGCTCCTATTGGTCGTAGCGTGATATTATATAGCTTATAGCCTTCCTCGATAAATGGGCTATCCAACATTGACAGAATTTTTCAATTCGAACCAGTAGTTCCTGAGATTAGCGCGTCCAACCAAACAAATAAACAAATAAACTTCAGCTTTATAATATTAGTATCGATATAGATTATAATATGACTGGTGATGTCAATAAATGATAAGATAATCGATTTTACACTTTTATATATATTTAATAGACCTAGTTTGCATTCGGCATTGTATTCTTCTTGGTATGAATGCTTCGTGTTCGTGCTCTAAATCTCCGTGGAGATTATTTTTGTTTGGAATTGCCCGGTGTTTCCAAGATAACTGGGGACAGTATGTATAGCCAGATTTCTTAGGGAGGTAAACTTTCTTATCAACACAAGAGTATCAAGAGTGATACCTTGCTTTTTTCATGATGAATAAGAGTTCAAGAAACTCATATATCTACCTACCCTGTTCCTTTTCTTTAATTCCATCTTTAATTCTTTTTCTAATTAGCAAGTGATGATATTGCTAATTTTGTTACCACTTAACTCCCGCTGTATGTAAGTGATCATACGCTTCGATAACCACTTATTACCAGGCGGAAGATATGCTTGTATGCCGACTTGTTAGTATAACAATCATTACAATGATATAATTAATATCATTAGTAATGTGAGGTATTGAAACATTGACTTCAATTCGCAGTTCTCAGTAAAGCCTGTTTGATATTAAGCGGTAGTTCCCCTAGATAAAATATATTAGTGACACAGTAATAGCTAATAATTCTGGGAAACTAATTATCTACATAGGCAACTGCCTATGTAGATAATTAGTTTCCCAGAATTATACAGATATCCCAGATACAACTGTATCAAATAACGGTATGATTCATCGTTCATAAACAATTCGAAATATTATTAAATTTGTTTGGTACAATAACTATTGTACCCAAAAATATATGAAAGCAAGTAAACGTGACAAGGCTGTAGCTCTCATAAATATTTTCATTCAAACAGAATTTTTTTTTAAACTTTTACTTGCCGGACACTCCGGCAATCCATCTTATGGTAAAGTCTGTTATTCATAGTGGCGTTATAAAAAACATTTTAAAATATTATTACATGCCATCGGTACAGATACTAGTGTATCCAAAAATAATTGAAAACAAGTAAACGTGAAAAGGCTGTAGCTCTCATTAATATTTTCATTGCAATTCAATATTTAATAAAAACTATCAAATGGTGGACAATCTGGTAATCCATATTATGGGCAGATCTGGTATTTATAGAGGCATCATAAAAAACATTTTAAAATATTATTAAATGCCATCGATACAGAAACTAGTGTATCCAAAAATAAATGAAAACAAGTAAACGTGAAAAGGCTGTGGCTCTATTTTATATTTTCAATGAAATTGCATGAATGGTTTTTTATAACTTAAAGTTGCGGACGATTCAGCTTTCCATCTGATGGCGATTACCACCGTGCATAGGTGTCCATAATATAAGTTATATAGTCATGTGACTATGATCCAACTTTCTGTGTAGGCAATACAGCCAAGCTGCTCACGCTTTTGCAGACGCAAAGAAAAGCTTCACTTTAACTGCACGGATGGCTTAGTGGTTACCTCGCCGCTGTCACTGCACCGAGTGTTGTGGGTTCAAATCCCACACGGGACAAAAAATTGTGTGACTGTGGGTCACACAATTTTATGGTTATAATATAATGGTTGTACAGAGTCTGGGTGTTCTTTGTGTCCGTTGTTTGAATGTTTGTAAAGTCCTCCGCGATACAGGAATTATAAAAAAGCGGTAGTTGGCTATTTAAAAAAAAAAGTATAGCCTCATTGAACTATATAATCTCTACCTTACTGATTGGTTAAAAAGCATTAACAGTTTCACTACTTCTGTATTCGTTTTCTATAAGAAGTTGGTACTTTTCCGTTGAAGTTAGTTCATTAATACAATTAACAATTAATTAGCAACTTCGATGGGATTTTCGGCTCGTTTGTCCTCGAGGAGATATCATTGTTTTACGATATATGTATTAGGAAAAGATAAACACAGCGTAGTGTCTGTGGCGCAATGGCAGGGAATGGTACTGCTGTGCATGAGGTCTCAAGCTTCAGGATCTGATAGTGTCATATGGTTTTGCTATTAAGGTATTATTGGTAGCAGCACAGGGTTGGAAACCATGCCAGGACGATAGCAATAGACCTACCTTTATTACGTGAGATCTAAAACCATAGCTGGCGGAATGTAGGTTTAATACGTCTAATCTTTCCTCTTTTTTTTCTTTTCGTGTTTTTAGTGGCCAACCTGTTGTCAAGAGTTGTTCAAGCCGCCCGTAGGCCTCTGACATGGCTTAACGACTGCTGTCAATTTGACAACAACCGGGACCGACTTTTTACATGCCCTTCGAAGCACGGAGACGCTCAGATGAAATACCACTAAGCGGTCACTCATCTATAAACTGACCGCACCCAGCGTTGCTTAACCTCGTTAATCGTTTACCGATCAGTGAGTGCAACTGGCTATGAGCGCCTCAATAACTCTAATAAACATCTGAGAGACTAATGTTTATACATTATTGATTATCTATATATAAATACGTGAAGCAAAAACCCCTTTTTACAAAATTTCGCGGGCGGAGGAGTATTATATTCGGCACAGTTAAAGTTACTTTAACTGTGCCAAATAGTGTGCATAATTTTATAAAATATGCATCAGAAATACATTAAATTATTGAAAAAGCACTATGCGCACACATCCATACATCGCGTTTGTAGTATTTCGGCATTGTTCATCTGACATCGTGGAATTCTTTGTAACTATGGTTACCTATACCTTATTTATATGTAATAAAGAAAAAAGAAAACATAGTAGCAAGCTTATGAATTTTGGTCGAATTTTGACCACTAGGCGACCGCTAGTACTAATGATTGCCTGTACAACCTGTAGAAGATTATTCACCTTTCGTATCGGTTTGTTTAGCCACCGCTGTCGCTAATTACCCAATAAATTTGCTGTAACGAAAGCAAAGGTTTATACTGACTCATGATTGCAGAACGTATGGTGTGATTGGGAATGCAATGATAATAATTAATGTTGATGTAAAATTGTACACACATTTGTAGAAATTGGTACAAATATTAGTCATAAATATTCTATATAATATTGACTAACTCGGTGTCAATCTCAGTTCCAAATGCCAGATCGGCACAAAAAAAATGGAAACAGAATATTTAATTTTCCTGTCAAGAATTTCTCTGTAACAGCACTGACAAATAACTATGGTATACAGCAATGGGATTGCCTCTGTTATGTGGAACGAAAATGTAGCTGGAAAAATTGTAATACATCTGTACACCTACGTTTCGACATTTATAGGTGTGGCTGACTATATATGAATGTATTTCAGCTATATTTTCACATAACTATATTTTGTGAATTATCCACTTTAATGATAAATGGTCATGATTATATATGTTTTATCTTCCTTCACATACACTCGTATATTGTTATACGTCAATTATTATTATTCAATTATTATTCTCTGTGCCTAATTAAAAAAGCCTCTTCCCACAAATGCCAGTATTATAGGTGAATTGTGTGTTAATCTTTAGATTTTTTATTAAAACCACCATCATTATTATAATTAAGGTAGACAATTATTTTTAATTATAACATTACGAAGGTACTTCATTACAGAACAAAGATTGTTGTAAAAAAAATGTTTATCTTACCAAGTTACACATTTATGTCATACTGGGTTTTGCCCGCGACCTCGTACGCGTAAAATTTAGAAGTAAATACGTATGTATGTTTGTTTTCGTTGCATATAAGAAGAGGCAAATCTAAACACATAATACTCGACTTCTAGGAGGTGTATCAAGATGAAACATGTACTAGATTTTAGAAGTTAGATCTCCAGCAGTACAACTTTAAAAACCGCATTCAATTTTATGTAGTACTTTTTGCGTGCTACGTCTACAAACATACTGACGGACAAAAGTTGCTAAAATAACTGTTTTGGCTTCTACTTATAAAGACCGCTCACGTTATTTTTTCTGAATAGTAGACTTAACAAACGTAACAACGCTCTAACAACTTCAGTATAAAATATAACCTTCGTAACTTCCCAGCCTATAAACTATCTTCGTGTCTAATATAACGACAATCAGTTGTTTTATTACTCTGTTTAAGAAGGACAAACCAATCACCACAGTTGTGCATGAGTATGGAAAATTATTAAATGCAGTCAAGCTGTTGCCTACCGTGAGAATAATACTCTCTTTAAACCTCGTTAAGGAGTAGACGTTACAGTGCTCGGAAAATAGCACGGTAGGTAGTTTACATCAAAGTCTAACGTAAGTCTTCTCTCTTAGCCTTTATTATTCCCAAGTCACTTGGGGTCGGCGATTCTGGTCTAACCGGATTTGACTGGATATCAGTTTTTACACGGAGCGGTTGCCACCTGACCTCCGCAACCCGAAGGCTAACGATACCCTAAGGCTAGACCAGTGTCAGGATATTAGAGGGAGAGAGATACTTTCGCAATAACGACTGCCATAGATGTTCATGGCAGCCGGGACCGACGGCTTAACGTGCTCTCCGAGGCACGGAGCAGGCGATAATTGTCAATCAATACGCACATAATTTCGAAAAGTCATATAGGTAACTTCCGAAAGTCAGAGGTACGCGACGTGGGTTCGAACCCGAGACCCTCTGCATTGCAGTCTGTTGGTCTCCCCGCTGAGTTATCGTTGTCTAACTAAGTAAACTAACTAAGTCTAACGTAAGTACGTAAAATAAATAGCTGCGAAAAGTGTACCGCACTGGACAAGATTATTACCAGGTGAAAATGATGAATACTGCTGCAATATCGAGTGGTACGATGGTAGAAAGTTATTTGTAAAACATATCATATTATTTTCTTTTAGTGCTAGGAATAACTTCTATGTCGTAAGGGTCTCTACAAACATTAAAACGACGGACACAAACCACACCCACACACGAAACTATTTGCGCAGCACAAACATTTTTATTCCGTGCGGGGATGGAATTCATAACACGGCGAGTGGGTTTGATCCAGCACTGGCAGCGATGCCAGCATATATTATTCTAACATTTTTGCAAAGAACATGCAGTAAAATTGTTATCCTTATACTTATCACGTTGCAAACCAGAATACATTAGCATGAGTTTAATGTTGCCGTGTCTAGTGTAAGCTTAACTTCGTTGGAACAACAACTAAGTCGCATATGTTATGCAAGAAATTATAATATTCAGCTGTTACGCCCGATTAGAATTTGGATTACACTTGAGGTAAAATAAATTGTTATGTTTTCTTGGATTACAACTACAACGGTAACTTCCTAAGGGTGAGTTTGGTATGAATGTTATCGTTCCTATGACATAGTAATTTATTTTGACGGGTTTACACAAAATTGCCTAGCAATACGCTTGCCTGGTAATAAAGAGTTTATTACGATCATAAGATCGGTACAGTACTGGTTACCCCGCTTACGCGTTGCCTACTCTAGGAAAACGTACTAAAGATGGGATGAAAGGAAAGTAACACCATATCAGTACTTAACAGTTATCTGTTAGGAATTAATATGCTGGTCCTTAAAATCTATGAACTACCATTCTGTTATTAAATACCAGCATATCAATTTCTAACAGATAATAATAATTATTAGGAACTGATATGCTGGTATTTAATAACAGAATGGTAGTTCATAGATTTTAAGGACCATCTATACTCTTACACTTGCCTTTTAAAATATTACGCATAAAAAGATCGTTTCTTCATAATCCTTGCTAGACCCACTTGCTTAATGTGCCCATTGCCTAACCACAACGGCAAATGCATTTAAAACGCCCTAGGTACCAAATTTGCATATATATAGGTATATAAAATTATCTTGCACCACTAATGTAATGATAAAAATTATAGTCTGATTAAATATACATCACAGATACAGAATATACTGCACAGATTTTAATCTAAGATATGGTTAGTCAATATTGGTTCACTTACTTGAGAGAGATAGCTTGACCTCTATTTAGTATGACTTTTATACAAAGCAGAGTTCATCATTATTGGTTATTGGTCTTCGCACAAACTTGGAAAGTATTATTAAAATTCTCCTGGAGAAGAACCAACATATTTACAAATATACTTTATTGAAAAATTTATATATTTAAGAACGAGACATTAGAGAAAGATGAATTTATTCAATATATTAATAAATTCATCTTATCAAATAACTGTCTCCCATTAGCCTATCGGTGCTGCAGTTGTGATTAACTGCAGCACCGATAGGCTAGTGGGAGACGGTTACACTGCCACGCAAAGTTCTCGAGTTCGATCCCAAGGCACACCTGTGACCAGACTTTGCCAAGTTAAACATACATACAAACATAGATTCACGCCTGTTTCCCAGAGGGGTAGGCAGAGACTACGGATTTCCATTTGCTACGATCCTGACACACTTCTATGGCTTCATTCACTTTCATCACATTCCTCATACACGCCCGTCGGTTCAAGGTGCTCTTAACCTGGCCTTTGTTCAGAAAGCCTCCGATCTGATCGAAGAACGTTCGCCTAGGTCGTCCTGTTGCGACTGTTCCATTCACACTAGCCTTATAAACTTTCTTAGTCAGTCTTTCCTCGTCCATTCTTTCTATATGCCCAAACCAGCTTAACATACCCTTTTCTATTCTTTTCATTATATCCACTTTCATGCCGCACCTCTCTCTAATCACACTATTCCTTATTCTATCTTTCAGAGTCATACAACATATGCCTCTCAGCGCTCTCATTTCTACAGCATTTATTCTGCTCTCATGCTTCTTTTGACATACCTAACTTTCACTTCCATACATAAGTGTGGGCACTAATGGTCCTATATAAACAACCAAACGTGCCTTTTCGGATACATTTCGACTGTCCATAAAAGGGCGTAGAGCTCCATTCACTTTGTTGCCAGCAATCGTTCTCCTTTCAATATCTCCCTCATATTTACTATCCCTTGTAAACAACGTACCCAAATATACAAACTCTTTCACTTGCTCCACTTTTTCTCCATCAATCATAATATTACACATCGTCATACACTCTTCCTTTTAAAATACCAATACTTTTGTCTTGCTTACATTTATTTTCATTCCTTTACTCTCAAAAGCACCATGCATAATAGGTACCATCGCCTGTAACTCTTCTACTGATGACGCAAGTATTAATTGGTCATCGGCATAAAGAAGACATTTGGCAAGTAACTCATTCATTCTTTATCCCCATTCACAATATTTTAAATCTTTTAAACAATTGTCCATGTATAGTTAAACAGCCAAGGTGACGCTACACATCCTTGTGTAACACCTTTTTCGATGCTAAACCATTCTGTGTAGGTCCCATTTATCCTAAAACAAGCTCTGGAGTCATCATAAAGAGATTTCAGAGCTCGTGTGAGGTTGCTATTCACTTCATACATGGACAATACCGACCAAAGTTCATTCCTCACCAATTTATGATAAGCCTTTTCCAGATCTACCAATGCGCAATAGACCTTTTGACCTTTGGCCAAAACTCTCTCGCCTATGCTCCGTAAGGAAAAGACCTGATCCGTACATCCCATACCCTTTCGAAATCCCGTTTGTGCATCCCATATTTTCTCGTCGGTTACTTTCACAATCCTTTCAATTAACACTTTTGCATACAATTTACCGACGACGCTGAGCTGCCAAGTTATGTGCGTATTAAATATACACATTAAAAACAGTCTAGGGATCAAATACGTTTTAGAGGCTCACCGCAATTGAGGATTATTATTTTAATTTTTTTTATTATAAGTGGTTCTTTTTAGTGATATTTACTATTAGAAAAAATAATTTTCTTTAAATTTCGTTAAAAAATCGTAAATCAACTTTCAATCAGGATTTCTATAAAAGTGTGTAATAGCGTTTTCATAAAAACATTACAATATCTGCATCGGAACTGAAAAAACTGCATCAATATGGAGCGAACACATCATTTAACACGAGAAGAGATGATGAGAGCCGTTAGAATGTTGCAAGCTGGTTCCAGGCAACGTACTGTGGCTGTCGCTCTTGGCACTACACAGAGCGTTATAAGTCGTCTCTGGATACGCTATCAAATCGCGGGCAGCGTGGCCGAGTGACATGGAGGACGATCTCACATCACCACTCGCAGACAAGACCGGTACATCCAAAATACTGCTCGACGAAATCGTAACATGACCGCCATGATGTTAGCTACGAGGCTCCACAGCTCTTTAGGCTTGCTGATAAGCGACCAAACGTGTTATTCGTCTCAATGGTGGCAACACAGAATATTAATTTTTTAATCTTTAAAATAAAAATTATTAGAGATATATTATGTTTCCCTTTTTTCCCCATTTATAATAATAATAATAATATAATAATATAATATTCTACACATACACACAACACCATCTAGCCCAAACTAAGCAGAGCTTGTACTATGGGTACTAGACAATGGATAAACATACATATATACTTTTTTTTTTTTGTGAATACATACATATTATACATAGAAACACCCAGACCAAGACAAACATCCATGTTCATGCACACAAATGTTTGACTTGTGCGGGAATCGAACCCGCGACCTCAGGCGTGGCAGTCGGTTACACTAACCACTACGCCATCGAGGCCGACAATTTTTTTTACTTAAAGACTTGGGTAAATTTTCACAATATGCAAAATTTTCTAATTTACCTAATTTTCACAAAATATAGGAATAATTTAATAACTTATACATAGGAATTAAAGTAAAAAGCTAGTCTGGAAAACTAGATTTAGCAAATATTATTATTGTAGTTTTTTATACTTAAAAATATACTTCATCCCTAGACACTTTTGATGTGTGTAGTTTTTTATCGCTTGTTTTAATGGTGAACGAAATCATCTGAGGTAACTTGCATGACCTTCCCTATTTGCATTGGGCACTGCTGGGTGGGTCACTGATGTAGTGTCATGCCGACATAACCCTCTCGTCTCCCGCTGTGGCGAGGGAGTATGCATCAGGAGTAACCCATGGGAAAAAAGACCTCGCATTCAGCACTGCGCCACCGAGACATAATTTTACGTTGTACTATTCCAAAAACGGCTCTCGTTTATTGTTAACGTCATCATCGCCATACTTCTGCTGTTCAGTTACTATTTTAAAGCGAGTTTTTTTATATAGTATATCTTTCAAGGTACATGTTTAGCAACAAATCGTGTAAAACGTCCATTTAAATGTAAATGAGCCTGATTGTCTATGAAGATGGGCTATTAAAAACATTAATAACAGTTGTAAAGTCGATTGACTGTTCTGTCTTTATGCAACGAGCATTTGTAGACGCAAAAGAGTTAGTAAATAAGTCAATGAACAAAAGAATTGCTTTATTTATTCCGCGATGACGAAGCAATTGTGAATGCGGCTGCTGTACTTGAGGTCACGGGTTCGATACTCGAACAAAGTTTTATTAGGTTTTACTATCTATCAAGAAACTTTCAGTAGCAGAATGAAGTCTGAACCTGCGCTCGATAAGTAACAATTAGCTCGGACTAAATCTAAAACCATTGACATTATCATGTTCCAATAACCAGAACTATTAAATCTGCTATGTTTGAGGACTGACTCATGATCGTTAACCATGATGCTAAATAGTAATTGTCCCAGGATTGAGCCTTGGCTCACACCAGACCGAGTGTGATAAGGAGCGGAGACAAAACAACCATGGCGAACGTATTGTTGACGGTCACTAAGATAGCTAGCAAAAAGTTTTAATAATTTGGGGGAGAACCTATTCCTAAAAGCTTGTTCAGTAGCACTTCATTATCTACACGATCAAAAGCTTTTTTAAAATCGAAGTAAATTACATCAACTTGTATGACTTTATCCATATTAGAGAGAATTCAAATTTCAGTTTATTATGGATGTGTATCAGATAACAAGAGATAATAATAATGATAGCAATATTAAAGAGATGGGTGTAAAAACCCAGGATTCAACCTCTTCGTCTTAAATGTACATCATGTGACCCCTATATCTCAGGGGTCTTTTGACTCCCCGGGCCCATATTCAAACTCGACTGAGGTATGACCCCAAGGTGTCTGCAAACCAAGTTACAAGTCAATATTTTTCCATTTAAAATATGTGACCCCTATATCTCAGGGTCTTTTGGCCCCCATAGCCCATATTCACTCGACTGAGGAATGACCCCAACGTGTCTGCACACCAAGTTACAAGTCAATATCTTCCTATTTAAAATATGTGATACCTATATCTCGGGGGTCTTTTGACCCCCATAGCCCATATTCAAACTTAACCGACGGATGATCCCTAGGTGTCTGCACACCAAGTTACAAGTCAATCGGTCTAGTAGTTCCGGAGCTATGCCTGTCACTAACAAACTGTCACTAACAGACAGACACAGACCCACATAGTGTTTTCATTAACCTGTTCGAAGAAGACTCAGAAGTTAATAACTGTTGTTATTAACGATTTATTTAGTACTGTACTTCATAAACAGCTTGTTAGCATATGTCTATATGTAAAGTCTGATGGTAATATCCCCGAAGGGTGAGGCAGAGTGAATTACATACTACACTATTCGTCGGGTATGGGTTTTAGGTTCGGTCAGTCGGTATGGTAGCACAATGGTGGTAAATGCGATCCCTGTGTAAGAGAACTTCAGTTCTTAATACCAACAAAAATAAACAGGGATTGAAAGTATTCAGTTGAGAAATTAAATTTATTTTGATGTCCTTTGTCCACAATCAAAGAAACGCAATCTATATTTTTATAGATAACGGAAAAATTAATGGTAATCCTAACTAATATTATGAATACAAAAGTGAGTATGTTTGTTGGTTTATTTGATCTTCTTCTCCCTAGACTTTATTATTCCCAAGTCACTTGGGGTCGGCTTTTCTAGTCTAACTGGATTTGACTGATATCAGTTTTTACACGGAGCGGCTGCCAACTGACCTCCGCAACCCGAAGGCTAACGATACCCTAAGGCTAGACCAGTGTCAGGATATTAGAAGGCACTGACTTTCCAAAAACGACTGCCATAGATGTTCATGGCAGCCGGGACCGACCGTTTAACGTACTCTCCGAGGCACGGAGTAGGCGATAATTGTCAATCAATACGCACATAATTTCGAAAAGTCATATAACTTCCGAAAGTCAGAGGTGCGCGACTTGCGTTCTAACCCGAGACCCTCTGCAATGCAGTCTGTTGGTCTCCCCACTGAGCTATCGCTGCTCGTGCTACAATTAATTTAGTTAAGATGTCACCTCGTACTACTTATAACTCAATGCTTTTGATATTTAAATCGCTGTTAACTTTTTGAGCAGTACCGACTCGCCGAAGACCAAACAAAATAATTTTTATTTATAATTATATCTATCATTCCAGAAATTGCCAAATTACGTTATGACTTTGGTAGTATATTTACAATAAATGCAACATTGGTAATCCCGTACCTAAATAATATGCAAATTCCCTGCATATGTACATAAATGCATACATAGATTCACGCCTGCTTCCCAGAGGGGTAGACAGAGACTACGGATTTCCATTTGCTTCGATCCTGACACACTTCTCTGGCTTCATTCACTTTGTCTGCAAGTTAAACATTCTAACTTTAAATGATAAATAAATATTTTCTAAACAAACCTGAGTTACGTGCCTACATGTTTGTAAAATTATGAAACTAAACGGAACGTCAGAACAGCGTTATAAATTTAACACACTGATTCACATCACTTAATATTTTTATGCCGCGAAAACCTGTTCCAAATACAAAAACAGAGATAAAAAGAATAACAACGCTTTTTAAAAATAGAACTGCACGTCACTTTCTTATATTTTAATAAACTCCACGGATATTGTATACGGGACATAGATAACTGCCAACTGATACCGGTAGGCTGTAGATAATATGAAATCAATAAGTGCGTTGCCTAGCAACCGTTTAATCAACTGCATGTACCTAACTTTTCAATATACAAAGGTAATGAAGTAATCTAATTCCGAGTACCTACTAGGTGATCGCAATTCGCAATTAGTTTTATCATTTACGTGCATATCACGCCTGTATATATACCAAAAGAAGGCAGAAATGTATTTCACACATATTAAGCGTACTTACTGCCATCCATTAAGCACATTTCCAAACTTCGTATTGCTACTGAAAATTTCCTTACAGCAAACTCAACAACACTTTTTTTTACTCGCTAATCGAACTCGGATCTTGCCAATCGACCGTTAACATAACCGAAACAAACTTACACAACTTAAAATGTATCTAGTTAAGAATTTCCATATTAATTAATAGATGTAAGAATTGAGATGGTACTTAAGTATAGACTGTAAAAAATCTGATTAATTTTCGGCAACATTAGATAGTTTTTTTTTGTATAAGCTTTCTATTCCACGATTTCAAGGAGACGTTCAATATACCTTTGTAAATACACATACTTGATACTACTACTACAACTTTAGTATAATAATAATAATATTCTATCACATACACACAACACCATCTAGCCCAAACTAAGCAGAGCTTGTACTATGGGTACTAGACAATGGATAAACATACATACGTATATACTTTTTTGTATTTATGTAAATACATACATATTATACATAGAAACACCCAGACCAAGACAAACATCCATGTTCATGCACACAAATGTTTGACTAGTGCGGGAATCAAACCCGCGACCTCAGTCGTGGCAGTCGGTTACACTAACTACTACGCCATCGAGTCGTCTAGAATAATTTCTGTATCGCGTCAAACTTTACAAACATTCAAACGCAGAACAACAATTTTTGTCCCGTATGGGGATCGAACCTACAGTATTCAGCGAAGTAGTAGTGATAAGGTGAGCACTTGAATCAATACGCCATCCGTGCAGTCTGGATGTACGTATGTATTATATCATTGTTCTGAGTAGCAGGAACATGGGTTGATACTGATTACTTCCAGACGAAGAAACCACATAACAGTTTTCCGTCTCGGAAATTGAATTCGTCGAGACAGTCTATAAATACACATCAACTAAATCCTTGTCCACGTGCAAAGAGTCCTTCACGATATTTTTCTTAAGCTTTGTTTTTTCAAAGCCATTATACATAGACTCTCGTCTGTAAATAAAAACGTAGCGGGTAAGCCATAGTATATTATAACCATAATTTGCTAACAACTTATCATTTTTTTTTTGTACAACTAAGGTGGCAAACAGGCATACGGGCCACCTGATGGTAAGTGGTCACCGTAGCCTATGGACGCCTGCAACACCATCATTTGCGTGTTGCGGACCCTTTAGGAAAGGAAGTGGAAAGGAGAGGGAGCGGGAAGGGGGAAAGATGATGATTGGGACACCGGCACTCTCACATACCAAACGAAACACAACAGTAAGAATACTGCTATTTCACGTTAATATTCTGTGAGAGGGTAGTTCTTCCCCGGTCGAGCCGGCCCATTCATGCTGAAATCAGCGAGGCTCTACTACACAATTTAATTTTATTAGCTGTTACTATTAGTTTTAAAAACATGATTGCCTTGATAGGCAAAATACGTTCATTCATTATAGTTACATTATGTAACTTTGACGTTCATAAGTACAAGTTACTCTATGATAGAGTAACTAGTAATAATAATAATAATAAAGTCTGTATGTCAATGGCGGCTTTTCAGAGGGCCCATCTAGTGCATAGTCATCTAGCTCATCAGTGAGTCGGCGAGGCACCGTCTGCCCTTCCTACTTTGTACTGAGACAGTATATCAGGCAGACGCCGTTTTTTAACTATAGTTTGCATTTTGCCAAACGATTAAACACTCATCCTCATAGACCAGAATAATTAGATTCCATATGTAGCAAAAAAGCAATATATATGTATATGCGATTTTTAGAGGAATGTGTGTTGCGCGTATCATGTGCGTGTGGTGTGCGTATGGTGTGCGTGTGGTGTGCGTATTATGGGCGTGTGGTGTGTGTGTGTGTGTGTGGTGTAGTACTAGTACTTATGTACGTCATAGTTATACGTATTAATAGTAATCTACACAAAAACGAAAAGCACAGCCACTGTTTTTAATCGCCAAGTTAACATTTATAATTATTCTATAAATTAGATCTGTCGGAAGCTAGAGCCATTAAACAACGTACAACGCCCAAACCACTCAAGCAATGTATAAAATAAAAAAAATCATTTAATCGTAGCGGCATTGTTGAATAGAAGGAGTTACTTACTTATTACGCAGCAAGAAGATAAAGCAACGCAAGACCATATACCTGCTACCTAGCTCGAGATAAAAACATCGACAAGCTGCCTGACATTTCTAAAATCCGTGTCACTACGAAAATTTTTAACAAAACATTTCAATATCTATCCGATCTGCAGATTTAGAATCGAAAACAAATAAAATAAAATTAAAATACTTTAAGGCATGTTAGATAAAAGAAACAAACTACTATTTTGACGTTATCTGCAAATTTTCTGAGTTGGAATAATAATAATGTCCTCCAGACCAAATTTCGGTCACGGAGGCCAGTCTAAACGGAGACTGGCCATCTGCGCAGGAGATATTTAGTGCACAAGTGTGTGCGCAAACACAATTGCACTCTCTGTTCCTTAACTCTCATGATCTGATGGGACGCTATTCCGACACGACCGGAGAGAGATTAGGCGTAGAACCAACGGCTTTACGTGCTTTCCAAAGCACGGGGGTTTCTAACACCGCTAACTTCCTAACTCCGGTCCGCTATTGAGATTTCTTAATAGAAAAACTCAATAACTTTTTCTATGACCCGGATATTCTAACTCAATGACCCGGGATTCGAACCCAAGACCTCATGCACAGCAGTCGCATTCATTACCGCTGCGCTACGGAGGTAGTTGGAATGATAGAGAGTCACTAATACGTAAATTATTATTGATTGATATTTAGTTTGCTAAAAAAAAATTGTATCTCCATTTATCACAGAAATGTCTTGATCAAAAATTATACAGACAAACAAAATAAATGTATATTAAAACGTCTTCTGACAATTGAGTTTAATTTGTCGAAAATTTAAACCCTAAAACACTGCAAGATGTGTAAGAAATATTTCAACAACTTTAAAATGTTTTGAAACGTTAAAATTATTTCAAAAATGCATAAAGCTTTCAAGAACCGAGAGAAATATCACTTAAGTATATCGTAACTCAAATCGCCATGAAGTCCCATAAGTTGGCTCAAACGTGAATATTACACAGTATCTTGCCACAACAAGCACTTGGACATAAGCGCTGCAATAAAAATTATATACGTAGCCATTTAGAGATGAAACTGTGCTATGCTGGCTTAGCGCCAATACAATTATATCAGTAAGTGGACTAGGCTAAACAGAGCCGCCTTTTCACCGTACATTACCTCTAAAGAAGTGCACCTATTTAGAGAGTGACTGTTTTAAGCAGCAAATTTTGTTACAATGCCATCTGTTGTAATTCGCGCGAGTTACTTCTAAGGCAGGTACCTAACTTTAACTTTAACTTTTAACTTAACTTTATTACAGGATACATTAAAAAGATATTACATAGTATATTATTCGCCACATTTAAAAGTAGTTTGTATCTCAAGATTCTAAAGCTTGGTTAATCAGCTACGCATGTTATGAAACTTAATATTATATAGTTTCTAGTTTCAAGGAGAACCAACCACAGGATAGTCAATTAGGCAAAGGTTTCACTGCCAAAAATCAGCTGCTACGCATGTCGTAAAACATAAATTATAGTTAGTAGCCTGAAGGACATCCATAGACTAGTCAGTTAAGCAGAAGATGCACTGCCGAATATATTATAGAATTTAATACAGATTACTTTAAAGAAATCAAAAGTTCAATGACAATTCAATTTTGAGCTCGGACCTAATTTACGATTTTAGTTTGACTCGGTTTGTTATTATACCTTCGAAAGAAGTATCCTATGTAATACACATATAGCGCCTTACGCCATCAAAACAAGCATAAAAAATAACCCTGCGTGTATCAAAGTATTCATGTTTTCATGATGTGCTGTATCTACCCATTGTGTGTTTGAAGACTGCCAATCCGCAATTAGATTAGCTTGGTATATCAGGCTTCTCACATTAAGAGGAGGCCTGTTTCAAAAAGTCTGACTGTTTACTGTTTTGATTGCAGTGTTTTATATAATAGTTTAAGCTTCACTAGCGCATTTGAATGCATTAATATTATGTTTAGTATGCATTGTATGTTAGCGCTGTACAAAAATATGATTGCCTTGATAGCGAAGCTGTGTTGAATACGCCTGCTTAGCATGAGGTCTGGAGAAATAAGAATTATTAGGCTTTCTTTGGAGATATCATCGGGAGCAACCGAGAGTTTGGTAATAATCCCTGTAATTGGGAGTACCACTCCGTATTACGAAGCACCTAGAAATATAGCTGGTGAAGTGATGTATGATATGAATGTAATACTTAATTTCTAACTTCTTACTTACAAGCGTGATTTCACCATTTCACAGGAGCGGCTTTAAGGTCCAAGTTAAAATTAGTGACCAAAGACGAAATTACGTAAAGATAGGTATTTAAAAGTAAAATGTAAAGATTTGAAGAAATATATAACATCAAGTAAGTAAGATTGTTTTCAAAAGTTGGACTACCTTCAATAGAATAAAAAATTATATACCTACTCTGATAAACTCACGTTTGTCAGAGTATACTCAAAGTAAAAAAGAAGAGTAAAAAACTGGTGACAGTTTTTTACTCGTCCTTGTAATAAGCGGACCTGGTGATCAGTATCCGCACTGTCACTCAAGCAAGTACTAAAATTTCGAGTGAGGCTCGGCATTGGCAATATTTGTTGAACCAGCGACGAAGACCTTCAAGAAAAGGTCTTCAATTTTAGTATTCTTACTGGAAACCGACGTAAGAATAGTAAGACTGTTACTGCGTATCTCTTAGTCAGTAAAAGTTTCAAAAACGTATATTCTGTCGAGGGGTAGGATGAAGAGAAAGAAATGGAAGAATTTTTTCTCTTTCCATGGGATCAGCAAGTCGCGGGAGTTACCCCAGATGTTGATAGCAGCAAATACTTTCCGAAAATCCACTATCCACCTACAGAAAGGCCTTATGCTTGTTAGCCATTTTAGGTATATCAAAATAAATATTGCGATAGTTTACAGACAATATAATCAAATATAAAGAACTAACTATCAAAAGCCAAAATTATTCCTGTCAGATAAGTTTAGTTTCTATTCCTGATTTTCATAATGCCTCCCCGTTCTGCCCTATCCGAAGCGATAAATACAGCCTCACAGTAAGATTATATTGGCCCCAAGCCAATTTTAATTTCGCATAGAGTGTTGCACGTATATTTGAACGAGATATTGCCATGTTCACTTGTAAATATTCACGTTTCAGTTCAATTTTGCTCTTTATACCCAAGATTATACGCCTAAATTGAGAATGCTAAGAAATTGGACTCGAGGTGTAAGGTGAATGCGTATTTTATTCAGTCGGGTTATGTAGATCGCGGATATAAATTTTGGGAGCAACCAAAATGGCGGGTTTTTACAACTTTTTAATGAAAGTAGTCTTTTCATTCCAATGCTGACGTGTGAGTGAAATAGAAGTGCTTGGAGGATTAACTAGTAACAGTGCAGGGGTAAGCCCAAACTCTTTACAAATGTTGGGTTCTTTGGTACCTATGATTGTTTGTATATATTGCATATCGCTGAAGCATTAGAAGCTTACGTGCATTATGTCAGCTATAATTAAATATCAATTCTGCAGTAGGGTATAAGTGTATAAACTTAGACATAACCCATTGGAGGACATTGTTTCATTATAACTCTTATTATTAAAGTGTACAAACCAGAAAATTGAATAAAAATTAAATCCAAATATTCGATTTTTATCGATGCTGGTAGCAGAAGGCTCAGCAGCTCTATTACCGCTCATGAACATGGCCCTGTTTTCTTGGCATTATATAAGTTATTCTAAAGGAATAGAATAAAAATAATACGCTGCCTTCACATAACCACGTAGCGCTATCTACATAGGAAGCAAACATGAACACGGTCAGCTACCTGATGATAAGCAGTTACCGTAGCCTATGTGAAGAAAGGGTATAGTGGGACAGAAAAAAGAATAGACATAGGAGATGATTAAGCTTTAAGATAAATATAATAAATATAATAATAATATAATAATAAGGCTTTAAGATAATACCTTTTCGATAGGTAAGAATTTACTATAGGTAAGATTTTTTATATTCAACGTAATTGGTAAAGATCCTATCGCTGTCCTTCAACTTTGAAGGACAGCGATAGGATCTTTACCAATTACGTTGAATATAAAAAATCTATTGGGCGTGATACATCTCTGCCTGTCTCTTTGAGGACATGCGGACGTGGGTCTATATTATGTTATAAAGATAAGTCCACCAAACGACTCCTACAACAACAACAAAGTCATAAATCTGATAAACGTGACTTAGTATTATTATTTCTGTACACTAATCATGATTTTTTGTGTTACTACAATTTATTTGTAGTTATTGGTTATGATATATGAGGCAGATTTATATGCCTTCTCCTGATTGACTTATATCAAGCTTTAGTCCTAACTATGTTACATATTGTGACATACACTCACGTCTGTTTATGTGGGCAAAAAAACAACACTTGAGCTAACAGAAATCCTACAGCTTACGTGATATCCTGGATACAACATACGCCAGCAAGACCTAAAAGAGCAGTGTATCAAGCCCATGTTTCGCCTATGGAGAGTTTAGATTCCACGAAATACGTGGTGAGTGTATTACCGGCTATGACGACAAAATTGTCTAATAGAAAAGTACCAGCATCACTTTTCCGATCGCAGCAGTGAAAGAACCAAATAATGTCTAATAAAAATTACTATTAAAAAGGTAAGCAATTCTTAATCTACCAAAGTGGCAAAGTTAAATTAATAAAGTCCCTCTGAAGGCAAGCGGTAAATAAAATCTAAAGATGCTTGCAACGCAACTCGATCACACTTTATTACAAATTAAATGAATCCCACAACTATTATAAACAAGAAAGCACGGTAATGTTATCTAACAGTATTGTAACTCGGCTCTGTCCTTGAAATAATTAGCTACAGCCGCGCGGTCCCCGAATACGCGAGAGGGCTGCCCATCTACACGGTATTTTAATTTCATATACCTACTTGAGTTTATTTCTAGTTTAATGATTTTAAATATTATATTTTTTATTTAAAACATGTAAATAGTTGTGAATGAAATAGGAAATGTTCAATAAAAATCATGCTATGTTTTTTGATTAGTAGATTTAATAAAAAAACACCTTATATATTTGAGGCTGAAAAATATTTGCACCTCAACTGAGACGTACGAAAAGCTTTATTGTTAAATTTATTGGCCGTATTTGGATTAAAACTTTAATTAAAAATACTTTTGTTTACAATTATTGTATTATGCCATAATTATTATGTAAGTAATTGTTCTTATTTTAATCAAATATTAACAAGTCGCACGCTTACTGCTTACAAAACCGTCACGCCGTCCGTTCATCGCTGCGGCGCATTCGCGCCTGGTTGCGAACTGAGTGCATACCGACCTCGAGGCGCGTAGGTATGACTCGCGTTCCGACCGTTTGTATGAAGATAGAATACTGTTAGATAACATTACCTTGAAGAAAATTCGTGAAAACGTCTGTTACTCAATCATGCTAAATCCGTTAAACGAATTTGGATGACATTTGGCATACGGATACTCCAAACACTAGGTTAAGGAAACACCAAATGTTTACGAAATAAATATTTTTTTTTTATTTTTTTTATTTTTATACAGATAGACCTGGGTTAACACATAAAGGAGGAGGACTAAGATTTAAGCCCAGTAATGCATTCCCAGGGGCAAAACCGTGGCCAATAGCTAGTAAAACATAATTATAACAGTCTGATCTCGCTAATCCAGCACTTCACTATATGGACGCGTCCAGTAATTCAACACTAGACCACGAGGGGGCGAGCAAGATGATCTATTAATTAATAACAATTATAACTTGAATGATCCTAGCAATGACAGGTAGAGAAGAGGAAGACACTTTTTCAAGTGACTACATAATAAATTAATAATAATTAACTGCATGTTTTGAAGAAGGTGCTGATGAAGAAATGCATCAGTCACTAACAGATTATGCAACATACTTTAAAGTTTTAGAAATAGAAAAATGTAGCTCTTGTATCATTTCAGAAGAATCTGGTCATACACATATAGGAATAAAACGCTACAATGCTTCAATATAATATTTTCATTATGTACAAGCATAGTCTGTATCAATCCAGTTTACCGGACGTAGATTTTCGCTTGCTACTATAATAGTATAGCTCTCTTGCTTTATTAACTTACAGTATATTCTTTACTAGATTTGGCTTGCGGTTTCGCCCGCGTAAGTCCCGATGCCTTGGGAATACCGGGAAAAAAGCCTTTTCAAAAGTAGCTTATGTCTTAATCCAGGTCCCCAGCTATCTACATACTAAGTTTTATCGCAATCGATTTAGTAGTTTTTGCGTGAAAGAGTAACATCCATCTATCCATCCATTCATCCTCACAAACTCTTACATTAATAATATAAGTAGGATGCACACTTAATGGATAAGAGTACTCACCACCTGGCCTTTTCCCAGAATAAACACAACGTTTGCTAAGGTCTTCCCCTTCAAGCTGTCTTAATAATATAATATAATAATAATATATTCTATCACATACACACAACACCATCTAGCCCAAACTAAGCAGAGCTTATACTATGGGTACTAGACAATGGATAAACATACATATATAGTTTTCTTTTTGTAAATACATACATATTATACATATAAACACCCAGACCAAGACAAACATCCATGTTCATTCACACAAATGTTTGACTTGTGCGGGAATCGAACCCGCGACCTCAGGCGTGGCTGTCGGTTACACTAACCACTACGCCATCGAGGCCGACAACGTATTTACAATTAGGTTCAACTCATTTTACCTCTATACTAATCATGCGAATTTACCATTAATCCAGCACACTGCAGGCACGTTAGTATAGCATTAAGAAGATAGCGCAGTATAAAGTACCAAAGTAAGACTCGTACATACATAATATGACGTATACTCAACAAACAAGTATTATATTTAATCGAGAATCTTTATAATAAATAGCACAACGTACGTTATGAAAAGTGGGTCAAATTCATACAGCTCATTGCAATGAATAGACATGTCGATCTTAGAGCGTCCCGGCTTGTGTAAGTGAGGCAGAATATCAAGTTTATTATAGGTAATATTTTCTGTGTCATATTATTACGCCTGTGAGCTTTGAAGAGTATGGCAGACGTGTGTAACAAATTTCCATAAAATAATAAAGCGTTATCTAAAACAAAACGATTTCGAATTGCGCATGTAAATGTCAATTCGAATTTAGTCCATGCGTAGATTTACGCCTAAACCGTCCAGAAGACGTAGGCAGGCTCGTAGATCGATGTAGAACATTCACATCACTAACATTGTTTTAAGTACCACGTATTAAGCATCTACCAGGTATAAGTTGTTGCCTTATAGAAAAGTCTCAATACCCTATCTTCTGTTCGGCGTATCGACGATCTGCTGATGGTACGCAGTTATCATAGTATTTGTAAAGGAGATGGGGCAGAGGGTCGTAGAAGAAGTAAGGCAAGGACTGTGCGGGTATTTGAGCATTCAGCGCTCATACTCAGCAAACAAAATGTAACAGTACATAATATATGTACGTATTGTTCATTTCCATCAATATTCTATGAAGGAGTGTTGCTTATTCGGTCAAGACAAGCCATTCATGCTGGGATTGACCGTGGGAGAGCCACGCTTCGGCACGAATGGGCCGGCTCGACTAGAGTGATACCACGGCCTCACAGAAAACCGGCATGAAATAACGCTTGCGTTGTGTTTTGTCGAGTGAGTGAAGGTACCGGAGGCCCAACTTCCCTCTCCTTCTGGGAAGGGGAGGGCAAATTTAAAAGGCTGGCAATGCACTTATGATTTCTCTGGTATTGCGGGTATCCATGGGCGGCGGTAATCGTTTATCATCAGGCGATACTTCTGTTCGTCTGCCATCTATACCATAATAAAAAAGAAAACGTGCAAGTCTCTACTTTACTCAATTATAGATAGTCTCACACATATTATATCCCCGAATGGGAAGATAGAATACACCTCTGTCTCATGTTATTTACTGGGTGTAATACTTACACCTACATTTACCCTACTACCTAAGGCTTTCGGTCCAACGTTGCCGGCACGTCGGCACAGTTGAAGACCTTACTGCTACTCACAATTTCTTTTTTTCTTAACTACATATAATCTTATAACAATTTGTCTCATGCGGGAATCAAACCTGAGCTCTCGGGCACAGCAGCCAGGTTTATTATAGCCACGTGTTTGAAGCCATCAAATTAATGGTGAAATGAAAAGTGTGCAAGGAGCCCAATGCTCAGCAGTTGTATCTATGCCCGCCTCGCTCGAGACCGTCAAATTAACGGTGACAGAAAAGGAATGTATGAGATATTGTCGGCCTCGATGGCGTAGTGGTTAGTGTAACTAACTGCCACGCCTGAGGTCGCGGGTTCGATTCAACACAAGTCAAACATTTGTGTGCATGAACAAGGATGTTTGTCTTGGTCTGGGTGTTTCTATGTAAAAAAACCATATATATGTAAGTTTATCCATTGTTTAGTACCCATAGCACAAGCTCTGCTTAGTTTGGGCTAGATGGTGTTGTGTGTATGTGATAGAATATTATATTATTATTATTATTTGGTACTCTTATTGACCGGAATGTAGTCACATTGTTACTACTTAAATGGCGGCATCCTTTAAGAGGGTGGTTATTTCCCTAAACGTGCAAACTCAGTCATACCATCACTAAACTAGATGTCCACTAAATTGACAACAGCGAGCTCTACCACCGGTCAAATAAAATTATTAGTTACCTACTAGATTTTGCCATGACCTTCACTAACGTTAATCTAAGTCCTGTTAATAAATTCCTATCACTCTGGAACAGTATTTTCTAATTACTTAATTATAGTACAGATGTGCTAGATCACTCGGAGTGCACTACCGTCGATCAGGTCTTAAATACAAACAACACTATGACTGCATGTGCACGGTGGGTCCCAGAAGCTCAGTGGGCTTGTGGGACTCGTACTTACCGTGCGAAACCTTTCTCATTCCCTTCCTTTTACGATATTATTAGTCCTTTCCTCCAGGGCCGACTACTCGCGGGTGATACAACTGGAATGGTATGCGATTGTAGGTTATGGTTACCGATTTCTTCTCAAGATCTTTGCCACCTTGAGAATATTGTCGGCCTCGATGGCGTAGTGGTTAGTGTAACGGACTGCCACGGCTGAGGTGGCGGGTTCGATTCCCGCACAAGTCAAACATTTGTGTGCATGAACATGGATGTTTGTCTTGGTCTGGGTGTTTCTATGTATAATATGTATGAATTTACAAAAAAAAAAGTATATAAGTATGTTTATCCATTGTCTAGTACCCATAGTACAAGCTCTGCTTAGTTTGGGCTAGATGGTGTTGTGTGTATGTGGTAGAATATTATTAATATCCCTTTCGAAAAAACTTGAGACGAAGGTTCATATCCAGACATTTGATATTAAAAATTCGAATAAAGCTCTGTCTATTTATATTACATAGCACATAAACTTCCTTAAATATATTTTGTAGACAAATTGCCTAATACTAAGGATCAGATATTAGTGTGACCTGCCAGTGCATATGACGGGCTAATGCCTGTTGGGATCGCGGAGAAATCCGACATGAATCCTGCGGCCTCGGTAATAAAAAAGGCAAGAGAAGGAACACGTGTGTGATTTTAGTCTGTATAAGTCTGATATACCCCTCCCCTAGGTTCCACGCAGAGCGAAGGTAATATAAAATTGGTAAAAAGAAAATATATATTTCATTATTTATAAACACAAACGAAATAAATTGTGAATAACCACTAGTTACTAAAATGAAGTATAAAGTGGTTAACTTTTTTTACATAAGAACAATAAAGTTTTATTGCTATCCTTGATATTCTTTGTATAAAGAATATTTAATATATTTTAGTATAAAACATGAGTACCTATCTATATATTGATACGTAAAGCAAACATTTGTACCCCTTTTTACGAAAATTGCGCGAACGGAGGAGTATGAAATTTAGCACAGTTAAAGTTTATATGGAGGAGGAGTGGCGAATCCTTATATTTATATAAAATATGCATTAGAAATACATTAAATTAATGAAAAAATACTACACGCACACAGCCATGCATTTGACACACGCAGTCAAATTGCGTTCGTAGTATTTCGGCGTTGTTCGGCTGACGTAGTACTATTCTTCGTAACTATGGCTACATATATCAATATATAATTACATATATCAGCAATATCTAACAGGCAACCTTTGGGTGGATTGGAATGATAATTATATACTATTTATATTATAGTATATTTACGTATACATATATATGTAGTAAAGAAAAAAAGAAAACAAAGTAGCAAGTTTAGGAATATCGGCAATGAAAGAGTATTATTATTAATATTTAAGTAAATAATAATTTGTTTGCAAAAGATAGGAAAATTTAATAACTAAAAAAATCTCAATGAAGTGTGATAATAAGGGTATAGTTACAGATAATAAAACCTTAATAACTATCAAACTTAAAATTTAAATCAATTATGGTCGAATTTCGACCGCTAGGTAGAATAATTATTTAGGCAGTCTTTATCAGTCACTATATAAATCATGTCTGAGTTCTTAAATTATTATATATTATAGAAAATAACTATTTTGCAAAGCATAATCGTCATCCACTCAACATTTACTAATGACACTTTATTGAACCATTTCCTTTAATATCCAAATGCATTAGTATTAAGATAAGTATTTTTAATTGTTATTATTTGTGTTTTTGTAATTATGTTATCTTTTTTAATACGTTTGTAAATATATATTAGATTATTTCGTTTTAAAATTAATTATCGTTAGCTGAATGTCGTAGCATATAAAAATCAAATTATATATTTTACAGTTAGCGACAAAAGCAGCTAGCGTTAAAGAAATGTGTAACAGTGTTTTATAAATGAACATTTACTTATTATTGGTTTTTAGTAATAATCAGTTGTAATTTATTTTATATTATCTATTCTATCACTGTTTCTGCAGTAAAAGAGGATCTGCCATTACTGTGTAGATGAAGCAATTCAAAATCTCACAAAGTCGCTCAACTTATGTCGCTGACTAACCACGCAAACTGTCTTAGAGATTTCGGTGCAATCGTATACGATTCCTTTTCGGCTTTCTTTTTTACGATGGTAAATGTGTAGCGACTACAATTAACCGCCGTCATTTGTACTTTGCGCCTTGTAAAATGACGTCGGGGTCACCAGTGAAGTGGTTAGGGTTCGTATCCTAGACCACTCGTTGTCTCTTGAGCTCTGGTGCAACTAATTACATAGTAACGAAAAGTCTAACGTTTTTTGATTACTACCAGTACCCCAGTACACTACACGTCACGTCACGACCTGCACAACGAGTGGTTCAAATGCATTGACTCCTTTACACATAAACGGTTGTTACTTATACTTCAATAAATTCAGTTAAGCTACATGCTTTCCTACTGCCTCATTAGTAAAAAAATTACGTCACATCCATGCTAGTCTTAACGTGGACAAGTTCAACGACAAACGTCTCCATTACGATGACTCGTTAGAAATATTATGTGCCATCCGTCAAGGCCTTATTATTTCTCGTATTATCATAATAAGGCAAGTTTTCTCACTTTGTTACTGAGGAATTTCAGTCAAGTAATTGACACGGATATTGTACGTAACTTCCGTCTTTCTTATTTGTCAATTTTTCCTTCAAACTTTTTCATGATGATGGTTTTGAAGCCCAATTTTCAACTTCGCTTGATGTATGTGTTGGTAGAAATGTAAGTACTTTTTGTATGTTGTTCTTTCAACTTTGAAAGGAAAATGAAATCATTTGCCTTTAAAGTAAGAGCCACTAGATATGGTAAAATGTCAAACTAATCAAAAATAAGACTATTTTCTCTCTTTACATTTATTATTCCTTTTTTCGTTTTGATAGAGAATGTAAAAGTAACGCGTAAAAAATCCCAAATCAGATAATTTGGAGAACAACGAAGAAGAAATTTCTATTGATGAGTTCAGCAACCAATATCTAAAGAAAAGTGGTAGGACGAGTGCAATACAGTAGGCTTACGCAAGCAATAATAATAACCCTCTCCAAATATTAAATGTAGCCTAAGGTACTGCTAGAGTACAAGCTCAAATGTTATTCGTTAAATATACAAAAATATCATAACCGCAACTCAACATCGGACCGGACGCCTTCATAACAGCTCACAATTTCACAACGGCCGGTCCGATTTACAGTCTGGTAGCTAGCATAAACCGTATATTTACGACATTGCACCTCTACGTTGCGGCTAAATATCGGTCAGGGCTTCACGGCCCGCCGCGTCGGTCATACGTTCTCGTTTGTACTCTAAAGGATACCTGTAATTTCTCACTACGAAACCTATTAGCTTATACACTTGGGGTGGAAACCGCTCTAGTACTGTGGCTGCGTTTATCATAGTGAGATATTGGAATCTGAGGATAGTTATTGCCTTTAAATGTGTTCAGGTATACTAAGATTTCAACTACCTTGAGCATTGTGAATGTTTGTAATGTTTATGGAAATAATTTGATAAGATATTAGAAAATAGCATAGGTTTAAATATAAGAGTATGTTTGATAAGAGAATCTCATTCTTCTCTTTCTTGCCGAGCAGGTACATCATGGTCTATCTCCTGTTTGGTTATCGCTTTTTGGTCTTTTATACAAAATATTTGTGTTTGTATACTTATGTGGGTTTGTGTATTTTCGTACAAGTAATATAACACATCGTGATATAATTTCGTATTCTTATTAATATTTTACATTCTATAACTAAACCTAAGGTTTTACTCAGTTCCATCAAACAAAATTAAGAACATATTTCTCATGTTAGGTACCTACTTTACCATTGACTTGAAAGTACGAAATTCTGAAAATTATGCTTCTTTTTGTTAAATTATTGAGTAGCAGTGACACACCGGTGGTCAGAAATAATGCATTTTCAATTACGTCTGTTTTTCTAAGACTTGACAGATATTAAAAAATCAAAAATAAGATCAATAATAATAAATGATGATCTTCTTTTTATAAATATGATCTTCTTTTTAATTTGCATCTTGGAAAATCTTTAAGATTTCTCAAGATGCAAAGACAAGTAGATGATTTTCTTTAAGTTTACATTTGTAACAAAATGTATGTAACAAAAGTATTATCTAAAATGTACAATTCACATTATTATTCATAATATCTATGTATTTTCCGATGTGGTTAAGTAAAACCCCATACATCAAAATTTAACCACATTTTATACCAATGTCAGAAGTTTATAGGTATATTTTAACTATTTAACATGTTAAGTAATATGTAAATTATAAACGAGGAAAAAGTCAAACTATGAAACTAGGCACGAATCCCCAACCTTGGATAACCATGCTGTTACTTCATACTTAAACTAAACTATTCATGGCGCTACCTCACATGTTGAAATTGTCTCCTGTTAGCATAATGCTTTCTTCCTAACTCTTCTCTAAACATCGTGATACTATTAACATACTACAGAATAAAATAGCTAAACTTGGCTCATATAGAGCTAGAGACCTTTTAATCGTAACTTATGTAGAAGGAGCGACAGCCAAGTGGAAGACCGTTGTTTGCCACGCAGAGGTCTCAAATTCGAGATCAAGGCACGCATCTCTGATTTTTCAAATTTATGTGCGTATTGAATAGTTAAATCGCTCGCTTTAACGGTGAAGGAAAACATGGTAAGGAAACTTGCATGTCTAAGAGTTCTCCATAAAATTTTCGAAGATATGTAGAACTCCCAACTTCCACTGGACCAGCGTGGTAAACTATGGCCTAATCCTTCTCACGCTGAGAAGAGGCCCAAACCCAAAATACCTATATTAAACTGTCCCACTGTTGTGGAACAGTTTGATATAGGACTGATATTACCATTATTACGTAGAGCTTGCTTAACTCTAATCCCTTATCGGTCAATGAACTATCGAAACAGTTTACCAACGAAGATTATAATCATACATACATAGTTTCACGCCTGTAGCCCTGAAGAAGTATGCAAAAGTAGTAATACACACAAAACTTTGCCAACGATGGTATCAGGTCCCACGTAACAAGGGTGAGCCTATTGCCATCTGCTGAGCACAGATCCAGAATTCATGCTGCTAGAAATTCTCATAAATTTCTTGATAGAATAATCCAGTAACATCCTTCGACCCAGGAACCACTCTAAGACTTTATCCACAGAAGTCGCATTCACTGTAGTTGTGCCACTAAGGTAGTCAAACCTTTTTTAATATTATAAATTCAAAGAATTTGTTAAAAATCACTTCGATTGGCCGTGTATCATAATTTTTTGCATAGAGATCAACAACAATCAACAATGCCAGTACCAAAAGGATGGGATATATCTTTAGAACCAAGACAGTAAATTCGAGCGAAAAAGTAAGCAAAGTATTGCATTAAAATAAAACACTTGCCATAAACGAAAGCCACGTTATTCGACTACTCAAACCTTTTGAAGTCGATTAAAAATCATTGAGAAGAACAACGCAGTATCTAAATCTTTGTATAAGTGAAATTACCCGTTTAATGTACAGGGATTTTCCGGAGTTGTGAATTTTTGCGACGGCATAAACCGCGGGACAAACGCCGCGTTTATTCCACGCCAGTGCGTAAGGACCTTTTGATTTTAAGCGTAGTCTCCACTGCTACTTGTATTTTTGTTCCAAGCTATATATATGAGTATTTTGTTCAACGTTTAGTAAAGGATTTGTTTCTTGTTTCGGTTTATTGTGAAATGTTTACTGGTGTTTTAGTAATCCTTACGGTTTAAGTATATTAGGTATTCTGATTGAGCCAATCTAATACGTATATGCTACTAACGGGAAAAGATCAACATCAGAAATATAGAAATAAATGGATTCATAATTTGTGGAAAGAACACGTCATTATAAATTATGTAGTCGAAGAGAAAAATTAAAATAAAGTCAACAAAAATTATTATTAAAAATATGGTACAATATTGATTACTACTTTGAGCTGTCAGACTGAGAACAATTTCAATTCGTTAGTCTCACGATAAAATGATGATCAATCTGGGGGTCTACCGTGAAACGCGTTATACGCAATTGCGTACGTTCGTTCGTGCTTATTCTTACCATGAAACATCATTCGCGCCGACATTCGTCACGAATATCGTCGTATGACATTTGTACGTCCTAAAAAATCCGAAGTGTTTTCATGGTAGGTATATGCTTATTATTTCGTTCGTAATTCGTTTCGGCACGTCATTGCGTAAAACCATTTTCACTGTAGACCCGCTGGTCATGGCAGTGCCACGGAAAAATTAAATAATCCCTGTATCACGGTTGCCTATATAAACATAAAACAATGAATACATTAAATACCCAGGCAATACATTTGTGATTTGTGATAGTTGTGGATTACAAATGCCTATACCGGAAGGGAACCGAAGCCACAATACTAGGTACGACAAGGTGCATAGGTTACCGCTTAAATCATTGTTCCATCCATAACCACAATAAAGCTAGCTAGCTGAAGCTCGAAAGAGGTCAGGTAGCGGATCTACTAGCTACTAATACAGTTAACCTCTCCTGTTATGCTCCGCAACCAGCCGCAAGATTGCTTTAGTGTAGCTCCATGGATTTTCTTTAGCTAGGCCGTGCTCTACTTAACAATATATGCAAACTCTTAAACCAATCATTCAAAATACGATGAGTCCCCGCCTTTACTACAAACGTTATGACGTACGCAAAACCGCATACCCTCATGAAATATGCGTTTGAAATACGCGCGGCCTTCACAAATACAACTGAATATATAATGTTCAAGTTTTACAAGTAAATATAGGCGATAAAACCTCATGGTTTATGTGTCGACGATGCTGTCTGTTGTGGTCTGAAGATTTATCCTCATTCAGGGATTAGCCTTTGTTAATATTCGAAAAGGAGTCTGAAGGCTTTGTGCCGTTTGAGTAAGAAATTGTAATTGGGTACTTATGAAGGTGCTTGGTGGAGGTGAGTGCACACATGAGCTCGTTGAGAACGTATTATAAGGCTTGGGATACACATGCTACTTAATACTAAACATTTATGATATGTGTTTAATATGAACTCAAGAAGACATGGCGCGTAGAAAACGGGTTTATAATGAGCTAAAGTATTAAAGTATTTTGTGAATATTTGAGTATTATACTAATGCCGTTTATTGACTGCATGTATAGCGAAATGGCGGAAGTGGTCGCCTTGTCATTGCCGAGTGTAATAAGTTCAATTCCCACACGAAACAAAAATATGTACATATGTGTGATTCGGAAATAGTTGATACGTGTCTAGTGTTATGTGCGTTGTTTGATTGATTCATTTAAAAATAATGCTGATGTACGATTTAGCAGCTAAGCTAATTGTATGGATTTTGTCACATGTTGATGAATGTAAATTCTGATTCTTACATTATCAAACTAGGCCGGTATAGTTTTGGTTTTTACTAATGAATTTCCAACAACTCAAGTTTTACGTTTCAAAACACAACTCACTGCAATTTTAGAAAACTATGGCGATGATATAAAGGTAGTCAGAATAACCAATTCAGGTCTTATATGAACCCTGAAACCGTTCAATTGTTTGAATAAATTGTAGCTAACAATACAGGTCTCAGGTACATATAATCTCAAAATAATACTAAAATAATAATATTCAAAGTTGCTACGCTACTAAAAGTGGAATAGAATTTGGAGCCTAAAATATATTTTTACTGCTACGATATTTGGCAGCCATTGCAAACGACTGAGTCTAATCCCAATAAAACCTCTATCGTTTGAACGTAATTTAGAATTTCTCTGTTTATCTGGCAAAACTTTGATAGTGTACCACGCCTGTATACCTATACTTAAGCAGATAATTGACATGAGGCATAGTAGAGCGTAGAGCTTCATGACAGAAAACCTCAAGAAACTTCTTGGCCGAAAGACATGCTTCATTAGTCTCATCCTCTTAATATTAATGTACTCCAGACCGAATTTCGGCCACGGCGGCCAGTCTTAACAGAGACTGGCCATCTGCGCAGGAGATATTATAGTGCACAAGTGTGTGCGCAAACACAAGTGCACTCTCTGTTCCCTAACTCTCATGACCCGATGGGACGGCAATCCGACACGACCGGAGAGAGATCAGGCGCAGGACCAACGGCTTTACGTGCTTTCCGAGGCACGGGGGTGTCTAACACCGCCAACTTCCTAACTCCGGGCTGCTATTGAGATTTCTTTACAGAAAAACCCAATAGCTTTTTGTTGGCCCGACCCGGGATTCGAACCCGAGACCTCATGCACAGCAGTCGCTTTCACTACCGCTGCGCCACGGAGGCAGTTATTAATATTAATGTTTAGTCGTATATAGTCGTCTATAGTCAGTCACGTAAGGTACCTGTAAACTTAAACATAATTGGTAATAACTGCACGGATGGCGTAGTGGTTTAAGTGGTCTGCTCGCCACTGGTACTACGCTGAGTGTTGTGGGTTTGAATCCCACAAGGGACAAAAATTTGTGTAATCCACAAATGGTTGTTCTGAGTCTGGAAGTTCTTTGTGTCCGTTGGTTGAATGTTTGTAAAGTCCCCCGCGACACAGGATTTACACATAGTGCGGAAGGCGTCTTTATTAAAAAAGAAAGATAACTTGGCGCAGGAATCGCAAACTTTAGTGATCACATAATATTTGTTTAATTTACCGTACATGCTTCATTTTATCACCAGACCTTGTTATATTGATAAGTTTGACTGGCTTATCTTATCGTAATCGCAGATACAGATTAAAGCGAGAGAATATGATTGTAGAACACCAATGTTTAAGCCTTCAAGAACGACACTAAGTTCACGCAACAGTAAGTTTTACACATTTTAGAGGTTACGTTCGTGCAGTCTTAAGCTCTAGAAAATGTAGCGCCATTTCTTGTTTCAATTCTTCAGCAAAAATTTGTTCTTAACAAAGCGTTTTACAGGCACTCTCTTACCGAAAATAGGTTCGGAATTGAGAAAAGGCCGAGCATATGTCGCGGGCCATTGGCATGCTTCCACTAGTTTTGCTACTGCGCTACTCTAGATGAAGCTACCTTAACGGGTCTGTGGCGAGACGGCTTTCTCAAGATAGTTGGTATGCATTGATGGTTCATATTTGATATTTACCGCTTTTAATATAGTTAAAAAAGCATTACGTAGGTCTATAAATAGGCTCTCGTGATAGTATGGTTGCCGATATTGAATAATAAATGGCGCTAGCTTCATTATTAAGCTTTTATCTGTATTATTAAAGAATTTCAATTTTGTCGCAATACCAGTAATGGCTAGCTGGTGATATGCTGAGATGGCAGCGCTTTACATTTTTGCAAAAATACAATTATTTCCAAAGAATTAACATACTAATTTTCCTCATTGCTAGTCTAGCAATGACTTTCTTAATACTTTATTTATGCATACAATGCGTACTAGCAGTAATCAATAAGCAATCAATAGCAGTAACATTTTTTGTCCAATACAGAGGTTATTAGAAAGAATACAGAGATTTTAATAACAAAGTTTAAAATGAATATGTTTATAGTTCACAAACTATTTTAAATATCCGAAAATCCACATTTTTTTAGTACTTACGAATGTAATAGAAATAATCCTCCGCCAACCCATTTGTAATGGGAATACGAGTGTCTTAGTAGGTATTTAATTAGCCAGCAATGTACACCACCCAAGCAGCAACTCTCACAAGTCCAACGTCTCCCCATCCGAGTACAAGGCAGGTCAAGCAGTAGCCAAATCGATTTGAAGTGGAAGTCCCGAGGCTAGATTCATGCGGCCATTGTGCCAATGCTGTTTAGCTTACCTAAGAATTGTTTGAGCTACTTTTAAAAATAAACTCGAGAATCCTTTGTGGCTACACAATTTGGTTTTGTTGAAAGCCTTTGTTTACTGGTTCAGCATTTCAATTTTGTTTTTTTTATGTTTGTTATGGCTTTTTTATTAATTCCACTGCAGTGGTAGTGTTGTTCTGGTTTAGTAAATAATGTGTATCTACATATCTGAAGACTCCGTAAGCGTGATATCTGAGATTTGTGTATACATATATTTCTTCCTTCTAAGGCAGGTGGACCAGTTAGTATGAAGCTTTACGTAAATAATCTACTCTGTCGATTAGACAATAGGCGCTTGTTATCTAAACGAGCATATGTGGTTTAATGCAGACTTTAATTCCATATTAAATTCATCTTAATGTTACTAACAGTCGGATATTAAAAATTTTTTACTCTTTCTCCCGCCCTATGGTTTGCCTGTGTTGCGGTGTACTTTACAAATATCCAAATAACGCACATAAACATTGCCAGACTGAGTACAATTATTTGTGGGTCACATAAATAATTGTCCTCAGTCTGGCAATGTTTATGATGTCTTGTGTGAAATTCGAACCTAATCACTCGGCGCGATAGGATAGGGCGCGATTGTAGCGAGGCAACTACCATAAGTATTTAATTAAAAAAATATGTATGTACTGTAATCACGCAATAAAATGGTATCTTAACGTTTAAATAAAGCTAATATATATTTTTGGTTCAGACCTTTTTATGTATTATTTACAGAAAAAGGTTTGCAATGTAGGTATGAAAATTATCTTTTTTGTGACATATGATGGAGCTTTTAATTTAGGTATATGAAGATTATTTTTAGCGTTCAGAGCTGAGCGCAAAGGATTTTTGAAGACAGTATTTTTGTACTGATCACACATGCAAATAAAAATGACAATCTTTGTAGTGCAACTCATACATTTATATAAAAAATATGACAATAAAACATTACATATACAAAGATTCAAATGTAATACACCCACCAAAATGCCAAACTCTGTACAGTGGCACTTTGCCCGACCCGGGAATCGAAGCCAAGACTTCATATAGCGCAGTCGCATTCGCTTCCGCTGCGCCAACGCGACAGGTATATAGTTTTAATATAAACATTAAAGATCAATCAATCAAGTGTCACTTTGTAGGCTAATCATCAGAACAAACCAAGAAAATCTACAAAAACACAAACAATAAAAAAACACTTATAGAATCGACGGCGTAGTTTCATTCGGCACATTTCCTGACTCACACCGACAGTTTCATACAATAGGATGGGAAGGAGGAGACCAGTAAAAAGCAATATAGTCGGGACCATATTGCGAATATACTAACGTATAACAAGAAGTGATATTTTTATCATACGAACACATGGGGCGAGTCCGTATTTCTTTTTCTAAAGGTTCTCAGTGCATGTTATCTCTATACGGTAAGAATTGTGAAGCGTTTTGTATGAATATGAGACGCTGAGGAATTTCTGGAATTATTTATTTAGTTTAGAATGTAATGCAAGTTTTAGAAGCATGAAATATATTCTAGGGATGTAGGAAGTGGAAATTTGTAGCTTCCAAATTTTATATCGGAAAATAGACATGTATCTACGTATGTTGTCGGCCTCGATGGCGTAGTGGTAAGTGTAACCGATTGCTACGCCTGAGGTCGCGGGTTCGATTCCCGCACAAGTCAAACATTTGTGTGCATGAACATGAATGTTTGTGTTTCTATGCATAGTATGAATTTATTTACAAAAAAAGAAATGTGTTTGTTTATCCATTGTCTAGTACCCTTAATACAAGCTCTGCTTAGTTTGGGCTAGATGGTGTGGTGTGTATGTGGTAGAATATTTATTTATTTATTTATGCTTTTATAATGTAAGCAGAGGCCTAGGTAGCGCAATGGTAGCGAATGTAACTACTGCGTTGAAAGTCTTGTGTTTGATTGGCAGGTTGGACAAATTGTTTTTCAGTTATTTTGTTTATAGATTCTCAGTAGCGGCACAGAGTCTAAAACTGTCTAGTTTTAGTTATTGGCGTCCTATAGTTTTAGATGGTGCCTAAAACTATAGCTCGCAAAATGTGGAAGAAACGCCACCTGCCTGTACCTTAAGCACTAAAAATATGACACTATGTATGTATCAGGTTATTAATAAAAAGATATGTAATGAAGGCGTAATCCCAAAATAGAATAATCATATCTGCCGTGTATTAAACTGTCCCAAAGCTGGGCATGGGCCTCTTCTCAGTGTGAGAAGGGTTAAGCCATAGTCCACCACGCTGGCCCAGTGCAGATTGGCAGACTTTACATATCTTTGAGAACATTTTGGAGAACTCTTAGACATGCAGGTTTCCTCATGATGTTTTCCTTTACCGTTTAAGCACGCGATATTTAACTATTTAATACGCACATAACTTCGAAAAGTTGAGATGCGCGCCTTGGGACCAAACTTGAGACCTCTGCGTGGCAGTCCAACGGGTTCCTACTGGGCCATCGTTGCTTATATCCCAATATAATCCCAAAATATACAGGATAAAATATTGAAAGTAAGCGATTTGCATACTTAATAAGTAATCAGGGTTCGAAGAAGCATGTTTTATTGCCATATAAGAAGGATTTCAGCAGGATTTCTAATCAACCTGACCAGCCCCCATAAGACTCACTGGAGTCTGATGCGGGCTTTTATTGTTCGCCTGTAATTTTTGTACGCTTAAGTTACAGAATCAGCGTTCAGTAATTTCAATCTACGAAAAATCTCAGGCCAATAACTACGTAGTGCCTTCCTATGACGAGAATAATAATCAGTAGCTCGTTAGTGGGCTGATCGACCACGCAGTGGCCGCCCGTCTGTCCTTAGTGATGTTCAGAAGCGTTACATCAGACTTCTTGTCGCCCGTGGTACAATAATTAACGCTACCAAACTAAGATCAGAGTTACAAACTGCTACTGGACTGGAAATTAGCACTCAGACCATTCGTTATTAGATTGCGATCAAGGAGATCCTGGCGAGCACCTTTGAATACACAGAAACGACAGCGACGCAGATTGCAGTGGGCCAGGCAGCGTCAAAACGATGAAGACGAAGAAGAAGATGTCTGGCGTAATTTTCTTTTCGTTGACTAAAAACACGGATAAGTATGCACTCTGATAATGGACGTGTCCGAGTTTGGTGATGGTCTGGGAATTCCGAAAGGCAAGGAACTGCCACTGAAACCGTTCAACAAGGCGGCAAATTGCCATCTTTTTGACGGACGGGCGGAATAATAATTGGAGCTCGAACGCCTTTGATCCCGTACCAAGGCCCCATGACAGCTATTTGTACAAGACAGCTGTTATTGGTGGCATCACCAGACCATTATGGTAACCATTTCGTGTTGGTCAACGATAATGCGCCGGCACATCGAGCTCAACGAGTGAGCGCTGCTCTCTGAGAGTACAAAATCACGCAGTTAGACTGGCCTGCCGGCTCCCCGGACTTAAACCCAATCGAGCACGCATGGGACGCTTTCAAGCGAGCTGTTTGAAGTCGTCAGCCATCTCCAAGAACTCAGACAGAGATCAAGGAAGCCGCCATTCAAGAATAGGACAGGTTACCGCAAGAACTATTAGACAACTTGATCTACAGCATGCCCAGGAGGATGTTTCATTGCGTTCAAGCCAGGGGTCATTTTGTATTAAATTTGCAAATATAAATATAAACAAAATTATTTACTTTAATCAAATCCTCGCATTTTTTTAAATTACCTACAAACTTCACAGATATTGGAAAATCTATTTATTTAAAGAAAAGTAAAAGAATATAGAGATTTTCATATTTTTCATATTAAAATTGTGTGTGTTTTAAATGATAAAGCAATAAATAATTCATTCATTAATTATATTTTGACACGAGAAAAATCACTCAATTTTGCCAAGTGAACGCGGACTTTTTGATGTGTGTATATGCTTATACGTCCAAAATGTTAGACGGGAGGTATTAGACCTACATTTCGCTAGCAATGCTTGTTAGTTCTACGTTATACCGGGCGAGCCTATTGCCTTCATCCAGAAACAGAACCAAACGTCATTCAGCTACTAAAAATTTCTTAAAGACTTTGGCAGACGCGAATAAAACCTAAGATTGCACGAACAGCAGTCGTATTTACTGATGCGCTACCGAACAGTATCTATGGGTAGACAATATAATGAAATCGTATGAAAACAAAATACAGTGTGTGGAAGTAATAACATCGCACAGCCATACAAAAGACTGAACTAGTAAGCATACAAGTCAATTAATGCAGGGGACACAATTAATGCAAGGGACACTACAGGGATACCAAGAGTATATTTTATAATGTACTGTAAAGTGAGCCGGCACTTCGAACGTACCTTCAAATAAACAACACCTCGTAAAAGCTGTTTTAAAGCAAAATGTGTGCTCGTTTATAAACCCTTTTACCATAATATATATTGTATACTAACTTTGAACAAAATATGTCATTACAATGATAATAGATATCCAATAGGACCTCACCTTTACATAAGCAGAATGTATTGAATCGCGAATGTCCTACCTTTTATAGACTCCTGGTATTCAAAACTCAATTTTGAATGAAACGGAACATTAACTTCAACTGACCATCGCTTATCTCGTTCCCTCCGATGTGAAGCTCTCACGTAGAAAAGGGATAAGGCGCGGTATTGTCGTATTGTGGCTGAATATTCATTCAGTTCAGCGATTTTTGCGTTGAACACATTTTTCTAATACCCAACGTCTCACACCATTAGGTTATGCGTTAATACCACCCTTTTTCCATTGTGTAACCAAAACGTAATGTACGTTAATGTTGGGGTATTTTGCGACATTATTATGCTATATTTCCATGTTGATATGGGGATAAAAAATAGGTACAGTTAAGGCTTTTTTCAGGTGTTCCGTGAGAGATTTATTTAGGCTCGTTGGTAAAGGACGCTAAGTGCCATTTCGTTATTGTGTTTTCAGAAGGTTATGCTGGCCGAAACCTTTTTTTGACAGTTGTACTTGAATTGAAATGCTAAGATGTATTGCTTGGCGTCAAAAAATATTGATGTTTTATTTTGTTAATCTATTTCATGTTGTGATGCTTGTTGAGTTTATTATCACGTGACTGTAGACTTATTTGATTTATTTTAACATGACAATTTATTTGAAGAATGAGCACTCAAAGTTTACGTATATGCTGTGTATATTACGTACAGTGCTCATTTTATTATCTATACTGTCGCAATGTTGAGCCAAGATCTCCCCTACATTTCTCCAACGGCAATGCAATAGAGAGTTTCAGTCTGTCAAAATGTTTCCAGATTATCGCGCAAGCGTTTGCATTTAAATCTGTCGTTAGGGAAATCCTTCGGTATACATCCACAAACCACAATAACCCTTATCGTTACATCAGGTGCCCCATATACTGATTTACAACATAAAACTACATTTATTAATTTGAATATCGAAGAAGTGCTTATTTAGAACAAGCTCCACGTGTCATAGTCCCATTTTCTTTGTACCGACCGGCTGGCATTGCAACGGCCGACCACTCGCCCTGTATACAGAACAATGTCGTATTGAAACAAGTAATTTATGATCTCTCGGTGATCAATCAATATTATTGGTGGCCAGAGGTCCGTGTTTACGAGTGCCGGAGACATAAATTGATGTAGTAGCGGTGAATTACATCTATGTACTATTTCTAGGAGGTCACTTACCTTTCGCTATTTCTTGGTATAAGTGTTTATTAGCTTGGTAATATATTAGTACCCTTCATAGATTGACTCACGCTGGTGTCCCTTAAATATCAGATTGTATGTGGTGGTAAATTACACCTTTATTGACAGTTATGTGTTGGTTGAACTTATGACGCAGCCAGTAGGCATTGCCACCATTATGAGTGATTTGAATTTAGAACTACACACGGGACATTTCCCATTCCAAAACCAGGTCATGAATGAGAGGGCTGAGATACCATTCAGTGCCCCAAATTATCTTTAGAGATCAGCTGTTATACACGGGTCTTTTCCGCAAATCTCGGTCATCATTTCGGCTCGCGAAAGATGATAATAATAATAATAATGTTTATTTGCACAAAAAAGATTTTTGAGTGTGTGTCTTATGTGTCTGTGTGTGTGCGTGCGTGCGTGCATGTGTGCGTGCGTGCGTGCGTTCGTGCGTGCGTGCGTGTGTGTGTGTTGGAAGCATTGGCTGTTTCGGTTGATATCTCAGAGGCCTTCGACAGGGTCTGGCATGATAGCCTTATCAGCAAGTTTCCGTCCTTTGGCCTACCCACTGGCCATTGATGGCTACTCGTCCGAACAAAAGGCAATTAATGTCGGGGTCCCACAGGGATCAGTATTCTCTGCAACTGTCTTTTTGCTGCATATTAACGATCTACTAAAACCCGGTACGTTTGGGTATGCAGACGACAGTACGCTTGTAGAGAGTCTCTAGCGCCAGGGCCAGTGGATCACAAATACAGTTGCTCAGGGAAGCCATGATCAAGCGTATGAACTTATCCTTGAAGGCAGTCTCCAATTGGGCAACCGTTCACAGTCAATATTATGAGTCATTGTTTTTAGGCCGAATTTGACCATAACATGATCCAAACAAGACTTGTCACGAGTAGGAAATAGGTATGAGGGTAAAAAACCATGGAATGCAATTACGTTTAGGTATTGGTTTGATTGTTGAGTTAGACTGTTTGGCGTTATTTATTTATTTAATTGGACAACCAATAAGAACATACATCTTAAAAGCTAAGTTACAAAGTCAGTTGTATACAAGTATTGGTGCTGCCTTAATTACAGGTTGCCACGGAAAGCAAAATACAAACGATAGTTGGGAGCATAAGGCTTCCCAGAACTAAAAAATAAAAACTTAAATTAAAAATTTCTTACATAATTAGTATATACTAAAAGAACAAAACTTTATACTACTGTAATATTGAATCTCAGCATAGTGATAATATTTAATATAAACTTAGACTAAATATATCAATATCCTATATATCGTTATATCTATGTTTGTGTCACCCATGATCACTATATTTTTATGTTGTGATATAGATGTAAGAATGTTATTTAGCTCATTGGTAAAGTTATCGCAATTTCTTACCGAAAGTGAACAATATAGCGCTACTACAGATATATCTGTATTTGTTGGGTGACGTACTAGACAATTAGAATCACTAATTGAGGGCTCTGTTATTGTATGCAGCAGTTCCAATTTTACGTAAATAATTACTCCACCGTTTTGATTTTTAGGGTTGCTCGTGTGATACGAAACGTAGTCTTCTAACTATGAAATTGTTGGCGATGCACCCAAAAAGCATTCTGTTAAAATTATTAATTCACACGTAATGTTAGTGCTGTGAAGAAATAGGTACTATAAATGAATCAAAATTACAGTTAACACTGCGAATATCAATGTGCAGTATATTTTTAGACTTTGGTGTTATGTGCAATTAAATTTGTCTTTATAAGAATTTGGTGAGCAAATGTGTGAGTTTGGAATATCAAAAGAATCTATTTCATTTATTATTACCGAGTCAACCATTTTGTAAATGGATATAAAATAGGCAGTTCTTGAATTTATAATGTATGTATATTAACCTAATATGGAGTGTATAGCGTGCAGAGGTGGTTAATAATTAATTTATCTATAATTAAAATGAGATGGCAAGTTGTATTTACTTTTAGTACCAATAGTAAGTAATTCATAATATTGAGGCTGTAAAGTTGAGGCATGTATACATCAGCGGAGCGGGAGAGGGAACGCTTAAACACTCTACCCAACCGCAGAACCGGGCGCCGGAGGGCGCGAGATGCCCTCCAGTCACCCTGAGGTTTGACCTGGGGGTGGTGGGCTTCGTGGGCCTGCCCGCCACCCGATCAGCACCAGGTCCGAGAGGCGGTGTGCGTGTTCCCACGCGCGCCTCTGTGATGTGTGTCCGTCCCCTCCACAAAGGGGGACAGTAGGGCTTTAATCAAGAGATGACTAGAGGCTAGTCTTGTTGAGTAGTGGCCTGCCGTTGCATACAGCGGGCCTAAACCTCGGCGGGGACGCGACCGCATGTGAAAGTGATTCGCGCGGCCCCGTCGATTGCGGTTTTGTTGAGGAACACTGTAGTAGGTTTAGTCGGTATTCCGGGAGGTCCATTATTATCTTCATTACCATTTTTCTCTTTTACCCCGGTGAGTCCTACATAACCCCTCCGCCCGCCCCAGCGGAGGGTTATGAGACAAAGCAAACACTTAAATAAAAAAATGTATATTATATAAAAATGTATTTGTGAATATATAAACAATATTAATTTTGTAATGATAAGCATAACGTAGAAAAGCTACAAAAACTGAGCATACGAAATAATGTATTTCAACGAATGTAGATAAGTAAGTGAGGCATTTATTTTTTAAGTACTCATAGTTATGTGAGGCATCAGGAAGGGTAAGCAGTAGGCAAACACAACGCATTGGTATACCATCACGTTCATAAAAATCAGGGAAACAATGTATGGAGTATAGTAAAAAATATTTTACTTAAACAAACTTTACGAAAGAAATAATGTACAGTTACGAGAGAAGTGAGTATATGAATGGATCTCTTCTTTCTTAAGTAACAATTTAAGGCACTGACTAGAGCGTATAGTGATAGCTTCGTGATAGCTTCCATACCCTCACGTTCTCTAACAAAAATATTTCCATTATGGGACCAGCAGAATTAATAATTGATTGATTTACAAAATTTACGAGCTTCGTAAAATAACTGACGTATACTCCCGGGTAGATATTCGGCAATATAGATAGGAAAAAATTTACCACTGATACCAATATGCCGTGTTTAGTTTCTCTGGTGGAGATAGGTCTTTATTAAAAGCGTGAGTGGCATTGTTTACCTGGTTTTTTAGTGGAACACTTGTGAATTCGGCCACAATTTGCCTATTGGTTCCTTTTTTCCCAGGTTAACGGTATACGTAGATGACACGGGTCAATAACTTTTCATGTAATCAACCAATTATTGTTTTAAATCTGGGTATGTATACTTAGTGTCCATTGATTGTATGTTATGTTGTCCGTGACACAGGGTACAAAGAAGGACATCTAAAGTAGACGGATCTTAAAAATCACATCAGTCGTACTATGTGATATGAAACAATAAAGCTTTGCTTTGCCTAGGTGTTGAACCTGGGATCTGAAAGTCAACCCTATTGACGCAGTCATAAACATAATAATATCTTACTTTACTCTATCAACAGAGTCACAGTGTTCGGCAAAGGGTAAAAGGGTTTACCTGAGCACTTAACGCCATATTTTGCCAGTTTTATTGGGGTCAATAGAGACCTACTGAGAGTGTTGTGTTATAAAAAACGTATAAGATTTTTATCCTCGGTTTCTGAAATGTAGATCAACACTAAAGTTTGTTAATAGACGGTGAAACACATGTCAATGCCTATTATTGTCTTACTGAATAAGCATCAATCAATTGGATCACTAAATATGATTTTGTCATGTTGATGTTACTAAGAAGTCTATTAATAATAATAATAATATTCTATCACATACACGCAACACCATCTAGCCCAAACTAAGCAGAGCTTGTACTATGGGTACTAGATAATGGATGAACATACATAATTATATACTTTCTTTTTGTAGATACATCCATATTATACATAGAAATACATAACTATAATTGATAATTTATTTACCATATTAATATTATTGTAAATAAATTATCAATTATTATAGTTACCGGCGGTTTTGACGGATTTCAAAGTCATTCGAAAACATTATGAACTACTGGATATGTTAGTTTCCTCACGACATTTGGCTATAATCCTTTATTTTTATTATCATTCAGACAAGGATTTTTGAGAAATCTAATTGTTTTTCTTTTGAATGCGAACTGTTTTGGTAATGTGTGTTTTTGTGTAAATAACCAATTAATCTATAAATGTTTTGTGTATATGATTGTACTTTTAATAATTTATTTAAGTAAGTACTCTCTTTTTAATAACGTGCGGCAATGAATGTTACCTATGTCTTTTTATTGTAAACATGTTCTCATGTAAGTGACTTTTGTCTTTATGAGAATAAATGTCTTTAAACCTGAAACCTGATTAATAAAACATAGACACTTTACAAACATTTAAACAAATTATTCAAAGAACACACAGACTCAAATCAATAATATAAGGATCACACAAATGATTGTAGCGTGTTGGGATTGAACCCATTACAATTGGCGCAACTGAGCAATGATAGTAGCAAGGCTATCACTTACGCCATTACACCATCCATGCAGTCTTATACTACAGTCTAATAGAATTATCTAATACGTTGTACTAACAGTGGTATAGAACTCGATTCCTAGGCTTATCTCAGAACATAAGCAATAAAACGTCAAACAGATAAACGGCCACTAGGCTTTCTAATATCTATTTTATGTTCTAGAGAACAACTACTGCATCACGGTAGGCTTTTCAGATATTTCATATAAATCCCTAACTAACGTATAAAATGCCAAGATACGGCAACAATGCTACGTTATTACGAAAGAAATGTCATATAAAATAATTAAAAAAGCTTTTGCCAAGTTGCAAAGCAGTCCTTCCCTCCATCTTTGAAAGAATAGCGATTGTTGGAAAAACAGATTTCGGATAAGCCATTGCTAGGCGTTCAAAGCCTCAACTTTACACAACACCTCCGTAAACCAATGTAGATGTAATTAATTTTAAAACGAAATAATCTAATATACCTATATTTACAAACGTATTAAAAAAGATAACATAATTAAAAAAACACATATAATTATAATACTAAATATTTACAAAAATGGTTTAGGCATCGTAGAATTCTTCAGCATCGCTGTCAACTGGTAACGTGCCCAGAAGACTGGCAGCATTGCCACGTTGAATGGCAATGCTGACAGTGTGGATGTTGACATTTTCTTGTTAATTTTTTTGTGTTGTGGACATCATAAGACATCGGAAAACCCCATGCCCCATGCCCATCCAGTCAGGTGAACATGTAGTAAAACTCAGTCGTACAAGTCCACATTCAAAATTATTTTAAATTTGCTAGGTTATTGAATAATCATTTTCTTGTAAATATAGCAAAACTCTCCTAAATTGTCCTAACGTAGATTGCATTAAACAAAAAGACAATATTAAATTCCGAATGAATATTGATTTTAAAAGGACAGTACGAATTTTCCAAAAAAATTAATATTTTGTCTTAGAACCCTCCCAGTCATAAGTGCTACTTATAGATATTTTTATACTGTAGAGGACAGTCCTTAAGTTTACAACGGATTTTTCATTTAATTCAATTAAGGTGGCTAACATGGCCCACCTGATGGTAAGTGGTCACCGTAGCCTATGGACGCCTGCAACACCAGAGGCATCACTTGCACGTTGCCGACCCTTTAGGAAAGGAAGTGGGAAGGAAAAGGAACGGGAATTGGGAAAGGGGATGATTGGGCCTCCAGAACTCTCACTACCGAACGAAACACAACAGTAGGAATACTGCTATTTTACGTCGATATTCTATGAGAGGGTAGCCCTTCCCCGGTCAAGCCCAAGGCCCAATCATGCTGAAATCAGCGAGACTCTACTACTCTAGAAACTTCTCTGCTGTAGAAGCCTGGGAAGTATTACGTACTATACATTATATCTATTATATTATCAGTTTGTTTACACTGATAAGTGCCACAATACAGGGGACAAAAAATCCACTTATAGATTTCCGAGCCTGAATACTTTTGTGTCCGTTATTTAATTGATTGTAAAGGCTTCTGCAGCATAGTGGTAATTACAAGTGTGGGTTGGCAAATAAATTATAAATGTTATTATGCCCAGACATAGCTGACTAAACGAGAGCATAAACTGGGATGAGTATGTCCGTATCTTTACCTACTTACGCAAAACTTGATAAGCTAACACACAACAAAACAAAGATCGACCGACTTCGAACCCCGCTTGTTTTGCGAACATATGTACGCAATTTAAATTTATAATCAGCTTTGGATGGTTAAGGAAAACGTCCTTGGGAAACATGACAATAATACAATGTGCTCGCGTGCCCTCGGGATAGAGGGATATCGCCATTTGTTGCGATTATAATGAACTAAACATTTTAGTGTTCCGACTAAACATTTTTAAAGAGTACTTGACTGAAGTAGGTTATAATAGTGTATAAAATGTTGCTTCTATTTATACGGCGTATTTGTACATACATACGTAGAGTAGCGCCTATATTCCCGAAGGGGAAGGCATAGGTGATACGACCATATTTCTTCGGCTACGTGTGTAAGTCTCATGTAATAACGGGCAAATTAATTACCGTCTACCGGACATATTACCAGTCTCTAGACTGCTATTTAGAATCTCTTGCCGGAAAATCCATTATCATTTTGACTTACCTGGGAATATGACACAAGATTTTTACGAGGCAGTCTTTATATAAAGACATCAAGACATTGACAACCAATATCTTAGTCTCTCCGTGAATTTAACTGCTGAAAATAACCGAAATATCGGGGCAAGTGTAAACTTAAATATAAAAAATATAACAGTTCCAAAATTAAGTAAAAAGTAGCAGCGATAGCTCAGTAGGCAGACCAACAGACTGCAGTGCAGAGGGTCTCGGGTTCGAACCCACGTCGCGCACCTCTGACTTTCGGAAGTTATATGACTTTTCGAAATTATGTGGGTATTGATTGACAATTATCGCCTGCTCCGTGCCTCGGAGAGCACGTTAAGCCGTTGGTCCCGGCTGCCATGAACATCTTTGGCAGTCGTTATTGGGGAAGTCAGTACCCTCTAATATCCTGACACTGGTCTAGCCTTAGGGTATCGTTAGCCTTCGGGTTGTGGAGGTCAGGTGGAAGCCACTCCGTGTAAAAACTGATATCCAGTCAAATCCGGTTAGACCAGAAAAGCCGACCCCAAGTCACTTGGGAATAATAAAGGCTAAGAGAGAAGAAGAACAGTTACAAAATTATGACATAAAAATGTCAAATAAATAACGCGATAACATGTGTATAAAGTAGTTTAATTTCAATAAGCATTTAAGTAAGGCTGTCTATGGTTTCTTGGTGAAGCAGAAGTATGAGCATTGATTAGTGCATAGTATCAAGTAGGCCGAAGGCTCGAATACAACTGCGGGTAAAATAAGGTATGCATAAGGTATGGAATAAGGTAAGCATGCACCCACAAGCAGACTTTTATAGTATTAATATTAATTACGCTTGAATTAAATAGTATAATATCAGCCCTGTATTAAACTGTCACACTGCTGGGCACGGACCTCTTCTCACTGTGATAAGGGTTAGGCCATAGTCCACCACGTTGGCCCAGTGCGGGTTGGCAGACTTCACATATCTTCGAGAACATTATGGAGAACTCTCAGACATGCAGGTTTCCTCACGATGTTTTCCTTCACCGTTAAAGCAAGCGATAATTAACTATTTATTTTTTTGTTTTTAATTTTTATTTAACTATTTAATTAAACAGTAAAGCATGTTTAATCCAAATCCGTAAAACGATGTATGCATGATTGAATAAAAAACATCCAGATATCTTTAGAAACTTTCACATGATATGTATAAGTAAGATTTAATTAATGTATTACTTATGTGACTTTTAGAAAAGGAAGGGTTGCTCCACCAATCCGACTGACAACAAACATAAGAGTCAAATGGCAGTATATTTATTTATTTTTAAGGTACACCAACGACATGTTTACAAAATAATTAATATTACATATTCATATAACTCGAATGTAGAGTAAAAACATCACTTAAACACACCATTCAGTCTTCATTACATTATTATTTATAAATGCAAAAGTCAAAATGCATTAAAACTACAATCAAAATAATTAATTACATTACATTACATTTCCAAGTAGATTACATTAACTAAAAAAAAGAAATACTTTTATAAAAGACACACAATATTCTCATTGATGTATTTACATGAAATGTAAATTTAATATTTGAATGTCAAATAGGAAAATTGAAATATGGTTTTAAGAAATATTAAATTGTAATGGACATTGAATAAAAAAGAAAAATATAGGGAATTATAGGTCATCAATACTCATCATTTCAGCTTTAAAACTAGTCAGACTTCGAAATTAAACTACTATATACGGATTTTATCGCGTTGTTTATTTGACACTTTATTACATAATTTTGAAAACTGTTACACTACTACTACTATTAAACTTTACAAATTTTTAAGCTAATCAAATTATTATTAAAACTATTAAAATTATTTAGATTTAATTTAATTTTACACTTTTCCCGACGTTTCGGTTGCTTTTCAGCAGCCATGGTCACGGGGAGATTAAGACTAAGATGGTAGTTCTCTCAATATTCCAGTGTAGTTATTTCAAAGTACCCGAACATAATTTAATCATTGATGTTTCTATTTACGCAGAATCAGCTCAAAGTATCATGAAGTCTAGCTGTGGTTTGCTTCTTCTTGGGTTTGACTATTTTTATTACTGGATCCCAAGCTGGTGGTAAATTCCAACCATCTTTTCTATTAAAATTAGGATATTTTTTGATTTCAATAGCCTCGCGGAGCGTCCATGGTAGGAATCGGTGTTCTTTAGCGAGAATCTGTGGTTTGTTAAATCTCAGGTAGTGGTTGGTCCCCTGTTGCACATGTTCACACACAGCAGACTTCAACGAGCGTTGGTGTTTTACATCAGCTATGTGTTCTTTTATGCGGGTGCCTATGTTTCTCTTGGTTTGACCAATGTATGAGAGTCCGCAGTCACAATCTATTTTATAGACCCCTGCATCTTGTAAAGGTAGTTGGCAGACTATCAAAATATATATCAATTCCACTTTTATAAGAACTGACTCTATTGTAAGTGGTCGTCCTGACGTCAGTGCTTTTTAAACGTAACGGTCAACTAAAGTGTCACACACCAACTATTTCCTTAACGTGTAAACAAACTTTGGTTGCTGCAAAATCCTAGTTTTTAGGTACAACCGCAATTAGCCCGTATTGTCTCAAATTCGTTCTTAGAAAAGCTTGAGCATGTTTACTAGTGTTGGTCAAGATAGTTTATAAATTGCTAGTATATTATACTACATAATCGATTGTAATCTCTGTCATTACATATTATAACTTACATAGACGTACCTTTATCCTTTAAAGGCTGGGCTGGGGCAAGACTGTTGAATTATCTTGATGTACAGATTTGCGAAAGCCCAGTGGTGGATCGTTGGGCTGCCACGCAGACGTTTGAAGTTCGATCCCCAAGGCGCGCATCTCTGACTTTTTCAAGTTATGTGCGTATTAAATAGTTAATTATCGCTCGCTTTAATGATGAGGGAAACATCGTGAGGAAACCTGCATGTCTGAGAGTTCTTCATAATGTTCTCGACGATATTTTAAGTCTGCCAACCCGCACTGAGCCAGCGTGGTGGTCTATGGCCTAACCCTTTTCACATTGAGAAGAGGCTCGTGCTTAGCAGTGTGACAGTTGAATACAGGGCTGATATTATTATTATTATAGATTTGAGTATTCTACTTATTTATTTATTTTGGGAAAACAAGCAGATACATACAATACTTAAATTAAATAACTTACAAAAAAAGATGGTGGTACATAACCTCACAACGTTATCCACATGTTAGAAAACAAAAAACAACAAAACATGTTACTTATAGTATTATAAAAAAGATGGTGGTACATAACCTCACAACGTTATCCACATGTTAGAAAACAAAAAACAACAAAACATGTTACTTATAGTATTATAAAAAAGATGGTGGTACATAACCTCACAACGTTATCCACATGTTAGAAAACAAAAAACAACAAAACATGTTACTTATAGTATTATAAAAAAGATGGTGGTACATAACCTCACAACGTTATCCACATGTTAGAAAACAAAAAACAACAAAACATGTTACTTATAGTATTATAAATCTAAAAGTTTGTATAGGTGATTGAATGTCTGTTACTTGATCACATCGCACTCTTAATAAAACAGCGACTTAACTCGAAATTTGAAAGTAAGGCAATTTGGACTCTAATTGTATATGCTAAATTCTAATATTATTTGTGTTAAATCATTGCAATAGACTTCAAATTTGTTTAATCCAAAATAATAGTCTCTGTTTTATTAAGAGTGCGACATATAAACTGATAGACGAATTATGGATTATCAAATTATAATAGCGATAAAAGACCAAATTCTTTTACAAAGCTGTACGTGATTATATATCTACGTCAACTATATAATAAAACTCAAGGTAACCACATCTCTCAAGGAACCTTGTTGAGGGCCAGTTGGACCCCTATAATCGCTAAAACGGTATATTTGCCCTGCCACGCGAACAACTCCGGTATAGGTTGCCATTAGAAGGGTGGGAAAATTTCTTATTTACCCAGCCATTCGGTGCCCTCGTGTTAACGACGGAAATAATATTTGTCTGTTAAGATTTTTTGTGTTTGTTACTTCTATTATTATATAGACGTAGGTACGAGGTGTCATGTTCCTTGGACACAAAGTGAAAATTAGGCTTGATGAACGTGGCCAAACAGTTATCCAAAGTTTCATGTCAGGAATTTATTACTCTTGTACAATTACCTGGTATGGTTTATTGAGAAATGTAAAAAATACTTTTTATTGTATTATTTTATATGGAATCCACCACAATTATGTATTTATTTATTTCGGTAAACAAACATATACATACTTTTCTTTAATAAATAATATACTAATGAGATGGGGGTAAATATGTAACGTTAACCACATGTTAGTAAAATATTTTTGTTTTTAACTAAATTGCGTGCGAGCATTACTTTAACAAGGAAAATGTTATAAATTAAATTATATGACACCAATTACTCACCAAATGTTATTTGTCACGTTATATTATTTTAAAAGCCATAACTTCAGTCTAATATATTTCAAATAGAGGAAAATTTAATTAATATTATGACTGCGATTAGCTTGTCTGAAATAAAATTTCGTGGCTTGGTATTTCCAGCGCGTAATTTGAAACCGTTTTATAATGAAACTACGATCTTTTCCTTCTCTAAAATCTTGGTAATGTACGTGACACAAGATTCTCATATATTAAGGAATGAATTATTATGTAAAACCATTTTGTTGGATTTCTCTCTGTCTTAGTCGAATTTATAGGCTTTATTAGAATTAATATTTTTTTATCTTATATAATACTAATATTATAAAGCCGAAGAGTTTGTTTGTTTGTTTGTTTGATCGCGCTAATCTCAGGAAATACTGGTTCGAATTGAAAAATTATTTTTGTTTTGGATAGCCCTTTTATCAAGGAAGGCTATAGGCTATAATATCACGCTACGACCAATTGGAGCGGAGCAGCAATGAAAAATGTTGCAAAAACGGGGTATATTCTCTTATTTTAGATGAAGCAGACGAAGTTGCGCGGGTCAGCTGGTATTTCAATAAGGCCTAAAAATGTATTCATTGTAAAAATACATGTTTGCTACTCAAGTACGCATACTTGGTAGGCATTTATCTTACTAATATTATAAATGTGAAAGTTTGTAAGAATGGATGGATGGTTGCATGGATGTGTGTTACTCTTCCACGCAAAAACTTCTAAACGGATTTTGATGAAACTTTACATCAGAATACACAAAAAAGAACTATTTATACTAATATTATAAAGCTGAAGTTTGTTTGTTTGTTTGGTCGAACGCGCTAATCTCAGGATCCTCTAGTTTGAATTGAAAAATTATTTTAGTGAGCCTATTTATCGAGGAAGGCTATATGCTATATAACATCACGCTACAACCCACGGGGACGACGCAGTAATCATAAACGCGGGTAAAACCGCGGGAACAGCTAGTCTTAACATAAATCTACATTAACGCGATCGAAGCCGTGGGCAAAATTGGTATATTCTCCATGATTGAAGTGTCATTAACTGTTTTTACATATAACACATTTACATTTAATAAACACTAGCTGTCTCGCGCGGTTTCATCCATATTTATGCTTATATTACTGCTCCGCTCCCGTGCCTCTTAGCGTGATGTTATATAACCTGTGTTACTTTTGGATAAAGTAGCAGCAGTAAGGAGCTGTATTTTTTGAGTTTATTTATAACACAGAAAATATAGACATACAAATATTTCGTCTTTAAAATATCAGATGTGACAAATATAGGAAAATTAAAAAAAAAACATGTTCTCAGGTCATCTCAGTTTTGGAAAATTTAACACCTTTAGTCAAAATTGACAAAATCATACAGAATACATTAAGGTAAATTTTAAACGTGGACTTTAACGTCCGAGCTTATCTTCAAGCACCTCTACCTGTTTTCAGCGTTCGCAAAATTTCAGATGTTAGTTTACCGGCGTTCCTGGCCTCGGTTCACAGCACGGAAGAATTTGCCAGGTAAATGTTGCAGAGCGCGCACTTTTGCTAGCTGTGGGAGATTGGGAATCGGGTTTATGGCTTCGGCATTTCCATCGTCCAACACAGGTACAATGTGGGACGATCCAACGTCTTCGTTTAGGTGCTCTGTGTGGTTCGCTCATCGCTGTTATTGCGGAGTTGCCGTCGAAAGCCTCGGACTTCATGGGCTGTCCTGCAGCAGAAGCGCTGGTCGTTTGTTACGACACGCTCACCCTAATGACATTATCTGTCCAGCTCTTATCATCGCGTTCACGTTACACGTTCACGTTCAGGTTAATACCCGTTACATATTATATATATATCATGCAACGCGAAAGTTTAAAAGTTATTAAATTTAAGTAGTACAACAGTTTAGGTAATCAGTACAGGTGATGATTCTATGTGTTTAATTGGTGATTTTAAAATTATTTCTAATTACATAACAATAAATTAAATCTTCTCTCTTAACCTTTATTATTCCCAAGTCATTTGGGGTCGGGTTTTCTGGTCTAACCGGATTTGACAGTTTTTACACGGAGCGGCTGTCACCTGACCTCTGCAACCCGAAGGCTAACGATACCCTAAGGCTAGACCAGTGTCAGGATATTAGAGGGTACTGACTTTTCCAATAACGACTGCCATAGATGTTCATGGCAGCCGGGACCGACGGCTTAACGTGCTCTCCGAGGCACGGAGCAGGCGATAATTGTCAATCAATACGCACATAATTTCGAAAAGTCATATAACTTCCGAAAGTCAGAAGTGCGCGACGTGAGTTCGAACCTGAGACCCACGGCATTACAGTCTGTTGGTCTCCCCACTGAGCTATCGCTGCACTTGCTTTTTAGCAGTAAAATGCTGACAGAGTGTTCTGCGGATCCTATTTAAAGAGTCATAGTGAATGTCTAAGTTGTTTAAGTCACTATATTAATTAAACAGCTTGCATAGCCTGGGGACCGGTGAACCAGCTCCAAATACTATTGTAGGTTCATGGAGTTCGGGCGCTCGTGCGCTTTTAGAGATCTTTCTAAGCGGTTTATCGACGCTTCGCTAAAGCTGGACTTTTCTTGGCTCAAAGAAAAGTCCAGCCTTCTGAGCACGCGTCACGCCCCTATTTAACGTGGCAATGCTGCCAGTCTCCTGAGCACTTTCCCGATCGACAGCGATACTGAAGAATCTTACGCCATTTCTATTATACATTTTTTTTATTTACAGGTTTATATTTTGTGTCATTTCATTTTGTTTTACTTATAAGTATACTTATTAATATTAGTTGAGGAATATTTAAGTAATATTATAACTGCGTTTAGCTTGTCTTATTTAGCATCCAAATGAGAAATAAAATTACGTGGCCATTTGGTTTGGTATTTACAGCGCATAATTTTTTAGCCATTTTGTAATTATATATTTATAATTCCATCTCTACTATATCGGTAATGTACGTGCCATAATATTCTTATATATTAAAGACAAAATTATTAAGTAAAACCATTTTATTCGTACTCTTAAGCAAATTGATTATTAGAATTACGTTGTAAAAACCTTTGTTTCTTAAGACTGCGCCGAGCGAAATGTGCCAAAACAGGCGGTCACAGTTAAATGCATAAAATAAACACTCTTTGTTTAATACAAATATAAAATTACAATTATCATAACAATGAATGTGTTTACAATTACTCCGTGTAAAATATTTAAAATAATTAATATTTTCGCCTACAAAATTACGTAAATTTTCACGAAATATGCAAAAACGTAAGCTCGTTATACGAGATTTTTAGATTATAACAGTAGAAATCTAACCTATTTGACAGGTTAAACGAAACATAAATAGTTATATTACAATTTGTCTGTCCCAAATATTTCAGTTATTGGTTGACAATAAAGATACATATTTATCAAAAAAGCACTTCAAATCTTCCATACAATTTCACTATGGCGGCCGCGCGCCGATTTGAATATGCGCCGTACAAGCTCTGTCATTATCTGCCTTACGCTCGGCGCAGTCTTAAGTACACATACTTAGTAAGCATTCATATTGATATATTTCTCATTATTAAAGCGTTAACGTGTTACGTTGTACAGCCGACAAACTTAATAATTACTAGCTGTCCCGCGCGGTTTCACCTGTTTTTATGATTACTGTTCTGATCCCGTAGCTCTAGTTGTGATGTTATATACGTTACTTTTAAATAAAGTAGTTTTATAATCGTAAAAGAATTTTTTAAATAGATTCATTAATTTGAGTTTATTCATAAGTAACAAAAATGTAAACATATGTATATTTTCTCTTTATGATATTAATAAAGATATAGATTACTTTCTCTGTGTTGCATGCCAGTTTCTCTAATCATCAACCGCCGATAAACAGTCCACTTCTGGGTACGAGTGTCATTTCAATATAAAAATTACACGTATTCTTTCGGATTTCTTTTAGAGTAAATCGTACTCAGCACTACTCTATTGTGCAATGAATTGTACTACTAATTAATTATACACAAGAAGAGAGTTTTGATAAATTGATAATGTTTCATACTTCAATAATTACATCTAGACCGTATAAACTCTCTTTACTACCTTTCATATAAGATGAGTACAGTAATTGTGGAGCTCGCAAATCCAAAAACTTTTTGTAATTAGGGTTTAATATTTCTGAGAGTTGGCAAATTCAGCTTAAGAATGGTAGCTATGCTGTGGTCAACTATTGGCATTCACTGCAACAAAGGCAGCAACTAATCAAAGAAGTACGAGTATAGGATAAAGTATATTGAAATCTTAATTACCTAGTATAAACAAAAGATCAATCAATAAGGGTCTATACATATTGCACCCGAGGCTCCAACGCAATAGTCTGCTTAAATATCCCGAATCTCCTTGTCTTATACTCCGATGGTAGCCTTTATAACGTTTAGATATTGCATACAAAATCTATAAAATCACACGACTACTGCCCAGAGCTATCAATGCCTTTTAAAGATTTCAAGTAGTAAGAAGATATTGAAACTAGTCAGTAGCAAATCCGAAGACATTAACGGAACTCACCCAACACCATTCTGTAACCGAAGAATCACCCGTTAAGTGTTCACTTAAGTTGAGTCGTGTTAAATTACTGACGAGTAAAAAAGTAACTCCTTGATTGCAATTTAAGTGTTTTCTCCATTTTCATTGCACCATAATCATTTGTGAGAATACCGCGGACAATTTGTCTTACCTAAATCTGGCATACGCTAACGTATTTTATGACATTTACGTTCCACATTTGATATATGGTGTAATTTATTTTACTGCTGTATAAATGCTATTCCACTTTTCACTTTTGTAGTATTACTTCTTGGCCTTGTGATTGCTTGCTTCGTTGTTTTCATAGCAAAAGTTGCGGACTATTATTGCTTTTGATGACAGATTTAGTTTTCTGGTCAAAAGAGCGTTAATGGGTATTCGCCTACGAAATTCTAAGAAGTCGAAGAAGAAGTCAGGTATTGTGGCTGGTAGATCACAGTATTATGGGTTTGTCCTTTTTCATTGGACCTTAAACACAACTGTCTAAATGTAGGTAAAGAAAAATAGTAAGCGTGAGTCTATGTAAGCTCCTTCAACGGATTACCTCTTACAGAACAAGAACACAAATTTAGTTAGACAAGATGAAGAGTGGACTGTATCCACTATCCAGATAAATGCACTTTATTATGTGATCGTCACTTCACCCACGTTAAATAATTGCCTTATATTCAGTCATCAGTTTGAATCCCACAGTTAACAGATTATAACAATTACAAATACTTATTGTGAGTTAGTACTCGACTTAACCGAGTAACGAAATTATACATATCGCACTCTGAATAAAATAGCGACTTAACTCGAAATTTGAAAGTAAGGCAATTTGAACTCTAATTGTATATGTTAAATTCTAATATTATATTTGTGTTAAATCTTTGCAATAGAGATCAAATTTGTTTAATCCAAAATACTGAGATAAGTCTCTGTTTTATTAAGGGTGCGATATAGTCCCGAATACATAGACTCAGGCTTGCTTGCCGGGGAAGGTAGAGATTGCGGATTGCCACTTGCCACGATCCTGGCATATTCTTTTTGCCTCATTTACTTTCATTACATTATTTAATTTATAATATTCTATCGCATACACATAACACCATCTAGCCCAAACTAAGCAGAGCTTGTACTATGGGTACTAGACAATGGATAAACATACATATATCCTTATTTTTTGTAAATACTTACATATTATACATAGAAACACCCAGGCCAAGACAAACATCTATTTCCATGCACACAAATGTTTGACTTGTGTGGGAATCGATTCCGCGACCTTGGGCGTGGAAGTCGATTACAATAACCACTATGCCATCGAGCACGCTTGACAGTTTAGGCTACTCTTAACCGGGGCTTTCTCTAGAATGTTCCCTAACTGGTCAGAACATCTAACCAATTTACTAGTCAATAACCTTGCCGCTAATGCTGCGTCACATTTCTAACATTAAACTTCCACAACGTGCAAATATTAATGCTGTCCATTGTTCCGAGATTATATGCGATGGAGTTTCGGAACGAGGATTTTCGTTTGTGCAGGAGATTTTCAATTATCCTGTGAGCTTGCAATTTGCTCTAACTACCATTATCTGATCACTGTGATGAAGTTACATAATGTCTGAAGCACGTTGATCATGAACTGGCCTGTCGATAGTAACATTAATAATTGTATTACTGTTCACTTATTCATTGAGCAATGTTTTTATATTGACTGTCTTATCAGTAACAAACACATTTAAAGGAATTTAGACAGTATATTATGTTCATAATAGTTAGTTTAAAAATTATTACGGTAAATTGTCGAAATGCCTGTTCCAAATTTTCTCAGACTATCGTTAATACCTACAATTTATCGCTACTTTGGAATCGAGGGCACGGATGGCGTAGTGGTTTAAGTGGTAGCCTAGCCACTGACATTGCGCCGAGCGTTGTGGATTCCAATCCCATCCGGGACAAAACTTTATGTAATCCACAAATGATTGTTCTAAGTCTGAGTGTTTTTTGTGTGACCCCGTGACGCAGACATTATTCCTAATATGGGAAAAGTCTTTTTTTAAGTAAGAAGGTAATATAAACAAAATTCATGTACAAAATCACCACCAGATGATGTCATCCTTACTTTTAAGAACTAAAAATACTCCCCTTGGCCTGTCCTTATATATTAGAAGTACGGAAATTTATTAAACAACACTCTCATGTATTTAAACGAGCAAAAGTTGTTCCTCGACGTGTTAACATAAGAAGTCCAGACAGGCTTGTGCTAAACATGATACCGAGAAGCAGTCGGCTGCGAAATAACTTATACGCCATGTGTATAAAGATATATAATAAAATCCCTAATCATATAAAAGTATTACCCTTGGACCGTTTTTTGACCGTGGGAGAGCCACGCTTCGGCACGAATGGGCTGGCTCGACCGGAGTGATACCACGGCCTCACAGAAAACCGGCGTGAAATAGCGCTTGCGTTGTGTTTCATCGAGTGAGTGAAGGTACCGGAGGCCGAACCGTCCCCCCGCCTTCTGGTGGGGACAAATTTAAAAGGAACGCAACCCACTTGTGACTCCTCTGGTGCTGCAGGTGTCCATGGGCGGCGGTAATCGCTTACCATCAGACGATCCGTCTGCTCACTTGCGTACTAGAGGTGCTCATTGCCAGTTGCACTCACTGATCGGTAAACGATTAGTGAGGTTAAGCAACGTTGGGTGGGGTCAGTCTATAGATGGGTGACCGCTTAGTGGTATTTCATCTAAGCGTCGCCGTGCTTCGGAGGGCACGTAAAAAGTCGGTCCCGGTTGTTGTTAAATTGACAGCAGTCGTTAAGCCATGTTAGAGGCCTACGAGCGGCTTGAACAACTCTTGACAACAGGTTGGCCACTAACCACACGAAAAGAAGAAGAAAAGAAGAAGACATAAAAAAAATTACCCTTAAATAAATTTACTACAATATGACGTTGGTGGCTCATGCAGAGCAATTTCTACAGCCTTATAGATTTTTTTGAAAATACCCGTTTTAATTGATTTGTTATATAAATTTATGCCTAATTGATATTGAAATGTGAAATTTAATATGTTCGTGGAATTAATAATAATATTCTACCACATACACACAACACCATCTAGCCCAAACTAAGCAGAGCTTGTACTATGGGTCGGGCACGCCACGATCGTGGCGGTAAGTCCCGTGTTTGAGGAGTGGCTGGAGAGGCGCCATGGCGCCCTCACCTTCCGGCTGACACAGGTAATGACTGGCCACGGTTGTTTTGGCCAGTTCCTGTGTCGCATACGCCGGCAAGAGACGCCCGGTTGTCACCACTGCGGCGACTGCCGCGACGTTGTTGAGGACACGGCGCTGCACACTTTGGCGGTTTGCCCCGCCTGGGCATCGCAGCGCCGTGAATTGATCGCGGCAGTCGGATTGGTTGCCCTCTCGCTCCCGGCCGTAGTTCAGTCTATGGTCCGGAGTGAGAGGTCGTGGAACGCCGTCGCCTCCTTTTGTGAGGAAGTCATTTCCATCAAGGAGGCGGCGGAGCGTGAGAGGGAGCGTTTGAACCCTCTCCCCAACCGCAGAGCCGGGCGCCGGAGGGCGCGGGACGACCTCCAGCCACCCTGAGGTTTGACCTGGGGGTGGCGGGCTTTGTGGGCCTGCCCGCCATCCGTTCAGCACCAGGTCCGAGAGGCGGCGTGCGTGTTCCCACGCGCGCCTCTGTGTCGAGTCCGCCTCCCCTCTAGGGGGGAGGCAGTAGGGTTTAAAGTGAGAAGTGACTTTGGGTAGGTCTTTCGTGTAGTGGCCTGCCGTTTCATACGGCGGGCCGAAACCTCGGCGGGGTCGCGACCGCATGCGAAAGTGATTCGCGCGGCCCCGTCGATAGTGGTTTTGTCGAGGAACACCGTGGTAGGTTTAGTCGGTATTCCGGGAGGTACATTTTCTTCTTAACATCTTTCTTTTACCCCGGCGAGTCCGACATAACCCCTCCGCCCGCCCCCGCGGAGAGGTATGCATCAAGCATTCCCCCACGTTAAAAAAAAAAAAAAAAATGGGTACTAGACAATGGATAAACATAAGTACATATATTATAAAATTTTTATATTTTTTAGTAAATATATACGTATTACGTATACTAGAAATGATATAACTTGTCAGCTTCGGTGGCGTAGTGGTGAGTGTAACCGACTGCCTGAGGTCGCGGGTTCGATTCCCGTACAAGTCAAACATTTCTGTGCATGAACATAGATGTTTGTCTTGGTCTGGGTATTTCTATGTATAATATGTATGAATTTACAAAAAAAAGTATATATGTATGTTTATCCATTGTCTAGTACCCGTAGTACAAGCTCTGCTTAGTTTGGGCTAGATGGTGTTGTGTGTATGTGATAGAATATTATTATTATTATAACTACAATATATTACATTTGCATGCCATTTCAAATGGCTAAATGGGCTTATACTCTTGTAAATAAATTATAACATCTATTAATGTACCCTGTTTATAGTAAATAAAGACTTTTTATTCATATTCTTAACGTAGTTAGTTCATATACCTATTAAATTCTAAGCATTTCTAATCTTTTATTTTTCGTACATGGATGCATTGGTTTAAGCTGTCACCTCATTACTTCTGGTCCACCGTCTATTGTGAGTATGGTTATACCTATCACTTACGTTTATACACATTTTTTCTCATTTGTTTGTGCTGGCTTACCTATCTCGCCTTTTGATAACAAAAAATATGTAAATAGAGATAGATATCTCAATAAAATTATGGGGGTAAATGAGAAGTGTTCTTGTATGGGTGCCAAATAAAATAAGTCGATATTAAATAAGTTGATATAAAAGAATGTCGTTACAAAATCATACATTCATAAGCTGTTATATTAGTCATTTATTTTAGATGCTGAGCTAAAGGTTAGAAGCTTCCATCGTAATAACAAAAGTTATATAATAACATACGCCTGCTTGCGTGTGCATGAAAGTTTAACTTCGAACATAGTTCACTAACGCCTGTTGTAATTTATATAGCACTTACACTCGATAAGTGCTATGAAAATTTTATCAGGCATTTGTTCTTACTAAATAATTTGTTACATCATGCAAGTTATGTACATATAATAAAGAAGACGAAATCGTATTAAAAATTAAAATTAAACCTTTTCAAACGTCGGGTAAAAATGTGAACTTAAATATTAATAGTATTAATTAATTTAAATTGCTTAAATTATAATAAAGTTCAATAATATTAGTGTTATAGTTAAAAATTATGTAATAAAAGTGTTTTAAAATAAAAAACGCGACAAAGTCCGTATAAAGTGGTTCAATTTCAATGCATTACAACCGCGTAAGCGTTAGATAATATCGTGTTAAAAGTGTTAGGTAAATGATAAAGGATCGTGTCATTATAGCACAAACATTGGAGATTTTCAATAAGGTTATAAGGTGGATAATATTATCGATTCAGTAGTCATCAATCACTATAAAATGAAGAATATCAGTATGTATGACATGCAAAGAGATAGCAAATTGTGTCTCAAATATACAAATAATAAAAAGTTTACTCGATATTTGAAAGTGAGATCGAGGAATATTCGAATCTTCCGACATTTTATTCGATGGTAATCGCGATTCGCTATCATTCATATTCTAAAAACGAGATCATCACTAGTATCAAGTTGGCAAATTACAAAATCTAACGCAAAGTGTAACAGTTTGCAGTTTGACGATATTAAACACGTCGCCATTACCCTAGAGGAATATTCATGAGACACACTGCTTACCTACATACGACGGTGTGTGAATTTAGTGATAAATTGTATGGTTTTATGTTGCGAAGTTGAATATTAGATGCAATGTAGGACACATTGTATCTTATGCATATCATGAAACTGTAATTATTGGGATATCCAGCGTGAAAAGAATGGTAAAAAAGTTTTATGATGTCTGTGTTCTCTGGGAATCCACTTAACCAATTTGTTTATAAGTTGGTTTAAAGATGGTCATAGGTTCCTAAGAAAGGGATAAAGTGTATTATTTGAATTAAACATGAATACGATGATATACAGCAAATAGATGCTATTAAAGAAAGTGTAACAACATTCTTATAGCAACATTCTTTCCTAATTGTATAAATAGCAAGAAAATGCCAAATATATTATTTTTACAAGTAAACGTAACGTAAACGTAAACGTGTCTTCAAAAGAAAAGGCTCAAGATAATATTATAGCTAAATTTCGTCTCTTGTATTTTCACACACACATTTAAATTACGAATAAGAACTAAGAATTTCCTTGAACCTTTTTTTGGTAGCATATAAACAGGTAACGTGTAGGCAGTATTTACTGAAACCTTACTTCAGGTGAATTCTAAATCTTGCGTTGCCAGCGCAAATGACAATAGCCCCTCGGCAAGGTTCCCCTGCTGTCATAGATAAGTAGGTCCTCCTATAGGAGTTCCATGGTGATTTCAGACTCATAGTAATCCATCAATTACTATTATCATTCCTATGGTACTTCTTCTTCTTATCGTTTCGATGGCAATAGTTTTAAACGGTTTTAGCCCAGTGCTCAGCAACGCGAATCGCATTAGGCATTGCGTGGTATATTTTATGGTCTTCTTCTCTTTCTTTCTTTTCGTGTGGTTAGTGGCCAGCCTGTTGTCAAGAGTTGTTCAAGCCGCCCGTAGGCCTCTGACATGGCTTAACGACTGCTGTCAATTTGACAACAACCGGGGCCGACATTTTACGTGCCCTCCCAAGCACGGAAACGCTCAGATGAAATACCACTAAGCGGTCACCCATCTATAGACTGACCGCACCCAACGTTGCTTAACCTCCCTAATCGTTTACCGATCAGCGAGTGCAACTGGCTATAAGCGCCTCAGAGAGATGAGATATTTCATGATACTTAAATGATATATGTGTCTGTTACACTTTTGCCTATCCTTGCCAAGATATATTGTAATACTAAGCAGAAAACAGTTTTTACCTATTCGAACAAGGTAGGTATATAGTTATATACCTTATCAAAATTTAAGCAAGTCAAGCAAACAAATTTCACTAATTATCTTACAGATACACAACCATTCAATACACAACATTTTGTTAGTAAAATATCCGACAACAAACTTGGGCTTCCCGAAAATAACATCAACAACAACCTTAACAGCCAATACATAATCAAAATATAGCGAAGTCCCTAACATTAATTACCCAAAAACATTACAATAATTCGCCATCTTAATTTATTAGAGCACAAGACATTTTCCCGAGACAAACACGAATCTGAATGGGACCTCGGGCTCCGTAAATGTACCCACTATCACTCAAAGTCAGACCTCTTATTTATCACTAGACATTATCCAAAAGTATCAAAACACCTCATATTTTAATCAAACGCCTTATTTTAATAACGTAAAGCTCTATTTTGCTTGGCAATCCGTTTTTGGTGGGTAATTGAAGAATGGTTAGGCAGTTCCTATATTTTTATGAGGGCACTATGACGTCTTAAGGTTTTGTTGATTCGCGTCTGCTCGTTGAGACTTTTTCACTTTACTTTATTGACTTATAAGTATAAAGAGTCCCTGTTCAGATTGAATATCGTATATGGATACTATTGAATAGTAAGTGGAATAAAAGCTTTGATATAATATTGTCTTCTATTTACGCGAATATTATTCATTGAAATTAAACTGCTATATACGGATTTAATCGCGTTGTTTATTTGACACTTTATTACAAAATTTTGAAAATTTTTACCCTACTACTACTATTAAACTTTACTAATTTTTAAGCTAATTAAATTATTATTAAACTATTTAGATTTAATTTATTTTTACTTTTACACTTTCCCCGACGTTTCGGTTGCTTTTCAGCAGCCATGGTCACGGGGAGACTAAGATGGCAGTTGTCTCAATGTTCCAGTGTAGTTATTTCAAAGTACCCGAACATAATTTAATCATTGGTGTTTCTATTTACGCAGAATGAGCTCAAAGTATCATGAAGTCTAGCTGTGGTTTGCTTCTTTTTGGGTTTGACTATTTTTATTACTGGATCCCAAGCTGGTGGTACATTCCAACCATCTTCTCTATTAAAATTAGGATGTTTTTTGATTTCAATAGCCTCGCGAAGCATCCTTGGTAGGAATCGGTGTTCTTTAGCGAGAATCTGTGGTTTGTCAAGTCTCAGGTAGTGGTTGGTTGTTGCACATGTTCAAACACAGCAGACTTCAACGAGCGTTGGTGTTTTACATCAGCTATGTGTTCTTTTATGCGGGTGCCTATGTTTCTCTTGGTTTGACCAATGTATGAGAGTCCGCAGTCACAATCTATTTTATAGACCCCTGCATCTTGTAAAGGTAGTTGGCACTTGACGGATGGTAAAAATTGACTTATCTTCGTTGGCGGCTTGAAGTATGTGTTGATTGAAGCTCGCTTCAAGATGTAGCCAATCTTGTCAGTGACACCCCTTACATAAGGCAGTATAGCAGGCTGGCGCTCGACTGTGGCTGGCTTTTCTCGGGATCTGTGACAGCGGCGCGGCTGTTGGAGCTTGTTGTCTTGCAGTACTTGCTTGACATGTTGAAGCTCGGCGTCCAGGTGTTTCTTGTCACAGATCCCATGAGCTCTCTGAAACAAAGACATTCTCACGGTAAAATGTAAAAATAAATTAAATCTAAATAGTTTAATAATAATTTAATTAGCTTAAAAATTAGTAAAGTTTAATAGTAGTAGTAGTGTAAAAATTTAAAAATTTTTGCAATAATGTGTCAAATAAACAACGCGATAAAATCCGTATATAGCAGTTTAATTTCAAAAAAGCTTTGATGTAAAAAATATAAACGACATCTGACAAGTGACCTTGTTCACGATGTATAAGCTCAGAACCATAGTGAGATTCAGGAACATGTCATTGTAATAATAAATTTATTGTTGATAAAAAAAACTACCCGAGGGCTCGATAGATGGCGTTGTTTCTCTTTCCTGAATCGCGCTATGGTTTCGTTACCGCTCCACGTATATATAGTCGAGGAGATATCGCACTCTTAATAAAACAGCGACTTAACTCGAAATTTGAAAGTAAGGCTTTTTGGACTCTAATTGTATATGCTAAATTCTAATATAATGTTTGTGTTAAATCATTGCAATAGAGTTCAAATTTGTTTAATCCAAAATATTGAGATAAGTCTCTGTTTTATTAAGAGTGCGATATGTTTAAGGATTGAAGTCAATAAAATATTAGATCAAGTTACAGTTTGGTTTTAATTAAACAACCTACTAGTAGCTCTACCTTCATAGAGATCACCTCACACCTGAGATTTAGTTCCAAGCTAGTGCGAACTAATTCAGACTTAAATACTAAATATAGCTGTATGTCTATAGGTATACGCATGACGTGTGTACATATATACATTCCTGTTACATAATATTCTATATAATAACCACCTAGCCAAAGGCAAAGGCTACACGGATGGTGAAGTGGTTTAACTGGCTCTAGTTCGCCTCTTTAATGCCACTGCCCGGTCGGATTCGAATTCCACAAGGGACAAACGTTAGTGTGATCCACAAATGGTTATGCCGATTCTGGAGGTTCTTAGTGTCTATTGTTTCAGTATTTGTAACGACCCCTGCAATACAGGAAAATATTTTTGCGAAAGTTGTCATTACATTTAAAATATTTTAATTTGAAATTGAATATTTTGGATATATGTATGTATATTCTCAAGAAAAAACAACAGGATAAGTGAAAGGCACTGGAATTAAAAACATGAGAAACTACCGAAGGTTTAAACAATAACAAAAAACAGTCAAGTTTGAGCTACGCTCGAAAGACTGTTGTTGTAATGGTACGGCACTCTGAGATCAGACGTCCGACTCGCAAATACCCAGATTTCCTATAACTTATTAATGTGCAAAAGCTTGAATAAGCGTATAAATCAACCTATTTGTAGAAACTTCTATATTTTCTACAAACACGTTTACTTTATACGTCTATATCTTGTCGAGACTTGACGGCCTTGTTAGTATCTCTATTCATAGTTACACATCGTCATAGCATCGTAAACAGCTCGTCAGATTATGCTACTGGACGTAAACTTGTCCCAAGAGAGCCTACGCCTAGTAGGCATGAACATGAAGACAGCAAATAGCACATTGATGAGACGTCTGTACTAGGTGATCGGACATAAAACTGAATTACTATAGTGACGTCAAAGTATCCAAAAAAAACAGGTCAGTACGAAAGAAATAAACTTTTATTAACACTAAATAATGCTTGACAAGATAATGTATTATTTTTTATGTACATAGTCTCTTATACTCCCGAAGGGGTAGGTAAAGATGTATTATACATTGCACTTAAAGTAATATGTTCAGTAACATAACATTAGTATAGCATTAATTTCAAAATACCGCTGTCACGATATGAAAATAAAATATGTCACGGCAATAAGTTTAAGTGAACTACGATCTAAAATGCCTGTTATTAGATTACTTTAAATTCTAAAGGCCCTACTGAGGATTTCTTAAATATATTTAACTGGCAACATTTAGCTATAATGAACATAAAAAGTTCTATAGCCAGTGCTTATCATAATTGTCTAATAGATTGGATGATAATACAAAGGTTTTCCGCTGGTCCTCCTATAAGTAAGAGGCACTCTCCAGTCAGGTTGCTGTAGGTCCGAGCGGGGATGCTACTTGCATTATGGTCCAATATATAAAATTAGTCACTTGTTTATATACATATATTATGTCTCACTTACGCGAAAATAGTCAAATATAGCCCATAAAACTAAATATTGCAACTAAAATGATTATGATTCAAAGTAAAAACATCTAATACTTAAACATTTTGTATTTTCTTATAAGCTCAAATCCCAATGCACTTAAACACTCAAAAGAAAAATGTTATTACGTTAAAAACAGTGACATTATACCCAGAGCAAGCGGTACGATGTATCGCATTTAGCTAAACGCTAACACGGAACCACTCCGCATGGAAGATGGATCATGATGAATGATATAACCAATTACTTTGAACTTTCTTCTATCTTAGATATTGGGTGCTGAACGTTCATGTTTGCTGGCTGATATTTAAAGTGGTATTTTACGTAAATATTACGCTTGTGTCTTAACGAAAAAATGACGTTCGATAACAGAATCGCAAAATTAAATAGAGTGCCACCTTTTAAAATATATTTTAGTCACAAAACAAAACACACAAGTGCAGAACTGATTTCGGTTTTAGTTGTCCGAATGTGTGTATGTGTAATTGGCAGATGACTAGGTCGAATTTTGTGTGCTGGTCATAATAATGTGTACCTAAGGCTCGACCATTTTTCTTAAACACAATTATATTTCTTGTAAGCCTACTACTAGTAAGCTACAAAACTTGCAAGTACAATTACTTTACTGGTTCAGTGAGGTAGTTTAAATCAATGACAGTTTTAACGATCCCGCGTTGTCATTCTATATATTCTGAGGAAAAGCTTTCATGCAGTAAAAGTACTTTTTCAGTAGCAACACGCTTTGTGGAACTATGTCCAGTAGGTAGCAGGAGCCTTAATATGTAAGGTCTATAACCATATTCGGCTGAAAAGTGAGATGACACAACTCTCACTAGCCTCTTGGGAATATTGCCCTGATATTATCTATGTTACTTTAAGTCTATTTAAAAACTGTGGACAGTTCAATATGACTTCCTCTTAGTCCAGCAGACTCCACTTATCCTCTAGAGCACTTAGACATGTAGGCTGCCTCACTTTGTTTTCCTCTCCATTATTGGTAACTGAATATGGCTTATTAATTTTCATAATTATCAGGCCAGCCCCATTTTGGACTTGGCTCCGTCTCAATCGTATCCTAATTTCCTAACTTCCTATTATTATAAATGAAATGTAAGTTTGTTTGTTACGCCTTAACTACTCGACTGATCATCATACAATTTTGCATACACGTTGTCAGAGGTATATTTATAAACTAAGGGTACCTTTCATCCAGAAAAAAGGTCTGTTCCCGAAGGATAGAAATTGACACATAAAATCTATATTAACGCGTGCAAACCTGTGGGCAAAATCTAATTAACTATAAAGTACCCTAATCATAAGCATTTTAAAATATGTGACAGCTTTGGTAGTACCTTATAAAGAAAATTAAATTAAACTATTTTACCAACCGAAACAGTACCATCAAATAATACTGTTATATGCTTAACAACTTATACAAAGTAAACACGTTACTAGTTCCTGCTAACTATAATAATGTAATCGACAGTTTCAATTTAAACTTGAGTACAAAGGAACTATTTAATTGTTATTACTTTAGCGAAGAACATACAAACATGTGAGGTGCAATAACACGGGAGTCGCTCTTTGGGAGTTAGCATCCACCTCATGTCGCTGCATAGTGTGTCGATTTTAGTTAGTGTGGACAAAGTATTTGTGTACTTAATATAGCAGCGATAGGCAAGTAGGAGTCCCTTGGACTGTGACGCAGGGGTTGTATTTAAATGTTCATTATCGCTCGCTTTAAAGGTAAAGGAAAACATCGTGAGGAAATCTGTATGAAAACATTTTTCTTTCACGTCACATATTTTCAAAACTTTATAAAATATTAAGTGTATTCCATTCTACTCATTGGAAAGTGTGTAAAGAATGCAAATCCACACTGGGTCAGCGTGGTATACTAATCTTGCACTAAAAAGAGGTTTCTGCCCTGAAGTGGGATGGTTTATAAAAGAGCTGATTATACAAATACGATCTTTAACAGCCTTTCTTTATAAATAAAATCAATTTAAAAGCAATTGAGCACATGAGATGGCGATTGCGATGTCTTGATGTTGTATCACCAAGAATAGTTTGTTTTTTGATTTATTTGTTAAACAACTTTCAGCAGTCAAGAGGCTATAAAATAGGAATACTAGAATTTTAGAGCCCATAAAAAGGTCAGTGCCGACAGATATAAACAAACCGGGTAAAATATTTTCATTTCAAAGATATATGTTTTAAAAGAAACTAAAATGGAGCTCTATTCAGCGTAGTATCATTATTATTTATTTTTGTGTAAGTTTACGTGTTATATAGGTAGCTGTTTTTCGGCAAGTTACAAGAAATTTTCGGCCTACAATTACCACTGACTAGTTCTAGCATTTTTTTTTATTTACCATTGACATCTCATGTAAACATGGGTATGGTATCATAATTATTTTATTACCTACATTACTTTAATTCATTTATCCATACATGTCGAATTACCATCTGACCAATATTATGACCAATGCATTTCATTTATTTTATATGTATAATTTTGTCCATAGCGTTACTACTTAGCCCAGTGTGCCGGAGTTTAAGATTGATAGCTCCACTAAGTGTTCCCCCGGTATCACCTGGCAACTTCACTGGTTAACTCCACGGGAAAATTGCAACAACGATACAACACAAGGGCTAAATAAATAGCCGGCAGTAGAGCATTGTCGAGTTCTATTAATCCTTCTGTTTATAAAAGTATTTAAGCATTTAATAGTGGACATTTAAATGCATTTTAACAGCAGCAAGAGCTTAGTGGACTGTCCCAAAGAGGATTCGTGATCAATTCCAGGGCCTAATTTAAGCCTCCGACTTTTCGAAGTTATATGTGTATTCAATAGTTAATTGCCGCTTGCTTTAAGCATTAAAGATGAAGTAATAATGAGTAAAATAATAGATAATACATTTTAGAGTTCCCGTAACGTGCTTGAAGATGTAAAATGTCAGACAGCATGCACTGTTATTAAAATATGTGCCGCGCCTTAGATTCTGGTGTCTACTACAAGGAAGTGATGACTTAGAAATAATTTCGTCTCATTTTACTTGCGATTTAAGTATAATATCAGAATGGATATACATCCCTGTTTTATTATTTTTTTATTTTGTTCGTCAAATTGACTACACCCTGATGGTAAGCAGTCATATGGCCAAAGAGCAGTGGCCTCCACGCCGTCCTCATAGCAGCTGAGACAATGTCGAGGTCTCTACTTTGATGGTCTGAGAAGGTGCTTTTTCACACCCCGCTTAAAGGACCCAGCATAATAATTATTATATATTGATTGCTAAGAATAATTATTACGCCTATCTTTAATAACATTAATTTTATAACTAGTTTAATTCACACTGTCAATAATTTATTAATTAATTACTACTATAAAAATTTATTGCTGTTCGTTTGTCTCGTTAAAACTCGAGAACGGCTGGGCCGATTTAGCTGATTTTGGTTATGAAATATATTTGTCGTAGTTCAGGGAAGGTTTAAACGGTGAGAAAATATGAAAAAATTGCGAGGAAGATAGTAAAAACTTAAAGGGATAATTACAAATGATGATGATGATTGATGTCTTTATTTAGCGAAGAGAGAGTTTTAATGTCGTTATGATAGGTGATACGAAGTACACCGGGTCATCTAGTCTATATATATAAAAATCAATTGCTGTTCGTTTGTCTCGCTAAAACTCGAGAACGGCTAAGCCGATATAGCTGATTTTGGTTTTGAAATGTTTGTCGTAGTCCAGGGAAGGTTTAAACGTTGAGAAAATATGGAAAAATTCGTTAGGATAGGTGATACGAAGTACACTGGGTCATCTAGTCGTTAATAGTTTCTTTATTTTGACAAAACTACATGTCACGCATGACATATTCCTACGTAGGGATAAATGCTGAGAAGGGTTTTTGGTGTAGATTTTCAAGAGGCCTGTAGTCTTTTGAAATTAGATGATTTTTTAGAAAGTTATAATAGTAGTAATTTACCTGTCATATCTCTGCTATTATTAGCGGTCTAGTAATGGCCTACTAGTATTCGGTAATCGATTACTATCGGGTGTATCGTACGGCTGTTTGCTATAATAAATAGGCTGTATAAAAATGCCAACATCTTGCCTACGTAATTATTTTAATTACGAAGACAAATATCTGGAAATACATGCCCCGGCGGGTTTTCCATTCGATATAACTTCTTTGACCGAGATTTAAAAAGGTTAATTAATTTGCGGATTGCTGGAATACCTGATTGAAAGACAATTGTATCTGGCCGCCGGCGGTCTACTGTAACTTAAAATATTCACTAATATTATAAAGACGAAAGATTTTATTTTTTGTTAGTTTGTTTGTAAGAGTAGTAACTCAAAAACACAACAACCGATTTTAAAAATTATTTCGCTCTTCGTAAGCTATATTAACACAGAGTAACAAAGGCTATATTTTATTTTTAAAAAAGTACTTTTACTAACCTGACTTTACCTACTTGTACGCGAGCAAGGCGCGAGCAAAAGCTAGTATTAAATAAAAAATTAAATACTTAAAAGCTTTTAATGAAGTTTATTAAGTACTGCATTGCAGTTAACGCATGGCTTGTGTAAATTAAATACAATTTCCATCAGTATGGCGTGCAGCAACGTAGTGATTATTGCCTTAAATCACATAAAATCGTGTCTTTTCAAATAAACTTTGTCTTTTCTCTGAATTTGATATTATAGGGAAATATATTTTCAAATTTATTGGTACTTAATACTAAGGTACAAAGACTTCGGCACATCAGTACTGAATCTGAATACTTTGCATGAGGACACTATATGTAAAGAAGTGTTTTTGGGATTTACTATCAAGAAATTTTGTGTAGCAGCACGAAGTCTGGCGCTTTGCCCGGTAACCGGCATTAAGCTCTTCTCCTATTACATCGGACTAAACAAACATGGCAAAATGTGGTACACCCACATACACTACTATATATACTCTGTATACACCCCTGCCTACTTCTTCGGAGATCAAACCCGCGACCTCATGCACCCACAGCAGTCGGAGTCACTACTGTGCTACCAAATCTATAAAAAGACAACTCCCGTACTAGGAATAATTACTGTATCGCGTAAGACTTCGCAAACATTTAAACATAGGATAAAAGGACAGTCAGAGTCGGAACAGCTATAAAATATATAATTTTACCGTGTAGGCAACGAACTGTCAACAACTGTCCCAGTCACCCTCTTTCCCCCTTCCCATCCCTTCTTCTTCAAACTTCCTTTTTCTCTTCTTCCTTTCCTAAAAGGTCGGCAACGCGCAAGTCATGCCTCTGGTATTGCAGGCATCCATAGGCTACAGTGACCACTTACCATCAGGTGGACCGTATGTTATTTTGCCAACTTAGTTATATAAAACAAAACTCGGCGCGTTACCTAACAGTGACGAGGCGATCACTTGAAACACTAGACTATCCGTAGTTATCTTTACCAGAATTATTTATTATTTATTAAACATTTGAGTTTACAACGACAGCATTAACATCCCACATAATATCACTCGCATTCTAAACCAATAAAGCTTGTATTCACAAACTATAACGGGTGTGTTCATAACCAACCGAGTACGATATTTACTGCGCCCTGTCAGTGACAACTTTACGATCCGCACCTCCCGGCTTTCCCTTTTGTGTCAAAAACAAACGCAGAGGTTAGTTGTTAGGACATTTTCTTTATTTTATTGTGTATATTGTTCTTCTATGTACTGAATGGGTTTGTGAGCAATTTCCGATTGAATATGGCTTGTTTGAATTGTGTTTTTGACAGACACGTTTTATTGTCTTCAAGTGTATATAGTATACTTTTTCTATAAAGAAATATTGAGATATAAATAGATTTTGTTATATTAAGGCCTACTTTTCACGGAGGCGTAGCTTCATAGATGCGTATTATAATAACAATATTTATATTTTTCTTGATACTTCATGCATGATGAGGAGGTTTCTGTCCCTTAAGAACTAAGTACCGGTAGCTTGGACCCTGTTCTCGATGCAAGTGGATCTTTATGCTTTTTATAATTTGAAAATGTTTAATATTGATATATGTTAAATAAAATATTATTATAACCTTTAAAGGAGTCTGCCCACGTGTCAGGCAAAGAAATATTCTTTGTAAGGAAATCTATAAGACTAGACCGTTCCGTCACCGACCAGCAGTTCCTATAGCAGGGCGTATCGTGTTGCTTTTCGTGTCTGATACGTTCCTAGCACGGTCATGATATGAGACGGTGTAGTGGGCAGACTCCTTAAGTTTGAATAATATTTATATAAGTTACTTATTTTATCTTTGCTGTCATATCCACACTAGCCTGTGTCGTGGCTATCAAATTGTATTTGTCAATTATAAGCCTGCTTGTTACTTACGTACAAAAAGTTCTATGCAATTCTGTCGATGGAGTGTTCACGCTCACGTCACTGCATGCAGGCTTTATGACTCCGTAGTTATATAGTGTTTTATCTATATTCATGACGCCTACCATATCTCGTATCATACGTCAGGCCATTTAGTAGAGCCCTAGATTCCTATATCAAGAAACGAGTCGTTTTACTTACGGACAGTTATCTTTTCTTATCTTATTCGGGGGCCAGTCAGTGTAGACTGGCGACATTTCGACTCAGTGGGATCTTTTGTGTCGGCTCCGAGATCTATCCCTGAGCTATCTCCCTATGAATGTACTGCATCAGTCGCAGCGTACACTTCAGAGGGAACTGAAGTCTTCAGGGTTCGGATATGACAATCCCATCAGACCCATCCTTAGTCCAGCCAACGCATCATATTCACACAGTAGGTGTGATATGGACTCGTCCTATTCACCACAGGCTCTGCAGATCAAATTGTTTGCCAATCTCAAACGGACAGTTAAATCTATATATACTTACATATTTTTCATAGAATATGTGCCAAAACTTTGTTTGCCATAGGTAACAGACTCACTTATTGATATATGTAGAGCCTTAATGTGCACGTGATTATTTTTATAAGAATGGCGAAAACGTCTTTGAATGACTTAAGTCAGTAAACTATACACACATGTATAGTTATATGACTTTTCGAAATTATGTGTGTATTGATTGACAATTATCGCCTGCTCCGTGCCTCGGAGAGCACGTTAAGCCGTCGGTCCCGGCTGCCATGAACATATATGGCAGTCGTTATTGCGAGAGTGTCGACACAAAAGATCCCACTGGGTCGAATGCCTCCACATAAGATACATACACACATATATCATCCAATTAGTATTAACCATTAAAAATATGAAATAGTTTGTGTGAAAGTTACGTTATCGATTTACTTCATACAATATAGCAATTACTTGGGTAAAAACCTAATGTTATTTAAAATAAAATAAAAATATAAATCTTTATATTTTAAGCTAAATTTAAAACATAATACTATTAAAAACATATTGTATAAAATATTATCAACATGTTATTTTTACTTGCTCCATACAATTTATACTCGCATACCTATATAATAATAATATTCTATCACATACACACAACACCATCTAGCCCAAATTAAGCAGAGCTTGTACTATGGGTACTAGACAATGGATAAACATACAAATATACTTTTTTTTTTGTAAATTCATACATATGTATTATACATAGAAACACCCAGACCAAGACAAACATCCATTTTCATGCACACAAATGTTTGACTTGTGCGGGAATCGAACCCGCGACCTCAGGCGTGGCAGTCGGTTACACTAACCACTACGCCATCGAGTCGTCAAGTAAGTCTATGCGATTATAAATTGAAAAGTAACGTTTCAGACCTCTAAAAGGTTACTTTTTAGATGTGTACGAACGTATGTACATTGAGCGTTATAAGCAGTGGGTTATTTCTAGTTTAAAGTATCTTAATGCTTGTGGTAATCTATGGCCTACATATGTACATATATAATTATATATTAAGGGATTGTAAAAAATTGATGACGGGAGGTAGATCCCAATTTCATCCCGACTTCGTTATATTAGACCCTATTATAAAGAAAGGCAAGTCGCATTCATAAGATCACCAATCACATTTACACTCCCGTACAAAAAGGTTTAGTGCATCCCTTTTCCACTCGCCGAGGTGGCAGCGATGCCGCGTTTTGATACGTTATCTCGTATAATCTGACTGCGGAGCTTTAAGTCGCATGTCATCCCTGCTGTAAGGCTTCGTAATATTTTTATAACAGGGGCTGTAAAGTCTTAGGAGATGTCAACAAGATATATCGCACTCTTAATATAACAGAGACCTATCTAAGTATTTAGTATCAAACGAATTTAAACTCTGTTGCAATTCCTTAACACAAATATAATATTAGAATTCATGTTCACACAAATAGAGTTCAAATTGTCTTGCTTCCAAATTTAGAATATAAAAAGCTAAATCAGAGATAAAATATTTTTATTTATTTATGTAATTATATATATAATACTGCCTTTGGTGGCGCAACAGTAGTAATTGCAACGATTGTGCAATTAAGTGACAGGTTTCATGCTGAGGCTTGGGAAAGTATTCTATCAAGTTATTCTGAAGCTGCACAAAATCTGGAACGACATTAATAGCCTATAATATAATAATTATTATAGGCCATAACAATAGCTGGCAAAATGTGACTGTAATGTGTCTCTGCCTCCCTCTGTAGAGTCATAAGCGTGAGGCTGTGTATGTATTTTATTTGCTTGTATATGGAACGTAATACATGTCGTTAAATACAGGGCACTTCATTTTCACTTGATTATCTTCGGGATTTATTCGATTACAGTAATTTCCTGAAACATCATGTACGCAGATTATACCTTGCAATAAATGCTGTGAAATATCAATAAATAAATATATATTTTTTTTTTACCTTAGCAAGGATTCCATTTGCAAAAGTGTTATATAAATTAGCATTTGATTTACTATAACACATTTTCACAGGTTTTTTGTGTTCATGATTGAACTGAACAGGTGCACTACCAGTAAATATACGAGAAAATAGAATCGCGTCATACAAGAATTGAATCAACGGCCTCAAATACATAAGGCAGACCATTTACTATCGGATTCCAGGAAAAAGTTTCATAATAAGTTTTAAACCTAAGCCTTTCAGTGAAACGACAGCTTTCTTAGAACAACTTCGAGCCGTTTGTAAAGCAAGTTATTCTAGCAAAAGAATCCAGTGGACAGAAAGGATCAATTGGAAACATATCAAGCGTCGAAACTCAGGTTGCGGGGGCTTTTGGCAAATCCTTTAAAATACTGGTGCTTTAAACTATAATGCTAGATTTACTGTCGTTCTTAAGATTTTATTTATTTGAGCTTAAATTTCATTTAACTGCAAAGGACGAACATGCATGGAGATATTACGAGAGCGAGTGAAACAAGAGAGATATGCCAGAAACTTTTTAAATATAAATCCTATCACTAATAACTAATTGCTAGGAAGACAGTAATTACGTCATTTATTTTTATAGGCTACGAGCACAAGTCTATATACCTATGTATATAAGTACATTTACAAATTTCAAATTTTAGTTGATGCCTTACAGATCCTGACATCAAGCGTCGGCCGCGGTCAGTCAGGCACGATTGCCCAGGCTAGTCGGAGGATTCTTCCTTTTAGTTAAAGAGATATCATACCATATATATAAGACCAAGAAAATATTTGATCCACAAATTGCTGTTGCAAGTCCGGGTATTCTTTGTGTCCGTTATTTCAATGTTTTTAAAGTCTCCCACGATAAAGGATTTATTCCAAGTGAGAAATCACAAAAAATAATGAAAGACAACTTTTAATTATTTGTTGTGATCAGTAATCAAACTTATTGTGTTTTGAAAATTTGGAGTGTATTGCAGGGCTATGTCCGGTGTCGGATTATAGGCGAAAGAAAATACTACTACTGGCCGTTTACTGGGCACATTTTTAAACGGCGGATACCGAGAGATTCTTGACAAAATAATTTAATAACATTTTGCCCGGTATGTGAATCGGATCCAAGACGATCGTGGCTTAGCTCCCGAAAATAAGAAAGTAAATGTTAATAAGTAAAATTAGCACATATTACAAATTACACTTCACATGAATCATTCAGATAGGTGAGAGACTCAATAATTATGAATAAATCAAAACAATACCTGTCCAATAAATATTTGATACCAAATATCTATTAAAACATCAACAAACATCAATCCCATTCGTACTATTTGTATTTAATATCACATGTACAAACATTTGCATGCAAATTTTTGCCCTCAACCCCCCTCACTAGAAATCTAATAACAGAATTATTGTTTAACCAGGGTTTGGCCTAAACATGCCTCAACGTAGACTGTTTACTTAGGTATTTCGAAATAACATAACTCACCTCCGCCGGTTTACTATGTGTTCTCGATGATGACCTTGTTATCGCGCACATTTCGAGTTTGAAAATATTGGTCTTTAAATTAATGCTTACGATTGCCGCATCTAAAATAGATCTATCTAAAAGCTACCTTTTTTTGACAATATTTACAATATATTTACATAATTAATTTTAAAACGAAATAATCTAATATATATTTACAAACGTATTAAAAAAGATAACTTAATAACAAAAACACAAATAATTATAATACTAAATATTTACAAAAATGGTTTAGGCATCGTAGAATTCTTCAGCATCGCTGTCAATTGGTAACATGCCCAGAAGAGAGGCAGCATTGCCACGTTAAATGGCAATGCTGATTCTTTGGGCTAAGAAAAGACCAGCCTTCTGATTACGCGAAACGTCGATCAGGCGTTTTGCGATCTCCCTGTACAAAATACGAGCGCGCGGACCCCATGAACCTAGGGTTTCCACCCAAACAGCAAAAAAATTTAATTTCCAACTAAATTACTATATGCGTCGTTTGAGGGTTTCCGCGGTTGCAACAGCAGCGTCGGCACATCCCGCAGTACTTAGATGTGAAATTTAAAAAGATACCTTAATTAGATTAATTTTACGTAAAAGTGACTTCCGTCTAGCTTGTATTGAGGCAAATTATTCCATCTTAAATCTATCTTATTCTTAAATTTAGCCTATTGAAGGATATGTTAAAATGAAGAGAATGAGATTCATTGTTTATCAATACAGTGTTTCGCATTAATCAAGAATACTATGCAATATATTTGGACAGCTAGAAATTTAAAATAATATGCGTCAGGCGGTGCAAGCTGTAGTTAAGCAATATTTCTAAAGGAAAGACCTTGCAAGGCTTGAAGCCAATCCATTACTATAATTACAAAGCGATGATTAAAAATCACAGGATGTGTTCCTTTTTGATGACTGGATACGCCTTTAAAAACGAATCTACCCAGCATTGAAGTTGCAGCAGTTTTACCGAGAGGATGTCAAGCATATAAATTTATGTTCTCATTTATAATATTAGTCTTGCATCCAAAATTAAGTATTGTTTTGGTTTAGGCACGAATTTCATGTGTCCCAAACTGTATATAGGTCAGCAAAATATCTAAGCACTACATTTGAAGCGGCCAGGTTTACGCCCGTGGTTTAAACCGGATTTACAATTTAGATTTAGCGTCACTGCGATGCAGATCATCAGATTAGCACGGTACACTAAAAAGGTATTACCTTGTCCAAGCAATTTAATTGCAAATTTGTTTGAAATTGAACTCGATTCTGTTGTTTTATACCTGTGGAATATTAATTATCTCTTCATCTATTCTATTTATAAAATATTAAAACACAATTTATTTACAATTTGTAAGTTTGGACTTTTTTTTTAATAAGTTCATTATTAGCAATTTGTACCAAAAATTACTAATATTCTTTATAACGCCTCCAGCTAAGCTAAAATTGTTTAGAATAGGTTTATAATTAAGGGCTTCTGATTCTGAACCCTGTTTTTTCTTTGTCTTTATGTATCTTTGTATGTTTGTGCTTCTCGTAAATACCAGAACAAGGATTTTAGTGCAGTTTTTCAGTTTATTGATCAGCCATAAATTGAAGTGACTTTCCATCTTTGAATAGAAGCTATGTTGCCTAGTGAGATAGGTGAAAATGTGGGTTGCAGGCAAACTGCAGTCCTCGTAGACGAAGTCATCTAGTAATATCTAAAATATGTGCCAGCTACAGTAGTGCATCCTTAGTAGCGCATTGACAACTAATATTTATTACGGTTATTTAAACCTTGGTAGCAAGCAACTTGTCTAATAGGAAGCCGGTGGCTTTTGCGACACCAAAATAAGTTTTCAGTCGCTTTTTCGTGATACGCGTACAACATACAGACAAAAATACTAAAAAATTTAATTGTTTTGGCTTCTATTAATATTTCTATTAATTCTACTCTTATAAAGACTTCATTATTATTTTTACATGTTGCCTATACTGACATCGACCAGTCACAGTTTTATTACATCTATAGATTCCAACACCTTTCATTTCAATCAATAAACTTTGGTCCTTTTTCATTTGATACTCAAGATTTTGCTTCTTGTAGACGCAAACATGTTTTAAATAATTATTTTGATAAATATATTTTTCAATTACTGTTGTTTCGTAAATAGTACAGATCTTTATAAAACTTCTATATTTTAGCTTACCAACAACGAATGGGTTAATTAATTGTACCGAACAAAGCGTTTATTTTATTAAAATGATTTGTCTGTGATGTTAAATGTAAAGCGAAACTAAAAATAACAAAAGAATGGAACCTAATTCAAGCTGGCTTCCCATCAAAATTAGATTTGACTGCCCCTGCGCCAAGTGTTGTGGAGTCAATTCCTATACGGGAAAAAATCTGACTTCCACAAATATTGTCATGAGCTTAGGTGTTTTTGTGTCTATAGTTTCAATGTTTGTAAAGTCTGATGACTGATGACTGCTTAAAGTATATCGGTTGTAAAATATTTTTTATTGAGAATTGCAATTTGAAAGCCATTTTTATATTTTTTGCAAAGGTTTTTTTTTTATGTTATAGGTGGCAAACGAGCAGACGGATCGCCTGATAGTAAGCGATTACCGCCGCCCATGGACACCCGCAATACCAGAAGAGTCACAAATGCGTTGCCAGCCTTTTAAATTTGCCCATCAGGAGGGGAGGCAGGTTGGGCCTCCGGTACCCTCACTCATTCGACGAAACACAACGGAAGCGCTATTTCATGCCGGTTTTCTATGAGGCGTGGTATCACTCCGGTCGAGCCGGCCCATTCTTGCCGAAGCGTGGCTGTCCCACGGTGTAATAAGTCATATTATTGAATAATAATATCAGCCCTTTCAGATGTCTCACTGCTAGGCATGAGCCTCTTTTCAGTGTGGAAGGGGTTAGCTATTATCTATCACGCTAACCCAATGCGGATTGGCAGACTTCACATATCTTTGATAAACATTATGGAGTAGGTACCGATGTACCCTTAGACATGCAGGTTTTCTCACGATATTTTCTGTTCCTGTTACTATTGACTGTTCGTATTTGGCGACCATTAACTAAAATAAATTTATCGAATGTTTTATTTTATATTTTAATGTAAGTGGTTTTTTTTGTCTTTTTGAGATATCATTATTTAATTCTAAAAGCAGAGGTGCGTGACGTGAAATTGAACTCGAGACTTTGCTTGGCAGTCCAACGATCTCCCACTAAGCTATCGGTGCTTATTTTTTTAAATGATGCTGATATATCTAAACCCAGACTTTTTGCAGCACTGTGGCGTAAGTAATACGACAGAGACAGACAATCATTAGGCCCAATTGATGGTCACCAATCTGGTGGGAACTAATGAAGAAAAGCACCGTTATACGTCGCTTTGGCAGCGGTCGAGAGACTTGCCGACGCATAATAATTGTAGATTAAAATAGATTCTTGTTAGATGCAGTACGCCCTCAGCTCATGTCGCTATTGTCACTGGTAATGCTTTAAGAGGAATTCGGTGTTATCAACAATTTTCTATTTTAGTATTTGCCTGATTAGCATTTACTATGGATTTTCGCCGAGTAATAATTCGACTGATGAAATAATTAGATATCAGAATCGACACCGATTGAAAATGGTTAAAGCTTATTTAGAAATGCGTGTATTTCACCGGTTTTAGTGAAAATATCTGTTTATATACAAGTCCATTTACAATAAGGATGATATGCAAAACAATAGTTGTTTATGGGTTCCGTTGTCCAAGGTGTTATCTACGATTAGGGGAATTGTGATGGACGAACAATTATTATGTTTTTTTTTTTAGCGATTACCGCCGGCCAATGTCACCCGCGCAATGTTACCATCAGGCGACACATCCGATGGTTATCAACATACACTATAAAAAAAAGTTACAAGTGCGACTACGGATTTTAAAATTTTGGTTGGGCTTCCGATACCCTCACTCGACGAAACACAACCTATGTCTCCCAAAAAAAGTACTGTTACTAACAGAGCCTACATTTACGTGAGCGTAAATGTAGTCTTCAATATAATCGAAGCAAAAACACCGCATATACATAACTCAGCTCAAAAATTCTTCAAATCTTTTTTTTATACTACTAAAGTGGAAAACAAGCGTACGGCCCACCTGATGGTAAGTGGTCACCGTAGCCTAAGGACGCAACACCAGAGGCATCACTTGCGCGTTGCCGACCCTTTAGGAAGGGAAGTGGGAAGGAAAAGGAGTGGGAAGGGGGAATGAGAGTGATTGGGTCTCCGGCAATCTAACTCACCGAACGAAACACAACAGTAGGAATACTGCTATTTCAAATCGATATTCTGTGAGAGGGTAGTCCTTCCCCGGTCGAGCCGGCCTATTTATGCTGAAATCAGCGAGGCTCTACTACTCATAAAATACTACTGATAGAAAATAGTAATGTATATTTCGTGAGAATGAAGAGCCTTGTAGAATCTTGTATAATAATAAAAGCGATAAACAGTTTGAAGTCGACGTAAATCATCATCAGTATTCCAAAGCTAGAGCCCTTGAAGAAACTCCTGTTAGGAAATGTTTGATTGTAAAGATACAACATACGTTTATTAGAAAATAATGTCTGTTTCATGAGAATTGGGAGCCTTGTGGAACCTTGTGCAATAATAAAACCGGCAGACAGTTTGAAGTCGTTTAGTTGACGTTATAGTGAGACATTGATATTGAGACACATCACAAAACATGAAACGATGGTAGGATCTCACATTATTTTATATGAAGTTAAATTATATATTTGTCTTATACGTATATGAGATAAAACAATATCTGTGAGCCGGTAATCCTGTATGAAAGTTTTAGGAGCGTATAAGAATACCTACGTTATTTGTTCTGCTCGTAACATCTGAAAATGTTTAGTGTTGAAATGTATCAGTCCGAGTTGAGAAAATTGAATGTATTTGTACAGAGGCAATTTGTAACATTGGTTTTTAAATTAAACTTCTATGATCCCCTGTTTTTTAAATTGATTGTTAGCACTTTTGGTTGCAAGTTACTAGTAGTCTTAGAGCAGCGATAGCTCAGTGGGGAGACCAACAGACTGCAATGCAGAGGGTCTCGGGTTCGAACCCACGTGGCGCACCTCTGACTTTCGGAAGTTATATGACTTTTCGAAATTATGTGCGTATTGATTGACAATTATCGCCTGCTGCGTGCCTCGGAGAGCACGTTAAGCCGTCGGTCCCGGCTGCCATGAACATCTATGGCAGTCGATATTGGGAGAGTGTCGACACTAAAGATCCCACTGGGTCGAAGTGTCGCCGGTCTGCACTGACTGGCCTCCACATAAGATACATACATACATTCATACTAGTAGTCTCAATAACCCGCGAAATTAACTAGTCTTTATGTTTCAATGGAGTTTACATGAGTAGTATAGAGTGAGAAGCTAATCCACAACCACTGAAGCTCTCTAAAGCTATAGAAGTAAGAACTACCATGGTACTTTTGCAAGGAGGTGATTGAGATGGTGGCCTAGTCTGACATGACTAGTGACCTGCACTAATCAGTTACTACCAGGCAAAGTGGAATCATCATGTCATGTCAGGTATTGTAAGTGATGTATAGATTTGCTATAAGGATAATTTTGATAATAGTTTGAAGACCGCCAATCTACCCAATAGATAACGATAGACGGCTTCCTATATGCCATTAAAAACATAGGATCCGAAACGTTGGACCGTATAGCCTTTATCCAAGCTTCGGAAATGAACAGTCGTATGACACCGGAGAACGCATATCCAACCATTACAAGAAAGTCTTATTTAATATGATAACTGAATATTTTATTCTATCTTCTAGTCTTTTTATTTATAATTCTGATGTGATAGTCTACTTTGTATCCATTTCTTTTGGCATGCTGACTTAGCTTCTTAGTTATGGCTTTTATTTTTGAGAAGACTTCTTGCAGCGTAAGGTTTCGAATACTTTTTGTGTTCTGTCGCGGAGGCGGATGGTACTGATCCTTTTCTCGCAGTGCTCGCTTGATATATTCTGGCAGAGCTGTAAATGAAACTTATTTTATTAAAAACTTATTTATATATACATAACAATTATATATATAATATCAGCGATAGCTCAGTGGGGAGACCAACAGACTGCAATGCAGAGGGTCTCGGGTTCGAACCCACGTCGCGCACCTCTGACTTTCGGAAGTTATATGACTTTTCGAAATTATGTGTGTATTGATTGACAATTATCGCCTGCTCCGTGCCTCGGAGAGCACGTTAAGCCGTTGGTCCCAGCTGCCATGAACATCTATGGCAGTCGTTATTGGGAAAGTCAATGCCCTCTAATATCCTGACACTGGTCTAGCCTTAGGGTATCGTTAGCCTTCGGGTTGCGGAGGTCAGGTGGCAGCCGCTCCGTGTAAAAACTGATATCCAGTCAAATCCGGTTAGACCAGAAAAGCCGACCCCAAGTGACTTGGGAATAATAAAGGCTAAGAGAGAAGAAGACATAACAATCATAATGCCTTGACTCTCGACAAGGCAGGCAAAGTGCTACATTTTGTCAAAGTTCAAGCGCCCCTTCACACAAGCGTTTCTTCAGCGTAGCCGCCACGACAACGCAATTTACACGTTACTTTGGCGCTTGTGATCTGCGTTGCATAGACACTGCACGATTGAAATATAGTTTCATTAACACAAATGCATTCTAACCAAAGAATTCTACGGACAGATGGGATGCGGTTACATTTGTACATGTCGCGATGCAAACGTAGTGAGATTCGTTTAAAATGGAACTAGTGATTAATAAAAACATCAGTAGTTCCATCATGGAACTGTTAATGGTACTAGTGGCAATTAAAGGTGTAAGCGAGACGCTAGCGTAGCTACAACACAACGAACAAGCGACAACTTCGATACTAGGCGCGATATGCGGCGTATGCGTTGCGTTATCGCTACCTCTGCCTACGCTAGAGAAACTCTAATGTAAAGAGACTCTTTGACAAATAATATTTCTAGGTATGAGAACCTATTGCTGTATTTCCACGAATTATCCCTAAATATAAGCAAACATAATTTAATTAGAATTGGACCCAGTAAACGGCAATAAGCTTACCTACTATAATGTAGATAATAAAAGCATAGCTGGTGGAATGTCGATGTAATACTCCTGTACCTACCCTTCCGATATAAGCGTGAGATTCTATAATATACGTATGTTACTTCAACATTATTTCTAGTTTATCTTATTAATATATTTTAACTGCTTATTTAATTTGTATCTGTGTAAAACTTCTCTCACTTTTTTTTTCCTACACTTCAGTCTTAAGTGTAACTGGTACGGACATCTTCCCACATAAATTATGTCATATATGAACTATAGTTCACGCGGATATAACCGCGAGAAATGCTGATACACACACAATCGTATAGGTATAAATACTCTCTACACACACGTCTGACAGGCTCTGATAACACTTCCAGTTTCAAATGACATAATCGCATTTGATTTTCAAACATACGCAAGCACAAATGTTCCCGATACTAGTGACATGATGTATGATAACGAAACTAAAACTACATTAATCATTGTCGTATTTAGTATTATTGCAATTCGGTTGTATTACTGTAACACTCACGCCCCTGTAAGAGGTACGTTAGAGTTACCAATGTTTTTCACCCACATTTCGCCAGCTCCATTTCTTTCAAAAGTTATAGGGTAAAATTTTATACTTGATGTTGCTACAGAAAAAATATTATTCTTATTAAAACCATGGTATGGATATCATTAACCAATACTTTAAATATTCCTATAAAACTTAAAAATTGCTTAATGCTATTAATATTATTATTATTTTTGTTTATACACTTAGTACTTAATGAAGTAGGCTGCCTCACTTTTTATACATGAGTTGTAAAATATTGAAATTATTTAATAGCGATTTAAAATTGGTGCTGTTCTTGCAGTATCTTCTCATTAGTTCAAATCTTTGCATGAATCTTTCAATTAGGATGTAAATACAGTAATTTCAATAAACATAGAGTTTACTAACTTACTAACCAATAAACTTTGGCTTACATAAGTGTTATTTTCTGACCTACATGAATAAATTATTGTTGATTAATAGAATAAGTGAACATTATCCCTAACCAAAAATCGAACACCACACAGTACACTTCAGCGTTAACATAAACTTAAACTTAACGATATAGTAAAATAGGTTTTCAAACACAATTTCCATGAAGCCATCTCATAAACTTTTGTCGCAATTTGTTAACATAAACTACATAGCACGTAGTCTGGTAGAACCAATAACTGACGTCATATTTCAGACAACCACAAAGCTATAGACCTTCAAAATAAAACAATGAAACTTACCACCATCAACCAAATCATAGCTCGGCCAGACCGCAATCGCAGTTAACACCAAACATACATAAACCAGCATTGTTCTATGACATTCAACCAAACTGAGTTGGTGCTACACTTGAGATTTTTCAACGTTAAGAAACTTCTTATCGGTTATACTCACAGAGCAATACAGCACGTACTTCTACTAGTGACAAAAGTAATTATACTTAATATTTACGAGATCTTGCCAGCGGCTGCGCTCGTGTACGCAAAATTTCATGGTGGAGTAGTTAGGCGTAAAACCGTAACAAACAAACTCCCATTCGCATTTATAATATTAGTTAGGATGCCGAGGGACGGACGGCGCCGAACGCATGCAGTATTGTCAATTCGAAAACACGAGCGCATTTTCATTTTCGAGGCGGTGGGACAAACCCTTAATCTTGTATAATCATGCGATTATACAAGATTAAGGGCTTGTCCCACTGCCTCCAAATAGCATTTATCTATAAGATAAAAGTCTCGCTATCTCTCTTCTTTAACCTAAAATGAGTGAGACAGCATGCGATTTATCTTTCGGATAACTTTTACTTGTTAGTGGTAGGACTGGCCTAAGTACTGTTACCGCCGCAGCTTTGCTCGCTCGGTAACAGTTTTTTTTTCTGGATTAAAGGAACCCTATGGCCTTTTGCTGTACTTTTGATCACGTGCATGCATTATTGTATGATAATCGATCAAGTAGTTAAGGCGTGAAACCGTACCAAACAAACTATATATCATAATTTATAATTATAATTTATATTAATTTATATAGTGTACAATGAGCTTAAAAAAGAAATTTAAATAGCTTATTGTCCTGTAAAGAAAAAGGTTCTTGTTGAAGGAAACGTACCCTGTTTTTGCAATATTATAATTGAGTTTATCACAGATACGTGTAATGTTTTTTTACGCTTCATAAATGCTCCTAATGTTTAAATGGACGAATAGCAATACTTACTATGCAGTTAATTTAAATATGAAAGACAATATTATAAGCTTTAATAACTTGTAATGAAATGCATGAAATTGTTTTCCCAACTTCTCCTGTATACTTCTAATTAAATTCGTTGTAGCTTCCAAAACAGTTTAGCTTGCACCTGGATTTTTGTAAAACTCGTGAGTGTTAAAACGTGGCCATTTTCAGGGTCAACACCGCTGAACCTGGCTACACAGGTAGTGTACACACATTGGTGTGAATGCGAGTCTTGTCTATCATATTGAAAACAATATAAAAAGGCAATCACTGGCAAGAGGTACCTCGTGAATCTACTATCTTGCTTCTCATTTCAATTATTATTCAAAATAAAATTAAAAACATGAATGTACAACCGCATTTAGTTACGGGCTGTCTTTGCATTATAACAAAGTGTACGTGTATGAGCCATCATGCCATCCTACTGTCTATTTAGATTAATATTTAATAATTCTACCAAACCGAATTATTTTATCTCCTTAGTACTATTAAGTAATTATTGTTATTATCTTTAGTTTTTATAGTCAATAGTATACGGTATAAGCTTAGCAAACTCACTAACCTATATATTTTGACGTTCATAAGTGTTATTTTGTGACCTGAAAGAATAAATTATTTTTGACTTTGACTCTGTAATTTTTCGAATTTCGGATAAACATTTTAATTTTAGACTTGATCGTGCTTTAACAAATATGCTTCTGTACTCTTAAATAATTATGTCTTTTTAATAGGCGTATTTTTATAAGAACTCTGAGACAGATTGACGTGACCTTCTGTATGTCGTTTTTCTCTCTTCTCTCTAACCTTTATTATTCCCAGGTCACTTGGGGTCGGCTTTTTCTGGTCTAACCGGATTTGACTGATATCAGTTTTTACACGGAGCGGCTGCCACCTGACCTCCGCAACCCGAAGGCTAACGATACCCTAAGGCTAGACCAGTGTCCTGACACTGGTCTAGCCTTGGGGTATCGTTAGCCGTCGGGTGTTGTCGTTAGGGTGTCGTTATCCTGATATTATAGGGCAATGACTTCCCAATAACGACTGTCATAGATGTTCATGGTAGCCGAGACCGACAGCTTAACGTGCTCTCCAAGGCACGGAGCAGGCGATAATTGTCAATCAATACGCACATAATTTCGAAAAGTCATATAACTTAACTTAACGAAAGTCAGAGGTGCGGGACGTGGGTTTGAACCCGACACCCTCTGCATTGCAGTATATTGGTCTCCCCACTGAGCTGTCGCCTTCCGTTCTGTATGACTTTTTTCTAAAGAAGATTAATAACAAGTATATTATTTTGGAAAATTAGTACGATCAATTGTGCTGTAGCCAAGACTTAATCTCGATAAAAAAATCTTGTTCCTAGTACGTTCTCAACTTAGCGCGATGTTTGTGATCTACTTCTTTTGTTTATCAAAACGTACTTTGTTTTTGAAACTGGTGTAGTGTTGAAACATTTGAGTGAGTCCCGGCAACGGGATCGCAATTTATGGAATGGTCTTTGTTTATTGTTTCAGTTGAAATCGTATTTTGTATTCGCTTTACGGCAATATGCATGTTTGTAGTGTTGAAACGTAAACCTTTTGAAATAGTACGAAGTTATTATAAGAAAATCCGTTGCTGACTAATATAGAATGTTCTTTATTAGTCAAACGAACTTGGTTTAAAAATGTTTTCTTTGTACTGCCAGAGGCGTTATACGTTTCTGAGTATTTTAATTTTAAATCATGTTTTTCTTAGAACTTGCAAAATTAAATTAAAAACATGGTTTCACTTTTTAAGCATATATAGAAGCACAACACACCCATCTATGCTTGAAACATACATTTTCATATTATCAATTGTTCAGCCTTTCTGTTACTGAAAGTTTTGTAATAGGTTTAGCCAATAATGCTTTTATTTGAATCGACTCCAGCATTTATCAATTAAATAGTGTCAAAGCGCGCTTTATACTGAGGCCAATATACTAGAAAGCAGTTTTATAACAAATACAATTTGATTAGCTTAAATGTGCAAAGTGAAATTTAATATCACATTTATCATTAGCTTGCAAAATGTTTTTATATAACACTCTCTCCAACCCTTTGGAGATAAAAAGACGTGGAGTTTGTATGTAATGTAATTATCAAAATAAAAGAAATTGCAAGCATTATTTATCATAATTACAAATAACATCTGTCGTGGAAAGAACACCTCACAATATTTTTAATCAACAGAAAGTATTTCTTTGTGCAGACATCGGAACAGTTTTAACAATAATACTCAGAAAAACTGCAGTCGACAAAGAAATTACAATTTATAACGATCGATTACAAAGCATCTGGTTTGCAGAAGCATTCAATAAACCCCGGGACGTCTCGGGCCCGGGACAACGTAATCCGAGACAGGGGACAGCACTACAGTACTAACTTCTTCAACGTTCACCGAACGTTTGTTTTCAGCTGTTTTGTGAAATCCGATCTGCACTGCAAAACTCTTTCTTTGTGATTGCGTGCACGAATGTTTGTGTACCTTAGTGTTTTGATTTTCTTCTGTTCTGTTCTAATATAAATTGTGTGATGCGAACGCAGATAAACTACAATGTATTTTTTTTTAACTTGATGTATATTTTCGGCTGCCACCGGTGATTTATTGCTTTGCCCCTGTTGCCGTGTTTAGTGTTGTGGATCCGAATCTCACATGCGACATTAATTATGTAAATCACAATAAAATTTTCTGAAACACGGTGTACTTTATGCTTGTTTATTGTTGTGTGTGTAGTATCCGTGTTTGTAAAGTCCCCCACAACATAGGACTTGATCCCTCTTTTCAGAGTTGCCTGAATACAAAGAACTTACTAATAAGGTTTTTTCATTCTCAGAAATAGAGATTGTGATAATATATTGCATCTACGATACGCTACTACATTTGTTGGTAAAATTTTATTGTCTTTTTCTGTAGATACAAATATTTTATATACCTATGTCGTCAGCTCGCCAACGTTTCGCAGAACCTAAACATAAAATTAGCCAACACAATGTAAATGTACTCAAGGAGGATTTTGTTAAAATGAGTTGGCAGAGGTATCTGTACGGTTCTAAGGACAATCCGGCTCGAAGGACCAGAAAAGATGTATGATCTTGTTATCACACAACTTTGTTGATTGATAATATGATAGGGCGCGTCGGTTGGTACGGATTGAAACACTGAATGGACTGTTAAACTGAATATATTGAAATTAACTTTATAAACTAAAATGTGTATGATATGACGCGATATGTTTAATGAATGATAATTGAGCACGCACGGCGTTAATGATGGCTCGACGCGAACTGAATGTAATATTAATGAAAACGCGTGTAACGCGTAAAAATGCTAAGTTAAGAAATGTACGGTTGCACCGTACAGTATCTCTCTTTCTACTGCTTTAGGAATATAAATGCTTCGTCTTGTCGTAGATTTCAGTTTCCACGTGGTAGGGGACTTACTTGAAACCTATTAACACTTTACCCGACTTCACGATCGCACGCAAAGTTACAACAAAATAAAATATATTACTACAAAGTTTCATAAAGGCACTTTATCAATTAAAATTAAATTTATCGTAGTTAAGTGCAGCTATAAACTAATTACCTACTGCGAAGGAAGTGAGTTACCGTGTATCAAACAAACAATGTATTAATGTTCGTTAAGTACGACTAGAAAATTGTCTCGGTGCTGCAGCGGTAGTTAGTGCGACGTCCTTGCATGATTCATTATTCATCATTCATTTATTGATTTGCGAATATGGGTACCCACTTGTAGATCTTATTAGCTAAAACAATTATTGGTCTTTCACCATACTCAACCATCACGCATGCAATAGAAAAAAAAAGAGAGAGAAAAGATATTGTAATTCATATTAATAATAATACTACATATCTAAAAATAGTAATATTAATACTTAGCGTCAGGCTATCATAATAATTTCTTCGGGCACGCCACGATCGTGGCGGTAAGTCCCGTGTTTGAGGAGTGGCTGGAGAGGCGGCATGGCGCCCTCATTTTCCGGCTGACACAGGTAATGACTGGCCACGGTTGTTTTGGCCAGTTCCTGTGTCGTATACGCCGGCAAGAGACGCCCGGTTGTCACCACTGCGGCGACTGCCGCGACGTTGTAGAGGACACGGCGCTGCACACTTTGGCGGTTTGCCCCGCCTGGGCATCGCAGCGCCGTGAGTTGATCGCGGCAGTCGGATTGGTTGCCCTCTCGCTCCCGGCCGTAGTTCAGTCTATGGTCCGGAGTGAGAGGTCGTGGAACGCCGTCGCCTCCTTCTGTGAGGAAGTAATTTCCATCAAGGAGGCGGCGGAGCGGGAGAGGGAGCGTTTAAACCCTCTCCCCAACCGCAGAGCCGGGCGCCGGAGGGCGCGGGACGACCTCCAGCCACCCTGAGGTTTGACCTGGGGGTGGCGGGCTTTGTGGGCCTGCCCGCCATCCGCTCAGCACCAGGTCCGAGAGGCGGCGTGCGTGTTCCCACGCGCGCCTCTGTGTCGAGTCCGTCTCCCCTCTAGGGGGGACAGTAGGGATATTATTGTGAGAAGTGCCTTTGGGTAGGTCTTTTGCGTAGTGGCCTGCCGTTTCATACGGCGGGCCGAAACCTCGGCGGGGTCGCGACCGCATGCGAAAGTGATTCGCGCGGCCCCGTCGATAGTGGTTTTGTCGAGGAACACCGTGGTAGGTTTAGTCGGTATTCCGGGAGATACTTTAACATCTTTACCATCTTTCTTTTACCCCGGCGAGTCAAACATAACCCCTCCGCCCGCCTCCGCGGAGGGGTATGCGTCATGCATTCCCCCACGTAAAAAAAAAAAAAAAAATTATTTCTTAAAATTTCAAATTAATGTCAATTGATAATAATTAAATGATAAAATGTCATACAATTATAAAATAAAATTATATTCTGTCATACAATTATAATAAAATGTAATAGCATGAAAAATGTTATCTTTTGGGTTTGATTCTCGGTTCGGCCAAAGCGGTATTGTGTTATTCTGTTAAGTCATTCTTAACAAAAGCTCGAAGTCGCATTAGGCATGTCTCCAATTATTACGTGTGGCTTTAAATAGCTAGTGAAGTGTCAGTGTAATAAACCTCTGCTTTCTTCTCTCTTAGCCTTTATTATTCCCAAGTCACCTGGGGTCGGCTGTTCTGGTCTAACCGGCTTTGACTGGATATCAGTTTTTACACGGAGCAGCTGCCACCTGACCTCCGCAACCTGAAAGCTAACGATACCCTAAGGCTAGACCAGTGTCAGGATATTAGCGGGTACTGACTTTCCCAATAACGACTGCCATAGATGTTCATGGCAGCCAGGACCAACGGCTTAACGTGCTCTCCGAGGCACGGAGCAGGCGATAATTGTCAATCAATACGCACATAATTTCGAAAAGTCATATAACTTCTTAAAGTCAGAGGTGCGCGACGTGGGTTCGAACCCGAGACTCTCTGCATTGCAGTCTGTTGGTCTCCCCACTGAGTTATCGCTGCTTAATAAACCTCTATATGGGTGTATATTCCTATATAATTAAATTTAGGGCTATATAAGTCTAAGATTATGTAATGTCGGCCTCGATGGCGTAGTGGTCAGTGTAACCGACTGCCACGCCTGAGATCACGGGTTCGATTCCCGCAGAAGTCAAACATTTGTATGCATGAATATAGATATTTGTCTTGGTTTGGGTATTTCTATGTAAAAAACTATATATATGTAAGTTTATCCATTGTTTAGTAGCCATAGCACAAGCTCTGCTTAGTTTGGGCTAGATGGTGTTGTGTGTATGTGATAGAATATTATATTATTATTATTATTTGGTACTCTTATTGACCGGAATGTAGTCACATTGTTACTACTTAAATGGCGGCATCCTTTAAGAGGGTGGTTATTTCCCTAAACGTGCAAACTCAGTCATACCATCACTAAACTAATTGGTGAGATGTTCGAATCCCGCACAAGTCAAACATTTGTATGCATGAATATGAATGTTTGTCTTGGTCTGGGTGTTTCAATGTATAATATGTATGTATATACAAAAAAAGTAAACAAGTATATATGTAAGTTTATCCATTGTCTAGTACCCATAGTACAAGCTCTGCTTAGTTTGGACTAGATGGTGTTGTGTGTATGTGATAGAATATTATATTATAATGTAACATATATCCAAGTTTCATCCAAATTAATTTAACGGTTGCTATTTGATTGAGTAACAACAATCATCTTTTACATTTATAATACTATAGTCCATTTGGTTAGGTATTTAACTAAAGGTAAACAATCTTTATGTGACTTTTGCACTAACACATATTAAACAAATAAACTACTGCTTAAACTAACGGTTCAATTGATTTAGTAATCGTTATTGTTGTATTTACATTGATCTTTAGCAGCATTTTATTTTTAAACTGAGTTTATAGATAATAAGATAAAAAAGACACATCAAAGTGTTTACCTTTAGTTAAATACCTAGCCAAATGGAGCATAGTAAGTAGCATTCCAAAACTATTATGCACTTTCGTATGATATATTATGTTTAGTTTTATCTGTTGAAAGTTTCTCTAGCTTCTTTTATACATCTATCGCCAAAGTGGTGGACAGAGCTCTATTTCACCAGCATTTCGTTGACTATGAGTTTAGGTGCTTTGTCACAGGGGGCAAGCTTATTCCAGTTATTTAGACAATAATCTGGACTTTGTAAATGCTACTTTATTCATATTGACAGAAAAACTCAATAACATTTTGCCCAGAACCGACACCACACACAGTATAGTAGTCGTATTCACCGCCACTGCGCCATGGTGCTAGAAGAGGATAGCTTTTATCCCGGTATGCGTGTTCGGGAAAAATCCATGCTGGTGAAACTGGCCAGTATCTATTTAATGATAATTCTGGAGAGAACTGCCACGCATTGTCTCGAAAACGATCTACAGGCCTTTTGAAATTATTTTCGTATTAGTTAGTAATTTAATTTAACGCTTACGTATTCAGATACAGATAAATTGCTAGTAGTTGTAAAATAATTTGTTATTACTTAAGAAATTTTTCATTTATAATTGTTATTGTTTAAAACTATTTTAATTGTATACGTAACTATATATGTTTACAGTACATGTATAAATGTTTTTTGTAGAACTGTACATTTTTAACAATAGAATAAAATGTTATATTAGAAACAGCCTGAAACACAGGTCTCTGACCTAGTTCAGGTAATAAAATGTAAAAACAGACTTAATAAAAAAATCTTTTTGTGTCCAATATTTAAATTGTATGTTTTCCTTTAGATTAAATATAGAATTAATGTGAATTTAATTTAATAAGTAGCCTGTAATATGTTTTGTAAAGACTATCATTTATTGAATAAAAAATTATTATTATTGTAATTATTTAACGGTGAAGGAAAACGAGACTATGGTTAATTCTTCTTAAGCTGAAAATCGGGCCGTGCAGCAGTGAGACAGTTTATATAGCTAGAGGGCTGATATTATTATTATACTTATAGCTATAGTCGTTGAAAATACTTAGTCATGATTCATCACTAAAGAAACAATCAAAAACTTTAAGTCATAAAAACTTTTAGAACTTTGTTCAATGTTCAAATACTTTTGCAGTCGACCGATCGTTCAATTCGCCGAGTCGATCAATTTTTTGCAAAGCAATATTACACTTTGAGTTCTTGTTGATGTAAGTTTTAAGACTGCGCCGAGCGAAATGTGTCAAAACAGGCGGTCACAGTTAAGTGAACAAAATTAACACTTTTTGTTTAATATAAAATATACATTTACCATAACAATGAATGTGTTTACAATTACTCCGTGTAAAAAATTTAAAATAATTAATATTTTCGCCTACAAAATTATGTAAATTTGCACGAAAAATGCAAAGACGTAAGCTCGTGTTACGTGATTTTTAGATAATAACAGTAGAAATTTATCCTATTTTACAGCTTAAACGAAACATAAATAGTTATATTAAAATTTGTCCGTCCCAAATATTTAAGTTATTGGTTGACAATAAAGATAAATAAAGATAATATTTATAAAAAATAATGAGGAAGCTATTGCAACGTTAGCAGATGCATATGTGTTTTGACATATGATTTCATCGAGTGTATTGTTTACAAATATGCGTCGTCGAGTTTAAAAATAATTATAGCGAAGAGTAAAGCATAATAAATTATGGCTACGCAATCCTTATGAGCAGGATTCTCAGCATACTTTTAAACTGCTCTAGGAGTTTACCCTCATATAATAAATCATTGTATTTGCATACGCGAGAACGAGACAAAGCTATATACTACATATACATTATATAGTCTCACACCTACATATATCCTTTAAAAAATTTAGGTGAAGGCATATTACGCCATTTTTACGCCAAATATTAGTTTTAAATCCCACGTAATAAGGACGAGCCTTTATTCATTTCAGGATTGTCTATATTACATACACTACTATAATCACTAAGTTCAATTCATATAAAATATCATATTTCTAGTGTTGTAACAGTTACAACACAATACAATCATCATGTGTTTAACAGGTCAGAGTAATTATTAGAAAAAGATAGCTTAATGCTAGTTCACAAATGTTATATTTTAAACTAGCAGTGCCCGCGGTTTCACCCGCGTTTATGGTTACTGCGTCGCCCCGTGGGTCGTAGCGTAATGTTACGTAGCCTATAGCCTTCCTCAATAAATAGGCTATCCAACACTAAAATATTTTTTCAGTTCGAATATGTAGTTCCTGAGATTAGCGCGTTCAATCAAACAAACAAACTCTTCAGCTTTATAATATTAGTAGGTATACATATAAAAAAACCGTTATTAAAGTTTTTATCAATTCTATATACATTCGCCGTCTACCGAGATCAGTTTCAGACTCCATGCTGCTCTTAATTTTTTTCACGTAAAATGCCAGTAACAGTTTGCCTGAACCCTGAACCCTAGACCTCATGCAAGCAAGTCGAATTGACTACCGCTGCGACATCGAGGCAGCTTTTATGCTATACGCTATTTTTATTAAGATTATCATAAATATTTACAGCACCTCGAACGTAACGTATTATACACATTATTTGAAAGCTAAGGTATCTCAAAAGTGCCTTACGTAAGATTTCTCAATCATTTGCTTTGCACGACACAGAATCGATAAGTTGGGTAGTAAATCATTGCTTCTATCCGGTGTAATGTTCCTTCATATACGTAGTGCTAACTACGTAGTATGGATATTGTGGCTGAGTATGCGTGTTCGTTTGAATGGATAGTAATTTATTTATTTATAATATAGCAAATTACAAATACGTTATAATAGAGTTAAAGGAAACTATACATATTAATTCAAAATCATTGCCGTCACACAACACAAATACCCTGACGGTACGGACGTATCATAGATAAACAAAAAATTATCTACTCAGTTAAAGGCCAGCTAGGTTTAAAATAGAAAATATCATATAAGTTAAATGTCAACAATGTAATACAATTATACATTTATAGAAGTAAATAAAAATAATATAAATTATAATCATAGTATAATATTGTCTTCTGTTTACGCGAATGTTATTCATTGAAATTAAACTACTATATACGGATTTTATTTTTTGTTGTTTATTTGACACTTTATTACATAATTTTGAAAACTGTTACACTACTACTGCTATTAAACTTTACTAATTTTTAAGCTAATTGAATTATTATTAAAACTATTTAGATTTAATTTAATTTAACACTTTCCTCGACGTTTCGGTTGCTTTTCAGCAGCCATGGTCACGGGGAGAAAGTGTCAAATAAACAACGCGATAAAATCCGTATATAGTATTTTAATTTCAATGAATTATAATCATAGGTTAATCCATGTATGAAAAATAAATCTAGCAATAAAAATATACCAGAAAATGAAAAAAGAAGCATGCGGGCAGTCTATGGGGACTGACGATAGAAGTGAAAACTAAGTAACTTGTGAACTGTGTCGTCGAGCTATTAGATTATTATTTTTGAATTTTGAATTATGACGTTCGGCGACGTGAGTTTTACGCTTTTGCGTATAAAGAAGGTCTCACTTCAAAAAAAAAAATACAACATGCTATGACTGCTTGAAATTACTATAAAACAATAGAGTAGTAATAAATACAGCATTGCGTGTGATATTTGAAGAACAATTATAGTCAGTGTGGCCTATCTGCTTACATTTTCTCCTGTTATAGTAATAGTTACATAAAAAAGTAGTACAATGGTATAGAGTTAAGTTATCTATATATAATTATTGTATGGATTGCTACCAGTTAATACAAGCAGCGATAGCTCAGTGGGGAGATGCCATGGGACCTGGAAGCGGCGCTTCTGGCGTCGCTCTATCGTTGGCGCCGGGAGGCGCTTGCTCGGAGCGAAGGACCGGCTCTTCCCGCTCTCGCGGCGGTGAGGTCCGAGCTCCGCCAGGTCCTAGTGGCAAATTGGAAGGAGCGACTTGTGCACCCCAGTGCCGGGCACGCCACGATCGTGGCGGTAAGTCCCGTGTTTGAGGAGTGGCTGGAGAGGCGGCATGGCGCCCTCACCTTCCGGCTGACACAGGTAATGACTGGCCACGGTGGTTTTGGCCAGTTCCTGTGTCGTATACGCCGGCAAGAGACGCCCGGTTGTCACCACTGCGGCGACTGCCGCGACGTTGTTGAGGACACGGCGCTGCACACTTTGGCGGTTTGCCCCGCCTGGGCATCGCAGCGCCGTGAGTTGATCGCGGCAGTCGGATTGGTTGCCCTCTCGCTCCCGGCCGTAGTTCAGTCTATGGTCCGGAGTGAGAGGTCGTGGAACGCCGTCGCCTCCTTTTGTGAGGAAGTCATTTCCATCAAGGAGGCGGCGGAGCGAGAGAGGGAGCGTTTGAACCCTCTCCCCAACCGCAGATCCGGGCGCCGGAGGGCGCGAGACGACCTCCAGCCACCCTGAGGTTTGACCTGGGGGTGGCGGGCTTTGTGGGCCTGCCCGCCATCCGTTCAGCACCAGGTCCGAGAGGCGGCGTGCGTGTTCCCACGCGCGCTTCTGTTGTTTCGAGTCCGTCTCCCCTCTAGGGGGGACAGTAGGGAGTGTTAGAAGTGCCTTTGGGTAGATCTTTCGTGTAGTGGCCTGCCGTTTCATACGGCGGGCCGAAACCTCGGCGGGGTCGCGACCGCATGCGAAAGTGATTCGCGCGGCCCCGTCGATAGTGGTTTTGTCGAGGAACACCGTGGTAGGTTTAGTCGGTATTCCGGGAGGTCCTTTATCTTTTCAACATCTTATTTTACCCCGGCGAGTCCGACATAGCCCCTCCGCCCGCCCCCGCGGAGGGGTATGCGTCATGCATACCCCCACGTAAAAAAAAAAAAAAAAAACGCACCTCTGTCTTTCGGAAGTTATATGACTTTTCGAAATTATGTGCGTATTGATTGACAATTATCGCCTGCTTCGTGCCTCGGAAAGCACGTTAAGCCGTCGGTCCCGGCTGCCATGAACATCTATGGCAGTCGTTATTGGGAGAGTGTCGACACAAAAGATCCCACTGGGTCGAAGTGTCGCCGGTCTGCACTGACTGGCCCCCACATAAAATACATACATACAGTTAATACATTATTACGTGTGGCATAACATAATAGCAGTCTTGAATAAATGTACAATCAATTAATAAGCATACACACTTGTTTAAAACATAGCCATATTGAATTCATTTTTTAAAAAAAATGAAGGAATAGATTATTTTATTAGAGAACTAGCTTTTTCCGCAGTTTCGCTTAAGAACAGTACTTTTTTCTGGTGGGTTCATTCCCCAGCCATTACAATGTTACCAACGTGAACACACTCCTAATGCTACTTGTATAAGGTATGGTTTTACATAACCTTAGTTAGATTACTTAGCAAACATTGTAACCCGAGCTGCAAATACAGAAACATTTTAAAAACATTACTTATAATATTATAGCGTCCAATACTCTAACACTCAAAATATTCTCCCAAAAGCAAGCAAACCAGTACGCTTAATATAGCACCACAAACTCTACCTTAGAGTTGCAATGAATCATTAGTACGTCATTGAAGGCCTCGATTTCGTATGATTAATGTGCTTAGCAATTATTTACCCCCTAAGGTGATATTGCAGGGGTAGGCCCGATATATTGCGACTGTAACCCAATTGAACGGAAAGGCCTCGTATGGAGGTGGGGGTAAGTGACGTAAAGTTATATTTACTATTCGTAATAAGATAACTGCTCAAAACGTGGGATAACTTTAGTATGAAATAGTCTCAAAATCATTTTGACAGGAATTGAGGACTAATTCATTTTCTGTCAAACCGATTTTGATGGTTAGAGTATCTTTAAACTATCGTAATGTTTTTTTAAGGTAGCCATGTCTTCTATTTTGCTCTAAATTTTATAAATATTCTAACTGCAAAGGACATCTGAGAATTTATATATTATTCGTGACCATAACATTTTTGTGCCGTTTGGGAATGTAACCTAGGCCCACTAGCAATGACGAATCGACCACTTAAACAACTGAGCTATTTTTGCAGTCATATTAGATTATCTACATCATTTTTGATTAGCTGCCTCTTTGGTCCAGTTATATAAATTTATTTTTTATACTTATGCCGCGAGGTGCTCGTATATTACACACATTTTCATTGTAAGTTATGAATTTAGGTCCCACCACAGAACAGATAATTTCTATATTCAGTGGGTCCCACGCAATCATATTACTGTACTATAATTGAGCTCCGTAAACAGCAGTTGGATTAGCCATACTGAGTCGGTCTAATTAATGTTTTTTTATATTAATCCTAACTAATATTCTAAATGCGATTGTAAGTTTGTTGGTTTCTTTGTTTGTTAAGCTTTCACGCCTTAACGACTCGACTAATCATGATGATATTTTGCATTCACATTCATTAAAGGGGTACAGAACAGAATATACTTACCTTTTATCCAGAAAAATACTGAAGCTACTCTTTTTTTGTTTTAACACATTACTTACTTAAATTTACGCGAGTGAAGCCGCGGGCATAATCTAGTATAATATAAAATACAATTTAATAATTTAATTTAAAAGTACACGTCCCTCATTAATTCTTTCATGTCAAGAACAAAAATATAATATTACAAGCGCCATAGTCAAACGTGTAACAAAAAATGGGCCCGTATTTGAGTATCATGTTACGTAGCTCATGGGTCTAGTAAAAACGTGTGTGCTTGTTTAATAATTGAAATAATTTAAGAGGGTGATATTCTATTTAATTATTTATTAATTACATAACGTAGGCAAGATCTGCCCGAATCCAACAAGCGTATGTAGCTAGCTAGCTATAGGTAATGTAGCAAGAGATATAACCTAGAACTCGTTCGTAAGTTGATTGAGATCTCCTCTTTGCCACCAGATAAAAGGCATGACTGTATGTAGTTGTGTAACTGCAACAATGCTATAAGGAAGCACATCCAATATTGGAATATAAAATAAATTTGAAAATAAACACGGATGACGTAGCGGGAAAGCGGTTGCCTCCGAGATGCCGCCGCGTCGAGAATTGTGTTCGAATCCCACACAAGGCAATTATATGTGTTACAAAATATTTGTTCTGGGTCTGGAGGAGGCTATTATAAAGGAGGGAGGTGCTTTATAAAACTAAAAATTGAAATGAAGCAATACTTACATAAATTCGCACTTATGGATATAGGTGATGGATTTTTGTAATGCAGTTGTGGCAGAATTATATTACACCCACATCTTTCGATTTAGGACTTTAGGAATAGACACATTTCTAGACTTTGTACCTACATGTATTCTGTAGTAGTATTATCCTAACAAAATAACTTAACAACACTTTGTGTGACCTGGGAATTTCCATTCCCAGGATTTGGCATACGCAGCCATTTTCATTTTCATCATAAAAATACATAAATAAATGATGATATAGATGGCGCCGTGACTTCGTGTGTGGCAGCTCGTCATAAATAAAGGGATGATTAAAATTGTCACGGAAATTAGAGATACCTACTTTGGATTTGTGTACCCACATTGGGAGGGAAAATTAAAGCGTATTTGTAACTGCCGACAGTATTTTATCTATATATTGCGATGTTTAAATACGACTGTAGCTTTCGTTGTGCGTAATTTACATTTGTATGTATGTTTTTATAACCGTTTATACAATTTGCAGTTTTATATGTCTCGTAATAGATCATAATTTAGATTGACTGCATTTGAATTAATTGAAATCATTTTAGGTTGTATATCCTTGTAGGATTAAGCATGTAATAATAGACTGGTAATAACAGAAATGTTAAATCGATATCGACGGCATTGTGTATAATATCAGCTCTGTAAATAGGTACTCTATTCCACTGCTGAGCGCGGGCCTATTCTCAATATGAGAAGGTTTAGGTCAGAGGTTTCGAGACATTTTTCTCATAGACCACTTTCAAAATTTTGCTGGTTCCGGTGGACTCCCTGCAGCTAAATTTCTACCATATTGACCTTTTTTTTTATTAGTAGCAGCGATAGCTCATTGGGGAGACCAACAGACTGCAATGCAGAGGGTCTCGGGTTCGAACCCACGTCGCGCACCTATGACTTTCGGAAGTTATATGACTTTTTGAAATTATGTGCGTATTGATTGTCAATTATCGCCTGCTCCGTGCCTCGGAGAGCACGTTAAGCGGTCGGTCCCGGCTGCCATGAACATCTATGGCAGTCGTTATTGGGAAAGTCAGTACCCTCTAATATTCTGACACTGGTCTAGCCTTAGGGTATCGTTAGCCTTCGGGTTTCGGAGGTCAGGTGGCAGCCGCTCCGTGTAAAAACTGATATCCAGTCAAATTCGGTTAGACCAGAAAAGCCGACCCCAAGTGACTTGGGAATAATAAAGGCTAATAAGAGAAGATTGACCTTTTTTTTTTAGAAATTCTCGTGACTAAACCTACCACGGTAGTCGGAGTCTTTATAGGTGAAGTCAAACCAACATTTTAGTTCTTAACTATCGAAAGTAAATAAATTTACGTGGACCCCCGCTTGCGAATTGTGAACTCCAATTTTTTGTCACGCCGCCTGGGCCCCCGTCGTGTCTCCCCCCTAGGGATCCATCTCGACCACTTTTGGAACTACGGGTTTAGGCTATAGCCTACTACGCAAGCCCAGTGTGCGTTGACAGACTGACAATATATTATCTACTGAGTAACATAATAATGACTCTGTGGCGCAGCGGTAGTGTATGCAACTGCTGTGCAGGAGGTCTCGGGTTCGAATCTCGGGTCGGGCCAACAAAAAATTATTGTGTTTCTCTGTAAAAAAATCACAATAGCAGTCCGGAGTTAGGAAGTTGGCGGTGATAAACACCCCCGTGCCTCAGAAAGCACGTAAAGCCGTTGGTCCTGCGCCTGATTTCTCTCCGGTCGTGTCGGATTGCCGTCCCATCGGATCATAAGAGTTAGGGAACAGAGAGTGCACTTGTGTTTACGCACACACTTGTGCACTATAATATCTCCTGCGCAGATGGCCAGTCTCTGTTAAGACAGGCCGCCGTGGCCGAAATTCGGTCTGAAGGACATTATTATAACATAATAATATTTTTAACTCTTTTTCAACTACCTCCTCCGTTCTTAGCATCGTTCCTGTGACACGGGAAAGTTTACTTACATTAATTACATAAACAACACCCAGGCTCGATAAAACGAAGCGGCGATAGCTCAATGGATAAGGTATTGGACTTGCGTTTTAGAGGTCGCGGGTTCGAATCCCACCCATTGCACTATTGACATAAACACATTCCTAATACAAGCATTCTAGCTTAACTGGAGGGGTTAACAAGAATACTACTAATTTGAAACCAGATTACTAGTAATCATTATATACAAATAAATAAAAAATTGTAGAATGCACCATTTTTTATCCTATATTGGAAACCCACAACAGTCAGCACAATGGCAGTAGCGATATGACCATTTAAACCACAACGCCATCTTGATAAATATATGTCCGAAATAACAACAGAAGTTTGTCAAAGGTCACGAGATTTATAGCAAGTATTCGAAGCCAACGCGATAGCGATACCTCATAACAATTATAACTCCAATCAAACTTTAGGCACCAAACATATCTCCATCAATCCATTCCGGTACTACATCACAAACCAACACCCGTTTGTCATCCCATAAAACAGACTACATAAATGTTTTTGACGTATCAGAGCATTAATCAAAGAGCGGGACAAAAAACATCGTAGTACCGGCGTAGTGGCGTTTGTGGCACAATGTTTACAATTCTCTCACTCTTATCACGTTCCACGAGTATTTATCTTGGCATGAATAGGCTGCGAGACTTTGACAGATCGTTCGTACCCGTGTTTTGTTAAATAACTCAAGATTGGAGTTAACTTTTTGCACGACAGCTCTTCGACTATTTCGCTAACTATATTTGGGTTATTTATTGACTCGTACGATGTACATATATATAATATGTTATGTTTTGTTTTAAAAAAGAGAAGTCTCGTGCTAGGCATAAATCTAGTGTCGCGGGTGACTTTACAAACATTCAAACAACGGACACAAAGAACATCCAGACTCGGAACAACCAATTGTGAATCACACAATTTTTTGTCCCGTGTGGCATTCGAACCCACAACACTCGACATAGTAGCAGTGGCAAGGGGGCCTCTTAAACCACTACACCATCCGTGCAGTTATGCTAATAGATGCGCTTTTTATTAATATATAGCTTACAGAATATGGTACCAAATCACACGAGCTATACAGAATATAAGCAATAAAAAAAAGATCGCCCTTTTTTCTAGGATAAAAAAACATCAAAGTATTAAGCATAATGGCCGAAGACGCGGCATTTTTCAAAGTAATATACAGTATGTGGCGTAAATAATACATAACCCTGAAACTTTCGACTGGCCAGATTATCATCTGTCATTTACCCCACATTTATGATGCCCATGGACATATTTTTTTCGATACAGGGCCCCAAAAATGCGTAATTCTTTAGAAAACATGTTAAAATTTGAGAATAAGTATTTTTTGCTAAGTTGTCTTAGATTGTAACAAAAAAAGCTTGATACTGGTCTGATGATACAAGTATTCAGGAGTGACATAAAAAAACAGAACGAGAAAATGTCGCCAATTGTCGAAATGTCAAAAATATCAATAATTTGGTCATCTATGGGCATATGGTGATATAAGTGGGGTAAATGATAGATGATAATCTGGCCAGTCGACAGTTTCGGGGTTATCCATTATTTATGCCACATCCTGTATATTAATATAATAAATCCTAACTAATATTATAAACTAGCTGACCCGCGTAACTTCGTCTGCGTCACATAACACACATTTTCCCGTTTCTGCAATATTTTTCACTGATGCTCCGCTTCTATTCGTCGTAGCGTGATGATATAGCTTTTTTCGATAAATAGGTTATCCGACACTAAAAGAATTTTCAGTTTGAACCAGTAGTTCCTGAGGTAAGCGCGTTCAACCAAACAAACTCTTCAGCGTTTTAATATTAGTATAGATGCGAATGTCAGTCCGTTTATTACGCTTTCAGGCCTTAACCATTTTACCGATCATCATGAAATTTTGCATACACGTTGTCACAGAAAAGGTCACTGTAGCCGTGGGATAGATTTTTTAGTTATAACCTACATTAAGGCGAGTGAATCCGCGAGTAAAGTTTAGTATTAATTATAAATTAAATATAATACAATTAATCAATATAATTGACAGATGAGTAATAAATCTTTCTATTATTCGAAGCAATAACACATCTCTCCCTTAAGCAATAACTAAACATGAACGATATCGTGACAAACAGACTAGTACTGAAATAAAGCTCTTAATATTGTATCTATCAGACCAAACATAGAGTGTACCTTAATGTAATAGAAAAATAACCGAATTTCGTATTATATTAATTCTTGGAAATAAGGTAAGGGTTTTCGTATACAGACAAGAAGTCAATTGGTTAGGAGAACGATTATATTGCTTGAACCCTGAATATTGGATGTCAACAAGTTATACTAGTTCTAAGAAAGGTCCAGTGCTAAATAAAATATTTATTTTCCGGCTTTAATGTACAAGATTACTAAAAGTGATTATGTGCACTATTACTCTTTTGGGTTGCATGATTTATATCACATAGAACAGTTGCACAGGCCAAAACGACAAGCCTTTCAAAAACGTATGTTAATACTGAGCATAGTCGCAATAATACCTCTGTTCTGTGATATAAATTACTAGAACATCTTGTATACCACAAGGGGTTTTACAATAAGTTTTTTTTTCGTCAGTTTTTATATCTCCCACTGCTGGGCAAAACCCTTAGACTTCCAAATCACCCTGTTAGTCGTCTCGCCATCTCTGTTTAGGTCTGCCCCGTCGCGGTCGACTGTCTTGTGGCACCCAATTGGTGACGATTGGTGCCTACCTCTCTGAGTGTATGCGGCAGACACGTCCGGCCCATTCCCACTTCAACCTAGCGGATTTCACACCTACATCGGCTATGCGTGTTTTGGAGCGCAAAGCAGTGTTTCGGACGTGATCCATCCTTTTCACTCCGAGAATGCTATGCTCCATAGCCCTCTGGCATATTTTCAATTTGGATTTCTGATTCTCAATCAGGGACCATGTTTCGGCACCGTAGGTAAGGACAGGCAAGATACACATGTCGATAAGTTGCCGCTTTAGTGTCATTAGAAGATTACTTTTCAAAAGCTCTTTCATCGACCAGAAGCTCTTCCAGGCGTTGTCGATTCGTCTGTTGATCTCTATATCCTGTCTTCTACAGAAAGATACTATCTGGCCCAAGTATCATTTTATATGTCTGTCATAAATGATTATAATTGACTATAGACATCTTAAATATTTTATAAAAATACTATATTAATGGAGCAAAACAATTAATGTAGCATAGTAATTTTAAAATTAGTAATTTACAATGCTAATAGTTTAATATTATGAGGACGTATAATTATATAATATATATATTTATATAACTTACTATATTTACCTATAGGTATTATACAAACGAGTACATACGTTATGTTAAATTAATAATGCACATTACCTCATTGTTCAGTGCCAAATCCTTTGTGGTGTATCATATTCTTAACGTCATACAGATATTAAAAAGATGCTTGCATGAACATCCACAATGTTAAGGCTGACGCTTTTTGGTGCTATGAAGCACGAACGCAGCATTTGATTTAATGATAATCTACAAACCAATCACCGAAAGTGTCAAAATAAAAAGGACAATGACAAAACAGTGTAATCGCTCCAACATCTCAATCCCTCAATGAATCGTTATTCTCTATGTATAAGTAAGCCAAAGTAACTTGCCCGCTTCTTTCGTCTGTGCTCTACCGATTTGTCAATGTCACAGCTCATATTTTATCAAGTTGGGGACAATGGTAACTACATTTTGATATCGGCAAGCTCGCCGTCTAGGTTTCAAACCTTTGATGGATTATTCGGGGTCGTATCCATTTTGTCTCTCCCCCTACCCCTGCGAGAAAGGGGAAAGGCTTTTCTCCTGACGTATTGTAGTTGTAAACGGTTGTGATGTTTATGGGAATTTATTTCAGGTACCACAGGGGCAGGAAGCGTATTGATTAAAATATTTATGTGTCCGCTGTTTTTTATTGTTTGATAAGGAATATATTTTTGTTTGCAAGTTTTACCAAAGTTATGGTAGGTGGATGGCATTGTATTATTCAAAATGTATTGGCAAAGCCGTTTTTAAAAGTTGGTGTAATTGAAATAAATCTTGTGTTATGAGCTTAATAAATTAGGCTAGGCTTACATGGGAATCATTTAATAAGATAATTGCGAATATGCGTTTTGTTTGTCGATCGAGTAGAAAAGGTAGATATCAACTCGAGCGAACTGAAATTCATGAGAAATGAATGAATGAATGAAATTTTGCATACACGTTGTCGGGATATAGGATATAGGGTACCTTTCATCCAGGAAAAATTTACTATTCCTGAGCGAGCGAAGCCTTGCTAAAAAGGTTGTTGTTATATTATATAATTTCTTTATAGAAATTAGAATATCATCGAAAACACTGTTTCAATGGAACAGTTAAATTAAAGATGTTTCTTTTTATCAACTAACGATCTCATAGGGCATTGCTGGACGCACAGACAGCAGACTTATTCAACCGTGGCGTAAGTTTACACGGATGCTTGCAATCGATCATGAGACCATTGGCTTCGGGGTGGTCTTTACTTAAATTTTATTAGGTTTTTGTTAGAAATATCTTAGTTGCATCACCCTCTTTCGAAATGAAAACATTTTATTTTAGCGACCAATACTATTTCACGTTGCACATCCATGTAGTGCGAAACCATAAAATAAAATGATTAATATTCTATTTCACTTAACACCCCATCGGCCATATCTAGTGCATGTAGAGAGGTGCATTAGCTAATAGCAGGTTAAAAATATTGATGGAAATTAAAATAAAAATGGTATTGGAGTCGTACCACCGGTTTTCAGTCTCCTACGGCAGAATTATTATGACTGATACTTACGACAGCTGGAGCTATCTTAGCTCGTTCTGTCGTAATGTATTAAAAAAAAAAGTAATATACGGTGTATATACATAATAATAATAAAAATCGTTTATTTCTCACCAAAACCGAGATACACATAGAAACAGATACAGAGTAGCAATATAAGAACTTTAACAATATTATTTCGGTAGAGGATCGCTGGTGCCTGTGGTAGGTATAAAATTACCTGTATTACAGGTCACCAGGTCTCCGCACCGAGCCAGGTTATACAAACATATATATATACAAAATAGCTGTCTTAATTTTCCATAAAGAACGAATTACAATATAACTTTCTCTGAGAAAAGGTAGTTCGGCTCTTGTTCTATTGCGTAGAAACAAAATTGTAACAATGTAAAAAAATGCCTGTGTAATTTTTATAACACAATCCTCAATATATGTGATGTGATCGCATTATCACAATAATGCCATACTATCACACACGCTTTGGTGCGCTTTAGTAGAGTGCGCTAAATGGAATGCCTCCAGAAATATGCCTGATGAGCTGGATCGCGAATGGTGATGTACTGAGTGTCGTAGTTATATCCCTCTCTACGCCCTCGGAGTTAAAGAGGCGTGAGTCTAAATATATATATATATATATATCTTACCTTATCTTATGTGGGGCCAGTCAGTGCAGACCGGCGACACTTCGACCCAGTGGGATCTTTTGTGTCGACACTCTCCCAATAACGACTGACACAGATGTTCATGGCAGCCGGGACCGACGGCTTAACATGCTCTCCGAGGCACTGAGCAGGTGATAATTGGCAATCAATACACACATAATTTCGTAAACTTCCGAAAGTCAGAGGTGCGCGACGTGCGAACCTGAGACCCTCTGCAATGCAGTCTGTTAGTCTCCCCACTGAGCTATCGCTGCTCTATATATATATAACAATAATAATATATATTACGTTTACGCATTCTAAAAATATATATTACGTACAATATATATGCTATATTTTATTAGGAAAATGTCGAGTAATGTAGATTTATTCAAATTAATATCTAAAAAATTTGCGAGAGCCGCAGAAATATTTATATGACCTCCTATTTAAACAAAGGCCATTCCAATTTCATACCCTAAAGTGATAATTTCTCTTTATACATAAGTACACCGTGCGTATTTCAAACAATACAGCGAGCCATTGAACAACTTCTAGGCTTGTAAGCAATTTCTGGGCTTTCTAGGTAATTCCGAGGGTCTTTCACCTAAAGTGTGAAGTTCGGGTCCCTCATAGTTATTATGAAGGCAATTATAGGCAGCACTTCCAAATAGATATTGTACAAAAGTTGGTGTACTAACTGGAGATATTTTATGATCCTTAATAAAGGCTGTGTTCTGTATTTCTGTATTAATTCAAAGTTATGATTATGTTTAAAAATTACAGAAAATTGCTCTCTTGAGTGTCTTTTTGGATGGAGGGCGATATTTATAATTAAACAAATTACTTATTTGCTTAATGTGTAAACTCTAACTGCGTTACTTATAAAAACTGGCTGACTGATAGTTAGTTACCTTTCAACTGAATACATCTGAAGTCCTTGATTAACAATTTATCTTTAATCACATGCTATCGCTGTTACTTAACTTAAACTAAAACACATCATATCAGCTATGTTTATCAGAGTTTTTAATAGTCAGCAGTTAAGTATTTGAGAAAACTTTATAAGTAATGTTATTAGTCATTGATAAAATTCCTAATAAAATACACCTAAATAGTATTATATTGTAAAATAGTATGAAAGTTTGCTTATTTTTTAATGAACTGTAATGAAACAAAATGTTGTAAGACTGACCGAGAAAGTATACAAGACAAATGTGTGTGATTTGGAAGAAGAAGACCTTGGCGAACGTTCTCTGATCACATTGCAGACATTCTGAAGAAACACCAGGTTAAAAGTACTCTAAGCCGAAAAGCGTGCATGAAGCATATAATAAAGCAAGAGCGGTCTGGCATCGTAGCAGATGGCAATCCATAATTTCTGCTTACCTCTCAGGGAACCCGTATGTCTATATATGTACTAAAAATCTACTGCAGCATTAAGAATATGAACCAGAATGCACAACTAAAGTCACGTTGAACTACTTATAAATTGTAAGAAAAACACCAGTCTTTCTTTAACTCAGTTTTACTAATCAATGTAATAACAGTAACACACATTACCGTTCCGTTAGGCCAGCAAATTGCTTTGTAACCGCGCTGAGTCGGGAATGGATGTCGCGAATTATGGTAATGTATTATGATAATGCCGGCTGCGATGGCCTTTGGTTGTGACATACGGATAGATTGATCGACGTGCAAGTAAGTCAAAGATGTAATCCCATAGTATTATAATTGTGAAAGTTTGTGAAGATGTTTGGCTCTTTGCTGTTCAATCATACATAAACTGTTGAACGGATTTGAATGAAACTTGGCACACAAATAGAACATTTGCTGCCGCGGGCAGAAACAAGTTATTTTATATTTGATTAAAGCTATCTAACTTCACTATTCCTACACGGGCTAATACCAGTTGCTCTTGTGATATACTATGCCACATTATTATATATAACTTATAAGACTGCTTAAATGTACACAACAACGTAACAAAACACGGTACTCTCTGGCCACCTATTAAATATACAATCAAAACGTGCCATTAACATGCAGACGATATGTACAAATACTTGCACTGTGCGCCAACCATCATTCGAACGCGTGATTGTTGTCGTCTTTATTATACGCTCGGTGCACATTTGTCTAAGCTAGGACGCAGGAGAGAAACCTTAAATATTTATTGCAAGATAGGTAGTTATTTTTAATACTTTAAATTGTCATCTGAATTTACGAATGCACTGGTTTAGTTAGTCGCATCGATCTCGCCAGCATGTCTAGTATTGTGGATTCGATACCCACGCATCTACGGTATAGGGATAACCCCTAGTGCAAACGTTTATAATAAATCACCACATTGCATACCTTATTAGGTATGCGGTTTAACTATGACAACACACATTGTAGTATGTGTTATATGTTAATTTTAATCAAAATAATAATTATTTCGTGTACATGATAATATATGCTCATAGTCAGTTGCACTCACTGATCGGTAAACGATTAGTGAGGTTAAGCAACGTTGGGTGCGGTCAGTCTGTAGATGGGTGACCGCTTAGTGGTATTTCATCTGAGCGTCTCCGTGCTTCGGAGGGCACGTAAAAAGTCGGTCCCGGTTGTTGTCCAATTGACAGCAGTCGTTAAGTCATTTCAGAGGCCTACGGGCGGCTTGAACAACTCTTGACAACAGGTTGGCCACTAACCACACTAAAAGAAAGAAAGAAAGAAATAATAAGAAGATTTTCACACATTCGCGATCCAAGAGAGCAGTATGTCTCCCTTGTTAAGAAGGCAGATGGTGACAATCGTGCGCTACACACAGCTCAGCTAATCCACTTTTCCGTCTAATTAATTCCATTATTAAAGTAATACAGATTAAAATATAAGGTGTCTGCTTCTTCACTTTTTTGGATTAGCTTGGCAGCCATTATCGAAATTACAGGATGTTGAACTTTTATGAACCATGAGAAATTATGAATTGTTATGATAATGTGGTTATGAGAGTCTAACTGCCACAAATTATAGCATACTTGAGAAGGTTCTTTACGACAAGATTGTGAGCTAATGACCAAAAGAGCATAGTATTGTAGGTGTGATAACCGCCAATTGCAGTTATGAAATAAGTAGCGCTAATATATGCCATAAAAAGAGCCTTACCTGCATAATGCAACTAAACTCATAGACAAGGACAGCTCTACGTTGCCTGATTATGATTATTAATTTGTAAAATTATTATTAATGTCTTAGTTATGTTATATTATAAGCTAAGTAAGCATATTACGTAGCTTATAATCTCGTTTTAGGCTATCCTGTAAATATGTTATAAATGTGTTTAAATAAATGAAAATAAAAAGATATTTTAACAAAATGACAATGACAGTTGCCAAAGCTCACATCACCTCTTCCATCCTACATTTATTTTTACCTTAGTTTCGGACTGATAGAACTACGTTTGTTATGTATGCAGAACCCATTGCTATCCGTGCATTCCTTGTACTAAAGTTGACAATACGGGAGTGATATCCTTGATATTGCGAGCGCTTATAAATTACGGTAACAGCTTACCATCGGGCTCATCATATAGAGGTTTACTACCATCGTAGTATCTACTTATATATAAAAAGAAAGATACAATCTGGAAGAAGTTTACTGCTAGAAGTGTATAATGTATGTATAATGGATGGCATGTATAATGGAATAACTCTAAATTGACCATCAAACATACATATTATATTGTCGTATTGTTAACATTCGTGTAGTTTATATAATGTGTTATGGATGCTGCTAATATACCATTAACACTATAAGAGGTTACTACAACGACAATTAGCTTGTTGATCGTTTAGATCAGACGCCAGTTAAACCTTGAACTGCATTAGGCGTAATATCTGCACGCTAATAAAATTTCAGTTAGTAAGCAAATGTCATAAGTTCTATATAGATAATGTAGATACATACATACATAGATTCACGCCTGTTTCCCAGAGGGGTAGGCAGAGACTACGGATTTCCATTTGTTACGATCCTGACACACTTCTCTGGCTTCATTCACTTTCATCACATTCCTCATACACGCCCGTCGGTTCAAGGTGCTCTTATGTATATTGTAAAATCATTATATAAGCAGGTATACTAAAACGAACTACAATATAGATAATTTCATTTATAAAACAAAATATTGTAAACACTCTAGAACACTCAATAACTTGTAAGAAAAAGAAGTTCAATAAAACTACTGGTGCGAGGTCTCCAATTATTATATTACCAGCGCAACGTAGCAATCGTAGCTGCTACGAAACTATGTATGTGCTACAACTCGTAGCCTCTTACGTCACTACAAGAAAGCTTCGTGAGATTATTTATATCTTGTAGCGAGGATATTAAGTGTTCAAAGTATTGATACTTGTCCATGTAAGTCTGTGTGTATTCTAGATTTTTATTGAAAGTGTAGCAAATTGTTGCATTTTCTATTAGCATTCAGTCCAATTTTTGAATGTAAAGGTGAAGGTTATATTGTAATTTTATTTTGGGTTAAAAGCTCTCTCTAGGAATAAATTCTTTATCGTCGGGGACTTTAAAAACATTTAAACAACAGGCACAAAGAACACCTGGATTTGAAACAAGTATTTGTGGATCACATAGTGATGACTATTTAAACCACTACGCCATCCGTGCAGTCAATGTAGGACGCACTACTTTAACTTCAGATATACTTGATTCCAAAATGTACCCTAAATCAGTTACACGTTCGCATTATAATGATTATGCATAATTTAGAGTTCGAAAAACTCTTATACTTTGTCCGTCCGTCCGTCCGTCCGTCTGTCTGTTATACAACTTTCAACTCCAGAACCGTAAAATTTAGAGACTCGCGGTCAACGCCATTCGACTCAGCATAGTCGATATACCCCCGAAATTACTATGACCTTCGACCTCTAACCACAAAGTCACGTGATACCACGTGACCTTGAGGTTTCGAATTCTAAGATTAACGGGAATTCATTGCTGATTCTCACTTGTTTTAAGTTATTTAACATACCAAATTTTGTAAAACCTTGAAAGTAATTAATGTTCCCAAATTAATTTTATAATAAAACTGTTCAGTACAAAAAGGTCCTATTATTTAATGTCCCATTAAAAGGTCTCAACACAGCAACGTAGGGTCTATGTCTACGGAATACGGAATTCCGTTTCTATCCAGCCCTTAGGGAGTTCACACATTGAGCTTCGTTAAAAGCATTAGCAAAAATATATTAGGGTACAATCCGATTAATTGCGATAAATGCTCTAACAGCTAATTGAGATCTGTTGTAGAAAGCATTTTAGAGTATTAAGTGGTTTCACTACGGGAATATAAGGCTTACTAACTTAGATCGAGTAATTATATATGTGATTTGAGGATTAAAAGAACTTTAATTGGCGAAGTTGATGAGATGTAAAGAATCATTTATACATATACTAGCTGACCTGGCAAACGTTGTTCTGCCATATAAATTCATTCGATAAGAACACGCTAATCACCTATTGGTATGAAATATACTTTACGATCTATTCTCGGCGGCCTCGATGGCGTAGTGGTTAGTGTAATCGACTGCTACGCCCGAGTTCGTAAGTTCCATTCCCGCATAAGTCAAACATTTGTGTGTATGGACATGGATGTTTGTGTTGGTCTAGGTGTTTCTATATATAATATGTTTATATTTAATAAAAAAAATATATAGTTGTGTGTATGTGAAAGAATATTATTATATTCTCATACCTACCAAATATACATAAAAAATTCATAAAAATCGGTCGAGCCGTTTCGGAGGCGTTATTACATAAAGTTCACAATTCATTTGCAGGTCTCAGTATATGCTTTTTTAATAAACTACCGATTGATATTATAATATAAGCAAAACCCCCACTTATTTTGTTGAACTACCTACGAATGACTATAAAAGGAAGTGTAGTTTTATATCGAGCCATTCGCTTGTGAACAGTCATAACGGTCGGAGCTCTGTACGTTCGGCGGCGTGAGTCATTTTATAGTTATTTACTTAAATTCAGTGCGGTATCAATCATCATTTTGTATAATCAGAATTATCAAACCTAAGGCTTAAGTTATTTTGTTAATTGGTGAAATTATAAAAATATTGTGATCTCGACTTGTATTTTTTTTAAAGTTATTTCCACTTCTAACCTAAAATCAGAAGTGGGATAAAGGACTTCTTCCGCCCACGTGCAGTGAAAATAGTCTAGAGTTTTGTTGTTAATCAAATGGTGATTGATCTACCCACTTGATTGTTTTCTTTATTGTGTTCAAGTGTTGTATAAGTGTAAGTGTTTAAATACAAACAAAAATGGGACGAACCAGATCACGTAGCTGCGTACGAGAGTTATCTAAAGGTAGATCGCGTGATAGGCAACAACATAGACGTCGCGGTAGGCACGCCTCGCGTGGTAAATCTCGTAGACGTAGCCCTAGCAGCCAGGAACGGCGTCGTGATCTGTGTAATGACTCACGTTGCTTGACGCGGTCCGACTCAAGTGATAACGATAAGCACGGTTCTCGTGATAAGACTAGGCGTCGTCCGCATGATAAAAAAAGACATAGGTCGCGTAGTGTTTCGTCCGTTTCGTCGCGGGGTCGTTCTCGAAGTCACACTCGTGTTAGGTCACGTTCTCACTCTCGTAATGCGAAGCATTATGTGCATAAGGCTCCGTCGCCTGTTACAAGAATGCCAAGCCCTGTCCGGTCAGGCACGTTACGGGTAGACTGTTCGGCGACCTCTGAGGCATCTACCCTCGCACATGCTTTAATGCAAGCTATTAAAACCATGCAACCAGTGAGATCACAGCACTACTTCGTTTCTCATTTTGACCCATCCTTAAACAACATCGAAGTATGGTGCAAGGAAGTAGATCGCGCCAGAGACGCCAACGGGTGGGGCGATCAGGAGTGTTTGTCACGTGTGGGTTCCTGTCTAAAGGGTGACGCCAAGGTATGGCTTAGTGAGTGGGTTACCAATGACCGGACGTGGTCCAACTTTAAACGAGAATTTAAATCCTTATGCCCTAGTAAGTTGGACTATGCAAACATTTTGTTTGACGCTATGAATACGACGTCAGATAAATATCCCACATACGCAGAATATGCGCGTCGTACCTTGTTACGCTTAAGGATAGTTCAGGGACTAAGTGACGACTTGAGAACACTCATTGTCATTCGTGGTATAGATAACCCTCAAATTCGTGCGACCGCTGCCAACGCAGATTTAACGCCTGAAAGCATTGTCTCGTTTCTATCGATTTACAAGAAACCTAATAAAGGAAAGTGTGACACCTCTGTAGTTTCTAAGAACTCAACGTCACACAAACCTACCTTTCGTATAGGTCCTAAATGTTTTAATTGTAACCAACGAGGACATATAAGTCGTAACTGCAAACGGTCAAAAGCGGATGCGACTCCCAACAAGCAAATAGGAGCTAGCGACTCGTGCACGTTCTGTAGGAAGCGAGGACACACCGAGGATACTTGTTTCGCGAAGGCGCGTTCGGAAACTCGTAATCCGCGTAATGTTAATCTTTGCTCTAATCGAGTGAAGCTCACTCAAGGTAACGACGTAGTCAGCGCTGTCGTAGATGGTGTACCAGTAGATGTACTCATTGATAGCGGGGCTCTCGATGTGTCTCTCGTTTCCTCGGATGTTCTAAAATATATTCCATGCCAACCAAAACCTAAACGCTGCATATTGAAAGGCATAAGTGATAAGGAGGTAGTCTGTACATCTTATGTGACTACTACGGTAGAGTTTAGCGATATATCGATTGAGGTCGATTTAGTAGTGGTTCCTTCATCTTATATGAACACTCCAATAATTATAGGTACGGACGTTCTTAACCGTGACGGTATAACTTTTGTGCGGACAAAAGATAGGCAAAACCTTACGCATTCCAATAACGTTCGAATTGTTAACACCCTACAATCAATTGACCAACTTAAAATAAATACGCCCCTTCACGGTGAAGAGTTAGAAGCTCTTAGATCAGTTATAGAAGACTTCACCGATTTTTTGATTTCTGGCACTGCCCAAACTACTGTTACGACAGGCGAGATGGAAATCAAGCTCACTAGTTCGATACCGGTAGTATACAGACCTTACAAGCTTTCCCATCAGGAAAAACTCAAGGTAAGGGAAATAACTAGAGATCTTCTAGACAAGGGTATAATAAGGCGCTCCAAGTCAGCTTATGCAAGCCCTATAATTCTAGTCAAGAAACGAGACGGCTCTGATAGGCTCTGCGTTGACTTTAGAGCCCTCAATCGTATCACTATAAAGGATCGCTATCCCCTTCCGCTGATTGACGATCATATTGACCGGTTAGGCAGCTATACCTACTTCTCTAGTCTAGATATGGCCACAGGGTTCCATCAAATTCGCCTTAAAGAGGAGAGCATACCTCTTACTGGTTTCGTTACACCAGAAGAGCATTTTGAGTATATCAAAATGCCATATGGTTTGGCAAATTCTCCTATTGTGTACCAGCGTATCATAAACGATACTTTGCGTGAGCTTATTAATGAGGGTAACGTGCTAGTTTACATCGACGATGTTCTTCTTATGAGTAGTACAGTTACAGAAGGTATCCAACTATTACGCAAAACACTAAATACGCTCACCCGGGCCGGTTTCTCTGTTAACCTTCGGAAATGCTCTTTTCTTGTTACCGAGGTAGAATACTTGGGTAGGCTTATTAGTCGAGGTCAGGTTAGGCCGAGCCCACGAAAGGTTGAGGCTCTAGTTAATACGACACCGCCAGAGAATGTAAAGCAAGTACGTCAGTTACTTGGCCTTGCTGGATATTTTCGCCGCTATATAAAGAACTATGCCACTTTGACTACCCCACTCACTCATTTGACTCGTAAAGGCGTTAAATTTGGTTGGACTGCTGAATGTGAAACCATTCGCCAAAATTTAATTACGCGACTAACAAACGAGCCTGTCCTCGCCATCTTCGACCCACTCCTTCCTACCGAAGTTCATACAGATGCAAGTAGTGCAGGCTACGGGGCTGTTCTTTTACAAATACATCCTGATGGCAAGAAACACGTCGTTGCTTATTTTAGTAAAGTAACTCAGGGGGCTGAGAGTAAATATCACTCCTACGAACTCGAAACCTTGGCGGTAGTCAAAGCCCTTCAGACCTTTCGGCATTATCTTGTTGGGCTGAAGTTCACTGTAGTGACTGACTGTAATGCACTCAAGTCAACAGAACGAAAGAAAGACTTACTGCCCCGTGTAGCTCGTTGGTGGACTTACTTGCAAGATTTCGAGTTCTCGGTTGAATACAGAAAAGGTGCATTGATGTCACACGCGGATTACTTGAGCCGCAACCCCGTTATTAACGTAAACCAAATTTCTAAACCTCGTAATTGGGCTCAAATAGCTCAGGGAGCCGATAGTGAGACCCAAGAGCTCATTCAGAAACTTCTAAATGGTAACCTCGATTCTAGCCGTTATTCCGTACAAAATGATCTTTTGTATTACAAGTACTCTCCAGTGGGTGAACAACAACGCCTACTTTGCTACATACCCAAAGGGCATCGACTTAGTCTTCTCAGAGTGTTCCATGATGAACACGAACACATAGGAGCTGAAAAGACTTACGATCTCATTTTAAGGTATTTCTGGTTTCCAGGGCTAAAACAATTTGTGATCAAATATATAGCGCACTGCATCATATGTATTTCTAAGAAACGAGTTCCGCGTGCACCCTTGCAAAATATTACTTCTTGGGAGAAACCAATCACTCCATTCCACACTATTCATGTAGATGCTTTAGGTCCTCTGCCACAGTCGGAAGGATACAAATTTGTGTTCCTCGTTACTACGAGGAACACAAATTTGTATCCTTGCTGCTTTTAGTAAATTCACCTTCTTGTACCCCATTCAACGCCAAGACGTTTCAGAGCTTAGACGAGTTATTACGCAAGCTATATCACTGTTCGGTGTGCCCAAGCTAATAATTGCTGACAAGGGTCGCATGTTCGAGTCAACGGAATTCACGACGTGGATTAACGAGCTAGGTTGTGACCTGCACACCATAACTCCAGAGATGCATCATGCAAACGGCCAAGTGGAGAGGTATATTAGAACAGTTCTCAACATGTTACGCATTCAAGTTAACCACAAGAATACATTATGGTCTGACACCCTCTGGAAGCTTCAACTAGTGCTGAACGTGACGAAGCAGAAAACTACACAGGCTTCGCCGTTGAACCTTTTAATCGGTACCGAAGCCACCACCCCTGTCATTCGAGGGCTAGTACGAGATGTGGCTATCGAATCGTCATCACCTAATCGAGAGGCTCTACGAGAAATCATCAGAAGTAGAACTCGTCAGCTGCTGAGGGACAACCAGGCTAAACAGGATGAGCGCGTCAATAAACAAAGGCGTCCACCACATCAATTTAATGTAAATGATTGTGTTTTTGTTATAAAGTTTTCTCAGGTCACTGGGAAACTTGATCCTGGCATGCGTGGTCCATACAAGGTGGTCAAGGTGCTGCCAGGTGGGCGCTATGCTCTCCGCCTTATGAGTGGTAGCTATGGCAAGACAACACAGGCAGCGGCACAGTATATGGTACCGTGGCGGGGTGAGTGGTGCCCTGAGACGTGTGCTGCCTTTTTCGAAAGTAAGTGGCGAAACGTCGCCTTTGCGTTCGTCGCATTTATTTGAGTGAAGTAAGTTTCACTTACTAATCACTCTGGCGAAACGTCGCCTGGTGTTCGTCACCATATTGGCACTTGGGAGGCTCCAAGTTGCAACATAGACCGATCAATGATGATTAGTCTATAGCCTGTTCGTCGGGCAAGACCTGTTCGTCGGGTCAGACCTGTCCGTCGGGTCGTGTTTCAGATGCAATTGGCTCGGCCACCCCTCCAGCCGAGTGAGGACACGGAGCATCGATACATAAGGCCTAGCAAGGGTTTGATTTAAAAAACAAAGAGAGACGTCTCTATTACTACTAGAATGATGAATGTAAGGGTTTATATGTTCTGGTTGTCAGACGATGTTTGAGTGTGGAAGTCAGAATTAAGTGAATGAAATAGTAATGAAAGGCTAACTACAGCTAACCGTATTTCTCACAAACATGTTACTTTTAGATGAAAGCCCCGATAATGTCGAGACTGCAGCGGTGTCAGATAGCGTCGCCGGACCATCCACGGTCCCATCTCACACGGCGGCAGAAGCTGGACCCTCAACAACAGACTACTCAAGTCACAGTGGAGTCCCTGTAAACATCGGCATCGAGGACGAAGCCCTGTCAGGAGAAGCCGTATAAGCAAAACCCCCACTTATTTTGTTGAACTACCTACGAATGACTATAAAAGGAAGTGTAGTTTTATATCGAGCCATTCGCTTGTGAACAGTCATAACGGTCGGAGCTCTGTACGTTCGGCGGCGTGAGTCATTTTATAGTTATTTACTTAAATTCAGTGCGGTATCAATCATCATTTTGTATAATCAGAATTATCAAACCTAAGGCTTAAGTTATTTTGTTAATTGGTGAAATTATAAAAATATTGTGATCTCGACTTGTATTTTTTTTAAAGTTATTTCCACTTCTAACCTAAAAATAAATTTACCTTTACTCAAATTTAAAAGTGTTGTTAAAAGTCAGTAAATCTTAGTTGTAGGTTTTTGTAATGTTTATAATAATTTGCATGGCTTACAGGTAAAATGTACATGGATCTGCTATAATAATTACTGTAACACCTTTTTGTAATACCTACATTTCTAGCAAATAAAGATTCTATTCTATTCTATTCAACTTACCCGGTAGGGCTATTATTCAATCAATGATTACTTAAATGACAAAATCTCATGGAACTAGTTGCTTGTTTCATACAGGATTCAAACAATGTATGTATTATATATATAAGTCAATTTAGTTATGTGAAGGTACTTCGTGTTTATTTTGTGATGTTAAAGTATCTTTCTTTTCTTTTAAACAAACGTTATAAGTATTAACGTAAATTTTGTTTTAGCTACATTTAGTCACGAACTAACTTTTCATGTCATAAAGTGTAAGTGTATGCGTCCTCATGCCATACTACTGTCTATTACTAATGGCTACCTACTGATAAATATTATTTCAAACCTTAAATGTTTCTTACATAATATTATTAAACTTTTCTTTAGTTTTATATGGACAGTGACATATGGCATAATGACTGCAAAACCTGGTACATAAATGAGTTGTAAAATACTGAAATAATAAGTTGATGGCGATTTAAAAGAGTGGCCTTGAGTTTCTTGCAGGTATCTTCTCATAGGCTTAACCTTTTGCCTGAACCTTGCAACTAACATAAATGTAAATTCAGTAAATGTAATAAACACATTAACCCCTTTGACGTTCATAAGTGTTACCTTTTGACCTAAGTAAATAAATTATTTTTGACTTTGACTTGACTTTGACTTTCACTTTGACTTTAACTTACAAAAAAAAAGAATATATTCTCATCTTAGTTTATCCATTGTCTAGTATCCATAGTACAAGCTCTGCTTAGTTTGGACTAGATGGTGTTGTATGAATGTGATAGAATATTATCATATTCTCATACCTACCAAATATACATAAAAAATTCATAAACACGACGAACGTGACACGTGATTTTTATATAATTATATAGATTATCTTACGCCTATGTTCTCACAGTAGAAGTCTACTATAACCAAATTGTTCCAGCTATGGTATAGGTCCCATATAATAGCCACATAATAAAGGACGAGCCTATTGTCGTCTCCTGGGTATAGTTCCACACTCCGTGCAGCTCCTGAAAATTTCTTGGCAGAAATACCGACAATACTTTGCCCAACTGGGAAAGGAACCCGAGATCTCACAACAGAAGCATGCAAATTTAATAACTAGCAGTTCATCATTCTGTCGGCCTCGATGGCGTAGTGGTTAGTGTAACCGACTGCCACGCCTGAGGTTGCGGGTTTGATTCCTGCACAAGTCAAACATTTATGTGCATGAACATGGATGTTCGTCTTGGTCTGGGTGTTTATAATATGTATAATATGTATGTATTTACAAAAAATGTATGTATGTTTATCCATTGTCTAGTAACTAAGCAGAGCTTGTACTATGGGTAGTACAAGTTCTGCTTAGTTTGAGCTAGATGGCGTTGTGTGTATGTGATAGAATATTATTATTATTATTCAGTAACATTTATCCGTATTATATGTTACTAGGAAACCCGAGCATATTGTTTAATAATATTTTCGTTCAGTAATGATTTCTACGAATGTTGTATTTATTAATGTACTGAATGTATAACGTTTAGGATTTATTACAATGTCGAGCTTTAATAAAAGCTTTACAGGAAAATGCTTTTAAGGGATTTACTTTAATAAATTGAAGACATTGCACCGATGGCACAGTGGTCATTTAACTAAGTAATACTTTGTTTTTCACTAGCCTTTGCTCGCGGCTTCAGTCGCGTAAAATACGTTAGGTTATATTAGTAACAGCACTTTTCATAATAAAATATAGCCTATGTTACTCGCTGATAATACAAGCAGCGACAGCTCAGTGGGGAGACCAACAGACTGCAATGCAGAAGGTCTCGGGATCGTACCTACGTCGCGCACTTCTGACTTTCGGAATTTATATGACTTTTCGAAATTATGTGCGTATTGATTGACAATTATCGCCTGCTTCGTGCCTCGGAGAGCACGTTAAGCCGTCGGTCCCGGCTGCCATGAACATATATGGCAGTCGTTATTGGGAGAGTGTCGACACAAAAGATCCCACTGGGTCGAAGTGTCGCCGGTCTGCACTGACTGGCCCCCATATAAGATAAGATAAGATACTCACTGATAATCTTTCAAATGCTAAAAGAATTTTAAAATCGGTTGGGTAGTTTTTGAGTTAAACCCTTACAAACAAACTAACAAAAAATCAAACCTTTCCTTTTCGTAATATAAGTATAGATTTTCATTACTTCTGCATGTGTTGGCTTGATATTACGCGGAACAAAAACGTGTATCATTAACAAACATTCCCAAACACCATGATACTACGGAGAATTATCTACCAGTAAAAAAAAAAACACTGTCCAAATCTAACAGATGAGTAAAGTTGATATTAACAATATTCTATCACATTCACACAACACCATCTAGCCCAAACTAAGCAGAGCTTGTACTATGAGTACTAGACAATGGATAAACATATATGTATACTATTTTTTGTAAATACCTTAAAAAAAACCTAGACCAAGACGAACATCCATGTCCATGCACAAAAATGTTTGACTTGTGCGGGAATCGAACTCGTGACCTCAGGCGTGGCACTCGGTTACACTAACCACTACGCCATCGAGGCCGCCGCATATTATTCTGCTTTTTTATTAACTTGGATAATGGTAATACATTAGTTTATGAACGCGGGCCCAGCTGTAAACCAGCGCCAGGCTTTCGTCTGACACATGCTGAACTGGGCCCTATTTTGAAACTACTATTAGACCCTCACTTTAGAAGTTATTTCTTTGGTTTTGACTTCGTTCCGCTTAAGTTTATTTTTGTACTAGCTGATCTGCGCACCCGCGACTCCGTCTGCTTCACATAAGAAAATTTTCACCGTTTTCGCAACATTTCTCATTAATGCTCCGCTCCTATTGGTCATAGCGTGATTTTATATACCTTTCCTCGATAAATGGGTTATCCATCACTAAAAGATTTTTTTAATTCGAGCCTTTCTTTCTTGAGATTAGCGCGTTCAACCAGACAACCAAACAAACTCTTCATCTTTATAATATAAGTATAGATATACCTATTTCTTTTTATTTTAATCTTGTTATTATGTGTTTGTACTATGTGTCAAATAAACTATTTTTCCCTCACGATTGCAAGCAATCCCGCAAACTTATGCTATGCGACCAACGAGCCTTCAAAACACTACGTATTTTATAACCCATGTCAAAATTCATCACCCCATCCATTTTGAGGACAAGCCAGTGAGATGGATTACACCATCAATGGTTTATTATGCACACCTTACGGTCGCCGTTATGAATAAGTCGTATCCCATGGGCGTCATAAGAGACGGTTAAATGGTGATTATTATGGCGGTCGTGTGGAAGGTAGATAAATATGAATTAATAACAACTTGTTATGATTTGATCGTTAAAAGTGGTGATTAAAGTGACGATATGGCTCTAGAAAATCACCTTGGCGATGCAGTGTTGGTTGTTGGTGGTTGGTGTAGTCAGGTATAGTGTTGTTACGTTTTTCTGTCAAGAAATTCTTAGTAGAATCATGAAGTCTAGAAATTATTCCGGTACACAGTAATAGGCTCACCCGCTGTTACGTGCAACCAAAAAATAAAGTATGGCGAAAAGTGGATATAATACAAATCTACCTACATTTTTGAGGATTTGGACGTAAGACGCATGTAAGAATTTTAAACTAAATAATAAAACTATTGAATATGTAATAATAAAATATGTCGGCCTCGATGGCGTAGTGGTCAGTGTAACCGACTGCCACGCCTGAGGCCGCGGGTTCGATTCCCGCACAAGTCAAACATTTGTGTGCATGAATATGGATGTTTGTCTTGGTCTGGGTGTTTCTATGTATAATATGTATGTATTTACAAAAAAAAAAGTATATATGTATGTTTATCCATTGTCTAGTACCCATAGTACAAGCTCTGCTTAGTTTGGGCTAGATGGTGTTGTGTGTATTTGGTAGAATATTATTATTATTATTATTTTTATTGATATTGTTTTAAAAAACATCAAGCGCCATTTTTAGAATGCGGCAAATAAACATTCTGCCTAACGGTGGTCGGTTATCAGAGTGGTTATCGCATTCTATACTTAGAGTAACACTCGCGAATTGCTGACTCTAGGGCATATTAATGAACGATATAGTAGCATGGCTTTAACCGTGACTTCGCCTAGGTACTTGTACACCTGTTTGCATGTTAAAAACAATTCAATCAGTTATTTTTCTCGATATCTAGGCGGCGTATTAAGATAAAACATGCACCGGATTATAAGTTATATCTCTAGCAATGTACCTATTATTGCATTCAATTTCGTGCAGTAGTTTTAGCATAATACGAGTACAAACATACATACAGATAGACAGATAAAATTCAAATAAATATTGTTTTGGTTTGGTTCTTAAATATTTTTTATGTAGATAATATGCGTTGCAGTTGTGTGTATGAACAACCGACGCAAGTTACCCGTGCAGGTAATGCCTGCTTGCCTATGTGTTTGCGTTACGTTAATTATGTAGCTTAAGCCAAAATTATATTCCAAACAATACCAAGATTGATTTCCTACCGCTTGAATCTTGTTCTAAATTCAACACTATCTCCAACACGCATTTTATAATAAGGCAGCAAGGCTTCAAATGTACTATGCCTCGACATATCAAGCGAACCAATGTCGGAATACCGTTCGTTCCCGAGTCAGACATTGACGCGGGTCGACGTCGTGGTTGCTCCCTTAGTAAATCCGATTTTACTTTATATTTTACGCGTCGTTCTTTTGTCGTTAAATGTTCGGCTTCTACTTAGATTTTTACCCAAATCTTTATACAAAGATTAATTAGGTAATTCCCGGCGTTTTCAGCACCATTTACGTATGTATGTTTGTTTTTGTCGGTGACTTACAATTTCTTTGTTTCATATGGTTAACGTGTTAATTGTTGGAATAAAGACATAATTGAAAATATATGATGTGTTAAAGTACATATGGTCTTCAGTCTGTCAGTCAGTTTGATAGTAACTATTTTACCTTCTTGGGTCAGGGAAGTGTTATTATGTTTTTTATCAAGAAGTTTTATGTGTCCGATGAATGGTAATAATCTTGTCCCTTTTACTTGGAATCTCAACACACATAACGAAATCTGTATACGTTACATCTTTCTACACTAAATTTGTAAAGGGTATAAATTGTATTTATGTTTGTAAGGAATGTACCAAAAAATAATAGAGCGTTTTAAAAATCTATTAGCAGTAGAAAGCTTGTTTATTAAGAACTCAACATAGGCTATATAACATCACGGCACGAGCCACCAGAGCGGTGCAGTAATAATAAAGGAGGCCGAAAGAATATACAGTCGTGACAATTCAATTGCATCACAGAAACAGTGATAATTGCTTTTCTTTGTTTAAGACTGCGCCGAGCGAAATGTGCCAAAACAGGCGGTCACAGTTAAGTTGATAAAATCAACACTTTTTGTTTAATACAAATATAAAATATACATTTACCATAACAATGAATGTGTTTACAATTACTCCGTGTAAAAAACTTAAAATAATTAATATTTTCGCCTACAAAATTATGTAAATTTGCACGTGTTACGTGATTTTTAGATTATACCAGTAGAAATCTATCCTATTTTACAGCTTAAACGAAACATAAATAGTTATATTACAATTTGTCCGTCCCAAATATTTAAGTTATTGGTTTACAATAAAGATACATATTTATCAAAAAAGCACTTTAAATCCTCCATACAATTTTACTATGGCGGCCGCGCGCCGATTTGAATATCGAACTCTGTCATTCAGTCCAACCGCGTCTTACGCTCGGCGCAGTCTTAAATGCTATCGTTAATTTACTATCAGAATAATGGCCTCAGAGCACAAAATACTACGTATCATGATTCTACTAGAGACGAAAATTATAATAATACTAGATTTCGCCCGCGACTTTGCTCGCGTAAATGTAGGTTAGGTGAGGTTATGTTAGTAGCCGGGCACGCCACGATCGTGGCGGTAAGTCCCGTTTTTGAGGAGTGACTGGAGAGGCGGCATGGCACCCTCACCTTCCAACTGACACAGGTAATGACTGGCCATGGTTGCTTTGGCCAGTTCCTGTATCGTATACGCCGGCAAGAGACGCCCGGTTGTCATCACTGCGGCGACTGCCGCGACGTTGTTGAGGACGAGGCGCTGCACATTTTGGCGGATTGCCCCGCCTGGGCATCGCAGCGCCGTGAGTTATTCGTGGCAGTCGGTATGGTTGCCATCTCGATCCCGGCCGTGGTTCAATCTATGGTCCGGAGCGAGAGGTCGTGGAACGCCATCGCTTCCTTCTGTGAGGAAGTCATGTCTATCAAGGAGGCGGTGGAGCGTGAGAGTGAATGCTTAAACCCTCTCACCAACCGCAGAACCGGGTGCTGGAGGACGCGAGATGACCTCCAGCCACCCTGAGGTTTGACCTGGGGGTGGTGGGCTTCCCTCCCCCCTTCCACAAGGGGGGACAGTAGGGCTTAAATCTAGTGGTGACCAAAGGGTAGTCTTGTTGTGTAGTGGCCTGCCGATTCATACGGCAGGCCGAAACCTCGGTGGGGTTGCGACCGCATGTGAAAGTGATTCGCACGGCCCCGCCGATTGCGGTTTTGTCGAGGAACACCGTGGTAAGTTTAGTCGGTATTACTGAGCGCTCCATTATCATCATTAACATCTCTCTTTTACCCCGATCAGTCCGACATAAATACTCCGCCCGCCCCCGCGGAGGGGTATGCTTCAATGCATTCACCCACGTAAAAAAAGTGTTATGTTAGTAGCAGAACTTTTTCTGGATGAAAGGTATATTATGACCTTTTTTTGTTTCCCTGAAAACGTGTATGCGAATTTGCATGATGATCGGTTGAGTAGTGAAGGCGTGGAAGCGTAACAAACAAACGAACAAACTCACATTCGCATTTATAGTATTAGTTAGGATTCGTATGTTTGTAGTCTGGGTGTTACCTGTGTCCCTTTTTAGAATGTTGTGTCAAAAGTCCCTTGTGAGAGTAATTTAAACTGCGAGAGACGTCTTTAAGAAAGAAGATGTCCTCGGTATGATTGCCGTTGACACAAATTGTGTAGAAAGCAGGACGACTTTAGTTGGTAATATAGAGCCTCTTATCAATATGGGAATGATTAAGCCACAGTATACCAAGCTAGTCCAGTGCGGTTTCGCAGGCTTCACACATCGTTGAAAACATTATGGATAACTCTCGGACGTGCAGATTTCTTCTAGATGTTTTCTTTCACCGTTGAAGCAAGTGATTATTAACTATTTAATTTGTACATATAACGTTGAAAATTCAGAGTAGAGTGCATCGACTTGGATCCTTCCAACTCGATTCCTCTGCCTGGCAGTCCAACGACCGCCCACATTTTTTTAATACAACATATCTGTTTTTGGTGAGTTTAGAAATATTCGAACAACGGACACAAAGAACACCCATATCAGTAACGATTTATTTGCGGATCACAATTTTTCCCCGTGTAGGATCGAACCCTTAACACTCGGCGCAGCGACTGTGGTGTGCTAGTATGCTATTGTTGCTGCGAATTATACTATCCTAACATAATTTAGTTTCATACTTTGTGTGTGACAGAGTATTTATAATACTCGTACTAAAACGGAACTAGTACTCTACGCCTATTAAAACTGATTAAAATTGTCATTGTTTGATAAAATGCTTCATAATCAAACTATGCCGTTGTTTAAGCCTAATGTAATTTTGGAATGCTTTGTTCATACTGTCAATACGTGAAAATGGTTTGTATTAAATGCATACTGTATGGACCGCGATAAAATTATTATTGTTGAAGTGGGAGACTACTGGACTGCAGAGGTTTTTGAGTTTAAACTCAAGGCAATTACCTCTGACTTTTTGAAGTTATTTGCGTATTAAATAGCTTACTACCGCTCGCTTTAAAAGTGAAAGAAAGCATTGTGAGAGTTCTCTACAATTTTTGTTTTGTGTTAAGAGTCTCCCAACCAGCACTGGCGTAATAATGGCCTAACTCTTCCGAAACTAAGAAGAGGCCGTGCCCAGCAGTGCGCAAGTTGTAGATAGGGATGGTATACTAATCCTAACTTGTATTATAAATGCGAATATAAGTTTGGTAGGTACGCTTTTACGCCTTTACTATTCGATCAGCATGAAATTTCAAATACACGTTGTCAGCGATACAGAAAAGTACATAGGGTAACATTCAGCCAGAATAAAGTACTGTTTCCGAGCGAGTGGAGCCGCGGCCAATAGCTAGTTATGATTATACATATATTTAGGTGGTATTAATGCAACTGCTGTGCATAAGTTCTTGAGTTTGAACTTCGAATCAAGACAAGAAAAATATATAATATACTATTTCCAATATCGAGGGATACTCTTGATTTTTATAAGCACTCGCGTAGTCCATATCTATTAGGAAAAATAATTAAAAATGAGATAAAGGGAATCCGCAAAACATCAGCTGGAGGCTTTGGAGTCCATTGAGCGAAAGGCCAGGAGACTTATCAGCGATGACCAACTGGTCGACACACGACTCCAAAGCTTGGAGCATCGTCGTTAGGTTGCCAGACTTTCGGTTTTTTATCGGATACATTTTGGAGAGTGTGCAGAGGAACTGCATAATTTGGTTCCTCCTTCCCCTTTTTACTATCGGACGGCCAGACAAACAGACCAGCGGCACAGGTACATGGTGGATATACCACATTTACGCACGAAGCGTTTTGCTTCCACTTTTATAATGCGTACCGCAAAGGACTGGAACTCACTACCTAAGTCTGTGTTTCCCGATAAGTGCAATCTGGATGTCTTCAAGTCACGAGTGAATAGGTATCTTTTAGGCAAGCGTGCTCCATTGTCGACTGCATCTTCACTTAAGATCAGGTGAGATCGCGGTCAAACGCAAGCCTATTACAGTATAAAAAAAATTAAATGATGGATTTTTTTTCTCAGCCTGCTTTTGTGTCCCACTGCTGGGCAAACGCCTTCCCTCTCAATATCCAGTGCTCTCGCTCCTGAGTTACTTATACAACCAACGTGAAACGAAAGTGTCTCAAACTTAGTACTTAATAATAAATTAATAACTAATCCGCATGACTTAGCAAATGTGTTTAATAATTATTTAACGAATATTGATAAAATTAATAGCAATACTGACAAATCATACAATATTATTTATAATAATTCTAATTCATTCTTTATAACCCCATGTATACCGTTTGACATTCTTAAAATAATATCTAGTGTAGTTAATCTTTGCATGGAACAGGGTGTGTTGCCTGAAAAACTTAAAATATCAGTTGACAAACCGTTATTTAAAAAGAGAGATCCGTAGGAAATAGGTAATTATAGACCTGTAGCTTTGTTACCTGTAATAGCAAAGATATTTGAGAAGATAATTTATATAAGATTATACAACTATTTTGAGAATAACAACATATTGTCTGCAACACAGTTTGGTTTCCGTAAAAGTACAACGATAAACATGGCAATTTATAATTTTTTGTTTAAATTTATAAAGGCAGTGGATTAAAAAAAAAGCGACAGCGCTATACATAGACATGTCAAAAGCATTTGATCGAGTAGACCACGAAATACTTTTAAAAACTTTTCGATTATGGTGTGAGAGGCAATTATCACGCATTATTGAGAGCATATTTAAACAATAGAACACAAATTACCCAATAAGCCCGGAAACACACACAGATACTGTTTTTGCATCAGATCAAAAACCAATATGTTATGGCGTTCCTCAAGGAAGTGTACTGAGATCCCTTCTATTTTTAATATATATATAGTAATGACATGCCAAATATAACTAACCACTCTATGACATTATTCACAGATGATAGCACTATTTAGTTTATAAATGATAATTTTAATAATTTAGAATTAGACATAATCAGCACCTTGACATGTATTGAAAATTGGTTGACATTTAATAATTTAAAAACTAACTTGACAATAACACACTTAATGGATTTAAACAACGAAAAACCAATAGTACATTACAAATAAAATATTTAGATACCACTATTAGTGAAATTAGTTCAACACGCATTTTGGGACTTACAATAGATGACAAACTTAAATGGCAACTACACATTGACAATGTATGCAAAAGTTTATATCAGTTCTCGTTCGCTCTATATAAACTGGCTCGGGTGGCATACCATATCGGGTAACTGCGTATTATGGGCACGTAGATTCTATTTTAAGGTATGGTATGATATTTTGGGGCTACTCCACTGCTAAGTTGCGTAATTGGTCGATTCTGGGTCTCAAGAAAAACAATCTTGTAAAGAGAAATTTAGAGAACTAGGTATTTTAATAGGCCCGTCTATATACATAAGCAAAGTTGCTCTCTTTACTAAAACCAATCCTCACCTGTTTATAGCAAATTCTTCTGGTGGACCTTTAAACATGTAGCACACAAAACTCAACTGTTACGAGCAAACATATTTTGTATGGCACCGATCATGTATAATAAAATACCTGTAGAAATTCGACGGTTTTTAAGGTTTTGACAGCTTTGGTTAATAAGGCTTACTATTCTATTGATGATTTTCTGTATGATAAGAACTTAAATAATATGCGTTAATCTGGATTTTATGTAATTATAATAAATTATTAGCGTTTAATTTTAATGAATAATTACTTGTAATTTTCTTTTGTAATTATATTAACTGATATTATTTGGGACTAAAGATTCTAGTAAATTATATAATAATTTGTACACTATATTATGTGGTAAGACATAGCGTACTTATAACATATCTTTAAGAACTGTATTACTAACCTATGTTCCACGAATAAATTATTATGATTACTTTTTTTTTTTTTTTTCACATACACAATCCGTCTAGCCCAAACTAACAGAGCTTGTACTATGGGTACTAGACAATGGATACAATATATATACTTTTTTTTGTAAATACATACATATTATACATAGAAACACCCAGACCAAGACAAACATCTATGTTCATGCACACAAATGTTTGACTTGTGCGGGAATCGAACCCGCGACCTCAGGCGTGGCAGTCGGTTACACTAACCGCTACGCCATTGAGGTCATCAATAAAAATTATTATAGGCTAGCTGGTAACCTAAGTCATCCTACGGCACTCTTACTAGATGAAACGCAGTAACAATATAACTTACAGTAGTTATATTGTTACATCAGTTTCCATACTCTATAGTACCTACCTGCTACTAAATAAAGCAAACATTTAAACAAATTGCATCAGGTATACCGTTCTAAACGGTTTATAGCCAACCGCATTGATTGAAAATAAGGTAACACCAAACAATACACAGGAATTGAGTTAATACGAAGGCGATAGTAAATTTTATACCGTTTAACTACAAATGACCGAACTTCCAACTTTGTGCTGATCGAAAACACACCTTAGTCTTTTTGTAATAAGGTTGATTGTTGCCTGTTCTGGTGCACGATGACAGTATGTGTATTAAGGAATCCAAGTCGGTCGACATTGTTGATAAGGGTCGCAGCTCCTGAGGCGACAGTATCCTATCCAGCTTTATTCCTATTTAAGATATTAGGTCAAGTAATAAGGGGCAGCGAAATGTTATTAAACAATTACCTGTAGAAGCTATTGAAATAATTTATTAGAGTAATTTCTGATATTATTTTGAGCAAAGACGTCAAAAGGTTCTTCTCTTATTAAGTGGGACATAAATTATAATACTATCCTGCTTTTAAGTCATTTTGCTAGGCCCAGGCATATTGCCCAGTACGAGATAGATTAGGATATAGAGCAATTGGAAGTGGGTAGTGTACGTATCGTTCTGTGAGGACGTCATCTCGCAGAAGGAGGGAGCGGATCTGTGCCGTCGCCGGCGTACCTAGCGGCGCAGGCGCGCCAATGCGGGCCACGGGCGGGAGAACGGTGATCTCCCGCCTGCCATGCCAGCTAGTGAGTCGGAACAACTCCCTCTGTTGTGCCAGGGCGTTGCCCAGGAGTAATGTGCCGCAGATTTATTCTTGTATGCATTGGGCACTGCTGGGTGGGTCGCTGATGTAGTTTCAGTTCCGGCGATCCACACACCATACAAAGCAGTGAGGTGGCACACCATGGTGGTTTTAGTCGGTAGGCCCAAGCTCGAGAGAGCCCTACATAACCCTCTAGCCTCCCCTTGTGGCGAGGAGGTACGCAATAGGAGCATTTCCACACGTAAAAAAAGGACGTAGAATAATACGCTGGCCCTGTTAGAGTTGGCAGTCTTCAAACATCTTTGAGATTATTTTTAAAGAATTCTCAGATTTGCATGTATCCTAACGGCTGATTTTATATAAATAACTTTGAATTGACAGAGGTGTAACATAATATATAACTTCTTATGCAGAGAAAAGGCTCGTACCGAAAATCCTGGTAGGTTATAATTAGCGTTCATATTCTTATTAATACTCCTCTAATTAATATGTATGTACTAGTGATGTGCCGGATGATTAAAAATGTAGATCCGCAGATACGGATCCGGATACGGATCACTGGCGTCAATATCCGCGGATACGGATACGGATACAGATCTTAACTTTCTTACTCAATTGGTTTCGGTGCGCGTCACGTTATTAGAATAATAATTTAATTACAATTTAAAATATTACTAAGATTTATGTTTCGTTATAAAAGTGATCTTATAACTTTCTATGATAAATGTTACAAAGATTTAAACTCAATTAGGTTTAAAGAATTTATTCTCATAAAAAGACACAAATCCACTTACATGAGAACAATAAATAAACATAATGTAGGTAGGTACAAAAGTCGTCGATGCGTATAATAATTTACAGTCTGTGCGCTGTGTATTGGTCGCGCTTAACAGTATCATTTGAAGTTTTTATTTTGTATAATATATTTGGACAAGTGAAACTTAAAACTGTTTAATGAATTTACATTTTTTACATTTTTTATACTAGGTGGTAATTTGTTGTAAAGTTGTGCTCCCGCAAAAGTTATATTTTTCTTAGCATAATTTGTACGAATTTTAGGCAATATCAATAAACTAGGACGGCGAAGACTGCGTTTGGTTACTTGTGATTTTTTAATAAAATTTAAATTTGAATGGATATTTCCGTTAATAATTTTTCTAATTAAAATACAGGTACTGTATGCATATAATTGTCGAATATTCATCAATTTAGTTTCCTCAAAAATTTTATTAGTTTGTGTAAGATATGGATATCGAAAAAGAATTTTAATTACTTTATTTTGTTTTCTTTGAAGTTCTTGAAGTTTAAGTTTGTTAGCATTGCCCCAAATTTCTATAAGATACAATAGGTGTGATTTAACAAGGGAGTTATATATGGTGTAACGTAATTTAGTAGGAATGCAATGGCTAATGCTTTTAAGTGATTGATCGACAATTGATCTTATTATAAAGATATTTTGATTAATATTTTACAACTTCCTATACAAGTATATATATAATTATATATATAAGTGTTTAAATATATATTAGATAGTTGATTTTATTTCTTTAATTTACGTGCTATTGGTATGTTAACTCACTACGATAAATGTTTGCAATATAAAGATGTCAAATATTTGATTTTTAGAAATAAAAAGTAATTTGATTGAAATTTAGTAGTATTTTATTGCTACCTAATTACCTATATATAGAATTCAATCTATGTATTAAAAATGAATAAGGTAAAAGATCCGTCAAAATGTATCGGATAGGATACGGATGCATCGGATACGGATTTTTCTCCCGCGGATATCCGCGGATACACATACGGATACGGATATCCGGAACCCCACTAGTATGTACCCAAATTATTATTTTTAACAATAAGAGTAAATCTACCATCCCATTTAATCAGCCAGTTGCAGGCATGGCAGACGGTCTGGCCTCGAACAGACCCGCTACCGTTCGATAGATTAAGAAAGTGATTTGAACTGCAGAGAATTTGGGTATGAGATAAGGTATATGATAAGATATATGACAAAGCACGAGTTATACTCCTGGTATCGCAGGCTATACGTTTACTGAGCTTTCAGGTAAATTTCTGAAGGTTGACATACTTAGCTCTTCCGTTTCTTTCCTTGCCATATCATCTTTGGTATCTTTTCCTTAGGATTGGTGACGCACTCGTGACACGACGTTACGCCTTGGTCTCACAAACATCATAAGCTGCTGTAACCGTTTCTTTATAGAGAGACTATAATATGCCTGTGACACATTAGCAATAGAAATGATCCACCGAGACTTCTATCTAAAACCAAATTGAATTGAAACGTATTCATGAAAATATAATCAGAATCGATCTATTCAACAATTTGCAAGAGAACGTAAGTTATTTTATCAATATTTGAAAGCAGACAGGTAAATTATTCTGCCTAATAGAATAATCTTATAGAAAATTCAAAGATTAGGTTTCTGCCTGGAACCGTTTTAGAAATCGCCTTTCGTTCAAAACTCAAACATAATTGTAACTCCCAGTTACAAATTGAGTTTAGAAGATTGTATTAGGAACCAAATTAGATCATATTTCTCGAACCGGTTTATATTATAGATACTTGAATTCATACAAAGTGACTCTGTTACAAATGTCATATAAATTTAATTGTAATATTTCCAATCGATTACAATGTTTGTTTTTATTGTCTACTTTTTCATCTTACCCTTTGTCGTAATTACCTGATTTGTTTGTTAATTATTTAAAAAGGGTTGTCGTATCATGTTTGTCATACACACCAGCGGAGAGTTGGCGCAAATAACCCAACAACCCCTTTTAATGTTGTGCTGTCATAATATTTAAAAATGGCAGCGTTTTTGATATTTTGCTTGTTAGCGTTTTGTTTATGTGGTGTTAACTTTAACTCTTGAAGTACAAGTTGATATACGTAATTATGAGAACTCTATCTGAATGAACTATCCTCACTACTGGCAGGTTCTATATTAAGAAGGTTCGCAATTATTCTGCTTTTGTCTCATTTGTCACGATAATTGCGTTTTAATCGGATTCTGTAGGCTTCCATAGTAATACGTACACGTAACACGATAGAATCATAAATATACAAAGACAAAATAGTTCTGTATCTTCTTCTTCTTCTCTCTTAGCCTTTATTATTCCCAAGTCACTTGGGGTTGGCTTTTCTGGTCTAACTGAATTTGACTGGATATCAGTTTTTACACGGAGCGGCTGCCACCTGACCTCCGCAACCCAAAGGCTAACGATACCCTAAGGCTGGACCAGTGTCAGGATATTAGAGGGTACTGACTTTCCCAATAACGACTGCCATAGATGTTTATGGCAGCCGGGACCAACGGCTTAACGTGCTCTCCGAGGCACGGAGCAGGCAATAATTGTCAATCAATACGCACATAATTTCGAAAAGTCATATAACCTCCGAAAGTCAGAGGTGCGCGACGTGGGTTCGAACCCGAGACCCTCTGCATTGCAGTCTATTGGTCTCCCCATTGAGCTATCGCTGCTTTTTTTAGTTTTTTCGTTTAGTTCCAGTATCTTCTTATTTCTCCTTTTTTTATTTGCTATTGACGAGCTTTAGAGACATCAATAAAAAAATGGAAACGTTTTTCCCACTTTACAATTTATACCTTATATTAATACATAAAAAGAAGCATATTTGCATGCGCACACTAATGTGAGATTTGGCATAATTCAAGTTATTATAGAGTAAGACTGTGTAAACGCAAAAAAAAATTTTGTTACCGTCCGAATTTTGTTATATGCAGCATGTACGTGACCAGCGTTTGCTCATCGGCCACCAAGAACGATAAAAATGTTTCATACTAATATTCTTAACGAGTTAGCAATATTATTTGTGTCCTTTATAGAACTAACTTGCTAAATTATTTCGGGTGATGTTTGGTATAAATAAAAACAAATTCATATATTACAATTATTCTAAATGATAAAGTTTCTGTAATGCAAGAGTACCAATAGAAAATTAAAGGTAAATTACAGTCTTTATAAAATAATTGCGAAGCAGCTATGTTACGATTTCGATTATAAGTTTTTTTTGTCAACTTGGAGTGTAGAAGATACTATTTTCCTTAAGTGCTTTTAAATTATTAAAGTATTTTTTGTTCCTAAGGTTTACAACAATAGCACAAAAGACTAAATGTAATTGAGGTTAGACTTAGAGTGAAGATTGTGCTTTTGTATTTTAATATCATAAAAACAGTAGTACTAAAGGACAGAATAAACAAGGGTAAAAAAACAAACATAATACGAAATGAATATCAAAATGTTTCAACAGACGTATATTTTGTGTAACAGATCATTTATATTGCTCTTTTTAACCCTTATTTTAATAAATTTGGAAGATTATATAAAAATATCCTAATAGAAACAGCTTTTTCTCGTTGCGAAGACTCCCTGAGAGTAATCCATGATGTTATTGGAGACTTGTTAACTCTTCGTATACTGAGGGGTCTATGACTAACAATGGAACAGCTAATAAAGGTCTCATAATACATATTAAATTTAAGTATATAACAAAAGCAAAAGTGTACTTATACTACATGAAGCGTGAAGAACAAAAATATTTCTTAGTCTTATTCCATGTAAGATTCAAATTAAAAGAAATACAAAAAATTTAGAAAAATTCAAAAAAATTCAAATGAAAAAGATTCAATTTCAAATTAATTACTTTATGATCGTACAAAATCGTGCCTCGGAGAGCACGTTAAGCCGTCGGTCCCGGCTGCCATGAACATCTACGGCAGTCGTTATTGGGAAAGTCAGTACCCTCTAATATCCTGACACTGGTCTAGGCTTAGGGTATCGTTAGCCTTCGGGTTGCGGCGGTCAGGTGGCAGCCGCTCCGTGTAAAAACTGATATCCAGTCAAACCCGGTTAGACTAGAAAAGCCGACCCCAAGTGACTTGTGAATAATAAAGGCTAAGGAGAAGAAGATGATCGTACAAAATCTGGAGTCTAATACTCCATACGAAAAATTCAGAAGCTGTAACCATTACACAAAGTACACACAGCAACACATCAACCTAGACTGTTTGGACTTTGAACTATTAGAAGTTGAACGCTGCGAATCGTGCGAGAGAGTGCGTTATATTTTTGTTACGCTCTATCTTTACCATTACATCGACACCACTATGCACTGTCCCTTTCCGACAATTGTCTATTTTGTATGTAGCGTAGTTATACGTATATAGGGAGTCTAACTTGATGTGTAGCCGTGTGTACCAACAAGACTAACTTAGCCTCAACTCCACAAACTGCACGCCATAGCACTTTAAAAATGTTATTCCGTATAAAGTCCTGTCATCCGAAACAGGCGGAGAGCTCATTCATTTTAACTACATAAAAATCCTGCGTACAAATTCTATTGAGAAGCGAGAACGTTTAGTTAAAACGTTGCGAACGCTTGAATAAAATGCTAGAAAAACAAACAGGATGGCTTTCGTCACAGTGTAATGATTTCACAGTAGTCCAAGTGTGTTATTGACATTTATTTACTGATATTATATTATTAACCTGTCAATTGTTGAAACGCCGGACATAATTAAAAACTTACTGTATCTAACCATCAGAGTGCCACTTTGACACAGTTAATTAAAGGACAACTTCCGCATTAGAGTTATTCATTTCAATACGGCTACATAAACATTTAAACAACGAACACAAAAAACACCCAGAATTGGAACAACTATTTGTGAGACACACAAATTTCCGTTCCGTGTGGGAATTAAACCCACAACACTCGGTAGAGTGGCAATGGCGAGCCATCACTTAAACCATTACGCCATCCGTGCAGCCAAAATTCTGATTGATTTATTGATGATATCGTAATAAATTTGTCATATATTGCAATTTAAAATGTAAGTCATAAAACTATAATAACAATATGCTTTATTTATTCAACTGAAAATAGGTTTATCTTTGCTCAGAACTAAAACAGCTGTAATGATTTTTTTAATTCTTCGTAGATTATATTCGAGATTTTCCAGAATTTATGTGTGTGCGTGTCTACGCGGATAAACCTGTCTAGTTCCGACCAGATATGTATCGAGGGCCTTATGTTTAACTTTTCATTAGATATAGTGAAATGTTACATGAAACATTACAATATACTCATTAAGTTAATATGTACTACTTACCAGAGGAGACATCTTCACTAAATTGTTTGTAACACGTTAGAATGCATGCTGACATTGCTAATTCCTATGCGTAGTACTCGTGAACGGCTACTACTTGTGATGACTGGTTTTGTGGATTCTGACTGATTACTATTGTAAAATGTTCACTGAATTCTGAGAATTTAAAACACTAATTAATTAACTACTACCAAAAAAAAACATTACGTTTCTTAAGCGTTTATACAACTAAATGTTTATATGGTTAAAAAATAATTCTCATACAATTTTATTAATCCTCATTAAAATTAATATAAACTTAAAGGATAAACTTAATTAATATTATATGTAACTTGGATTCCTTTGATAGGGGCTGGCAGGCGATATCTGTAAAAGTGATGTGGAACTCCAAGAAACAGGCATTTGCCTAGCAGTAGGACACATTAAAGACTAATGGAAATAAGTGATAAATCGGTTCGAGCAAAGGTCGCATTAATTCTACCTGTGATCACGATCAATGCAAGTCGGTCAAAACGTCGGGCAATCAATAGGTATTTGTTACCTTTTAAATACTTTATCGCGAGTAAGACCCGTTATCTAGCATTATATTAAGTGTACGTTCACTATTACGCGCTTTTTATTTTATGTAACTATCACTTTTTTAACCTTTTGCAGCATAGCCAGGTTAAGAGGACGTTGTATCATGATGCAAATGAACTATTTAACGATCATACAAAGTGGGTGCTCTGCCTACCCCTATGGGAAATGTAGGCTCATGTGAAACATCTAAATATGTAAAATAATAGGGGTTAAAGTATGAAGTTGCCGTTGTATAGTAATAGATACTTTGAATTGATATAAAACCTTTATGGTGTGAGATTTTCGTGTGAAACTTTTTTCATATCATACCTAAAAGATTCTTCTTTTAAAAAATGTGCAACATTCGATTTTCGACCTTCAATTATTTTTGTTTTATTTAGCTTAGACAGGAAAGATGGATACTTAGAAAATCCGAGTCATTTTTAAATACGAGGAACTAACGCAGCAGAAACGGCTTGCAATATCAACGCTGCGTTTGGAGAGGAGACTGCTAATGAACGCACCGTGTGTTTTTGGTTTAAACGTTTTCGTAGTGGAAACTTCAACTTGAAGAACGAACCACGTGGAAGATCGCCCACACAGGTGAATAACGCTGAATTGAAGGAGATAGTGGAAGCTGATCCGAGTGAAACTACCCAGGAATTAGTGGCTTAGTTTAACGTTACCCTACTTACAATATTGGCTCATTTGCATCAAATCAATAAGATAAATATATATGAAAAATGGGTGGCTCATAATTTGACTGATTTGCAGAAAGAAATGCGTGTTGAAACTTGTGTTGCCTTTTTGGATCGGTACAGAAATTAAGGAATATTGGATCGAATTGTGACATGTGACGAAAAGTGGATTCTTTACGATAACTGTAAGCGAAAAATTCATTATCTGACCCCAGGTCAAACGCTGCAAAAGTGCCCTAAAGCAAAGCTTATCAAAAAAAGGTAATGGTAACTGTTTGGTGGTCTCTTCATAGTGTTATTCACTGTAGCTTTCTCAGGTATGGTCAAGTAATAACAGCAGATGTTTACTGTGCCGAACTTCGAACAATGATGGTGAAACTAGCAGTGAAACAGCCCCGACTCGTGGATTGATCTTCACCATTATTGCTCCATGATAACGCAAGACATCACACTGCACGAGAAACCGTTTAAACTCTACAAGAGCTGCAGTGAGAAACAATACGTCATCCTCCGTACTCGCCAGACCTTGCTCCAACGGACTACTATTTTTACGTGATTTTGACAATTTGCTACGTGATAAAAAAATTTCTTCCCAGAAGGCAGTACAAAATGATTTCACACAGTTTGTCGAATCTAGATCCCCGGAGTTCTATCATAAAGGCATAAATGAACTTCCGTTTAGATGGCAGCAATCTATAGATAATGAGAGTAAATATTTCGATTAAATAAATATGGTACATCTTAGAAAAAAAAGAGTTTCAATTTTTCTGTACAAATCGGCAGTTTCAAACTTTAACCCTTAATATTATACAGACAGCTTTGCATAAGATGTTGAATTTGATTTTCGACTAATAGATAAATGCTAGTATATATTATTGGGATTTGCTGTCTAGAAATTCTCAGTACGGAATCTGAAACTTTACCCAGAAGACGGCAATATGAACGCCTCCTTTAACACGAGATTTAGAAACCATTGCTGCTGAAATGTGAATGTATTACATATACCTATATATATATATGTACACATTACACCTTCAGACATACAGATTTAAGACTGTATGTATTCCAACAGAAATATAACCCTCTCTCACTATCGACAATTTACTGCAACCTTCCTGTCCTGTGCCTATGACAATCGACGCACAGATCCACCGATAAGACATTGATGTATAGCGGCAATTGCTTTTTGCAAATTGCTCACCCACACATCGCACGCTTTTATTTATGCGCCACAATTATTTTTACACCGAATATAAATGAGATTAAATGACATTAAGCTATGATAAACCTTTGTGGTTGGTGTTTGTGGCTAGTGTTTTTGTTTAAGGGTAGTGTTCGAGGTTGGGTCGTGGTGTTTAAATGCCAGATGTTATTCATATATGAACTTGTCGGTGGTTTAATAAGTTGTTTCGTGTGTATATAGTCCTTTCACATTGCGTATTGTTCTCACAGTGATGTTAGAGGGGAAGGAGGAAAGATTAAATACTAAACATTTATTTTGTACCTTTCTAAAACTGTGTGGCAGCCATTAAAAGCAGGATTGAACTGGTTGGAAAAAGTCTTGCACTTTATAAGGCCGGTTTACCGACTGGTTAGTTCAAGAAGAAGTTCCTGCGTTCCTAATTCAAGCCGATTATGTTATTCTAAGAGATTTTAGGATACTACAGAATGAATACAAAAGTTTACATTTTCTTCTTAATGAAGTCTGTTTGCGTGAAAAACATGGCGTAAATATGAGTTTGTGTATATCTATTAACGATCAAACTTAAAATTTAAATCGATTATGGTCGAATTTCAACGACTTGGCATACTAATAAAGAAACCCGCGTTTATGAACTTTTATTTCATAAACATTTATCCAGCTAAGAACTTTAGCATATTTCAAGCAAGTCGAGTCACGAACATAAAATAGTTCATAATATTTTTGTGCTGCCGGAAGGAAAAGCGTCTTGGCGGAGCTAAGAGGTGAATCCAGAGATAAACATCGATGTATGGCAGCAATTTCCTACGGCGAAGGGCGAAAGGAAAAAGGACCCGCCCAAACCGTTTCGTTTTATGTGCGAGACGAAATTCTTTAGAGGAACTATTTTGAATGAAGTGCAATGTTTAGTGTGCGTTTGTCAAATAGTAGTAGTAATAGTTGGGATGTAAAGATCATCTAAGGTAACTGCAATTTCTTTGCCTTTGGTCCCCAAAGGGTAGCTGGCTTTAGTCTCGTGTAAAAATATAACATAATAAATATAGACCTAGAATATTCTCGCTATGCTCAATTTTGAGAATAATAATCAATAAAATATTGTTGTAGGTAATCGTAATTATTTTACTTCAAGCTAAACCGTGCCGAGTTTATGAGTGGGATAAAGAAAAGAATAAAGTAAAAGTTAAATTGATACGAGTAAATTAATCTTCTTCTCTCTTAGCCTTTATTATTCCCAAGTCACTTGGGGTCGGCTTTTCTGGTCTAACCGGATTTGACTGGATATCAGTTTTTACACGGAGCGGCTGCCACCTGACCTCCGCAACCAGAAGGCTAACAATACCCTAAGGCTAGACCAGTGTCAGAATATTAGAGGGTACTGACTTTCCCAATAACGACTGCCATCCGATGGCTTAACGTGCTCTCTGAGGCACGGAGCAGGCGATAATTGTCAATCAATACGCACATAATTTCGAAAAGTCATATAATTGCCGAAAGTCAGAGGTGCGCGACTTGGGTTTGAACCCGAGACTCTCTGCATTGCAGTCTGTTGGTCTCCCCACTGAGCTATCGCTGCTATGATATGATTTTAAATAAATATAAATGTAAAATGTTTAGAACCTTTTACATTTATTTAGAATTACCATTATTTTCTCTTTACCACGCATTTTACAAACAACACGTAAAACTGCATCGCCGTTGAAAATGCCAATTTAAATTAAAATGTTATTATCTATACTTCTTTGGTTGAGGTGATCAGAAAGTCTTTTAGTAAAGTCGACAGTATAAGGTGCAAACATTATGAAAATGTTAATTAGCTATCAGCATAATAGGATTTCGTGGCATACAGTTAATTTAAAATTAATTTCGATGCTTGTAAACAGGTGATTAAAATGTAAATAGTGGGCAAAGGGAACCAATTACTAGGAATAATGAAATTTACAGTTGAATGGATACGGCTTCACAGAAAGTAAATCAGGGCTAAATGAAAATGAATTATGACACAGCCTCAGCGCTTTGTTAAAATGTATTGAAATTAATTTAGTATTACGTCACATATTTTTTATTTGGCATTAATTATCATAGAGTCCAGTCACCTCAGTCAGTGTCAGGCATCTCAGGTTCATCAAATCAACTCTTTTCTGCTATAGAACAATAAAATTGTTTAAAACGAAAGCTTAGCTGAGCGTATCCGCGGGTTTTCAAAATATTAAAAGTGTTATTTTAATATGGTCCACCAAATTAAGGTTGTTGTAGTCAATCGGTAATCGAGAATTTCCTGGATATATAAACCCTCTTTAGATTTCCAAATCTCTTTTGTCGCATTACTTATACTATTACTTGGAAATTAAATTTATATCAGACTTAATACACTGAGAGTCAGCTAATACTTACATATATATAAAAACAAATTCACAAACCTAGCGATTTTAACTTAAACATGCATTATTGCATACGTTTTTAGTTGTCATAAAAGATTTGGGTATTTTAAACACCGGTAGTGTCAAGTGGGAAGCCACCTAACCAATATTTTTACCAAAAAATTTTAGTTTTAGTTAATTACCACATCCAAATAATATTAACCTTTTACACGTCCTACAATTTGCAACCACGAAGCGATCTTACCATACCAAATATTCGACCAAAGCAAAAAGCAATCTGGTTGTAACACGGAGATGACCGCAGACCACTCAGCTAGTACAGATCTATGTTTAGATAAACAACACTTTACATTTGGTCGGTTAACCGCCGTCCGGGTAATGAGATAGCTGATTAAATTTGAATGAATAGCGGCTAATTATTTCCATTTTAGTATTATTTTGTTAGATTTCTCTCTTTTGATTTTGATATTATGCTTATTATACTTAGGTTTATTATTAGCCTCTGAGTCTTCTTCGAAGAGGTTAATGAAAACAGTATGTGAGTCTATGTGTCTGTCTGTTAGTGACAGGCATAGCTCCAGAACCACTGGACCGATTGACTTGTAACTTGGTGTGCAGACATCTTGGGGTCATCCCTCGGTTGAGTTTGAATATGGGCCCTTGGAGTCAAAAGACCCCCGAAATATAGGGGTCACATATTTTAAATGGAAAAATATTGACTTGTAACTTGGTGTGCAGATACCTTGGGGTCATACCTCGGTCGAGTTTGAGTATGGGCCCTGTGGGTCAAAAGACCCCCGAGATATAGGGGTCACAAGGTCATTAAGTCAGGGATATCCACCAACAGAATGATTTGGAAGTCCAAGGGAGAGGCTTTTACACAGCAGTAGGACATTGCAAAAAGCTGATGGAAAAAAAGTCACATGAAGACAAAGAGGTTGAATCCTGGGTTTTTACACCCATCTCGTTATTATTTCAATTATTGTAATGAAATGTGCATTTAGGAAATCTATGGTTTCACTTTATGGTTACGGAGTTGTGTAATATCGTTAATTCAAATTCTGATATTTTTTATGTCATACATGTGTATACATACATAGGTGAGTATCAAAGTATGAATTTTAAATTATAGTTCAGTGAGCACCCTAACCTTATGGCGAAAGACAGCCGTGATGGTGCTCATGTTTCTAAAAAAGCGCTTCACTACTTGTAGCGGCCAGAATTAGGTCTCTGCGCTTATAGTTCAGGTACCTAGTACCTGTTATATCGGTCGCTTGCGATATGATTGCTTCTGGTGTCAGACACTTCAATAAGCTACAGTTACTATTTACTACCAAGCATATGCCTACAGTAACTACTTACCATCAGACATCGCGTTTTTGGGTTAGCTATGGTTGCAATAAAAATGGCATAGACATAACAGGGAACAATATGTGTAAATAAACGTGACCATTTTCGGTGCATTTTGAAGGGAAGTTCAGATTCCTTCTATGCCAGTTACTCCCAATCACAAAATTTTATGTCTCGAGTTTCACGTACATATCCATGATATGAATATGAGGAAAGGGCAGTAGTCCTAAATTCACCTAAATTTCTTAATGTTGTGCTGATTTGACAAGTGGAACGGCTGCCTAAATTCTCCCACTACGTAAGATTTTACGGTACCTTTTAATATCTTAAGCCATAAGAGAAAATCAAAACCATAAGATATCAACATAGCAAAATAGGTATCTGCAATATGTCATACATTGACTTATATAATAATAATAATAATATAATATTCTATCACATACACACTACACCATCTAGCCCAAACTAAGCAGAGCTTGTACTATGGGTACTAGACCATGGATAAACATACATATATACTTTTTTTTGTAAATGCATACATATAATACATAGAAATACCCAGACCAAGACAAAAATCCATGTTCATGCACACAAATGTTTGACTTGTGCGGGAATTGAACCCGAGACTTCAGGCGTAGCAGTCGGTTATACTAGCCAACTACGTCAACGAAGCCGACATATATATACGAGCCTACGTCCTTATAGAACATTGGCCTTGTATTCTTATTCCTTATTTGCCACAAGATAAAAATCTGGGATCTTGAGCATCATTGCACTTGATGGTAAGCGTCGATTTTGGCTTACAGGAATCACAATGATAGCGGCTTACGAGTCATTGTAGTAACAAGAGGGTTTCATCAATGTGTATGTGTGTGTGTGTGCCGGTAATTGTGGGTATGTCAACAACTAGCCTTTCTTATTATATTGTTTATACAAAGCGTGCCACGAATGTGCGGTCATATCCTTATGACGTATGGTATCAGTATTATAAATGTGATAGTTTAGTTGCTTGAAGGATGTATATTATTGTTTAACAAGTACGTATTTTAAGGTAAATTGGTATTTTCACAACAAATTTCTTTATATTTATTGTAAATCTGTTCACATCCACACGACAGATTTCGCTTGGAAAGCTAGTTTTTAATAAACATCTTCCCTTACTATGATAAGTGAAAAAGTCTTATGGATCGGTTTATTGGTATTGAGGATATCGAGGCTATGACTGCTAGTATATGAAATATCAGACCTAGTAAAGAATATCAGATTTAATAAAAATAAAAAGTGGTAAGTATCGTTAATTAACCTCTGGTATGCCGGAACGTGGATCTGCGCGAGACACAATGCTTTTTCTATTATGTCTGGTATTCTGGCATACAACAGGTTAAGTAAAGCCTAATATTGTCTTCTGTTTACGCGAATGTTATTCATTCATTGGCTACATCTTGAAACGACCTTCAATAAACGCATACTTTAAGCCGCCAACGAAGATAAGTCAATTTTTACCATCCGTCAAGTGCCAACTACCTTTACAAGATGCAGGGGTCTATAAAATAGGTTGTGACTGTGGACTCTCATATATTGGTCAAACCAAAAGAAGCAAAGGCACCCGCATAAAATAACACATAGCTGATGTAAAACACCAACGCTCGTTGAAGTCTGCTGTATGTGAACATGTGCAACAGGGGACCAACCACTACCTGAGATCTGACAAACCACAGACTCTCGCTGAAGAACACCGATTACTACCAAGGATGCTTCGCAAGGCTATTGACATCAAAAGACATCCTAATTTCAATAGAGAAGATGGTTGGAATGTACCACCAGCTTGGGACCCAGTAATTCAAATAGTCAAACCCAAGAAGAAGCAAACCACAACTAGACTTCATGATACTTTGAGCTCATTGACCAATGATTAAATTATGTTCGGGTACTTTGAAATAACTACGCTGGAACATTGAGACAGCTACCATCTTAGTCTCCCCGTGACCATGGCTGCTGAAAAGCAACCGAAACGTCAGGGAAAGTGTAAACTTAAATATAAATAGTTTTAATAATTTAATATTATATTATATATTAAATTAATATTATATATTATTTAATTTAGTAAAGTTTGATAGTAGTAGTTTCTAAATTATGTAAAATGTCTCAAATAAACAACGCGATAAAATCCGTATATAGTAGTTTAATTTCAATAAGTAAAGCCTCCAATATTTTATGCCCACCCCTTAATAAGGGATGGGTATAAAATATTGAAGGCTAAGGAGATTGTAATAACATGACACTTAAATTTGAGCTGGTGAAATGTAGCTGTACCACACCTACACATAACCCATTATAGGTATATAGCATATTATATATTTAGGTATATAGGCGTGATGAGTTTGTATAATTTATTTTGCATAGTATAAGTAAATTTATCTTGAATTTGCCTCTAAATTCAAACGGGTCGTCTTAACAAGTGCCGGAAAATTTAATGTCCCTCGATGAATCTTGGTAATGCTCATCCATTATGTCAAAGATTAATGATAATTCTTAAACGGACGAATCAATCAATATTTTTTTCTTTATTGAATTTTCGTCATTTATAATCCTTATCATTTTTAGGGGCCACATTAACTCTGCAAGTGATTTAGTTATTCTATTACGCGATTTAGCTATTCGATTTTAGGGTTTCGTATCAGTAATGGTACGTCATAATTTTATATAGCACAGAGCAAAGCGTATTTATAAACATTTCTAGAGTTAAGTAGTTTCACAGTTTACACTAGTTCTGTGGTTTTTGCTCTGTAGTCAAAACAAAAAATGTGCAAGCTTCCTGTTAGAGAAGCCCCGCTTGATTCTATATAATCCAATATGTCAGTAATAGTCAATAATAATGTCACACAGGTGATACAAATAATTATGACTGGCTATTTGCGCGGGTATACACGATACGTGTGCCTCAACTTGCTTTTGTTTCTTACGTCATCTGAAGATGCTGCCTTCGCTCTGAACCGTCTCTCACTCGACATGATTATATAGTTACTTTCATCCGTATTAGAAGTGGAGTGCGACCTGAACGCAGTCTACATCTGTACGCGTGGATTCGTATCTCTATTCAAAGAGCTTAGGATTAGGTTAATATTAATTAATAAAAATAATTATAGTAATATATCTAATAAAATGACCTATATATTATAATAGTCAATAAATATCAATCATAAGTAAAATATGTAAATAATAAAATATGTAAAACTTCCTCCTCTCTCCTATATCTTGCCGTGCCGACAAGGCCCACACATGTTTCTTATATTATACCATTGTAACATCTATTTAACTTGTGGAGTGCAATAAATGTATTGAGTATTTGAGTATAGGTAATAACGCATTTCACACCAACCACATAAAACAACGAACAAAATATTATGAAAAGTATATTTTGTATGCTAGCACGGCGGTTTTAGCTGCTCTGTATTATATACACAATAAACGCATATTCATGTTTATATAACAAAATGTATGTTTGCTATACATAATAATGTGGGTCAAATAAATTGAACTATAACCCATAATTACCACAACACTCGTGTTAATGCTGTAAAATGACCGCAAAACTTAATATGAATGTCATGCGGTTACATTGCACTAACCACAATGTGATTTTAAAATTAAAAGTTACGAAATGAATTAATAATTCGATCGAAGATGGTTGTAATTTCATGATTCTATATATTATAATATTGTGCCGCGGACTGGTCGTTGCTGAGCGGCCGTGCTCGCGGCGCCCCTCTATCGGCTTCTCCTCCACAGCGGCGGCCCTATATACGCAACGCGCCCTGGTGCCTGCCCCTTCCGCGGCGCTGCTGTGTCGAGTTAAGTGGTCCTTTCTACCCGGGACCACGTAAAATAGCCTTCCACAAACCATGACCCTATTTTTCTATCTAATTTCTAGTCATTATTGTTTGCTATAAAAGTGTTTATATATTAGTACAAATTGTTAAAACTATTTATAGAGGCTTTATAACGTGCAACAAATCTATGTAATGGGACCATAGTGGATCGACTCTATAGTGGGGCCCTGGTGACCTGTAACACAGGTATCCTGATACCTATCGCAGGCACCAACCTCTCACAAAATTCAATGTGTACCTTGTTACCAGTTGCATGTACCTCCTATGTGTAATTTTGTGGAGAGAAATAAATGAATTATTATTATTATTATTATAATTGTTATCAAATATAAAATCTTTTGAACGTGTAGAGTATTGTTTAAATTATCTCCGCTTAGTTCACTTCCTAAGTCAACCACGCCTCTAAAGCAGGTTGAACAGGATAAACGTTACAATATTATAATAAAATGAGCCCTATTTTAAACTATCCTACTGCTGGGCACGGGCCTTTTTTCAGTGTGAGAAGGGTTTGGCCATAGTTCACCATGCTGGCCCAGTGCGGGTTGACAGACTTCACACATCTTTGAGAGTATTATAAAGAGCTGTTACTCATGCAGATTTCTCACGATGTTTTCCTTCACCGTTAAAGCAAGGGATAATTAATTATTTAACACGCACATAACTTTGAAACGTCAGAGATGCGTTTCTCGGGATCGAACTCGAGACATGTACGTGGCAACCCAACGATGTCCCACTAGATTATCGCTGCTTCTAAATTAAAATAAAATATTTATGCATACATAGAATACCGCCTGTATATTTCCAAAGTCTATAGTATTAGACCTCCTCAGCGATAACAAAGTCGGTGACCTAATGGATATTTTCTTTTATAAGCCCTAATATGGCTTGCTAGACCAAACTTAGTATTAAATATCCAAAGGTAGAAATTTCAAGAGACAATGGAGAAGTGAGAAAAGATTTAGTTAGTAGTATTTAGGTCCCAGTAAACGGAGGGTGAACATAGAACACTACACTTATATTATATTAATTAACCGGTGGTTGCCACGCCACTGCCACTGCGCCGTGTGATATGCGTTCGAATCCCACACGGGACAAAAATTTGTGTGATCCACAAATGGTTGTTCCAAATTTGGTTGTTCTTTGTGTCCGTTGTTTGAATGTTTGTAAAGACTGCGATTTTGGTTGTATAAAAAAGAAAACTGACATTCGGATAACCTATAAACATCTACCCTTACAAACACGCTCACCCATACCCTTCACACTCACATACACAACACACACACGCACGTACACGCAAACACACACAAATATACACACACACACACACACACACACACACGCACACACACACACACACACACACACACACGCACACACACACACACACACACGCGCAAACAAACACACACACACACACACACGCAAACAAACACACACACACACACATAGAACTGCATGCGTATGTAGGTACACACATCCGCACGCACACAGTTTAACCTAAGTTACATTTACGCACACCTGTAGTTCATTGATATAATTACACTAGATACAATCTGTAAGTTTTACAAATCTATTTCATGTAATAAATAACAGCCGAACACTGTCTCTTTTAATACAGGTCCTATCCTAGTTTAAGAGACAGGGTTTCAAGATAATTGTATACAGATTTCTGCTATAATGGATCTTCAAAATTGTTATATTAATCCTTTTATTTTAACTCCTATATCATATAATACATATAATATGTATCTATGTATAATGTGTATCTGTAACTTATTGAATCAATAAAGATTATTATTATATTTATTATTATTATTATCTCTAACGCATTACCGAATGTTTGCATTTTTAATTTTACTTCGTATATTTTATCAGATTCATAAGATAACTGTAATTCATTTACCGTAAAATCTAAACACGTATCTACGGTGAAAACACGAGAAGATTAGCTGCTATCTTGAACATTTCCAAAAGATACATAAAATAGTTTTATAGCTGTTCAGATAGGCGATGGGCGTTGGCCTGTAAGGTACACTCGCCTAAATATATTGCGCGTAGAGACGCCCGGTTAAACCCAATATAAAACGAACATAGATTAACACGTCTACAGAGGTTACGTGTGAAATTGTAGAGCTTTATGCCTAACAGGAGGATGAAAGTTTGGTGTAATAAGTAGGTAATATTATGTTGTCGAGGATACTAATTGTACCTTTATGCCTTATGGCACTAATTAATTTAGCTATTTGCTATAATTTTGAAATGTATATTACATAATATTGTCTGTTATCGCAAATTTTATACATTGAAATTAAACTGCTTTATACGGATTTTATCGCGATGTAACACTTTCATTAAATAATTTTGATAATATTACACTACTACTGAATCTATAATATTATATTATCTATATAAAAATTATTAAAACTATTTAGATTTTAATTTAAACTTTACACAATCGAAACATGGTTTCGATTGTTTTTCTGCAGCCATGTTCATAGAGAGACACACTCAGTCTCCTCATAAACATTTATACATTTTGACAACATCATCATCAGCCATAATTTATTATTAGGAATACACATTTAGCAATATATTTATATAAATATATAATATTGCATTATAAAAATAAAATAAAATAATAATATATTAGCTTTACATACACTGCTGTAACCAATTTATTGTACTAATATTCTTTGTGAAGAGAGAAATAAATAAATAATAATTATATTAAAATAGAGAATTCTATTGCTTATGGATGTAAAATTGTTTGGGAACTTCACTAAATGTCTTTATTACTTTATTATAATACTAATAGATATGATAGCTATTTCATAAACTAATTTTGGTTAGTAATTCCTCAAAACACAGTAGTAAGTAAGATTTTTCCATCGTTTTCTTTATTAATTTAGTTCATAATAATATATGAATTTACTATTAAATAATTTATTAAAGTATCAAACCACCACTTTAACATATCCAAAATAAGTTTACACAGTTACGAGAACATACAAGATCGTTTTTTGACTTTGAACGAACTGTCTCATCTACAACTTGATCACTGCAACTCGATGTTTACAGAGCGCAGTAGATAGCTTGTAGCGCCACCGATCCATGCCAAGTGCTAACCCTTTGTTACTGTATCTCTTACTGCGCTGTGTTTATTGTTACAACTACAGTGATGATAAATATGTATGGGGAATAAATAACGTTGCTCGTGTTTTTGTTGTCCATCCTGTATCTACAAACGATGGAGTAAACATTATTTTAATATTGGACATTTAAGACTGTGCCGAGCGAAATGTGCCAAAACAGGCGGTCACAGTTAAGTGAATAAAATCAACACTTTTTGTTTAATACAAATATAAAATATACATTTACCATAACAATGAATATGTTTACAATTGTAAAAATATGTAAAAAAAAATATGTTATAATATTAAATATATAAAACAAAAATATGTATATATGTAATAATAAATAATTAATATTTTCGGCTACAAAATTACGTAAAATTGAACGAAAAATGCAAAAACGTAAGCTCGTGTTACATGATTTTTAGATTATAACAGTAAAAATCTATACTATTTTACAGCTTAAACGTAACATAAATAGTTATATTACAATTTGTCCGCCCCAAATATTTAAGTTATTGGTTGACAATAAAGATACATATTTATCAAAAAAGCACTTCAGATCCTCCATACAATTTTACTATGGCGGCCGCGCGCCGATTTGAATATGCGCCGCACGAGCTCTGTCATTAGCTGTCTTACGCTCGGCGCAGTCTTAACTCCTAATATAGTGCAATAGCTTAGTGACCTAGTCCGTTGGACTTCAACGTAGAGGTCTCGAGTTCGATCGCAAAACACGCATCTCTGACTTTTATAAGTTACTAGCTTTAGCCCAGGGCTTCACTCGCGTAAAATTAAATAGGAAATAAGGTTATGTTAGTAACAGTTTTAAAAATAATATAGCTTTCTAATGGTGAAATAATTTTCAAAATGGGTTGCTTAGTTTTTGAGTTAAATTCTTACAAATTACAAACAAAAAAAAAATATATATATATATATATAAATATATAAGACTCTTCCGTTACTGAGTGACTGACAGACAACGCACAGCCGAAACTACTGAACGCAAGAAGCTGAAATTTGGCATGTATGTTCCTTGGAGAGTGTAGGGGAGCACTAAGAGAGGATTTTTGACAATTCCATCCCAAAGGGTCAAGCTCTGCTTAGTTTGGGCTAGATGGTGTTGTGTGTATGTGGTAGAATATAATTGATATTATTATTAATAACTACTTTAATCAGAATTATACGCTTTCATTATCAATATAGCAGCGATAGCTCAGTGGGGAGACCAACAGACTGCAGTGCAGAGGGTCTCGGGTTCGAACCCACGTCGCGCACCTCTGACTTTCGGAAGTTATATGACTTTTCGAAATTATGTGCGTATTGATTGACAATTATCGCCTGCTCCGTGCCTCGGAGAGCACGTTAAGCCGTTGGTCCCGGCTGCCATGAACATCTATGGCAGTCGTTATTGGGAAAGTCAGTACCCTCTAATATCCTGACTCTGGTCTAGCCTTAGGGTATCGTTAGCCTTCGGGTTGCGGAGGTCAGGTGGCAGCCGCTCTGTGTAAAAACTGATATCCAGTCAAATCCGGTTAGACCAGAAAAGCCGACCCCAAGTGACTTGGGAATAATAAAGGCTAAGAGAGAAGATTATCAAACAACGTTCATACCTAACAAAACAAACAAGGTTTTGACCTAAACCGTAGATACACAAACTACGGAAAACCCTATCGTTGATTTATTTGCTTTGCGAGAGCAGAGTGAAGTGACCAAATGCTTTATTCCATACAAATGTCCACCACGACCATCCAGTTGGCTTTCAGTAGAAATGCAACGATTAAACTCAACGTTGCTTTTAACTTTTAAACATCGGTCGCAGTCGATACTACGCGAAACTGAATTGAAGCTCTTACTATAGTCTGTTTCAAATTCGAAGAGCCTTTTGACACTTCATAGCACGTAACTCTGCATATTTCATATATATTGCTAAAATAAACAATGGTTACTTATGGTACTAAAGACTATTTAAAAATATTTAGAATCTATACAAAATATTATGTAATTGTTTCACAAACATAATCAACTAATAATTTAAACATCAAAATAAAATAACATTTTACTACAATACCATAGTTACGTACTAGGGTATTTTATTTACTTTCAGTCATAGTGACGCGACACTATGAATCGGATAAAATCGAACTGATTCGAGGTAAAAACAATTGTCCGAGAAATACTTTTGTAAATTTGTATTCGGTATCAATTATTATTATGTTGCAACGTACCTTAAATTCCATTCTGCGAATCCTTAATATATTTTCTTTATCAAAAATTTGATTTGAAGAGGCGATATTGGAAGTATGGTTTAAATATGCCATGGTTTTTAAATTTCATATTTATTTCACCTTTATACTAAGTATGGAGTAAGTATTGTGATACTAGGAATTAATCAAGGATAATTCCAGTTTTTTTACAATTAAACACCTTATAAATAACTTTCACGTAACTATTCTTTCGATATGTCATACTTAGATGGACTCCTTTTTTGTTTTTCTGTTTGTATCATTTTGGTTTCGATTCCAAACCCACGATTACCATTTGTTTGAAAAGTTAATCGGCAAGCGATTTCGTGATGTGTCAATTGAAACGGTCTCTTCACTATCGCTGTTCAACGATCATCTGTCAAATGAGACTTCGTATTTGAAACGCACTATAAAACTCGCAATTTTGATATCGCGATTGAACGCAAAAGGTCACAAAAATACGATACTATTGCAAAACTTGTCTGACTATATGAATGGCGTAGTGGTTTTAATGATCTCCCGCCACTGCGCTGAGTGTCAAAGCCTACACGGGACTAAACATTGTGTGATCCGCAAATGGTTGTTCCAAGTCTGGATATTCTTTGTGTCCGTTGTTTGAATGTTTGTAAAGTCCTACCGAGATACAGGAATTATTCCTAGTACAGGAATTGTATTTTTAAAATAAAAAACAAACCATAGATAAATTATATTATAATATTATGTTTCCTTTAGATTTATTATGCATTTTTGGTTCCAGCATAACGCTCATTGAACAAAATAAAAAACAAAAATTCGAAATGTGAATTTTTCAAAGATTTATTAGTTCTTTTGACTTTTATGCTAATCTACTATAGCTATGAATATTTGGGTGTATATTATAGTAGTACTAGAATAAATCTAAAAACTAAAAAAATAAAATTCGATTTGCTTTAGTACCATAAGTAATCATTGTTTATTTTAGCAATATATATGAAATATGCAGAGTTACGTGCTATGAAGTGTCAAAAGGCTCTTCGAATTTGAAACAGACTATAGTAAGAGCTTCAATTCAGTTTCGCGTAGTATCGACTGCGACCGATGTTTAAAACTAAATAAAGGTCGCGGGTTCGATTCCCGCACAAGTCAAACATTTGTGTGCATGAACATGGATGTTTGTCTTGGTCTGGGTGTATCTATGTATAATATGTATGTATTTACAAAAAAAAAAAGTATATATGTATGTTTATCCATTGTCTAGTACCCATAGTACAAGCTCTGCTTAGTTTGGGCTAGATGGTGTTGTGTGTATGTGATAGAATATAGAATAGAATATAGATTTGGCTAACCTGCTTTTCATATATGTTCGCATTGAAATTAAGCTACTATGGTACATATATTTTATCGGAGGCTTATTCTGATTACTGCGTATAAAGAAAACAACGAATCGATTTTCCTTTTAAATTGTGTACAACACTTAAAAATATTTAGAGACACGTGGATTTTAATAGACAAGTTAGTATATAAAAAAGTATAACAACATAGAGAAAAATATCAATATGAATCTGGAGCAGTTGCAGATTATATATCTTAAACTTTATACTATTATAAACTCTGTTTGGTTTGTGAACCCCAATTAAAGACGAAAGTATACAGCAATAAAATAAAAAATTTACATTATTTTTAAAAAGAATCGTTTACCTTATTTCTTTAAAATATCAGAAGAAACAAGGTATATGTACGGTAATAACCAAATTATTACCTTTATTGTAATCCTCGTTAGATCCATCCATAGAACCCTGGATATGCCAATCTCTTAGTCACTTAGATTTAATCACTTAATCAATTATTTTGTCATAACAACAGGAAAATTACCCTAACTGAGTCGAAATCTTTTCGACTGGGTAAACAAAGGGGCGGAGGGGTTATGTCGGAGTCACCGGGGTAAAAGAAATATGGTAATGATGACCACGGTGTTCCTCGACAAAACCGTAATCGACAGGGCCGGGCGAATCACTTTCACATGCGGTCGCGACTCCGCCGAGGTTTCGGCCTGCCGTATGAAACGGCAGGCCACTACACAACACACTAACCTACCTTTTATAACCTAACTAACATCTACACGAGCGAAGCCGCAGGAAGAATCTAGTAGATAAATAAAAATCACTACTTTAAATGTTAGCCTACTCGAATTATACAATTTTGAAGGTAATATCGATATGCAATATATTATTTAGGTATTATGCGAACATTTTAGTCAAACAAATAATCAAACTGTAACCGAAATGATCGGAACCGAAATTGTAACTATTTACGCATTTAAATATAAGCTAAGTGGTCAATAGCAGTTTATTGGCTATTTCAAAATTGTTACCGGTTAACAACTGAGCATCATTTAGGCTCAGTCCTATGTTGAAGAAACGAGTCGTTTTATCTATGGCCAGTAATATGTTGACATATTTTTCATAGAATATGTGTGAAAACTTGACTGCTCGTAGGTAAAACTACTCGTTTCTACAAAATAGAAACCGAGCCTTAGTGATCGTCATTCAGAGATTTATTAGTTACCATTGTAATTAAGTACTTACATCTTCAAGAGCAATGATATTGACGGAAGATATAAAAAAATTAACAGACCTTTTCACACATGACCAAAATAAATAAAAGAAAACCTTTACAAAGATGAAGTAAATTCTGCATAAAATCATAAACGATATTAAAACAATCAAAACGCTTGAAGGGTTGCACAAAAACAACACTAAAAAAAAAATTTTTTTGATGCGTCTGTTTATTTAGAATAGGGCCTACTGTTGGCTGAATATAAGAGTGTACAGTAAAATAAAATATAACGAATCTTGTTTAATCACAGATATGAATTAAATACTTCCCGAAAACAATCAAAATGTCATTTAAACTGCCCGCCTTAGTACCAACGAGGAAAAGTGAAACAAAATCAATTGCGTTAGAATTCGTAGTTTTCTTTGAACCTTTCAAAAATATAAGGAAAGTGGCGTTGTTCTGATTAAGGTGGCGCCACCTTAACCTTTGTATCCTTGACGGTGATAAATTGACAACTTCAGGCCATGACCTTCACTTGAGGAAAATGTCTCAGACACGGGCTTGACGTAATTACGTTTTTACACTTATATAATATGTATTCTAAGGCTCGACTTCAACTACAAAAGCAATAATACCTATCTTTAGTCGTAAGAGAGACATCTTGAAATTATTCGGTAAATATTAATAAACACCATATCATTATTACATGAAGCTAATTAGCGCACGAAGAAAGAAAGATACTGTAAATCATATATTCATTAACGGTAATGAATATACAATAAAATTAAACTACTATATACAGATTTTATCGCGTTGTTTAAACAACGCGATAAAATCCGTATATAGTAGTTTAATTTCAATGAATAATATTCGCGTAAACAGAAGACAATATTATGAATACACAATTTACAGTATCTTTCTTTCTTTTGATTTCAATATTTGTAATGATAAATATTTCTGCGCCTCGATGGCGTAGTGGTTACTGTAACCGACTGCCACGCCTGATGTCGCGGATTAGATTCCCGCACAAGTCAAACATTTGTGTGCATGATGAACATGGATGTTTGACTTGGCCTGGGTGTTTCTATGTATAATATCTCTGTATTAACCAAAAAAAAGTATATATATGTATGTTTATCCAATGTCTTGTACCCATAGTACAAGCTCTGCTTAGTTTGGGCTTGATGGTGTTGTATATATGTGTTTAATATTATTATTATTATTATTTAAATCAGAAGCATAAAAAATAAAAACCAATCAATGACGAAGTGTATCTCCTGTCTACCGGTATGACATACATTTATGGCACGAGACAATTCGAACAGAACGTAGGCGTAACAAAATCAATGCGATGCTACACGTTTTTTTCGTTTCGAAAACAAATATAAATTATCTTTATTGGCCTCCTACCGACAGGACAATGAGATAAATGGTAATACCATACTTAAAAAGCAACATATAACACGCTTAAATTGTCCAAAAACATTTCTTCATTGCCTAAACATCGCTAGATTTATTCATGTCACGTAAAAACTTCCCGCAAAACCTAAATGCCATCTGCTCCAAAAAAAAAGAGAAACCGAAAACATTTCCCGATTTTATATACATATATTCAATTTCTGTCATCGACTGCCCGACACAAATATAGTCTGAGACCATAAATCTAATAAATGGATATTGAAATGAAGAGGGTATGGCGCTCCAGGTCCTCGCTGACTTATTCTATTGGACGCGTAAAATATGCCCTTTTAGCATGTTTACAATATTATTTTTTCGGTTTTGCATGTTAATAAAGAGAAGAGGTTGAATTTTTTATCTTATGGATCAGCATTGAGATTTGCGTGTTCGACGACTTTATCAAGATCAAGTGCGTTTTGTTATGCTATGTTGTTTCAAAAATGCTATAAGGCGTTGTAATAAGGGTGAATGGTTTTGTTAGCTTTGAGGCATCAGGCTTCGACTGTCACGCTTTTATCTTGACGTTATCGTTCGTCAATCTAAGGAAGCTTGCCCTCAGTGTTTCGTAAAGAAACGCGACATGTTTATTAGACAATTCTGTATTTGGGTAAATGTAAAAATCATTTGTATAATTTTCTTTCATAATAAGAATAATAAACGCAAACAACAGCTTTGAATAAATGCAATGAAAATTATCAATATTTCGTATTATATTCTTTATTGAAGATTTTATATTTTAGCTTAATTATGAAATATAATCTATGTATGCTTCAACAGGCTATGATGAACCAAATATGTAAGCAGTATAGTCTCAATATTTTCATATCATGTTTACTTTACTTAAATATCTTAGTCATTATCAATTATTCAGTATAATATAAGTATAATTACTTAATTTAAATACTAACACAAATTGTTATAAATTGTTGTTCTTTTTTCTCTTTAGTTTATATTTCTTGTAAATAATTATTTAATTATGTCATTAATAAAGCATATCTCTAACATAAATTTTAATAGTTTTTTATTTACAATATATTTACTTAATTTTAAGTTATTATAAATTAATAATGAAAATGCTGTCCATCTTACTTTTTAACCTGTTAACTAACAAGGCAAACGAAAACATTAAATAATTAGGTATTGCGAAAGTTTTAATATAATATTTATTGATTTTCCAGCGAAATCAAATGGTAAAATATATTTTGTTGCTGTAGAATATTTTACTTGCCGACCCTAAACGAAAACAGATATATTTACATACAAATTTTTACTTATCGATTTTCTTGAAAGTATTTTTATATGTATTTATTGATTATTGGCACGATTTTTATGAGTGATAATTGTCTGTGTTTTATATAAAAATACTCACGCTGGAATACCCTTCAAAGTGTAGACAGAACTGCTCTACAGCCATTTTTGTCAGCTAACCCTCGTAACAAAACTGTAATTGTCAATTTCTCAATCTCAAATTACAATATCATTGAGCCTGTGTATCAAACACAAGCGCCAGCTTACGTTACGGGGCCAACGTGGCAGTAATTTTAATATTGGTACTTTTCTTTTCATATCTTCTTTATTTATTTATTTATTTATTACAACTTACAAAACATACACTTATACAGGCTTTACAAACAAGATATACAAATATGTGCTAAGTGTCTTTCTACTTACAAGTCGCCACGACATGATAAGGGACAGTTTCATTTAGACAGATGAATAAAATATTTTATTATTACACTAATATAAACTAAACTTAAAACTGACAAGTGATTATATACCCATTTTTAAGAAAAAACAATTATTTAAAATAAATTAAAACACATGTGAGCAAAATCTACAAAAGAATAGGAAAACAATTTTAAAACATACAAAATAATTAAACACAGGCATAATTAATTTAATTTAATTTCTTTATACCATAAAGCCAAAAAGTAATCTGCTATTCCATAAAGGAAAAACAACATGTTATTAGCAAACTCAACGGCACTGATTACGTCAAGCAAATATGCGATTCACGACAAAGCTATTTCCCAAAGAAAAAGGAAATAAATCAATCGATTTCTCGCGGTCGACAAAATAACGGTGATCAAAACAATCAGGCCAAGGTCATGTTTGACGCAGGACATAATATGTGTGAAAAATACCATGAGAATATTCTTGAAAGTTAACCCAAACTCCAGTATAATGTTTAGCCATATTTTCTCAACGTAACAGAAGGGATTGGAGAATGCAATATTGATTTTGCCCTTATAATCTAAAGTTATTGTCAACGGTCACCATTACCCTGTATTTTTATTACAATTGCCCTTCATCCAGAATATACATTTTCAAAATTCTGGTGAACCGGCTAGAGTTTTTGGTATTGTTTTGTTTCTTTGTACCATAGATTTTTACTTATGGCTGCATTCGATTTTGAGGTCTTGTTTTGGACGATGTGTTACAAGTATTTTGTTAAAAACGATTATTGGAACCTTCAATTCTCAGTACAGAATCTGGCGATGTACCAAATATGGTGAACCCAAAAAGCTAGCGAAATGAGAATATAAGATACATCTATTGACATATTATATTAGGATATAAAGGTGTCTTTACAGTTATGTATATATGTCACAACTATTGCCAGTCTCCATATAACAGTCACCAGCAAATACTAAAGAAGTTTTACAGGGAATAATACTTCTCTTTCTGGTTAATAATTACCAAAAAATTGTTATAAACACATTCAAATTACACTGTTGAGGTACACTCAAGAAATACAGTGTTAAGAATAATTATTTAAATATAAATAAAGAGGATGTATATATATAATTAAATATACATTACACTAGTAGTTTTCCCGCGGTTTCACCCGCGTAAGTCCCGTTCCCGTGTGAATATCGGGTTTCACCCCTTTCACCCCCTTCAGGGTGGAATTTCCAAAAATCCTCTCTTAGTGCTCCCCTACACTCTCCAAGGAACATACATGCCAAATTTCAGCTTCTTGTGTTCCGTAGTTTCGGCTGTGCGTTGTCTGTCAGTCACTCAGTAACGGAAGAGTTTTATATATATAAATTAATATCATAATACAACACAGGTCGTACTAATAAATGAAGAATGACCAAATATAAAAATGGATGAATACATTTTCTAATGTTAAGCCGTTTCTTACAGCTATTGTCAATTCAGTATGCGAAGAACAAAACAACAGAAAACAAAGATGCAAGAATCTGAATTGACTGAAGTGAAACAAAGATATAGTGGGTCGTGATAAAACACGAAATATGTAGAAACGTAGCGGGTATCGGGAGCACAAATAATAAGCTCTGCTACCAAATCGAGTGGCTTGAGTTATGTGAAAAGTTGTCCGACCCTTGCGAGCGTACATTCGGGACATGCAGCTATGGACAATGGAAGAGATTCTATGAAAACCGTTTTGCTAGCTACATATTCACGACTTTATATCCCGAACCCTGCCTGGTAGGCACAGTTATATGTTGTATAAGTCTACCTACCCCAGGCAGAGTTACATAGCATTCATGTTTCGGCAGCAGTTTTTATATGCAGTAATAATGTGCGAGCTTATTGCCATCTATCGACTGTGACTAATATGAATTTCTTAACAAAAAAGCTAATTAAATTTTACTATTCACTAAGCATTTTAATCGGTCAAGTCTTAAAATACCATCGTTGTCAAAAAATTATTGTGTCTGGATACCAGTGTGCCGCTGCGACTTTATAGGTGAATGCTAGAGATGTATCATTGGCAAAATATTAGGGTATGTATTTACTGCTTAGATTAAAATAATTTAACATCGGTAATGTTTTGTTCAAGATTTGACATATATTTTATCATTCATCATCTCAAAGCATGTGGTCATTATTGTTATGGAGTATTATAGGTCATTTCCCATTGTTTATGGTCATTGTCTATGGAGGCACTTCCGTTTCCTATACACTGTCTATTATTTTTCTTTATGGGCGTCGTAATAAAGTTATGTTTACCCTACACACGCTCATAATGAATGATTTATTAAGGATTGGCTGAGAGCTTCTCTTGCCTTATTATTCTATTATATATTTTTAAATCAATTCCTTCCTCTTGTATAATCCCCGTGTTGCGGCGAAGCCTTACAAAACTTGAAACAACGTACACAAAGAAAACCTACTTTATTATAACTATGCTATAGCTGAACCGCTGACCGTTTATTTACATACTTCATCTCGACTCGTTGGCCTTACTTTAAATTATAGAACGGAATGGCGACGTTGGTTCCATGGCAAGAGTTTGCGTTTACGTTACGTTATAAATTAAAGCTATTCAGAATCTAAACGTACCATCACGGTAAAGTAAACCCGTCGTCTTGTCGCTCTGTCAACTGAGTTAATCCATAATCCTACCACAAGTGTGTCCTTCCATTTATAAGCGTCTTATGGGAGCTTGCTACGCCATCTATTGTATTGTTCTTAGAACTATTACAATCACTAAAGTATATTATAGTGTACGTATTACTGTATTGATGATCACAGCCGCCACACATAATGCCATCATACATTATTTCGATATGTTATGAGAAAGGACTAATATTTAAGTAAATGTGTGCCTTAAATTTCTATTTCAGCTGCAAAAGTATTAATTAATATTGATCAAGGTTTATAAGAATCTGCATGTTTATCAATTGTCATTTTTATTTTGTATTAATTAAAACACAGCAAATAACGAGCAGGATAATTAATATGCGATACTTTAAATATTTTTCCTAATATATATATATTGTATATTTATAAAGTGAATGGAGCTCTACGCGCTTTTATGAACAGTCGAAATGTTTCCGAAAAGGCACGTTTAGCTGTTCATAGAGGACTATTAGTGCCCACACTTATGTATGGAAGTGAAAGTTGGGTATGGCAAAAGAAGCATGAGAGCAGAATAAATGCTGTAGAAATGAGAGCGCTGAGAAATATATGTGGTGTGACTCTGAAAGATAGAATAAGGAATAGTGTGATTAGAGAGAGATGCGGCATGAAAGTTGATATAGTGACAAGAATAGAAAAGGGTATGTTAAGCTGGTTTGGGCATGTAGAAAGAATGGACGAGGAAAGACTGACTAAGAAAGTTTATAAGGCTAGTGTGAATGGAACAGTCGCAAGAGGAAGACCTAGGCGAACGTTTCTTGATCAGATCGGAGGCGTTCTGGACAAAGGCCAGGTTAAGAGCACCTTGAACCGACGGGCGTGTATGAGGAATGTGATGAAAGTGAATGAAGCCAGAGAAGTGTGTCAGGATCGTAGCAAATGGAAATCCGTAGTCTCTGCCTACCCCTCTGGGAAACAGGCGTGAATCTATGTATGTATGTATGTATGTATATTTTCAAATGATAATTTACTTAATTTTCATACTAAGCCTCTTTGTTAAGCTCAAGATCACAGCCCTTGAAATGGATAAACAGGCAATTTAATAATTTGTAATGAATACGATATAATACGTTCAATTGTAAAATTTACCAACGGTTTATTATTTTGATCTTGCTCTTCAAACGTTGGAAGCCGCTGACTTCAGATTTGGAGAAACATACTTTATTAAGCTAAACACCTTTTGTGAGTTGAGGGCGAAATGAAATTATATAATTTAGCTTAGATTTGGGCGAAGGGAAATTTACGATGTTTTACATAAACTCTCTGAACACACAAGTTATTTAACTTTTTATGACTAGCTATTCGCAGTGACTGTTACAGATATTATCATCACTGTAGGCTTCTTCAAGTTCTCGCCCGAATTCTGGCTTTTTATGAATGTTTTATTATAAATAGAGAACTGTTCCGTTGGGCTATGGATAATCCTTATATTAGGCGCGAGTTTACAAGCATTGAAACAAAGATACACTGCTTTTTTGTGTTCCTTGTTTCAATATCTTAAAAGTCAACAAAGAATCTAGATTCTGAACGATTGTTATTTTTCCTTGTGAGTTAAGTATATTTGGGTAGTGGTGAGATAATACTGCCTCAAGTCTGTTACCGGTTGCTTTCAAAATTGCATGCATATATTATTATGATACTAACGTTAAACCTAGCGTGCTTTCTTAGCGCGTTTTTAAGAAAACTATAATTAACCCACTGAGTTCTAGACTCTATTTCACAAAGTATCCTTCGTCGAAGCGAGCAACAGTTTTTTTTTTTAAATTGATTTAAGGACGAAAATTTAAATAATTAATTATGTTTGTCACAATACAACACACAGATCAATGCGTACCATCTTTATTATTAGTCAAGCAACCGCGTATTACGTTTCTAATTTCCCAACATTTTAATAGCCTACACTTCCAGCATACATACATCACAATCTCAGTACATTCGCCGCCATAAATAATAAGTGAGAGACCGGAGGCGCCGCGGATACGTAACAAAAAGTAACAAACAGATCTCTTAAATAAAGAAAACACGGGCATATGTTAACATCTGTCGGTACTGGCGAGTACAGTAAACGTAAGTTTTCAAGTATAAATATCCGCGCGTGCCCTCCACAAGCCGAGTAGGTGTTCTCTTTTTTGTTTGAAATTTGGAATTCCATTTGTTTTTAATGACGAACTTGTTCTTTAATTAACGTGACACAGGATCATGACCAATGACTGAATTGGGGTCAATGAACTCTGACAAACTTCTTAAGATGTTTTCCTCATTACTGAGGGTTGTGATTCACTTATAAAATAAGCTGACCAAGCTTTGTAATTGTCTCTTTTTGGGTTTGTGAGGTGGTTTGTATTTAATATAGTTATCTTGTTTTCTTTTTTATTTAACGATAAGTCAGCGATTTACCTGATAGCAAGCGGTAGGTGCCACTTATTGAAAATACTTTTTTTAGGCAAATGTATATTTTCCTTATGCCTTTTATGGCTTTTAAATACATATTAAAATTATGGTGTAGAGGTTTAAGTGGTCGCCTAACCATTGCCATTACGCCGAGTGTTATAGGTTCGAACCCCAAGCGGGATAAAAACTGTGTGATCCACAAATAGTTGTTCTGAGTCAAGGTGTTCTTTGTGTCCGTTGTTTGAATGTTTAAAAACCCTACGACACAGGATTTTTTCAGGTGCGGGAGCTCAGGTTTTTAAAGAAAATTAAATTTTATTTTTGTGTAAAATGGCTCACATTAGTTTAGTTACTAGAATTCTTGGTTAGATAACTCTTAATAGCAGCTTAGAGTCAACAAAATCTTCATGGTTACCTCATCCCCTATCACATGGGACAAATAAAGTCGATATATGAGGTTTTATATACGTCAATCTATTTCTTCAAGAATGTAGGGTGTGCCGCGTGACTCATGTATGTCTTCCAAAGTTTTCCATCCTTATTCATAGAAAGACTTTAATCAAAGTTAAATTGAAATGTATGTCAATATACATTATAAGCTATTTAATATACTTAGCTACCATTTCTGTTTTATTCAGTTTCTGAATTATATAGGTCAGGTCAACACATCAGACGTTTCTAAGAACTCTGAAATAAAAGCGAACAGGTGCTTAAATAAATATCTACTGTTATGTAACATTTGATGTACCTATTAACTTTAATATTAGATCTGATAAGGAAGTAACGTTAATTATTTGTTTATATTATAAAATTGTAGCATACATATTATACAGAACCACGGCTGTATATGCGTTTTAAAGTTCACATTTGCCATCTACTACAATTTATTGAATTTTCTAACAAAAGTATCGAAATAACCAAACTAGTAGCATTTGAAATTGTTATAAATATATTACAAAGTATTGGTATACAGATAATAATGTTGCTATAATGATAATATGCCTCCAAAAACACGTCACCTTGGTCTTGTATCTGATCTCTCTTTGGTTGTGCTGGTATGCTAGCCCATTGGACGAGGAAAATGAGGCAAAAGAGAGTGTACTTTAGTTTGCGCACATTGGTGCACTATATTATCTTTTGCGTAGATGTTTAGATTCTAATAAGATTGGTTATCTTAACTCATGCACATATTTCGCAGTCTTAATAAAACAGCGACTTAACTCGAAATTTGAAAGTAAGGCAATTTGAACTCTAATTGTATATGTTAAATTCTAATATTATATTTGTGTTAAATCTTTGCAATAGAGTTCAAATTTGTTTAATCCAAAATACTGAGATAAGTCTCTGTTTTATTAAGGGTGTGATTTGTCCGGCAGACCTACCCTATCTATATGAAATTAAGTTCCTACTTTATTTTCGCTATAGTTTATTTTTTTACAGAGAGATATAATACCGCTCGGAGCAAATGTTTGCCTTTTATAACGCCTACAATTCTCGTAAAGTTCTAGTACCATTTAATATAAGCTACATAACCAGCACACTTACAAACCTTCAATTTATAATAATAATAAGTACCACGAAAATTTCACTAAGCATATAATTACAAAGTCTGAAAGTTAAGCAAAAAATAACCCAGACGTCCCTCCGAACGTTTCAAACCACGTCATTTACATAATATAAATAGTGGTATATTCAAACGAATGCCCCTTTGGAGCCCCACAGGCTACGTTGAGGTCTTCCGGACCCTTGCAAATAACACCTAAGCCCTATTTGGAGCTTTTTATATTTTAGGTATGTATTTAGGACATTTTGGTTGTTGAATGCCGACGGGGAAAACAGTAAATATGAGGCTAGCAAGCTTATTTGAATTTATAAAATTTAGTTTGATACTGGGGTACAGTATTATTTGGGATGAAGAGCTTATACATTTAAACGGGTTGTTCCGGCGTCATCCGATGACGTTTCATACTACACTGTTTTTTTTCCTAACTTAACCTATTTACGTTCCTTACTCAACCGAGAGCAATTATTTCATTTTTAATTCTTTATTCATTGTAAGTAGTTTTTTTATTTTTTTACGTGGTGGAATGCTTTGACGCATACCTCTCCGCGGGGCGACGGAGAGGTTATGTCGATTGTAAGTATTCCTAGCTCAACCGATTACGAAATTACCTAAAAGCTCTAAGGTTTGGGTGACAGTCTGAACAAAAATTACTGTTTTCATAATCTATATCTATACTTATATTATAAAGAGGAAAGATATGTTCAACTGATTTTAAAATTTTTCACCATTTGTAATCTTTATTATCACCGAGTACCTAACATAGGCTATATTTTTTTTGAAGTACTGTTATTAACCTAACCTAACCTACTTTTACAAAGCCAAGGGTTTTGCTATCCATACTTTTTTCGGTAATATTTGCCACGGGTAGAGTAAGGAACGCATTTCGGTTGAATAAAGAAACTTTATTAAAATAATGTAATCGGATCAGTTAGGCATACTAGTTTAAGATGAGGAAAGAAATAGGATGAGACGTCATAGGATGAATACGGAACAACCCATTTAAACAGCTACTGTAAGTGGTAGTTGTTACCTCGTCAATGGTATCTACTCAATAAAATACCTAATATATAATGTGCGACGCAAGTAGGTTCTAATGTTTATAATGCCACTATTTTCATATAAGCCGACTAGCTTATCCTCGCAGCTTCAACCTCATTCTGATAACTGTTCCAATCCCGTGGCATGAAGCGTGATGTTATATGACCAATGTTACTTCTAGATAAAGAAGATTCCTAATGGAAGAAAAATTTAAAAAATCATTCCTTTTGTTATTGAGTTTATTCATTACAAATAAAAATACAAATCGTGCATGTTTATAATATAAAACCGAGCTTGCTTTACTAAACTAAATTCAGAATATACAATAGTTTACTATGTTAATTCTAACACTACCACGCTTTTTGCTTTAGTCAGCTCAAACACAATATTTAAGGGTAATTACATAATAAAAAGATAATAAAATAGATTTTACTCCATTAACGGTTAAAAGAATTATTTCGGGCTTAACCAAATAAAGTTTTTACAGAAAACGTACTGGCTCAGGTCATTCTTGCTGCAAAATTATTCGTTTTTAAAACCCCAGAATAAATTTAAACAATTTACTTTGACGTTCTTTAAAAACACCCATAATTACTGTCCAAACTATTTTATTTCCATCAACATACTGTTCACTCTAAAAACCGTATATAAGTCAAACTAATTGTACCGTAGCTAATTATAAAAATCACCCCGAATATGCAAGCTGCAAGCTAAAATAAACTATATCTCTTAACATCAAAGTCTATTTTACCTTGAAGGTTAGATAAATCTTTCCATTGTTTACATGGAACACAAATCAAAAGGTAATAAAAGTGCATTTTATATGTTCTATTTAGGATTTGTTTCCTTCAATAAACGTTTTAAGACCATTAAGTGTAATGTTAAATACAACTGAACGATTTTGTTTTTTTTCTGAAGAGTATTTTCGGTGTGACTTGTTAGTATTGACCGATATGGTACTCGTATGCTGTCTAACATATATACGTATATACAGCCTGTTGTCTCTCGGTATCTAACAGTGGTATTCTACTCCATCATTTACCGAGATATTTTCAAAATTCTACGAAATGGGATGTGTGCCTAAAATTGTGTGACATAAAGCGTGCTTTTGCAATTTCCATGCGTCTGCTACCGGTGGTAATTTAGAAACGAAATAATCTGAACACTTTTTGACTGCTTCAATAAAAAACTGCGTCCCGTAAATATATATCATGGTTAATATTGAAAATGACAGTAAAAGTATCCACAGAATACTAAGATACTTTATTTACATAGTTTTGTAATTCTGGAAATTATTTAGTATATCCAAAGTTCTTAAAAACTTCCGAGGTATCCAAAACGAGCCACACGCAGTAAAAAAATTAGCCATATGCTTATTATTATGCTTCTTTATTTGTCTGTGACTACACGGATGGCATACTAGTACGCTCTTTCTTTACGCCAAGTGTTGTAGTTTCGAATCCCAAACAGCACAAAAATGTGTGCAATCTCAAAATGGCGTTGCGTTCTCTGTGTTCGTTGTTTCAATGTTTGTTAAGTCCCCCGCAATACAGAAATATTTACCAGCGAGAGGAATACCATTTAAAAAAATTGTCGGGCCTGGTCTATTTATTAAATGTACATTCTTACCATGACCACACTTTTCAGTAACACGTTGTACACCGACAGCATTAATCATTACTATCGTAGAACCAAACGTCAGGTACTCGAATGAAAATGGAATATTCAGCCCCGTCTATAGAATGCTGCAGTTCATGTAGTAAAATGATGCATATTTCAACTCATACTTAAATATTCAGGATGATATGATAAATAAATGAAGCTATTCCTATCCGTACAATATGGTAGCGGTCTAAAGAATATTAGAGTTACATATAAAATATGATTGTAATTCTAATATTCTATTTAAATCTATCCCTACTTTATCTAAAGAAATAAAATATTTTTTATATTATGTTAATTTTAAAAGAGAGCATAGCAAAATATTTCCTCAACCCTGGAATTTCGTTCGAACTCTGGCAACACAGCTAACGTACATAAGAGAGAGTGAGTAAAAGTTAGACTAAGGCCGTCCGCTGCGTTTAGCGGGTGCACGGAGCGGTGTACTGTTTTCTATTATCATGGGTCTCCCGTCGCACGCAGCGTGGGCGACGGGAGACCGCCCTGAGGACAACATACCGCGCGGCGGGCGCCCGCTCTGTGCATCCGCTTAACGCAGCGGACGGCCTAAGAGTGAATATAAAATAAGTTTCAAAATAACATGTTTATAAGTTGCCTTCATTTAAGAACTTTCATTAATAATATGGTAACATCAAACATTTCAAATATATTTTACTACATTTTGCTCGCGGCTTCGCCCGCATAAATATAAATTAGGTTAGGTTTGTAACAGTTCTTTTTTAAAGAAAAGGTACCCTGTCTTATTTTGCACCCCCGACAATGTATGCAAAGTTTCATGTTGGTCGGTCGCGTAGAGGCGTGAAAGCGTAACAATCAAACTCACATTCGCATTTATAATATTTTTAAGTAACGATTTCTTATTCGATATTTGGATAAATAAAACAAGTTTTGTTAATTATATAAATAAATAAAATTAAACTATTTTAAGCAGACTATACTGTGGTTTATTTTGTTTACAATTTCTTTAAGATGTTACGATCCTGTAATTAGTTTACTTAAACTACGTTACAACAAAGAAAACAAGCAAACTATGTTAAGACGCCAAGACATTTTGAGCTGATTCTGCGTAAATTATAACTACAATAATTGAGCAATATTTGAGTTGTTTGATATAAAATTACACTTTAAGGCATCGGGATGAATACCATCGTTAACATGCCTACTGGAAAGCAATTTAAATTACTAAGAAGGTAGTAAATATAAATATTCTTAGAAATAACACTTTAGAGATTCTGACAAAATAAGCCATGGCATATTTAACCTATCCGTTATTGGAGTACTAAATATTACTGAAAAGCTATTGTGTCTGGCCGCCAGTGTGCCGCTGTATTATTAAAGTCAAGGTAAATAACATATTAAAATGTAAATTCAAATCGTTTATTGTCAACTAAGTGTACATAAGGCGTTACAGTGATATGAGTAGTGCTTATACGTAAACGTAAAGGGAGTACTGAATTAATATTATTATAGCAATTAATCATTTACTACTTTCAACTTAACAATACCAAATTCAGACCGTATTCTATAATGTAAGTCCACGTTGTTTGAACTCTTAAAACTATAAGGCCAATACGTAAATAAAATCAGCGTAGAATTGTACTGAAACTAGTAGCAATTCTGTTAAAGCAAACTACTCATCCGAAAGTTACACTAAAAAAAAAACAATCAACCGAAATCAGCTGACGCACATTTCCATCGAGATCAGCAGGAAATAATACAAATAAACACAAAAAAAGAAAAGGCAAAACAAAAGTCACTCCTAAGGAATAATAATCCTAATAAAGGATAAGGGAGAAAAAAAAATGGTTAAGAAGACACTACTAGAGCTGTTGGTTTGATCTTCAAACAAGACAAAAATATTGTTATCCACAAATGGTTGCCCCGAGTATGGGTGTTCCGTTTGTCCGCTGATCGAATGTTTTTAAAGTACGTCGCGTCATTGGTTTATCCCGTTATCTCTTTATTTCGTGGTTTATTCTCATAAATATGATAAGAATAAGTAAATGATCCCTATTTAGTCTTTAATCGACCGTAATGATCATATAAGCTCGTGTAATTTTATAAAATACTGCTTATCTTTTACATGAGCAGTGATCCTTCGAAAACATAAGCACTAACTTTTGCGGCTGAATCTATGAGATTAATAGATTATGTTAATTTCTCCAATAATGCTTAATTATTGTTCGCATGAGTTATTTAGTATGCTAGTAAATTTGTTGTTTTGAAGCAATATTTTACACCTGAATTTACTGAAAAAAGCGTACCCACCGCTGCGTAAAACGAGCGTGAGTCTATGTATATAATTTGCCAATTTCCCTTGAATGCATTAGTCCTGAGTCACAAAGACAAATTGTTACTTAAATTTGAACCAAACGAGGGCACCAAAATAACATAATATACATGTCGCATTGAAATGAAGTCATTTTTAAAACTCCCCTCCTTGTACTGATTTTAGTCCTGTTTGATGTTAAGCATTTGTCAATGTATGCCGTTTATTTTCTTTATATATATATCACGAATCCTACCCTTGTTATTTTAAGAGAAGTTGGGCGATTTAGCGACGTATTATTTGACAGACGACAGATCTTTAGAGATTACGATGTTTAGAGTATTGCCATGCGAAATCGTAAAAAGAATCGAATCGAGAAAAGTATGCTCATTGTAATATTACAATAATACTTGTCTGAAAATTGGTTCAAACCCAAAAAAATTTAGACTAGCATTTGGATTGGTTAAAATGATTAATTTATGTAAGCAACCTATAATAAAAAACATGAACATTCGCTAGCAAGCAAATATTTGTAAAAATATAACTATTACACGACAATATGAATAGAACCTGTAGTAATAAAATCCTATACTGGCATCACACACAATAATATTTCAAATACTAATTGCATTTAAACTCGCAATACTTATATTTAACTCAAGTTTTCTTTGCGAAGAATTAAAACCTCAGTAAATTGCTTGAAAGCTTTAAACTAAAAAGAAATATTAATGTGCATTACAAAAAAAATTGTGATGTATGGTCTTTAAGATTTGACCTGCATTTTAACTTGAAATATGATACAAACTCAATAAAATAACATATGGTTTTATAAATATGTACATAATAATACAACAAAAAAAAAAAGAAAAACACAAGTTATTACTACCATCAAAAATTAATTACACAACAAAAATAAAAACAATCCGCCTTCGCAAACTAATAACCGTATTAAAGAAATTTAACGTACAAAACTGAGACGACAGTTAATTCTTCGTGACATAAATAAAAAGGAAACGAGAAGGGGCATTCCTAGAGGGGAAATAACAAACATATCTCTCGAACTAAGAAAACAAACATCGTGTGTTAACATCTGTCGAGGAAGCACGAGCAACGTACACTTGATGAATTATTGCTTCTCATTTCGTGAGTTTTAGTTGCTTCGCGTTTAAGTATGGCCGACCCGTTTTAAATACTTCAATTCACGCTCATCTTTTATTGTGTGATTGGTTGCTAGGCCAGTGTCAACATTTTTAGCTTTGGGATAAAATATTTGTTCATGGTCCATCTTTGAACTTTAACACTTAGATTTTAATTTTAAGCGTATGTGATGGATGATCGTTTGCTCGTCTAGAATAAAAATGATGCAGTGGATATAGTTGTTTTGATTTTGAATATAATTCGTTGGTTCTGTTGTTTCTTCAATGTTAGTTGACATTTACGATAAAAAATAATATTATTCATAGTTCTAAATGAAATCTTTACATAGAACTGAATGCTGTTACTCTTATAAATACTTTTATTATTTATGAAAATTTAGATTCTTAAATTTGAGTGTTTTCTATGACTTTCGAAGATAATTGTCAATCATATATTGCCTTCTTATTTGTCAGTGTGCCGGGACATGTATGCTTCCTTATATAGAGCTACTTTCTGTTTATAAGTTACGATCCTTACCTGAATTGTTTAATTACATAAATTTTATTAGTTATTTATTGGTTATGGCCCTTGTAGTGTCACTAATATAGGTGTAATTACTGCAACACATTGTAAATATAAGTTATAAATTACAGCTTACAAGAATCTAACGCATAAACTAAATATCATTTTAGTAAACTTATGAACCACAAAACTTCGCATATAGAGGTATTGTAAATGTATAAATGATTTTCGCCTCTGTCTTTGAATAGGTATTAAGAATAATTACGTATTTGATTTCATTACTTAATTTTAAAGGTAACGTAAATATTCTGTAATGAATTTGTTTAGACTACATTTTTCAAATATCAATCGTCTTAGGTTATTCATAACCTCCAATATAATATTCAATAGTACAACGTCTTGCCTCACTTTGAGTTACTGCCATGAATATCTTCGCCTGATATAATAAATCTTTACCAATTTGGTCTTAGCTCTTAATTCCTATCTTTATTTCGCTTTCTCTTACACAACCAGACAAGCGACTGTTATCATTGATATGATAACTAATAGATCAACAGATCAGAGATTCTCCCAATTAGACCGACAGCAGAGTCTCCCCATGACCGTCGGGGAAAGTGTAAACCTAAATCTTTATATCTAATAATAGTGCTTTAAAACAAACGACACGATAAAATCCTTATAAATAAGTTTAAATTCAATGTATAACATTCGCGTTAACGTAAGACAATATTGTTATGTATTAGTATGCAGATCATGAATTTTAAATTTGAAGATTTATTTTACTACCCAACTACATTGATATAAAATATAAATGTAGCCTGGTATTTATTTTAAAAATAAATAGACTGAAAACCTTTTTATTTGATAAAAACTGATTTAAACTAATTAACAAAATAATTGAATACCTCAGCCAATTAAGCTAGTAATTGTACTTTCCAATATCAAAAAGTATTTTCATGAAATTTCTTTAGTAGAAGAGTAATCGAATATTTTAAAGTTTAGAATGAAGAAAATACTTATAACTTTTATTTGTTATGTTTTCTTTGTAGATTGAAGTTTCGTAATGAAGTTAGATTTTGTGTATTTTATTATACCTGTAATTTACACTTTAATATTGTTTTGTGTAAAATATTTTTTGATAAAATTTGTTAGATTTTATAGAATTCAGATACAAGCATGTTACTGATTTTCAAGAACTTTAGTTGCAGACCTGCTAGCGTGGTTTTTATTATTTAAATGTTATTATTATAGTTGTAAAGACACTGACTGCATGGTTAGTGCGAAGTATTATAGGTTAACCTCAGAGAAAGAGGACAAAAAAAAATTGTCATTTATGTCCTTGTATGGGTTTTTCTATGATCTTTATTTTATTAATGATTGTAATGTACGCGACACAGGTATTATCGTCGGAGTGCGGGATTATCTTTACAAAAAAATTTGATGTATCAAAGATTATAATAATAACATCAGCATTTTGTAGCTTAACCAAAACTGAATAAAAAAGAAATATTTGATATATTATTATTATTCAACAACTTAATGACTACTTATAGAATATGTTATACAAATAGTATTAATTTTATACAAATATATTATATAATGGACATGAGGAAACTTATTACTATTTATGTAGAAGTAGTAAGAATGAGTAAAGTTATATAAAAAAGAACTTTGCCATCAATATCACTACGTTTTGAATTTCAGAACACTCTATTGCATTCTCGTCATATTCCCGCACCAAATACCAAATTTCATGTCACAATAGAATGTCAATATTTAGTCAGAGGATTTTTAATTAAATAAATAAAAATCTCAAAACAACATGTGTCAACGATTGTACAAATTCCCGAAATTCTATCCGTCAGTGTTCATTGCAGTTAATTATAAAATCGTCCCCTTTTATTGTTGAGTCTATTTTCGGGCATCTTAACAGTCTTTTGTGTAACAAAGTATGTACCTAATAGCTAAGAAGTTAGGGTTGATTTTAGATTAGTTCAATTTAGAATATTTAAGTTCTTTCAAGTACATTGGTCTTAAATCAAATCTAAATCAGTGTACAGAGCTTTGAGGATATTACTTCCGTCAATAAAACGCTTTCTATGCCCTGTTAACGTTAAACTATAGCATTTCGGTGCATCTTTAGGAAGAAAGGTAATTACTACTGTTATTTATTTATATTCACTTGTAACATTGGTATAGGAAATTGAATTTAAATTGTGCATCGATAACATAATGGTAATCAATAGTCGGAATTTTTTTATTGCTTTTTCCCTCCAGATTTTCTTTGTAGCTCAGAGTCCGGCGCTGAGTCCGAGTGTCGGAAATTGGGCCTATTGCCCTATATTGCCTTATGGCCACTCTATTAAGTGTGAACCAAACCATCGCAGACGAAATCTGAATGTAATACATTTCTCCCTTGTAATACTATGTATAAATGTTTAACGATGACCTTCTCAATTTGATACATTTAAAATTTATACAATGCGTGAATTATTGTGTTGTATCTGAGAGTTCCTTACTGTTTTTAAATTCGTCTGTGTGGCAGAAGGCTGACACTTGTCCCATATTAAAAAAATTAAAAAATGTGGTCCGATGTTTTATGGTTGCATATGCCCTCGCCAAGCACGCCGTCAGCTAGGGAACTAAAGCTGTCACTAAGTGCACCAGTTCCAAGTGAGCGTGCCCAACTCAACGCAAGGCGGACACGTCTCGTCTCAGCACATAATAATTATATGTACCGTGACGGAAGCATCTGTAGGGTAGAGCTACTTTGGCGCTTGTAAATCCCTAGTTAAGTGACCATTTATAAAAAAAAAACAAAACATTTCACTATACACTATATTAGCCAGTCTACGTAATGTAATTTTTCTTGGCGATATTGTGTTTTTTTAAAGTAATTCAGCTCCCGCTCAATGAATAATTCCTGTGTCACAGGGACTTTACAAACATTCAAACAACGGATGCTAAGAACATTCAGATTCGGAACAACCATTTGTGGGTCACACAAAGTTTTGTCCTGTGTGGGATTCCAACCCACAACACTCGGCACAATGGCAGTGGCGAGATCCACTAAAACCACTACGCCATCCGTGCGGTCAAATTAAATATAATCTAAATATCGTTATACCTTTTATGTTAGTCACTTTAAGAGACAACTGAGTCATCTGTCTAGTTAAACAAGAAGACGCCACACACTTACAAAAGTATAAGACACGTCGAGTATATCCAAACATGTCAAGCCGAAATTAAACTACTATATACGGATTTTATCACGTTGTTTATTTGACACTTTATTACATAATTTTATATAATTTTATATAATTTTGAAATAACCACACTGGAACATTGAGACAACTACCATCTTAGTCTCCCCGTGACCAAGGCTGCTGAAAAGCAACCAAAACGTCGGCGAAAGTGTAAACTTAAATACTCATAAATAGTTTTAATAATTTAATTAGCTTAAAAATTAGTAAAGTTTAATAGTAGTAGTAGTGTAACATTTTCTAAATTATGTAATAAAGTGTCAAATAAATAATGCGATAAAATCCGTATATAGTAGTTTAATTTCAATGAATAACATTCGCGTAAATAGAAGGCAATATTATGTGAAGCCGACTAAGACTTAAATATAATATTACAACCAGACCTTTATTTTAGCTAAACCCGGCCAGGCTCCACCATAGTACAGTCTGATATTTTTAATCACTCTTCCTGTAGAAACATCGGGATAAAAAAATTAAAACCATTTATAATATGTATGTATTTACAAAAACAAACATATATGTATGTTTATTCATTGTCTAGTACCCATAGTACAAGCTCTGCTTAGTTTGGTCTGGATGGTGTTGTGTGTATGTGGTAGAATATTATTATTATTATTACGAAACTATCGACTTACTTTTGAGTTTTATACACACAAACACACGGTAGCCGATATTTCATACATAAAGGAGATGTTATTTTAGTTTAGCTTAAAGCTAGTAAAAGAAATGATCAAGAATAGATGAAATATTAGCGGTGAATATTTTATAATACAAACAGGACAAGGCGGCGATGAATGATAAATGCGAAGCTGCAACCTCCGCCTCATTACCCACGCGTAAATCAGTCATGCTTTTTACGTCTTTTTTATACTACGTATATGTATATTCTTACGGCTATATATCCACAGGGGTAAGCAGAAATGTTTTAAATCCAACATTACACTAGCTATGCTTTTAAATCCTAGGCAATAGCTAGTCTTGTATCGTCTATCATGTATAGCTGAGTGCGTACCGATTTGTCACAGATTGAATGTATAAGATTGTTTATTTTTTTTTGTTTTTATCTATTTTAAGTGGATATAGTGACAAGAATAGAAAAGGGTATGTTAAGCTGGTTTGGGCATGTAGAAAGACTGGACGAGGAAATACTGACTAAGAAAGTTTATAAGGCTAGTGTGAATGGAACAGTCGCAAGAGGAAGACCTAGGCGAACGTTTCTTGATCAGATCGGAGGCGTTCTGGACAAAGGCCAGGTTAAGAGCACCTTGAACTGACGGGCGTGTATGAGGAATGTGATGAAAGCGAATGAAGCCAGAGAAGTGTGTCAGGATCGTAGCAAATGGAAATCCGTAGTCTCTGCCTACCCCTCTGGAAAACAGGCGTGAATCTATGTATGTATGTATTATTTTAAGTTTTTTTACCTTTGTTCTGTGGCAAATAAATGATTTTCCTTGCTTTCTTTCTATCAGACTCAGATCCAAACTCCGTAACGCTATTGAGAAATTCTTGACAGTGTGATACTAGTAATAAATTCCGTACAAGAACCCAATAACACGTTGTCCATCACGGTAATTAAATCCGAGATCTCATACACAGCAGCCAAGGACATTTGGTCGGTAGACGGTAAATGCTTCGGGCCCTATTACGTAGGTTCTGAAACCATAGCTTCCGAAATGAGGATATAATGCTTTATCACATCTATAAATAACATGTAAAAAGAAGCGAGCCTTTTAGCTAACAATACTGCACTAGCTACCATCTATTACATATACAATAAATTCAATAATAGGTACTACTAAATTGAAATTAAACTACTATATACGGATTTTATCGCGTTGTTTATTTGATACTTTATTACATAATTTTATTAGCTTAAAAATTAGTAAAGTTTAGTAGTAGTAGTAATGTAACAGTTTTCAAAATTATGTAATAAAGTGTCAAATAAACAACGCGATAAAATCCGTATATAGTAGTTTAATTTTAATGAATAATATTAGCGTAAACAGAAGACAATATTAGGTACTACTAAAACCAAATTATTTCAGATTCATCTTATTATTACGGCTTCTTCTTCTCCCTAGCCTTTATTATTCCCAAGTCACTTGGGGTCGGCTTTTCTAGTCTAACCGGGTTTGACTGGATATCAGTTTTTACACGGAGCGGCTGCCACCTGACCTCCGCAATCCGAAGGCTAACGATACCCTAAGGCTAGACCAGTGTCAGGATATTAGAGGATACTGACTTTCCCAATAACGACTGCCATAGATGTTCATAGCTAACGTGCTCTCCGAGGCACGGAGCAGGCGATAATTGTCAGTCAATATGCACATAATTTCGAAAAGTCATATAACTTCCGAAAGTCAGAGGTGCGCGACGTGAGTTCGAAGCCGTTGCATTGCAGTCTGTTCTGGGCACCCCACTGAGCTATCGCTGCTGCTGCTTATAAAGTCGTGATATATAGTATAATAATCATAATATAGTATAATATTCTATCACATACACACAATACTATCTAGCCCAAACTAAGCAGAGCTTGTACTATAGGTACTAGGCAATGGATAAACATACATATATGCATTGTTTTTGTAAATACATACATATTATACATAGAAAACCCAGACCAAAACAAACATCCAATTTCATGCACACAAATGTTTGACTTGTACGGGAATCGAACCCGCGACCTCAGGCGTGGCAATCGGTTATACTAACCACTGCGCCATAAAGGCCGATAGCACCACTTTGTTGACTTGTAAAATACTAAAATTATATTAATGTAGGGTATGTCAATAAATGATTATTCCTCGGACACCGTATTTTTTCTGGACGAAAGGTACCTACCCTGTGTTCTTTTTTGTACACCTGATGTGTCTGCAAAATTTCATCATGATTGGTCGAGTAGTTAAGAAAGCGTAACATACAAACAAACATACTCACATTCGCATTTATAATATTAGTTATGTATGGCAATTTAAAAGAGTGGCTGTAAGCTTCTAGCATGTATCTTCTTATAGGCTCAACCCTTTGCCCAAACATGGCAACAAATCTAAATATAGATTTGGTAACTTAGTAATCTCACTAACCAATGAATAAAGTACTAGAATTAAGTATTACTTTGTGATCGAAACGAATAAATGGTTTTTACTTTGTACATTTCTACTGATCATTTCTCATTGCAAAATCCTGGAATTTAACTCAATATTAACGCTCTTCCTATGGTTGTCAACGCTGCGACAAATTCTTAGAATTTAACTGTGCTTTGATTAGTTTCGTATCAGTCTCTTACTTAACGGATTACTTACATTTGAGTTTGGCAGAACAGGGGAACACGTGGTTAACGAGTTATTGACTTAAGCAAGTTTTGGCCTTTTGAGTGTTCAGTTTGTTGAGTGTTGGAATGGCTTTTTGATGCCTGTAACGAATTGTTAACTGAAAGTAGTTTCTTCATTAATTGAATAATAAGGGTTTTATACATGTCGATTATTCAAGATTTTATACATTTTTAATTGAGTAAGCTGTTGACAACAATAGCTACTTATGAAATGTATTATAATTTATACCATAATAAGTAATTATAATAATAATATTTTTATTATCAAAAGCCAAATACAGTCACTTCATCTCAATCAAATATAAACATACCATTATTTACAACGCTGTGTATTTTTAGAGATAGAGTGAACGTCAGTGCCGGTGCTAGTGTTAACTGTGTTAAAGACAGAATAAGTGGCACGACATAGCGATTTATAACAAGGCCGTAAGAATTGTATACTAACCCAGTATGATTCGTATGACATGTTATTCACAGTTTGATATTCAATTAGGACTAACTGATCCAAATTGTCCAATGTATTTTTCTGTGACAATAAAAGCTTTTTTTATATTTTAAAAAATATGTTAACGCTAGTTGTGTGATGTAAGCTGATATAATGGAAGTCTGTGAAGTTATACCTTTGATTTTCATTTAGTAAAACATAATTGGAACTGAGTCAGTTTCCGAGTCTTCCACCAAGACTGCTGAAAAGCAACCAAAATATTGGAGACATTTTTTTAATACATACTTAGATTCACGCCTGTTTCCCAGAGGGGTAGGCAGAGACTACGGATTTCCATTTGCTATGATCCTGACACACATCACTAGCTTCATTCACTTTCATCACATTCCTCATATACGCCCGTCGGTTCAAGGTGCTCTTAACATGGCCTTTGTCCAGAACGCATCCGATCCTTAATAGGTCTTCCTCTTGCGACTGTTCCATTCACACTAGCCTTATAAACTTTCTTAGTCAGTCTTTCCTCGTTCATTCTTTCTACATGCCCAAACCAGCTTAACATACCCTTTTCTATTCTTGTCACTATATCCACTTTCATGCCGCATCTCTCTCTAATCACACCATTCCTCATTCTATCTTTCAGAGTCACACCACATATGCTTCTCAGCACTCTCATTTCTACAGTATTTATTCTGCTCTCATGCTTCTTTTGCCATATCCAACTTTCACTTCCATACATAAGTGTGGGCAAGTAATAGTCCTCTATGAACAGCCAAACGTGCCTTTTCGGATACATTTCAACTGTACATAACATTTTTTTAAATAGTTTTAATACATACATTCTCTCTCGTCTATATCCCACAAAAGGTAGGTATGGGTGTATTCCACATGTTGCCAGCTATGATTTTAAGTTCGACTTATGGGGCGAGCCTATTGCCGCCTTACGGACATAGCTTCAGACTACGTGCTGCTTCTGAACATTTCTTGGCAGAAAAACCCACTAACACTTTGTATCTAGCCATAGACCTTACGCACATGAGACGCATTCACTACCGCTCCGACACCAATGACATATACCTAGGTTAAAAAGTATGTAGTATTTATTTATTTTATTTATTAATTAAGATTTACTCAGAGCACATACATACATGTTACAATAAAATATTTTAGAATTGGTACATATATTTTCATGCATACGCCTATTACGAATTAACACAACATTGTCATATAATATATAGCAGCGATAGCTCAGTGGGGAGACCAACAGACTGCAATTCAGAGGGTCTCGGGTTCGAACCCACGTCGCGCACCTGTGCCTTTCGGAAGTTATATGACTTTTCGAAATTATGTGCGTATTGATTGACGTTATTTCCATTATCGTCTGCTCCATGCCTCGGAGAGCACGTTAAGCCGTCGGTCCCGGCTGCCATGAACTTCTATGGCAGTCGTTATTGGGAAAGTCAGTACCCTCTAATATCCTGACACTGGTCTAGCCTTAGGGTTTCGTTAGCCTTTGGGTTGCGGAGGTCAGGTGGCAGCCGCGCCGTGTAAAAACTGACTGAAAAATCCCAAGTGACTTGGGAATAATAAAGGCTAAGGGAGAAGATTGTCATATAATATACTTCTCATTAAGACATGCTACTTAATTAAGATAAACTTTAATATCAAAAACTGAACTAAAACTATACTAGAGTTAACATAATTATTACGGACAAAATGAAAACATGAAAAAGTTATAAAAAAATTACATTTGCTATTATTTCTGAAGAGACGTACTTAGGGACCTCAAAAGTTTGTTGTTCTAAAATTAACCGTGAAGAAAATCATATATTGTTCAAATTTCATGTGTAACATTCGCACAACAGAAAGACAATATTATATTAAGCTGAAATTATATGCAATCCTTATAAACATTGAAGGATAACAAGTCTCTATTAGAAAGAATTTTTTTTTTTATTTTTTTTTATTGCCTTCAGTGGCAGACGAGCAAGTGGTCCACCTAATGGAAAGTGGTAACCGCTGCTCATGGACTTCAGCAATGTCAGGACACAGCAAAGCCACTGCCTACCGTGAAAGAAGAACTCTCTTTAAACCTCGTTTGAAGAAGGACATATCATAGCGCTCGGGAAACACCGAAGCAGGCAGTTCATTCCAGAGCTTGCACGTACGTGGGAGAAATGATCGCTGGAAGCGTACCGTCCTGGATTTGAACGCTTCCAGGTGATATGGATGAACCCTGCTTCGTTGTCGAGTGGTACGATGATAGAAAGGGGCCGCTGGTACCAAATCAAACAGTTCTTCAGAGCACTCTCCGTGAAAGAGTCGGTAGAACACGCAGAGAGACCCAAAGTTTCTCTCATTTCCTCAAACTGTCCCTTCAAATCTGAGCAACAATATTTATAATTTATACACCACGAGGCAAACGCAACGACAATAATGTTAATGAAGATAATTACAAAAAAAAAGAATCTCATGCTAATTCCGAACAAAGGATTCAAAATTAACATAAAAAAGCAAAATTGTATAAAAAGATGGTAACACTGTACAAGTCTCATTGTGTATTGCTGAGACAATCGGTGACAAACCGTTTAATGATTTGACTCCAGAAAGACGGGCTTAATTTGAATTTTATATCTACCAATTTCTCTCGTCTAATTTGTTAGAATAAGTCGTGGAGAAACCATTGGGTGTAATCGCAATTTATTTCAAATTTTTCTCAAATTATTATAAAGAAATAATGTTTAATTTCACAGGCCCTTGTTTACGTTGTATGTTTAATACATACATACATATCACAGCTGAAAGAATGGTCAGAGGTTAACTATTCCCACATTTTGCATCGTATGGTTTTAGATTACAACAATTGTAAGGTGGCGGGGGCGAACCTATTGTCGCCTACACGACACACACAGTTTTACGAGCCTTACTGGTATTGAAATATTTTTCAGATAATATATAATCCCGATAACATTTCCCATGACCCAGGATTTGAACCCATGGCATTTACTACTGTTATCGTATTAGCTGACGCTGTCAGTACATACTAAATAACTTTTATGATAACACCTCACATATGCAATACGTTTTATTTAGCTGGTAGACATGCATTTCCTCCATACTTTGCCTGCGATTTAAATAGTCTTGGTAACATGAATAAAGAATGATTATAATTATTGCCGTTTACTAATTTTCCAATAGAAACAATTAAAACTATTTCGTTATACCTGAGAATAGAATCATAGATCTCATGATCTCAAGCGAAGTCTTTAAAACTTATAGCGCGTCTTATTCCCAGATATAAGAAATATATATTATAAGAGTTTACAAAGCAATCATACAGAAAATACCCTGACATAAAAGCGAGATAACAATCTATACAAAATGATAAAACCTAAAGTGAACGAACGTTTCGAGTATTTTATTTGTGGGATAGACAAATAAAATGTTTGCGGTTGAATAAGTCGATAGAATACTCTTTATTGAATAACTACAATTGGAAAGATACATACGTCTAAGGCTGTTCTAAGGATGTTCTATCTTTGAAGCGGGAGGCGGCGATGTATAACACCCACATTTTTTAATTATAGAAGGCAAGCCTATTGCTGATTACCGGACACAGTTCCAGACTATACAACTAAAATGTTTGTGGTAGAAAATCTAATAAACAATCAACACGGGTATCGAACGATATCTCATGAACAACAGTCACAGTGGCTATCGTTGCGCCATCAATGCAGTCAATAAAACGATACGCACGTGCCCTCCCTGCCACACGAAATAATTTGTGTCAATCTGAAACGCAAAAAAATATGGCCTCGTCTTAGTAAAAACTTTTATCGTAAAATTAGTAACGTATTTAGTATGAATTCGTAATAAATGTTTTTTACAACAAGCACTAAAATAGAAAATGCAATTTTAAAAGAAAATTTGCCAATCCTTAGTAAAAATATGTAATGAAATCTGTGATCAATTAGAAAACGAATCGAATATTAAGTTTACTTTGAACACACATGCAGATTTGCTTTTTTCTTAAATTATGAGCACTACACGTTATTATTCTAAATTACGAACTAAACATACATGTTCAAAAATTAATCTAATGCGGTATTTGATATAACTCGAATATCCCACAATGATTCATATTATTTTTTTGTTTTAAAAATATATTTTTATATTAGGCCCGTGCAATGGTAAAGGCGAAGAAATGAACTCGATATAAAAGTTAAACTTGATAATGATATCACGTTAGAATTCATACACGTATATAAGCCATTAACTGCCAGATCAAATACTTATTAACTTGGACGTGTTACTCCTGAAACGTATCTCTTTCGGATTTATGTACATTTTAATTGCGTCTTCACACAAGATTTCAACGTTACGTTTCAGCAGACCATGGCCTGAATGCGAAAATCTCTTCTGTCCCTTTCATTTCGCACCGAAAGCGACCTGCAACCCTTACAAAAATCGTCTGCCATCCCTCTCGTACAAACGCTCGGTTGGCACCGGGCGAATCCCTTATGTAAGTCAGTGCTTTCGCGGCTGCCTCCCCAAACGGACGCTCGCGCTCACACCGAAAAAACAGCACCGACGATGCCGATATACAACTTGTTCCCTAAGCCAAATAACATCAGTGAATCCTTCTGTGATGCGAAACTTTTATGAACAAGAGTGTATACAGTGTGTCAAGTGACCGTAAATATACTAAAGAAAATGTCATATAAAAGCGAAAATTTCTTTTAAACTTACGCGCCGGGATTAATTAAGATTTATCTTCGAAAACAACGTAGATATTTTGTTTAATTTTAGATGCTTCTAACTCAGTATGCTCAGTAAAGTAATCCAAGCACGCGTTACTAAAGTCACCAGCGTTGTACAATTTATGCGTCCAACATCGGCATCGGATAAAGATAAAATAAAAATAGACGAACATTAAGTAGGAACTTAAATATATGAAAGGACATTCGTTTTAACTAAGTGTCATAAAACTATTTGTCAGCGCGTTAATTACCACGTAGAATAAATGTTGACGTATTTAGTGGAATCTCATAGAGTTGTAGAAGCAAATAAGTTGTGACAAGATGTTTAGCTATTTAGTAATTAGGAGATAGATGTAAATGGTACGACTATAAGAACCGATACTATTAAGTGTAAAGTGACGATGAAAAGAAGAAGAGTGTCAAATTAAAATAGTATTTAAAAGAATATAATATAACAAAATGGCCGGGGATTTGAAGAGAATAAAGAGGCATTCATACGTATTGAATGCGATACTGCTGTTCATCTCGATGATTTATGGTGAGTGATTGTATTTTGCAAACGTAGCGTCGACTTAATTAGAATGCGCTTGATCTTTTAATGAAAGCGTGGATTGATATTGACGCGGATGGATAGCTGCAATATTGAAAATATTACTTTACATAATGCTTTATTAGGTATATGTGTATATTATTTATATATAATATATAATATAATATAATAATATTACCGTAAGATTTTTAAATGTTAAGATTCATAATTTTTTTATCTATTCATTATTATTTTATTTATTTGGAATATATACTGTATTAAATGAGCTGCGTCTAAATTTGTAGTCAATGAAGTAATGCATAGCTTATAACTACTTTCCCTGGTACATAAAAGAACTTTACATTTTGAAACATCAATAGATTATAAATTATAACGACGTCCAATAAAAATATTTGCATAAAATAAAACATTGAGCTGCAATATGAATAAAAATTAAAAATGCAAATGATTTGTATGAAACAGGAACACAAAGATATCTCTACAATCAAACCAAAATCCATCGGAGCAGATTGAAAACTTATGTGCGCCGACAATATTTCAACGGGAGCGAGGAAAGACCGTGGCTGGATTAATTGCTTCTGTCAGTAATTACTTCGAGTAATGTAGTACTCTTTCAACATTAATCTCTAAAGGATAAGCTTTTACGCTCACCCACTCATTCAAATTAAGTTAGAGTTAGCCCGTGTGAGTAATTATCATAATGGTCTTGATATAAATCCCTGCAGTACTCCCATTTTTATTGCAGTTGCCATTTAACAGTTCGAACTAAATTTTGAGCAATCAAGTTGTACAAATGAACGTCGGGCGTATGTAAGTTTTCTTATTATAAGTTTAAGTGGTGACCAACTTGAAAAGTTCGTTAAATCAGTTCAATTGACTTTACGTCTTGGTAAATTGCAGCACTCAATTCTATACTCGATAACCCTTAATGAAGTAAGAAAAAGAACTCATTAAAAAAATATACTAAGATACATTTATTTTTTCTTTAGTAATGAGAAAATATCTGTCAGCGTGGCCCTATACATCTTCTTTCATAACAAAATTAAGTTTAACTGGAACAAAAATTTCTTAAGAGAATAACTGATGTATCTAAGAATACTTACGACTGTATAAACAAATTTTACGGTTGTTCCAAGTATTCAAACCATAAACTTTAGATAAAGTAACGATGTTTTTAGAGATACGAATGTTTATCTTTTTCATACTTAATCGTTCTTCAAACCTTGTACTAATTAATAAAACTCTTTAAAGCGTTTCCCACTCGAAGCTCTCGCACCGTCAAGGACTCTTAAAGACTCTTATCATGACCTTCCTTAGACTTTATATTGATTGCCCCGTCAGACAACTTATTGCATTCACGTAATTTTATTTTTGCTCCATATTTTACACAAGAAAGACACGAGAAGTTAACTAAATTAATTAAACCCGCAGTAAATTATGAGCCTTTTGAACTAAATTAATAATTAGTAGTGCTCTAGTAGTTAAATTCATTAAATGAATGAATAGCAAACAATTGCTTGGAACTAGACAGTGAGTAAATTAAATCTAAAGGCGTACAATAGAATTGGATTCTATGTGTATTGAAAGATACACCGGCAGGTGGCTACCCTATCTCGACAGTCCAACGCTTGCAAGTATTATAGCAACCCACTTTTCCCTGTCTTAACGGTTGGATTAGTAGCTAATTGTAATTCTCTTGCCTATTTAAATAAAATAATGATCGAACAATATTATAAAGTTGAAGAATAACTTTGGCTCGTGTCACTGGTGCAGATTCCATTCATGTAAAATTAATAAATCCATATTGTCATAAACCATTATAAAACTAAGTCACTTCCACAGGAGTTGTGAGCTAAATTTAATTATTTTGCTCGCTGGCAATCCGAAAACTTTTCAATTGAACAAGTAATTTTCGGAATCTTGTAACTTTTATTGAAGTGAGGGGCAGGGAACGAATTAAGATGGACTCATTCACTGGGTCATGAATGAATTGGAATTAAATCACTTTTGTGAGTTTGGCGTCGCGGTAAAAGGTTTTCGAGCTCTAAACTTTACTCCGAATTTAAGAGTTTTCTATTGTATTCGAGCCTCCTTTTGATATATTTTTCGTATTGACCACTTTTTATTACATAAGTGGCAGTATTACTCCGCTTGACAATAAGTTAAGAAATTGCAATTTATTAATATTACAGGAAATGTTATGTTGTGATAAGTGCTTTATATATTTTGTTTCTTATATTTTTGTTGGTTAGTAAAGCTGACTGTGAGAAATTGTTTGCGGGCGGTGCTCTCCTTCAGCGACGGAACAATTCTTTAGAGCACACTACACTACGACGATCATTAAAACAAAGTCTTTTTCACGAGACATGTTTTTGAAAGATGCTTTGATGTCGGGTAAAACTCCTTATATATATATCTTGGTTGGATAAAATAAAATTTTACTAGTAACTTCAAATTAAATTAATTAAAATTACTTTACATGCTTATGTAAAGTAAAATATTAGAAAATACCACTTAAAACGATTATAGGCATTCGATATTTAAAAAAAACTGCTTAAATATCTTGCAAATCACAAAGATACATAAGGTAACGTAATAAATTACTGATATCTGTAGAATAAAGTACACAAGTGTATATTTTTTATTTCTTTGCATTATAAAGAGGCACTAATACTACATCATGGGTCGTACTTTTATATCCTGAAGATCGATTTTTGTATTTTGGTTTACGATAGAATAATAAAAAGCTATACAATGTATATCGCGTTACTTTGTATAATTGTATAGTAATATTGTAATAACATTGCTATAAAACTGCTGCTGCCTAGCAGAGCATTCTAACGAGACGATATGCTGTGAGTACGAACGCTAGTGATCTGTGTCCTTTTTATAGCTGACAACGTAGTGACACATTATTATAAGATCGTACACGCGGAACTCAACATCGTTTTACTATCGCCCTTCATAAATTAGAAAATCACAAGACTTTTTGTAGTGATAGCTGTACTTTTTTGTGTTGTACAGCAAGTTACATAAACAATATCTTGAGAAAAAGTAAGTGGCGCTGTATGTTAGGGCGATATTATAACTCTTTAGGTAGCGATCGCAACCGAAACTACACTGATACAAAATACAATATTCAGTTTAGTGTATCTTAGATAATAGTTTTAATTCGGTTTAGTGTATCTTAGATAATAGTTTTAAGGCGTCCCTAATGTTCTTTTGGCAGTAAGATACAACTTTAATCGCCCCTAATATAATTCATATGGCTAGAATATGTGGAACCAGCAGATCGGAATAAAGTGTAATGGCTCATAAACAGTGCCATTTTGTTGCCAACAACACAAAGATGATCCATTTTCCTCAACAAAGTCATACAAATTGTAAGCAAAGATAAACAGCTCATACAAACCATGTTTTGTTTCATTATTCGCAATGGATATTAAACATCTTATCTCAAAAAAGGCAGATCCATTGAAATACTCTCATTCAACAAGAACACATTAAAAGTCTCGCAAAGTGAACAATTGAACAAGGGCCGATCTTCGGTTTGAATACAAGAATAATGACGTTATTTATCCAAATAATATAATGTTATCAAAAGCAGAAAAAAACTATGAAAAGCCAATTTCAAAGCAAAAGCTTATTGAAACTCTCTGTAAAATGTTAATGGAGGGAAACGTCGAAACGGCGCCCAAAGTTGTTGCGCTGACTCCATTGAATTTTAAACTTTAAAGCGTAGCGGCGCGGTTGTGTTTAGCTTGATATACTTTAATGCAGTGCGTACGGTTAGTGCTTCGATATTAACGGTATTTTTCAAATGGAAGTTTACAAAGTTGAAGCACCTATCTTCGGATGTTTGGCAATGCATTGGCTGTAGCATCAAGGTTTTAGATGACTTTATGTTTTGCCAAAGTGAACAATTGCATTTCGTGTTATGACTGCAGATTTTCTTTACTGTTGATTTTATTTACTTTGCCTTTTGGTTTAACGTGTCTGGTTTATTTTAAAATAGTATAGTCTTATATATAAAATTCTCGTGTCACAATGTTAGTTACCATACTCCTCCGAAACGGCTTGATAGATTTTTATGAAATTTTATATGCATATTTAGTAGGTCTGAGAATCGGCTACTATCTATTTTTCATACCCCTTAGTGAAACAGTAAACATAAAAAATAAAAAATTACTTTTGACAGAACGAAGTCTGTCCGGGTAGCTAGTAATATTATATATTTTCATTGGACATATTAGAACGACAAGTTACCCAGTCTTTTGGAAGATGACAGCTGATGTTATAAAACAGAAGATTTTCAAAACAAATTTCGTGTTTTATGTACAGTATACATTTATTCACACTCTCTCGCTTCTATTTCATAAGGGATAAGCAGAGATGCTAGCTCCCATATTTTGCCATCTATACTTTTTGGTTTTACGTAATAAGGGACTAACCTATTGCTTTCTAATGGACACAGTTCCAAACTCTGTGCTGCTTGTAGGAATTTCTTTATACAAACCCTTTAACTTCTCGCCCGACCGTGGCATAAACTCTGCGACCTCTATAAAGGTAGGTTTACTTTAGTCACGGAATTTATTTATTTATTAGAAACTCAACAGCTTGTTTTCTATACACATGAATAAGAAAATAGATAGCACTAACAATATTGAGCAACGCCTTAAACATTAGGATTATCGTGGCATTCATTGCTAGTACTACCTATAACAAAAAGTTATACTTAAGCCAATTACTGAGTTTCTGGCATGTTTAGCGGTAAGAAGTAAACACAGAGACAAACAATCAATCAATAGTAATTACTAGACCCAAGCAATATCACAATGATATGACATGACACGATGTGACATGCTGCGTAGACTTATGCTATAAGTTAACAACCAACAACAGATTGTAGGACACGCTCACGGTAGCTACTTTTAGAAAAGTGGAATAGGTATAAGTGAACCGCATTTCTTCCATAATTGGTACGACAAAATGGGACATCAAATAATTTGGTGCTAGAGTGCGCTTACTAGGAACGTTGAAGTTAATTTTTTTTAATTTACTGTTCTATGTTTAAATGTCACCACACTCAACTATTAACTGTATAGGAAGCAAGCGGTTATATAGCACTAAATTGGAAAGTGAATAATATGACTGATCCAGGGCTAGCCTAATATGCATTTTTTAATGACAAATGACTTGTTTTTAGACCACAATATGTATTAACTTACTATTTATACTAGATTATGATAAATTTATAAGGAAGATTACTACTAAATAAGAGACATTTTCTTTGAAATTTTAGGTAAATATTCTTTCTTATGCTGAAGAGGATAATAAATCCGGGTACATCTGATGGACAACATTTTACACATTAATATTATAAGACATTTGGATACTTAATATGCAATTACACGTAAACCATTAAATAAATTTGGATGTAGCTTTGCACACAGATACACCAAAAAGATAAATTTGTTGCATCATACATACATACATGAAATCACTCGTGTATGCTCAAAGCGGTCGAAAGTTACGTTTTAAATTCGGCGTAATAGAAGATGAGCTTAATGCCTACTGGGTTTAAGTCAAAGTGAAGTCGAAGTCAAGTCAGCAAACATTACGTAACAGTACCAACATGATACTCAATCGACCGATATTAATAACGTTTAAAGAAAGCAATAGCTAGCTATGATGCCGTCACGATAAAGGCTACAAGTTCCCGTACACACTGTAGTTCATTACTATAATTAACGGGGTAAGATCCAGGCGTGGAGCGTCGTCAATCAATCTTGCTTGTAGTAATAATGTTTGTATCAATACTCCTGTAGTAAATAAGCCTGAACTAATGACGTGTAATACATGTTTTCTCCATTTCTTGTTTAACTGTATTTGTTTGCAATTATGTTTGAGTGTGATTGGCAGACTGTTACCAAGTAAGACTTTTATTAACACGACGTTAGTAGCAGACGGTCTGGTAATGTGGCCAAAATACGGCAATAGACTTATCCTCTATTCTTCTTCTCTCTAGCCTTTATTATTCCCAAGTCACTTGGGGTCGGCTTTTCTGGTATAACCGGTTTTGACTGTATATCAGTTTTTACACGGAGCGGCTGCCACCTGACCTCCGCAACCCGAAGGCTAACGTTACCCTAAGGCTAGATCAGTGTCAGGATATTATAGGGCACTTACTTCCCAATAACGACTGCCATAGATGTATATGGCAGCCAGGACCGATAGCTTAACGTGCTCTCCGAGGCACGGAGCAGGCGATATTTGTCAATCAATACGCACATAATTTCGAAAAGTCATATAACTTCCGAAAGTCAGAGGTGCGCGACGTGGGTTCAAACCCGAGACCTCTGCATTGAAGTCTGTTGGTCTCCCCACTGAGCTTTTTTTTTACTTATCCTCGATTAAGTGAGATATAAAAACATGGCAGGCGAATTTTATTCTGAGTGTTATAATTTGTTTATGTTTATGTAAGAAGGATTTTGAGCATTTTTATGCTAAGTATAGCATCACCTAGGTTTCGACTCATGCCGTGGAACTGTAAATAACTTAGTTAGTAAAACACAATTTATCAAAGGATGCCATTTCTGCTTTTATTTTTACGTGTGTAAATGCTCCTTATTCATACGCTCTCGCCACAAGGGGAGGCGAGAGGGTTATGTCTGGCTCTCCCGTACTTCGAGCCTACGGACCAAAACCGCACTCTGTGCCTACTCGCTGCCTTGTATAGTGGATGGGCCGCTGGAAAAGAGACGACCTCAGCGACCCACCAAGGAGAATACAACTCCTGGGCGACGACCCCGGCACTACAGATGGCGTCGGACCGACTTAATGGCAGGCATGAGGACATGAAGCAGGCCGCGGGCGGGAGAACAGGGATCTCCCGACCCCGGTCTGCTTCATGTATAAAGCTTTCTTCGCTTATATTAGTTAAAGTAAATTGTTTCATGAACGATGTCATTTATTTATGTCTAAATAAAAAGTACTGCATGCATGGCATATTGGTTTACGTGGTCGCCTCGTCACTATCATTACGCCGTGTGCTGCAGGCTTGACTCGAACAGGCAATAAAAAAAATACCGTTCACAATATGTTTGTTTCTAGTCTGGATGTTCTACGTTAACATCGTTTGAATATTTGTAAGATACTCCACGGAGAAAAGAATCATTAGTGTGGCGGTTTAAAAATATCGTAAACTAAATTTGGTAATTTATTAATTTTATACCACTTTGATAGTTTACCAAATATGCACATAGCTCGTCTGTTGGTAAGCGGTGACCGCAACCTACTCTGGCAACACCAGCTTTGCACCCACGCGTTATTGGCTGTGTATAATCTTTAATGCACTTTTCGTAGAAACCCAAGCTTTAGTTTCCTATAAGACACATTAAATAGTGGTAATTTTACAACCATATAAAATTTTGTGGATTATAAGTAGTTTTATTTTTTGTACACTTATCTGCTGCCTATTTAAAAGATGTATAAAATTTTATAGGTGGATTCAAGATATTGTCTACCAGCACCTTAGGTATAGCTGACTGTAAAATAAGTTAGTGTAATATAGAAACAGACGATTTATCATTCTCCGTAAAAAGTTTTAACGATAATGAAACGACGGTGTAATGTAATTTTCCTTATAACTTACACTTTATGTCATTGAGAAGATTAAAACCTTAATTTCACCAAGACTATTAATGCTGAAAGTATTTAAAACGCTTGAGATCTTTAATACCACTGGCAGTGGCAAGTGATTACCATAGACTATGCACATTTGTAACATCAGGGGTGTCTCGATCATTATCGGCAGTAATAATGCATTTCTTGTAGAATTTTATTCTGCAATGTTCTCCTAGAAAGCCTTGACAAAGCATTTCATTCCACAACCTCAGTGTCCGTGGTAGGAAATATATGTTTAGCAATTGTTTTTTGAGGTTCATAAAAATATATTTTTATCTTTAAAAAGAAAACTCTCGCACTGGGTTTTATTGCTGTGTCACAAAGGACTTTTCAAACATTGAACAACAGACACAACACCCAAACTCGGAACAATTTGTGACACACAAATTTAGGCTTGTGTGGGCATCGAACCCAAAACACTCGGCGCAGTGGCAGTGGCCAGGGGACTACATAAACCATTACGACAACCGTGCTGTCAATGTGGAACATAAATTTGTGATACCAATGGTCTAGAATTCGGAAACTGATCAACTTACAAAACAGCACTTATCTTCCTAAGCAAAGATTAAATCCAAGATTCTTAAGTTCTGAATACTTAACTGTAGCTGGTATAAGACCAACGCTATGTCAAAATTAGACTAAAGTGCCTGAAGTTTGCTTTAGCTGTTTCAATCGAGACTTCAATGAATTGGAGCTACACTTTTAACTTGTGTACAATGTGTTAAGCTGTTTAAGCACTGGATAGGTATATCGATTACTGTCTAGTTAAAATATTCTCTAGTACTACTAATGTACATTTAGGCATATCTGGTGCTAGTAAAATTTGCTTATACATTGTTATATTTGATCCCCAAATTACGGAATATGACTCCGAACATTAGAAGACTATGTCTGCGTCTATTAGATGTTCTTCTACTAGGGAGACCGTTGAATTGCCACTCAGAAGTTCAAAGCGTAGGTCTTGTATCCCAAAATGCGTGATTTGGAATACAGATACCTATGACTTTTGCGGGTTATGGCCATATTAATTAGGTAATTATCATTCGCTTTAACGGTAAAGGAAAACATCGTTAGGTAACCTGCATGTCCAAGAGTTCTCTATAATGTTCTTGATGTTGAAATATACCAACACGCACTGATCCAGCGTGGTGGACTATGGTCGAACACGTCTCACACTAAGAAGAGGCCAGAGAGAAAGAGTACCCAGCTATGAGACAATTTATATACAAGGCTCATATTGTTATTACTTCTAACAGAGATGCGACGTATGTATTTTATAATGGACGCAAGGTTCAGCTAGTCTTCCACGATACAAGCTCCCTAGTCTTTTATACAATTCTTTAAACTCATGAACGCACATCAAATGTATTTGTATATCCATCTGAAATTTTATTCAGTAGCAATGTCTGTCATTGAGCTTTACTTTTTATTCATTTAGTATATAGAACACAATCTTATAGATATCAAATAATAAGTACACCTCTGGAAATATTGCTTATTTATGTATTTATATTCGTATGAAAACTTGCTACAATAAATAATAATGGAGCTGAAAAGTAAATTTAAGAACTACCATCTAATAACTGGTATATGTTTGCAATGCCTTTATGAATTTTGCATTGTCATTTCAATGACAGAAAGCTTAGGCGTGCATAAAACTACTCTAACGTCATAATGCTATCACAATTGAATAAAATGTATAGTTATTAAGGTTAGGTTTTTTTAAATCGAAGAAACTGCTAAGATTTTCATAGGTACAATCGATGCACTTCCCCTTGACAGCAATTACTCCAGTTCATTTTATACTATGTAAAGTTTAATTACAAGTCATCTTATCCATATCTTTAAAAACCATCACACCAATGTGTTACGGTTTCTTGTCGATACCAAAAAAAACCTTGATGTTAACAAGCTTCAATATATTTTTCTATTTATAAACCCATCACGAAAAATCGGTCGAATTATAAACACATCATGTTATTTAATATCCATTAAAATTAACGATGAGTTACATGGATAGACGTATTGGAACCGTGTCATACATTAAATATTGCAACATTTCCTTTTAAACAATAGATGATTTGGGTCAGTGAGCATTACGTGTAACTTTTATATTGATTAAGACGATCTGGATCGTTGCCCTTATGAAAATTAATTGAGTGTGACGCATTTTTAATATTGTAATTGCTTATAATGGCTGTTGATATTTGTATTTAATATTTACTTATACTTATTCGTTTCACTTTTGTGACGAGACAATCTTAACTAATATATTGAATGTGATTCAATATATTGATTGTGAAAGGCTATTTATCTGTTATGCTATTACACCTTAAATACCTAACCAATTATCATGAATTTTCGCATAGGTACAGGTTATCAGGGGTACAGAAAAAGATTTAGGTAACTTCATCCAAAAAAAAAAATGAACTGTTCCCTGGGTATAACAGTTACTAAACATTTTTTTAGGCATGTTTAGTAACTGTTCCACTACTAGGCCTCGTCTCAGTATATGAAGACTTTAATTATAGTTCACTACGCTGACATAACACATCTTCTTCTTTTCTGTGTTTTTAAATCTATTTTCCCGCACGAGGTGAATTCGTATATACGACATAAAGTGCGCCCAGATTCGAGGCAACTATTTGATATTGGATCACGCAAGTGCAAACCATAGCACTTGACGCGTAGAGGCGAGGCGAAAGCGTAAACCAGTGCGCGAAGAAGTTTGAATTAAACAGCTTGCTTTTTAAATTTTCTTTCATATTTTCGCAGAAGTTATTGACAACTAGCTTTTGCCCAGTGCTTCCCTTACTCGGGTACTGTTATTTTTATTATGACGAAAGGTATGTCCCTATACTCTATGTCCTTTTCTGTACCCGTGTGCGAAATTTCATGATGATCGGTCGAGTAGTTGGGACCGTGCAAGCGTAACAAACAAACACACTCCATTCGCATTTATGAATTAGTATGGATGTATGCTGCACTTAACTAATTTTGTTGAGTTGAATCTTCCAACTAGGTTTGCTATGTAAAACTAAACTAAAAGATTGAGCCTATGTCAATAGTGCCTAATGGTTGAGCTCAGGGATTATTTAATTTAGGTAAAATATGCTAGCTTAGGAATCAGACGGTGTTGGTCAAAAATGTTATCACTCAAGAAAGTTTTTCTTTACTTGTCTAAGCAATCAGTTAAGTAACTAATTGATTATTACAGAGTAATGAATTTGTTACTAGTATTCTTTTAAAAGTAGGCTACGCAATGTTTTAATTTAAATCTGTATTTACTGAAATAGCACATGATCTATCTTTACATTAATTTTCTTTTTTAAAAGAACTTTTCCGCACTTGTTTTAAATCTTTTGTCGGGATTTTACAAACTTTTAAACACTGGACACAAATTACTACCAGACTTGGAATAACTATTTGTGAATCACACGTGTTCAAAGATCGAACCCACAACACTCGGTGCAGGGGCAGTGGCTGGGCTACCACTTAAATGCTATCCGTGCAGACAATTTATCTATACTATTAAAAAATAATACCGAGGCAGTGGTTTTTTATGGTATAGGATGCAAATGAGCAGACGGATCGCCTGATGGTAAGCGATTACCGCCATCCATGGACACCTGCAACACCAGAGGACTCACAAGTGCGTGCCCAGCCTTTTAAATTTGCCCCCTCCCAGGAAGGGAAAAGCCTCCAGTACCCTCACTCACTCGACAAAACACAACGCAAGCGCTATTTCACGCCGGTTTTCTGTGAGGCCGTGATATCACTCCGGTCGAGCCGGCCCATTCGTGCCGAAGCGTGGCTCTCCCACGGTAAAAAAACTCTCTGCACATTGGAGATATTTTTAAATGAGGATCTACTATTTAGAAGTACTTGAATCCACAATAAAGTTAGTGCTTTTGTACTGTCTAACCGTCTATTCTAGTATCATGCAAAAATCACTAAACGGATTTTATTTAGATAGTGACATCTAAATAAAATCCGTTCAATGATTGACAGTGTCACTGTGAAGTTTAGCAGCTACTTAAGACTGCACCGAGCGTAAGACAGATAATGACAGAGCTCGTGCGGCGCATATTCAAATCGGCGCGCGGGCGCCATAGTATATTTGTATGAAGTATTTAAAGTGCTTTTTTAATAAATATTTATCTTTGTTGTCAACCAATAACTTAAATATTTGGGACGGACAAATTGTAATATAAGTATTTATGTTTCGTTTAAGCTATAAAATAGGATAGATTTCTACTGTTATAATCTAAAAATCACGTAACACAAGCTTACGCTTTTGCATTTTTCGTGAAAATTCACGTAATTTTGTAGGCGAAAATATTAATTATTTTAAGTTTTTTACACGGAGTAATTGTGTATACCTTCATTGTTATGGTAAATGTATATTTTATATTTGTATTAAACAAAAAGTGTTGATTTTATTCACTTAACTGTGACCGCCTATTTTGGAACATTTCTCTCGGCGCAGTCTTAATATGTAAGCTACATTTCATTTGCTGCTGTTTAATAGAGCTTTATATACATTGCTGCTTCGTCTGCTGCAACTGCCTCCGTGGCGCAGCGGTAGTGAATGCGACTGCTGTGCATGAGGTCTCGGGTTCGAATCCCGGGTCGGGCCAACAAAAAGCTATTGGGTTTTTCTGTAAAGAAATCTCAATAGCAGCCCGGAGTTAGGAAGTTGGCGGTGTTAGACACCCCCGTGCCTCGGAAAGCACGTAACGCCGTTGGTCCTGCGCCTGATCTCTCTCCGGTCGTGTCGGATTGCCGTCCCATCGGATCATGAGAGTTAGGGAACAGAGAGTGCACTTGTGTTTGCGCACACACTTGTGCACTATAATATCTCCTGCGCAGATGGCCAGTCTCTGTTAAGACTGGCCGCCGTGGCCGAAATTCGGTCTGGAGGACATTATTATTATTATATACATTGCATAGTTAATGAAATAGTAGGTAAACCGATTTTCTTTCAAATTTATATAGCCTAGTGGGTCACTGTTAGACTGCCATGCAGAGGTCTCGAGTTCGATCCCAAGGCACATGCTGACTTTTTGAAGTTATGTGGGTAATAAATAGTTTCGTTTACGACGAAGGAAAAAATCGTGAGAAAATCTGCATATCTGAGAGTTCTCCATAATGTTCGAAGATATGTCAAGTCAACCTGCAATGGGCCAGCATGGTGAACAATGGTATAACACTTTTCACATTACCACAGGTTCGTGCCCATCACTGAGACAGGTTATAAATGGAGCCGATATTATCATATATTACATAGTCAATGAAATTTCAGGTGAATAGAATTTTACTCAGATGAAGTCAAAGGCAAATACTAGTCAAAAGTTGAACTAAATAGAATACTCCTACTGAAATCAGCTTCAGACGGACTTTATATACCTAAAACAAATGCTACAATAACAAAACTGGAGGCCAACAGTGAAATAACCAATATCTGGCAAAGCGATCAGATAAATACTCGAGAAGAGAAAGTTATTCAATTTGACACACACGGGCACACGGCCCCAACGGAATGCACAAGTTTTGTGGCAAGTGCCTGCAAATTGGACTACATACTACACACGTTTATACAGGTTTTTTTTTAAATATTTTCTTTGTATTCAATATGAGGTTAATAGGTAGATATATTTAGCTAAGAATCTTATTAAACTCAGAAGAATATGAATGAACATAATTACATAGACTTATACCCAAATCTTTGAAGGTGCCTCTCTTCCTAATAATATCAAATATACCTAACTGGTATACCTATATTTCACCGAATATGGTTTTAGGTTCTCGTAGGGACCAGGTCTATAATTGCCGTCTACTGGACACAGTTTCAGATTTTGTGCTACTACTGAGGTGTTCGACAGAAAATCCCAATTATTTTGCTTGATCTGCGTATAGAAATTGAGACATTGATTTCCATACGCTCAATTTTAGACACTTTTTAGACACTCATGTCAATCAGTCACACTTATTAATATATTATATTCTAAAGGAATAAAAATTACGAAGTCAATAAGTCAACGTCCCAATCATTTAGAAATTGTTCTAATGTTTTTTAAACTAAGTATTATACGCCTGTTCTCACATATCTTTCTAAAAAAATAACTATCCCACGGAAAACGTGCACGTTGCAATAGCATATGATACATATTATCTCTATGCAACATTTTACGTCATTCGTTTTTTTTTATACCACTTAGGTGGCAAACAAGCATACGGCCCACCTAACGGTAAGTGGTCACCGTAGCTTATGGACGCCTGCAGTACCAGAGGCATCACTTGCGCGTCCTTCCCCGGTCGAGCCGGCCCATTCATGCTGAAATCAGTGAAGCTCTACTACTCGCAACGTGCTTTCAGTACTACTTTATTACCTACGTTAATAAGGATTAAGACTGCGATGAGCGAAATGTGCCAAAACAGGCGGTCACAGTTCAGTGAATAAAATAAACACTTTTTGTTCAATACAAATATAAAATATACATTTATTATAACAATGAATGTGTTTACAATTACTCTGTGTAAAAAACTTAAAATAATTAATATTTTCACCTATAAAATTACGTAAAATTGAACGTAAAATGCAAAATCGTAAGCTCGTGTTACGTGATTTTTAGATTATAAAAGTATAAATCTATCCTGTTTTATAGCTTAAACGAAACATAAATAGTTATATTACAATATGTCCGCCCCGAATATTTAAGTTATTGGTTGACAATAAAGATACATATTTATCAAAAAAGCACTTAAAATCCGCCATACAATTTTACTATGACGGCCGCGCGCCGATTTGAATAAGCGTTGCAAGAGCTCTGTCATTATCTGCCTTACGCACGGAGCAGTCTTAATCAACAAATATACTATCATGTCATGACAATGTTAGTAGTCATTAAAGTAAAAGTATACATCAACAGTATTTTCAAATGGTTGCTAATAATAAAATAATTTATCAGGTTCACCAAACTTTTCCATTATCAATTTAACATATAAAATAGTTTCTCTACCATTATTCGTAGTTAGTGAAATAAATACGAACGTAAACAACATCGTACATTTATGTCTCCAATATGAATTCTATCTAGATGGCATACTTTACGTTTTCCTTTTGAAACTTCATGGAAAACTTTATTGCAGACAATATCGTGGTAATATCTGTCTGTCCGTCTACGCTGTACTCGGTTTGTATTTTCCAAGAACTCTTGTTCAAAAAATCTTGGCAAGGCTCATTGAAATGTCGACCTATAAACCTCCAGGCGTCGTCTGAGCTGGTTACAATAAAATATAATACAATTAAGAAGCTGACGCGTAACTGCAATGTTACATTTATATTTGGAATATACCTTCTTGGTTGGATCTTTGATTAAAGTATGGCTTTTGATTGCGTCACTGAATTAATTTGATAGGACTTATTTCTAAATTATTTTAGGTAGATAAACTTTAATTAATATCAAATACATCTTAAAATTTACAAAAGTTGAGGACGAATACTTGGTTGAGTATACAAGTAACAGGTAATTCTCATGAAAAACGATTCTTTACGATTTGGGTTAGATATTTCTAATATCATTGTCCTCCCCAACCTAATATACTTGTGTTACATGAACTCATAAGATTACATACATTTTATGATTTGTGTTACAGAGCAGCGATAGCTGAGTGGGGAGACCAACAGACTGCAATGCAGTGGGTCTCGGGTTCGAACCCACGTCGCGCACCTCTGACTTTCGGAAGTTATATGACTTTTCGAAATTATGTGCGTATTGATTGACAATTATCGCCTGCTCCGTGCCTCGGAGAGGACGTTAAGCCGTCGGTCCCGGCTGCCATGAACATCTATGGCAGTCGTTATTGGGAGAGTGTCGACACAAAAGATCCCACTGGGTCGAAGTGTCGCCGGTCTGCACTGACTGGCCCCCACATAAGATACATACACACATACATGAACCCATCATGTCAGTAGTGCAAAGAGTGTTATTCAAACCTGATTGAATGTCCAATGTCTTATCCATGGGGCTACTGCCTCTTATACAGATTGATGAGACTAATACAAAAGTTTACCTAATAGTATTTTCTGGCGTTTCAGCTAAATGCTAATAAAAATGTTATTATTTTGCTACAAGTATGGAATATAATAAAAGCAAAAAGACTTTGTAGCATGTAAGGCTTGAATTAGCGACCAGCAACAACAATAACAATTTTAAAACTTATACTGGGTATATAACATTAAGGTAGTTCAGGATAAAGTTGTAGTTCATAGTAGAAACTTATTTATTATCTTCATTTCTCTAAGAAGTATCGCCTATTCCAAATTAATACAATCTATATATATATAAAATTCTTCCGTTACTGAGTGACTGACAGACAACGCACAGCCGAAACTATTGAGCGCAAGAAGCTGAAATTTGGCATGTATGTTCCTTGGAGAGTGTAGGGGAGCACTAAGAGAGAATTTTTGGAAATTCCACCCCGAAGGGGGTGAAAGGGGTGAAACCCGATATTTACACGGTAACGGGACTTACGCGGATGAAACCGCGGGAAAACTACTAGTCTACTATAATCTATTTAGCAACCAAACAAAAGAGGTGTCTCATGATAGACGAACGAAGTCTTAAAGGAGTAATTAAATGATTTTATAGATAATCATATGTTTAACAAGACAGATGTCTGGTGATGTTAGGTGACCATATAATTAATTATAAAATCATTCAATTACTGTTTTAAGACTTGGTTCGTCTTTCATCTATACTAATATTATAAAGATGAAAGATTTGATATTTTTTTCGTGTAACGATTTAATTTAAAAACTTCTCAACCGATTCAAAACATTCTTTCACCATTAAGAAGCTATATTATCGCCGCGTAACAAAGGCTATATTTTTAATGTACTGTTACTAACATAAACTAACCTAACTTACTGTCACGCGTGCCAAACCGCGGGCAAAAGCTAGTTTTCTAATAAAAAGAGATGACAAAAAGTATAATATACATTTTGTTGTGTTTTTAACCGTATTACATTGAAAAATATGAGACTAACTAGCTATTATACAATATATCTAATACATAAAGAAGAACATATTGTATTCTGATAACATTATTAATTAAGATATTTTGGCCCTAATATCCCTTAAATAATAATAATAATAATAATATTGTATCATATACACACAACACCATCTAGCCCAAACTAAGCAGAGCTTGTACTATGGGTTCTAGACAATGGATAAACATACATATATACTTTTTTTTGTAAATACATACATATTATACATAGAAACACCCAGACCAAGACAAACATCCATGTTCATACACACAAATGTTTGACTTGTGCGGGAATCAAACCCGCGACCTCAGGCGTGGCAGTCGGTTACACTAACCACTACGCCACCGAGGCCGAGATCCTGACTACTGATTTGTATTTTGCTTGAGTAAATCGGTACAATTTTATTATTATTCTTACCTTTCTCAAGATTTATATTAATTAATTAATATTCTTTCTTAGTTTATTTGTATATACGTTTTAATAAGGCAAAATACCTAAGGATGACGAATTTATACAGTTTCTCTTGTTTTTGATTGACAAAGAAAATGGTTATGTGGTAGACACATAAACTTCTTATAACTTATAATAAAGCTGTTCTATCTTGCAGTCATTTGTGATCGTGCAGTCGTGTGAAATGTAATCGTGTGATATGTTATCATTACCGTTTGATACTCAATAAAAAATCAAACAAAAATGACCGATTGTCATGACAGTGTGCTTTGCAGTGGTTGTGTTGGATGTAAAATACGATGAAATATACTATCAAAATACGTTGCGTTTTCTACTATCAAATTCAAGAGGCAATGAAAATTACGGACTTAATTTTATCGTGGTCATATTTTCCAATACATAAAAACAAAAACAAGGAGAAACAGAGAGAGAGAGAGAGAGAGATATATATATAAGAGTTTTATATATATTTTATAAACAGAGGCGGTATATGATGGAATGCAAATATTTTACACATATTTCATTATTACTTACAATGGATTTAGTTTTGCTTTATTTAACTAAAGTGCCATTCGTGAATATGTATATCAAATACTACTAATTAATCTATAATATTTCATCAATCTTTCTGCCACATTCTGAGACGTAAGATGAATAGATCAATGTTTTAACCAAGTTTTCTTATCTAGTAAAACATCATATCGCAAAAGTTTAAAAGAACATCATCTGACACTACAATTAATTTAAAAATTCTGTACAGATTTTTATTCATGAACGCTACTGATTAATACAGCTTGTGAGACCTAGGATATTCAGGAAAGTTCTTTAATAGCACTCTGCACTTGTCGACTCGCTAACTTCGTTCTCAAGAAGTTGTCTCCAGACTTTATATGTAAAACGTCACTGAGGCCAGATTACCAACGTTATTTGACACAATGAAATTCTCAGTCGAGTTTTCTACCTTGGTGTAGTGATGGAAGAATTTAAACTTTTGAAGATTTAATTTAGCAAACACGTTCTTAATGGTTTTCTAAGAGATTTCTGTTCGTTCCTCTGACTTTTGGAGTGGCAATGTAATTTTAGCGTCATGATCATTTTTGTTCTCTATTCCGCTGGTTGTTTTGATGGATAGGTGAGTTTCTCAAAATGGTTTCGGTTTTATTACGTAGATATTTGGTAGTTGTTTTGATGGTCTGTGATATATGAATTATTAGTGATAATTGTAAAATTTGCAATAAACTTGTTACTTTTAATAGTAGTTCTTGTGTATATTTTTATTTGATTCCAAATTGTCTAATTAGATAGCAGCACTTATAGTGAGAGTTTGAAACATCAAGTTAAAGTAGTCATGGACAGTTTCACACCTCTAACAGAAAAATTATAATGATAGTACTTACCATATAACAGTAACTATTCAAGTCTAGCGTAATTTATTTATCGTTTCTCGTTGTCCTGGAAATTTAACAAACAACCCTTGAGTTCCATTTGATTTATCCTAAGGACAAGGAGCTATTGTTGCAGCTTTAAAGATTTAAGCTGACACGAACAGTAAATTGTTGCCTATTAGTTGAAACCGACGCATTATTCCCCATGTTTTGTTCTCCGAGAGATTTAATTACGGCTGTTACTTGCAATGGAAATGTTGCAGAAAATCTAAATACGAATGGTTAACTTGGCGATGACAGTATTTGTTTATCTTATATATATCTAAATCCAGACATTTGGATTATTGTAGTACGTGATAAAGCCACTGTAAGTTAATGAATTTAGATTTTGTTTATTTTTTACTTGATAAGAGGCTATCAAATAGTTTGGACAGAGTGGTAGTGAATGCGAATGCGGAGCTTGAAACCTCGGGTCTCGATTCCCAAATCGGGCAAAGTACTATTAGGTAGATTTGTTAAGAAGTTCTAAATAGCAGCACGACGTCTGGTACTATGCCCACTAGACGGCAATGGAGCCACTCTTTTATATTTGGGTCGTAAGACCATAACTTGCAAAATCTTGGTACAATAAACCTCTGTCACCAGCTAAAGTTTTTTGACTTAGATTCTCGCATGATAAGGCAAATCGGTAAGATATAGGGGCATAATATAAAATTATTTACTCCTTATACATATACTACAAGTATTTGCAAGATACCTTAGCAAATTTGAAGTAAAAAATGTATATATGCAATTTTATTTTAATATAATATTTTCTGCCAGATTTTGGTGCTGTATTAGAAAAATAAACAAAAAAAGCTTAGTCATTACCTGCAATGAATATATATTAACAATATGCATATGCAGTATAGTGTTAATATGATTATTGAACGTGGGTTTTGATGTTTAATAATTATATTAACACTATGCTGCATGTGCATACTACATGGGAATTTTGAATGTAGATAGACGTACATTTGGGGCAAATATACATTAACGATGATCATGTAAATGTTTGTACTTTTCACGCATGAATTATCTACCACTCACAAAGTAAATTCAAACTAGTTGCTGTTGCAATTAGCCAATATTGTAACCTCGATAAATAGCCGTAGATTTAAATTCCTGTACAGTCTGTATGAAGACTCATGACGTAGTGAAAATATAGAATCACATCGTTGTGTAGGCCCAGTATTTTTTCATATAAAGGTACCTTTTAACAGTCAATCCAATTAGGGAAGGTATTGGATTGAATTTCATTTATATTATAGATTTTCACGTGATTGAATAACGGTGATGGCAGTATATACATCACTGGACAAGAAATAAAAAAAAAATAGATGAAATATAAAAGATTGAATCACATCGTTGTGTAGACCCAGTATTTTTCATATAAAGATACCTTTTAGCAGTCAATCCAACTAGGGAAAGTATTGGATTGAATTTCATTTACATTATAGACTTTAACGTGATTGAATAACGGTGATGTCAGTATATACATCACTGGACGTCATATAAAAAAAAATTTATAAAATATAAATGATAGAATCACATCATTGTGTAGACCTAGTATTTTTCATATAAAGATACCTTTTAGCAGTCAATCCAACTAGGGAAAGTATTGGATTGAATTTCATTTACATTATAGACTTTCACGTGATTGAATAATGGTGATGGCAGTATATACATCACTGGACGACATATTAAAGAAAATAGATGATTAGATTTGGTTATGATGATGAATGCTATCCAGTCTTGTAGTGCACTTAATGAATGAATATATAAAATATATATATATATAAATAATATAAAGATCTAGGAAAGGACAATCGTAAAGTCTAACACTTTCTATATTTTCGAGATTTTTTTAATATCGTGATATCAGAGAGACCTCTAACAAGGGACTGAGGCTTTCTAATTATGTTGATCATGGTAATGGTTGTATGCAGTATCTGACGAACCGATAACCAATGCTGCAATTTAGCAGTCATAAACAGAATGTACAGCGTGGGCGGTGTTAGCTCTAGAATCGAAGGTAAATTAGTTTAGGAGCAACTTGGTCAAATTTGAACGCCATGCAGTAAACTGCATTTTGACCAAGTTATATATAGGTCGACCTATAGATCGACATATTCTGCCAATGTCGATATATGGCCAAAAAAGTAATTATATTGTTTTGTAGTTTCATAAATGGATCTATGTTCATGTCTATTTATATATGTCATTACGACATGAACTAGCTTCTTCTTTCTATAAAATGCGGCGATAAACGCTCAGATAAATCTTATAATGATCTTCCAGATTTCCGAAAAACTTTTTGTTTTAGTCATATTCGAGATATTATATGAAGACATTTATTATTCAAGGTGAAGCTCTATATATCTTGGAGTCCAGGGATCATTTACATATGACGTTACTAGTACTTGATAAATATTTCATGTATTATTCAAATTTTTCGGCAACTCGCAATTCCACGAGTCGACTAGATGTGATACATCAAAGTGTTTTATTTGCTTGTTTGTTACGTTCGGGTTCTGTATTAATAAAGATGCATATTTTGATTTCCTTAACGGATTCTTTTACTCAATTCCAGTTTTCTATAAAGCTTCGGTTGTCAAAAATTTGTTCTTAAAAGTAAAATTGCCTAAAACCTCTCACCTACATTTTAAGACAAAAAATACGGAAAAAGTAAGTCCATTGTTTCAGGAAGAAATCTCATTAGAAGGCCATCAATCTTCAATACAAAGTCATTCCCAACTGTTGGCTGCTGTGATTGCATATTTTTGATGCTATTTTTTTTAAGGGTAGAGTTACGGCAAAGTAAAGTGTCATGCATTTAGGTCAGTTCAGAGATATTGATTTCTCTTTTCGTGAGGATGAAATGGCGTCCAAACGGGGACTTGTGGTAAATACATAATGGCATTTTAATTAATTAGACAGTAGTTACATGATCTGTGTTTGTATGATATAATTATATAAGATTTATTTTTTATTATATTACTATATAATAGGCGTATCACCAAACCTGGTGAATATAATGACGCAATGTACTGATAATCTATTAACTATTTTCCTCCTTTGGAAAGATGAAAATTGTCCAACAGGATTAATACTTTAACAAAAAAGAGTTAGAACAGAGCTCTGTACTAGATGTGATATGTTAAGTATACGCAAAAAGAGGAAAGGGAACATTTTGGAAAAAAGGTTTTCAATCATACAACAGTGTTTTGCGGATGCGCTTACTGCGCCGCAAAGATTGTCTTCTCACTATCAGATAATCCTGTAAATGCAACAACAAGCTACGATTCACCCGTAAGCTTTGAAACTGAGACGACAACAAAAATAAATAATAAATTAAACTAATAAAGCAAATTATACGCTTTGAGGAAAATTGTACTCAATGTGAAATGCTTCTTCAAAATAAAAAGATGTGTAAAAATTCTAACTAGAAATGGAAAAATCTCGTTTGAATGTTTGTTTTCCTCATATGAGAGCCTTTGTGTTGTTCATATTCATTAACAATAATTTCTCATTTCAATTTCTAGCGAGTTCAAAACTGTTTCTGAGACTTCTTTCAAGTCTTTACCTTTATTATGAAAATTTGGATGTTTTATTAAATTTCATTCTGCTATTTGTTTTAGAATCTATAGATTATACGTACATAGTTACACGTACATATACCCAATATATAGACAGAGGTATATGTTGCACCCACATTTCAGCCAAATATGGTTCTATAGCTAACTAATAGGGAGTAAGCTTGTACGGTTACTGACAATTTCATGATATCACTATCATTAAAGTCTCACTCACTAATACCTACGTGACCCAGGAATCAAACCCAAGAATGCTCAGCGGTGGTATTCAATACCGTTGCGTCACTGAGATAATTTATAGTATAATCCGTTAAAATGTATTGAAGTGTTTTTCATGAAATGAATTTTAATTAAAACTTCCAATAACACATTGTTCTTATATAGTTCTCTGCACTAATTTAGTGACCGCTGAAATAATTTAGTTTCCTACAGAAGATAATTATATTTAAGTGATTAAAAGTCTAATTTGAAGAACGAATTATAGCAGATATAAACATTCAGAAAATATACATGTAGTTGTTTTTCCGTGAGTGAGTCTAGCGTACTAACGAGACTTAATACGTATCTAATAGAGGGTTATAATTATCCAATTACTGATATCCTTGTTTTTGTCTTGTTATATAAAAAGTCGCTTCTATATTCATTATTAATTATAATATTCTTAATATCTTATTAGCAACGGGTCTTAATCACATTGATAACTATTTGAAGGTAATAAATATTATTTTTAATTAATATTATATATTATTTTCTGACGTTTCGCCTCACTTGCTTCGATAGCATACACGGGTGATAGGCATTAGATACAATTCGTGGCAGTCTAAAAACGTTTATTATTATAATATACATCTACTTAAGTGTATTATAATATTCACTATATAAATGATCGAAACCACTTATTATAGGCATAATTGTCTTTTAAAAAATAAGTAATAATTCAGTAAAGCTAATACTGTAAAAAAAAAAATGTATTTGAATCCCACCTGTGGCTAGTAAAACAGAGTGATTATTTAGTCAAAATATAACATTATATAAAAGCTTAATTAGCGGTGTCAAAGACATATTCGAGTGATCGGATAATGAATAAGCCGTTTACTTTAAATGTCAAAGTATGTGAACTGGTTTGGACGTTTGTTACTCAATCAGACAATAATTCATTGAACGGATTTAAATGAAACTTACTTTCGCTTAGTAATGCTTCCCAGCGTGCTTTAAGCGGGCAGAATATAGTGATATATAGGTGGTTTTCTAAAAGGTTACAAAATGGTCCTAGTGTGGAGGGCACTAGAACTAATTTCTGTGTCGCGAGGGACATACATTCAAACAATGCACCACGGAAACTCAGACTCGATAAAACCATTCGACGATCACACTAACATAAGTATTTTATTGCCAATTACAAATAAGATGAGACAAACAACTCGTTAATGAAAGTAATCTATATAATATTGTCTTCTGTTTACGCGAATATTATTCATTGAAATTAAACTGCTATATACGGATTTTATCGCGTTGTTTATTTGACACTTTATTACAAAATTTTGAAAAATTGTTACACTACTACTACTATTAAACTTTACTAATTTTTAAGCTAATTAAATTATTATTAAAACTATTTAGATTTAATTTATTTTTACACTTTCCCCAACGTTTCGGTTGCTTTTCAGCAGCCATGGTCACGGGGAGACTAAGATGGCAGTTGTCTCAATGTTCCAGTGTAGTTATTTCAAAGTACCCGAACATAATTTAATCATTGGTGTTTCTATTTACGCAGAATGAGCTCAAAGTATCATGAAGTCTAGCTGTGGTTTGCTTCTTCTTGGGTTTGACTATTTTTATTACTGGATCCCAAGCTGGTGATACATTCCAACCATCTTCTCTATTAAACCACTACCAACACGTATTAATATAATCTATATATTAATACGTGAAGCAAATATTTTGTACCACTTTTTACGAAAATTGCGCGGACGGAGGAGTATGAAATTTAGCACAGTTAAAGTTTATATGGAGAAGGAGGGGCGAATCCTAATATTTATATAAAATATGCATTAGAAATACATTAAATTAATGAAAAAACACTACACGCACACAACCATGCATTTGACACACGCTGTCGAAGCGCGTAACTATGGTTACATACATCAATATATAATGACATAATTATATCAGCAATATCTTACAGACAAATTTTGGTCGAATTTTGAGCACTCGGCGACCTCTAGTAAGTTTAGATACGATACAATATCTTTAAGCAGTAGTAACGAACGAAATAGGATCCGCAAATGATGTGCCACCAACAAATATCCTCCCACAAAAGACGTACGTTTACGAGAACGTGAACACTAATTGCACAAATTCACCTGTTTCTATGTATGAATGGTTCTAATTTTCTCGGAACTAGGTAACGTAGCTTTAGTATCGAGATAATCAACTGCGGTAGTCGACTATCTAATTTAACACGTTAGTGAGACATGAAGATTCACGCTTGTTATCCTTGAAGCAGTATACATAGTAATTTACTTGTATAAGCTATGACTCTACATACGCACCTAATTTTATATCTGCGAAGGTATATTCCGTTCACATTTTGCCAGCTACGGGTTAGTCTCACATAATAAAGCGTGAGTGTTTTGCCATCTAGACTGGCAACATATCCAAACTACGTGCTACTACTGAATATGTTTAAAAAGAAAAAACAGCAGACGTATTCACTACCACAGCGGTATAACGTAATAAAGGTCAACACTATAATTGTCGTCTACTCGGCTGTTTTCCAGAAGCTAGCTTTTTCTTGAATGGGCATTGCGCAAATAATAATAAAAAATCTTTATTGTAACAAAAAAAATGGTAACAGTTAATGTGAGCCCTGATTCAGTTCTCTCCCAGAAATAATTATACAAAATAATTACAGTGTAGTTTGTCTGTAAGTAGGTACATAAATATGATAAATGATTCACAGTACTGGTATTACATACAAAGTTAGCCCACAGTAACCGCTAACAATCAGTAAGGTTGGCCTTAGCAGTATAGACATAACCACTGTATTATATGTTCAAATACAATAAAACCAAAACTACGATTTACAAAATGATTACAATTAATTAGATACCTATATTTTATTAATTCAAACATTTTCTTAGAATATTCTACTACATAATAAGATTACATTCATTATTAAATATTTAATTAAATTACTCTATTTTCATAACGATGCTGGCACGTACAAATTTATATGTATTTTTTAATAATACAACTTTCTATTATATAGATTGTCTTACCTATAAGATGAACAATCGGATAAAATTACAGTAGAATAAAATAATCTATTCGTATCATATACTCTACGTATAAGCTTTACAAAAGATATAACACTTGCTTATCTGTGGCGCTGGCAGATAGTTTTACCTAAATATCAATTGTCTTATCACTATCATCACTACATAGTATAAAACAAAGTCTCCCACTGTCTGTCTGTTCGCGATAAACTCAAAAACTACTGAACCGATTTTCATTCGGTTTTCACGAATAGACAGAGTGATGCATGTGGAGGGTAGAGCGTATAATTTGTTAAAATTTTGTGCTACCTGTACGAAGCGGATCGCTAGTAATATAAATAATAAGAATACCGTTATAGCGAAGACAACCTAGTCAAATGCACAAAATACTAACCAAGATGTGAAGAAGTGGATATAGTGACAATAATAGAAAAGGGCATGTTAAGCTGGTTTGGGCATGTAGAAAGAATGAACGAGAAAAGACTGACTAAGAAAGTTTATAAGGCTAGTGTGAATGGAACAGTCGCAAGAGGAAGACCTAGGCGAACGTTTCTTGATCAGCTCGGAGGCGTTCTGGACAAAGGCCAGGTTAAGAGCACCTTGAACCGACGGGCGTGTATGAGAAATGTGATGAAAGTGAATGAAGCCAGAGAAGTGTGTCAGGATCGTAGCAAATGGAAATTCGTAGTCTCTGCCTACACCTCTGGGAAACAGGCGTGAACCTATGTATTTACTAACCAAGAATCTCATTGAGTGCTATTTGCAATATTCCACTGCTAAAAAACAAACAAAATATACATAAAATGCTTTGCAATTTCTTAATAAATCGCAGTAAAAATTCCCGACACAATTAGCAAGGAATGGAAATTGTCCCATCACAGGCGTGTGGCTCGGACTAATTGCCGACGTCTCTAATGAAACTGCATGGTTTGTTTCCGCCCAACTTCCCCTTCTATTGTCTTTATATCCCTTTCGTTCTTGTTAGTTTCATGTATTGCTGTCTCACTTCATCGTTATCTGTTTTGAACGTTTTTATTTGGATTTCAATATCTTAAAATGCCATTATAATTTCTTGGTGCTTTGCTTAACCAACTTAAGTTACCAAAAATGCTTCATTATCTATGCGCCTAGTGCCTGGATTTCATTCGGTTCTAGTTGCATATATAGCACATTTTTACTAAACATAAAAAAAGCTTAGTACAATCAAAGAAGATAACAAAAATGTAATCATAATAAATAAAATTAAATTGAATATTTAAGGGCAGACAAACAACAAAAAAATTACAGATAAGAAAAATTTAATATAAAATATGGATTTTAGAACAAAAAAGCAGCACCAGATAATTAAATCAATGTAGTTATAACTAAGTATTCTTACACTTCGATTCAATCGTGATCAAACAACGAATGTAATAAAATGTTCCTATGAACCAATTCCAATAAATTAGCAATTCCAATTTCCTATTCGGTACAAAAAGGCCTGAAATATAAAATGAATGACAATTTAGCTACACTTTGATTAAAAATGGACGTAGAATTCTTTTGGCTTACAAAGAACTTTTTAGCAAGACATATAAAAACGTTCTTTGAAGCGAATAAAGAGATGTTATCTGTTCCTTGCCTCATTAGGAAAAAAACTACAAAAGAAAATATCTGTGTGATTGCACGTATCGTATAAATAATTTATTGTTTTTTATTTAAGAGAGATGGACGTTAAAACGATATAAGTATAGATAATCTTGTTATGTGGATATTGTCGGATGATAAAGAGTAAATTATCATATGGATAGTTATATGTACAAAAATAAGGAGGACAGGTTTTAGTATCATGCAATATTGTCCAGCTGCGAGCGATTGTCTTGAGTCACCTCTAACTTTTCGAAGTTCCGTACATATTAATTTGTAAATTGTCGCTCGCTTGACCAAAAACATAGTGAGGATAATCATATCCTCGCATCGAGAGAATTCTACATCAGTAGAATTCTCAGCCATGCGCCTGAGAATTCTACATGTGTTCTTGAAGGTATGTGAATTCTGTTAACACACATTAGTCTATAGCCTAATCCTTCACACACTCAGAAAGAGGCCTATGTCCAGCAATGATGGGACAGATTATAATATACAGGACTGATATTATATTAAATTATAATATTGTCCTAGTGAAAATATAATTTATTAAACGGAACAGTTTTTATATAATAATAAAAACTGTTACGTTGACATTTTGTACAGTTCATGATGTTAATATTATTTAATTTATTGTAGTCATGTAATTGACATAATAGAAAATATATTATTCGTGGTTATATGTGACCGGAATGGCGTTCACTGTACAAAGGAGCCTTTAAAGATAAGTCTTCTTCTCCCTAGACTTTATTATTTCCAAGTCACTTGGGGTCGGTTTTTCTAGTCAAACCAGATTTGACTGGATATCAGTTTTTACACGGAGCGGCTGCCACCTGACCTCCGCAACCAAATAGATGTTCACGGCAGCCGGGCCCGACGGCTTAACGTGCTCGCCGAGGCACGGAGCAGGCGATAATTGTCAATCAATACGCACATAATTTCGAAAAGTCATATCATTTCCGAAAGTCAGAGGTGCGCGGCGTGGGTTCAAACCCGAGACCCTCTGCATTGCAGTCTGTTGGTCACCCCACTGAGCTATCGCTGCTATTGAGCTGTCTGCTTTTTTTAGCCTTTAAAGTTAAGTATACAACTATAATAAAATCTCTGATAGTTGTAATATTCCGATTTTCAATAATATATTGACTGCACAAATAGCGTAGGTAGGAGTTTAAATGGTCTCATCGCCGCTGCCACTGTGCTGAATGTTGTGGGTTCGAATCCCACACGGAACAAATTTTTGTGTGATCCACAAATGGTTGTTCCCAGTCTGGGTGTTCTTTGTGTCCGTTGATTGAACGTTGGTAAAGTTCCCCGCGACACGGGATCTATTCCTTGTGCGGGGTAAATATCGACATATTTTTTCAAATATACATACCTACTAGGTTTTGCTCATGGCTTCTATCCATCGTAGTTTTTAAAAGTACCCTATAATATTTTCTGTAGCCATGACAACTTGTATTCGAAATTTCATGACGATCGATCGAGTAGTTAAGGCGTGAATGCGTAAAACATAAACAAACGTACATTCGCATTTATAATGCTACTAGTTTCGATAAATATGTTTTTACATGTGATGCTTAGAAAACTTAGGATATTTTTATGGCACGTATAGGACGCGTATTTAAAGGATTCAAATGGACGAAGCCGCGAAGTGAAGCTAGTTTGATAAACAAAATAGCCATCCAACATTATCCAGAATTACCTAATACTCAAATAATTTTACCTAATTTACCTAATACTTCATAAATATACCATATTTCCTTTCCAGTTCATGAATTAACATCTTCTTAATTGCCTCTGATTACTACATACTTTTACACAATTTTATCGCTTGCCTACGAAATAATTACACGGAGATTGCCTACGTTATTACATTTTTATTTACACATAACTACGTCGTGTATATAACGAGAAAGATCTTTTTTAATTGAATTAGACCAATTAATTATTCGCTAATGGACAACTTAAATCATTGTACATTAAACATCATGTTATAGATGTAATAAATATGGCAACCAGGAGTCATATAATTTGATATCTGATGACCCATTCTCTTAATAAAACTGTTTAAAACAGATCCTCCGATCTAGTCTTATAAAAGTGAACTGAAATGTTACCTTCACATTGATGTGTATTGTATAATAATATCAGCAGTGTATTAAACTATCCCACTGCTGGGCATGCGCCTCTTCTCAGTCTGAGAAGGGTTAGGCCATAACCCATCCTGCTGGCCCAGTGCGGGTTGGCAGACTTTACATATCTTCAAGAACATTATGGAGAACTCGCAGACATGCAGTTTTCCTCACGGTGTTTTCCTTCACCGTTAAAGTGAGCGATAATTAACTATTTAATACGCACATAACTTCGAAAAGTCATAGATGTCTACATTGGGATCGAACCGGAGACTCCTTGCGTGGCAGTCCAACGGTTTCTCACTAGGAGAATATCATTGTGATATTTATGTCATTTATACTAGACAGGTACTCCAGAGATGGAGATGGAGATCTTTAACAGTTTTGTTGTAAGTACTCTAATCATCTCATCTTTTATAACCTCGTATGCCGAAACTAAAACTACTTGAAATTTATTAGATTTTCTCTCGTATCTCAGATACCGGCAACAAAGATTATGGCTATCGTTATTCGTTTAGACTGTGTTGATGGTGGCAAACTGATATTCCGCCCCATCGAAATGCCTCACTTTACACCCGCCGCGACAAAATTTGCGTGTAAATGTTATAGTTCACGGTTCGGTATGCAGCTTACAGATAAGTCCTGCGCCGCAACGCAATACCCGCCGCGCCAGTAAAGTCCGCGTGCTATAAAGCTTAGCCACACTTGGACTTAAATAAGACTATGGTCATACGTGTGTTATAACTAGTATTATGTAACTAGCTGTACAGTCTCGATAGTGCAAAGTTCGTGCATGCTACGGCTGTGCATGAGGTCTCGGATTCGACTCACGTGCCGGGAAAAGTGTTATTGAGAATTTCTCTACAAAAATTCAATAACAGCAGTGCTGCCGTTCTAGATTCATTGACGCTGCAGTACGGAGTATAGAACGGTGTATGCTTGACGTCAATAAGTTCGCATTATTTCGTGGAACCTATGACTAAATGTTGGTCTAATACTCTCCTCTACCCACTCAAGTGCACAAGCATGAGATAAAGTAAGTACGTAGAGAATAACAAAGAATAACAGCACACATAGAAATACTGAACTCTTTTATTCCTGACAAAGAGTCATTAAGGAAACAAGACTAGAAAAATATACTACTCTCGGAGGAAGCACCAGCAATTTAAACGGTAGCAAAACAACCGTACCATTAATAACGAGGTATTTTTATTTTAAGAGTAATTCTAGACCAATTTATTTATATTCTGTCAGTTTATTGTAGCAACCTAATCCAATAGCATCACACATACGCACACATTTACTAACGCATACGTATAGCTAATAAAATATAATAAAATAAAATATATAAATAACATAAGCAAAGGTGGTACACTCTAAATCCATCAGCTATGTTTTCGATCACACGTAATCGTGAGCCTTTTGCCGTATATCGGGCATATATCCAAATTCTGTGCTCAAACTGAAATTTTTTCTTAAACAATAACATAGTTAAACTTTACATGATGATAATACCATAATATATGGATTATGATAATTGGCTTAGGGATATGCAAATATAAGCGTAAACATAATTATGTCACTATTATTAGATTTATTAGTAAACTGGCCTATTTGAGAATCCAGAATGTTAAAACCTCTTTGGTCGCTCACATAGGCTCATCTGCTACTAAAATAAAAATAAAGTAAGAAAATTCAACGGTAAATCGTGAAGTACTCGTAAGTATGGCAATATATGGCCACTAACCACACGAAAAGATGAAGAAGAAGTATGTACGTATAAACGTAATATTATTGTTAAATACTAATTGGAAATAGGTCTAATTTAATACTTTTACTATTTATTATAAAGTTTAAAATTCATTAAATGATTCTTTTTACATGTGAGTCAAGGCTTAATATCTACAAAAAGACAGGCATCGTAAAAGCGCTCTGTAAAACATATTTTTTCTTTCTCTCTAAAGTTTCCAGGGCTGAAAAATCTCCAGGAAAGTAATCCTGAAAAATATGAGAGACTTTATTTCAAATACTTTATACAATGTCGTATATTTTATACTCAGCTTGAGTAGACAAAGTATAATATCCTCTTAAAAATAAGTAAATTGAGGAACATAGAATACATTTATTTATAAATACACTAAAGTAACTCTTAAAACAAGTTTACGCTGGAGTCATTTGGAGGATTGCTTGGTAGCACTGAGCTATAAAATTAAAATTGTTTTGACTTGGTTTAAATAAGTTAAATAACCACTACTTTAGGTTATTAATGACAATTCTGAAAGATGAGGTAACTAAAACCAGGTCTGCCTCTACTTAAGTTAATTTAATTTTCTGTAGGCTGATTTCTCAATCCCCATAATCTATTATCCTTAATAGAGAAATTAATATAAAATAATTGTCTATTACATACACACATCATCTAGCCCAAACTAAGCAGAGCTTGTACTATGGGTACTAGACAATGGATAAACATACATAAATATTTTTTTTTTGTAAATGCATACACATTATACATAGAAACACCCAGAACAAGACAAACATCCATGTTCATGCACACAAATGTTTGACTTGTGCGGGAATCGAACCCACGACCTCAGGCGTGGCAGTCGGTTACACTGACCACTACGCCATCGAGGTATCAAATATGTAACGTTTTGATAGGTTCTGTATTAAAACCTTAATGATGAAGCCTACATAATTAGCCTCAACACTAACAAAAAGAACATCGGGGTTTTTAAAATTTGATTGATTCGTTTGCCTAATTATTTATCTTTGCAAACAAGCATCGTTTGTTCAGTGGTGTAGACAGCGGTTAGTGTAAGACCTCTAGTGCTAACAACGCTTGAAGAGTTTCATCGTGGAAAATCTCAATAACAGCATGTAGTCTGGAAACAAGACCATACTATCATGTTCCGGTACTAGTATAATACTCGTAGTTCAGCAACATATATAATAGTGAATACAGTCAACACATGGATTTGAACAGTTTGACTATAGATTCTATATAAAGTGTTTCTTTCAGTACTTGATAGTAGATAATTAATTACTAGAATAATAAATAGGCTTTGGAAATTAATATTTACGCTGCTAAAATCAAATTCTTGCTACTTTCTTATAAAAGTATCAATAAAAAACCTTACCGATCAAAACCATCAAAGATTAAACTTGTCACCGTTTCATAAAGTCCTGCCGAACTTTTCGTTAAAATTATCAAACGCCAAACATTTATTTTTCAAGGGAAAAAGAGGCACGTTTCTTAATCTCGGGTAATTTGTGAGAAAATTTTTCATCCAAGTTCTGCTCCGTTGAAAAGTATTAATCAAAATGCCGAACGATCAGAAACGTAGTAAATCAACATAAGCGAGAAATCTTTAATGAGAAGCAAGGGAGGCAAAATTATCGAGACCTCGCAACGCGGCCGGAATATCTAAACCTTAATTATGCCTTTTTAACGCAGATTCATTAAATCACCTTTTGGAAGTTGACACGTGCTCCGAGACGAGAAAAGTTGTTTTTTTTTTGCCGTTTCTTGGCGTCAGACGTTTCCCTGAATTAGGATTGCGTACAATGGACATTTTTAGGATTTTGAATACAGAATTTAATGTAGCGCAAAATTCGTTGAACATGGGAGCTTTAGATTATATTCTATTTCAGTATATTTTTGTTATGACAAACAGAATTTTATACGATGGATGTACTCTAAAATGAATAGAAATCTAACAACATCGTTGAAATTGTCTACAGTATCAAATATTTTTATATCACAAAAATGAACACGCGAATCGCATTTTCTATAAAACAAAAATCTGTTGAATTTCTTTATAAGTATTACGTAGTTTTGTTTGTATTTATTAGAAGTATTTCCAATTTACGTGCTTTCAAGAAAACGACGTAAATCCTATTAACAGTGCTGCTTCAAACATCCAGCAGAATCCATGAATACATGATAAATTATGGAAACGTCTGGGTATTATCTCGGCTAGACCGGCGAGGGGAATGCCCTATCTTTTGTCTAATTGCACCGAGGACGACTTAAACGCACACACCCCCACCTATCCACTACCATTTCTATTTATACCTCTCACATTATTAAGACACGTATTAATTAGGCGTCCTAGACTCCGAAATTACCTTCGCCCATCATTAAACCGGCCGTTACCTATGTTTATGGACGCTTTTGACATCAAAGCCTTGTTATTATGTTAACAGGAGGTCGATGCTAGTGTAAATGTTTGTAGTGTCCCCTGTCTCAAGGCATATTGAGGTTGCTAATGAACGGTGAACGAGTTGCTAGAATGTACTTATGTATTGATATCGGCTTATTTGTTGATTTTGACCGTATATATTGGATGGCTTCTCAAGTGTCATATTTTTCCCTTGATGTCAGAGAAATTGGGGCAAGCACTTCTCAAAGTGGTGTCAATGTATCTGTATCCCATTGTGAGTGTGATTGTATAATCACAATGAGATGATAATAATAAAAATAATAATATTCTACCAGATAGATAAAAATAATATTTTTACATATTTTTTACAAATGCTTGTTGATAAAGTAATCTTATATACCTCTAGTGAAAAATTTATAACTCTGTACCAGGCTGTTATATTGCAACATAGCTTTTATATCAAAATTGGACGATATAATATTCGACAATATATTATATACGCGAAATTAACTCTGTCTGCTTCCGACGTTTTCACGATAAAATCCGTTTTGATGAAACTTGGTATGGAGCTAGTTTCAACCTTGAGGAAATTGATAGACTTTAGCAAGTATACTGTAATTACTAGTTGCCGAAATGTGGGTGTAATATACCTCACCTTACCCCTTCGGGGAGAGACAAGACTACGCATGTTATATACATCCATACTAGTAATATTATAAATGCGAAAGTGTGTCTGTCTCTCTCTCTGCCATGCTTTAAACCGCTGAACCGATCGTCATAAAATTTGGCAGAGACATAGCCTGAGATACGGAGAAGGACATAGGCTACTTTTTTACGCGATAACCGTCACACTGGTGGGCGGAGTCACGGAAAAAAGCTAGTACGTATATAGTCTAACCCCTCCAAATCTGAAAGGATAGGCAAAGGTTAGGAATTTTTATTTGAGGCGCTTATACAAAATTCTACTTGAAGATTTCCAAAACAGCCAGGAATATAGCATTTTGTCTATGTTTCTATACTTAAATGCAATTAATTATAAACAGTTCATAACCAAACACACCTAAAATTTTGGCATATTTGTTACTATACATAAATTGTCTTAATTGTAAACCAGAATATTTCAAAAGACGATAATCCAAGGCCATTAAAATTTTAACATCCTAAAAATAATCTCACAATTAGTTGTCAACACTAATTTATAACAACATTAATGCCACAAAGAGCGCGTCAAAATAACGCACTAATAAAGCTGCTTCTCTCGACACCGAAATAGGTGCGGTTAATTTCATAGAAAATTTAACTTTATAGAGCGGAGCAGGATCACAACAACTTATGAACAAGTTATTATAAATTGTGAACTATAATATAGTTTTTGATGGCAATGGCTTTGACAATAAAGGCCCTGTTCCGTTGGAAATTTACGAGTTTAGTTTTAATTTCTGGAACTTCGATTATGAAGTGAATTTTGTTGGAGTACATTAGATTATTATAATGTTTGTATATTTTTGTAGTTAATAATATAATATAATAATAATATCTTTATTTTCAAAAAGTTGTACAATAAACCACTTACAGCTAAATGAAAAATAGAATAAAGCACTGACAATATTGCGCTGCAATTTTCGATATTGATAAACGAATTGGCATTCACCTATCAATATCTAACATCTCGATAGCGTAGTGGTTAGTGTAACCGACTGTCACGCCTGAGGTCGCGGGTTCGATTCCCGCACAATTCAAACATTTGTGTGCATGAACATGGATGTTTGTCTTGGTCCGGGTGTTTCTATGTATAATATGTACGTATTTACAAAAAAAAAAAGTATATATGCATGTTTATCCATTGCCTAGTACTCATAGTACAAGCTCTGCTTAGTTTGAACTAGATGGTGTTGTGTATATGTGGTAGAATATTATTATTATTATATTACATGGATTGATAAAATGTCTGCTTCAGTAGCGCATCTAATATACGCAACTGCTGTGCACGGGTGCAATTCCCGAGTTGGGCAAAACACTATTTGATTTTTCTGATAAGAAATTCTCAGTAACAAAACTGTGTCTAGATTTATGTCTAATAGACGGTAACATGCTTTTTTTTCTTCTTTTATTGTATTTGAGGCAAACAAGCAGATGGATCGCCTGATGGTAAGCGATTACCGCCGTTCATGGACACCCACAATATCTGAGGAATCACAAGCGCGTTGCTAGCCTTTTAAATTTGTCCCCTCCCCCAGGAGAGAGGGGGGTTGAGCCTCCGGTACCCTCACTCACTCGACGAAACACAATGCAAGCGCTATTTCACGCCGGTTTTCTGTGAGGCCGTGGTATCACTCCGATCGAGCCGGCCCATTCGTGCCGAAGCGTGGCTCTCCCACGATAAAACCTTGCCTCCTATTACATGGAATTTAAAATATACTGGAACTGACCAAATGTGGGTAGTATACCCACATTTGAGACACTTTAGATATAGAGTCTTTAGACTGTATGTATGATAAATTATATTATACTATTATTACACGCATAATACATATTTTTTGATACTGCTTCCGTGGCGCAGCGGTAGTGAATGCGACTGCTGTGCATGAGGTCTCGGGTTCGAATCCCGGGTCGGGCCAACAAAAAGTTATTGGGTTTTTGTTAAGAAATCTTAATACGAGCCCGGTGTTAGGAAGTTGGCGGTGTTAGACAACCCCTGTGTGCCTCGGAAAGCACGTAAAGCCGTGAGTCCTGCGCCTGATCTCTCTCCGATCGTGTCGGATTATCCGTACCATCGGATCATGAGAGTTAGGGAACAAAGAGTGCACTTGTGTTTGCGCACATACTTGTGCACTATAATATCTCCTGCGCCGATGGCCAATCTTCGTTAAGATTGGCCGCTATGATCGGAATTCGGTCTGGAGGACATTATTATTAATACATATTTATTTTTAATATCTACCCGCCATAGAAAATCAATATGCATTAATGGTACGAGAAAGTATATTACTTTCTCGTATAGGATAAAGCCATGAAATTAATAAAGTATTATTATTTTCTAAATTAAAACACAATTATCTATTATAACCTCCTTTATTTGTAAACGGCTACTTAGAATTCATTATAATGTAATACAACGTTCAAGAGACTAAAATAGACAGCTTTATTTTTGTTTAGTCCATCATAATATTATATATTACCAGAAAATTATCTCTAAGCGCAGCATCATCTTCACACATAAACCGAAGGCTGTATTGAAGATGACTGGCAGCCGTCAACATCTGAAAAAAGGATACCATGAAATGTGATATTTTCGCCTTCACATTTTGTTCAAGACTCTTATAATTTATATTGCGTAGAGCAGCGATAGCTCAGTGGGGAGACCAACAGACTGCAATGCAGAAGGTCTCGAGTTCGAACCCACGTCGCGCACCTCTGACTTTCGGAAGTTATATGACTTTTCGAAATTATGTGCGTATTGATTGACAATTATCGCCTGCTCCGTGCCTCGGAGAGTACGTTAAGCTGTTGGTCCCGGCTGCCATGAACATCTATTTCAGTCGTTATTGGGAAAGTCAGTACTTTCTAATATCCTGACACTGGTCTAGCCTTAGGGTATCGTTAGCCTTCGGGTTGCGGAGGTCAGGTGGCAGCCGCTCCGTGTAAAAACTGATATCCAGTCAAATCCGGTTAGACCAGGAAAAAGCCGACCCCAAGTGACTTGGGAATAATAAAGGCTAAGAGAGAAGAGAGAAGAAGAGGACGCAGTTTACTGTTTACAAAACGAGACTCTTTTGCATGTTACAATATTGAATCTATAATATTTGGCAGGTGTGCTCTTTAAACAAAAATAGATTATCAATCTTTCGATTTAAGGTAAAGAAGATATGTGGTCGGATTATCTAAGTAACATTTTGTTTATAGTGATTTCACTATACGTTGTTTATATATCGACGTATATACTGCATGTATGTGTACCTCACATATACAAAGGACTTCAATTACGACGCTTTCACTTATATTTTTACTACCTAGATTATGATAACTATTTGGGAAAAACGCGCTGTGAATAGCACCAAGCGCCAATTAAATGGCGCCAAGACATAAAAGTTGGAATGTCAGACAGGCTGGAAGACCTCAAGCAGAAACTTAGTTACACTTCACCACCTCCCTTCACTCTTTATTCACGCTTTATTTGTGTTTACTGCGTCATGAAATGACGCATTGCAATAGAGCCATATAGCTCAAATAGAAAAAACAAACGTCTACAACAGATGTTGTGGCCAACGACGTTCCCCTCAAAATTTAGACAATGAACGATTTTTAGACTTTACGGGTAAGCGATAATGTGGATTTGTATACATATTAGTTATTTTATTAAAGGAGCAATGAATACGCTAATGAAGTTAAAAACACTTAACTCAAAATTTGAAGGTAATCAAAATAAACTTTCAGCTTCATTAAACATAAATGTAGCACACGTAAACAAACGTAAGTTATTCAAAAGTATGCTTGCCAAAAATGTAATACAAAACATTACAGATTTGTAAAGGCATAATACATTCCAAATGAACGAAGAAAATCACAGACACATGCAAATACGTGCTTAGTACTCGTATAAAAAAGCATGTGAAATATTTTGCTTCACGTACGCCAACCTTTTGTATACAATGTCATATTTTCTGACAAAATAATTTTTATATTCGCGGTTCTAACATTTATTGTTGTTGTATGTTTATTTTTTCAACCGAACCTTCCGCTGTTACATCGCTCATGGAATTTGCACGAGTTTGAATGTTTGTTACAATAGGTAAATTTGGTGTAGATACCAAAACAAAAAGACTAGATTTTGCCCGCGGCTTCACTTGCGTCAATCTAGATTTATCAATAAGTTTCTAAAATCGGGTACAGTACTTGTTTTCTGAATCAAAGGTAACCTATAACTTTTTTGTAACCCGTATCAGGTTTACAGAGGGTACCTTTGGCCATAATATTTATAATTATACATAATTATGTTGTTCCCTAATAACGTGTATGCGAAATTTCATGATCATCGGTCGAGTAGTTAAGGCGTGAAAGCGTAGCAAACAAACAAACTTACATTCGCATTTATAATATTATAATGATGATAGTTAGGATTACTTTGAATTTTTAGTAACTTACTTTTGTTTATTACGTAAGCTCGTATGTTAGAAATCATGCTAGTTTTAAAGAGATTCTCTAGAGTTTCAGTATTAGACTTCCATAATCATGATGCCATAAATATTGATTGTTAGTTTAACTTGATAAAGAAAATACGTTTCTTACTAAGCAATTCAATGTCAAATACTGCCTCATGATTTTGTTTTCCTCGTCTTAAATGTACAAAAGAATCTAATACTATTGGTTTATTTTGTACATTTAAGATGAGGAAAACCAAACCATTGACTTGACATTGTTCTCATTTGCAATGTATGGGTCAGCTCAAATTTCTTAATACAATTGATCGACTCGCCTAGCCGTGCTTATTCTTGCGTAAGGCCAGTTTTCAGCATTGCAATCATAATATGCTCTTTTATAATTATTTTAGCAACTGGAATAAATTTTCTTTGGACTGATACTGATAATTAACTAGACCATATTTCGCTGAAGTGTAGTCTTTTATATGAGCCTCGCAAAATGCTTAAAATTTCGCGTTCAATTTTGTATAAAAGGTATATAAAAACATTCTTATATATTAAAGCAACGTGGAGTCAAAAAATCGATTAAATCCATCGATTCTGATTATATTACTATAGGTATTATATATTAATATATATATTATAATATTTAAATTTAAACATTAAATATGTGTATAATGTTCCCACGCGCGCCTCTGTGTCGAGTCCGTCTCCCCTCTAGGGGGGACAGTAGGGAGTTTTTAGATGTGCGTATAGGGTAGGTCTTTCGTGTAGTGGCCTGCCGTTTCATACGGCGGGCCGTAACCTCGGCGGGGTCGCGACCGCATGCGAAAGTGATTCGCGCGGCCCCGTCGATAGTGGTTATTTTGAGGAACACCGTGGTAGGTTTAGTCGGTATTCCGGGAGGTACTTTAACATCTTTACCATCTTTCTTTTACCCCGGCGAGTCCGACATAACCCCTCCGCCCGCCCCCGCGGAGGGGTATGCGTCATGCATTCCACCAAGTAAAAAAAAAAAAAAAAAAAAAAGTACCTATGTGTACAAATCGTGAAAATCCAAAAAAGTTAATCACATTTTAAAAAAATTAGTTTTGCGGAGACTAACATACTTTAGCCGAATTGCTATATAAAAGGAATTATATAAGAATTCGGACGCTTTGTTAAGCCGCTGTTGTAAACCCAAAAAAAAACTTAGAATATGATTTGCAAAACGGCTGAAGAAGTCAATGTATCAAAGTATCAGATTACAATATACTGAAAATGAAAATTTTCACAAGGCTAGCTAAAGACAAGAGAATATGCATCAGCGAGGCTGTCCATTTTTAGGCAGAACCAACGAGTTGATCCGTCTGTGAGCCGTCGATCAATGTCAACCCAGTAGTGTATTTTAAACTAAAACTGTATCGCAATAGCACTTGCTTTTGTTTTGTGTTTTTTAGATACAGTTGTTTTTCAACTGTTTGGATTCGTTGTCACAGTTTTTGGACGATCACTTTAAACTAGGAATGGTTTATGATTTGAATTGTGAGCGGTGTTAGGTGTGTCTTTTTCGTAACACCTGCATACATACATAATGCGGCATGTTGTGCTATGTTTATCATAGCGATAAGCTTAATGTACTGGTAGTCTTTTTGGTAAAATTCGTCATTCTATTTTCTCTATGCATACTCATAGTTTCGAGTCTGTATCCCCGAAGGGGTAAGTAAAGGTGTACTACACCGATATTTTGCTAGCTATGATTTTAGAACTTACGTAACATGGGGCGATGGCCATAGGCCGTCTACTGGGCGCAGTTCTAGGCTCCGTGGAGCTATTAAGAATTTCTTGTCTTTAAAACTAAATATCTTGGGTTCGATACCCGGATCGTGTAGTGTATACAAACTGGGTATCGGACCCAAGATTTCATGCATAGCAGTTCATACACTAATTTTGCTCCGGCGAGACAGATTTTGCTCTTCTTCACTCATGCAATAATACATGTGTCGCGAGGTTTTAACTAACATTGAAACAATAGACATAAGCGTACCTAGACTTGAAATAATTATTTGTGGAACATACACATAATATGTACATATATTTTGTCCACGTGATGATTGAATCTTCACTACTTTACACCATGGCAATGGCAAACCGACCATTTAATCCACTGGGCTTCTGTGTGCCATTATTCATAATAGTCGACGTACAATTTGTATCCGTTTGATGTTTAAAAATCAGCGCCCGCTTTAAGGCATCCACCTGATAATATTGAAGATTTACAGAGTGCCTACTTAAAACCAAGTGAGGAGTACATTTCAGTGGGGTAACGACGCGACGTTGCTTTGATTTTATTTTGACATTGTTTATACATACATAGTCTGTCGCCATATCTTGAAAAGCTACGCAGAAATGTATTACGCCATCATGGCGCCAACTGTGATTTAAAGTTCCATTTATTAGGAGGCAAGCCTATTGCCGCTTATCGAGTACAGGCCCAAAGTCATGTATTGTCATTCATATATGAAAATCACTGCATCGAAAACTCGATAACATTTAGCCCGATCATCAATCGAACGATTGATCTGATGCATGGCAGTCGCATTTATTACCGGTGACATAACGGAGGTAAAGAATAATATATACCTATGTAAAACTAGTCCCATACAGGTATTTCAGTCTAATGCCGCATGCCGGACAGAATCCTAGATTCTATTTTTAAGAATTGCCAAGCATAAAAACCGAACCATACTTGCCTGAACCGAGAATTAAACCGGTGATTTCACAATCAGCTGCAAATATTTTATAGAAATATCTTTATAACGTTTTAAAATTAAAAATTATACAATTATTTTGATTATTAACAGGCAATTATGGCTTTTTAAAGATAATGCTGGCTTTGCAATACTGGAGTTGCTAGTTCAGATCTCACCAATTTCTTTACCGAAGAAAAAACCACTCTTAACACAAGCACTGTCGCTTAGCTGACAAATTAACAATCATACTAGGAATTCATTGACATAATGCTAGTATTATTAAAAAGATATATTTAGACTCAGTTTAAACTATATATCTGAAAACAATATTTATATGTAGTTTATTGTTTTTAATTTATACTCATTTATTATTTTATTATTTAAACGCTATTTCATTAAGCAGAAAAATCCTGTAAGAAAAGTGATACAATATATTGCTGTTTAATTATATGGATATGGATATAGATAGATACCGTAATATAGTTATAATATGGAAGCGGTTCGTAACTATGATATAAGCACGAGCTAAAATCTAATATTAGTATCTTACTAGACTAATCTAGTGAAATAATTGTAACAGCGGGGTGCAGAGTGCGGGCGCTATCGCGGCATTTCTTAATTATTTTAATGACCGACTATACCATATCATGATTTAAACCATTTTACTGCGACATCGCTATCACTATTGTACTTATAGTGCATAATAGTATGTATTGAGCAGCGATAGCTCAGTGGGGAGACCAACAGACTGCAATGCAGAGGGTCTCGGGTTCGAACCCACGTCGCGCACCTCTGACTTTCGGAAGTTATATGACTTTTCGAAATTATGTGCGTATTGATTGACAATTATCGCCTGCTCCGTGCCTCGGAGAGCACGTTAAGCCGTCGGTCCCGGCTGCCATGAACATCTATGGCAGTCGTTATTGGGAGAGTGTCGACACAAAAGATCCCACTGGGTCGAAGTGTCGCCGGTCTGCACTGACTGGCTCCCACATAAGATACATACATACATACATGTATTGTGTGAATAAATAAATAAAATATACACTAGTATGTACATTTCAACATTTTACACAAACCCAAAAACAAAATATTTGTATCTATAATATTCTCTCGTACGTCACTAGGAAGATAAATCTCTTGCTATCTAATATACATAATCGTTTGTTCTCATTTTCGTCCATCCGAAGTGGATTACACTAATAGACGTTATGCTAGATGATTGTGATATATGGAATACGCTAACGGCTACAGAAGACGTTTCGCCATCTTAAATTGGTCGAGCTTTAAGCACAATGTTCTTTATTTAAATGCTCCCATTGTGTTTAGTTTTAGTTTAACGAGAGTATTATTTAAAGTTTTATGAGTATAATGTGTTGCGTAAAAAGCAAGTTTATTTTAGTTCAAAAGTTAAATATATTTCACGTTTCAAATTGACTTTTCTAGAGCTTGTTTATCTTCAAGTTAATTAGGACCGTATAATTTATTTTAAAGTTTTAAAGATTGTATTTAGGTATTTCAGAAATTTTTAGCGGGTTAGTGACATCGCAGTTCAAAAATCTGCAAGGTTATACTTATAAATATGTAAGTAACCGATGCCGTAACAGTCACACAACTTTTTGCTTCGGAGAGCAATTCTAAAATGTACATGAAATTGGTCTAACCTCAGAGCATCGAAATCTTTCCTGATAGCGCAGGTGTAATGAAAGTTGCCTTATGGAAATCTAATGTGCATAATGTTTAAAAGTCTGTGGGGAATCCAAACCCAAGAGTTAATGAAAATAACAGTTTCAACCTGTTTGTGGTTCATAAGATTTGGAAATACAATCTACACTTTTTATGTTAATATATACAATCGTATAGATTTACAGTAAAATGTTTTATTACATACAGATGTCACATAGTGAATACGAATGAGTACCGATATAACCAATATTCTTTCCCTTTGTCCCAACTTATGCAGAATGGCGTAAACCTATCCCCTATACATACCTCTCCCACACCCGAGGAAATATTTATATACCAATAATTTCGTCATCCGCTGTATCGAAAAACTATAAAAAAGAAATATTCTCCTTAGGCAATATCTTATACAATACCTAGCAATTTTATTTTCAATATTCTATATGAGATTATTTCCCGGGCAGATAGGAAGGTGCTCATACGGAGTCCTTTGAAGGCTTTTATTGACTACACATAAAAAAATCACTTTCAATAAATAACGTCAACCACAACAGCCCATCAGAGCGTGTCCATTATTTTTATTCGAAAACGCCCACGGGTTGGACAAAACCCATTTTTCGATAAATTGAATTCCGTTGTCTCTTGTAAATTCATTCATCGTGTGGTCGGCCTATTTGTCGTTATAGTTCACCATGTATTGCCACTACCGTAATAGCGATGGCTCCTTTTATTCAGAGGCTATAATTACTACAGGCTTTTCTGAAATTTATTTTTGTTGCAACTAGTCGCCGATGAAAAGCGCCACCTCATTATTTTCTCCGATGCTATATGATGCAAATAAGATTTTTTACTTATGTTGCTTGCTGTTAAACATGTTTACTATTTACCTAAAGTTTAATAGAAGCATATTTACGTAGACTCATGCTCGTTTAAAGGAGGGTAATAGTGACGACAGTTTTTATTTCATACTATCGTGACATTTTCTTTTCCGTTTCAATCTAATTACATTTGTCAGACATTTTCTTGGCTTTTCTCAAGAACATATGAGGGCTAGTTTTCGAATTGAATCGCTGTTTAAATTAGACCATTTTGAAAAGATTTCAATTAGTGAGAGTTTTCTTCTCAGTTTTATTACAGTTATAATATTTGAAATGCTATGTGCAGTAAACAAATACAGAATATTATAGTAACAAATGCTTTGGAATGTATACTGCACTAGTACATAGTTCCAATCAAGTGTAGTTGATTCTAAAGTAACACGCCTACCGTTCTGCTCGGAGTCACTCGACTGTAAACGTGTGTTGAAGCATTGAAGCGTGTGGACGTAAACACAGACGTTCTTCTCTAGAGTTCTATGCAGAGAAGTTTTGTGAAATACGAAGATCAAATTCACGAATACTCTTGTAGGTGCAACTTGGGCAATGTTTTGAAATTTGGGGCGCGTTCACATAATATTCTATAAATTATCATAATCACAGAACATCTGCACGCCATATTAAGATTTTGTCATTTTTAAGATGATTTGGTTAAAGGAAGAAACACTGAAGAACAAACTATTCAATCATACATTATTTACTCTTACAATCTAAATGACAATAAGGCCAGCTACTATAAGAATATGATTTTAAAATTTGTAATTTTTGTAATTAGTTTTAATATTTATCTTGACTACACTTCCGACTGTTCATCATATTTCGTCTGACAGTCTCCCGACTGTCAGATAGTCCCCTATTAGTAACCTTATATTTCAATCTCATTTACAAATTAAATAACGTACTGTAAATACACAGCTGGTTTATGAAACCAATTCAATTCTGGTTATACTATTTTGACAATGTGATTAATAGTATAGTCAAGTTATTTTAATTATAGATTATAAGAAATTATAGATATCATAATATTTCAGCTAAATTATTCAACCATAATGATACAACTAATATGATTTGAAGGTTTTTGTAATCAGTCTTACTAATGCGATCATTTTGGATTTGTTATCACAAAAATAATGCCATTAGTAGGTTCACATTTTACAACATCACCAAAATATTATTTCCTATTTTGCTACACTGAAGAACTTAATTGCGTTCGATTGGATTTGCATGCAGATACAGCCTTAATATATATTGCACTCAAAGATCTTGGCAAATGCTCTTAGCGAGGTTCTGTCCTTTTCGAATACTAAAAGTAACATCTTCAAAAGGAGTCTTGCGCATTTTTACGTTTTCAAACGGATGCTTACATACAAAATCGTTGTAGTGTGATAAATGTTTAAAGTGCTTACTTGACCTTTGCATTGACTTTACTTGTCTGTATATTATAAATCAGTTACATAGTATTATACTACTATTAACATATGAGATAGGGAGCAAATAGGCACTGAATCAACCTAATACGCATTTGAGTTTTACTACTTTGTATCTATTACTCGGCTACTTCATAAATCTTTTCTTGACATTATAGAAGAATCTGTAAATATCTACAACATTTGAAGGATTTCTACTATGTTATTATTTTGGCACAGTGTTTTTGATGCTTATAGTAAACTATATGCAAGAAAAGGAAAGTAGAAAGAAATATTCCAAATGTTATAGATAGGTATCGTATCTACATATATAGTTCACACTCTTCAAGCTTTATCCTTAATATCGGGTAGCCACTAAAATTCAGTTTGTCTCTAAACGGTTTCTTACTCGAAAATATCCGAGAAAACTTTTCAAGAAGTTGCACATATTGAAATTGGATAACTTACCATAAGTGGTCGAAACCCTTTAACAAAAGAAATCGAATAAAAGGCGAACGAAATAAACCCAGTGAAAATCTCAAGAAGATTGTCAAAGGAACATTCAACTTATCAAATAAGAGTTACAAGATATGTGCCCACTTATTTAGTTTTGCCCTCACGAATGTTTAGCATTCTTGCGTTGAGTCTCGTATCTTGCATTTTGATGATATTAAATTCCACGAGTTGTTTTCACAAAAGGGTTCAAGGATCATTCAACATTAGAAAAACGACTTCATTTGCAATACGTTTGTTTAATTTTTTCTCGAGATGTCTCTTTGAAAATACTCTAGACTCTCGTAAAGTTGTAAATGCAATTATTTTTAGTATAGTCTAGATTGTTTTTAAAATGTAATGTTGATGGACGATTTTTGTTTGAAATATTTGTATCTGAAGAAAGCAACATAATTTATTGTTGTTTAAGTGCGACTGTGAACACTACCTTCAAACTTACAAAATTATTTTAAAATAAAATAGGTTTTGGCATGCGTAGACGCATTGATGTTGTTTAACAACCAAATCTCACTAAAATATTTACATTACGAACAGTAATAGTAGTGATGTGCAATTATTCGAAAATAATTCGAATAATATTTATCTATATTCGAAAAGCGTTGATTTTTTTTTTCATTTATTATTGATTGATATATTATCAATAAATAATGAATCAAGTACATATACAAACATACATATATGTACATATAATTAACAAAATAAAATTTTAAATCTGTATGTCACGTTTTCCTTATTAATAAACCTTACACGTGGATATTAATTCTATTCGTGACTGTACCGTGTATACATAACTTTTCTATTTATAACATCATCATCATCATCATCATTTCAGCCTATTGCAGTCCACTGCTGGACATAAGCCTCCCCCAGGGTGCGCCACAAGGCCCGATCTCCCGTTTTCGCCATCCAGTCACCTCCAGCCACCTTTTTTAGGTCATCGGTCCATCTGGCCGGAGGGCGTCCTACACTACAACATAACATGCTAACATTAATTTATTTTCGTTTTATTTGGGCACAATCTTATGTAATTTTCTATGTAGTTTGTTTTTACATCCATTCTTGTAAGAAATACTTTTTATCCTCTATATTAGTATGTATGTATATCTATGACGACTCAAACAGTTTTATGACTAAGGTCTGTCTTTGAGCGACATCGTTCATTAAGAGCCTCAGAACATGTACTTACATATTGCGTAGGTCTCTGTCGTAGTCTTGTTACCCTAGTGATTACTTGGAGCCAATGTTATTTATGTCAGCTATATATTAAGTACAGTATCTGTCCTTGATACTGATTTCTACTTAAAGCTAAGGACAGTAGCAAATTCAAGTGTAAAGTGGAATAGTATTTTTTGGGTTAGCGTCAGAAACGCGTTCGCCTATCACTTAATACGGTAGCAGTTTTGTCTGTATGAGTTAGCACTGTGTCTTTCTACAAAATTAATGTAGGTAAGCATGAAGTGTAGTGTGGAAAGCTTACGACATAATCTAGCAAGCTAATTTGCGTCTTCGCCAATCTGTTACAATGAATTATAGTACACTTGTGCCTACGGTCTAGTTCTAGTAGTATCCTTGACATTTTGTTTTAAGGTGTTTTTGAATGATTATTATATTAAAGATGTATAAATATATGCCTTTATATATATATATATATATATATATATATATATATATATATATATATATATATATATATATATATATATATATATATATATAAACCTATCAAATTTATTCAACGCACCGGTTGCGAACAGTCGGTGAAGTCTGGAAAACCCTACATCCCAAACAATTATTTTTTTTTTGAAGTATTCATGGCCAAGTGCTATCACTAACCGGTAAACGATTAGCGAGGTTAAGCATCGTTGGGTTCGGTCAGTCTGTAGATGGGTGACCGCTTCGTGGTATTTCATCTGAGCGTCTCCGTGCTTCGGAGGGCAGGTAAAAAGTCGGTCCCGGTTGTTGTTAAATTGACAGCAGTCAGTAAGCCATGTCAGAGGCTTAAGGGCTTAAAAAACTCTTGACAACAGGTTGTCCAATAACCACATGAATAGAAGAAGAAAGAAGAATCTGATATGGATGATATATTTTTAAGCCACGCTTAAAGAACTCAGGAACGATAGAGGAACAAAATTGCGCCGGTGGGCCGTTTCGTATTTGACAGTATTTGTTACGTCAAACAAAGACATTTTAGTCCAGTTTCAGCATTTGGTTTCTGTATAAAAAGGGAGAGATGGTGAAAAGTACGCCAATAATTTTTTTAACACTTTTCTCGCCATATAGTCAAATATAAATAGAAGCCCTACTTTTTAAAAGCACCTATCATGATTTTCGTATTAATATTTATGAGACTGTTACGAATACTCTATCAATGTTTATGATAAAAAACAACATAAAAATAATTATATAGGTAATCATGTGGTAAACCGTTGGACTGCCACGCAGAGGTCTCGAGTTCGAACCCAAGGCGCGCATCTTTGACTTTTCGAAGTTAAATGTGTATTAAATATTTAATTATTGCTTGCTTTAACGGTGAAGGAAAACATCGTGAGGAAACCTGCATGTCTGAGAGTTCTCCATAATGTTCTCGAAGATATGTGAAGTCTGCTGAAGAGGCTCGTGCCCAGCAGTGAAACAGTTTAATACAGGGCTGATATTATTATTATATTACTTAATTTGACTTTATCGCGAATAATATAAATATTATTCGAATCTCTTGTCCATTCGTATAATTCGAATGCTCAATCGATACTAGTGAGTACATCACTAAAAACCTTTTACAAACACTTCAGTTTCAATAAACTACTTGTAAACTATGAATGTGAAGATATATACAGGTAGTAAGATACGGGTACCTTATAATACACGATACGTTGTTTAGTTGCAATTAAGCCCTCGTTACCGTATACCTGTTACTTAACGAGGGTTTAGGTTCAGGCCTTTCAGGTTAACAGATACTCTCGATTATATTGGGACATAGTTTGCTTGCCGTATTACTATATAACTTACATTTTACTATAAAAGGTGTGGTGTTCGGCTTACTTTCTTAAAGTGTAATACACTTTTGAAATACTTCTACACTGGAAGACAGACAAAAACTACCGTACCTTTCCTGTACAGTATTTTGGTAATATCGACATTATCTCAACAATAAATATTCCCGTTACAGTCCATTGTAACGCCATCGATGAAATATTTTATATTGATGATGTTATTCACCGCAACCAAAAAACTTGGAATCGATAAAATATTCCAAAAACCAAACGATTTGTTGACATAGTTCCTGTTTTGAAAGGACAACATTTTACATGAAAAATATATTAAATCAAACATTGGGAGCCGGACAGAGCTCAAAGGGCGAATGCCGGAAATAATAAACTCATAAAGTCCCTTTGAGTTGCCGAAGTATCCTATTTACGACATTAGAACGCATAATGGTATTCACGTTGAAAAACATGAAAAAATCTTGTTAGCAAACACTCAACGGTATCTGATTTCAGATTTTATAAAAATAACAATTGATCGTTCGATTTTCAACCCTATGTATCTGCATATATATATACATATATACAGAATGATGAGATATCCGCAATCCTATAACCCAAGTAAATTTGGAAGGTAAATGTAATGACCAAATGTAAACAGGATTATGTTATAGTAGAATTGAACGTGGCATTTGTGTACATGATTATGTATATAGAGCCCCGTGGAGAAATACTAATAATATTTCCATAATGATATTGGAATCACAAGTTTATTCATAGGATATTTGTGAAGATGCAGGAAAAATTTGGGTGGAAACATGGACTGGTATAATCCGAGTGATTAATCCGCTCCTCTTCAGTTTACTTATTATAATGTTACTCATAAAGCTGGTAAGAAAAAAATAAGAAACTTACGAGTATACTTTGTACTCGCAGCAGACGATATTTTCCGCGACATAAAAATAAAATTGGACACTAAAAGCGACTCACCTACCTACCGGCATAAACCGTAAAAGCTGTCTGAATGGATTGATTTAATGGACTCGATCCATGTATATAAAGACATTTCGTACCCAGATTATTGGTACCAAGGTTATCAAAGGTAAAATGTTATATTGGATCCCAAACTGATAAGATCAGTACGCGTACTGATATACTACATATTCAAACGTGGCGTCCACCCGTGACTAGTTTTTACAATACTACTTCAATCTAATCTAATCCAATTATGACGGTTATAAAATTGTCCAAAAATTAAAAGACTAGCTCATTGGTCCTGTATCATAAGCTTGTGCATATATTTGCGTGCGACATGAGATTCCTTGTTCCTGTTCCATTCCTGAGTCAGACTTAGAGTATTCTAGATTTTTCTATAAGTTTTCCTTATAGAAAACCTCTCTCAGTAGCAGTACGGAGTTTGTAAATATGCCTAGGCGACGGCTATACGTTAGTTCTCTGTAATTATGTGGTGTGATATGGTGTCAAACATAGTTGACGATCTACAGATGTAATACATATCACAAAACAATTATACAAAAGACTATATTTATTACCTATACTACGAAACAATCATAGATACTGATGTCTAGATTACTTAAGCTAGACGAAAACCCTACATGTGTAAATTATACCTTGAGCGTTTCACAGCATAACGTTATCATTAAGACGCACTAAAGCATACAAGATTCATATTTTACAAACTATGTTTATTTTCCTAGTACTAGAGGATGAAATTTCTGGTTGTGTGTTGCTAATGATCATTGCTATACACTAAAACTCAATAACACTTTGGATCTCATGATTGAAATTTGCATGGTCAGACGTTACTAGAGTAAAGCACCTATCCTAGCGTTGGTACTTCTACATCCAGAACAAAGAACCATATCTGATTGTTTGTTTATTTCATGACACATGACGTCACCAGACTACAGAAGAAAAATAAATCAAATATTCAAATTTGGTACATGTCGAACAGTAGACATTATTTACTCCATTGCCATTTTTGACACTTCAAAATAGAGCGAATTCGCCTAAAAGTCTCGATTCATACAATTCAAATAAATAGACGTCTTAACCGAAATTTTGTCAGAAATTTTGGCACAATTTCAGTTCCATTCAATTCCTCATAGATTGATCTACGATGAGTCAGACCGCCATTACCATATATCTTAATACACCAAGACCTTGATTCACGGATATTGAAACTAAGAACATAAATTTCGTTCGCCTGATATCGCCTGAATTGAGATTTACATTCTATAACTTAGAATTTATTCGCAGCTATTTAATATTCAGTTATTTCATACAGGTCAATTCGTGTAGTTATATTTGTGGAATTATGTGTGAATAAATGGGTACAGTATTTTATAAAAATATAATGAATTTTGTAACAGGTTACATACTTAATATACTTAAACTAACGTAGTAATGTAGATTTCAAACTGCCTGACTGACTAACCGAAATGGGAAAACTGATACAATTAATAAATACCTAGGCATAAAGTAGGCACTTATGAATTTTATAGTAACAACAGAATATTTTCTAAAACTAAAATGGTTTATGTTACGCGGAAATCTAACATACTAATGATGGCTGATCAAATTTTCCGGTTGCCAAGAAACCTTTCAGCCATGATCTAATCATCACAATCTCTACGCCGATAGCCTTTGACGTAATTACGTAATCTTTTTTACTATGGATTAAGATCTAATGTTTGGTTAAGTTTCAAAAAAATATTAATTCCATGACTGACCCTGGAAAGAGATGTCAGGGCTACTCTATGCTTCAAAAAACACGTTCATTTAGTGATATTATGTTTAGATTTGATGAATCACTTAGCTATCCCAAAAAGATCGTAGAGACACAAATCCATTAGTTAAGCTTTGTTAAAGGTCGGCAAATAGTATTCACGACAACATAACACTATTAAAACAAATTTAGTTTCTATCACACTAAAAGGAAAATATTTTACTACAACAATATTGCTAAAATATTATACTAACACAATATAAAATTCCTTAGCAGTTCCAACGTTAGAATATATTATAAACACGAAAGAAAATATATTTTCCTCCATAAAGAAAATGCAGTTTTCTCTTCAAATATAAGTTTAGACACATTACCACCCAATTTGTATGCAAAATGGATAGTTTACCTTCAGTAATATATGTACGTCTATGTCACACTTGTAGATGTTCATATCTATTGAAATATATTCTTCGCCCCATAACATCGTTATTACCTAGAAGAGGTTGCCAGGTCTGAATTGTTATAAATGATTTCACTCGCTCTACATTCAGAAATATTACCTTTTATTATGGTTAATAAAAATTTATGAGTCTTGAGATCACTATAGGTATTGTCTCTTCAGAACATTGTATGGATTTTTATCGGGGCTCCGAAGATCTATAACGCGGAAAATTGGTTTACACGAACAAAGTTAAAGAAGCACAATGATCGAAAGGTTAAGGCTTCAACCCTAATTCAAGTAAATTCATTCATGAAGGGGTGTAAGAGGCATTTATGATACCAGTTACTATTAGATATTGAGTTCGTGAACTTAAGTTCTATCCGTTTAGCTATTGTGGTGAACCGGCCTTTGCTGTAAGCTAGTTTATAGTTGGCTAACTGCATACAATTGATTTTGTATTTGCGTCTGGTATGAATATGTTTCCTTACATTATTACCTATAAATAATATTAAAGCAAAATTGTGTGTATCATTGACACTTTCTGTTATTGTTGAGTAAACATTTCAAAAGGAATCAACATGAGTCACTTTAACAGTCGTCACACAATAGTGTGATAACTGTTGAAGTGCAATCGAAGAACATAAGATTATTTGAATACTTATATGGCATTTCGATAATAATATAAGCAAAATAAAAACGTATAAGTATTTTTGAACTTTTATTATGTACAATAAAACAATACTCATGAAAATAAATCCAAATACTCTGCATTATGATGTTGATACTTCAGATAAACTTTTTTATTTATTGATCAGCCTAGGGAGACCTATACGACGTATTTTGTATTTATCATAGATATCTGTTGGCTCACTCCCAAAACACGATTCGATTACAGCGTCACAACTTATTGCGGAGTAACATATTGGCTTTATTTCTACAAATTTGGCGCGAACAAATCTTTCTGCAGAAATATATCTTCGAGAGCACTAACAGCGTCTTTTTGACAAAACATTTTGCCAGGCCAATCCTTTTTCTATCGATAATAATATTATTGAAAAGAGGAATAGTTATGTTTACACAAAACATATAAAGCCTTTTTCTACTTATTATTACATAGGTATTATTTTGTAGTAATCTTTTACTTCTAATAGTAATTTAATTAATTTGAGCACTGGGCTGACTGGTCCTTAATTATATGTTCTCTAAACGAGGCTGTAAAGAAAATAATAAATGTATGATCGAGAGAAAACGTTCCTTATTTCACTCTTACAATTTGATGGTTCCTCTTTTACTTTTCCATTATTTGGATGACAGAAAGGGATTATGCTGCGCTTTTAAAAAAGCTGTTGTCCACTTGCCATCAGGTTGTACTAGTGTGTCCTTCATTCCTTTTTCTGACTAATGTCACTGACAGTCCAAGAGAATCGACTAAGAGAACCTGTCCCAGGGGATTTTCTTAACGAAGACCTTAAAAAGAGTTTCATAAAAAGATAAACAATATATAATATTGTTACCCTTTATCTGTTTTGAATAGACAACTCCCGGTCTCTATGGCGGGTATCAAACGATTAAACAACGGTCACAAAAATACCCTAGACTCTGAATAACCATTTGTAGATTAAACAATTTATTTGCCCGTGTATATGGGTACAAACACAAAACTTAGCGCACTGGCAGTGGTGAACCAACCACTATAGCACCATCCGTACGGGCAATAAATAAAATTAAAGTATATGTCATTGATTTATGTACTTGTGTTATATAATACATACATTGTACACTCGTCACCTTAGTTGTAACGGACTGTATGCGCACAATTATATGACAAGAACCTACGGTACCCTAAAGTGCCGATAGCCCTATCAGTGCTAATACACTAAGGCCCTAGCCTACCATATACTGTGTAATAAATAAATAGATAGATAGATAAATTCGGAATACCTGCACCATGCGTCCTAAGGTAACAGGTGGAGAATAGACGGGATGTCCAGGATGAGCTAGCTAGCTACTAAGTTATACATATATAATTATATGTATGCTGTAAGTTAAGATATAATATGATAACGGTTGAAAAATTTAAGTCGTTTTTTTTAATATCTCTCACTATATTAAGAACTATGAAATTTCTACAAAGTTCCAGGTTCTATACTACTTATAATAGTGACATCTCGTGTCTATTTTAATCACTAACCAGTCTATTTAATATCCCTTCTCCATCAACCGGTGGAAGCAACAACAGCATCCGTATAAAGGAAACCGGAGAGCTTTACGAAGGGAGCGATGCATGTTCAGGATTACGGTGATATTTATGTACATATGTATCTAATCCCACCGTGTTTCCAATACCGTTGCCAAGTGATTTAGAATTGATTCTGTATACGTATGTCTTACTTTCACGTACGAGAATGTTATTTACATTGTTAGCTATTTTCGGGTCAACAATTTCCGTACTAACATTCTTATACTGAATGATGTTTATAAGCAAAAAGAATTATGATCTGATCAGAACTAAAATTTAATGTCCTGTCAGAAATAAAAGAATCCATACTCTCTGTGAATTTCTTCACGAAACAGCAATTAATTCATACAATAGGCAATATGTGCCATTCATTGAAATTAAACTACTATATACGAATTTTATCGCGTTGTTTATTTTACACTTAATTACATAATTTAGAAACTGTTACACTACTACTACTAGATACTATTAAACTTTACTAATTTTAAGCTAATTAAATTATTAAAACTATTGAAACTATTTATATTTAAGTTTACACTTTCCCAGACGTTTCGGTTGCTTTTCAGCAGCCATGGTCACGGGGAGACTAAGATGGTAGTTGTCTCAATGTTCCAGTGTAGTTATTTCAAAGTACCCGAACATGATTTAATCATTGGTGTTTCTATTTACGCAGAATGAGCTCAGAGTATCATGAAGTCTAGCTGTGGTTTGCTTCTTCTTGGGTTTGACTATTTGTATTACTGGATCCCAAGCTGGTGGTACATTCCAACCATCTTCTGTATTGAAATTAGGATGTTTTTTTTATTTCAATAGCCTCGCGTAGCATCCTTGGTAGGAATTGGTGTTCTTTAGCGAGAATCTGTGGTTTGTCAAATCTCAGGTAGTGGTTAATCCCCTGTTGCACATGTTCACACATAGCAATAAACAACGCGATAAAATGCGTATATAGTAGTTTAATTTCAAAGAATAACATTCGCGTAAACAGAAGACAATATTAAATATGTGCTATTTTCACGTCCTCCTTTAACTTGTCTCTACCAAGCATAATTTTAGAAGCAAACGATCCATTATAATTCGTTACTGCCAGAGGACTGAAGGGCAAATAAAAAGTCAAGGCACTTTCAGACTACTTTTGACACTATTGTTTATCTTAGAAGTATTTTTAGCAAAAGAAAACAAGTTCGGAGTAACAAGCTTTTGTTCTGCGATTTAGTGCTTTCAACATCATATTTAGAAAATCTAAGGCTATATATGTCGTTATGAAAATTCTATGAGCAACCTTTTAAGAACGCCCACTGGTTTTGGCAAAAGTAATAACAGTGTATCGTATTATGATCGATGGTATAATATTTTCTTTATTTACTTACTTGCTCTATAGGTAGAAATTTATTTCTGCAAATATTTTATGCGATATTTAATACGGTTGCTGCTGCCCATTGTATTATACTGAGGATATAGTAACCTTAGGACTTTATACCTACCTATACATTGAATTTACCTGGTGGGCAACGGATAATTATTTCGTGGAAGTTCAGGCACTTACAGTTTTATGGATAACTAGCTTGTGTTCGTGGTTTCACTCGCGCGAATTCCATAGAAACATATATTGAAATAAAAATATCCTACGTCTATTCAGGACATGGTTTCTCTGTATTCCAAACGTCAAATGTGAAGAATGTAATACTTTATTTTGAAGGATACCATGTGTATTTATGATACTAAGACATCTAGGCGTAGTATCGAAAGTCTATTTTAAACAGCTATGTGAATTGCCTTTTGATTTTGAATTGAATAAGACTATTAATTCCAAGAAGTATATTTATAGTTTTAAAAGATTCTATAGAAAACGGTTTAGCAAAGCTATATTGCCATCCCAAATTTGATCATCATAAATCTATAGGTACATAATATTACAATATGTATTGAATACAACCTAATATCTAAAAATATAATAAAATTGTTACTGGTGGATATCTGTGCATAGGAGATATTTTAGATAAACTTATGTGTCTTTATAAAAGCTATTATTATAGAAGCTAAAACAATTAATTTTAGAATTTTGTCTGTCAGTTTTTGCGTGATTCGCGTACAAACATACAAATAATATATTTGTACGTGCATCACACAAAAACTGCGGTACAAAATTGAATGTAGTTGTCATAGTCACATTGCTAGAGGTTTAACTTAAAATCTGGTGTATGTTTTATTTTAATACAGCGCCTAGTAGTCGAGTATTCAAAAATATATACATATATGTATATATATATATATAGGTACCTACTTCCAAATTCCGCGCATATGAAATCGCGGACAAAAGGCAGTATATAATAAAACACTGTTCTATTGTTAAGGCATTATAACTTATCTTACCCAAGGGGCACTTGTAAGCCAAAATCAACATCGTGTGCCAAGTGCCCTACGAAAACACCAAACATTGTTCAGTGAGTCAAAGGCTAAGTTAAACAGTCGTGGAACCGACTATTAAGTCAGAACTAAATTAGAAGAGTTGGAAATAAAACTTTTTTCTCTTTAGCTAAGTGGGCGGCAAGATATACTAAAACAGAATTAGTATTTAATTTTAGTATCAGACCGATGCTTAAATTGGGGGACAATTTGAGTATAGTTTGAACAATATTATTTATCTGTCAGAATGATAGAGTATTAGCTAAATTTTATCAAGCGTTTATTGGCGAACTTTATAGTTTGCCGAGATCACGGTAGGGAACTTGCAAGAATTGATATTGCTAAGATGAGTGATAATTAGAAATCTATATTAAAGATATGAGTATATTATATACACTATGAGTGCAGCGATAGCTCAGTGGGGAGACCAACAGACTGCAATGCAGAAGGTCTCGAGTTCGAAGCCACGTTGCGCACCTCTGACTTTCGGAAGTTATATGACTTTTCGAAATCATGTGCGTATTGATTAACAATTATCGCCTGCTCCGTGCCTCGGAGAGCACGTTAAGCCGTCGGTCCTGGCTACCATGAACATCTATGGCAGTCGTTATTAGGAAAGTCAGTACCCTCTAATATCCTGACACTGGTCTAGCCTTAGGGTATCGTTAGCCTTCGGGTTGCGGAGGTCAGGTGGCAGCCGCTCCGTGTAAAAACTGATATCCAGTCAAATCCGGTTAGACCAGAAAAGCCGACCCCTAGTGACTTGGGAATAATAAAGGCTAAGACAGAAGATATATACTATGAGTAGTCGAGCCTCGCTGATTTCAGCATGAATGGGCTGGCTCGATCGGGGAAGTACTACCCTCTCACAGAATATCGACGTGAAATAGTAGTATTCCTACTGTTGTGTTTCGTTCGGTGAGTGAGAGTGCTGGAGGCCCAATCACCCTCTTTCCCCCTTCCCGCCCCTTCTTCCCACTTCCTTTCCTAAAGGGTCGGCAACGCGCAAGTGATGCCTCTGGTGTTGCAGGCGTCCATAGGCTACAGTGACCACTTACCATCAAGTACGCTTGCTGTCAAGCAAATAAAAATTTATAACATTTTATTATACTTTACTCAAAACATCTGAGTTGTTCGCGTAAAAACCACTATTCTACGGTACAGGATCTGTCATGATAACGTCTTAGTTCCAATATCGTTCTTTTTATTGCATTTGACTTGTGTATTTGTGGCTACATCCACAGCGTTTATTACCATGACCAATGTTATTTAACAAATTAATAAATTACATATTCTAATACCAAATATTGACACCATAGCACCCTATCATATTATTAAATTTATTACCAGTACCAAAATATCTTTCGTAGGAATTAATTTTAATTAATTTGTTTTAATAGTGCTTTAACTGGAATCAAAACTTTTGAATACTATGTAGCAGAATTAATAGAAAGTTTTAACAAATTGTAAATGGCCAGATTTGGGAGGTCCTCTAAAATCCAGGTTAAGCTTGCTTTAAACCGACAAACACGCATGAAGACTATAATGTCACAATTGTGATGATATACATAATATACATATATCTTAGTAAGTAACCATTCGTACACTTAACATACCCTTTGGGTTACTCGTGTAAGTCTACGTATATAGATTATAAACTTTCAATACCGTTGTATCCAAGTAACAGCACAACACTCAAAAGCCTTTGAAATCCAATATTTTCACGTCAGACATATCAAAAGCGTATAAAATGCTGTCAAAATGGTATCTCATCCATTTCAAATTCAAGTTGTTTACTCGAAAGACGTTAATCAAAGCACCTCACAGACGCACACACCTCCCCTTTTTAATCATCTTGCTTTATTCATACAGTTACTTTTTCAGTATGGCTTTCTCCACACTCACAGATATACATATGCGAAGACATGCGTATGTATAATGGCATCAATTTTGTACGTATATAGTAAGTCGGAATCCGGGATGGCTCGGGACTTATTATCGCATTCCCCACTTCCCACTGTGATTCACTGGCGTATTTCAAACGTTTCTTTTTTAGTGTGGTACAAGTTAAGGGAGAATTTATAAGTGTTTCTTCTTTGTTCATTTTGGGTAGTAAATCGGAGTTTGGAGTAGTCTATTTTGTAGCGCAAAAGAAGGTTAAGAATTAACATTATTTATTCTTATCACGCCTGTTTTTTCCATGGTTATAGGCAGCGGTGTGTCATGCGTATACATATATGTTTTAACAGTTATTAAAATGTTGTAATTTTATGAACAAACAAAATTGTTTCACCACGTTCCTGTAAGTTTGTTAGAAACATATCATGATCTTAACTAGTGCATCTATCGCAAGACGTAACCCTCTTTAAAATACAAACATCAAACATCTACGAGTATATAAAGCTATTTTCAATATATTGCCAAAGTTAAACATCATTAATGTCAAATTGTAAAATGCTTTTGGCGCTTTTAAATACAGTCCAGGCAAGTCCAATACAGTCTAGTCCAGTCCACACCTAGTAACAAACGTAAATTCTGAGCATGCTTTTCTGTTCCTCGTTAAGAATTTGACATCACACGAAGCCTATTATTGATAATATCTCCAGCTTGAAACATTAATAGCTTTTCATTCGACCACAATAAAATATAATGACATTATGAATAAGTGCCAAAGTTACCTAATTTAATTAGCACACATTGTATTGTACGCAATGAATATAAATCCAATATTAAAATGTAACTTTTGCAATAAATGAGCCAATACTGTAATAAATAATCAGCAAACGCAATTATAAAATTTATGAATAATTTATTGGTATTGCGAATATGATAATGAGTATCTAGATACACATTGATAATAAATTAATTGCCCAAGGATATAGAAATAATGTTATCTATTTAATTGGTATCTGGAAATGCTAATAATTTCCACACGGGTAAATATTGACCGGCAAGTTATAATACGCTTGATCGGGCAATCTTAGCAACACTTTACATTATGATTAATGTAGTTGACTAAAATGATGCATCAATATTGTATAATGATGATGAATAAGACTAAAATTATAAACGGGGAAGATTGTGAAGATGAGCCATGTGCTAATTTTGAGTAAGTGGTATGGCAGTAGTCACTTTGTATTTGGAATTAAAACGTGGTTGGAGAATCCACCATTCTTTAATATGGTTCATGTGTCTCATGTCTGCTAATCTCGTTGAAGATACACAAGCCTTTAGCTCAAAATGTTTTAACAGTATTATCGCAGTCGCATATCAGCTTATATGTTATTGCCCTACCTCCTTAGTGCAGCAGTAGAGATCTTGAATTCAATTTCTGAGTTGGTCAGTGTTGTAAGGTCTTCTGACAAGAAAATATTAGTAGTACGGAGTCTGGCACTGTGCCAGGTGGATCTCAATGAGCTGGTATCCTATTAAGCGGGACCTAAAGTCATAGCTGGCGAAATGTGGTGAGACACCACTACCCATTTGGGACTATCGATGTGAGATTATACAGGTTGTCCGATAATTAATGGATAACCTTGATTGTCTTATAGTAGAAATGAAGGCCATTCATATAAATAAAGAATAATAAAAATAGTGCAATAGCTAGTCATACTTTTGACTATCTATCTATTAGTATAATTATAAAATCTAAAAATAAAACAACAAAAACCCGATGGAATTCATTGATTTATGGTCGTAGTGTACAAGAAAGTAAAATAAGGTAATTAAAAGAAAACATATCTCAGGTATTATTTTTGTCATATTTTTTCTACTTTAAGACATTTCAAGGTTATCCATTATTTACCGGACACCCTGTATATGTAAATTATTGCTTTTCATAATTTTATTTGTGCATATATGACTCACAAACGTAAAACCTAGTCTTAAAGAACCAATCAAAAAAATATTTGGTTAAAAATAAACTCATAAGCGTTTATTTTTATAAACGTCACTCGCTCCTGCTTATGCCTTAAATACCTCTTTAACAGTGTTGTTCTGATTCTTCTTTTATGTTTTTGTTTTAAGAATGCTTTCATGGCTTCTAAAGGCGGCGTATGATTTGTTGCCGCGAATATTCCGAATACGCGCTTTGTTGTTCCCTAAATAACTATAAAAAAAGAATTGTCGGGCACTCTATCTTTGTTTAGGGTATTATTTAAATAAGCAAACATTTTGTAGCAAATTTTTTGTGGCACGAGATTGAGACATGAGTGTCATTGTGAATTAAAAATCCAAAAATTAACGATTCGTTTTTATTCATATCAGATTTTGTCAAATACTAACTCAATTATGTAAAAATTACAAAATGTTATTCGGTTTTTCTGTTAGGAAATTTTTAGTAGCGAAACGGTGACTAAGCGAAATGTTGCTGGCAGACGGCATTAGACTCGTCTACTCGTCTCCTACTACATGTTACTTAAATCATAGTTCGCAAAATGTGTGTATTATACGCTTCTGCCTAACCCATGATATACGCAGGCGTGAATATCAATAAATACGTAAAAAGTTTACTAGGCTGTGCGAACTATTTGTAGCTAACTGTATACACTCGGCCACAAATAGTTCGTCCAGTCTTAACGAGTACTAAAAAAAGGATTGTCGAGAACATTGTTTAGGGAGTTTCATCTTCAAATAGAAAGCAATTGTGGCGAGAATGAAATATGGACTCGCGAGCAGGTGTTATTACGTGTTTTTTATTTTATTGTACGGGTTATTTATTATTTATGGGGCTAAATATAAAGTGTTTCGTTTTAAATCTACTTACTGACAAGATGGTCGTAAATTACGTGTTTTTATTATGGTTTTAAGACTTCTGTATTTTGCTGTTTAAGACTATAAATTGAACATTAAATCCGTGAAATATTTTTGTTGAAAGATATATTTAGAGTGCCTTGCTGCTTTTGTGGAGCAAGATTGCCGCCAATTTCAAAGTTTTCGATTTGATTATGACGACTATGATTATATAGTGTGATACTTTGGCTGACTTCATTATCAAACTCGGTACTGTTGGAAATATATGTCACACAATAAAAAAGAAAAGAGCGTTATTTCTATCATCAGATTCATCTCAACATTTTAAAACGTTTTTGGAATTCCGCGATTTGTACACGTACCTTATATTATTTTCATTAAACAACGGGTCTCAATCGGATTGGTAATCATTAAAAGCTAATAGATAGCTATATATTTATTTCCTGATGTTCCAAACGATTTGCATCAAGCGTCATGTGTTGACCACGTGACCAACACGATTAAGCCTCGTTGTATAATACCATAGTTTTTAATCATATCATAGTCGTCTAGTAATATTATATCTGCATGAAGACCCAAACAAAACACAAAGGGTATCTCTCAAGCTCCATCATGGCGTTCCTTTCGTCAAAATAAACGGATACCAAAGGGTACGACAACATATCGTAAACAGCCGGCAAAGAGTACTAACAATTGTTTGTTTATTCGTCATCGTGAAGGATTGTGAAGCAGGCCACCTTTACCATTAGCTGTTAATGCGTTTTTGTTTGTTTTGTTGCTATCGTAGTGAATATTTCCTTTGGTTTCTTATGTTAATTTTAGATTAGCTAGTTTAGATTGGACTGGAGTTTGTTTATTGGAATTTTTAAGGGGAACTTAATGGAGATCATCAAACTACCAAGTCAGGGATTATAATTATAAGGAGTAAAAATAAAAAAATAATTTTCTTTCTGTTTTTGATGCGCGGGTTTAGCAAACGATTTGTTTACGACTTTTTATGGAAACAAAATTATGTACAGTGTACAGTCGCACTTACTTTTGAGCACGCTAGATTGTTTTGTTCGGGATAATAATAATAAACTGTTTTGTTTTTGATTTGGTATAATATATCAAATACAAAACAATTTATTATTATTATGTAAAATTTTTGTATTTGTAAACTGTATGAAATTTGAGTGTATCCACCTCTGCCTAACTCTTTGAGGATACACACGGAAGGCTATGTATGTATATTTATTTGTCGTTTTCATCAATGACTCTCTTGAACCTTTATTCTTAAACAGTCGTATGCAAGTTCATATTTACTTCTATTCTGTACGAATTTACAAGAACCAGGTATAAATTACGTAATGATACAAACTGCCACACTATCGCATACTGCAAGAAAAGTCACGGCTTGTGTGTAAACAAGTAACTGTCGTATATCGGCTATTTTATCCAAAAATAAATTCCTACCCCTCCCACCGCCATCAATCTTCACCCTAAAGATAGCTAAGGCATTTTATAGTTTTACGATTCGATAACAACAGACGGGCAAGGCCGCAAGCAAAAAACCCAGTAAATAAAAAGATATACGAGGCGAAAACACGTTTAGTATACATAAAGGTGGTAAAGATACGACAAACTTGCAATATGTAGGACTGATAGCCTAACCCTTTCCCGCCGACTACTTTACGACTGTGGTGTCAGTCGATAAGCAGGTGTCAACCGGGTTTTTTATACCCAGAGGCACATAAGTGAATTCTATATCTAGTCGTGTAACTAGAATTCGAGTGAACTTGAAAATAAAGAGTGTTGATTTTGTTTTTTGATGTTTCACTACTTAGACTATGGTGGAGTTTGAATTTTTATCTCCACTGAATTTTGTGTTTACGAAAGGTGGCAAACATGCATATGACGTGCCTGTTGGTAAACAGTTACTGTGCCCTCTAACTGTCTGCAATATTGAGGGTATCATTGCGCGTTTCTGGCTTTAGGACAAAAAGGAATTAACAATTGAATAAATTAAAGATAGAAGAGATATGTTTCATATATAAATAATATGTATCAGGTATTAACGCGATCATGCATGTTTACCTTTCTAAAGCTTGACGTTTCGACCGGGTTACACCGGCCGTGGTCACAAGCTGACTGATACGGCGATGTCATGTCAACGTTTGTGAGGCAGAAGAATCTTGATCCACACTCACTTTTGATCAAGAAATATAAAATACCTGATACATATTATTTATATATCATGCGACGCGAAAGTTTAAGAGATATGTTTCATATATCATCTCAATCAAACTGGAGGCAGGCGTCACATGTTGTAATATACCTCCAAAACAAAGGTAGTATCCTCCGACCAGGCTGGGTGATCAAGCCTGGCAGACCACGGCCCGACGTTTGATGTATGGATCTTGTATATAGGTGTACTAACTCACAATATAAATTTTGCTTGCGCGATTCAGGATTTTACAGCGCCATCTGTTGACGTATGTCACAACACCGTGGTCTGTGTAGAGTCGCTACAAAATAATTGTTTATACCATATTAACCATATCATCGAATATTTATTCATCATTTAATAATGTTTTAACTAAATTGTATAAGAAAATAAAGGTCAAGCGCTCTGTTTACATCGCTGGTATTTGGAAGTAAGACTGCGAGTATAATTTAATGCTTTTGCTCATTAAGTCTCTTGAAGTTTTTTGATCTAAGTTAAGATGATCTTTACAAGTAACCTTAAGAATGCATATTTAAATATTGAAAATCTTATTATGTTTACTAATAATATTGTAACACTTTTCATTAAATCTGATTCATTGCTCCAGGGTTTACCCTGAAACTATCAGTCAATTTCCTTTTTTTTGTTTTGCTATAGATTTTCTATTATCACGCTATGCGCCTTAGAAACATAGTCACTTGTGTTACGATGGGTTCCTTCACTCAATATATAGCCAATTAGCTGTGGCTAAAGAAGCCGTCTTGGAAATTATTTGATGTCGGTATAAATACTAGCAAAATAGTAATAACACTATTATTCAGTTTTTCTCGTTGAATAAGAGTAACGAAGGCTCAACTACTTATCTCTTCTGTTCATTTGTTACCGAACCATACATATCTAAACTTAAATAGGAAGGCCAAAATTTATAATATAAATAAAATTCAATATCTAACTTTATTGTACTCCATAATATATGATCCTATAGGTTTGATAACAATTATGTGCCCTGACAAGCACAGTAATAGTAGGAGAGAGGAAGAGCAGTTACTTTGAAATAAAATATTTAATATGTTGTAATATTACAACGAATTAAATATTTTATTTAACAAATGCATAGACTCTGCATTTGTTTTGTTGGTAGTTTTGTTCGTTATCATATACCAATTACGACCATTCCGTGAAGAAAGTACATGACGGATTGACATTGACAATCATTAGTGTTATTTTGTGGGCTACACCGATTTTAAACTACACGTCGAAAATACAAATACCTAAACCCTGTGTACCCATCCAAATAAAGGAGTGAGTAGACTATATTATGTTTCAAAATTAAATAATTTTAATTTGACATATCGCTGACTAAAACGTTTACCGCAGATTCCGAAAATAGTATTACCGCTTACTTATTTTGAGTCACCTAATTTCATGCAATTTGCTTCGCAAATACAGAAAACGTGACGCAATGTCAGTCTGAGTCAGACAGATGGTCTGCGAGATTGTATAAGAGTTTGTTGTTCGACTACCAAACCGTAAAATGTACGAAAATAGTGATAAAAATCCAGTACTTGTGACTTGACAAGCCTGTACTGAAATCCTTACTAAACCTATTAATATTATAAACGTAAAAGTTTGTGAGGATGGATGGATGATGGTTACTTTTTCACGCAAAACGGATATTAAAGAAATTTTACGATATTATTTATTACATCAGAATAAAATCTATGTAGGTTACTAAAAAATCTTAACATAAATCTAGAGTTTGTATGTTACGCTTTCATGCCTTATCTACTCGACCAATCATTATGGAATGTTGCACACACGTTGTCAGGGGTACAAATAATGACATAAAGTACCTTTCATCCAGAAAAAAATCTGTTCCCAAAAGATAGAAGTCTATTGACAAAATTTACGTTAACGCGACCGAAACTGTGGACATAATCTAGTTTTAATGTAATTTCACATCATTTTATCTTCTTTCTAAAACAGTTGTAAGAAAGTCTAGAATTTTTTTCTTTGTTGGCAAAGAAAGACATTCTGGATACGTTGTCAACCATCTTGTATGTACATTGGCTTACTGAGGTTTACTCGCGGTAGGTACCAGATATTTTATTTTCTGTGGGCAGTTGTGTGCCGTCTAGACCTACTTAAATTTGAATAAGGTAACTCCTCGCAGAAAGAATAGAATTGCTATATATTAATATGCTTCTTATTAATATTTACATATATAACGGACTTTCTCCATACAATTTCATTGTTATTTTGAAGTGGTTTTTGCTTTCTAAATAGGTCGTGTGTGGAATAAAAGATACAGGACATGACCTACCGGTATACAAATTCCTATCAAATTCGTTTAACTGTTTATGAGTGATTGAGAAATATATATCAAAACCTCAAATTTTTACGTTCATAACTTTTGTACGATTCACCATTTGCCATTTATGAATGTCTTAAAAATCGCGGTTGCATCATTTGTCACTCGTTATAGGGCTTGCTAAACTATTATAGAGTATACCTAGCGAGTAGCAAATAGATTCCCATGAAGTAGTTCTACCTTCTACCTTTATCATATTTCATTCAATTTCACTGCATATAGTTATTGAGTACCTCTTTATCGAAATATACTTATGTATTTAACCGCTATGAATGCGCTATATCAAATTATTGATGATGTTTGTCAGAGATGAACAATAATTTTACAAGTGCATACTTACAACAGGATAAGTTGCGATGTCTCTTAAATAATAAAGAAAATATAAAGTTTTCCATATCCTGGAAGAAATAATCACAGCAAAGCTAACACTAACGTTTTCAGGCAAACTCGACGAAAGTTCAATATAGCTTTTTTTCGCGAAGTAGAAGCAAATTTCCCACGGTCTTGCACCGATGAAACGCTTGAAGAAAATTTCCTTTGCATATTAAAAAAACTGCACTAGAAGAGCAAAGTCGTCCAACTAAAAGTTAAACACTTTTTTGTTGAGCATTCAAATTGAAAGACTTAAGATTGTTTCCGCCAAGTTTATGATAAATGTTCTTTCCATAGTACGAGATTCTTTTCTCGTTTGGCCCGACTTTGTTTGGCTTTATAAGTGAATGATCGATTATCTTGAAGTCGAGTTATAATGAAGTCTACATGTAGGAATGTATAATAAATACAAGGGATCTGCCCTTGGTTTTGAACAAACGCAAATTGTATAATGGAAAATTGTAACTTTTGCTGTTACTGTGAGGATTTTACTGGTGTTTTTTTACTTGAGTTATAAAACCATCTTGTATTTTATAATAATATACATTAATTTGATGATGATCAGATCCATCAGATGTTTGTGAAGTACTTATCCTTATATCTACTAAAAAATCTACTCAATTTTGCGATAAGCAATAAACGAATATGTTTTATTGTATGCCTAGAGATCGTTTGTGTCTCGTATTTTCAACACGACGACTTCTGTAATTGTTTCCGGATACCGGTATTCTTAAATGCTTCCTCAGTAGCATAAATTATATAACTCATGTACACTTATAATAAAATACATAAAAATACGGTCTCTAGAGCTCGGCAAGAAGTGCAAGATTACCAAAATTATTTGTCTTTCAAATTTTTCTATTGTAGACTGAAATGGTACGTACTCTCATATTTTTCTAACGAGGTGCATGGTATTTTATTTAACTCTGTAAAATTGAAATACCACTAGGTACCGCGGTGTATGTCAGAAATGTTTTTATAAAATCCTGTGGTATTTATCGACATCATGAATAGAGTAGTGGCTACGAGTTATTTGCGTATGTAAAGCCACTCAAAACATAGGCAATCATAACTCCGGACGTTTTATAAAAAACTACCACTTCCATTTGTTCTATGCCCCGGTTTTTTTTCTCAAACAACATTCCATCAATTCGTTTTCACATGACAGTCAGCGTGAAAATTGATTAACGAAAAATCCTTGACATTCAAGCCTTAAAAGTATCTCAAAACTAATAATCTGAGAGTACGGCGTCTATTTTTATAACTAACGAGGCGTATTTGCTTTAATCAAAAAACTTTGAAGAGTTTAAAAAAGAGTTTAACATTTTCTACATCGTCGGGCAACTTGCTTCTAGCCTTGCTGTATATTTTCTGCCTAACTAAACGAATGAGGGGAGCTGCCAATAACAGAAAACTCTTTAAGACTGAGACTTTGTTGAAAGAAAATTAAAAAATAGAGATGTATCTCCAAAGTTTATCTTAGAGAAAAACATTTCAGTTTATGATATTGTTTGCGAAAGCAAATAAAGTTGATGTTATTATTATTTTTATTACAGTTTGTGTTCTGTATCGGACATGACATTCTTCTGAAAGTTTTTATCAAAATCATACTTTCGAGTGCTGTTGTTCTTTTGATTAACGAAACTACTTAACGTAAGTAGGGTAGCTGAATGTGCCTATCCACTTTATATATACCGTCGCATAATATTATCAGCCGCCCAGAAATATGCTAAAATATTGTTACTATGTAGTATGGAATAGCTGTCGATTTACTCCGCTTATAACAAGATGAATTTATGACTATATTTTTTCTAGAAAATAATGAATCAACATATAAACTTTTCTCAACGATCTCTTTAGTACTAATTATTTGATAATTATATTATTATAATAAATTAACGTGATAATTTATAGTATATTATTATGTTGATTGGGCCATGAGCCTTTGTGCATGTAGCTTAAACATGCATATAGACAAACAAACACAAAAAAAGCAATACTTTTGGCATCGGTATCAATTCTAAATCACGCAGTAAATACTTTATTGAGGTATCTTCAGTGTACTATCGACTTGAGCGACGGATGACCACTCCTAAGGTTAAAATCGCATAGCAGGCCAACACTTGGTCGGGCGGAGGGCGGAGTCACTTAAAGTCAACATGAGCAAGCGAAAATTTTTCTGAAATGGTCAACCATCGCTCAATTCAATAGTACATTTATGACTGATTATGATTTTATTTTGACGTATACATAATTATATGACTTTAAAACAATATCACTGAACATTCTGTCACCGACCAATATCGTAAAGTGATATTATTACAGGACAGTACTTTTTCCTGCATGAAGGTAACCTTTGGCTTTTTCTGCACCCCTGACAACGTGTATGCAAAATTTCATAATGATCGTTAAGGTGTATAAGCGTAACAAACAAACTCTCATTTACTTTTATAATACTAGATTTTGCTCGCGACTTCGCTCGCGTTAATGTAGATTTGTTTTAGTAGACAATAAGTTATTGAAAAAAAATATAGAGAACAAAAGAGGGAAAATGTTGGGTCACTTGATAGAAAGAAAGAAAGAAAGAAAGAAAATACGTTTATTTGCAACAGTACACTTACAAATATGGTTGACGATGACGACTTGGCACTTTTATAAGAAACATCTTGGAAGGAAAAATATAAAACAGAAGGGGAAGAGCAAGGCCAAGGAGGACGTAAATAGATCAAGTGAAAGAAAAGGTAAAACTTACGTCGTATCAAGAAGTCAAAGCGCTGGCTGAAGATAGGACATTGTGGAAGAGACTTCACCGACAAGAGCTTAGCTCTTAAATTGAAGATATGTTATTCTGATGTATAAACAGTAATACTGTATAGTTTCATCGAAATCCGTTCAGCAGTTTTGGCGTGAAAGAGTAACAAACATCCATTCATCCATCCTCACAAACTTTCACATTTATAATATTAGTAGGCTTAGTTAGGATTAAAATAGTGCGCTTGTGCTTCCTCAATGTAGGAAAAGTTTTGGACATTAAGTCATCCTTGAGACAGCTACAATATATATTGTGTTCAAGGTACAATTCCTCTACAATTAGTTGTGGTTACAAACCGCTTCTAACTACAAGTCCCAATCAATTCAAGACGAGATAGATTATGTTCCCACAGACGACGACTGCGTTTCACTTGATACCTATCTTAGTCATATGTGGCAAGCAACAGAGATTCAGACTTCTTAGTCCTTATAACAATTAAATTATGAAAATAAGTGGTCTACCAATGCTTTTTTATCAAGTAGCATTATTTAGGCAGATCACAAAGAAATACATTGAAATTTTTTGAATTGAACTACTCTATACGGATTTTGTCGCGTGTTTATTTGATACTTTATTACATAATTTTGAAAACTGTTACACTACTACTACTATTAAACTTTACTTATTTTTAAGCTAATTGAATTATTATTAAAACTATTTAGATTTAATTTAATTTTACACTTTCCCCGACGATTCGGTTGCTTTTGTGATTTTTAGATATAACAGTAGAAATCTATCCTAATTTACAGCTTAACCGAAACATAAATAGTTATATTACAATTTGTCCGTCCCAAATATTAAAGTTGTTGGTTGAGAATAAAGATACATATTTATCAAAAAAGCACTTCATATCTTCCATACAATTTTACTATGGCGGCCGCGCGCCGATTTGAATATGCGCCGCACGAGCTCTGTCATTATCTGTCTTACACTCGGCGCAGTCTTAATTAATAAATTTGGCGAAACATCGTCAGCTTAAAAACAAATGACTGCAGAATACTAAATTTAAAATATAACTGGCGTAAAAAGAATATACACGCGTGAGAGTATGTTGGCCTCATAAATGGACTCTTCATGTCATATGTTTGTCTTTGTCACATTGCCAGTCTATTTTATCACGAAACTCACTATGAAGTCACCTCATCACATCAGCAAAATGATTACACTTCGATCACTTTTATCAAGAATCCACCTAGTTTTTATCTAGCTGAAGCCCTTTCGATTCAATCTGCGCTCTCAATACGTCACCTTTGACATCCATGTGCCGAGTGACGTAATAATGCACGTCACACAGCTATCCATTGTCCCTAATAGAGATGGATATGAGCAATTTACTACACTTACTGGCGCAGTGAGTTCGAATCGTAGTGGAGTCAACTGAAGGGCGTGCTAAAACGCTTTTGATGTGGATTGTCCGTACCTGTGTTGCATACCTAGTTGTAACGCACTTACGCATGCTTTCAACAAGAATCAGGGTAGTAAGCCGGTTGACTTCACACAGTTTGGAGAGTATTATGGAGACCTTTAGGCACGTGAACGGTGATGCATATTGATCTTAAAAGCTCGTATGTATGAAGCAACATATGCGCAAGTTGAGCTTGTGTGAGTTCTATATATCGTCTACGCTAGTATGTCATAAAATAAACTTACATGGTTAATTTGCGAATGTAACCTGAACGAATAGCATTTATATGAACAACGCCACTGTGTTGTGTACACGCGCCATTTATGTTTTAGATTTAGATATATTTTTCTTATATGTGTCATAAGATTACATCTACCTTATCTTATCTTATGTGGAGGCCAGGCAGTGCAGACCGGCGACACTTCGACCCAGTGGGATCTTTTGTGTCGACACTCTCCCAATAACAACTGCCATTACATAGATGTTCATGGCAGCCGGGACCGACGGCTTAACGTGCTCTCCGAGGCACGGAGCAGGCGATAATTGTCAATCAATACGCACATAATTTCGAAAAGTCATATAACTTCCGAAAGTAAGACGTGCGCGACGTGGGTTCGAACCCGAGAATTTCTGCATTGCAGTATGTTGGTCTTCCCACTGAGCTATCGCTGCTCTATTTACACCTACCTTAAAGGTCATTCATTGAGCATATAAATATAGCGAATAAAAGAAAAATTGCGGTATTACTGCAAATTTATTTGAACGTGTTATAAATATAATTGTATGTGGTAATCCAAGATATGGATCTCTTTATATTCCAAAGTTCATTCTAAAACGTTCAACGCTTAAGAATTAAAAAGAACACCTTATCGTTACTACTAACAATGTGTCAAAATCAATGTAATTAATCTCTACATAAGAGAGAAAGTGAAAAATATATACTAAAATAGGAAATGTCTCTTTAAAAATGTGCAGCCATAAATACCATAAAACCAATGTTACTACTACAAATACTGTGTACCTCTGTACCTATATTTTTGAAGCCGCAGAGTGCCTCATTCGAGCAGGAATACAATGTTGTTACTCGTGAATACGCCCACTGGATACCGTTGGTCATGCATTTGACATCCTTTGTTACGCTGTGATAACATCGACGAGTGACGTTTTTATGTGCTATTCGAAATATTCCGTTATAAGGATTGGCTGCTGTAGCCTGTAGGATATTTACCTTTCTTAGCTATCATTGATTTTTTGCAGCTATGTTGTCAAGCTGTATAGCTTCAGAACAGCTAGCTACGAATATTTAATGAAATGATTGTATTTATTGTATTAGTTCTAGTATATTTTAGTGATTTAGAAAACGCAATATAAGTTTTCTTATTTAAGAATCTATTATTGTATGTCTATACTATTATTATAGTGAAGGAAAGTTTTGATTTTTTGTTAGTTTGTTTGTAACGAATTAACTCAAAAACGACTTAACCGACTTTAAAAATTTTTTCACTGTAGAAAGCTATATTATCAACGAGTAATACAGGCAACAATTTATTTTTAAAAAGTATTGTTGTGAACATAACCTAGCCTACTTGTACGAAAGTAAAGCCGCGGTCTAAAGCTAGTTATTCATATTTTAAAGCAGCGGTTATCCCATGAGTACGGCTGAGGCGTAGGCGTTGCCATCGCGAGGTAACGGGTTCAAATTCCACTCAGAGCGCTACCGACGTGAATGCACTCCCAAAACAAGGATTTTAGCTTAGCTTTAAATAAGTATAAATATATAGATACTAGAATTTTTTTCCTATATTCTTATAAAATTTATATTATTTATTGTGTAACAGCACGGCAAAAAATCTCTATATCCATAAAAATATGTAAACAATTCTTGGACACGTCAATTAACTGATATATTTATTAAAATAAATAAATATGTTAAGTTATGCAATGATTATAAAATGTACCAAATCTAACGGAATATTTAGTTATAATACTATGCAACCAAAATAGCAGAATACTATTTTGAAATGATACAAGCGATTAGAGACTATGTTACTGCTCTCAAGTCTTAGCCACAAAGACACGCTTATTTTTATAGTCGTAGTTGACATGTAGATGTCAGCACCATAGCGATATCATACTAAAATATAATGGTCTCATCATCTTTGATGTAACAGTTCAGAGAATTTTTAACAGTTCCTTAAATTTTGTACTTTTCTTATAGTCCTTTGGGCCGTAGTATGAACATGAATACTTGTGAGGTGAGTAGTTTATTTTATATATTAAACATATACAGCGCTTTTAGTTCTTCATATATAGTATATCGATTAGCAACAATAATGTATCACAAAACAATCCGATTTCGCGAATGTGCGACCAATATAATGCTGTATGTTCCCGGGTTGACATATTTTATAACAAACTTAATATATTTAAAAGACTTTTACTTGAAGAGTGTAAGCTACAGTAAGATAGCAGAATAAGATTAGATTAGATTAGACTAACGAAAAAATAAAATGATCAACTATGTAAAACTTTTGTATCATTTATTTTATATTTATATAATATCAGTGCTTGATCATTGCCAATTGTTTATATCGAATCTTCACTTGCATAAGTTCTCTCTCACTAACTAAATGCTGTGTATAGTTATAATTGGACTCCAGATTTGAGTATTTTATACCGTTTAAGATTATGTAAGTATGTATTAGTCAGTAGTCTGTTATTGTACCTAATCAATAAAATAAAATATAAATAAAAAAGGTGAGAATTTTAGAAATTCGGTGGCTCAATCTGTAATAGGAGTGTAAGATTGATTATACATATTATATATATCAAATTCAATGAATACGTGTGTAGCTGTTTTAACAAAAAACGAGACTAGAAGTGCGACCATATAGATTAGCGAGCTTTTTTAAAGAGCTCTTAAGAAAGATTTATTTGAGAGTCACTGACCGTCCAATAACCCTTAAACTGTGAACTGAGTTCTATGAATTTTACGATACGCACATATTAATCTATTGAACCTATGGCTGTTTTAAGATATAGATGTTTTTAATAGATAATTATCGCTCGATTACACAGCGCCTTAAAACGTAAGGTATTTTCTGTCTGATATTTCTTTATTATGGTTTAAAGATGGACGTGTATTGTCTGTCATTAAGTAAAGAGGTGCCGTGGTAGATTTTGGATTCCTCTTCTATGGCTTAGGGAGTGACTGTGACCAGCTGTAAGACATTTTAATTTACTAAGAAGGATAATAAGAAATAGATACATACATGAGTAGAACCGTAGGTATAAAAAAAATGTGAATTCATGTTAGCCATAATTATTCTTAAGTCAGGTATAAGAGAATTAAAGGAATATAGTTTACATAAAATAAATATGAAATTAACTCCGGATAAAGGTCAGACCTGTTCCTAAAGCATATTATGTTCTTTGAGGATTTCATTTATACTTTTATTTCGTACATAGGTAAGGGATACAAATTTTAATCTATACATATAATAAAATTATATCAGATCGATGGCTGTAGGAGATATTTAAGGAAAATAATGTGCGGACTCTTTATAGAGCTATTGAAGAAAAATAAGTAATTTTGTTGCGCTGTCTGTATAAATTGTACGCGCATCACTCAAAGACTATTTGAATTAACAGATGTCTGAATTAAAATCTGGTACATGTTTCATCTTGATGTGCTTAGTAGCCAACGAACAAACAGAGAGACCTAACTAATATTATAAATGTGAGTTTGTTTGTTTGTTACGCTTTCACGCCTTAACTACTCGATCGATCATCATAAAATTTCGCATACACGTTGCTAGGGAAACAGAAAAGGGCATGGGGTACCTTTTATCTAGAAAAAGTACTGTTACTAACACAACCTAACCTACATTTTGACGACTCGATGGCGTAGTAGTTAGTGTAACCGACTGCCACGCCTGGGTTCAATTCCCGCATAAGTCAAACATTTGTGTGTATGAACATGTATGTTTGTCTTGGTCTGGGTGTTTCTATGTATAATATGTAATTAATTACAAAAAAATATATATATGTATGTTTATCCATTGTCTAGTATCCATAGTACAAGCTCTGCTTAGTTTGGGCTAGATGGTGTTGCGTGTATGTGATAGAATATTATTATTATTATTATATTATTTACGCTAGCGAAGCTGCGGGCAAAATCAAGTAGGCCATATTTACATTATTCCTTCTTTTTCTTTCAAACTGATACAAGCGACTATAACAACTGTGACGACATCCGAAGCAAAATGAAGTGAACATTACTAAAATGTGCACCTAGTGTAGTCACATTTACAGTTGTTTCGCTGCTGCAATGTTTTCGCAACGAGTCGCTGCCGCATACAAATGCGTCGGTGTACTAAAAGTAAAAGTCTACGTGGCATTATGTATGTATGTATCTTATGTGGGGGCCAATCAGTGCAGACCGGCGACACTTCGACCCAGTGGGATCTTTTGTGTCGAAACTCTCCCAATAACGACTGCCATAGATGTTCATAGCAGCCGGGACCGACGGCTTAACGTGCTCTCCGAGGCACGGAGCAGGCGATAATTGTCAATCAATACGCACATAATTTCGAAAAGTCATATACTTCCGAAAGTCAGAGGTGCGCGACGTGGGTTTGAACCCGAGACCTTCTGCAATGCAGTCTGTTGGTCTCCCCACTGAGCTATCACTGCTCTCGTGGCATTAACTCGATACCATTTGTTATTTACCTTTATGTACTTAATATTATTTAACTTACAGAAAGACAACTATAGTCTGTTAGACTGCCACGCAGAGGTCTCGATTTCAATTTCAAGGCAAGCAACTCTGACTTTTGGATGTTCTGTGCGTATTAAATAGTTAATTGTAGCATGCTTTAACAGTGATGGATAACATCGCGAGGAACTGCATATCTGAGAGTTCCGCATAATATTCTAAAAGATGTGTGAGATCTGCCAACCCGCACTAAGGCCAGCGTGATAGACTATGCCCTAAACCTTTCCACAATGAGAAGAGGCCCGTGCTCAGAAGTAGGGAAGTAGGACAGTTTGAAAGCAAGTCTTACTATACATTATTTGAACTGTAGAACCTTCTTCTTCTTTTGGTTTCCAGGAAAAATGCTTGATGCACTGCCCGCCGGCTAGGGGACGGCACCGGCGGGGGTGTGTGGGACTCCCAGCATGACGTGCTGGTATACCCACTAAAAACCTGGGGTGTTCCCTCTCTCATCCAATGGGGGGAGCCATTTGGGAGCTCTTAAAATATTCATCCATATCGAGCCCCCCTCGACCTGTAAGAACCTAGGATTAAATTCTTGACATAGAAAACACTGACATGAAAAATTGTTGGTATAGATGATTTTAAAGCAATATTTGTATCGCTAGGATCTGTATATTGAAAAAGAGAAATGGACAAATGGAACAATACGTTCTCTTTGTCCGTTTATACTCGGAACGAGATATCTGTGGATTAATATACCCATTTTTCTTCTTTAATAGCAGATTGTCGGCTCTTGGAGCATTAGGTATTGCAACGTGGAGACTCAATATAAAGTGATTATATATTATTATATTATTCAATATTCAAATGTATTAACTGCAGGGGTAGTTGATACATTTGAATAATATAATATGTGTAATTTGAATACCGAACAATTATAAAACACATTTGAATTATTGATTATTTAAATGGTTACAAGTTTTTATCGCTACAAGTTTTAAATAATCTCATTTGCTTAGCTCTGCAGCAGTGAATGCGACTGCTGTGCTTGATGGAAAGATAACAGTTCGAATCCGAGGTCAGACAAAGTATTATTAAGTTTTCCTGTTAAGAAATTCTCAATAGTATAGAGTTGTGCCCGGTCATCAGCAATATGTTTCCCGCCTATAACGTGATCCTACTTAGATCTGTATCCATAGACTACAGAACTAGGTACGATCGCGTTATAAATTTAGGTGTGATAAACCTTTGTTTTTGATTTCGTGGATCATCATAGGCTTGAGACTATGTATGTAGGAACTCATTAAGTCAACCCAATACCTCACAAACACCATTTAAACACTCGTCGCATTTGTGTAACTGGACTGAAATTGCCTCTTCTTCTCATTTAGCCTTTATTATTCCCAAGTCACTTGGGGTCGGCTTTTCTAGTCTAACCGGATTTGACTGGATATCAGTTTTTACACGGAGCGGCTGCCACCTGACCTCCGCAACCCGAAGGCTAACGATACCCTAAGGCTAGACCAGTGTCAGGATATTAGAGGGTACTGACTTGCCCAATAACGACTGCCATAGATGTTCATGGCAGCCGGGACCGACGGCTTAACGTGCTCTCCGAGGCACGGAGCAGGCGATAATTGTCAATCAATACCCACATAATTTCGAAAAGTCATATACTTCCGAAAGTCAGAGGTGCGCGACGTGGGTTCGAACCCGAGACCCACTGCATTGCAGTCTGTTGGTCTCCCCACTGAGCTATCGCTGCTTATTATATCACTAGTATCAGATATAAAATTATAGTTTAAAATAGTCAGCTTAAAGATATTACTCCATGGTTTCAAAGCTTCATGAATAACCAAATAAATTTTGATAATGATTTTAATTCCTCAAGCTATAATAGAAAATTTCATATGTATGCCAGTATGCTAGCACGTCTGGTTGCTATGCTAACTAAAGCTTTATGAAAAGTTAAAATCCTAAGTAAATACCTTTTCTATTAAAAGTTACACGTAAGGCAAATTACCAACGGTTTACGGCTGACTGAATGCAGAGGGCATTGCAGTCTGTTGGTCTCCCCACTGAGCTATCGCTGGACTGAAATTGCCTATACTCAGTTATATGTAGTAGCACGGTCTATGGAACTGTGCTCGGATGGCAATAGGCTCGCCACCTAAACCATAGGATCTTAAACCATAGTAGACTATGGAGGTATTATAAATCGTTACCTATAATTTCGTGAATTACATGAAAGTATATATTTACGCATACGCAAGCGACATTTACATAAGCGCTCACATTTGTCTCACTGGACTGACATGACCTACTATAATAATTCTTAATACAGTACTTATGAAAAAATCCATGAAAAGAAAAACATAACTGACAACCAATCTCCTAAAAACCTTTAACACTGTGTGACATGTAACGGTATCAATGACCTTTGACAAGTGGCACACAGTCTGACGTGACGTCACACTGCAGCTAACATTGTCCAGTGTGAGCAGTTTCCGGTCGACAGTGCGCGAGATTGCAATCAGCTGTTCGATGGACTGTCCCACACAATATCAACGCAGTCATACTATCATAATGGGTTATGTGGGTTACGATGTGTGAAATGGCAGTTTCGTGACGTGAATGAGATGTTTTTGGTGTTCATAGCACGAAAGGGTTGTTGGATATATTCTTTGTGTGTTAGATAGAGTTGGCTTGTGTAGCTGGTGTGGGCTTCCTTTTTCAATTTGTATTTAGTTCTTTTATTTGGTAATATTACTTTTTTTTGGCAGCGATAGCTCAGTGGGGAGACCAACAGACTGCAATGTAGAGGGTCTCGGGTTCGAACCCACGTTGCGCACATCTGACTTTCGGAAGTTATATGACTTTTCGAAATTATGTGTGTATTGATTGACAATTATCGCCTGCTCCGTGCCTCGGAGAGCACGTTAAGCCGTCGGTCCTGGCTGCCATGAACATCTATAGCAGTCGTTATTGGCAAAGTCAGTACCCTATAATATCCTGACACTGGTCTAGCCTTAGGGTATCGTTAGCCTTCGGGTTGTGGAGGTCAGGTGGCAGCCGCTCCGTGTAAAAACTGATATCCAGTCAAATCCGGTTAGACCAGAAAAGCCGACCCCAAGTGACTTGGGAATAATAAAGGCTAGGGAGAAGAAGAGTCTCGTCATAATAGTTATCGTCGTATGACATTAATTGTATCAATAGTCAACAAGGTTATTTTGGGACCAATAGAGTTTGAACTGTCTTGCTTTTGTCATATTCAACTATTATTAAAAATACGTGATTGTCACTTTCAGTTTTAAATGTGATTTGATTTGATGATATTAAACATATTATTTGTGTCCTTTGTTCTTTATTTAAATAAAGTTATTGCGGGGAACTTAATAAACATTCAAACAACGGACACGAAGAACACATAGAACCGAAAATCTGTTCGTGGTTTAGACAAATTTTGTTCGGTGTGGGGATTGAACCCACTACAGAGTGACAGTAGCGAGGCGGGCAATAAACCATTACCATACGTGCAGTCACCAGCTACCAGATCTCTACCGATTTAAATAAAAGACACAGAAGATAAAGCCAAGTTTACGTCAATTACGTCACTAAAATCCAGACCCAAATTAGATCAGCTATTGTAGAGATTCAAATAGCTGAAACCTGTTTACATTTCTACTAAATATAAAGATAATTGGCAAGAATTCAGAAGCATATTTCTTATTTTCCTTTTCGTCTTTTTGCTCCTATTAATATAAAACGTAGTGTCTGGAATCCCGAAGGTACTTATTGGATACAATAGCTTTGATGAATCTACACAATATTCTGTAATATTATATTACGGAATGTCTTGACGATTATTAATAGGTATAACAGACGTCTAAAAATATTATATGATGCTTTCTAAGAAAAGTAGAACACAGAAGAATCGCTTGAACTTGAGTGTTCTTAATTGGGTCGTACGTGTACATTTTTTTAGCCATATAGATTTCACAGTACTAGTTACACACTGAAAGCGCTTTCATCTTATGATCAGTGCGAAATTTTATACATGTTTAGATTTTTGTTACTAAGCCACACATATAACGTTACAAAGTTTTGGACGAAACTTGGCTAACAGATAAACCATGCCCTGCCAAACTATCAGGATAACTCATGTTGGGATAAAAGTACCCTATACGTTTTAGGTCACGTCAATATCCCTGAACGGTAGAGGTTTAAGACACCCTCATTTCATACGGTTTTAGCTTTTACTGGGAATCGCTTGACATCAGAATCGAAAAACACTTATCCGAGCTGGGCATCTAACCTGAGACCTCATATAGTGGCATTTACTATCGCTACGCCAATACGGCATTTATATTTCTAAAGCCAAAGATATTGACGGCCTCGATGGCGTAATGGTTAGTGTATCCAACTGCCTCGCCTGAGGTCGCGGGTCGCACAAGTCAAAAATTTGTGTGCATGGATTTGGGTGTTTTTCTTGGTCTGGGTGTTTCTATGTATAATATGTATATATCGGTCGTGTCGGATTACTGTCCCATCGGATCATGAGAGTTAGGGAACAGAAAGTGCATTTGTATTTGCGTACACACTTGTGCACTATAATATCTCCTACGCAGATGGCCAGTCTCCATTAAGACTGGTCGCCGTGGCCGAAATTCGGTCTGGAGGATTATTGTTATTATGTATGTATTTACAGAAAAATAAAGGATATATGTACATACATACATACATAGATTCACGCCTGTTTCCCAGAAGGGTAAGCAGGGACTACGGATTTCCATTTGCTACGATCCTGACGCACTTCTCTGGCTTCATTCACTTTCATCACATTCGTCATACACGCCCGTCGGTTCAAGGTGCTCTTAACCGGGCCTTTATCCAGAACGCATAAATTTGGATATATGTACATATGTTTATCCCTTGTCTAGTACCCATAGTAGTAGTTTGGGCTAGATGGTGTTGTGTGTGTATGTCATAGAATATTATTTATTAATATTATTTATTATACATCTAATACTAATCGCTTCACATACAAAGATAGTCTCACGTCTATTTCCCCGAAGGCTTTTTGCCACGTATACTTTTCACGTAATAAGGAAGCCTGTTGTCGTCCACTAGGTAAATTTCCAAAGTTCGTTACGCTACTGAAAAATCTATGACAGAAAAGCCCAATGACTATCGCTTAGTCAGATCCCTATTTAATAGCCGAAGATACTAATCACTTTAGTAAAATGTAAAAGCAATTATATATTTATCACATACCTACAAACAACACCATCTAGCCTAAACTAAGCAGAGCTTGTACTATGGGTACTAGACAGTTGATAAACATACAATATACTTTTTTTGTAAATACATACATATTATACATAGAAACACCCAGACCAAGACAAACATCCATGTTCATGCACACAAATGTTTGACTTGCTCGGGAATCAAATCCGCGACCTCAGGCATGGCAGTCGGTTACACTAACCACTACGCCATCGAGGCCGACTTATACATATCGTTCCTTTTCAACATATACTATGAATGACGTTCGCAAATAAAACAGTTATCTAAATAGAAAAACCGAACCGTTGTTACTATATCCCTTATCTGTTCAGTCAGCCGTAAACCGTTGGTAATTTGCCTTACGTGTAACTTTTAATAGAAAAGGTATTTACTTAGGCTTTTAACTTTTCATAAAGCTTTATAATGCAACCAGACGTGCTGGCGTACTGGCATACATATGAAATTTTCTATTATAGCTTGAGGAATTAAAATCATTATCTAAGTTTATTTGGTTATTCATGAAGCTTTGAAACCATGGAGTAATATCTTTAAGCTGACTATTTTAAACTATAATTTTATATCTGATACTAGTGATATAATAAGCAGCGATAGCTCAGTGGGGAGACCAACAGACTGCAATGCAGTGGGTCTCGGGTTCGAACCCACGTCGCGCATCTCTGACTTTCGGAAGTTATATGACTTTTCGAAATTATGTGCGTATTGATTGACAATTATCGCCTGCTCCGTGCCTCGGAGAGCACGTTAAGCCGTCGGTCCCGGCTGCCATTAACATCTATGGCAGTCGTTATTGGGAAAGTCAGTATCCTCTAATATCCTGACACTGGTCTAGCCTTAGGGTATCGTTAGCCTTCGGGTTGTGGAGGTCAGGTTGCAGCTGCTCCGTGTAAAAACTGATATCTAGCCAAACCCGGTTAGACTAGAAAAGCCGACCCCAAGTGACTTAGGAATAATAAAGGCTAAGGGAGACGAGACTAGTAATATAATAATGCTGGAGTAGTTTTTACTATTTGTTTAAATGTGCTTATCTGTGAAGCTGCCAGATGGATTTAAAATAATATTATTTTTTCATTTGACAACCCAATTCCTGAAGAAACTTACAGGCTACATAACAACACGGTGCGAGCCACGGGATCGGAGTAGTAATCATGTCATGTCATGTCAAGTCCTATGCCATATTAATTGGGCTACCACCGCATTTAAATATTTTTTTTATATACAATATAGTATATAAACAGATATTTATAGCGACGGGCGCGTATGAGGAACGTGATGAAAGTGAATGAAGCCAGAGAAGTGTGTCAGGATCGTAGCAAATGGAAATCCGTAATCTCTGCCTACCCCTCTGGGAAACAGGCGTGATTCTATGTATGTATGTATGTATAGTATTTGTTTTGTATAGATATAGATATGTGGCGAATATGATAAAGTAACTTTGACTGCATACTGCGATATAAGTGTTCGACTCGTCGCTGCCGCTGCCGTGTATTGTGGGTTGGATATCTGCAACTACGAACTACAAAATTTGTATGTTCTACAAATAGTAGTTTTACCTGGGTATGTTTTGTCCGGTGCTTAAATGTTTAAATACACGGGCGAAAGTAAAAGAAAATCCCGACAACTATTTATCATCTGCAATTAATGTAGAAAGGCTTTTATTATGTTCTGGCTTCATTTCTCGTTTAATAATCTATTTTATCTATTTACTGACGTATTTATTAAGCTATTCAATACAGCAACTGCCCACCTTGCATGCAAGCTAATGTATGTATGTATGTATCTTATGTGGGGGGCCAGTCAGTGCAGACCGGCGACACTTCGACCCAGTGGGATCTTTTGTGTCGACACTCTCCCAATAACGACTGCCATAAATGTTCATGGCAGCCGGGACCGACGGCTTAACGTGCTGTCCGAGGCACGGAGCAGGCGATAATTCGCATGCGCATAATTTCGAAAAGTCATATAACTTCCGAAAGTTAGAGGTGCACGACGTGGGTTCGAATTCGAGATCCTCTGCATTGCAGTCTGTTGGTCTCCCCGCTGAGATATCGCTGCTTAAGCTAATGTAACTTGTTTTGTATACTCATGTTTCATAAAATAAATTATCTTTACCTTATCTTACCAACGGTACACTCATTATCGGATAAATAACATAACGGTCTAAAGAAACGGCTACATTAAATCATATTTTTTGTTTTTACGCACTACATTACACATTAATACATTAAATAACATTACAATAATAAAACAACCAAATTAATACAACAATATGAAATGCCTAACTGCTAAACAAAAATACATATGTTCATAGAATAACAACGACAATCAAAATTGTATTTTACGTAAAGAAATAAGAAGAATTTTACGTAGGGAATTATGAAATTAAGTGCTTAGTTAATTATTTTAACTTGTTTCGTTTAGTTATTTTCTCATGTAATTGTAACGAACGAGGCAAAAAAATTAATTGAATTTTTCTACTTTTCCAGTAACTGAAACTTAAATCGCCTTGTATAAATTTTATTTTGTTGTTTTGAAAATGGTTTATAACAAATTGGTACTTAAATTGAGCTTTGTAATGTTACAATAAAAGTTATATTTATTGAATTATCATCATCTGTATTTTAAGTTATTCAACAGTTCTTATATTTTAAATACATACATCCTAATTATTAATATTATAAATGCGAATGTGAGTTTGTTTGTTATGCTTTCACGCCTTAACTACTCGACTGATCGTCATGAAATTCGCATACAAGTTGCCAGGAGTACAGAACAGTCCTCTACTCAAAGACTTATTTCCTCCAACGCCTGTCGGTCTATTGTCAGATAGGATTACTCCCATTCCCACTTGAGCTTATTTATTCTACAAACTGCAGCCGATCACTTCAGTTCTATGACAAATAACCACGTTTCTGAGTTTAAAAGAAGAAAGAAGAAACTCCAAGCAAAAATAGTTCCAGAGCTCGTTGCGGGATTTTTAATTTCTGGACATACTCAACCGTATCTTTTCACGTTTCGGCGTTTATAGCAGGTATAAGCCTGAATTTGGTTTACGTTCAATACATAAATCTAAAACATCTACATCAAAAATCAACTTCTCAGAGATGAAAAATCACTCCCACACATGTTTCCAAGACCATCGCTTCGAATCGTTTTGTAGAATATTTCAATAGTTTTAGTCACCTATATTGCTCTGAAGGCTCTATCCTGTTTGAAAGGCTGTGTCTGGGGGCGTATATCGTGTAAGATTTATAGGCTCTTTCATGTAGCTTTGAAATATAATATATTGTCGGTAAATTCTTCGACACTGGAAGCTACATTTAACACTTAACACCACTTAAGTTTAGCGAAGAATAACATGGTTTGTTATTGGGGTAATTGCTTGGGTATATATGGGTTGCGTAAACATAAACTTCTCTGAAATAAGTACATTTATATATACTAAGTTATGTACGATATAGTACGGTTTAAGTAACATACATACAACTATGTTAATAATTATGCCTCTACAATATCACGCGGTAATGTAAACAATATTCATCTGAAACGCATGCAGGTGTTTCCAAAATGCACACCTAAGGACATATTGACTAGTTGCAATGTACCTATGTCCCTTTACCGCTTGCGAGCTACTGCATGGTAGCTGCCAGCGCATTAAAAAATGTATGGAAATGATGATAATAAATTAAGGTATTTTTATTCGCTGATATCACTAGTAAAGCTTGGTCGGCTTCAACTCTTTCAATATTGCAGGCGATTAAACTGCAGTCTGTATGGAGTCTGCTTTTGTTTATGCTTTATTAGAACAGCTATGCATGTAGACTCATATTCGATGCCAGAATAGTGTCCAGATCTGGCGAATGCGCCACGAATTCGCGGCGTGTTCGTCAGATCTGGACGCACACTTAGAGGCAACACGAAGGATACCGTGCCCAGTAGGTAGCAGTAGGCCCACCCGAAATATCAATGTGAAGGCGTGTGAGTGAGACTATGTATGCATTTATGTATTGACATAAAAATATATCGTGTAACTGATATCTGAATTTTAAAATGGTATTTCACTCAACAGAGATTTACAACTGGTTACGATTACAAGTACGATTGACAGTTCTTTTAATGCTTATGCAAGAAATGAATAAATAGTAATATTATAATTCAAAAAAGTCAAAAATAATACCTACGCGGTTGGATTGTAACCAGAATGAAAATAAATCTAAAATGATATATCCATTCCATAGTCCACAGTAACAAGCTCGATCAGTCGCAGCAAAAGTCCATTTACTGCTCACATACAAAATTTTTAATCTACCCAAACACAATAGAACCCTACTCGGCATATTGAAAACGTATAAAGGAGCTTATATTCGAAATATGAATAGGAAACTTCCAGATTCTGAACATTTAGAAACAATGGATGAGAAACACGGAGCGCCAAAATGCAGTCAGATGTCAGGCACTCACAATACAAACCGAGATTTGAATATTTCCTTGAGAAAATGTATTTCTACGTGTTATGTGATATTTTCAAGAAGGCCTTGTATTTTGCTTATTGTAATTGCTGCTCATTGTAGCTTTTTGTGGATACCTGATTCGTGAATGCTTTAAAATTCTGTTCATCGGTTCAGCATTTGCCAAACCACCAATGATTGATCGTGAGGCGATAATTACACATTGATTTTATATTTCGAATAGTTTTGAAAAGATGTAACGTTGTGACCTAGTGATTACCTTTTAAAATGACGAGCTATTAGTAGCTTGACTTTATTATGTAAATAGGGGTTAGGGTTTAGCCATTAGCTACCTGATTATAAAAATTCACTGACAAGGTTTTTTATTTCTTAGGATTTTAATATCTTCTATACAGGAAATTATAAAGGTTGCCTCTTATTACATAATCTAAAACAAGACTGAAGGATGTATATTATATAATTATCAATCCCTTTTCAAATACCATAAATATACAGAATTATTGAGAATAATTTATTTCTAATTTTAATATTGGTCGTCGCAAAAATATACTGGAAAATATACCGAAAAATATACTGAAAAACATGAACTAGTTTATAAAACAAAAAGCACACATTCTTCACTGAAATGTTATCAAACATTTTGATATAAATCTAAAAACATTTTCTATCTATATTAGATTTACTAAAAAAAGCAGCGGTAGCTCAGTGGGGAGACCAACAGACTGCAATGCAGAGGTTCTCGGGTTCGAACCCACGTCGCGCACCTCTGACTTTCACTTTCTTTTTGAAGTTATATAACTTTTCGAAATTATGTGCGTATTGATTGACAATTATCGCCTGCTCCGTGCCTCGGAGAGCACGTTAAGCCGCCGGTCCCGGCTGCCATGAACATCTATGGCAGTTGTTATTGGGAAAGTCAGTACCCTCTTATATCCTGACACTGGTCTAGCCTTAGGGTATCGTTAGCCTTCGGGTTGCGGAGATCAGGTGGCAGCGGCTCCGTGTAAAAACTGATATCCAGTCAAATCCGGTTAGACTAGAAAAGCCGACCCCAAGTGACTTGGGAATAAGAAAAGCTAAGGGAGAAGGTAGGATTAGATTTACTAAAAAATAAACAGGCCAGAATAATACTGTAAACCAATTAGATAATCTTATATACCTCATTATCGGATCGAATCTATAGTTACGTAAAAAATATCGACAGTAATCAACACTATAGCCTTAACACACTATAGCCTTATTATTCTGGCGTTGTTTGTCGTTAAAAGCTACTAGAAAAATATTCAGCGTTCATATATTTACCTCTAGAATCTGATTATCTTGTTTACCCAGAAGCATTAATGTATTCTTATTTTCTTTTAAAACCAACATTTGCCACATTTACGTATTATAAAAATTCCTTTATCGAGGTATAATAACAGGTAAAATACATTAAAATAATGGACACAAAGAATACCCAGCCACGGACATAGCAACGACAGATTTTGCACTGAAACATATTCCAAAATATACAATCTATACATATTATAAAGAGAAAATCTTTATTAGTAGTAAAGTTTATTAGTCGGCCTCGATGACGTAGTGGTTAGTGTAACCGCCTGCCACGCCTGAGGTCGCGGGTTCGATTCCCGTACAAGTCAAACATTTGTGTGCATGAACATGGATGTTTGTTTTAGTCTGGGTGTTTCTATGTATAATATGTAAGTATATGCAAAAAAAAAAAGAAGTATATATATGTATGTTTTTCCATTGTCTAGAACCCATAGTACAAGCTCGGCTTAGTTTGGGCTAGATGGGGCTGTGTGTATGTGGTAAAAAAAAAAGAGTGATTTGATTTTTTGCTAATTTTTTGTAATGATTTAATTCAAAAACAATTTAACCGATTTTAAAAATTCTATCACCACTAGATAGCTATATTACTACCGAATAACAAGGTCATATTTTATTTGGAAAAAGTACTGTTACCTACGCAAGCAATAGCTAGTAAAATAAACTAACTGAACAAGCTCCTTCCGGGAAAGAAAACATTCAGGTTCAACGCCACTATACGTTCAGTATTCTGCCAGAATAACTAAATCCTACCAACACGTATATATAACAAATGTTATGTGGCTTCTCGCCTTATATTGCCAACAAATAACTGAGTTACTGATACTATAGACTCTAGCATTCGATATTATTGTACTATAATACTAGATCAACCATAATTCTCAATCGAAACGCCGCCGTTCTAAGAATGTCTCATTCTGAGGAATACGTGTCGATTCCTGTGAATATATTATTTACCTTCAAAGGAAATATTGGATATTTGGTAACAACCGGAGACTGTATATGTGCCCTTCCATATTTTAGGTATAGTCGACATAAGTCGATGAACATTTGTAAGATTTTGAATTGCTTTATCACACATAACAATAGCAAATCCTCACCACGAGGAGACCGCTGGCAAATCTCCCAGCAAGAGCAATAAAAAATAGTTTTACTATTTTGTTAATTATAATTAGTATTGTGTTTATTTTGTAAAAGTATTACCTTATTTTTTGTTTGTTTATATTATGGAATCTAATCGCCAATGTAATGTAGTGTAATTTTTAATTAATTTCATTTAATGTAATTTTAATTTTTTGGTTGTAATTTTTTTTTTTTTTGTTAATTTACTGCATTTTTATTTTTGCGTTAATAATAGTGTAATGAAAACTGAATGGAGTGCACACCTTTAAGTGATGTTTTTACTCGGCATCTAATTATTTTGTAAAAATGTCGTGTACCTTGAATAAATAAATAAATAAACTTATTTAAGTTTACAATTTAGTAGCTTTTTAATTGTTTGGATCATGACTATACATATTACTTATATCAAATAATTTTAACTATGAAAAATTGAAAAGCCCATAAACCTAATAAATGTATTGCAAAATTCTTTGTGCATAAGATTGAAATTACTGTATGGATAGCTCAGCGGTCGCCTTACCGGTGCCGTCGCGTCGAGTGTTGCGGTTTTTTTGAAACGAACATTTGTAATTTTGTGTTCCACAAATAGTCGTTATATGTGTAGACATATAACGACTATTTGTTAGCTAGCTATTTGTAGCTGAGTAGTCAGCTTCCCGCGGTGCAAGACTTATTCACTAGTGCAGCAGTAGCCTTATAAAAAATCATAGTCGAAGTAATAATGTCTTAAAGAAAAACGTTAGGAAACTCACGACAGTTGCGATTAACCCAAAAGTTATTTCCATAATTTAGAAATGTTCAGATAACTAATTTTATTTTACAATTACATTAGTCTTATTGCCTGTCTCCCTCAAAGCAAGATAAGATTTAAATGAGCCATCTTGTGAATGTAATTACGTCAAGTTATTTAAGAAAATAACGCGAGTGAATGAACGCTCCCTTGTTTTGTGCTCTTTAAAAATTATTTATAGAACTATACAATTACAGAGCCGTTATTTTCGTTAATTTTATTTTGAGATGTTTGAAGGAGGAAAACTAAATAAATTATTTGTTTACATTTATCTTAGACGCTTTGTAATAGTCAGACTAAATTTATTTACAGAGATATATAAGGCGAAGTGGTTTAAGTGGCTGTCTCGACACTGGCCCCGTGCCCAGTGTTATGGGTTTTATCCCCACACCGGACAAAAATTTGTATGACCTACAAATAGTTCTTCCGAGTCTCGGCTTTCTTTGTGTCCGTTGATTGAATGTTTGTAAAGTCCCACGCGATACAGGAATTATTCCTAGTGCGGGAGTTGTCGTTAAAATAAAAAATATTAAAATTTAAGTGCACATTTCCAAGTAAAAACTGTAAGTATTTTGGCGCAGAGCTGAGTAAAAATGATATTTATAATAAAAATAAACAGGAAACGTACATTTCGTGTCTATGTCACTGACTTGTCCTCCTGCACGGCTGGACCGATTTTATTAAATTTCTCGTGTGTAGTATAGCTTCCTGGATGGTTTAGGTTCACAATTTGACCCGGTAGGTGGCGCTACGATCAGTTCGTTTGGTCAGGACAACGTCTGTCGGGTCCACTAGTATTATTTATATATCGAAAATGTTTAGAAACTTTTAGCAATATTGAATGCACTTATGTATGTTATAAATGACAAGTACCTATTAATGGCTTTTAAAAACGATCTGAAATCGAAATGAATGAATACAAGATACCCAATTAGACGTTTTACTAAGATAACAAGTATAGGTATAACAGCTTCGATAGAAATAAGAAGTATGTTTTTAATTTATTGAGTACATAAATACCTCTTAGGTAGAGACGCTTTTGTTATTGCGAGGCAAATCGCAAAATATGAAGTAAGCCGATTTTATTAAAATATATAGTATAATAGCTGAAAATTCGTTTCATAAATTAATTATCATATTTTTGTGCTTTAAAGTGTATTTAGTATAAAGTTTCTACTGAACACTTACTCGTCTTTTTACCGTTAACTATTAATTATATTTAATAGATTCATTTTAAATTTATTTTATGGTCTTTTATTCTATTCTATATATATTATATCCTATTAGTTGCACTAGTAATAGGCAAATAATTATATTTTACTTAGCTATACATAGTTATAACATTATCTTAAAAATAGGTTATGTCTGTGAGTATGTGCACGCTAATCTACACAATGGCTGAACCAAATTATATGTATGTCACAGAATTTATTTCTGTAATTATCTCAAAGAAATCAACATAATTTTAAGCTTGAGTTATAGTGTTAGTTTCATTTATAATAATATAATAATATTCAATCACATACACACAGCGCCATCTAGCCTAAACTAAGCAGAGCTTGTACTATGGGTTAGTAACCATAGTACAGGCTCTGCTTAGTTTGGATAAAAAAAAAGTATATATGTATGTCTATACTATTACAATGGATAAACATACATATATACTTCTTTTTTGTAAATACATACATAGGTATCATACATAGACACACCCAGACCAAGACAAACATCCATGTCCATGCACACAAGTGTTTGACTTGTGCGGAAATCGAACCCGCAACTTCAGGCGTGGCACTCGGTTACACTAACCACTACGCCATCGAGGCATATAACTGTGAAATAATTACTTTAATAGCAGAGCGGTATTGTATGCGACTGCTATACATGAGATAACGGTTTTATAACTGGAACATGCAAAGTGATATTGGGTTTATCTGTCATGCTGGGGCTACACTAACGGAAACCGTCAATACATATCATCGCGATAAATATTGTGTTAATTATTAACGCGATAAAGTTAGTGGCTACACTTGAACGTTCAACGTGAATTTTTCTTGGCGATAAAATTGGCGCTAATGTTCCTTGAATAACAAGCAAGATGGGCGTTGACGGTGCTACTCTGTACTTGAAGAGTGTACATTTTTATTATATTTTAGCACTCTAACGGTGAATTAATTAAAAAACAAGAACACACTGATTCGTAGTGTGGCCGCTTCAACGCATTTATTCTCGCGTTTATTTCTTTGATGTACCGTCACTTGAGCTATCGCCTAACGTCAAACGGCAATGTGAATGCCGTTGTTAAAGTATCGCGTTAAGTCGTGGCTACAGCTACGTTAAATGTCCATCATCGCGATCATTAACGGCATTTCACTTTAGTGTGGCCCCAGCATCAAGAAATTCCGAGAAACTGCACAGAGTCCGGAACTCTACCCCGTAAACAACAACTGACCCGTTCGCTTTTCCTCGAGACACTAAAACCATTGCTGGCAAAATCTGGAAGTAAAACACATCTGCCTGGTGCCTACCGTTTAGGGGAAGTAGCCGTGCATTGTATACAGACTGTCCGGTAATTAATGGATAACCTTGAAATGTCTAATAGTAAAACTGATGGCCGTTCAGAAAAATATGAAAAATACTACCTGAAATATGTTTTTTTTTATTACCATATTTACCTTTCTTATACACTACGACCATAAATGAATGAATTCCATCGGTTTTTTGTTGTTTTATTACTAAACACTAATTATTATGTTAATAGATAGACAGTCAAAAGTATTTTTTGAACGGCCTTCAGTTCTGCTATAAGACATTTCAAGGTTATCCATTAATAATCGGATATCCTATATATGTATTTTATCTAGCAGAATTGTTAATAAAACGTTCCTTTACAAATTCTCGTCCATATGTTTCCCAATTCTAAACGAACACACATTACCTTATAACGCAAATTATTTTTGCCGTATTCACCGAAGCGCGCCCTTCCGCGCGTGTTGGTTTGACTCGGAGACCAATGTGAAGACTGATTTCAACTTCGAATAATAGCGTGAAACGTAATTTATGTTCATAGACTTTGAATTTAATTTGAATATTTTATGGGATGATTTGTAGACAATGGCGGCTTGAGTGAGGGTATGAATGTTTTCATTAATTTTGTCACAACACTCATTCAAAGAACTGTTTTGTAAGTTTTATTATATAGAGGTATAATTTACGTAGATAAGTATGTTTACTTTTGTGTTTATTAAACATTACACACTTCTCATACAGCGAAAGGGCCCGTGCCCAGCAGTGGGACAGATCAATACTGAGCTAATAGTATTATAATTATTATACTTACATAAAAAATATACACACATAATATGCACATACTTTTTTACAAAAACGCACATATATACTTCTTTATTTGTTTACCTTAATTATAGTTTTATTTAATACCAGCTGTCTCGCAGTTTTACCATAATCATTAACGTGATGATTACCGTTTCCTTGGCTCATAGCGTGGTGTTAAATACTTCTTGTTAAAATAGCTTTCTAATGCTGAAAGAATTATAAAATTTGGTTCAGTGGTTTTTGACTTTATTCATTACAAACAAAAATACAAACATACAACAATAGCTATATATATAGAGAGCGCTGAGAAATATATGTGGTGTGACTCTGAAAGATAGAATAAGGAATAGTGTGATTAGAGAGAGATGCGGCATGAAAGTGGATATAGTGACAAGAATAGAAAAGGGTATGTTAAGCTGGTTTAGGCATGTAGAAAGAATGGACGAGGAAACACTGACTAAGAAAGTTTATAAGGCTAGTGTGAATGGAACAGTCGCAAGAGGAAGACCTAGGCGAACGTTTCTTGATCAGATCGGAGGCGTTCTGGACAAAGGCCAGGTTAAGAGCACCTTGAACCGACGGGCGTGAATGAGGAATGTGATGAAAGTGAATGAAGCCAGAGAAGTGTGTCAGGATCGTAGCAAATGGAAATCCGTAGTCTCTGCCTACCCCTCTGGGAAGCAGGCGTGAATCTATATATATATGTACAACAATACAAATCTTTCCTCTTTATAATATATATATATATATATATATATATATATATATATATATATATATATGTTATAATATATAAAGATAAATTGTACTTACAGTTTTTTAATTTCTCTATATTTAATTCTGCTGTCTATTTTATTTTGTAAGTCATAAGTTTACATAATATTGTCTTCTGTTTACGCGAATATTATTCATTGAAATTAAACAACTATATACGGATTTTATCGCGTTGTTTATTGTTGTATATGCTATGTGTGAACATGTGCAACAGGGGACCAACCACTACCTGAGATTTGACAAACCACAGATTCTCAAGGTTCGAGGATCTCAAGGATGCTTCGCGAGGCTATTGAAATCAAAAAACATCCTAATTTTAATAGAGAAGATGGTTGGAATGTACCCCCAGCTTGGGATCCAGTAATACAAATAGTCAAACCCAAGAAGAAGCACCACAGCTAGATTTCATGATACTTTAAGCTCATTCTGCGTAAATAGAAACACCATTGATTAAATTATGTTCGGGTACTTTGAAATAACTACACTGGAACATTGAGACAACTGCCATCTTAGTCCCCCCGTGACCATAGCTGCTGAAAAGCAACCGAAACGTCGGGAAACGTGTAAAATTAAATTAAATCTAAATAGTTTTAATAATAATTCAATTAGCTTAAATATTAGTAAAGTTTAATAGTAGTAGTAGTGTAACAGGTTTCAAAATTATGTAATAAAGTGTCGAAAATATAAATAAACAACGCGATAAAATCCGTATGTATGTAGTAGTTTAATTTCAATGCATAAGTTTACATATTTATTTGTAGTTCCTCTGTTTTTCCATCATGATTTGTTAATATCAAAGAACATTATTTGAAGGCATCATGTATCTTTACAAGTTCGTCGCCCCCTGCTTTGTATAACTTTCACAGAATATGTACATATAATAATCATAAATATCTTTAACGTTATAAATATCATAAATTAGGGAAAGTAAGTGATATATATTTTATGTGTCCGTATTAAGCATACGGATATGATAATTGATGATTTTAGTTAGAAACTATATATATGAATATAATATTCATATATATTTCTTTACTTTTCTGAAGGTTTCTTGCATTTGATACTTAGTTTTGGGTAACAAAGCGACTTCTGGTATGAGCAAAGTTCTAGTGGAATTATATCTTATTAAATCCAAAGTAGTACTTCGTCATTTAAAATTGTGCGCAGTACTCGATGGCGTAGTGGTTAGTGTAACCGACTGCTACGCCTGAGGTTTAATTTCCGCACATATACATAGAAACACCCAGACCGAGACAAACACCCATGTTCATGCACATAAATGTTTGACTTGGTCTGGGTGTTTCTATGTAATATGTATATAATATGGAAGTATTGACAAAGAAAGTATATCACTATGTTTATTTTCTTTAATTTTTTTTCAAAAGATTACAAGTAATTTAAGTTATAATTTACTTGTATACTTGTTAACCCCTCCAGCTAAGCTAGAATGCTTGTATTAGGAGTGGGTTCACGTCGGTAGTGCAATGGGTGGGATTCGAACCCGCGACCTTTCGATTGGAAGTCCAATGCCTTATCCATTGGGCTACCGCCACTTAAATTAATTAATAAATAATTAATTTCCTTAATTGACGTTAAAGCTATGTATCAATTATGGACCCTGTTGGGCACAGCATAGAAGTTATATTAGGAGCCCGAGAGAGCTCGTTCCATTTTTTTGTTTTATATGAGTTCTTGACGTAGTTATTAAAATAATGAGCTGCTGGTAATGTGTTAACTACCCTTAATTAGTAGCAGGTAAAAAATAATTTATAATTAATAAATTATACATTATTTTTGATCCGTAACTACGGATATTATCGAAATGGCTTCAGTAAACACATTAATACTAATAGTGACTTGATCATTTAAACAACTGCGTAATTTGATCAGTCGACTTAAGTGAAAAGCAAGCATCATCTGTATCTTTAGTTCTTTCAAAAAGCACATCTTGTCCAGAACGCTATTTATTTAGGACCTAAAAACAAACCAAATAACATCGGAATGTTACCGAAGCAAATATAGACACATCGCATGATCACGCATGATTTACAAGCCGAGTAAAAAATACAACAAAGTTACATCGCGATTGAAACGAATAAAACAATAAGCTCTCTTGAATTATACTCCCAATAAGTAACAACTGTATTCATGTTTGAATGCCTGTGAACTAGTCATAAGATATAGCGATTGAATTATTATTGAATCGCAATATTTTTGTCTAAACCTAACAATACGTCGCAGCAGCGATAGCCCAATGGGAGAACGTTGGATTGCCATGCAGAGGTCTCGAGTTTGATCCCAAGGCACGCATCTCTGACTTTTTGAAGTGATGTGCGTATTAAATAGATTATTTTAGTGTATAGTGAAGATACCTGCATGTCTGAGAGGTCTTTATAATCTTCTCGAAGATATGTGAAGTTTGCCAACCCGCACTGGGCCAGCGTGGTAGCCTACGGCTTAACATTTCTCACACTGAGGAGAGCTGGTGGCTATATATGGTCTTGGTTCCGATTCCCAGGTCGGGTATAGTGTTTTTGGTTTGCTAATAACGTTTTTACATATAGCTTCCTGACTTCTTCAATATTGCTTAAAAAGATGCTGTGCTGTGTGTAAAGGTCTTAGTTTTTATAAAATGTCCTAATTTTTATAGTACTTCATTAACGTAAAAACACATAACAGGAGATCTAGAGCACAAAAAATATTTAAGACACTTTTTGTCTCCGCCATAAATCAAACTAAAATATCGCTAGAAAGAAATAATTCAGCAAAAAGGAGTAGAAAAATTTGTAAATAATTTACAAGATAAGAATATATAATATCTAAGATTATAATATATATTTAGTTTCTGCCCATGACTTCACCCACGGGAATACCACAAGCGCATTTGTCGGGTTAAGCGGTCTATCTGTGTGAAAAGTGTCATCCAAATCCGTTTAACATAACAAACATCCAAAAATACTTTCATAATTTTAATATTAAATTTAAAATCGTACGAAAATATTTTCCTGTATAAATAGTTATAGACAAATTGACGCAAACACTATGAAAAAAAAAACGTATTTATAATAACATTTCGTTACTATAAATGCAAGTCACAAACTAATAAATTACTCTGAAAATCGCTCACAAAGCGCCCCTACCACGTACCAAAGCAGATCGCAAAGACGACGAGAAATATTACCACTTGGACAGTAGCAGGTGCGTTCCGACACCAATAAGAACTAAAGCAGTCTATATTCGTTCAAACTTACGGTTATTGCTCGATATTAAGCGAGTTTCAAGCATTTAGTAGTGGATTTATGAGAATATTTATTTGAAGGTAAAAAATGTTGTTTTGACTCGAAACGCTTTCAGTTGTAATTTTTGGATTTAGAATGTATAAATTAGAATCGAGATGTCAAAGTATCTTTGTCGGTATTTGGAAAGAATTTAATAGGTATTTTTAGGTAATGCTTTTTACGGTCGTTTTTTAGATTTATTATTAAAGATGCGAAGTATGAATAATGTTTTTTATTTATTAATTTGTTAATTGAAATGTTTCTATAGCTACACCCATTTTTAGTATTAAATTGTAATAAATATAATGAAATTATTTCTAAAGTGCTTTAAAAAAGAATTTTCATTTAATACATAAATTAAATTGCCTTGGTGGCGCAGCGATAGTGAATACGTCTTCTGTTCATGAGTTCTCGGGTTCAATGGCCGAGTGAAGTATTATTGTGATTTTCATCCTTTAAATTCTCAATTCGAACGGTGTCCAGTAGACGGCAAAAGGTAGCAGTAGGTAGTAATAACATGTATTCTATACTGGAGGCGTGAGAGTATATATGCGTATATGTTTTGTAGCCTTGCACTTTTACGCAGTGTAATTACAGTCAAAATGCAGAGCACACTTTGGAAAGTAACCCTTGTAAATCATAAAAGATTAAAATCAGACTTGCTTGCTTATGTGTTAAAAAAATATAAAATTTTGTATTAATAATTACAATTATAAATATAATGATAATTTGCGTATTCAACATTTTGTTATATAGTATGTAATTATTTTTCGTTTTAATTTTGATATCTGATGTTTACGTGAATTTTATTTGCAACTCGCAGTATTCACAACTATTCACTATTATTTTACAACTTTTAGCTTTTTAACAGCTATAGATGGAGACCATTCACATAAATAGACCACGCTACAATATAAAAAAAGCATAATTTGAACTTTATGTTTCTTTTATCATTTTATCGTTTTTGTGTGTTGTCCAGTCTTTTTTAAACAGAGAACCGAAAAATAACAAAACCGTACATTTCCGAAGCCAATTCTACCTTCCCCAAAAACGGAAAATAAAAATATACACGCCAGATAAATATCACAGGGCAAAATTAAATAAACGGTAGGCTTTCTCTGGTACGGCCGAAAAAAAGAATCCGTTCTATATTCATTGCCCTGGTAATCCTTTGGGAATGCTCGCGTTATGATATCTGGGAAAAAGAAAAACTCATTGTGATGCATAGAAGTCCTAGCTAAAAGCCTTTGTAAAGATAAGGGAACTAGATTAACTGAATTTTCTAGAACATCGTTGCATGCACGTTACTAGAATCAGGTCAGTAGCAGCCATTTTAAAAGATCTGTAACAATAGCTTCAAATTGCATAGCGGTGTCTTTTAGGCAATAAAATCCCAGGCCTGCTCACTAATTTATGTGGTTAATAATATGTAGAGACCAGTGGTTAGGATTTTTAAAAGAAGTTTCGCCTTAAATAAATTGTCATAGTAATTTACGTTCTAGTGTTCGACGATACTTATTAAACCTGGCTATGTGTTTGTACATATATTTACTTGTGCTCTAATAATGTCACAGGTATTTGTGCAAATAAATGCAAATCAATAAAAATACGCTAAAGAACGTGAAGTCTTTTTTATTGTTTTATTATGTATATATGTTTGTGTGTAATTGTAAGTTTTGTATACTTCTGTAAAAGACATCTCGCTTTGTACTATTTCCTGTTTTAAATGATTACTGTATAATGATGTGTCGATAGTAAAACTTTCAATCCTAACTAATAATACAAATGCGAATGTCAGTATTTTTATTTCTTTGTTACGCTTTCACGCCTTAACTGCTCGACCGATCATTATGAAATTTTGCATACATATTGTCAGAAGTACAGAAAAGGACCTAGGATACTACCTTTTCATTCAGAAAAAACGTACTGTTAGTAATCTAACCTAACCTAACCATCATTACCGCGAGCAAAGCCGTAGGCATATCCAGTAAATAAATAAATAAGTCTGGCACTATAATCGCAAGGTGCCTAATGTATATGTGTTGTGAAATGAGAATCAATTAATCAGCTCGTCGTTATCCATTGCTGGACAGGGTTGTGTCGGCCTTCTATCTTATGATCTGGCAGTTGTTGGAGAGGGTATATTATAAACTTATGGTAGATTGGTTGTAGTGGGTTTACTGGACAGGATTAGGTCTATAGTATATTCAGCGGCTTTAGCGCCGTTATCACAAACAGACTGGAGCGGCAATACCTGGCTTCCGCTATTGAAGTTTTTCTTTCTAACCTACCTTTATATTTTGTTTCTTAAATGTATGCGGGGGTAGAGGGGAGCTGAGAGTTACTTGGATGAAACGAATTAGAGATTGTTCTATCCTTATATGCGTTATGATAGCCAATTTGTCGCCTTCCACATCCAAACTATCCCAGCCACAAGTTCAGGTTCAGATTATTAATACGCCGTGACCCGAGGGCATTTTATTTTATATGAATTTTTTGCCGCCACTCAAGGACTTGTTTATTCCACCAACATGGAAGAAAAAGTGAACCTAATAATATAAATAAAATTGTTTGTGAAGCTTGTCCATCTAAAAAAGAAAACGTATTAATTAGCCTTAGTTAAGTTACTTATTGTCTTCACTTTAAGCTTAATATATGAAGCGTGTTTTGAAGCTATATTTAGTACAGTTATGTTTGGTTTTGAAGTCATTAATTTAAACTTAAATCTTTGAAGTCGCGCTTCGAAATCCATGATGATCCTGTTTTTTATGTTACCTATTCTTATAGAAAGAAACAGAAACACTTGTCTTATTTGCTTGTAAATATTGGTAGAATGTAAGGAAGGCAACTTGGTGTAAGAGTAGTGACTGCTTACGGGTGCTTCATGTAAAACAGGGGTTATGTTCAAGCCAAATCGGCTTTTGTATCAATCGTCGTGAGGAAACCTGCACCAATTAGAGTTCTCCATAATGTTCTCAAATACATTAAGTCTGCCAAGCTACAATAGGTCACCGTGGTGGAAACTTCTTATCCCTAAAAGAAACCTATGCCCAGCAGTGAGATAGTTTATGAAAAGGGCTAATATTATTATATCAATCCAAAAGTTGCCCGTAAGATATTGCTTTTAACGATAAGACCACCGTCATTTGTACAATATCATCTGCTTTTATAAAAAACATGCAGGGCAGTCTTTAGGGACTGCTGATAGAAGTACAACTAAGTAACTTGTGAATTGTATCGTCGAACTATTAGATTATTATTTTTGAATGCGTTCGGTGACGATGACGCGAGTTCCATGATTTTTGTTCACCCAGAAAGTGCTCAACGTGCCTTAAGAAGTTATCATTTCAAAACTAAGTCCATGCACATGCACAATTAATTAAACATATTCTTATTTTGTTCATGGTATATTTAAAAATGCATATTATATTGTCAAAAAAAAATGTAGAAAATGTTCCTGAAGTAGTAAAAGAAAAATGAATAAGAAAACAAATTTTAAATTGACTGAACTTGTGAGAATTTTGGTTTACCGAATCTCGGCAGCAAAGTAACCTATGACCTAACCTCCGAAATAACAAGAAGCGAACCGATGCCAGCAGTGCGACAATGTAAAAGTTCGCAAGCTAGGATGATACCATTTTATATACACTCAATATTAAAGATGACATTCTAAAGTATACAGAATAAAGAATGACGTCAGAAAGTGGCTAATATTTTGTATCAAGCATGTATCTTCATATTTCTTAAGAAAAATATGCTGGAATTTTCCCAGCATATCTCAATATTGCGTTACTGAATCAAATGCTTGAATAGTTCGTATTTTGAAGAATATCGGCTGAAAGTTAGAGTAGACAAAGCACTGACACAGACGCTCTCAAAGCAGATCAAATAAAATCTCAATAGTTTCAGACAGCTGTAAGTTATCTAGAGAATATTGAACTTTGTTTTGTATTAGATATTTTGGCAACTTAAGTGTTTATTATGGCACGTGTATTGGAGACAGAACTGCTACGAGGTATACATACATCGGTTTTTATACTAATACTATAAAAAAGAAAACGATGTATATTTTTTTTTGGAATGAATCAGTTCTGAAACTAGTGAACGAGTATTAATAATCCTTCACCCATTGGAATGTACTGTATCTAAAGATAATATGCCTTATAACATCTCGCTACGAGCCATGGGAGCGGAGCAGTTATTATAAACGTAGGTGAAACTGCGGGGGACAGCCAGTCATAAATACTTCTTAATAGCTTCTGCAAATGGCTTCCCAAGAATTCACATATAAGAGAGTTTTAGAGTTTCTCTAAGAGATGAAAATCTATTATGTGTGAATCAAGGAGATCTATTAATTATCCTAATACGTGTGATTGAGTTAAAAACATATTCTGGTATAGATGTGTCTGGTAGATGCATATTAGACACGAACATTAAGAATACATCGGTTTAATAATCGCATTTTAACCTTATCTCAATATTCAATATGATTTTCTCGTTGAATATAATTTATCACACGTACGTTTCGATAGCATTTTGCTATAGATATTAGTAGCATATTGTAATTTTTTTTTAATTTTACTAGCGTGCCTTGCCGCTACCACCACGCTGTAAGTTCGTTTCCCACACATACCAATAATTTATTATATCTACCAAATATTTGTGCATTTATGGTTGTTTTGAGTCTGGATGTAGTTTGTGCCCGAAAATTGTTTTATTTCGTAACGTTCCCCAACACATTCCTGATGCAATACACAAGTACTCTTCTCAGGATCAACATTATCGTTAAAAGAACAATATGTGCCTTTAAAAGAAAAAATAAATGATTGTGCTACCAATGCAATGAAGAAAAATACTCGTCGTTTGTTGAAAGAATAATGCCTTCTGGAAATGCTACTTACCACAGAAACACAATATAAAGTTGTTATTGCGAACTTACCTAGAGTAGAGATACTTTTACATTCCGACTGTTCAGTTTTGTTAAAATACTAGGTTTACATGGGGATCCCATCTTGCTAGTTACTAGTCTCATTACTATATCCAGCTTTTACTTTTGAAACATTACATATGAGACCGTTGGACAGCCACGCAAAGGTCTCAAGTTCAATCCCAAGGCACGCAACTATTCGAAGTTAAATGCGTATTAAATAGTTAATTATCATATATCATATAACATCGTGAGGAAATCTGTACGTCTGAGAGATCTCCATAATATTCTCGAAGATATGTGAAGCCAACCTACACTAGGCCAGCTTGGTGGACTATGGCCAAAGCCTTCTAATACTGAGGCCCGTGCCCAACAGTTAAACAATTTATATACAGAGCTGATATTATTATTATTACTTTCTTGAGTATGCCAAGTAGGCATTCCGTTGTGGAGAACTGTATTCAAACATTATTCCAATGCAATTATTGTTACCATAAATCCTTATTTCGTTAAACGTGGCTTCGTAAGTAAATCTTCAACGTACAAATTTATTTGTATAGAATTTTATAGTAACTGCATATTATACAAGTTTCAGTGCATTTCCGGAATCCACTTGCAGTAAGACGTCGCTAAGCGCACTAAGTACAGTCTAAAGTACTAGGAAGTTCTTAATCCTTCACAATCACCCTGTAGTTACGCATCTCACAAGCTTTCCTCGCTCACTCCGTAGAGTGTGCTCTTAAATCGTAGTTCTACAGTTCGTTGTATATGATCATCCTTAATTATTGAAAATAAGAATGCACGGAGTGATCAAGCACTATCTAATCATAGTACCAAAATAAAAATAAAAATGTCGATTGACAGAATTTACCCGGTTACATTCAAATAGTAAGAAATACCACACTGACGTCAGTAGTGGCTAATGAATAAGATGTGTCTATAAAGACATGGTTAGTCATTGATTTACCTATTTTTTCGTATCATTGCTCAATAGCTTCAAACCCTAATAATCGAATAATATAACCAGTAATATATGATATATGTTTCTAAATGTCTGATGTTTTTTCTTCTAAATGAACAGTCAAAATGTATCCAAATAGGCACGTTTGGCTGTTCATGGAGGACTATTAGTGCCTACACTTATGCATGGCAGTGAAAGTTGGGTATGGCAAAAGAAGCATGAGAGCAGAATAAATTCTGTAGAAATGAGAGCGCTGAGAGACATATGTGGTGTGACTCTGAAAGATAGAATAAGGAATAGTGTGATTAGAGAGAGATGTGGCATGAAAGTGGATATAGTGACAAGAATAGAAAAGGATATGTTAAGCTGGTTTGGGCATGTAGAAAGAATGGACGAGAAAAGACTGACTAAGAAAGTTTATAAGGCTAGTGTGAATGGAACAGTCGTAAGAGGCAGACCTAGAGGAACGTTTCTTGACTAGATCGGAGAAGTTCTGGACAAAGGCCAGGTTAAGAGCACCTTAAACCGGCGAGCGTGTATGGGGAGTGTGATGAAAGTTAATGAAGCCAGGGAAAAGTGTGTCAGGATCGTAGCAAATGGAAATCCGTAGTCTCTGCCTACCCCTCTAGGAAACAGGCGTGAATCTATGTATGTATGTTTAACAAAACCTCAAAATGCTTGGTAAAAGTATGGAAATTAAATTAATTAAAATCTTGCTCTCATTTGCGCAAAAAATATAAATAAAATAGTTAGATACAATAATAATTATCCTTAGTTAATAGTACAATCAATTTTAATACAGTGTACGTAATAAAGTGTAAAATAAACAACGCGATAAAATCCGTATACAGTAGTTTAATTTCAATGAATAACATTCGCGTAAACAGAAGACATTATTATGACAATCAATTTTCATTAATCGGTACTCCATCTGATAAACTAAAAGTTGGACACAAATATCTATATAGTTAATTTATAAAAATAAACTTTAATGAAACAAAGAGAAATATCCAAAATGGGTACACTAGATCGAGCTCAACCTACTTTAGACCACATTGTGTGACCAATTATTCTTGGCCAGGGATTAATGCACCACAATACTGAGCGTAATGCATCACGAGTTTCCGGAAACGGGAATTACGCGACGGGGTCGCTCCTAAGTGGCTCAGATTTCATTTGGGACACTTTTTATTGTAAGGAAGGATATTTCTTGTTTTAAACAAGACTTGCGGGTACAGGGTAATAATTAAAAAAGTAAAGATTAAGTAAAAAAAAAAAGTTGCTTGTTCTTTTCCTTTGGAGTCTTTGCGGCTATATGTATTTCTTCAGGAACTATCCATTGTTCAAAATCATCATCTTTGATGATTTCAGTTTACTTATCATACTATTCCTGTTACATAGCCACAAAAAATCACTAAAATAATTATAGCCCTGTAGATATATAAATGTTTCACTACTGGGCACAGGCGTCTTCTCAGTGTGATAAAAGTTAGTCCAAAGTCTACCACGCTGGTCCAATGCGGGTTGGCAGACTTCACTCTACCATTGAGAACTTAATGGAGAACTTTCAGACATGTATTTCCTCACAATGTTTTTGTTTACCGTTAAATAGATATTAAAAATAATTATATGCTGTAGTTATTTTCATATATAAATAAGTAATTTTCTGAAGTCAACCTTAAATAGAGACAATCCTGTTCCAAGGATATTCTGTGTCACGTTGTACAAACAGAAGTTTAAAGTTCCTTTAAGCTACCCAGTCTAGAAACTTTGTGTCCGTTATACAAAGAAAACACAACTTTGGCACAACTATCTTTGGGTCAAGAATTGGTTGTAGCTCATGAAATTCACAAGCATTCGTCGACACGTAAAAGTGTCCTTATCGTCCAGTGGGTAGTAATGGTTCAACATTTTGTTTAAAAGTACAATTTTATTTAAATTTTGACTCCAAAATGTGTGTGGAGTAAGTCCTGTTTTAATGGAAAGCTCATTATTCAAAAAAATATATTAGAGGCATTGCACTAATAAGTGAGACACGCAAAGCAACTTTCTTAACCATTTGTCGAAAAATCTAAATATCTTTATTTTATGTCACAAAATAACACTTGTGAACGTCAAGGTTTACACTATGATGTATCTTATGTGGGGGCCAGTCAGTGCAGACCGGCGACACTTTGACCCAGTGGGATCTTTTGTGTCGACACTCTCAATAACGACTGCCATAGATGTTCATTGCAGCCGGGACCGACGGCTTAACGTGCTCTCCGAGGCACGGAGCAGGCGATAATTGTCAATCAATACGCAAATAGTTTCGAAAAGTCATATAACTTCCGAAAGTCAGAGGTGCACGACGTGGGTTCGAACCCGAGACCCTCTGCATTGCAGTCTGTTGGTCTCCCCACTGTGCTACCGCTGCTCAAGGTTTACACTAACTAAGCCATAATATTATTAATTTACATTTACTTGTTCTCACTTATTAATCATTTAGTAACTTTTTGTGAAAAATCTCTAAAATCCTTTTGTTCGATTGTCGTAAATGATAATTCAATTCTATTGATTGTCCAATCTATCAAGTAGTTGAGATTGTTACGTAATTATTGTGCCGCTACGATTGTCCCGTGGCTTGTGGGCTGGCGTTCGTTCCAACTGTTCGACATTCTCCGGATATCAATTAGTCATGTTCACAGTTCTCATAAGTTACCCGCAATAATAGCCTATATACTGTGTGGTCTCGGCATGTTAATTTTGAGTGGTATATATGTTTCAAGAGACTGTTTGTCGTATCAGTAAACTAAAACTTTCTCGGTATGACCAAATGAAAATACTTGAAATTTTAAGTCGTTATATTTTTATGTCGTGCAATTCAGTTGTAGATATTTTTCAGAAGAATGTAATAAACAATAAAAAGCATATTTCAGTCAATGAGGTAAAGTCAATTTAATAGCCTTTTTTTTATAGCAACTGTCTTCAACTAATCGTAAGTAACAAATCTCAAAAAAGATGATAATATTATCATAAAGGGAAGAAAAATACTTTTGATGAAGATAGGCACGAATAATGACATAATATAATAAATGATATAAGTATAAATAGAAATCCAATGAGTTTTAGTTAATTTAATTTGTAAAGACTATTTACTGTTTATTATATTTTTAATGACATAAAATATGACTACATCTCTTCGTTATGCGCTATAAAACATTAAAAACCCATTAACTAACAAAATTTGGCACATCATAATTTAGAAACATTTCACATTAAGTTGTGGTTTATTTTGAAATGTTTCTAATGCCACAGTAAAATCAATGACAGCTGAAATATTTTTACATTCAAACAACATGACATTAGTAACCATAATTAATTTGGAAACAAGGAACTTAATCATGTGCTTCATAAACAAATATAAACAAACATAATATATTATTATTATTAACTCGACAAGTAAGTATTCAGTAGACAAGAACACACTAATTATCTCAACAGCTGCTCGGATAATTCTGTTAATATTATTACCTAAACTATATAACGGAATATTAGACTCGTAGCGAAATTAATATCTCGTATTACCAAATGGAGAATTCACTGAATAGGAATGAACCAGAAGTGGGAATAAGGATATTCTGCTAATGATAGCTTTGGATCTAAGTGGTTTTGTTTGTCAGCTTTTTGGTTGTGACGTTATTTATTAGTGAGACTGAAATCGTTTTGCAGATAAATGGGAGGCCGTGTTTGGCGACGAAGTTATTGGCTCCGGTTCAGAGTTTTGTTAGATAAGTTTTGGATCCACATTGTTGTTTTGATATGTGTTTTACAACTGTCGGTTTTCTTACTTAAAACTGTTTGTTTTCTTTAATTATTTTACAAATGGTTTGTTAAAATTTAAGTTTACTTGGATATTAATATATGAGATTCTTATTAATCTTTACTTAATTGAAATTTTTATATGTGTGAATGCCACTGAACTACTCATAAACGAATGGACCGATTTTGATGAAACTTTTGGTGTATGCTTAAGTGAATGGTTTAGATTTATAATATTATGGTTCAGATTTACAATAAGATACGGAAGATGGCGCTGCGATAAGGTTCAAGGTATTTTTTCGTTTTAGTTTAAGCCATAGTTCGAGCAGGACAATGTATGCCGCACACGATATTCATTTAAAAAATAAAATCTACCAAACTAACATCTGTACAGTAAAACTGCTGTGCTTTATTTTAATAGTTCAAAATCTTAAGTTATATAATTATTCCTTTTATTTTGAAAATATGAATTCATAATTGAATAAAACAAAATTTCTTAGGTACTTATAGCTCCACTATGTTTTATACTTGAGGATCTGTACGAGGATCATATTTCCAATAACGCTCAATAGAGGCATGTCACATTATTCCATAACCCCATATTAAGTTGTTTAATGTCGACATAAACTTCGTCGACATTGGAAGACTGGAGTCACGTAACTGGCTTTCTTCTTTAACGATGTCATTCGAAGGAGTTTTTAGTAAGTTCAAAACGTCTGATCAATTACGTTATTATATTCAGCTGGTAAACCTGGTTAGGAATCAATATAATAAGTATCTATCAATTAGTTGACAAGTATTGATATATATTTTATAAATAATACTAGATTTTGCCCGCGGCTTCACTCGCGTAAGTATAGGTGTTTCTAGATGAAAGGTACCTTATTTCTTTTTCTGTTCCCCTGGCAAAGTGAATGCGAATTTCATGATTATCGGTCGAGTAGTTAAGACATGCAAGTATTAACAATTATATTTATATATATAATCTAGGTATAGGTACATAATAAGTATTGTAGTTCATTTGATAAAATTAGAGTGCGGCCGGCGGGCCGTTATAACAAATAATTCTTCTCTGTGTACTTATTTTTTAGTTTATCAATAGTAACTACTACTAAAAAACTAAAAATCTATTTTCGTTGATATTTAGCTTATTTTACTATTTGTGTTTATCATCAACTATGTATTAATTACACACACTATGCTGTCTCTTCTCCCTAGCCTTTATTATTCCCAAGTCACTTGGGGTCGGCTTTTCTGGTATAACCGGATTTGACTGAATATCAGTTTTTACATGTAGCGGCTGCCACCTGACCTCCGCAACCCGAAGGCTAACGATACGCTAAGGCTAGACCAGTGTCAGAATATTATATGGCACTGACATCCTAATAACGACAGCCATAGATGTTCATAGCAGCCGGGACCGACGGCTTAAGACTGCGCCGAGCGTAAGACAAATAATGACAGAGCTCGTGCGGCGCATATTCAAATCGGCGCGCGACTGCCATAGTTAAATTGTATGGAGAATTTGAAGTGTTTTTTTGATAAATATGTATCTTTATTGTCAACCAATAACTTAAATATTTGGGACGGAGAAATTGTAATATAAACACATTCTTTGTTATGTTAAAAGTGTATTTTTTATTTGTATTGAACAAAAGGTGTTGATTTTATTCACTTAACTGTGACCGCCTGTTTTGGCACATTTCGCTCGGCGGAGTCCCGAGGCACGGAGCAGACGATAGTTGTCAGTCAATACGCACATAATTTCGAAAAGTCATATAACTTCCGAAAGTCTGATGTGCGCGACATGGGTTCGAATGCGAGACCCTCTGCATTGCAGTTTGGTCTCCCCACTGAGCTATCGCTGCTATCGCGCTTGATACTATGCTGTACGGCACTAAAATTTATGTGATCGACAAATAGTTGGAGACAGACCGAGTGTTCATTGTGTCCATTGTTTGAATGTTTGTTAATACGCACATGGTATTTGTCTCTTTTTTGTTCGATAATACTACTGCGAATAGTTGAAAGATATTAATAAGCCAGTGCATGCAATATGAAGCTACAATCTTCATTGACTTCACCGATGGACTACTGCCGCTTCATTTTAAATTATACACCAATAGACATTATAATTACAAGTTACTTTTAATTATAAAAAACTCAGCTTAATACTTCGTATCTTTAGATACTAGAGATATTTAAGCGAACAATTTCACTAATATTTTTTTCCTCCTTGTTCCCAGGTGCCGGTGGTCTCCGTACCACGGAACTCCGAATAACGCCGCGAGTCGTCCAGCGTGGCAGAAACGTGACGATGGCGTGTCTATACGAGTTACACGATTACGGCATATACTCAGTAAAGTGGTACAGGGGCACTCAGGAGTTCTACAGATACTCACCGTTGGAGAACCCCACGACAAGAGTCTTGCCTGTGAATGGGATTAAAATTGATGTAAGTATCCTGGAACATTTTTGCAGAGTGATAAAATGGGGTTAATGTTATTCCCATTTGTAACGTCAATTTGTCTGTATGAAATATTTTGAAAATACGTTAGCCTTTTACAAAAAAGTTGAGTGCTTCTACTAAATATTCCTCTCGATAATTTTATATTTCGTTTAAGTTACGCATTTGGGTCAGTTTTGAAAGACTATACCTATTGACATTTATGAAAACTTACTTAACATTTCTTATACGACAGAAGGAAATATAAGTGTATATAAAACCACATACTTAAAACTGAAAAGATCTTACCAAAAATTATAAAGAAACTAAATCTCTCGGTTGTATAAAAGTTGTCTGTCTCTGCATAAAATAATTATCATCAAATTTTGCGACAAATACTTAATGAGTTAATCACACAGTCTAAGTCTAGTCAGTCCATACTTTCTCGGATGACTTGCATCGATTCATAACACCATGCACAGAATCCAAAAAATGCCTTATCTTTCGTCTATTACATTGCCATTAGGCCCTTTTAAAGAAAGTACTTCAAAAATAAATATTAAATATGAAATAAATGAATATTAAATTATATTATATTATAATATTATATTATTATATTAAATTCAAACATATTTTTTTTTTATACTCACGCGCCTGTATACACTTATCATCTATCTATCACATATCAGGATACAGGCGTGTGATTATGTATGAATCTTCTCTCTTAGCCTTTATTATTCCCAAGTCACTTGGGGTCAGCTTTTCTGGTCTAACCGGATTTAACTGGATATCCGTTTTTACACGGAGCGGCTGCCACCTGACCTCCGCAACCCGAAGGCTAACGATACCCTAAGGCTAGACCAGTGTCAGGATATTAGAGGGTACTGACTTCCCAATAACGACTGCCGTAGATATTCATGGCAGCCGGGACCAACGGCTTAACGTGCTCTCCGAGGCACGGAGCAGGCGATAATTGTCAATCAATACGCACATAATTTCGAAAGTCATATAACTTCCGAAAGTCAGAGGTGCGCGACGTGGGTTCGAACCCGAGACCCTCTGCATTGCAGTCTGTTGGTCTCCCCACTGAGCTATCGCTGCTCAGTGCTGCTGATTATGTATGAATAGAATATAATAATATAATATAATATAATTTAGTATTTATTTATTTAATATTTATTTTTGAAGTAACTTTTCAGTGAAAGGGTATGTAAAATTGTATTTATTACACCCATACTTTGTCAGCTGTAGTTATAGATTCGTCGTAATAGGCAGTGATCTTAGTGACGTTTGCCGCGCAGAGTTTCAGACTTCGTACTATTACTGATAACTCCTTGCCAGAAAAACCCAATAGCACTTCACTCGACACTGGAATTGAAGCCTAACATTGTGTAACACCTATATGGAATATAATAATATCAGCCCTGTATTAAACTGTCCCACTGCTGGGCACGGGTCTCTTCACTGTGTGAGAAGGGTTAGGCTATAGTTCACCACGCTGGCCCAGTGCAGGTTGGCAGACTTCACATATCTTTGAGAACATTATTGAGAACTCTTAGACATGCAGGTTGCTCACGATGTTTTCCTTCACCGTTAAAGCAAGCGATAATTAACTATTTAATACGCACATAACTTCGAAAAATCAGACTTGCGCGCCTTGGGATCAATCTCGAGACCTCTGCGTCGCAGTCCATCGGTTTCCCACTAAGCTATATATGGAATGATGATGCAAAATAAATTATTTGATTTTGTGTGATTGGCAGAGGTTAAGATCCAACGAAACACACGTGGTACTACTGCGAGTGTTGCCGAACCTCAGCGGGAACTACAGTTGTGAGGTGATACTGAATGCGCCCGCCTCCTACCCACACTACACCGCCACAGCGAGGCTTGATGTTGTTGGTATGTATGGTTATTGCTATCTTATTAATATTGAATACTAGATTATGCCTGCGGCTTCGCTCGCGTAAACATAGACTAGGTTATTACCCCTTAGCATGCCTGGTAGGGTCTCACAGACCCACCACCACATATAAATGGCTAAACCTCAACCAAATTTGAATTTAACGCGCAACAGTCTTAATAGCTGACCGTGACGTGTCGCTTGACGCCTCTCACTCGCCACCTCAGTCCAGGGCTTGGTCCCTTAGTCGAAGGTTATGCGTAAAATTAAAAGGCTTATACCACACAAGCCTTTTACTCATATATTATACCTCGTTTTACTCAATAATTGTAAATGGCGATAAAGAATACCTTATTGTTTTTCAAATTAACTAGTTTAGACTAGAACACATTACTACTAAAAGCAACCCAATCCAAAATTAAAAGTACTAAATCTTTCCACTCCAGTAGAACAGACTGAAAATGAAATCATATTCTCTCCGCTTAACCACAAAGTATGTACAAGCTTACGCTTTAAGCCAGGAACTTCAATTCATCCAGACATGTTTACCAGTCTATTTTGCGTTAGTAACTGCTAACTTGCATATAAGTTTAGCAATATCTGCCTCAGAGCTAGCCAGATAAAGACCATTAATTAGAACATAAATTTGTGCTAAAAAATCTTTCACGTGCACAAGAAAGTTCGGAAATATATTTTCTACAATGGCCGATGGTGAATGGAGATTATCAACAAGGTTTTATTAAACCGTGCTTATCAATAACCTTGAAAAACAATATAACAAGTGTTACAGCATCAAATATATAATAATAATTCTAGCCCTGTATTGAACTAATGCTGGGCATGGGCTTCTTCTCAGTGTGAGAAGGGTTATGCCATTCTCAACCACGCTGGCCCGGGTGCGTCTCATAACGTATAAACTCATTTGGTCTAATTTCATTTTATAATCGTTCATAAGATATAATCAACGTGAGATATAGCAACTGTTCATATAATTTCTTTACACATAACATTTATTTATTCTAAAACTTAATAAGTATAACGTTGTTTGATATAACGTTTATGTAATCGAAAATCATTTGGTCTAACGTTTAATATGTATATTGTTTATTTAATCGAAAATCATTAGTTATTTTTTTTAAACCAGACCTCAGACATGCAGGTTTCCTCACGATGTTTTCCTTAACCGTTAAACTAGTGTCGTTTGGTTATTTACCTCTGCGTGGCAGTCCAACGGTTTCCCACTAGGCTATTGCTGCACCTTAATTTATAATTTAAGATAAAATATAATTTGTTGTAATTTGTTTTATCAAATGTCAGACTCACGGTCGGACAATAAAATATTATGTCACAACAGTTTGAGTAACCTCGTCACTGCCAATGCACCAATTAATGTGAGTGTCCGATATCACCCGGTCAAATATGTATACGAGCCGGCAATATTAATTCAAATTTGGATGTTTGTGACCGTTGTGTCAATGTTTGAATTACAGCACGGGTCCAAAGTTCGTCCGGCGGGTGGGCGGCGCGCAGGGTCCATTCTCTGTGCTTTGTAAACAGACATTATTCCTAGAAAAACCTCTACTAAACAGATATCATTCCTAGTGTGGAATCTGGCTTTTTAAGGCGAGATTACCAGAAATTAGAGGCCGTACTGTATTACCCACATTTCAAGTTCCACGTAATACAGAGAAAGCCAATTGTCTTCTACTAGGCGCATTTCTCTCCGTGCAACTGCTGAAAACTTGTCAACAGAAACATCCACGTTTCTGCCGACCGACTCCTCATCATAGACAAACGCAAATTTTTGCTACAACGCCGATAAGGCACTTCTGTCTATTTTATAAACATTCACTTAAAAGGGTTTTCAGCAAAGTCTACTCAAATAAAAAATTGCAATTCTTTAAAAAGCCTCTAAATTCTAAAACATATTGCAATTAACTTAATGATATTTCTCTTTCTTAAACTTTGATATATATTTATATCAAAGTTTAAGAAAGATTTATTATTACATTCTGCCTTCCAAGACACATCTGACATATTTGCCATGCTAGTGCCTCCCTAGATAGCCTACTCTAATTTAGATTAAAACTCTTGAAGGGTTTTTTCATGATGGCCCCATGTTCCTGTGTAAGCCGGGTATTTATACAATCAAAAATGTTAAAAAGTACCCATGGCGAGAAACATAATTATTTACTACTTTTACAACAAAACATGGTTTTTCTGCACGTGTTTTAACACGATAACCTCGCTAAATTACATTTAAATTTACTAATTTTAATATAAGCAAGCAACATTGCCTATAAGAAACCCTTGTTATTTCAATAGTACAAATACTAGGTATTAAGTAAAAAAGACAACCGACCAATATTTGCACACTCTTTTGTTCAGCTCACTCGAACAAGCTCTGGCTGAAGCGAAGTCAGGAAAAATTACAATACACCTTAACGGGTATTACAGATCGCGCAATCTATGATGGCCGGACTGAACATAGCGTCTGCGCATGTACAGTCTGTCAGTCAGTACAGATTGCATCCCGCCCCCGCCCCCTGTCACCAAAGAGACCTAAAACTTTACAACTGCGACGCCACTCGCGCAATGTTCAGACCGGCCATCATACAGTGCGCGATCTATATCTATATTACTAAAATAGGTACATTTTCCATCAAACCGTACGACTCAGGGTTGTAATTCATAATACGTACAAAGTTTTGTTGTAAAACTTTTGCTTTAGACTAATTATTTTAGCTTTTCTTTTTCAATTTGATGCTGGGATTGTCTGTACTTTTCCACAGAAATTTTCTGTGTTCTTCTAATATTGTCTTACGTTTACGCGGATGTTATATATTAAAATTAAACAAATTTATACGGATTTTATCACGTTGTTTATTTTTTATAAAACACAATTATTACATAATTTTGAAATTTTAAACTGCTACCCATTGTTAAAAACTTTTACTAGTTATCGTTTACTTCTATTTAAGCTATTTAAATTATACAACTATTTAGATTTAATTTTACACTTTCCCCGACGTTCTAGTTGCTTTTCAGCAGCCATGTTTACGGAGAGACTAAGAAATCTTGGTCTTAATCTTTCTTTAATTTTAATGTGTTCTTCTATTCCGAAATACATATACATGCAAATTATGATTTTATTATTTTGTGATACTTAATTATACATAAATATGTAGTTTCACGATCTCAGAAGGGGTAGTCAGAGTTGTTCTTTTTTGCTAGCTATGGTTTTAGTCGTCACCCATCGCCGTTGACCGGAGGTATTTCCAGACTCTGTGCTGTTACTGAGATAGAAAGACAGAAAAAACCAATAATAATTTGCCCAACCAGGGAATCGAACGCTAAATCGGAATAATTTAAGGACCAAATTAAAATATAAGTTGCTTGTTCTAAAACTCTACATTTTGTACGTACAAAATATATGCATATAATTGTAAAATGGTGGCATATGCCTTTAAATCAGATAACTTGAATTATTATTTAAAGTAGACACAATTATATTTTTTATAATATCATCTTTTGTACTAATCTTATCAAACCCATAAACTTACGCATTTTACTGTAGTTACTTACATTTCTAAATACATTATGTCTGCCATATTTTGTAACTTGATTTAATTACTGCGGTCCAATATGCTGCTGAGTCGTGTCATTCTAGGCTCTTATAGATACAACAATCTTATTACAACTACAAGACAAAATCTAGCTGGATAAGTTAGACAATACCAACATGCTATTCAACTAGATACTTGAATAACATTGTCTTATTCACCAAGATTTTACCCGTCTCCAACAATTTTCCTAGACATTCATTACAATACGCCATCTAACCCCTCTTACAAGGAATTATAATTGCAAAGATCTCATCCCTTAATAAAACAAAAAGTACCACCAAATAATTCTAAAGCTGACCTTGTACGACATTCAATTTCCTAAATTTTCGCTATTTCGTTCGTCGGGTTGAGGTCGCAGGTGCCGTCGCCTTCTATTTTACTACCAACCTACGGACCCCTTTGTGTTTCGCATCACATTTTTATGATTCCACCTTTGTTGCCCATTGTCTGTTACGGTCAAAGAGTTTTAATAATACGCGTTTCGCAGTATTTTTTTGCAAGAACACGTAAATGTTAAGGCAGAATTTGTGAAATTTGATAAAACGTGTCGGAATTGGATTCCGCGTGATAGTTTTACGGCTTTTGTTTGTAGGTGAACGTATGTTATAAAGAAAAACAGAGTGAAATGAAAGTTGTGTTAGATTGTATTGCTAGAGATTATTTTATGTAGAGCTTATATTTTATTTCTGCGCTCATAGAGAAGTTTTTTGTGAGTTGCCTGTAGGGTATACTTTATTTCATTATTTTATTCTTTTATCATACGTGTTCTATAAAATCAACATACCTAAATATCTAGTATCATCCCTCTATCCTCGGCGGTGTAAATAGAGAGGCCACATACACATTTTTCCAGCTATAGTTTTAGGTTGCAATTAGTAGAGGCAGTTGTAATTAGTATTGACGTTTACCGGGTGCAGTTGCAGACAACGTGCTGCCACTGAGAATGTATTGACAGAAAAACGAAATAACAATTTTTCGAACCGAAAATTAAAATTAAGACCGCAGAACAGTCATATTGATTCCGATTGCGCGAAGTCTCGATTTAGCAATGCAAGACATGCAATTTAAAAGGTTACAAAAATGTTGTACCGTTGCTGGACTGCTTGCCTCAGTGAACTTTGTTACCATTTTAACAACTAAGCCGAGAAATGGTTAACAAGGAAACGACTTTTATCTTAACGCAAGTAATGGTATCGTCGGCATCGTTCGCCAAGATCACAAGTTCAAGTCTCTATACTGAGAATATAAACGAACTTCTCAACTTTCATTTACAGCATTGAAAACGCAAACGCTATTGTTTTGGTTTTAAATCTAGTTAAATCTCAAAACTTTAAAATATAAATAACTGATTCAATTTGTTTTCCTTTCTAACCACGGGGCTCAAAATTGGAATAAGCGTTATCTTGCCAATTCTTGGTTTACCTACATACAATTTATTTTTGTTGCTACAAACATTTAAGCTTGCTACATAAGGGCAAAATAGCAGTTTCGTAGGTCTATAATGCAATATTTAATTTATACTAATATTATAAAGCTGAAGAGTTTGTTTGTTTGTTTGTTTGAACGCGCTAATCTCAGGAACTACTGGTCCGAATTGCAAAATTACTTTAGTGTTGGATAGCCTATTTATCGAGGAAGGCTAAGTTATATAACATCACGCTACAACCCAAGAGGGCGGCGTAGTAATGATAAACGCGGGTGAAATCGCGGGTACATCTAGTAATTTATATATGTATTTTTTAAAGACAACTTCCACATTATGTGTGGTTTCTGTGTCGCAAGAGACTTTACAATAGACACAACGAAAATCCACACTCAGGGACAACCACTAAAAAAGGTAACGGCGCCCTCCTAATCACTTTGGATCTCTTATTCGACCATGAAGACATCTATATAATACAATTTCAATAGTTCACAGAAGCATTGATGAATGCTCACATTTGTATTAATGATTTTAAGAAAATATTACGTTATTATTAATACCGGTTGTGTGCCCAATGGCTAACGTTTTAATAAAAGAAATTGATATAAAATTATCGTTTTCACTCCTAATGCTAAATTTCAGACAGCTAGATGTTACAGAAATTGTACAGTAATAGGTGCCTTATGTAGAAAACATCTGCGCTGATACTGATATTTAACTAATTTAACTAATGATTATTATTCAAGAATACATTATAGGAGGATTTGACTCACAACGAATAATTAGTTCAAAATCAGTGGTATCAATAAAAGAAACCAATTATAAATACCTTTTCACTGGAGATGCATACTTACGCATACATCATCTACATTGATGCTGATATTTATTAATTTTATTTATTAAGGATAACCAACAAATAATATACACAAAATTGCACAAAAAAATGAATATTCAGTTTGTATAGTGTATATATATGATATGTTATATGTTATATAGTATAATACTCCTTCAGTTGTAGGAGACCATAGCATACGCATACATAAGAACAAAAGAGCAGCGATAGCTCAGTGGGGAGACCAACAGAAAGATGAAAGAATGCAGAGGGTCTCGGGTTCGAACCCACGTCGCGCACCTCTGACTTTCGGAAGTTATATGACTTTTCGAAATTATGTGCGTATTGATTGACAATTATCGCCTGCTCTGTGCCTCTGAGAGCACGTTAAGCCATCGGTCCCGGCTGCCATGAACATCTATGGCAATCGTTATTTGGAGAGTATCGACACAAAAGATCCCACTGTATCGAAGTGTCGCCGGTCTGCACTGACTGGCCCCTACATAAGAAACATAAGAACAAAGTATAAAATAGAAAGTTTAAAATTAATTCATTTAAATAAGCTACATGTTAGGAATGAACTTAACAAAAGCAATGAATAATGTGAAAAACTAAAATAATTTGTTCCAAGTGTGTTTTATATTTTGGTAAGGGTTCACTAATATCAATATTATGAAACTTTGATAAAGCATTGTCTTGCCTACAAAGCTTTGGTCCAGCAGCGTAATGACCCAGGTTGGTTTTTGAGAAACTAATGATTATTATTCAAGAATACATTATAGGAGCATTTAACATACAATTACCAAATTAGTTTAAAATCAGAGGTCTCAATGATGGAAACCAATAATAATAATACCTTGGCACTACATACTATGACTTCGATGCATGTCTATGATACCTTTTAATAGGATCGTAGATAGCTTAGTGGTATAGCTTATGTTAAAGGTCCTTTAAGTATTAACTCAAGTGATACGAGCTAGAGCTGCGAGTTCTAGAAACTAAAGCTACCTCAGTGCATTACTTATCCCGCGTCGCTCATATTCTTGGCGTAAAATGATTTTACCCACTACGCTACGTCACTTACTTAGTGGAAACAAACTCATAGTTTTGAAGCATAATTTTGCTTCTAGTCGTCGGTTCGTTACCTCGCATTATCTTCACGCAAATCTTTTGTTAGGATCTTCTTCTCTCTTAGCCTTTATTATTCCCAAAACTCTTGGGCTTTTCTGGTCTAACCGGATTTGACTGGATATCAGTTTTTACACGGAGCGGCTGCCACCTGACCTCCGCAACCCGAAGGCTAACGATACCCTAAGGTGCCTAAGGTACCAGTGTAAGGATATTAGAGGGTACTGACTTTCCCAATAACGACTGCCATAGATGTTCATGGCAGCCGGGACCAACGGCTTAACGTGCTCTCCGAGGCACGGAGCAGGCGATAATTGTCAGTCAATACGCACATAATTTCGAAAAGTCATATAACTTCCGAAAGTCAGAGGTGCACGACGTGGGTTCGAACTCGAGACCCTCTGCATTGCAGTCTGTTGGTCTCCCCACTGAGCTAACGCTGCTACTCTCTTGTTACTGCTACGCTCTTTTGTTAGGATGCCAAACTTTAACTTTTACATTTTTGCATATGCCAGTCTACAAACTATATCACGTATTATTTTGATTACTAGGAACACGAAATTTACAAACAATTCTTTCTAAGTAGGATATTGTGTTGACACTACTTTTATAAAAACAGAATTTTTATAATAATGTAGCTATAAATGTTTATTGCATAAAAGCATGACAGTATCGATACCTATAGACACAAGATTTTCGATAAGACTTCTTTGTGGTTGGTTATTTTAGTAATACCTGGCAATCGTACGGATACGATAAGTTATTAAGCACAGCTCTTCTTAACACAGGCCTCACATCAAATTAGACAGCCAAACAATGCAAGCCATTAAAGTATTTCTATATTATAAAGAGGAAAGATTTGATTATTTGTTTGTAAAGGTTAAACTCATAAACTGCTCAACCGATTTTAAAAATTCTTTCACCATTAGAAAGCTTTATTATCGTCGAGTGACATAGACTATATTATATTATATAAAAAAAGTACTGTTACTAAAATAACATAACCTTACTTTTACGCGACCGAAGCAGCGAGCAACAGCTAGTTGTATAATATAAAAGACACCCACCTTTACAATAGAATATAGATTATATTTTTATTTATCTTAGGTGTGGGCGGCCTCCGCGCTACAGAACTTCGGATATCCCCCCCTGTGGTGCAGAGGGGAAATGACACGACCCTAGCGTGTCTGTATGAGCTGACAGACGCGCCCCTCTACTCCGTGAAGTGGTATAGGGGGCGCCACGAGTTCTACCGCTACTCACCGACAGAAAACCCCACTACCAAGATATTTCCTTTTGCTGGGATTAACGTTGATGTAAGTATTTTTATTATTTATATACAGGCAAGTTTTATTGCTAACTAGTCAAAGCTTTTTAGGATTATGAAATAAAATTTGTTATTTTAAGTATTATGAAATTAAATTGGTAATTATCGTTCTGAGTGTGACAACTGCCACACAGTGTTATCATTGCACGAGCGCTTATCTCATGGTACAAAGAGGGGAAGGGATGTTGAACCCTCGGGTCGAAACCGCACTGACCTGACGAACAATTTTGTTAAAAGGTATGCGGGTCGCTTTTTATAAAACTCTGCTTTTTCAAATGTTTCGTCAAGTGTCACCGAATTAATTGTGGGTATTGACCATCCGCGAGGCAATTAAAATGAAACGTATCAGATCAATTTAATTACTAAACAAACGATAATATTTTGAAAAGATAATGTTACCACCTTCAAATTATATATTTAAATATTGTCATTTCAATTATATTCCAAGAAACAATGATATGTGACAACGTAAAACCATTAAAACAGAGATCATATTATGCTAATCTGTCAACTTGTCTTAAGATTAAGTAACCGTTCTGCATTTAATTTTGAATTTCAACGAACAGAGAAAAATAAGGACAAATGTACACTGAATATGCTTTAAAAAATTACTTCATCTATTACAATTCTAACGCATCGCATAAATTGTACGTATTAAATCCAGTGAAGGAGATTCTAAAAGGGGCTTTTAAGCAAATATCTCGTATCGCGTAAGTCAGTGCAATGAATTCCCTTGTACACACACAATTCTTGGGAACTTGTACACGAAGTAGACGATTTGTCTTCCCCGAACTGTCACAAACGACTGCTCGTGTCATGTAAATGCATGTTCGTAAAGTACGATGTGTACCAAAATGAGCTCGCTATGCTACAGATATATGAAGCTATGTAAATTATGGATGGCACGGAACCGTAAATGTGCGGCGCTTGCCAAGTTTGGTTTCGAAAATGGATATAAAATTATTAATGAGATATCGATCGGATGATCCGCACTGAACATGATATTTTAAGTTGGTGCATACATTTGCGTAGGAAGATATCTAATTACCTGACTTCTGAATACTTGTTGTTTAATATTAGCTATCTCAGTTGCTTATTATGTTTTGTTTAAAGATTAAGAAATACTTTCCTTTATTCTTGTCAATTTGATATTTGGTTAAAAGAGGTACAAATTAGCTAAGTAATAAAATGTTTAAACGATGATTCTTAAGAAGGTTAGCTGATAAGGGTATGAATTCTTATTCTCGCGAAAGCCCAAGACCCATCTTTCTTTTTTATACAATACAAAATGTTTGACTGCTATTGTGAATATTATTTAGAAAAATTACTGATCTAAAAATAAAAACGGATTTTATCTTTAGCTCAGTTTAAAATGAACATAAGTTATTACTTGTTCTTTCAGCTTTAAAAACCGTGTTGTATCGCATCAAACTCGCATTATCGTTGCCCGCGCTGGTATACGGACTTAAAACTTCATTTCACAAAACAGATTTATTATATCTAATGTAAAAACTCTTGTCGGGGGAAAATATGCGAATCTCGGAGCGAAGTGAAGAAAAATCTCGAATATCAGACGAAATGCCTCTAACGGCCATTATTCTTGTCGTCGGCCAGAGAAACTTCCCAGCAATTATTTTTACCTGTTGAGCTGTTGAAACAATGTATTTTATGGTGTGGAATTTGGTTAATATACTGGTTCAGTTTAGCGGAAAGGAAAATGTGTTGAGTCTGTTCAAATCTCTGAAATATTCGCGGTTAAATAATTTTGTAATCTGCTTGTTCTGCGTTCTTTGGAATGGAACATTTCTTTTTAAAGATTAAAATGGTATTTAATATGCTTATGACGACAAAGCGCGTTTTGACATTGAATTGCAAATAACTGGGCTTAATAAATACCATATTATTATACTCAAACACAACATTGACTGAAAATAACATTATGAGGTTAATAAAACGAGATACAGGCATGTATAAGGTTATTAAATACAGTAAATATTGCTGCCAAATTTTCGCCATATTGAATTAAACAGTAACAGCAAGAAGCCGTAACACGGGTCGCTGAAGCTAAGCCAACGTCTTCATTCCTCCAGTCAATTACGTAACATACACACACAAGTAGTACATGTATTACGTGAAATTCACGCGTGCAAAATATTTCTCCCCTTTTGACTCTAGTAGGGTAAAAATATGAGGGATTTATGGGCTGTTATATCACTTGTGGGCTATTTTCATGCTGATGCCTCCTATCATCCGTTGCAAGTAACTGCCGATTGAGAAAATGGGTCGCTATAGCAGAGGACTTTTACTGTGGACTAGGAGCTTTATATATTGACCTGGATGTAGATATTTTATCAAAGTATGTCCGTTCAGATTTATAAAAGGATATAAGAATAGACGTCTTCTAATACTGTAATTATAATCTATAAAATGGACAGCTTTTGCCTAGTAGGAAAACCGTGGCTAGCAAACACGAGTAATTATTTCTTAATACAACATCATGGCATACATACTATTATTTTTTTTACTTAATTGATTGATCGTGTGCGGCTGACGCGCGCGGCTAATGGGACAATAGTCAGATTATGAATATGTATGGCACCATTCGAGGTCTATGATAGACTTGCGTGGCCGTCGACTGACGTAGGCTGTGCGCGGCCGTGCGTGTCTCAACATAGTCAGTATTTGCGTGCATTTTACGGAGCAAGCATTTCTGAGACCGCAGAAGAAAGCTTTTCAGCAAGAAAAGACGAATCTTGGCAGCGGTGCCATACATTTTCATACTCTGACTGTTGTCGCATCAACCACGTTCGTCAGCCACACGCGATCAATAGCGCGACTACGATCAGCCGCGATGCATGGAATTGAACCTTAAGAAGGAAATTCCTGCGCATGCCTTTGAAGTAATGATAATTTATTTGGTATCAATGCGAAGAATCTTTTGCAAATAAGGCAGAGGTTTTATATCGAACAGTCGATAATTCATATTCCTGTTACGTGTTCTTCGTTTTATTTGTGTGTGATGCCGAGACAATAATATTTTATTATATTTGTTCCACAGTTTTGTCATTCAGCAATCTTGGTAGGATGATGTCGTGTTATTTACTAGTAACTATTTTTTGCTTGATAGATCTTTACTTCATTGAAATGAGAAATATAAAATACTAGCTGACCTGACAGACTGCCTGTCTTAGACGTACTGTTAAACTCGCGAGGTTCAAATAGTCGTTAAGTTTTCTGAAATTACCCAATTTTCTACGCAATTTTCTTATCTTTTCTTTCCGTAAGAACCTTGTACAAAGTATAAGAAAACTTAAAAATAAGATGAATTAAATTGGTAAAGTTGTTCTCAAGTTATGGCGTGACCAAAGGAAACAGAGATTTATTTTTAGGTACGTAGATTGATGTTATCAGATTAGCGATCTTAACTAGACTATATTAAAATAACACTAGATAATAATTAGTACTAACAGTCGCCTAATGCTTGAAATTCGACCAAAGTTTTCCTGTAAGATATTGCTGATATATGTCATTATATATTGGTATATGTAACCATAGTTACGCGCTTCGACTGCGTGTGTCAAATGCATGGTTGTGTGCGTGTAGTGTTTTTACATTAATTTAATTTATTTCTTATGCATATTTTTTATAAATATTATGATTCGCCCCTCCTTCTACATATAAACTTTCACTGTTACAAATTTTATACACCTCCATCCGCGCAATTTTCGTAAAAAGGGTACAAAATTTTTGCTTCACGTATTAATATATACATATATGTACCCATGTACATTAATCAACTGAAGATTTCATATTCTTTCATTTTTCCCTTGGTAATCTAGTAATTAGAAAAAAAGTACGGCATTGGCCATTTATATTTTTAATTGACAACAATGCCTAAAACTGCCATTCTTCGATAAAAAGGTACTTACAGATTGCTTACAGAATCCATTTCTCGCTAGTAAGCATGTGAGACAGCAGAGAATGCTATTTCATTAATTATAGACTTTAACGTCACGTTAAATGATACGTAGCAAGGCTACGATATTGAATGATGAAGAGTATCAGAAATGTCATTAAAGCAGATTAAAATGTTATTAATTTTGTGCCTCTACTCCTAAAATGTTCTGTGATTCCAAGTATGTTATAATTATTTTTGCGATCTGTCAATACTAATTTTGAGTCAGAGTGTACTTTGTCCTTATTATTTACTGCTACGAACATCTATGGCAGTCGTTATTGGGAAAGTCAGTACACCCTCTAATATCCTGACACTAGTCTAGCCTTAGGGTATCGTTAGCCGTCGGGTGGCGGAGGTCAGGTGGCAGCCGCTCTGTCTAAAAACTGATATCCAGTCAAATCCGGTTAGACTAGCAAAAGCCGACTCCGAGTGACTTGGGAATAATATAGGCTAGAGAGAAGATTTTATATTAAATTCTGTTATATAATTTCATATACAATTAATGATATACATTATCATTAATTGTAAAATGATCTATGAAACAGCAATTTATTTAAGGACTAATTCTACACCACGAGTTCGTGGTAAATAAATACATATGTTTTCAAAGGACGAAACGTGCATGTGTTGCTTTTCTTTGCAATTATTCAAACAACGGATGCAAGGAATAGCCAGATTCGGGACAAGTATTTATGGACCACACAATCTTTTGCCCCGTGTGGACATCGAATCCGCACCAATCGGCGCGACGGGTGTTGGCGAGGCAACCACATAAACTACGAGTATTACGCCATTCATACATTCAGCCTTACAATATATGTCGTGATATTTTATATTCTCTTATTTATACAGTTCATTGAACAAAAAGTAGATCGATTTATATTTCTGTTTCTTAATACAACATGACAATATTAGGTTACCAAAGAAATATGTTTCTCGAAGCATTTAGTATTTTATTGAAGGTAATTCTAAAGTAATATTGACTTAAGACAAGAGAAGATAAGTAAATATAGATGACTTGGCTGGAAGCTTGGTAACCTAATAGTAATATATTTATCTCTAATGTGATGTAGAAAGCTGCTTTTTATTCCAAATATGTTAAACCTGACAGATAAAGAAACGATATCAATGACAACGACCAATTTTTGAATAGCTATAAGTGTTAGAGATCAAATATTGTACACAATTAGCAAAAACATACCCGGTGTGATTGCGTGTATACGGAATTTCACGACGATCGGTCGAGTAGTTAAGATGTGAAAGCGTAACAAATAAACAAACTCACATTCGCATTTATAATATTAGATAGGATGTGTGAACGGATTTCAAATTAATTACAAAAATACTACACACTACTAAAACAGCAATGTAATTGAATGACACATGATGTAAACGGTTCACGAAATCAGCTGTTCACTAGCTCGATGTGTAAAGGTCATTGCCTTAGTCTTAACCTTGCATTTTTATCATGAATTAAACTTTGCGTCGAGATGTTATCTATAGAAATTGCTAAATCCCCATAGATATTCTTTTCTTCGTAGAAAAATTCTGCTTAGCAATAATGTTTTGCTTATCCAAATATAGTACTGTGGCAACTACGCAAAGACGAAGAAGTTCAAGCCTACATCCAACAGATAGCGCTATATACAATAAGCGCTTAAAATGACGTTTACCATACAATGCCGAATCGCACAAGCGGAGTTTACCCAGAGACTAAGTATATATACAAATTCCCAAAATCAAATGTCAGGCCGCGGCCTGCCAGGCAAGATCATCTAGCCTGGTCGGAGAATCTTCCCTTGTGTTGGAGGGCCATCACCTTCACTGTACCTAAAATGCTTGTGTTTTTTACGTTTCATACGGTACATAATACGCATGCAACAGACGTACTCCGTTTGCCACGTGCGTCGTTCAAGATGGCACACGTCTTACGTTATGATTGACGCTGCATTCAATCCAAAAACCAATATATAATCTATATATATAAAACTCTTCCGTTACTGAGTGACTGACAGACAACGCATAGCTGAAACTACTGAACGCAAGAAGCTGAAATTTGGCATGTATGTATGTTCCTTGGAGAGTGTAGGGGAGCACTAAGAGAGGATTTTTGGAAATTCCACCCTGAAGGAGGTGAATGGGGTGAAACCCGATATTCACACGGGAATGGGAATTACGGAAACCGCGGGAAAATTACTAGTAAATAATATAATAACATCAGCCCTGTTTTAAGCTTTCCCATTACTGGGCACGGGCCTCATCTCAGTGAGGGAAGAGTTAGGCCATAGACCATCGTGCTGGTCCAGTGCGAGTGTGCAGACTTCGTAGATATTCGAGATCCTTATATAAAACTCTCAGATATGCAGGTTTTCTTACTATATTTATCTTCACCGTTAAAGCAAACGACAATTAATTAATTAATACACATATACTTTGAAATGGCAGTGCCTTGAAATCGGATTCGAGACCTCTGCGTGGCAATCCATTGGCCTCCCATTAAGCTATTGCTACTTATGCTGAACTAATATAGCTAGGATACAAAAACTAAAGCGTAGCAATTGCTTAATATGTAATAAAATAGTACGTGACAATCGCAAAGCGTGCAACGCATCGTAAGATGCAAAAACCGAATGCTTAAGATCTTACAATTTTATTTCTCCGCTCATTTTGTACCACCAGACATGAAAGCCAGCAGAATAACGTACATCTCACACTGAATCAATAAATACCTAATTATTTCGCTCCTAAGTAAAATAAAACTAACCTTATCTCATGGTCTCAAGGGTAATTCGTTCCTGTTAAGGCAATATTCTATTAAGAAAGTAATGAAAAGGGACATGTCTGCTAAAACAATTTTGTCTTACAACCTATTTTTGTTCGTTAGGAACCGCTAGTGCTTCAGTGCTTCAGTTTCAAAGCAAATTCTCAAGTCTAAGAGCTTAGTTTGTGCAAAAGAATACATTTTAAGAGCATTCTTAGCGAGTTCTCTAATAAATGATTTTGTTACTCTATTCGCCTACCACTAACTTTCGTTCGTAACTTTGTTATAAGATTAGGGATCGGATTAAAGAGAATGATACACGTTTTGTTTTGGTGTGTATCGTCATGTTCTTTTATTTGAATCAATTGATATTTTTCTTTATTACATTGTTTGAATATTTGGACAATCTTGATCTATCTTTTCCTGCCAGATCACGCCAAGACTTATGGGATAACCTGAGGTGTATTACATCAACATTCTGCCAATTATAAATGTTAGGTAGCAAATATTTTTATGTGAATCCTAAAAACCAAAATAAATAGCACTTGCCCTACCTGAGTACCAAACCCATAATCCTACGTTCAATCGTGGACATGTATGTTGACTTATATTACTTTGCCAACGTCAATATATAGTCAATTTATGAAATAATCTTTTAAAATAAGCGAGTATTTACCTGACCTACATTTATGCTTGCCACGTACTACAGATATCTAAAGAATGGCAACGAGCAATTAAACATAATCTATCTCAGCATGACTATTTAGTACAGATTATAGAGTAAGTATAAGTTGCACTTAGAAAAATATTTCTTCATTGCTCACCCAAGGCATTTTTTACACAAATTGAGAAACACAATGTAAAATATTGCGAAAACCACGGGAAGAACTTTGAGAGCAAATTATCTAGCTATCCATTAATCATAACCAGATTTTGTACTTACTCTCAGTATTTTAAATTGTCTGATGTAAGAAGGGAGTTCCCGTCGATAATGTAGTGACTAAAATTTAAGCGCACAATTTCGATGTTAACATAATTATTTTACTATTTTGTATCGAAGCATAATAGAACATGAACGTGTAATCGCTGCAAGCGCGATTTCATTCCTAGCTCTGTATGTCGAAGTAATAATAGTATAAGAGATAGCTTAGTGGGGAGACCAACAGACTGCAATGCAGAGGGTCTCGGGTTCGAACCCACGTCGCGCACCTATGACTTTCGGAAGTTATATGACTTTTCGAAATTATGTGCGTATTGATTGACAATTATTGCCTGCTCCGTGCCTCGGAGAGCACGTTAAGCCGGCAGTCCTGGCTGCCATGAACATCTATGGCAGTCGTTATTGGGAGAGTGTCGACACAAAAGATCCCACTGGGTCGAAGTGTCGCCGGTCTGCACTGACTGGCCCCCACATGATATACATACATAAATTAATTATTACCCTAATTTATTTTCTTACCCCTAGATTGTATAAAATAGTGCCCCGAACACACACAGGGTTAATTATGGAGGATTTGCGTCAGACAGCACCATTTAAATTAGGTTTCAAATAATCTGCTCCGAAAAATTACTTTCAAAACCCTCCATCTAATATTTTACCTACAAACAGAAACTATGCAAAACACAATTAGGATATTCAATTAAATAGTTTAATCTAAATGCTTGTGTGTCCGTAACAAAGGGACGGAAAGATAACAATTACTATGTATTATAGAATATTGTTTGGAGGCGTTGAAGCGGTCTGCTTTGTGTGGCGAGTTGGGTGGCTCAAGGTGTGAGCGTTTTACGTCATAAATAACTGCTACTTCTATTATAGTCAAAGTCCCAATTCGTAAGAAAAAGTAACTTATCAATAAAAATCGAATTATTCGTATCTAAAAATAAATCGAATTAATTAATACATTGAATATTCGAATGCAATAATCATTGAAGTTGAGGAATTATTTGTTTACCTATTAACTATACGAAAATATATTTATTACCAGATTGTTTACGCGATAAGGGGTGAGGCAAAGTGGCATAAAAAAATTCAGGAGCAAAAGAAGCAAAAAGGGTCATCACTATTGTCTATCGCGCGAACTTCAAAATCAAAATAAGTAAAGTAAAAGTAACACTGATGAACGTCATGGTAACACTAACTAAACTCTAATATGAATTTTGATTTATGTACATTTACCTGTTGCTACGTTCAGCAAAGCAAGGGCGTAGAACCAATGAGACAAATGGCAATTTTACAATACTGCTTATTTTACATAATTATTATATTTATATTTCATCAGCACGGTCGACCACGACGATATGACATCATAAAGTTAAGTCTCACACATTCGATATCGATTCAAAATATGTTTACACGCAGTGAATATAATATAATTATTAGGCACCGATATCCGACAACTGTGTCCAAAGAGCAGCTTTTGATAATTCAAGATTTCAAATATTTTTTTGTAATAAGTATTAATTTAAAAATTAAAGCAAGAAATGCTGTGTTAGTTATCCTTTTCATTCAGAATCTAACAGAAGCCAACAAACATACATATATTTTTTACATCAACAAATTTATCACTGCTTTGGTATCCTGTTATTCATAGAAGTAACGTAACCCGCTCTCACTCACATCCTATCGTTGTGCCGCGGACCCTTTAGAATAAGGACGCCCAGACAACTAGGAATTTAATTAATTCAAAAGGGAAATGAAGGTAAATATTGTTTATAATGCAAATAATAAATGGCGACCGAAATCTGTTTTGTTTTAGACAGTTTCCATTCAACAAGCGCCATTTTGAATAGCCCTATCGTTTCAATAGGATATTTTATTTCAGACATTATTAATTTTAATTGAGGACTGAGAGACTTTCAAAGGAACTTTGAACGTTTGTAAAAATTGTTTGTGATTTTATTGAAGACAATAGAAATCAACAAAATGTATTTAGGGATTAATTATTCTGAGACAGGCTTAGTTGCTTGGTAAATTATTTATCTACGGAATACAATAGCGTCCTAATTATCCTTAGTAGTGTCGGTAATGAAAACAAACCCACGAATGGATTTGCTTAAGGCAACACCCACATTTAATTTGTATTTATTTTCTATATCTGAGCATTGTTCGATACGATAGTACTTTTGTGGAGCCCAGCTTGTTGAGTAGAAATAGACGATTGGATAGAAAATAATATACAGGGTACCTATTTGATCCTTTTTTCATAATCTACTTTATGCAGCATCTAATTGCAGCATCACCTACTTAATCTTGATTTTTAGCAACTGCTTTTTTGTGCATATATATATGCAATAAGAAGAATTTTGGTGCTAGACTGCTGCCATGAATAATTTAGTCTCCAGATTTGGTTACTTCCTTTAAAGAAATATTGTACATTTAAATCTTACCGACTATACAACTAATTTAAAAATAATCGCCCAATTAATCAAAAGTTAGTTAAGTTGCAGCTGCCAAAACGACGCAACCTACAACAAGTGAAAGACCTTCTCACATTTTTATGTAAGAAGCATAAGTAAACTGCCATTTAACTTCAAAATAAATGTATACAAAATACGACTCAATACAAAATAATAGAAAATGCGAAGTCAGTCTAATGCAGTAAAAGCTACTTACATGACGCGGCCAACATGTGCATGTTGAAGCATTTTTTTGAGTTTTAAGTATATTGTGAACGACCTAAGCCACAGAGTACTATGACCTTAGCTAGCCATCTGCGTAAGCAACCCGTAAGAATTAGCCGCGCGAGTAGCTCGCACTTTTAGCCTGTGCTAGCAACTTGCGTAGCTGAACTTATATTCGGACTTTATACTACATTTGCTTTACAGACGCACAGTTATGTGTCTCCGTATTTCTATGCCTCACACCAAATGGACCTTCAGTATGAATGTGTTAAGTGTTTTTGTCCATAATATTGTAATGCATCAAATAACTTCAGTTTAAAGTCATACTCCTTGACATTCCATGACCTTTTTTCTGGCAAATAAACTCAACAACTCGGGTGTTAATTTTGGAGCAGCTGGTTCCCATTCCTTAGGCGTCAACCCTAAAAAAACAATCAGCCATTCACTTCACTCACTATGAAGGAAATCCGAGCAATTTTCACATACTTTATACCGTGTCCCGAGCAACGGTTTGAGCATTTTTTCCCTAAGAAAGGAGCCATTTCTCCTCGTCGTCTATGCGGCACGTGTTCATAAATCCAACCCTTTATCACTGCCTCTTATTTCGCAGTCTCGCTGCGATAATAACTCTATGGGTCGTTTTGTTTCGTTTTTATTTCCCGTTTTCCTTCTATGGGTCTTTTTACATTTGGCTACACGACACCTACTGTCAGTCCCAACTCAAATTGCCTACTGATTTAAATTTCAGCAGCCACAGTAAACCTCGTCTCTGCAAGGTATTTTGAGAGCCATAGTAAGATATTATTCAGTCTTTCAAGACTTGAGATTTTTGTTTTTAAGGGTGCCTCTAAGGATTCTTTGTTTACAATTTGATGTCAAAGCTAAAATGCAGTACAAGACTATTATTTGTAGAAGATAAAGATATTATTACTCTAGGCCCTAGGCCAATAAAATTATCGAATTATATAATGATCAGATGACGATAATGTTTTTCTCCTCTTACCTAAAAAATTGTTGCTGGCGAGATCACCGATCTGGTTACTTTATTGTAAACAGTACATAAAACTACTACTCTTTAATATAGCTCTATTTTATTAAAGTTCAAAGACGATTCCAAGTTAACACAACCAGGCTGCTGCCTACTTTTGTTTTATATATCTAAGGTGGCAAACAAGCATACGGCCCACCTGATGGTAAATGGTCACCGTAGCCTATGGACGCCTGCGACGCCAAAGGCATCACTTTGCCGACCCTTTAGGAAAGAAAGTGGGAAGGAGAAGGAGCGGGATGGGGAAAAGGGGGTAATTGGGCCTCCAGCACTCTCACTCACTAAACGAGACACAACAGTAGGAATACTGCTATTTCCTTTTCCTGCCGGCCCATTCATTTTGAAATCAGCGAGGCTCTACTACTCTTGCCTACTGTAAACCACATAGATGGCATACAAGTGCACGGTTTTCTTTCCGATGAAAAGCAGTTTTTGTAGTATATGGGACGTGACGAGGTGAAAGAGGTAGAAGAAGAAAGGGCAAAAACATACCCATGATATGATTAGGCTGCCCCCCTCATTAATCATCGATGTATTATATAATTTATAGAAAATTAAAGCCGAGCTTAGGATATTCCACAAGTTTGTTGGTTTGATCCTTAACTATTGCAATACTGACATAACTTCTAATCCGAAAATTTATCTTATGTGAAGAGGATAAGAATAAGCATTTAATTAGAAACTCACATTACCTATAACTTATATTTTTCAAGGAAGTAATCTTACCGACATGGTTATCAGATGCCTGATAACCGAATGAATTTCGAACATATTGTCGAGAATAGTCGTCGAACATTGCAGCTGGGAGTACCAATAGTGATTCTCGAAAACTCCAAGTTATGACACGTCCCAGGAAATGTAAAACTGCTTTGAAACACAACAAAGTTAATTTAAAGTATTGTAGATGTTGACAATAACTTACTAATTTCAATTCCCTTCTTAACAAAATTAAAGACATAACTAAAAAATACTAAATAATTTTATTCTATAGAAGAGGTCATTATCTAAGAACTGTATAAAAAAATAGACTAAGGTTGGTCATATCAAATATATATATATATATATATATATATATATATATATATATAATATAATCGATATAGGCTGAATCTATAAAAACCAAATATAACATTTCTGATTTTATGCCTTCCGATGTATTATGTAGATATCCATCGCGTCGTGTTGGCCTCGAATCTTAAAATGCAATAAGGCCGTGCAGCCGAAAACGACAATCGTTTCTTTTTATAACACAATACGGGTTTGAATGAGAAATTGATCGACGGTATAAGGGAATGGATCATTCGCATCGTATACGGTCTTTGGGAACGCGACATGTTTTCCAATTCTGCTGAATCAAATTCCAACGGTAATTTAACCAATTGACAAAGAGACACAGTGAATATTTAGCGGTTAAAATGCTATGACGATTTGCGGTTTTCGGTTTCTGAATTTCGGTTAATAAATTTACCGAAAACATCAAATGTTGGAGTTCAGTTTGCAAATAGTTTTGACTATTTAATGAGATTTTTAGGAATAAATTACGATCAATTTTACCGTCATGGCTGCCTGGTCAATTCTGTGGCGAATATGCAAACATTAAGGAAAGCCAATAGAGTCCCAATTTTTATATATTATACAATATTTTTAATATAAGTTATTTGTTTCAAAATTCTCAACGTTACTGATAAACCTAAAATTTTGCCTAAATAATCAGCAATGGCATAATAAAGTTTATTATGCTTATATGTATAAGCATAATAAACTGTCATGTCAGAATATTCTTAAACAAATATGGAAAGAACACTAGGGCTCATTAAGGTAACAAATGAGATTAGATTTTACCTGACAGCAGATTATGTCAACTGCATTTACTTCAGTAGCTGGTTAAACAGCTACTGAAATAAATGCAGAGAAAATCTCGGAGGTTTTCTCTACGTCATGGTAAATCTAATATTGGAATGCGACAATAGTAAGAGTCCCCGAAAACAGTAGACTTTCGATCGGCCGATAGTTTGGTTGGTTTCTTAATCAGTATGAAGATGTATGGGAGTGCGCACATTATAACGATTCGGTATCGGCCGATAAAATTGTTTGATGGGCTACTCCATTGCCTTCAAACTGAACCGTCGGCAAACTATCGGCCGACTGCTAAATCAGTACGGCGCTCTTTCACGCGCACATACCACCGATTGTTTAGTTGGTCAGACTTGCCCTATAGTTCAGTTTGCTCCGAGCTTTGGCACCGGACGGTCATGTCTATTTTTCACGATGGCGCTGTTTTATTTCGGATAATCTAGTAATTTGGAAAGCATCGTGTAACATTTTCTTTGCAATAATCTGTCATTGTAGATAGGATGCACCCAATACTCTCGATTTCTCTTCTTGATTCTCCTCCTCCGTTGTATAAAAGCAATAATAACAGATCAGGAGAATTGTGTAACTTTAATTATGCGACCACTCTCGTCAAAAGCCGATTTCAAACTAAATAGCTAATCATCCGAGATCTGTTGGCCGATTTTTGTCTAGTATGCGCACTCATCACAGACCTGAATGTTTAGTCGGGCTAGCGTGCGCGCTTAACAGCCAAACTTCACCAAACTATCGGCTGATCCAAAGTCTGCAGTTTGCGGGGTCTCTAAAATTACTACCAGCAGATGATGCCAGCCGCTAGGTTAGAATTTTCTCTAACCTCTGAATTCACCGAATATCTTGTTTAAAAATGATTGCTTTTTCATGAGATATATGACAAAAGATATTGTAGTACTTTTTTAAATGACTTCCAGGCAAAGCAAAGCGATGTTTTCATATCTTTATTGTTCATATGAAAGAAGAAAGAAAAGCAGTTTCAATTCGTACAAGAGTTGACGTATGATAAAGATTAAGATTAAGAACTAGAATAGAAACTGATAACGGATTTATTTATATAAAGAATATTTTTTTATTACAAACAATATCCATTCTAGCATTAAAAAGACGAAGTAACTCTGTTTGTTATGTTATTATGACTAAACTGTTGAACCGATTTTTATGAATTCATCAGCCTGGCCTTATTTTCTAAGCAATCAAAACTGTCATATTTGTTCTCTAGTTTATTAAATATTCGCGGCGAATGATATACCTATACCTCTATATAATTTGTAACTAACCTTTATACACTAAAGGTAGACTGAAAAGTGTTAAAAATTCGTAGCTTAAGGAAATATATTTACTAAGTAATGAAAATAGTTTCACAGAAGTCTAAGACGCAATTAACTGAACGACGACTAACAAATCGACGAGAGCACAAGACTAGTATACCCAAATGCAAAGCTGCCATATCCTACAGCACATAGTTGACCATAACATACATTTGTATCGCCGTTTTATCTACCATTCACAACGGGTATTAACGCAGTCATGCACAATGATTACCTTTAGATGCTTGTCGTTTCGACCAGGTTATACCGGTCGTGGTCGCAGGTTAACTGGTTCAGCGAAATCATGGCTCCGTTTGTGAGGCAGATGAATCTGCATCCGCTCTTATCTTCGCATATTTTTATTTGACTAAGTCGTTTACTGACAAATTCGCTCTACTAAAACTATAGCAATTATTACAGACAATTTCATTATTAAAAAGAGTTTCGTCATAACAATCTATAGACTAAATATATTATCTCGTCTCAAATAGAACCTTTATCATTCATTTCTCAACTTACTTTTCTCAAAATCTGTCTGATTTGGTTAGAAAATGTTCGCTGCGTTCTTTTTACCCTATGACTACTTAAATACCTTTTTTTAAGGAAAAGGCTATTCCTATACTAGAAATAAAAACTAATAAGCGAGGATTAGTAAAACATTGAACCACTAGTCACAAAGAATACCTAGACACAACAATAATTTGGGTTGAATACAAATTTTAGGGCCTGTCAAGGTTAAAATAAATTCACCATTAATCTTTTTTCGTTCATCCCAAATTCCTGTTACTACAAGCTCTTTGACGCCACAAATACTTTTAGTAGATAGCAAATAGAACAAAATGAAACAAACATTAATTATAGTCTCAAATTAAGATCGTTTGTCTAAGTAACAAGTTAGCATCCAGATTTAATCTAATTCTGGATAAGGTTGAGTCCAGATCTTAGGCAATAAATCCTAACTGTACCAATATTTCTAGATCTTGAGAAACTTTTACAAAATAAGTGGTTTACTGCCGTACTCAGGTATGACTAATACTTGTGAATATTAAGATTAGTTAGAGAGGTTAGCGAGAATACTACCTTATAAAATAAATACCAATTTTTTTTTTAATTAGAAGCTCTTATTAATACCATCATTATCATAGAAATAATCTATATATATAAAACTCTTCCGTTACTGAGTGACTGACAGACAACGCATAGCTGAAACTACTGAACGCAAGAAGCTGAAATTTGGCATGTATGTTCCTTGGAGAGTGTAGGGGAGCACTAAGAGAGGAATTTTGGAAATTCCACCCCGAAGGGGGTGAAAGGGGTGAAACCCGATATTCACACGGGAACGGGACTTACGCGGGTGAAACCACGGGAAAACTACTAGTAACTTATAAAATAAATTTCTGATCATTTTATCAGAACCATTCTTTGGTTCTTATATACCTACATATAATTCTGCACGGTCTCACGCATATACATTTAAGGTTTGACGTTACGTCAGCAGCAGGCGAGCCTAATAGCATCTAACGGATATGGGGTTTCCATACCCCATGATGCTACTGTAAAACCCAATAACACTACAAGAGCAACGGAGCAGAAATAATGATAGAGAAAATGATTTAAATTACCTAGTTTATTCTGCAACTAAAGAACGGGAAACGAATATCAATTCTTCTTTTGAATTTAAAATTACCTGTCTAAGACAGAAAGACTGTTTACTCTATCTATTGTGGAACAAGTACTGTTTAATTTTGTAAGAAGGTAAAACTCTAGGATACTGCAATTTTGTTCTCAAAACTTTTAATCACTGCTCCCGTTTCGAAGTCACTTATTTTTCCTGTTTTTATTTATAAAGGGAGCAAGATATCCTTCAATATTAGTCAGCTGAGGCAAAGTAATGAAACTTAATTAATAATAATATTTTTTTTTTTATTTGCAGACTATTAGGTCCATATGATTAGTAATACAAAAGCAACTTATTAACTATTGTTAGTAAACATACATACAATAAACACAGAAAACAATAAAATACAGACAAACACAAATCACGGGACACTCAGACAGACATAACAAACAATATTCGTCATCTATATACTCTTAATTGAGTCTTACTTAAGTCTTAATTAAGGTTACTTAAGTCTTAATTAAGGTCATGGCATCCTTATCCAATAAATAAGACTTTAGTGGGAAAAAGTAAATCGAAAATGATTTACTTCTTTTCAAGGGAAATGTTAGACATTCGTGTTAAGAATGTAAAAAATAATTTATTAAATTAGGCAATCAGTGCCTATGTTTAACATTTTAGTTAGATGATATCGTCTCCATTTTCTTTTTTAGTAATATGTCAAAAAGACAGTTTCTTACAATTTTATTGTAAAACAAATAGGACACAAATAAAAATGAAAAGCAGAATAATATTTGCGCAGCATATCTTTAGATCTTCTTCTCTCTTAGCCTTTATTATTCCCAAGTCACTTGGGGTCGGCTTTTCTGGTCTAACCGGATTTGACTGGATATCAGTTTTTACACAGAGCGGCTGCCACCTGACCTCCGCAACCCGAAGGCTAACGATACCCTAAGGCTATACCAGTGTCAGGATATTAGAGGGTACTGACTTTCCCAATAACGACTGCCATAGATGTCCATGGCAGCCGGGACCGACGGCTTAACGTGCTCTCCGAGGCACGGAGCAGGCGATAATTGTCAATCAATACGCACATAATTTCGAAAAGTCATAAAACTTTCGAAAGTCAGAGGTGTGCGACGTGGGTTCGAACCCGAGAGTTGGTCTCCCCACTGAGCTATCGTTGCTCATTTAGCAGCTTTAGATATCATTATTAATTCACCGAAAATGCCTATTTTAAAATACATTAATAGTACAATGCAAAACCAATAAAGATTAAAATATAATTTAAATATCAATATTGAAATAAAAAGTTTAATGTAATCATTATATACATTACATCAAACTGTGTGTGCCCTATTTGGACTATATTCCATCATTTTATTCGCCAACATGTGCGTTCATATAAAATTTCAAATTTAGCCTATTTCTAATAGTCGTATCCATTTGAACGTTACGAATATAAATGAGTAATTCAATTATTTGGTGCTATCATTCTTTGTTAGTGGTATTTACTAGCATCTACTGGTGGTATTTAATATTTCTGTCCCCACTGTCATAGAACAAGCGTTAGAAAACTACTTTTTTTATTCTTATAAACACTAATACTTATATTGAACCGTAGAAAATCTTATACAAACAATTATTCTTGTCCAACAGTTGGCGAGATCTAATCAAAGTCAGGTGGTATTGACCAGAGTGAGCTTCGGCCTGTCCGGGAATTTTAGCTGTGAAGTGACGGCGGACGCACCGTCCTTTGCAACTTCGATTGTATCTAACACTATGGAGGTTGTTGGTGAGTTTATTTTCTTTATTATATTAATAATCAAGAGAACTGCACGGATGTTAGTTTAAGTGATCGCCTCGCAACTGTTACCACGCCGAGTGCTGTGGGTTCGAATCCTACACGGAACAAAACCTTGTGTGATCCACAAATTATTGTTCCGAGTCAGGGTTTCCGTTTTTTAAATGCTGGCAATGTACCCCGCGTTTAGAAATATAAATGTTCCTTATGAAAACGAAGAATATAAGATACGTAAATATACAACAACTTTGTTAAAATATTGTTCATCGCATCACTTTATTTATTAATGACGTGTATAAATGTATTGCCAACAGCTCTCCCTCCATCAATGCCAATAATTCAAACCAGTCAGCACTATTATATACCAGGCGACGTACTCCGAGCCAACTGCTCGGTTGGACCTAGCCGACCGGCGGCAGACCTGGAGTTCTTCATCAATGATATGCCGGCGAGTATTTTATGCGGCTATTACGTCTAAGTTTTATATTTCATGGCGTAGTTACTATGACTGTATGTTTTTTCTAATCAGTACGGACACATAAATGTATACTGTATCTGAATTGATATCTAAATATCCATCATCGATTTGGGTAAATGGGACGGTGGCAAAGGTTTATGTTGCGGAAGAAATCATAAAATACATGAAATACTATAAATCACACACGATAGATCGTAAAACAAACGTGGAAACGCTATTCGTGGAAAATATGCCCAATAGAGAATATTTGAGAAAGGTTTAGCAATAAGGAGCTCCGTGTGATATCATTCGTGGGATTTTAATAAGTTTTAGCTCATGACATCAACAGGATATCACAGAAATACAATTTATTACTATTGAGTTTACTATAACATTACACAGAATTACACACCAAACCCGGATATTTGCGGCGGAACGGCTATCTTACAGCGAATGCTTTATCATAAAGCAATATCCAGACTTATATTTATGACTTTGCAGAACGCAAATTTATTGGTATAAACAAGTCTTTAGCTAAACACTATAACGGCATGTTTTATGGAGAATATGTTTACCTAGCCCGCTAAGAATTTTGATGTGAATACTAAAGCAAAAGAGAATGCAATATTGCGGGTAATGCTGAGTATTAAAGAGAAAACAAGCGACGGTTATTTCGTGGTTAGTTAAGCTACACTTCCACACTATGTGTATAATCTGTTGTCGTTCACACGAATATCGTCATAACAGCTTTGAGAGATAACGAAGTACTTATCGACTGTCACACTATCTTGCTACATATTGGCACAGGTTTTCAGTCCACTGCCTACCAACATTATAATCCGCTTATGAAAACCGTCGCTTCGTAGATTTACCATCTTTCAAGAGAACTTAAAATAACTTCACGGAAGCTAGTTGTTCCAACTCAAATTCTATAGTGGCAAGTTTTAATGCCTTCACAGTTTCACATTTTGCGGATTCCACGGTGAATGCTTTTGAGCTTTCAGTATCTAGAACGCGGTTCTGATGCTATTGTTTTAAGAGAGCTGAATAAACTAGTGTACGGCGATAAATATTAATAATATTCGTAAGAAATTATATAGTTTAAATTGTTGAGTGCAACCAAGATAGTTTGTTGAATGAGTTAGAATGATAAAAAAGCTGCTCTGTCTAGAAATGTTCATTATAAAATTACAAAAAAAAAAATATTTATGATTGAATAATATAAGCTTCACTAAATTTACAATTATTATGTAGTCGGATATTCATTTTGTCTGACACCTTTGTAATTTTTAATTTACTTTAGTTGTCAAGTTTATTTCGTTAGCCTCGATTTTTCTTTTGTATTTATACATATGTTATAATTAGATTGTGCAAACGATTAACTCTTAAATAATTTGTATTTAGTTCAACAATTTTTTGTGTGGCGCTTTATTACAAAACTTGCTTAACTAGTAACTAAATAATTTACAATAATATCCTCTAACACCATATCGTTAATCTAATTTTAATTTATACTGATTTAAGTAAAAGTCTGAGTAGAAATTATTTCAGCATTTTATACTAAAAATATTTATACAAAGATAATTAAAAATAAGCACTAGTCACACAAATGTAATATTTACAAAGAGTTATTACTAAGTAATAACTTAATTTTTGGCAAGTAAATCAACTTTCAATGTAATTAATATTTAAACTGTTCACCACATTTCATTACAGACTGTATAAAATTTGTTTAAACAAATTATTTGTACGGGAATAGTACGGGTGATGTGAATTTGCAATTCGGTGAAAACATAAGTATTATTAAGCGTTACGCGGGCCAGCTAGGTACCTATTCAATTTAATTTAATTAATGGACTTCCATATAATGCGAGCATTAATCAAAAATAAATCGGATTACCGCGCTATTAGAGGATAAACTATGATCATTAGCTAAAAAGCTGTCAGTTTAGGCAACTTTAGTGGAGGCCTATGTCCAGCAGTAGACGTCTTTCCGCTAAGATGATGATTAGTCCCCTTGATAATACTACAGGGCTTTATAAACTCTAAGAACAACTCAGTAAATTTTCATGCACTGGGTTTATTTGATACGAATTTGTTCGCGCTGATCCAACGTGTTCGCCGCGGCGAATGAATTCAAGCCAAAACAACAATAAACGCAGATTCAAACTCATGCGCAAGTGTCTTTGTACTGTTTGGTTGGCACGGACGGCCATACATTGGTGGGCGTTCATTTGGACGTGGTTCAGTCTGTGCGGCAAATGCTTCATAAATGCTGGGTGGCCGCGTGGTCAACGCGCGACGATTGCGTGGCGGGCGCGTGATATCAAGAGCCTAGATATTGAAACGTTGTTGTTTCAATTCCTAGTATTCATATCCGCCATTAGTCTTAATGAGAGCGCAGCGCCGCTAAAATCCAGCACGGCGGCAGCGCGTAAATTTTGCGCATCGTATAACCGTAGACATATTATTCTCATTTACATATGCGTTCTTATACAATACCTGTATTTAATAAGACATTATTATAATTGAGTTGTTACACTGAATACATTTTCCGTACACATTAAAATCGCGTATGTCATCAGCCAGTAAACAGTCGCTTGAATTCGTTGCGGCGTGAACACAACAACTGTTGACGCATTGTTTGTTGTGTTGATATTTGCAATTTTCCTACGTTAAGCAGCTTCGTCTGGCTCGAGGGCTCTTCAGATTTAATCACATCTGCAACGGCCGCTATTATGGAAATTTAAACTTTATATGAATATGTATAGAAAGCTAATTTGTTTGTACAACTCGTCTAAGTATGTTATTTTGTTCGGTAAATTATCTATTTAATTATTGTAATTGTCAAAATTGTTGTAAATATTCTTATTATTTTGGTTTGTTTTTAATTCAAGCGCCGAAATAACAATATTGTAATAAAATAAAAAACTTGGCAAAACACATAATACAAAAATACCTTATACTTAAGTAATATTATTAACAGCATTAAAAAATCTACAGTTAATTTTTTTAATACTCTGACTAAAATATTTTCTACTACTAATAATAATATAATTGCAGACATACAAGACTACTACTAAATACTTTTAATTCTATGTGTAGGGCCGAAAGTTTTCAAATTATCGTAAAATAACTGATACAAAGTATGCTGAATGCTATTAAAAATATAATAATGACTAATATATTCTTGTCTCCGAACAGGTAACACCAGGCTCTTACCAAGAACACCCAGCGCCAGAAGGACTGTTCCGCTCCGATTTGTACGTGAACTTCCAGTTGTGGCCAGCTCAGTTCGAGCGCGGAGCCCCAATGCTCCGCTGCCAGGCTAGAATCAGAGACCTGTACAAAGATGATGCAGTCGTCGCTCTTTATTCAGGAAATAGTGACCCTAAGATTGAGAGAGGTGAGATCCTATCTTTCTTGCTTATATTAATAAAATTTCGCATACACGTTGTCAGGGAAAGAACATGTGGTACCTCTTATCCAGGGAAAAACTCTGTTCCCAAGCTTACCCACGTGCAAAAGCTAGTATATTATATTTTCAAACACAAATACTTACACAATACGTTACTAATTTATATAATACTTTAAATAAAGCTGATAGTATCAATCCCACTATAAAAATAAAAAAATTTACATAGTATAATACATTTTGGTTCGATTTAAGTGATGACCTCATTAAAGTGATTATCAGTTAAAACAATTTCTGGCACTTAACAGTAGAACACCTTATTATCATAGTGGTTTCGGGTTGATATTGATATTATTCCATCTGGCAAACACAGAGATAATCAAAATATAGAGTTACCCTGAAATTAGAATTTTCCTACTCCAATTACAACAATTGCTTGAATTTCTGCAACTAAAATTATACCTTTCACTGGATTCTGGATTTTAGTAATCTCGAGGGCGGATTCATAATGTGAAATTATGTAAAGTATCCAACAGCACTCAGGAAATTTATTCATTACGATGTTCTGAGAAAGGGCTTGTACGTCGTCTCCCTTCAAGCATAATTGCAATTTTCATGACGCCCCATAATGCTGCTGTTTTATTAAATCTGTAGATTATCACATATTGCAGTCTAGTATCAGGTACCTTAGAGAACCAAAATTTTGTATTACAAGTGACTTGACATAATTTTATTCGAGGCTTGTCGTGATTTTATATAAAAAGGCTTTTAAGATCAGTCTGGAGTATATTTTTATATGGGTGTACTAAATGTTGGTTTTACAGAATTAACTAGTCTATACTAATATTATATTATATTCACGTGAACAGTACTTAATAATATCCATCGTAGTCATGACTCTAAAGACTACAAGACTTGTTAAATAGATGGTTGAAAATAACATGATAACAGTAATAAAAATAAAATAAAACAACCCGCACTAATTTAAAGGAGTTTATAAAACTTTTTACATAACTTCGTATAACAGCTTTATAACTCATATAGAAAACATTTTCATTACTTAAATAAGAAACCTATTTTGTTATTGAATCAGTAACAATGTAAATGTTTTATTGTCAAAATCATTACACATCCACAAAAAATTATAAATTTGTTTTTGGACTTTATTTTAATGGTAACATAATGCTTTACCGGTTTTGTCAATCGTGAAATAAGCTGTCAGTCAACTGAGATATGTATTCATAATAATTCAGGACCAGCTTTCTGTGTTTCACTTTAGGAAAATCCATATATTTAATTGTATTTTAAAGTTATAAAACTGGTCTTATGACAGTCCCCAGTTGAACTCCTTTGGCATAACCACAATATGATCAAACAACTAGATATCAAAATCAAAATAAACTATGATTTTAGTAGTTTTTGCCAGTGACTGCCAGTGTAAATCCAAAGAGCACCCCTTACGCGATAAAAAGTCATATTTTCATTTAGGCTCCGGTTTATATGCGTGCCAAGCTTCATCTCAATCCATCTAATAGTTTACGTATGATCGAGTAACAAACCCTTAAACACAAACATTCACATTCATAATATTAGTGGTTTTTCTATACATAATTATTAATGTATAACTAATTTCACTGCCAAAGCATATTGTTTCATAGTGATTTACTGTGAGCAAAGCGTTATTCACATTAATTATATGTATAAACGTTTTAATTAATCTATCACCTGCTATATCGAAATCGATTACGTCGTCAAACGCACTAACGGCATTTCGTTATTCGATATTATCATTATGAGAGAGCATTAGGTTCGCTTGTATAACGTTGAATTATAGAGGAAAAGTCACTTAGTATTTTTACGTAACTGTAGAAGAAAACTAATCAAATATAAAAAAAGTAATGAACAAGAATCACATGATTGTTAAATAAATTATATAAAAAGGAATTAAAAATAGTAGAATCATTCTCGTAGATATATTATTAGCAGCAGCGATAGCCTAGTGGGAAACCGTTAGACTGCCACGCAGAGATCTCGAGTTCGAACCCAAGGCACGCATCTCTGACTTTTCGAAGTTATATGCGTATTAAATAGTTAATTATCGCTTGCTTTAACGGTGAAGGAAAACATGGTGAGGAAACCTGCATGTCTGAGAGTTCTCCATAATGTTCTCGAAGAAACGTGAAGTCTGCCAACCCGCACTAGGCCAGCGTGGTGGACTATGGCCTAACCCTTCTCACAGTGAGAAGAGGTCCGTGCCCAGCAGTGGGACAGTTGAATACAGGACTGATATATAATGAACAAGAATCACATGATTGTTAAATAAATTATATAAAAAGGAATTAAAAATGGTAGAATCATTTTCGTAGATATATTATTAAGGAGGAGAAGGAGGACTTATTTTATTAAAAAGGTACATTAAATATCTACACCACACTGTAAAAAACAGAATAATTAAAAAATACATAGGTTGTAATGTAGCCCAAAGCGATGTTGACAGAATACCATTAGATTAGAACGTTAAAATGGTAAGATGTAAGGAAAGCAGGTTCATTATACTGTTTTAATTTATAGAAAACGTCAAATGTTTGTTCAATCAATCCAGAATCACAAGGCGTCGCAAAAATCCTACAAGAAAATATTTGCTCGCGGCGAATTCCAAAAATTACAGTACATATCCTAATACGCCCGCATCTCTTTAATATCCGTGGAGAGGAAGCCCAGCTAATAAGATTACGAGAACCAAAGAGGGCATTGAGGGCTCAATGAGTTATTGCCTCCCGTCTCATTTGCCCAGACAATTTCCTCTGAGGGCAACAGTGAGGCGTTTGTCGGTAGATAATAAATTTATCTTTGGCACACGGTAAGAGCAGCAGGATACACGCTTACTGACGAACATTCGCTGTTCGCTTGTTTAAAATTAAATTCTAAGAATTATTTATATTTGGAACAATGTTTCTTTATGTCTTACAACGTAAGCTATGTTTTTAGTTTGATGCTTATGTTCAAATAAATTATTTGATATAATTTAGTTCTATTTATTCTGTTGAAAATGATAAAAAGCTATTGAAGACGTATAAAGCAAATTGTTTATTATAAAGTAAATATTAGTCTAATTCAACAAAAGCGGTGTCATGTTCTTGTCTAAAGAGATCTTCAATAGTTCGTTTAATAACGTCGGCATTTTTATTAGCTCGAAAGGCAATACTTCTACTAAAATAATTGCTAACAGTAGACTTAATTTAATTTACATATTAGTTACACTCTTCACACAATTTCTGTACTCAAACTGCTTTGAATGAAAATACAGCGAGCAGTACAATAAAACTTACCGTTTTCCATTCCCCGTGTGCGAAAACCTTAAAGGCACAAATTAAATTAGTAAAGGCTTTCAAAGGCAAAATAGGGTTCTTCGGTGTTCGTTGCTACTCCACGTCTTTAAAGTACATAAGTAACTAAGTGTTAGAGCTCATTCTGTAGAATCTGTTGTGCAAAATGCTCTTAACCTGGCGCACCTTATTTCGCAGAAACTGTTCGAATAGATTGTTCTAGGTCTCAAAAACTAGACAACAACATCAAAGTGTTATTGTTTAGTCTATTAAGTTTTTTGTTTGAACGTTCTAGTTCTGAAGATGCTTGAGTTAAATCGAAGATAAATATTTTAAATTTAAACATACAAGTGAATTGTATTTGCATTATAAGTATAATCTTAAATGGAAATTTAGAATACAAATACATTAAATTTCCAAAAACATAAAGGTAGAGACAGAGTGATAATAATTCTTTATATACTATAATGTGCAAATATATAAAAATAATAGACTTAATAATGTAATGTAAATAATGATTATTATAAATATGTTTTCATTATAATTTAATACAATTTTATAATTCCTAATTCAATGTAATTTAATTCATGACATAAATTCACGATGCTAATTAATTAAGGACAATATATATTTTTTTTTCATACAATATTAATGTTATCTATTATTCACATATTAATTTTGCATACCGTTCATACGGTGAGACATGCTATGCTTATTTTATTATTTAAAAATCCTTGTAACCGTGTTTCTAGCAAATAAAAATTATTATTACTATTATTATTATTATTTAAATTGACAATATATTAATCAAGTATATAGTAATCAATCAAGATTTTACGAGCTTCTTATATAAATATGTTAGGAATTGAAATCGTTTTGATTTAGTGGTGTCTAAAACCAAAACAAAGCTTGGAATGTTTTTCAGTTGCCATAGTCAGTCTGTCTGTGTGTTTATTCTGGCATCAAGCAAGAGTCTGATTCATTTTATTGCAGTATTCTAGATTTGGTAGCTTGAGATTCAACTTAAAATATAAGGTACAGTCAGTAAACAGATATAAAACGTAGTAAGATCCAATATAATAACGTAAATAACGACACGAGCGCTCACGCATGAAATCGACGAATTAATATTTCATCAATCGTTAATTAGGTGACACGTGAAAACGTGGATAAGCAATAAATTCAGTGATTGCCATAAGTGTTATTAATGTTTATTTTTTTATTTATATGAATTCGTTACAAAAGACGTATTTTATATTTTCCTATTTCTTTTGAATTGCTTCTCGTCTTCATGCTTTTTAAATACAGAATCCAGCGTTACACAAATTATTGAATCGCGTTCTTATTATATAAAAGTACACTATTAATTAAATGAAATAGTTAAATAAATGAAAATTTACACTAATGTAACACGTTTTTACGCAAAACATACATTTTATTTGCATATAATCTATGAAGTTGATTTATTATTTATAACGATATGAACAAGTCCACTGAATTGTCTTAAGGACTTCGTTTAACTATGTATGCTTAAATGAGTTCCTTTTATGTTTACTTCTGTATAATTTAAATTATGAACATTACTTATCGTTAGCACCCTTTTATAAACAAAGCATTGTTTGGAGCTAGCAAGGTAACAAATCAAATTTATAAGCATTCTAAGATTTAGAAATAACCACTAAGCACCGCAATATTTAGCACAATTGTGCAACTCAGCCACAATTTTATGACGTCATAATCCTGTAATGCTATCTTCTTCTAATGATATATATTAAAATATTGTTTATACTTCTTATAATACTAATATGGCCAGTTTCACTACTATCAAGTAAAGCTTATCCGAAATCCTTGTTGGGATAAAGAAAAGAGATGGCTAGACTTTTTTCTTATAGATAAATGCTATTTGGAAGTTATGGAACAGGCCCATAGTATCGTAACTAATATTATAAATGCAAATGTGTGTTTTTTTCTTTGTTACGTTTTCACGCCTTAACAACTCGAACAATCATAACGAAATTTCGCATACACGTTTTTCAGGGGAACAGAAAAGGGCATAAGGTTTCATTCAGAAAAACTACACGCGAGTGAAACTGCGGCAAATATCTAGTATGAAAGAGTAACGTAATGATAGCTTAAGCGTTTCAATTCACCGCTAGAAGTGCTAGTGGATAGTAAAGTCTAAACGCCAAATTCTTTAGTCACTGCAACCGTCACCATAGAAACCGACAATTATTACCGCCAAATACGGCTTTTGACAACAGCTATGACAGGGTTGACTTACTAGCTAGTGGCAGCGACTGGTGAGCACAAAAACGATAGCTCAGGGAAATATTGCTCAGGGTCAATGTCCGCTTATTAGATACCTGATTTCTTGAAATCTCCTCGAGATGATAAGAAAGATTAAAAAATTGATATAATTTTTTTTATGATAACTACAAAATTGATTGATTTTAATACTACTTACTACTTGGTTAAATACGTCAACTAATGATATATGCATTGTATTGACGCATAGGTACTGATGAATGACCTACAAAATATTGATGTGTAAGATGTACGGTTGCACCGGACAAAATCCTTTTTTGCCAAGATTGTTTGAAGAATGTAGGCTCTTACTGTTATGGGTACATACAGTACATTGGTATAACCCATATATAAAAATACCAAGAGTCCTTCATGCAGTCGTTTATATAACATAAACTAAAATCTTATTTTTGTTTCAGTTACATCTCCGGGGTCAGCATCCAGTGTACAAGTGTGCCAATTTCTACTATTAATTCATATTGTTGTGTGGGCAAACAACACATAGGCGTTATACGACAAAATAAAATGTGTATAAATATAAATTAAATAATTAAAATATAAATAGGTAGATGTATTCGATTATGTCGGATGAAATTGTGAATTTAAATGAAAAATAGTTAATTGTACTTAACGAGCTGACGACTATGCCAAAGAATGTAAAGACTAAGAATATTGTTGATTTAATACAAATTATATATATGTCACAGTTTGTTTTATTTACTACTTGATGTAATATCCTAGACATGCATATATAATAATATAATAATAATAATATTCTATCACATACACACAACACCATCTAGCCCAAACTAAGCAGAGCTTGTACTGTGAGTACTAGACAATGGATAAACATACATACATATATTTTTTTTTTGTAAATACATACATATTATAAATAGATACACCCAATATAAATGTATATACATAGATCACCTCACTTCTACATAGGTGCATATACATTAACGGATTCCTTCAAGTATATTCATGAAGGAGTCAGCAGAGGTACGATACACATGTATTCGCCGTGCCTCGGAAAATTCGTAAACCGTAAAGATATTACTCTAGATCTTTCTCCAGTAGTGTCCAATTGATGTCCTATCGGCCAATGAGGCTGTGCTCGTGTTTGCGCACACACTTGTGTATTACGATATATCTTGCGCCAGGCCACGCTAGTCATCATTGGTCGACACTTAATCATTACAGTCTGGTAGTCTCCTAGTAGCCTAGTTGGCTTTCGACTGTTACCAAATTCAAATAATATTTTATTAAAATGGTTGAATATGACCTTTGCACGGTGATTGCATACAGAAGTTAATTGTATAGGTTAGTTGTATATAACTCGCATATGACCCACGCAAGTGTGTCAACTTGCATGTTACCCGTATTGAAAAATATATTGCACTATAACAATTGTTCTCGTTTCTGTTGGACAGTTAATAGTTTACGATCGCTAATTATATCGATTTAGTATCGTTATTAAATACGTATTGCGACTTATTACACTTCATTTTATTATTTTTAATTTCTTTCGGCAGATATAGGAAGACATAAGGGTATATAATAGGTATATCACCTATCGCTATGCGACAAATTCAACTGCACGGATGTCCTTGTGGTTTAAGTGGTCACCTCGCCGATGCTACTGCGCCGAATGTTGTGGGTTTGATTGCCCACACAGGGCAAAAGATTGTGGGATCCACAAATAGTTGTTCTGGGTCTAAGTGTTATTTGTATCCGTTATTTGAATGTTTGTAAAGTGCACCGCAACACAGGAACTAATCCTATAGCGGGAGTTAGAAAAATATATAGCTATATACGTATCTCTATGCGACAAATACATTCAACAAAACTAATTTGAGAATAACCTGAATTAACAAGACTAGCCTTTGCAGGCAACTAAGTTAAAGAAGCTATGGACTACTGTCTATTGTATAATAGGGTTTTCGAAGATCATGTTGTTCGAGAAAATGTCGGAGTGGGAACACTGACCAAGCCAGTAGTACTTGCGAAGGTCTTCTGCTCTGCCACTAAATGGATAAAAGATCCAACAACAGAAAGGTAAGATCTAGCAAAAGTAATCAACATTGTGTCGATTCTGGGCAAGCGACATAATATCTATATATGGCATTTATAATTTACTCGTGATATAATATGTCCTATTTTCAAAACGTAATTCTTAATTTCCTAAAGTAACTAAATTCCATTACCTTTCCTTTTTGTTGTCATGGTGGACTTTAGGAACAAGCCATTAATAGAAAGAAACTGTACACAGACCCAAAACAATAATTTGTGAATCTTTATTTAGTCTTTGCTCTAATCAAATACCTACTACAAGTAGGTATCGCAATTTTTCATCAGGTGTAGCCCATTTTTTTTGTGAAACCGAAAGAGTAATACACTAATTTTATAGTGGCATATTCACATCAACATGTAAACAAATAGAGAAAATAAATAATTCGAGGCCTATTGCAACAATGTCGATATTGCCAAATTTCAATTTTTGTTGCCTTAACATCAATTCGACATGCATCAACATTAAGGAGGAATTGTAATTAAAAAGTTCATTTGCTCCCGTTTCGACTGCAAAGGCTTTATTGCATTTTGCGACAGCAAGTGACTTTAATACATGTGTTGAATCCAGTTTTCAATATGTGCTACGGAATGTTAAAATTCATGTTTTAATTGAGGATTCTGCCTTTTTGAAAGATTACCTCTGGGGTGTAAGTTGATACTTCTACCTTGAGAATTTAAATTTATATTATAGCATATTTAAAATATTTCAATATAAATAAACCTTTTAAATTTCTTCTGTGATTTATGCTGCTATAGATAACATGGGCCTTATAATATTTCACCTATTGAATATAATTTTGAGCTAATGCATTGCAGACTATATACGAGAAATTCCAAAACCCATTACAATACATAGTCTCACGCCTCCCAGAAGAAGTAAACAGAAGTGTATAAAACCCATCGTTTACTAGCTATGTGTTTACGTGCAAACCTAAAAAAATTGCTAGCAAATTGAATTTCCAAAAATAATTTACTAGTAGCGGATTCCAAAATATACACATTGAACAAACTTAAAGAGCTTATTGTAGTCTATCAGATACCATTCTGAACTCTGTGCCACTACTAAGAATTTCTCGATTAAAATCTCAGTTTGCCCGACCCGAACGAAGCCAAGAGCTCATACATGCAAGACACTTTCACTATCGCTGCTAGGCAGTCACATATCTATAGAATCAGGTAGCTAAAGGCTGCCTCGTTGGTTCAGTGACTCGTATTTTCGACTAATTGTAAGAACACGGTTCGATTCTCGGACCCAGCTAAGCTTTATTATATTATTTCTATTATAAATTCTCAATCTCAGCATGATCTCTGGATATGTGGCTGATAGACGGCGATAGGCTTATCGCTTATTAAATAAGATTTAAAAATATAGCTGGTAAAACGTAGGTGTTACGGAACTCTGCATAACACTTCGCTTTTACAAACGTATCCAATTAAAAACCTAGTTACAGATAAATCGTATTAATTTAGTTCTAGTCTAGGTATAAGTCGAATGCCTCGTTTTTTCAATTCCAATAGGCAAGTCCAGTGAAATGGAGATGACCTGAATCCACATCGCACAGAAAATTACTTAGTTAAGATTCGGTGCTGTAAATGGGACACCAGGGTTGTAATGTGATTATACACTTGTATACACAAAGTGTGTTCTGAATTTGTATTTATCTAATACTTCGTTCAAACGATTTGTTGTTCTGGATATTATTTTAATTATAAGATAGCAATGCATATATATCATTGCCAATATAATATACATATTATGTATAGTAACATTGTCAATATATAGATATTTACGAAAAATAACGTGAGGTGTCTTTTCTGGAGCTATATAAGCAAATTCAATTACGAATTTGCTTATATAGAAAAATCTCTATCTCTCTCTGCATGGCAGTTCAAGAGTCAGTCCACTCGGATATCACTATAACATAGTTACTACAAAAACACTAATTGCGTCACACTGACGCTACAATCGGTGTCGGTACTAGATATTCAGAATGCTTAGTGCGACTTTGTTTTACGTTAACGCGATCGATACGTTTATGACGTTTGGTGCTCTGATTGGCCCGCTCCAAGCTCTTAACCAACCAGATAGCCAAACGCGGTAAACTTTTTGATCATGTCAATGTAAAAACAACTCACACTAGGCAACCAGACACATTATGCGTATGAAAACATATACACAAGTAGAATCGTATAGATATCAAGGTACCGAGACGACGACACGAGATTGTCGCTCGCCTGTCACAACCCGTATGTTGGAACCAACTCAATATTGCTTTGCAAAGCCTAGCCCAAAAACAGAAACCTAGAAACGCTACTACACATTCATCATGATATACTTCGGGCTCTTAACCCGACAGTAAAGATTTAATAACCAAATAATTCCACTGTATTCGTCTTCAAGACTTTTGGAGACATCCAAAGTCCAGTTTATACTCTACATTTTCAAGACTTCAAATTACTTTAAGCCACAGTTTATGGCCTAATAACTTACACATTTTAATCACAAAGACGGATAGGCTTGGTAAATTTTTTTAGAGATATCTTATCTCTAATAAAATGTATTGTATAGTCACAGTCATTTGAAAGTTCGTAATAAAATAACGTTAGAACATATTTTTGAGGGTATTCGTAAATTGCAAGCGGGTTGAAATGCCAGCTTAGGTGGTCATTAGGCCTTGCGCGATTTTATGTAAGGTCATGTGCTGAGCCTCGAAAATTACCGACGCCCGTCCTAAATTATCCGGTGAATACAGAGAACCAAGTATGCACAGTAAAGTTAATTAGTTCAGCAGTACATACGAGTTTTACGTTGTACATTTTGCCTTAGGACTTAGCCTTCAGCCACTTACGAAGCTTATACCTTTTGTAGCCGGTAGTATACAACGTGTAATAATTATAAAGGCAGAGTTTAGTTAACGATCGCACAATGTAGTGCAATAAAGTAAATCTATTCTCCGAATACATAGATGTCGCAATATTTTAAGAGGTCATTTTGCTATGCCGAGTGTAGCGATTTCGAAAGCAAGACAGAAAAATTGAGTGATTCAGAAATATTTGTTTCAAGGTTGGGTATTAATTGTTTACGTTATTTGAATTTATACTCAGACTACCGCCAGAGATACGATATTTGAAAGAGCTTAAATTAACTGTGTTGTAAAAAAAATTAATTTGTTTCATATAATTGACTTGTAATATTACTGGCAGTTATTACGAACGACTTCAGAACGAATAGCAAAATAATTAAATTTGCCTCAAGGAATTGAATACCCGAAGACTTAACAATTTGTCTGGAAATAACACTGAGCTTTATATATATATATTATATATATATAATGCCAGAGGAAGGGATACCTTTGATAGCCTATATTAGCTTCTACTACGAGGCTATATTAGGTGCTGCCTTTGATAACTACCTAATAAAAAAACCCATTAATGTGTTACAAATAAACACTTCTAATTAACCTCGACCAAGTTCTTGTCAATTAATAGAATGTTGAATTAAATACAATTAATATTTAGGTTACAGCAGAATACAAATACAAAGCAAGTGCTAATAGGCAGTGTGCTTTATTTCAAAGAATATAAATTACTTGTTTTAGGCTTTTGAATATTTAGAGTTTGCGCGGTGAACGCTTATACAAGGTGAAATAATATTCACCCACATAATGTTGTTTTATAATCTCTGCGGCTAAAGAGATTTCGCTCACAGAAGAACATGATACTAAACTTGATTAGTTTATGACTAGTTGTCATGAGAAACAGAACATATTAATATATTGAGATTGGTTATCAATCAAGTCGCTAGAAGCCAAATTTTTGAGCTTTTATTGACATAATATTGTCTTAAGTTAACGCGAATGTTATACATTGACATTAAACTAATTTATACGGACTAAATCGTAGTGGCTTATTTTAAATTTAAGTAATAATAGTTTTTCAAATTTTAATGAATTTTAATAGCTTTTATTGACTAGAGTAATATGGAATAAAATAATCGCTATTACACCTTTTTTTATAATTAATAATCAAAATAGCAAACATGTCTGTCTTCTCTTCTCCCTAGTCTTTATTATTCCCAAGTCACTTGGGATCGGCTTTTCTAGTCTAACTTATTTATTAATCAGTTGTTACCCGAAGGCTAACGATACCCTAAGGCTAGACCAATGTCAGGATATTATAGGGCACTGACTTCCCAATAACGACTGCCATAGATGTTCATGGCAGCCGGGACCGATAGCTTAACGTGCTCTCCGAGGCACGGAGCAGGCGATAATTGTCAATAAATAGCACATAATTTCGAAAAATCATATAACTTCCGAAAGTCAGAGGTGCGCAACGTGGGTTCAAACCCATGACCCTCTGCATTGCAGTCTGTTGATCTCCCCACTGAGCTATTGTTATGTCTATCAAGCCTAATAATACAAACTTGACCGGAGCTTGGCGTTACCAAGTCACTGTGCTGTCAATACAAAGAATTAATATTGCTTGTCTTCAGATGACATCATCTTTTACATAGAGCAGGCGTATATCAAAAGGTTGTATTCCTGCGATCTATACTGTCGTGCTAAGCGCAAAAGCGGTATCTCAGTGACAGCTAGTTTCGAGATAATTGAAGTTATTTAAAAGTAGTTTTCTCATTACCTTACAGATAGTTATTTTTAGTTATTAAATTGAATTCGACAAAACTTGGGTTTTTAAAATTTTGTTGCCAATTATGCTGGCAGTGATGGGATCCTTGCTAATACCAGTTTTGTACGTCAAATCAAAACTGCCTCGTTTAACTTCTACTTCGACCATTTCACTTATATATGGACGCGGGTTAATTCGAGACAGTTTATACTGAGTTGTGTAATCTTTCCATTCATAAAAAACCGCTATAAGGCTTAGTTCATTAGATACGTATTTTTCTAAGCTACCCGATGGCATAAAAATCAAATTAACGAATTTTTTTGAGGTACCGCTTTTGCGCTTAACACGGCAGTATAGTAGCTTGGAGATAATTGCTCGACATATCTGCTTCAGTTCATGCAATATCCTAGAATATAATGTTTTTGTCTAGTTTTTGGCCTACACAAGACTATCGTTATCCTCTATCGACTATAAGAAAACCAATGAAATCTCACAGCTTCTGTTATTAATATTGATAGCTAGCTCATAATTTCCCACACTTACTTGAGACAAAATGTAGGTTTCTTGTTACTGTAACAAAGGAGCAATTACAAATGGGGTTTAGACCGCAATTATACCGACATTTTCATGAATAAATTTCAGTTGAATTCGTAATTAAGCCATTTTGATTTTATTATAACATAACTTTGATTTAATTATACGATATGGGGTGAACTCACCCCCTCGTATTTATTTAACCCAGAGATATGGCCTCGAAGCTTGTATCTATTGTAGGATATTGTTTTGTGCGTGAAATATAATTGGTAATTTAACATTTATTTCATGTTTGTATTTGATTCGTCGAATCAAATACAAATAAACCAGAGTAATAATATGAAACACATACTGCATTATTCGAATAATTCATTGAAACGTCATGAATACATTTTGTATACTAACCTTCGCTCGTGGCTTTGCTTACATGGAATGACATTACTCGTATATTATAGTCTGTTTTACTCAAGAATGGGGTAGTTTTCTAGTACATAGCGTATTTTTTTATTAACTGCTTATATTACGCTTGGTTTCATGGCAACTCTCAAACCATTAATTCAGCTAGCTTCTCTAACAATCTGCAGCTGGACCTGTCATATTATAATTTGATTTAATTTTTTTTTTTAATTAAAAAAAATATAAAAGTACATAATTTCAAACTCTTATTGAAAGATAAGGCACAAAAAACTTCTTTTGTACATAGACCAGACCGATTGGGAAAATACTTCTACTGGATGGAAAATTACAGTCTTACTGTAGCTAGGTGCATGACAGCTTATTCTGATTGACTAGGTTAATTAAATAAACTGTCCTGCTAATGGTAACCAGATACTAGTTAGTAGTTAAAGTAATTCATATTTTTATAAACAATATATTTAATTTTAAAACGAAATAATCTAATATACCTATATTTACAAACGTATTAAAAAAGATAACATAATTACAAAAACAAAAATAATTACAATACTAAATATTTACAAAGATGGTTTAGGCATCGTAGAATTGTTCAGCATCGCATATAGCATTCTTGCATTTAAAAAAGAAAGGAAATATGTACAGTACAAATATGTACATACAAATTTCCTTTCTTTTTAACATTTTAAGCACATGCTTAAAATGTTAAAAACGAATAACGATTGGTTTACAAATAACTATCATTCTTGTTAAATCAGCTAAGCTAGAATGTTTGTGTTATGCTTAGTTTCAGATCGATAGTGCAACGTTGTGTTTCAAACCTCTCGATCGCAAGTCCAATACTTCTTATCCATCTATTTCTAATTTCGTTGTGATACCTACAAAATCTTTTTGAGTATCGTAAGAGCTTATAACAATGCAAATCCCATAGAACTTATTAAAATGTTTGTTTCTTCATGATTAAACAAAGTGTTACATATGAGATAAATATCTCATATGTAAACCTACTCCTGGATGAGGTAGGTATCCTGCATTTGGTGAGAGTAAATTATTGGTTCATTTGCGCTAATCTTATTACCTCGCCGCTCCTCTAGTGGATTCGGTCAGTTTTCAATCAAACTCGTTGCGGTAATCTATCCATACAGGCGTTTGCCAACTGATAGCGAAACGGGAAAATGGTGTTAAGCCATATAGTTTTGTACTAGTCCAGTCTTGCTTAAATCTAGGAATAGAATATTACTACTAGTACTAAACAACAAAGTGGATTAAAAATATGAATGGGATTCAATGGGATTTTTTTGTTATGGTACGGATCGTCTGATGGTAAGCGATTACGGCCGCTCATGGACACCCGCAACACCAGAGGAGTCACTAGTGCGTTGCCGGTCTTATTCATCTGCCCCCCTTAACCAGAAGGGGTAGAGGGGAGGGGTGTTTGGGCCTCCGGTACCCTAACTTACTCGACGAAACACAACGTAAGCGTTATTTCACGCCGGTTTTCTGTGAGGCCGTGGTATCACTCCGGTCGAGCCGGCCCATTCGTGCCGAAGTAATAAAGGTAGGTGATGAAGCAGCTGCTGTTAGCACATTTGTTCAATTAGTATTTTAGACTACTGACTAGTAGTCTTATATACTAATAAAACAAATGTACTCACATGTTTATATAACCAAAAATACATACTAGACCTACGGTTTAAAGTGTATTACGACCAATTTTTATCAGGTATGTTTTATGTGCTCCGCGTAAAGCTCAAGGCTAATATCGTTAACGCAGCAGCTTAATATATTTTTATCAATTTACGTAGTGTGTACGAGGTTTCACTAAAATATTTTTGAAGTGTTTTGATATAATTTCAAAAATATTATATTGAATAAAGCTTTTTATATCTATAAGCGAAAAATATATTATATTCAAATTCAGATTCAGAATGTAGTACATAGAACAGATGACAATAATTACAATAATGGTTCTGTAAATTCTGTGCAAAAAAGGTCTATTTTAGGCAAATTATATTATTATCGAAGTTCTTTTATTATATAAATACAAATTATGAAATTAGAATTACTAAGATAGAAAATTGTTAATAATTATTAAATTATGTCATCTTTGTACATTTTAAATATTTATATATACTATATAATTTAAATGTCATATAATCATTGATGTTATAAAAACAATTGTCTAGAAGCCATTTAGTCAATTTGGTCTTAAACATTGTCAAGGGTAGATCTTTGAATACATTCGGTAATTTGCTATAAATCTTGATAGCGTTTACATATGTTTTTTTTAAAGATTACAGCGGTGTTGGTATAATTTATACTTGTTTCTAGAGATTACATTTCTTTTTGGTACTTGCGACTGAAGTTCAAAGTATTCCGAATATTGTTTAACAAATATACAAACTTCCTTTATATACATACAAATTGTGGTAAAATCGTATTTAAAAAAAAATGGGTTTGTATCTATTCATATACTATGCCCCGATAATAGCTCTTACGCAATTTTTTTTGAACACGAAACACTTTTTAGAATTCTAGTGAATTTCCCCACAACAAGAGACCATACGCAAGAACAGAAGAAACATATCCGTGGTATGCTCTAAGTGCTGCTTCTGTTAATACTGTCGTCCGAAGATTTTTTATAGCATACACAATCTTAGTAATTGAAATTGGTGCCCATAGACGAGAAGGTGAAAGGAAATCGTTTGGCTTGGTATGGACATGTTATGCGAAGAGATGATACGTATGTAGGTAAACAAATGATGGATATGAGGGTAGAGGGACGAAAAGGGAGAGAAAGGCCAAGGAAAAGATGGATGGACTGTGTGAGGATGGATATGAAAGGGAAAGGGGTAAACGATCAGATGACGGGTGACAGAGAAGTATGGAAGCGAAGGACATACTGCGCCGACCCCAAATAAATTGGGACCAGGGCAAGAGGATGATGACACAAACTTATTTTGTCACAGATATAGATTTTTCATCACAGAGCACGGGACCTGGCTAGATTTTTATTAGAATCGCTTATTATCCTATACAATGCAATCGTGCAAGTGACAAAAACACAGGTAATACAATCAATCAATCATATAACACCTATATTGTGAAACTGACGATATTGCCTTTATTCAACGCTGTTTGTCACTCAGCAAAAATGTTGCTGTTACTTTATTATATTAAAACTAATCTAGCACATGAGTATTTAAATGAAGCAGTATTACCTTATTAAAAAGACCATACATCGCTACGAAAACAGAGATCACACATACAGACAGATCGGACATATGGAACAGCGAGAAAGGGCCTTGCTCTGCCAAGGGACAATTAAAACTTATAAAAGCTCACTTTGAACAAGGAATCGATCGGCAAGGTATTTTACTGCCTAGTGCTAACGCTACTGAACCAAAGAGGCTATAATAATTTCACAAATGCTTTCGTCATAAATAATTATTTGTGGTATCTCTTTTGTGGTTATTTTTGCAGTACAATACGTGGGATGGGACCTATCGAAACAATAGCCCTGTGCGCTAGTCACGGTAGATGTAGGAGACTATTGCTATATATAGAATAATAAATAGGGCTATGTTTGATAGGTTATTATATACGATAAACGGCGTCTACCAGAAATACTGTCTTCTTACAATTTCGGCACGGCAGATTATTATATTGGTTAACACATTAGCAACTTACGAAGCTAACTTAAATTTCCTTCTACACAATTCGCATGCCAAACATATAAACAAAAACCATAAGCAAAACTCACACGAACAAAAGGAGACTATCCTCTGATGAAAAATATCCTGAACTCCCAACCGCACTCATAAGAATTTCAAAACAGCTAACAACACAGAGTCTGTCATTAATTACGTTAAAAGAGGGAAACATGGTTCGTATTGTGAGCTTTCACGAGATACACCACTCAGCACCTTAAAATTCAATATTGCATTGCATACGCCAAATGCGAAAAAAGGGATTGGAAAAGTTGGTTATGTGTGTCCGTAATAAGTGAATCTGGCTCACAGCGTTTTTTTGGTTGTTAGAAATTGGCGTCAACCCGATTTTCATCAGTTTCTTTGTCATTTTGATCTATTGGTCAACCTTTGGACTTGGACTCAGACACAGACTTTTTTGTTGTGTCTGGTTTCCAGATAATTTATAAGTTTATTGTGCTTTATGCATCCAGATAATCTATTAAAATTCTTTAGGATTTTAAATTCTCAAGAGATTCCCGTAGATAAGTACTAATATCCCGAGACCTCTACTATAGTTACGTTGCTTATATTATCTGCTATGCAAACGTCTCAATGATAACTATATAGACGACAAAAATATGACACTTTTATCACTCGTTCGTTACTCGACATGAATATTATGAAGCGTGAATGCCGGGCTCTGGGTCTAAGTGAACAACCATTCATTATGAATTCATGGGTCCCACAAGAGGACCCTGAAATATGACCACAATTCTATGTGACACACTGTATATTAAACCTTGTCAAATTAAATTTGCATGCAAAGACAAAACGAATAACAGCAATTAAATCTTTGAATTCATGCCTCCAGATAGTCATCACAATAATTCAGTTAATTGAAGTAAGTACTTTTTAGTCAGTGGCGCCAATGCCATTGGTACACAAATAAACCGTAAATTAAATTAGTTACATAAGTAATCTCTTCTTATTTTAGAATGTAGAAGAGATAGTCGAATTTTAGTGCTATGATATAAGTTTCCGTACTAATTTTGATCTTACAATTTTGTAGTTCATATACATATACATAGACTCATGTCGATAATCCCTGAATGTGTATTATATAACAATTTTGGGTTTTCATTGCAGGGTAATATTTAATTGATGGCAAGCGGAAGATGTCCTAAAATGGTTTGGGCAGGTGATAACAAAACTGTCTACGAATCTTACATAAATGTGAATTGAGTGTGAGTCGTAAGGAAGACCAAGGCAAACTAGATTGGAGAAATTCAGGCAAATGGCTAGATTAAGAGTACACTTATTTATGTAAGACTACCATATCGATGACCTTGCATTAAAATAATGGCGCGAGTGAATAAAGCAAGAGTGATATGCCAGTATCGTAGCAATTGGAAATTCGTACAGTCAACCTATCTCTTCACGAAACGGGCGTGAGATTCAAAGCTATTCTATATGTTGGTATAATATTAAAAATACGTATAGGCATACTTTTTAAAATTACACTTAGTTTTTATTCTATATCATACATATAGCTAATAAATGTATGAATCTATAGTTAGTGTAATTGTGGCTTAATAAATATGATAATAAATAAATTTATATAAATCGACTCCTTTCATGATATCTTTGAATATTAATTTAATTAAATTTAAACTTTATTTTATGGTTGTCGAGTCCAATTTATTCAGGATCCAGGCGGTAAAATTTATTTTAATGATTGCTTTCAAACGAGATTAGTGGCAATTTAATGGTGCTTAGGCTAAACAAAATAAAACTTTCACAATATTCACACAGCATCGCACAGATTTACGCCTGGAAATCGTCAAAAGGGTACACGAAGATTAAATACTGTACACACATTTTGCAGCAAAACAGGCTAGATTATTATTTAAATCTTGGATATAACTTTAAATGGAGTAGCTCGTCTGGGGAATCCAAATAACCTTGAGCTGTATTATTGAAGTTAATGAAGGTACCGGACTTCTTAAAAGACGCCATGTCTTTTGCTAGAGACAGTATTATTAATACGTGCTTTGCACGCAGCTATGTATTTATGCCGCGAAGAATCGACAAAGTAAGACGCCCTGGAGTAACAAGCTTCCATGGGAAGACTACCAAGATAATCATAAGCTCGTTAACCACCAAAGTAAATCTGAAAAGCAAATTGTATAAGTATTTGTCATTTAGCTGCATTATATTTCTTGTGCCTTGCGATACCTTCTTGAGTCTGACGATTAAGTCATTAGGAAGATCTCCGGTACTTTTTCTTCTTAAAGACGATAATATTTATAATTAATTTAGGATTTAATTTTTTAAAGATAATTTCAGGTATTGATTTTGTGATATAATATCCTGGTCAGTTAATGCAATAAAATTCGTTCTATTTATTATACTTAGGGCCTCTCCGTTGCATGTTTCGAGCAATTTCTTTAGGGCTCTGACCGATGAGCCCAGCAGGACCATATCATTAGCATAACTGATGTTATTTACTGTTTTACTATTTTATGGACTGTCCGACGCCGGTTCTCTTGCTCTCCTTTTTTTTCTTATTAATTTAACTAACAGCATGGACTACATTTTAAGAAAGGCATGGCCTTGATAAATTATTTCGTTTTAGTTTCTAGTAGAAAATGACAACGCTTTTTGTGGCGAAGTAGATTTAAGATCTTGAAATTACACTCATCCGCCTATCAACCGCTTTCGCAGGCCTACTTCGTTAAGAAGTTTTCAAAGGTTGTAACTTGTAACTGGTTATTGACCTTTTAGAATATAAGCAATTATCTAAGTTACACAGATAAGAGCAGCGATAGCTCAGTGGGGAGACCAACAGACTGCAATGCAGAGGGTCTCGGGTTCGAACCCACGTCGCGCACCTCTAACTTTCGGAAGTTATATGACTTTTCGAAATTATGTGCGTATTGATTGACAATTATCGCCTGCTCCATGCCTCGGAAAGCACGTTAAGCCGTTGGTCCCGGCTGCCATGAACATCTATGGCAGTCGTTATTGGGAGAGTGTCGACACAAAAGATCCCACTGGATCGAAGTGTCGCCGGTCTGCACTGACTGGCCCCCACATATGATACATACATACATACATCTAAGTTACACAATGATCAACAATGTGCTTGCACGGCCATTGGAAATCCTTTTACGTATTGTGATCAGGAATAAATCCAAATTTCTGCTACATATACATATACCCAAAGTAAAAGAGTACCAATATGAACTTGCTACAATTCTGGCCTCAGATAATTTATAAAAAAAAAAATATCTGAAATTTATACTTTTATGTCAGCTTTAGACACAAATACGCGTATTTACATTTAGGAGTAAGCGTTTCATTTTAATTTTTTGCCAACCTCAAAAAATATAAAACATTATATTTATTTTTAATCGCTTACAGGGGAGACGGTAGCATGATTCTGAAACACATTGTACCCTGCAAACGGCCATTTTGTGGTCCAAAATGGATCGTAAAATGCCTTTTATGAGTGGACAGGTTTGCTGGCACTTTGTCCATAACACGACGATTTTCCAAAGGGAAATTGTTTCACAAAATTTTCTACACATCAATGTTTAAAAGGTACTAAAATTAGGTCTATCCCGGCACATTTAGATAAGACTGACTGTGTTGTAGTTAAGTGTGGGTACAATGGCAGTCTCGATAAATCTGATTGTCAAGACAGGCTACGTGTTATCGGGTTTATAGAGATGAATTTCTCAAATGCAGTACAGAGTTCGGAAATAAACAACGGAGACATAGAACAGTCAGACTCAGAACAACTACATGTGGACCCTCGTAGCTCTACTCTGTTTTTGTTAGTCAGCTGTATAAAGTCAAAACCATCCACAACAATTAATTTCTAGTGATTAAATTCAAGAGAGCTTGTTTTTACTGTCAATGTCCATCAATGTTCCGTATCGGCTGAATACTCTAAAATTTATTTTATATTTTAATGCTTAAAAACGGATGATGTAACCGTCCCGGTCTGTAAATACTGCCAATAACCTGGTATCCGATCTTCGCATGCAGAAAATTTGTGTGATTCACAGTTACTCAGTCGCTGTGTTATTTATGTCAGTTATTTGAACAGATGTGTGGTAGTACGGCTTATCATAAAAGAAAAGAAACGAGCAAAATTGTTATTCTGAATGAGAGAAAATAATATTTATTTGTCACAGTTTTCGGTATGATTGAAACCTTTTTATAAGCTTGTTGTGCATTTTCTGGTGTTGTATAGTATAATATATCAAAAAGCGGACGTGGTATAAATCTTGGAACGTATTTCTAACCTTTCGTATAAACACCATCAATTTCTACGGGCGGCAACCTACTCGCAAAACTTTCTGTTCTCTCTAATCTACTTCAAAACATCTTTTGTGTATATTGAACCAACGTTGGCCCGAAAGTCTAAACTCTGGGGGTTTTCAACTACTTTGGCCATTGTTTAACCAATATTTCTTTTTACTTGATATACGGATATTTGCTTTCAACGCAGATAACTCAAATGGACTCTTGGAATTTATTGTATGGATATATTTCACCAACATACACAACACTAAGATATTAGTTGGTAAATGTAACTGATTACAGTGGGGCAGTTTCATTTGTTAGTAGGAAGTGATAAGGGAAGTGGGCAACTGTCTTTGATAATGATCTTGTTTAAGGAAAAGCCGACTGTTTGTACATTTATTGGGTACCTGTATAGATATAGCTGTTTTAGTTGTTTAGTATGGCGGTACTTGTGCGTGAAGACATGCATATATACATAGTCTCACAGAAGCAAAGGTCAATGACACACATTTTGTCTCCTATATTATTCGCTATGCTTTTAAAACACATGTAAATAGGGGACAAGCCTGTTATTGGGTTCTCTATTGTGTTACCTAACTTTTTTATCCATAATCTAAAGTGCCATCAAATCATTTGTCCGAATGATAACTTACCCGAACTTTATGTCACATAATATTACATGCCATAAAATTATAATCCCTAAATACAATATGCCCTAAATTTTTTGTCATAAATTTTACAATCAATAATATACAAAAGGCTTAAAACCGTTTTCAATAAAAGTTATAAGTCCTAAATTCAAATTATTTAATGTTTATTTATCCTAATAATGTTTTTAAAAATAATTTGTATTACAGAGCTGGGCTTTTGTCACGGCTCCGGCGCTGCGGGTCTCCGGCGGTCCCACGTGTGCTAAACGTCGCAGACGGCTTTCGCTTACCACCGCAGCTTCGGCTTGCTGGCCGGCTTTGCCGCCGCAAGGAGCTGCGGCGGCTCGTTCACAGCCTCCTGCTCCTCAGCCCGCGAACCGCCTCGCCCCTACTCGCCTACGCGATTCTAAATTACATTAAGACTGCGTGAAGTCGGATTTGCAGCGATTCGTTTCTGTTACTAAAACCTAATTAGTTTAGCAAATGTTTTACGACTAACAATTTTATTATAAGTGAACATTCGGAATAATACACATTATATAATACAATACTAAGGACATATGACTTTATTTCATGCAAAATTAGGAGATTCAATTATTATAGTACTCGATATTATGACAGAATAGTTTTAGAAGTAAAATCGATTTTTTTAACATTATGGTTACTGAAGTTTATGGCTAACGTGTTATGGATAATGATTTTTGGACAAACAAGTTTGGGAGAAGAAAGGGACTACCCTGTTATTATCTAATGGGCACCATTCCAGACACATTGCCGCTACTGAGGACAAAACGTTAAAAACGCAACAAAACCTTGCCAGAGACGCGATTTGAGTCCGAAACCTAATATGCAGCTGTCTCATTTACTGCGGCACCGAGGCTGTAACTCGTTTAAAGGTAAGCGGTTATAGTAGTCTACGATCACTTGCAATATCTGGGATGAAACATAAGCGTTGCTGACGCTCGCGAAAGGAATTTAAAAATTAATAATAGTTTTAAAAACTAAAAAACACGCTTTACGCTATTTTTAGTAGTAAATAATTTAATAATTTTAATTTAATAAAGCGTGGGATATCAAAATATCTTAGAAAGCACCACACGCTTTTTTACATTAAAATTATTAATTTACTTTCTACTTTTTAAAGCATGTTTTTTAGTTTTAACCTATTATTGATATTATTTTCTAAATTATTTTATTGTCATCGGTCCTCGATAAGGGTGCAGTTTCAAATCAATCCGTCGGTTTGAAAGGGGTGAAAATCACGTTCAAAGAATCCGTTACATAGATTCATAAATACATACATACCAAGCTAATATAAACGTGTTAATGATAAAAGGATATACCTAAATGATCTGCGTTCGGTATTTTGAAGCGAAACGCAGTAACAATGCTACTACTCTTACGCTGGTTTCCTTAGGATGATACTGCCCTGGATGAACTTCGAGGATACTATTTAATTCAATAATATTGTCTTACGTTTACGCAAATGATATACATAGGTATATTGAAATTAGACTATACGGATTTTGCCACGGTTTATATAAAAAATCGCTTACTCTAAAATATCTAAAAGTAATATTTTTTTAAACAAACCACGATCAAATTAGAGTACTGTAGTTTAATTTTAACTTAGTTTAACTTTAAAATCACTACCCTTTAATCTTAACGACCATTTCATGTTGATCCTCAAACGAAACTTATTAAAAAGGCATCCAAACATCTAATATGCCGACGTATTTATAACAAGTTTTAATGATAAAACAGAACAAATTCTACTACAAAGTAATGTTTACATTAAAATAAGACTGCAAAATCTGTGCTTAAAGTTAAATTAAAAACTTTACGCCCAGTTTTTGCTGGACCGGGCCATTCAAAGTTAAGGAAACTTAATTCACGAGACTCAACCAGTATTGGAAAACACGTCAAACATTCTGGTTTTGTTTTTCTTTTTATACTCTTACTTACCTTCTCGAAGTTTTGAATTTAAACCGGTGATGGTACTACTACCTACTACTACCGGTTACCGGTCGATACTGCGAAAATGGATTGTGTTTTCATTACTTTTCTAATCAAATAATTAAACTTTATTCTTTATCTTTAAGATACAACTCCACAAGCCTCTTAAGAAAGAAACTTTAGAGCTAAGATATTTCTCTTGCTTTTAGAGCCAGTTATAATAACGCTCCCTATAATAACAACGAACACATCCAGTCTCGGAAAACTATTTCTGAATAACACAATTTTTTGTCTCGTGTGGTGTTCAAACCCACCTGACGCAGTACTACTGGTGAAGTGATAAGGTGATCATTTAAACCACTACCCACCCAGTCAAGTTCGATATAAGATAGAATAAGATTTTCAAAGGCTCGCCATACCTACTCCCATTGTTAATTATTTTTCTTTGGGATGGAAATCAAGTGTGATACCGATGGTTTTGCAAGCAAGTCAAGGCTACGATTACCATTAGGTGTGCCGAATTCTAAAGGGGATACCTTTGAAATGTAAAAATGTACTTTTGAAGGACAGGAAACATGGAAAGTTCTAGAAGGAGTTAAAATGTTTCTATTTCTACTTATTTTACGAGTAAATTAGTATTTATTTAGTTAGTTTCTCCTTCTTTTAAGCAGTAATGAAGCAAAGGCTCGACGTGGTTTATTTATTTACCCTTACGTTTTCGCCCTAATAAACTAAAAGACAGACTAGTTTTGTTAATATTACTTAAGTTGTAAATTATGATTGTTGCTTTCACTACTATGAATTATATTGTAAATAATTATTATTATATTAATTTGAAATTATTATTATGCGGTAGATATTAATATAGATTAATCAAAACATAAATAACTACATTTTGAGAAAAAAAAACAAATACTAACACTATAATAAGAATCATTTAATTTCTAAAGACAGGCTGTATGATAGTTTTCTTTATTTAGATCTGAGGATGCGAAGCCGTGTTCCAAAATCGTGATGTATATCTTAAAAACCAGCGTTCTGGCAATTATTATTATTATTATTATAATGTCATATAATGTTTTATGTTCTAAAAATACAATTCGTAACTTCGTACGTATACGTAACTAGATCTTGTATCTTTGATATCGTCGAGAATATAAAGATAACGTATGTATGTCCAAATTTACTATAATTTATCTTTGGTACATAATATAGCTGGAAGTCATGACTGTGTAAAAAGAAAGGTGTATAAAAAGTTAGTTAGAAGTTTAAAATTAAAATGATTCCCACTTGTTCTAACAGATGCCCACATTTGCCGGTTTCTCTGGTGTTGACAGCAAGGTTAGCGGGATAAACATTAAAAAAAAGTGAAGTTGCAACGCTGGCGTAATATTTAAAATATCTCCACGTATTTAAAATCGCAGGTTGAGGTAATTTTATGTACACTAAATATTTTATTTTAGATCTAGGAGCTATGTCACAGGTGTTAGATCTTATTAACACGCTTTTATTAGCTTGGTATGTATCTATGTATCTAAGAATCTGTGTATCGGAATCTTTGAACGTGATTTTCACCCCTTTCAAACCGACGAATTGATTTGAAACTTTGCACACAAATCACCGATAACAATACAATAATTTAGAAAAGTAAAAGAAAATTAAAATTTATGAATAGTTTAAAAAACTAAAAAACACGCTTTAAAATATCAAAAATAATATAATTTAACTATTTATATATGTGTGTGTATGTGTATGTCTATTTATAATTTAATTTAACTTCCCCACCCCACGCTTTATTACATTAAAATTATTTTATGGACAAAGACTCACAGCTGCAAAAGGAAAGTAGAGGCATATTATTAGACTCATATATATATAATTATGTATTTAGCCTATGAGATGTAAACATAGTATTTACATCTCATAAGTATTATACCACGTTCTTAAAAGGGATCACAAATTCGTCGCCTTCTTTTATAAATCATCCTTTACCTTCTGCGAAGCACATTATTAGGCTTCAAGGTAAGTAATTCAGTAAGTACCTTCTGAAAATTACCTGTAGGAATGAATTGACTTTAGAAAAATTCCCAATAACACATGTTCACGTTCGGGAATCACATCCAGGCTCCTATAATGGTCTGCAAAATTATGTCAGGTGACCATCGAGTAAGTGGCCAACTTCAAATATCATGTGGAACTCATATTCGATAGTAGTTACTTTCATAATAATTGTTTTTGATCACAGTAATATTCAAAACATTTTTATTTTTTCTAACCCTACATATTTCTTAAGGGCCTGGTCCCAAAGTTTTAGAAAATCTTGGTAATACCAAAATATTGCCAGGTCTAGACAAAATCTTTTCCGTAACAAGGATGGCAAGCGCAAAAGTAAACAATAAAACAAAATAAATAAATTCAACAAACACAAAAATCGACACACTCATGTCGTTCCAGTGTTTCCCCACAGTTATCCCACTTTTATCTCTTGCATTGTTTACAGGCAGCTCCATTTAATTCCCCCAACATTATAATTGAAACACGCACGCAGTACGCCGCTTGCATTCATAATGTTATAAACGGTCAGACAACTTTTTTTTCTGAATAATAAAACCTTTTTAATGTAAAAAGTTTTAAGAGTATATACATCGTTTTCCCTGGTTGTTACTTTTTGGGGAGGTTCCGTTTTTAATTTCAGATTAAGGGCCATTTTATATCCTTGTACCGAGGTCGCTTATAGTTCTTATTTTTATTTATTTGAGACAATTTTCTTTTAGAATTGTCCTTTTAATACTAATAGGGCCTACTCAATTCCTGTTTGAATTTCGAGATTGTATTATAAACTCATTTCAACTCGACTCAATGCTTTCGTTTTATTTCAATCACTGTTTTTTTCATGTGCAGATTTATATTTTTTTATATTTTAGGTCAGATAGCCGAGTTTCCCAAAACGAAAATACTCAAAAGAGTTATTGGATATTATAGTAGTTGTACAAGAAGCTAGTAACTGGTGTGAGGTATATGCGCTAGTGACTTGCATGGAACCAACAGAAGGCAACTATCCTTTCCTTTCTTTTCAACCTAAAGTAATCTGGTTAAATAATATTACAGTGCAAAAGATTTCAGCCGAATAACCTTGTTTTGTATGTTGAGTAATTTTTCCAGATGTGTACTGATAACTAATGTTTTGCCACACCAAAACATCTTCTTAGGTTGTCAGCCTAAAGGACCCGCGTATCACCTGCAACTAAATATATAAATTTAGATATCATATAGTAGCAAAAAGATATTAAAATTTAATATTTTCAAATCTATGTGATAGCCTCAAATATTTGATCCTGTTCTAACATTCACGATTAGCTGCTTTGCCTGAATTTCGTATGTGTTACCTTATATGCATTTTACAATTTCCAGATGACATGTCCGCACTGCTGTTACAAGAGAAATTGTCAGAAATGGACATTGAGAAGACCACGGAGTGGGACTTCTAGCGCCCTCACCTTTCTCGTTACACACCCACACTATACGCCTCTCTTACTCACCACCAGTATACAACTGCAAGTCTTTTTAGCACTTTAATTATATCAATAACGTAGTGGTTTATGTGTTGTGGATTCAATTGAACACATCTCACACAGGTCAAAAATTTGTGTGATCTGCAAATAATAGTTCCGAGTCAGGGTCGTCTTTGTGTGCGGTGTTTTGAACGTTTGTAAAGTCACAGAGTAGTAGAGATTTAAAAACAAAGTATGATGGAAAGCAAGGATCTATTGTTTACGGTAACTTCGTACCAACAACCGTAAGTTCATTTCTATAATACATATCTTCGAAGTTACTATCTTTCAAACATCCTTTCAAACGAGTAACTAAATTTTATAGACGAGACTTTTTATTACTGGCTAACAATTTTTTACTTTTAAACTGTCATTCTCAGTAACAGTGACGAGTTAATGAGACCTAGTTGGCTTGCTGCGCCGTTTTTTCCCTCGTTTTTGACGCACGACTGAGCACCCGGACATGCGTTAGTTCGCACCATTGACACGGGCTACGTTTAATACGACACATTGATATTTCAATCGAAAAAAGCTTTATGTTGCGATTAATGGGATATATTATTTTTATGATTCGGCTATATTTTTATATGTGTGTCAGTTTTCAAATATACGAAACTTATTATTGCACGTAATTCTAATTTTGTCTCAACATTTCTAGGATTAAATCCCTTACTTCAATGTTGTTCCAGCACCCCTGCTAAATAGCGTATTTCTACAGATTGGTTATGTGTACGTAACACTATATTTTGTCCCCAGCTCCGCTCGCGTAAATGTAAGTTACTTAAATTTTTTATCCCTCTTTAGCAGTACTTTTACTGGATAAAAGGCCCGTTCGTCCTTTTCTGTACCCCTGACAACGCGTATGAGAGATTTCGTGCTGGTCGGTCGAGGAGCTAAAACGTGAAAGCGTAACTAACAAAAAACCAGCAGTCGAGCGTATTTACCAATATTGCTAGTTTCCATCCCCTTGTTATAAACAGGTTATGATATAACTTTCAACAGTTTCAGGGCCAACATTTATCGTTCTAAATATAGGTTAAAAAGATGCAGCAGAAACAGCTTGTGCAATTCATCAGAATGTAGGTCCATTCTGATGGATTTGGTTCTCTAAAAAAGAAATACGAAATTTAGTTTTTTTTTATAATACTAAGGTGGCAAACAAGCATACGGTCCACCTGATGGTAAGTGGTCACCGTAGCCTATGGACGCCTGTAACATCAGAAGCATCACTTGCGCGTTGCCGACACTTTAGGAGAAAAAGGAAGTGGTAAGGAGAAGGAGCGGGAAGGGGAGAAGAGGGTGATTAGGCCTCCGGCCTAAGGCTAGTCCTTCCCCGGTCAAGCCGGCCCATTCATGCTGAAATCAGCGAGGCTCTACTACTCAGAGGCTTTTAAAACAATAAATATTAAATAAATATTATTATTTTCTAGTTGTAACTTAGTAAAACTCCTTAAGCCGGCGAGCGTGTATGAGAAATGTTATGAAAGTAAATGAGCCAGAGAAGTGTGTCAGGATCGTAGCAAATGGAAATCCGTAGTCTCTGTCTACCCCTCTGGATAACAGGCGTGAACCTATGTATGTATGTATGTAACATAATAGCTTGAACATGAAAAGACATATCTCACGCTACGCCTTTTTATCTTATCTTATCTCATGTTGAGGCCAGTCAGTGCAGACCGGCGACACTTCGACCCAGTGGGATCTTTTGTGTCGACACTCTCCCAATAACGACTGCCATAGATGATCATGGCAGCCGGGACCGACGGCTTAACGTGCTTTCCGAGGCACTTGTCAATCAATACGCACATAATTTTGAAAAGTCTTATAACTTCCGAAAGTCAGAGGTGCGCGACGTGGGTTCGTACCCGAGACCCTCTGCATTGCAGTCTGTTGGTCTCCCCACTGAGCTATCGCTGCTTTTACGCTACGCCTTTACTAGGTAATTTTGTTCCATTATGACCATTCTTTTACTAATGTGAAAGGGATAGTACGAAAGTTATGAAACAACACTTTTCATTACTAAATATAATCTATACTAATATTATAAAGTTGAAGAGTTTGTTTGTTTGTTTGGTTGAACGCGCTAATCTCACGAACTACTGGTGTGAATTAAAAACAATATTTTTGTATTGGATAGCCCATTTATCGAGGAAGCTACATAACATCACGCTACAACCAATAGGAGCGGAGCATTAATGAAAAATGATGCAAAAACGGGGCAAATTCTCTTATGTGAAGCAGACGAAGTTCAGCTAGTATTTATAATTCTGAAATAAGGGACGTCTATTACAAGTTATTAATAGTACATCAAGAGATCTAATGATATGAGATGACGGCAATCTATTGTTAAGGGGTGAGGCTTATATGTATGTACATATATGAGACTTTTCATTTCGCCAGCTATATATGGGTCCTCGTTATAGTTGAATACCCGAACCATTATAATATCATGGAATCCAACTGTTCTTAGAAAACGAGTTGTTTTATATAGCGAGGGCTTTTGTTAAGAACTTCCTAACAGTACAATTCAGATGCATTTCATACATGCTTTGAATAGAGACCCAGATGTTTTGATCGAAAGTCGAGTAAACTAAGATCTGGATTAACGAGTCGACTAAGCATTGAAGATAACGAACACAGCTTTAAAATAATTGTTATTTATATAGTCATTCGAGAAACTAAAAGTGCTGATAAATATTTTGGATACACAAAACATACATGGTATAGTTTTAATTAAGTTTCTAATCTTCGGCTAGTTATAGCTGCAAAGTAGATGATTGTAATACACGTACAATACAATCATTATAATCTAATATATTTCTTTTATAATTAACGTGATGAGTAATTGTGAATACGTACACTTTGAGATGTTTCTATTGCTGTTGGTTGCAAATGAGCTAGCGGCCTGATGATCATCGGTAATCCTTATTTACTAACTTGGCTGAGTTTTATTAGCATTCCAGAAGCACTTTCAAGTAACTGCCTGCCACAATGAAAGAACGTAATAAATATCAGAAGCAAGGGAACTAAGGCATTTGTTGAGCCTTGCATTCACTGAATAAATTGATATACAGATTAATAGACGCGTCAATATTTTGTGAGAGATTAGTTCTTCCCCAATCGACTAGGCTGTACTCCAAAAATGATTTTATACTTACATAAAAATCAAATCAAACTACGCAATAATTAAAAGCACAGCAATAATCATCAACATTTTGCCTCCAACTGATGAATCTGCCAGTTCGCCATTTACTTGCAAAAAAAGAAAAAACAAAAATAATCCACCCAGTCCTTAATAGCAAGCGGTGTTCTACGGTCGCGTGTTCAGATTCCGTGCCTAGAGATCATTACAGTTAATGCCACTGTAATTAGACAAGCTACCCTTCATTTCATTTGGATTTACCCAACTACTAAACGAGTAGTTCCCTTCGGCACGTAATATAGAGATTTTATTCTAATTGCTCTTGTCTAGCAGTTTGTGTAACAAATTGTTTGTGCTGTGTATTATGTTTTAACGATGATAGTGACAGAGCTTAGTTACGTAAAATAGTATTTGATAGTGTATCCGAAATGTTTAGACATGGACATGTGATAGGAGGTTACAAAGATTTCAGTATTATAAAAACACCTTTCAAAATTCGGTTACAAAAATTTTACTTGTTCCAGAAAGCTGTAGGTCAATACAGATCAAAGATTGACTACAGTATATTAAGAAGATTCAGGTTTAGAACTGGCAATGTAATCGAATAGTAATTAAAATATAATATTCTTTTTTGACAGCAGCTTCTAGCAGCGATAGCCTAGTGGGAAACCGTTAGACTGCCACGCAGAGGTCTCGAGTTCGAACCCAAGGCGCGCATCTCTGACTTTTCGAAGTTATATGCGTATTAAATAGTTAATTATCGCTTGCTTTAACGGTGAAGTAAACATCGTGAGGAAACCTGCATGTCTGAGAGTTCTCCATAATGTTCTCGAAGATACGTGAAGTCTGCCAACCCGCACTAGGCCAGCGGGGTGGATTATGGCCTAACCCTTCTCACAGTGAGAAGAGGTCCGTGCCCAGCAGTGGGACAGTTTAATACAGGACTGATATTATATTATTATTATTATATTCTTTTTTGAATATTAAGAAAAATATGTGATAGTTTAATGAATCAATCTTAAATCTCAGGATGAGCAAAAGTGCTCATCCTGAGATCAAAGTAACTTAAGAAATATTAGAAAATAATTATGCTGATGTTGATACGCAAAAGTTTAAATGCAAATACATAATAATTTATTTTGAGGTCCGATAGTTCTGTGTTTATGTGTATCAAAAATAGCTAGGAAGTATCTCTCTTAAACAATATTTTTATTTAAAAGTGTATTGGAATCGATCTATGTATTTGGAAACTATGAATCCATATTATATAGAGAGACAATAATTAAAGCCGTCAAATTTATACCACCCTTGTTTTATCATACGTTTCATGACAACAACGCTAACTCAAATTTCATTTATTTATAGAACAATTTAAATTACCAGGATTACATCTCCTTGGATATTGATCAAAATGTTTACGGTGTTATTTTAAGCGATAGACTAAAGATGTTGTCGGTATCTAGCACAACGGTAATCCCAAAAACCAACAAGTTGCTGCTCTGCATATTTTATACCCTGCCGGTGTCAAGTCTCCCGGGACGGGGAAACTATCTCCAAGTACCAATGACTATTTTATTTAAGCTTTCAAATGAGACAACCTAAGAGAATAGGGTCATTGCAACGGATACAGCGTTTGAATTTATTTATTTTCTTCTGCAAGAAACGCTGTTTAAGACGCGAATAAATCCGTAAATGAAACTGAATTTATTTTGAATTTTCTGCTTGGAATATATTTGGTTGTTTTAATATAAAGTATCGCATTTGTATAGTATAAGGTTTAAGTAGATGTATAATGAAATCACAAAATATGTGTAACAGTGGTTATTAATGCGATGCATAAATCAATACTTCGTGCTGTCAAATATTTGTGTCAATTTCCTAATAGTGTTGCTGATTGTCACCGAACACACATTAAATAATTCGAAATTTGTTGTTACTGTATATATTCGAATAACAATTGAAATTTCAAATTACAGTTCAATCATAACAAAACATATTTTATTGTAACAGATATTTAGTATTCCACTATTAACGTATTGGTCAAACATATCACATCAATCATGCATTCTAATAATCATCAATATTATTCGAATACGAACCAATCGAACATTTAAATGATTCGAATGATCAATCCAATGCCGTAGCTCGAGCCATAAATCTATATATATAAAACTCTTCCGTTACTGAGTGACTGACAGACAACGCACAGCCGAAACCGTATGGTCCTTGGAGAGAGTAGGGTAGCACTAAGAGAGGATTTTTAAATATTCCACCCCGAAGGGGGTGAAAGGGGTGAAACCCGATATTCACACGGGAACGGGACTTACGCGGGTGTAACCGCGGGAAAAGTACTAGTCAAATATAAAAAAATCACGAACGATAGCTAATCATGTGTAGTAAACGTCAGGTAAAACTACAATTAGCCGCATTAGTATCAGCATTACTTATTGACACCATTGTTTCACCAATAAGTAACTCGTAGAAAGCAACATGCCGGCATTATAGGCACAGATCCACAGTTTAAACGGGAAACGCACACATAGGATCTAATAGTAGAAATAGTACGAAAGATTAATGAACGGACATTGCACGTCGTCATCGCGGGAGACACAAATATTTTTTACATACTTACTTACTACAAAGAGAAAATAAAACTATTTTAGAACTCAAATATAAATAAAATTTAAATAGTGAGTGTACCAAGTACTTTCCTTTAGAATATTTGTGGTTTACCATGTACGACGACCTCGAACAATGGTCCGAAAGAATAAAGATCAAAATGAGAATTTTAAAATTTAACCATGGACCTTTATCCACGCCCCGGCGATCAAATACTGTGGAAATTTTCCGTTCACAGTGTCGATGGCTGGTATTATCTTATCTTTTATGTACCCAGGGATCGTTAGAGAGAACTATTAAAGCAAAGTGTCACAGTTTAAAATACGGTGAATGGTGGATGAAAAACTGAATGTTTTAGGATCGAAAGATAAATGTTTCAATCGAGTTTTTAGGTGTTCCGGTCCGGTGAAGCCGTTTGATATCATGCTAATGGGCTTTTGTGTTTTCAAGAGTTTTGTTTAATATTTTATGGGAAGGTATGAAGCTGAAATTTTATGATTAAAATTGGGTGGAAAGTTGGGTAAGTTGAAATGAGATACTGATGGACATTTATCATTTGTTCTATCTACAGTATTTGTTCGTTGGAATTGGTTCTGTGAGGTAATTAGTTTTGTATTAAATGTTAAGGTTATTTCTTTCGGTATTTTCTTTAGCAATAAAATCTTGTTATTGATGGGTTTCGTTTTCAATGTCGATCTTATTATTAAAGGTCAAATAATGTTCATTACATTATAAAACTAAATTAAGGAACGTATCTGGCTTTTGACACTTCTTGTAATTATTAACTGATAATTTTATTCCTTAGGTAATCTATCTGAAAAGATATTGTTTTATGTTTACGCGAATTTTATTTATGAAATTAAACACTCTATACGGATTTTTTCGCGTTGTTTATTAAACTTAAAACACTTTTATTGCATAATTTTGAAACTCTAACACTTCCATTATTGAACTTTACTACAATTTAATTTAATTAAAACTATTTATATTTAAGTTTACACTTTGCCCGATGTTTCGGTTGCTTTACAGCAGCCATGTTCACGAGGAGACTAAGATGGTAGTAGTCTGAATGTTCTGAAGTGTACCTAGTTATTTCCAAGTACCCAAACATAATTTAATCTTTGGTGTTTCTATTTACGCAGTATGAGCTCAAAGTATCATGACGTCTAGCTGTATTTTGCTTTTTCTTGGGTTTGACTATTTGGATTACTGGATCCCAAGCTGGTGGTACATTGCAACTATCATCTCTATTAAAATTAGGATGTTTTTTAATTTTAATAGCCTCGCGAAGCATCCTTTTAAGGAATCAGTGTTTTTTTGCGAGAATCTGTGGTTTGTCAAATTGTAGGTGCCAATTACCTTTACAAGGTGCAGGGGTCTATAAAATAGATTGTAACTGTGGATTCTCATATATTGGTCAAACCAAGAGAAGCATACGCATAAAAGAACATATCGCTGATGGATAACACCAACGCTCGTTGAAGTCTGCTGTGTGTGAACACGTGCAACAGGGGACCAACCACTTTCTACGATTTGAAAAACCACAGATACTCGCAATAGAACACTGATTCTTACCAAGGATGCTTCGCGAGGCTATTGAAATTAAAAACCATCCTAATTTCAATAGAAAAATATATTACACAAATGAAAACCTTAATTTCAAAAGAAGCATGAGTGCAGAATATTTGCTGTAATAATGAGAGCGCTGAGAGACATATGTAGACAAAAATTTTGCAGCGGTAGTAAACGCAACTGCCGTCCATGCAATCTTAGGTTCTATTCTCAAGGCAGGCAAAAGCATACATTATATTGAGTTTTCTGTCAACAATTCTCTGTAACAGCTCACCAGGTTCACCCGCTATTACGAGCTTCCGTCAGTTTTGGAATGCTTGTAGTCTTTTATATGTTTGTTGACAACTCCCGCACTAGGAATAATACCTGTATCACGGGGAACTTTACAAACAACGGACACAAAGAAGATCCAACCACGGAACAACCATTTGTGGATCACATAATTGTTTGTCCCGTGTGGGATTCAAAGCCACAACACTCGGTGCGAAGCGATCATTTAAAAGCACTATACCATCCATGTAGTAAAATCCCTAAGGGCACAAAATACACAAGCGCGATGGTAAAAAATACAAAATACACAAGCGCGATGGTAAAAAATACAAAATACACAAGCGCGATGGTAAAAAGAATAACTAGGAGTAATTTTACTTCGGTTTATTGTTATCATAGTTTAAACATGTTTAGTTCGGCGTATTCAGTTATCGTCTCACCATCTTTCAATGTCCCGATTGTTGTGGGTGTAATTTCCGGGTGGGACAATAATTTATGTGATCTTTAGATAGTTGTTCTGAGCATGGATATCATTCGGGTTCAGTTACATTTTTGAATGTAAGTCCTAGCGATACAGGGATTAAATCATATTAGCTCATTATTATTGCGTGTGAGCTATATTAAAACAATTCTTAGTTAAGGAATCGACAATTTCATCGAATTCATTTTCGTATTCTTATTATATGATGATTTTTGAATGAATGAATGAAAGAGCAGCGATAGCTCATTGGGTAGACCAACAGACTGCAATGCAGAGGGTCTCGGGTTCGAATCCACGTCGCGCACCTCTGACTTTCGGAAGTTATATGACTTTTCGAAATTATGTGCGTATTGATTGACAATTATCGCCTGCTCCGTGCCTCGGAGAGCACGTTAAGCCGTTGGTCCCGGCTGCCATGAAGGTCTATGGCAGTCGTTATTGGGAAAGTCAGTACCCTCTAGTATCCTCACACTGGTCTAGCCTAGGATATCGTTAGCCTTCGGGTTGCGGAGGTCAGGTGGCAGCTGCTCTGTGTAAAAACTGATATCCAGTCAAATCCGGTTTGATCAGAAAAGCCGACCCCAAGTGACTTGGGAATAATAAAGGCTAAGAGAGAAGAAGATTATCTGATGATTTTTATATCTCCGTAAAGATATAAATAGCAAAATAGCGGGCGAATTAATTGCCCTTTCTATATTTAAAGAAACCGCGCTGCCGCTGGAAATTTCCTAATTGTAACACATAATAACAGATTTTACCGATCATTTTTCTCTTTTTCTTTTCTATATTAATAATTAGATTGCCAATTATTAGGCCGAACATTGTCTCCAGGCCTTTCGGCTTAGTTTAGGAGGCAGAGTTCAACAATTAATGAAATTACAACTCAAATTTATTATTAAAACACTCTATTGACAGTTAATATTGTAATATTTGTGTAGTTAACTAAATTGTATTACTATTATCTGGGAATCATATTTGGGATGGCATAATTACGCCACGAAACTACATAGTATGCAAACAAGATAATAACTAAAGTAGAGCCAACGAGGCGAGAGAAAATATGACAAAATACGTGTTATCGCTACTAATTATATCATTATAAAATAATAACAGCACTAATGTTTACGGACATAGACGATACCAGTAACCAAATAAACCAAAAAATACATATTCACAGAATACCAGATGAAATCCCAGTCATTAACTGAGCGACGCTGGAAATACCTAGCAATACATAATACTAAATTCTTTTAGTAGTCGCCGAGTATGAACCTAGTCAGCAGTAATAAATCTAGCAGAAACTAAAGCATGTCTCCGTCACATTGTACGATTCAGCTATTCTTTGAAATAACGAACCCGTTTGTGGAATGAAGTGCATTAAACGTTAACTGGGAGGAAGAGTTTTGTGTTTTATAAATTATATTAAGCTGCCTCGTGGTGTAGGTGTGCAAATGCTGTGGTCTCTGATCCGATTTTGGGTCGAGTATGATGTTATTAGGTTTTTTTGTTAAGATATTCTCTGTAATAAGATGGAGTCTGGCACCGAGATAATATTTTGCACCACATCTCAAATTTTTTTAAACTGAGTTAGATTTATTAGTCAAGCTACAATTATGATAAGTGCATAACAATTTAATAACGAAATAAAGAAAAAAAATATTTATAGTGACAGATAACAAACAACATTTACTGCAGACAGCATAAATTTAGTATGCAGTTACAAGACAATGGAGATACTAGGAGAAAAGTAAATGACAATCTTAAACACAATAATAATATTATAAATTTATGACATAATTAATTAAAACAATTATTGCATCATAAGAATATATAATTGAAATCAAAAATATACGAAATAAAAAACAGTTTAATTAATAATATAATTAATCAGTAGGTTTTACTTAATACCGGTACTAATAAAAAAGTATAAAGATCTAAATAATATTATATTCATATGCGTTACGGGTGCAGACCAGACCCTTCTAAATATTCAACTTAATATTTGTTTTACACAGAGAAATCAAAAGATATTTTTGAACACTTGACAACAATATTTCCAATATAAAAAATAGCCTTTTTACCGTTATGTAATTATATAAATAAATAAAATTGGCCATTGGCTTAGGTACATTTTAAGAATTTCTAATAATTACATGGCGGCTTCCGTTATCGTGGCAACGAAGGTTTTAAAACTGGACTAAAAATCATGTGATAAGCCAGGAACAAAAATAAAAAAAAATTGTTTTTTCCTTTATTTATTTTGGGATTTTTATCCAAACGGATATGTCAATCCTATTGTACCTTATAGCTAGATACACACATTAAAATTAAAAGTACGCTGTTAAATATAACTAGGACTAAAATCATATGATCATCATCATCATCATCATCATCATCATTTCAGCCTTTTGCAGTCTACTGCTGGACATAAGCCTCCCCCAGGGTGATAATAAAAAATCATATGATGGCTATTCTGAATTAATTAATTTTATAACTCCCAAGGGTTTTACTTTACAGTTAAGCCTACCAAAATGAAAATTGAATAAGTGAAAATTTTGTCAGCTGTCAAAATAAGAAAGACATGGGTAGCCTAGTACCAGGAAAACAGAATATAATAACTTTGGTTAAACTTTTAGGATCTCTAGTTTACATACATACATACATACATAGATTCACGCCTGTTTCCCAGAGGGGTAGGCAGAGACTACGGATTTCCATTTGCTACGATCCTGACACACTTCTCTGGCTTCATTCACTTTCATCACATTCCTCATACACGCCCGTCGGTTCAAGGTGCTCTTAACCTGGCCTTTGTCCAGAACGCCTCCGATCTGATCAAGAAACGTTCGCCTAGGTCTTCCTCTTGCGACTGTTCCATTCACACTAGCCTTATAAACTTTCTTAGTCAGTCTTTCCTCGTCCATTCTTTCTACATGCCCAAACCAGCTTAACATACCCTTTTCTATTCTTGTCACTATATCAACTTTCATGCCGCATCTCTCTCTAATCACACTATTCCTTATTCTATATTTCAGAGTCACACCACATATATTTCTCAGCGCTCTCATTTCTACAGAATTTATTCTGCTCTCCTGCTTCTTTTGCCATACCCAACTTTCACTTCCATACATAAGTGTGGGCACTAATAGTCCTCTATGAACAGCCAAACGTGCCTTTTCGGAAACATTTCGCATTCTACATTTCACATCTCTAGTTAAGCTGCAATAAAATAGGGTTGCCTATGTACGATTTATATGTTATATATATTTTAGATAGTAATTAATAATAATTAATATTTTAAATTTGAATATAACTAAAAGTGTGGTATAGTAGCGATATCTCGCTACATCCCTCGCACAGCTGCATTTAAATGGCGATTACGTCACAATTCGTAGCGTGCTTTCTTTTTCTGTCATGAATATTGCCCCTACTACCAGATTTGTAACACTTGTATCTTATTTTCTTTAAGGACAAATTTTTTGGAGCAGCGATAGCTCAGTGGGGAGACCAACAGACTGCAATGCAAAGGGTCTCGGGTTCGAACCCACGTCGCGCACCTCTGACTTTCGGAAGTTATATGACTTTTCAAAATTATGTGCGTATTGATTGACAATTGTCGCCTGATCCGTGCCTTGGAGAGCACGTTAAGCCGTCGGTCCCGGCTGCCATGAACATCTATGGCAGTCGTTATTGGGAGAGTGTCGACACAAAGATCCCACTGGGTCGAAGTGTCGCCGGTCTGCACTGACTGGCCCCCAGATAAGATAAGATAAATGATTAAAAAATCGTAAGGTAACTAATACTTTATCTACTCACTAATCTAACCACGCGGAGTATAGAACTACGTCCAGTAGGAGCATATTTTTATGAATCAACTTATTAAGGTTGCTTACTATTTAGGGACAACGGAAAATAACTCTACCGAACCTGTAGCCATCATTTTGTTAAAGGAAACAGCATCATTCAATTTAAAAAGTTTACTAGTAATTTGGATTATAAATTACATTTCATTCCTGTTAACCTCTCAAGTTAATCTAAGCTAGAATGCTTTTATGTGTGGGATCCGTAAACTCTAAAACATTTTTAAACCTACTTATATCATAGATGTGAAACTTAATGAAAATGGGTGTTCTTTACCCAATCTTAACAAGCTTTGAATTGGCATATAAGATTTATCACGGCGTGCGTTTCTATAGAAGCTGGTTTATAAAGCCAAATACGACTCGCTACTCGTATAAATATGCAATCAGACATATTGCTAACATTTATTCGAACATTATGTAATTTAATAACATCCTGATTTTAAGTGCTACAGCTAATCTTGAAGACATCGTCCATTTAAATCAAGATGAAACCTCATACACATAATTAACTCGTAACCACGTTGTGTTTATACTCATTTTAATTAATGTATTTCATATAGAACGTGTAAGTAACATTAAGATGTGGATGAGAAGAGAGTGAGCGTCGTTAGCCTCGAGGCAGATTACTTTTATACTTATGTTTGCATTGGTTTGTGAGGTCCTGGGTCGGGCAAAGCGTTCAAGAGTTATTCTGTTAGGATATTGCCATCAGCAGTAGAGAGTGTAGACTGCACTGAGTGATCACCCCGCTGCTGCCACTGCGCCGAGTGTTGCGGGTTCGAATACCACACGGGATAAAAAAATTATCTGTTGATCCACAAATGATTGTTCCGAGTCTGAGTGTTCTTTGAATAATATAATAATAATATAATATTCCATCACATACACACAACACCGTCTAGCCGTAACTAAGCAGAGCTTGTACTTTACGTACTAGACAATGGATAAACATACATATATACACTTTGTTTTATTTTTTGTATTTACATACATATTATACATAGAAACACCCAGATCAAGATAAACATCCATGTTCACGCACACAAATATTTGACTTGTGCGGGAATCGAACCCGCGACTTCAGGCGTGGCAGTCGATTACACTAACCACTACGCCATCGAGGCCGAATGTTTGTAAAGTCCCCCGCGACACAGAAATAATTCCTAGTGCGGGAGACGTATTTCAAAAAAACTTGCAGGTGACAGCAACAGGCTCACCCTGTATTATGTGGCACCTAAAACGTTGCCTTGTAACATGTGGGTATTTAAATACACTTCTGCCAAGCCTAAACTTGATAATATTATGAGAAATGACATAATTGTCTGTTTTACTACTGAGAATTTCTTGACAGAAAACCCAGTAACGACCTAGGAATCAAACCCAAGACGTCATGTTCTACAGTCGCACCCACTACCACAGCGCCAACGAGGCAGTTTAATTAAGTCTTTTCTTATGTCGTTTCATTAGGTATTCTATATACAAATTGGCTCAAAACTTATCACATTAAAATATATACTGCCATAAGCCGATTGATATAAGACGGTTAACATAAACAAAAAACCTATTTTCGCAGAAATTAAGAAATGATTTATTTGAAAAAAATAAATTAAATAAAATTAGACACAAATTGGAACACCATTGTATTTCTTTTCGTCACAAGATTATCGACCTTATTTCTTTTGCAATATGCTTGACATTGCTCCTGATAAGTTATTTTTATTTAAGTTCTAGGTTTTGTAAGAGTCGCAACGTTTGTTTTAATATCGCTGCTTGAGGTCTTTAACACCTAAGTACTTTACCTCTGAATTACACATGATGTTCTAATTTATGAAAACAATAAAATGTCCTGTGGCTAAACTACTGAATACATTTGGTTCATAATTTGTAAATCGTCAAAGAATACCATGTAGCATATGTGGTATCAATTAATGTGATAACAATCTCGCCGCTTTGTATACGTACTCAAAATTATGACTCTTGTACACGACCCAAGCAAGCAAGCAGCGATGTGGGAGACCGTTGAACTGCTACGCAGAGGTTTCGAGTTCGAACCCAGGGCGCGCATCTCTGACTTTTCGAAGTTATGTGCGTATTATATAGTTAATTATCGCTCACTTTAACGGTGAAGGAAAACATCGTGAGGAAACCTGTATGTCTAAGAGTTATACATAATGGATCTAAGATATGTGAAGTTAAGAGTAGTAGAGCCTCGCTGATTTCAGCATTAATGGGCCGGCTCGACCAGGGAAGGACTACCCTCTCACAGGATATCGACGTGAAATAGCAGTATTCCCACTGTTGTGTTTCGTTCGGTGAGTGAGAGTGCTGGAGGCCCAATCACCCTCTTCCCCCCTTCCCGCTCTTTCTCCTTCCCACTTCCTTTCCTAAAGGGTCGGCAACGCGCAAGTGATGCCTCTGGTGCTGCAGGCATCTATAGAGTACGGTGACCACTTACCATCAGGTGGGCCGTATAATTGTTTGCCACTTTAGATGTACAAATTAAAAATAAAATGTCTGCCAACCCGCACTGGGCCAGCGTGGGACAGTTTAATACAGGGCTGGGTGGATTGCTGAAGTAGTTTCAGGTTGAACGACCCACCCACCACTTAAGGCAGCGAGTTGGACCCGGTAGTAGGACCCGGGCCTTGTCATCTTTCCCTGCGTAAGCTCGACACACCCTCACTGTTCACAGTTTTCAGCAGAGAGGGCATTCCCACACGTCAAAAAGAAATATTGTGCAGGTTGTGTGAATCGTGTGAATGAACGACGCGAGCCATTCACTCAAGTAATCCGTATGTTTGAATGTAGGTTGTGCATTTAGCCCACGTCAGATATCTGCGTAGTTCTGGACGTATGAGGCTTATTGTTAATGATGCCTTCAATATACTCGTACCTGATAGGTACGAGTACTGTAAATTAACATTTTACTATTCATTTCAACTGGAGTCCCAGTTTAATAAGAGTATCCAATCAAAAACTCACCAAACTGAAGCCGATATTAATCACAAAAGGGTTACGATCACTTCGGTCGCGATAACCAACCCAACACAGATAGTATTAACAGCAATTAACCAAACAAGGCTTTAAATCAAAATTTCAAATTATGCTACTCCCTGCGAGGGTGAAATGGGGTTGTATCCGTGAAATCGCATTCATCAAAACTTGGGAATTAGCTTCGTTCCCTAATTAAACCTGTCGGTTGTTAAGTTCGCCCCGATTCCCCCCGGGTTCCCGAATCTTACGTAAATATTAGGTTTGAATAAAAGTTTTATTATTATAGCTTTATTGGTGCTTAATACCGTGATCCTTTGTGTAAAGTAAAAGTTGATTTGAACGAATTCTAATTTGAAGGGCGAAGCGATTTCGTCTGTTTGAGTGGGATGGGTCGAAAGGTCACCCATTTAGTATTCATTGCGTTTGCTATCGTCGTTAAAACTGCTTTCAACGTTAGGAATAGTTTTTGAAGCAATTGCTTTTATATTGTAATCAAGAAATCTTTTATCTTCGTACTTTATAGGCTCGTGTAAGAAAAGCCGACCCCAAGTGACATGGGAATAATAAAGGCTAAAAAAAGAAAAAGAAACAGAGAAGAAGATTTTAATAAGAAAATTATTGCACTTGAGAGTTATTCTTGTATCGCAAAATGAATGATAGTATTACAGATTTATACATATAATACAATTGTATCTAGTCGATGTCTGGACATAGGAAATATTTAGTAAGTAGTGTCCCAAAAGAAAGTTAATATTTATTTAGTTTTCTGCGTGAACGCAACGAATCAGAGGGGCGCGGGTCAATATCAAACGGTAGCATTAGGAATTTAGTCGCTATGGAGCGTTTCTTGGGAGCGGACCGCGCGTTGTGCGTCCGAGAGTTTTACAAAAACGGTGATTCGGCGACTGCAGCGCATAGATAATATTGTAACATTCGAGGTTTTCGCTACTTAAATAAGGCGCCAAGCATACAATTTATTCGAAAATCGATAGAAAAGTTTGAAGAGACTGATACAACATTAGAAAAACCAAAATCGGGGAGACCAAGATCATCAAGAACGGCAGAAAACGTGGACAGTGTTAACCAGTCTGTACGTGACGATTCGAACATTTCAATTCGGAAGCACGCAAATACTTTAAGTGTGCCTAGATCTTCATTACACAGTATTATACACAAAGACCTAAAGCTGCACCCCTATAAAATTCAATTGGTACAAGAATTAAAGCCCCAGGATGCTAGCCAAAGGCTTGACTTCGTAAACCAGGCAATTGAGCGCTTTTCAACGTTCACTAACATCTTGTTTTCGGATGAAGCTTATTTTCATCTTATTGGGCATGTAAATAAGCAGAACTACCTCTACAGGAGTGCAATGAATCCGATACGCAAGCATCAGAAACCCCTACATCCGCCTAAAGCGACCGTATGGGCTGCGATGTCGGCGCGAGGAATTAGCGGCCCTTATTTTTTTGAAGATGATAAGGGACGTACAGTTACAGTCAATTTGGAGCGGTATGTGAAGATGTTAGACAACTTCTTGGTGCCTGAATTGCAAAACTTTCCTGATTATAATCAAAGAACATGGTTCCAGCAGGACGGAGCAACTTCATACACATCGAACACGTTTTTGTCACGAGGTTGTGAAAATTGATCTCTAGAAGAGTTGACATAAATTGACGCAGTCCTGATTTAACTCCTATGGACTTTTTCCTGTGAGGTTATGTCAAATCTAAAGTTTACGCCAACAGACCAACCTCTCTGACGCATTTGAAAGCAAATATCCGTCATGAAATGATGATGATGATCAGAGTCGACCTGCCGAGCCGTCATAAGAAATTTTAGTGTTCGAATAAATGAGTACTGTGACCGCGGGTTTACATTTGGAAGATGTTATTTTTAAGAAATAAATTCCCAAATTGTGTACTTTAATGAATAATAAATATATTTTCATTATATGGCTTATTTTTTTTGTAAGTGGTCCCCTAAATATAAACTTTCTTTTGGGACACCTTTTAAAGGGAAGTTAAATATATTCTAACTAAATATAACCTTATTAACATAGAGTTAACAGAAATAGAACAAAATTAAATAAAATATTAAACATTTCTTAGTCTTTAAATCTGTATTAATGTGGTTTTTATACAAGTTATAGAAGCTAAATTAATTATTTTTAGAATTTTGTCTATATTTTTGTACGCGCATCTCGCAAAAACTTCTGCATGAATTGGAATGTGCTTTTCATAATAGTATTACAGCTATCATCACAAACTTTATTTACAGCTATTAGAAATAGAACTTGCTTTATCTATATAATATATAAATAGGCAAAGACAAAAGAGCTAAGTACGTTTTTATCCTCTATTTTCCAAATTATTTTCATTTTTTGGTTTTGTTTCATAGCTATTGAGAAGATTAAATGTTAATAATATGAATAATTGGATATAGTTAGTTTCTTAGTTTCAAGTTATGCGTATGTATCCCATGCCAGACACTTGCGTTACCACATTTGTAACTACAAGCAGCATGAGTAATTGCCGTTTCTGAATTGAATGTACCGTTTGGAAAACATTTCAAAATCATAAATCTACACCAAAAATAAGTTTTATCTTCTATAAAAGCCTGTTAAATTAATTACAAAACCTTAATTTCATCTAAAATTCAAGAGATCGATGGTTATAGGAAAATTGTCTTTGCATTAACTATTTCTTTTATTTGATCTATCTGTCTTTCTTTTTGGCCTACCTTTATTGTCCCTACTCCCTTACTGAATTTACTATTCATAAGTGTTAATTAAACATTATATATTTGGAAAGGAAACAACCAAAGATGTTTTCTTCTCTTTTCCCTTTTTGTTCCAGTATATTTCTTTCCATTTTCTATTAAAAAAAACTCACTTTAAAATTATTCAGTACACAAATAAATACAGAATAACATAAATAAAAAGGCACACTTCATCCTCTTGCTCAATTTCATTACACATCAGCTTTAATCGATCGACCGAATTCGGTATTATTCTGATACAATATTATTATAACGATGCCATTCGTAACGAGGATTAAATAATAAAGCACTGAATGTTCAAGTTACCGAAATGCTTTTACAGAATCACATTGGTTTCGATCAATAATAATTCGATTATTTCAAGTATTTGTCATCGTTAAAATGTTCTGCTAGGGATAAAATTAATTGAATTGTCAATGCAAGTGATGCATACTACAAATGTTGTTACTGTTTTTGTATATCGATATCGAGAATTGATTATACGTCGGCACAGTTCTTTAAGTGGTCATCATGCGTATAACCAATGTGTCGAGTTTTGTGTGTTCAATGTCCATAAGATATTTCTTTTTATAATGCGCAAATATTTCTGAGACTCGGAGTGTACGTTGCTTAAAGATTTTGAAATTCTTTTAATTCTTAGGGATTATCACGAAATTGTTGTTATCTCTATAAATAAAACGATACATTTATATTGAATGTTGCGAATTTAATCGAAAAGTAAAATATAAAATCTATATTATTATGATCACTCATTGTCCTAGGTATGAAAATGAAAGCGATTCAATACGTTATAAAGTAACATAAAAATTCACGAGAAAATTTATCATGTACTTATACGGGCAACGTGCCTACTTTGTGAGAATGTTAGGAAAGGAGAAATATGTAAGTATATTGTTTTGTTTTTAAATTAATGTTTCGTCTTTGAGAATTACTAGTATTCTCGTTAACCTCTTCAGCTCAACTAAAGAGTTTACATTAGCAGTAGCTTTACGTCGTTGCAATAGATAGGATAACTATTCAAAATTTAATGTCGCCAAGTCAGGTCTGTGGCTTATATTAGTCACCACGTTTATTTAGCAGAGAAAATCGAATTTCAATATTTTTTGTATAATAATAATAATAATAATAATATTCTACCACATACACACAACACCATCTAGCCCAAACTAAGCAGAGCTTGTACTATGGGTACTAGACAATGGATAAACATACATAAATACTTTTTTTTTTGTAAATACATACATATTATACATAGAAACACCCAGACCAAGACAAACATCCATGTTCATGCACACAAATGTTGGACTTGTGCGGGAATCGAACCCGCGACCTCAGGCGTGGCAGTCGATTATACTAACCACTACGCCATCGAGGCCGACAGTATGTACCTATTTATTTATTTAAAGCACAACCACATCAGACATATTAAAACAATATAACATTTTTGTTGCATAATATTTTTTCTGATATGTATGACACTCACGATGTACATAATATTGACTGATTATTGAGAAGTTAAATGTTTTTGTTTGTAACTATATTGATATAATTATCGAACCAACAATACTCAGAACTGAAACCGCCACGCTATCCATGCAGTCAAAATTGGAAATAACTACAAAGCCGATATTAACTGTTGTCTGTTACACAATAGTGTCAAAACCTCTCGTTGACAATATCAAAAACTGGAAACGATTTCTAATAATTGAGCTTTCAAAACTTATTGTCGAAAGGTTCTATTGTCGCAAAACCAATAACTGCTACCTTATCCAATACTCACTTCGTTCTAGACTCAACTTTGTTCTTTGAAGGATATCTAGAGAGAAATCGTGGGTGGAATATAAATAGAACAATGACTAAATACAATAATAAAATTTGTATGATCACGATGGCAAATAGTAATAATGTTCTAAGAATAGTATCCAATTGGACGGTATTTTTATAAACGTAACTTTGTACATTTGGATTTGTATTGCAAACAGTAATCTTTCTAATTTTAGGAGTTATGGCACTTCTACTTAAACTTCACTTAAAGTACTCCGCGGCGACATGATGAATGCAGGTTGAGGCAAGAGCAAAAGATGTTATATGCACCGTGTAGACAACTAACGCAAGGCATATGCGAATTTGGATTCATAATAATCTTGTGCATATAGCCTGTGCAGGTAGGAAGCGCATAATGCCCGCGAAAGTAACTCAAGCATGAAATCCAGTATAATAATTGTAGGTACTTGCTTACAGTTTGATGAATAATCTCCAGTATCAGAATCTATGTAATTTACTAAAGAATCAAACAAGAAAATGATAGATTAATTTTAACTATAACTTGGTAATAATTATCTTTATATATTACTAGATGACCCGGAGTACTTCGTATCACCTATCCTAACGATTTTCTATATTTTCTCACCGTTTAAACCTTCCCTGGACTACGACAAACATTTTAAAACCAAAATCAGCTAAATTGGCCCAGCCGTTCTCGAGTTTTAGCGAGACAAACGAACAGCAATTGATTTATATATATATATATATAGATTAGCTAACCCGCGCAACTTCGTCTGCTTCACAAAAGAGAATTTTCTCCGCTTTTACAACATTTTTCAACAATGCTCCGCTCTTATTAGTTGCAGCGTGATGTTATATAGCCTTCCTCAATAAATGGGCTATCCAACACTAAAAGACTTTTTCAATTCGAACCGGTATTTCCTGAGATCAAACAAACTCTTCAGTTTTATAATATTAGTATAGATATATCTAATTGTATTGATTTCTAGACTTAAGTATTTTTTATGCAATTGGCAAAACAAAGAGATCAATTTTATTCCTGCCATCTTGCTATATACTTATGTTTTACAAAATAAATGATGATTATGATAATTATGATTGAATCTGATATAGTATAAATAGACTTAAGCATATAGTATAAATAGACGTAAGCAATTTTTAATTATTATTTTTTTTGTCATTTATTTGTTTTTATATGGGTTGAGTAATAGTTTGTTTTTTCTCTGGGTACGTATCTTTGAAATTTTCTAATTTATATTGTTAGTTGTAAAATTGTATGCAGCTGGCTTGATGTCCGTGCGTAACGGTGGTCTCCATTGAAAATCAGCGTTGCGATATCACATCGGTTTTATCGCAACATCAATGCTGAATGGAGACCATTTGTTGCCACAATAGCATAATATGTATATATATATATATATATTTTTTTTTTTTTTTTCTTTAATTACTAACTGTTTATTTAATTGTCTTTTTTATTATTTTGTCTATTTTGTAAGAAAAATATGTAATCATATTTCTTTGTGGCAATAAAGAATGATTTCATTCTTTCTTTCTTTCTTTACGTTCCCGAAATTTGAAACACCTACATTTTACGAACAATTTTTTATGATTCACTTAACAGAGGTAAAGCATATTGCCGGCTAATATGCACATATACAAACTGCATTCTGACTGAGACTAAGAAGTTTCTAATGACACTGCATAGCTCCGAAGTCAAAGCTGTGAGCTTACGTCTCACGATTGGCCATATAAGCGCAACTCTCTAACAACTCTTACGGGACCAACTAGTTAGTCTTCATTCTTATTTATTTGTTGTTGTGATGCGATCCTTCATCTGACCCTATTTTCTTAACCATCATAATTACGTAGATACCTATCTTTTCTTTGATATTTCTCTTGTAATTTACTTTCGATCTTCAACCTTATTATCTTGCTTTAATTTGTGCCATCTAACGACATCAGGGGTTGTTTAAAATAGCCCCTGACATTACTGAAATGATTAAGATATATTAATTCCATTTTATTTGCATTATTGTACATAAAATAGATTAGCGTAAATATAGAAAGATAAGCAAATCTTGTAAAATAGCATGCATATAAAGAAATTCAGATCTAGCAACACTGTGCGTTTAAAAAAATATAGGTTTAGCTCTTTAATAGCTACAGTTAGGTTGTTATATGCACGAATGGCAATAATATTATGTATTTTAGTAAGTGTATACATTATATTTACGCAGCGTGCCAAAAATATGTTTGCTAAATAAAATATTCACTTCTGTCCCGTTTTATGCTGGAAACATCTAAATTACAGATCCTTGCCGCAAATTCTTCTCGTTTCACCGCAATATACATACATTCCTCGTTTTATTCCGCTAAACGGAGTGAAGAGCCCCAACATAACTTTTTGACACGAACTCCATTGTCGCTTAATTATCTGAATTCCCTTCGTAACAGAGCAAAGAATTCCCAACTCTTTGACTTGGAACAAGAAGCTGCCTTTGAAATGCATAATTCATTTTATTAAAAACTTCCACCAAAGTGGTCTCGCAGCTCAATTAACTTGTGATTATTATTGCAGAGACTCAAGTCTCTAGAGTTGCAATCCGTAAATATTGGTGTGTACTCAAAGCAGGACTTCTGAATTATTAAGCCAATGAAATATAACTGCCGAGAAGTTAGTTGGACTCGGTGATGTTTCTCGTAGATTTGTTTTCGATGATAAATCGCATGAATTACTGGAATTTAGCTCTGTCTATAAAGTTAGATTGGAATGCGGTTCAGTATCGCCTTTCTGAGTCACTGGTTTAATTAATTATATAATTTTATGTCGTCTTTTCAATTGAAAGACAACCAGATATTTTGAAAGTTAGGTCTTCATAATTAGCTCTCTAATATTTTGGTATGAAATGAGTAAAAAAATAAAAAGTATTCCACAATTTCACCTGAATTGGGTTGATTGACGCTTAATTTACACCTCATTACACTCAACTCTTTGCAATTTTCGATGCAAATGGTGAATGTGGTAAGAGCTATAATTAAAGTGTGATGAGTAGGCCCAATAGGTTGCACCAATAAAATAAAACTATAGTATGCCACCGCTTGAAACGGAGTGAAAAGTATAAATTCGTTAATGTCGACTGTGCTTGTAAATCGACTCATTTTGTGATTTAAGACTTCGTTCTTATAACGTAAGAATTTCAATAGAAAGATATTTAAAATACCAATTGTGAAAATAAATATGACTATTAATTTTTATTAACCTTATACCAATTTATTAAAATTACAATGGTTAATATGAAGTTCATTTTTATTTCGTTGAGAGGCTATTCGAAAATAATATTTAATATTAATAACGTACATCAAGTAATTTCTATACAATTTGTCGTTTAGTGTCTTTGCGGATTCGTCCGATAATAGAAACTATACATAGCGTAAAGTAAAGAAATACATATTATAAGATTTCACCGAATAGAATTTACACTGAAAATGTTGATAAAATAGTTTGTATAAAAAACACGACGTTGCAATAATTTTCTTAATACACGGCTAAAGTAAATATCAAAGTATTAAACAGGCGCTTTATTAGTTTGCAATGACCGGGTTAAAATGACAGTAAATCTAAACGGTTTTATTTATCAGAAATCTTAATATTCATGACATGCCTTTGCAGCCTTTTTATATATATTTACCACCGATCCAATTTTTTGTGATATCGATTTAGTTTTACTGACTTACGTTTACGCAAATCATTCTGCGTTAATAATAATCATCAATAATTGAACAATGTTTAAATAATTCAACACTACAAAACTCCACTGTGTAATGGTATATACTATATAGTATGGTAAAGCCCCTGTGACCATGTGTCCTGAAAAGCATTCGAAACGTCATGGAACGTGTAAATATAATTTGCGAAACAGTTATACAGAGTACATAAATTACGAAATACAAGAAAGTAATGTATACATCCTAGATAGCCTTCATTTCCTTACCAACACCTTTGCCTATAGCAGCTCACAAGAGAACCGGAAAATAACGTTAAAAAATTTTTGTCACTGTCGTCGCCGTCACTGGTCGCATTCAAATTAAAATCGTCGGTATTAAACTCGTTTCTTATCGTAATTACAGATACCAATCGGATTAAAACACAAAATACGAGTACCTACATTTTTATTTCGCGTAGCAGCAGTGAAATTAAAGCAATTCAGCCCGATTGACGTCTAATTAAGACCTTATTACAATTAAACTCTTTGGTTAATTGGGGAAGGGTCGTTGTGGTCAGGTTTATGATTGCGTTTTGTGTTCAAGGCCCTTTATTTGGTTGGTAAGCCAAATGTGAGTTGTTGTGTTCGCGGGTTTTTTGATTGTTATTATTTCTTTTTTAAACTACCGCAATATGGCTGCTCTCTATCACGTGTGAGCTAATACTATAGCTGGCAGGCTAGGCTGGCTGGGGATATAGTAGGTATACTAACAAGGTGTCGGACAAGGCCACGGTTCGCCTAATGGTAAGTAATTACCCTTGACTATAATCGCTAAATAGAGTAAATGTAAAAAGATAAAATGACAGGACAAGAGAGAGAAATATGTATATAAGTGTAATCACCGGTAAAACGTAGTAACAATTACTTTTCCTACAGCGGTTTCGTATAAGACGTACTTAGTACTACAGAGAATGAGTTGGTTCGTGCCATATAATTGACAACGGCACGTGAGCTCTTCCTCTTAAATACTATAAAGATTTTCACATACCACATTTTGCTTTTGAAATGTTGACTATAATATATCTATAAGTAGAAAGAAATTCAATGCTTTTGTATTAATTATATTCAAAATTCCACCTTGCGTGATAACAAGAATAAATGTGAACGTGTTAGATTTTTTTATGATAGCATCACGCTTCGGTTACTTTGAACTATTCTAGCATGAAACAATTAAAGTTGTTTGTGTAAAAATATAGTTTATTAGCAACACGTGTATATAAAATCATTTCTTAAGCATTTCTTATGAGAAATGTTTAGGAAATATATTTTGTTTATTCAATTCTCACACTTGACGAAAAATGCGTAACTCTGAAATAGACTTTTTGATTCTAGGTGATAATTATTGAGTCCGATGACTATCTATGATTGTCCTAATGCAAAAGAAGTCTTTAATATACTTTTAACTTATAATATTGTTGTTAAATCAATGTTTATATCGATTCCTTAAACTATGAATTAATTATATTTGTGTAATTTATAAACGGACGTATTGGATATTTCTAAACTACTCAAGACCAATTCTTACGTGGTTAAAAAAGTAAAAGTGGACCATTCTTGAGAGCCTATATTTCGATGACAAAATATTTATTATTCGATCAAAGCCGGCCCTGAAACTAATAATACAATTACCTTAGTCTACTCTAACAGTAATGCTATATTTGAATTTAGTTATACTATTGTTCCACTACTGGCTATCCTACCTCAGTTACTAAAACCTATAGGTAATTGGTTTGCAATCTGTCAGAGTCGATATCCCAATCCATATTGTATTGGATTTGAAACGTATCGAAACATGAAACGGCAAGATTCATTAACCGAACGGTTTGCTTACCGATATCCTTCAGGCGCTTTGTTCGACGGCTGCAGTTTCTCAGATAACAGTACATTAATTGTAAAGTCTCAAGTGTACGATTACGTAATAGCTCTATTACTTGTAGCTTATTCATTATGGCTTAAGTTGCGCTTACGTTTATGTAAGTTGTAAGGCTCGATTTTCGGTTCGGAAGTATTTTTATTCTATTTTTCTCAAGACATTCTTATAGTGTTATTAAATTATTCTCTTCATTGCAGGTCAGAGTTTGAAAATGCGTCAAGTATACAGCAAGAAGTATGCTAGAATACCGGGTTGGTAAAGGGTTGGCAAAGTTATTTTGTACCCACATTTCCCCAGACATGTATGTAGGTACCACGCAATAGAGCCTTCTTCATTACTATTTTCGAGCATATTTATAGACTTCGTTAAGAATTTCCTATTAGAAAAACTCAATAATACTACCCGGAATCGAATCTGAGACCTTACGCAGGGTAGTTGCATTCACTACCACTATGTATCACGGCAGGACCGATAGAATATGATTTATAGTATAGTATATACAGATTTTTGCTGTTTGAAGTAACAATTAAATTCAGAAATGTAATCACTACGCATGATTTTTTAAGTTTGAAATAGTAAACAATCTTATTTGCCTAGCATGGAAACCGAAACCAGGACTTCATATTTGGCTTCAATTGTAAGCTAAACTTATAATACGTAACCTACAAGTATCAGATTTAAGAGCATAATTATTTAAGACTTTCAACAAGCCTACTTCACAAAAAGAATCACTAGATTCTTTTGTATTTCCAAGTAAAATATCGCTTACAAACAATTTGCTCTTAGGGTTTTTCTAACACTCACAAATGGGGCTCTCACAGTACAAAATTGTAACTGATAGCTACATTTCGTTGTATGCCCACAAAGGCCACTGAAAATTAATCTTAAGAACGCTACCAAGTATACACAGACGCACAAATATTCAAAAAAATATATACCTTAGCTATTGTTGCCAAGTCAGTGTCGTTACTACAATAGGTAAGCAGCGAGAAGGTTTCCAGGTACTTTCAGATTCCGTGATTCACGAATTTATGGAGGAGGCAAATACTAATATCATGCTAAGAAAAATTATTTCATACATGCATACGAAAGTTGTTTGATCACGCATCCGAATGTTGATCAATAAATTGTATGTAATACTAGCAGACCCGCGCAACGTCTTCTGCGTCACATAAGAGATTTTTCTGTCTTTGGAACTTTTTCATTGATGCTCTGCTCCTATTGGTCGTAGCATGATGTTATATATAACATAAGCTATAGCTTATAGCCTTCCACGGTAAATGGGCTATCCAACACTAAAATATTTTTCAAATCGAACCAGTAGTTCCTGAGATTAGCGCGTTTAACCAAACAACCTCTTCAGTTATATAATATTAGTATAAATAATAATGGAATATTCCAAACAAGATTTGAAGATAACATATTAATTATTCGTGGATAATCATGCTGATAATCTTTTCGGCGGTCGAAGTTAATTTCTTTTTTAAGGTTTTCTTTGATGTTTATGTTATATGTCATTTATGCCAAGCCTGACTATTAGTCGCAAATTTCTTTTGATTTTTACTTCTTCATGCCTAGATTTCCGTGATTCATTTCAATCCTACAGTGCATATTTGTATTCGTGTCTATTTTAAATACAAACATTTATCACGGTATAGGGCATGCAATGTCAGAACATGTAGGCATGCAATGATCTCTCTAAAAGGCACATTTGAATAGTTGAGATAAAATAAAAATGTCACATCTAGTATTCATTAAGTTAGTTCACCACCCAGTTGGCACACAAACAAATCGCACTCTTAATAAAACAGCGACTTAACTCGATATTTGAAAGTAAGGCAATTTGGACTCTAATTGTATATGTTAAATTCTAATATTATGTTTGTGTTAAATCATTAAAATAGAGTTCAAATTTGTTTAATCCAAAATACTGAGATAAGTCTCTTTTTTATTAAGAGTGCGAAATGACTAACAGGAGTAAGCCAACTTGAAATCCTCATAATTGACGAAATTTGAATCCATCATTTAAATTAAGTAGTCACTTTATCCCTTATGGGGAGGAATTCCACACTGAGATGTGGTAATTGATGCATGAACATTGTTAGAAACTGTGATTATATCAAATGAGCACGATTATGTGGTAGTAACTGCATCAAGTTTGTACGTTATAACTTGGAAAGATACTTCAAGTGTTAATGCGAGATCTAGACTTACTAATATCTTTATTTTTATTGCTCTTGAATAATAATTCAATAACTGATGTTTTATTCCTTTTTTTTTTATTCAGATACAATAAAAACAAATAATTTAGTTAATTCGTCTACTTTATATAAAGTCTGAAAAGATCGAAATAATAACTGTTAGTAATCAGGCTTTTTCTTAAGGTAGTTTTTATAACGCTAATAAAGTTTTATGAGTAAAATATAGTATTCTAAGTCTGGCAGCTATAGCCAATTGATATAGTTATAAGCATCACGATATTGAAGCTGCTGCTTCGATTATAATTAATTTAATTATATAAATCAAATTACTATCAGTTAATTTTAGCACGTTCCGTTAGCACGTTTAACAGAGTAGCACTAGCGGTTATTTGCTATTGTAATTAAATTAAATAAGTGTACTGTAATATTACTAAATATTATGTAATATTGTTTTTGTTGGTTATACTGTCGCATTAGGTTTTTTCCTGTAAAGATAGTATAAGTTTGATTCAATAAATAATGCTCTTATCACCGCCGGCGTACCAGCAGTATTAGAACCCATAGGCTTGGTACGTGACGATGGGAAGAGACCTGATGGTATGTCTTTGTTACCTTGGAAAATGGGTAGGCCTTTGGTGTGGGATGCCACATGCGTCGACACCCTTGCGCCATCACATCTTCCGAGCACGGTGAGCTGTGCCAGTGCTGCTGCTGTAGCGGCGGAAAACCTCAAACGGCGTAAATACAGTAATTTAATTGGTAATTACGTTTTCGAGCCGTTTGGGGTAGAGACGCTGGGTTCATGGGGTCCGGGCGCTCGTGCGCTTTTTAGAGATATATCTAAGCGGCTAATCGACGCTTCGCGTGACCAGAAAGCTGGACTTTTTTTGGCTCAAAGAATCAGCATTTCCATTCAGCGTGGCAATGCTGCCAGTCTTCTGGGCACACTCCCGGTCGACAGCGATGCTGAGGAATTTTACGACGCTGCCTAAACCGGCCATCCTTTTTTATTAATTTTTACAGTGCCATATTTTGTTACTCTTCATTTTGTTCTATTTATAAGTGGTTAGTTTTGTTAATATTAGTTAAGTTGTAAATTATTCCAGTACTTCTTCCCGCCATAAAATTAATTTTCTGTTTACATTTATTTATTAAGTTAACATAACATAAACAATAGAATATAAAATAAATAACATTTATAATAAATAAATAATATCTTGTCTGTAAACAATAACAATCATACTTTCTGTTTTGCTAACCGTATTCAAATTATGAACGTGTCATTTAAATGGTTCTCGAATATTATTTTTTATTATGTCTTATTTGGCTTACAAGTAATTATATTCAGCCAGTAGTTTTTATAGAATAAACAAAACTGTCCACTCCTTCTCTTCGTTCCTAGCTATCCTTTGTTTGAGCACAAGGCTTGACCGCAAGTAATCCTATTGGAGGCACCTGCGCTAAAATAAACGAGGGTCGTAAATCCCCAGAAATGTCCCGGCGGCTGTGACACGGTTATTGTTATTAGCTGACAGACGCTTGATTTGGCTCCAGCCGTAGATTTAGTGGAGGTTGTTGGTGGTATTGTTGAAAATCTAAATGATGTACGAGACTTGTACCTAAATCAAACGGATTAATGGGCTGTAGCGTCGGGCCTTTTCATACGTTTTGAATTTGGTGACGTGCTTTGGTTTTTGTTTTTGTGTTGTGGTATTTGAATGTCATACGATATTCTGAATAAATGAGAAGCTACGAAGAAACGAGAGGTCTAGAGACGAAATCTTTGAACTTTTGTAGGTATTAGGTGCCTAAAAGCTAATCATATGAAATTAATGGAGTTTCGTATTAGATTATTACTACTCGAACGTAAAGAAATGTAAACACGTTGTTTGCAACTTCCAATTTTATCAACCGATACTTAAAAAGGAAATATGTGCTTGATATTAGGACACTGTAAGCAGGTCTGATGATTAAAAATCCTTTGATCAATTATAAGAAATTTGGTAAATTCTCGTTAAATTATCTTGTGATTTTTATTTATATTTATTTCTTCTTAAACAAGAGATCAAGTCTTTACAAACATACACAACAGTTACACTCAGCCTCAGAACAATAATTTGTGATTTACACGAATAATATATTTGTCACGTATGCTATTGAACCCACAACACTTGTTGCGGCGGTGACAGTGGTTGGCGGAAAGAGTGGAACGATGTTTGTATAGTTGTCTGAGACTTGTCAATGGGGATCAGTGTTTTAATATGGTTAATTCCTCCTTTTTATTAGGCAAACAGCTACAACTTCAAGGATGTAGGCAGATAAAACCAGATACAGCTACAGTATTGAGGTAACCAGTAAAATAACTACGTCAGCCGTGCTTTAAAATGTCAAAATATTTACCTATCTGGTAAACTGACACGATTAGTTTTTTTAAAGACGACTCACGCACTAGGTTTAATTACTATGTCACGAGGGACTTTACAAATATCCCAACAACAGGCACAAAGAACGCCCACACCCAGAACAACTATTTATGGATCATACAAGTTTTTGTCCCGTATGGAGATCGAAGTAACAACATTCGGCGCGTTGGCAGTGGCGAGGCGACCACGTAATCCACTACGCCAGAGCAGAGTGACAGATCCTGTAGTTATAAAATAGCAGCTCATTCGAAGTCTTGAAAACGATCATATTTATACATAACCATTAGTAACAGCAATATCGGATGAATTCTGCTTAGTGAAGAAATAACGTAAGACATTATCTAAAATCGCTGTACATACGTACCTACGTAGGTGTGTGGGTGTGTATGAGGCTGTTCACGCTTTATATTGAGCCGGTTTTCTATAGCTTTGTGTTTTGTGGCCGAGTGATGGGGATCCCCAGTCTTTACGAAGTCTCACATGATTACACCGAATCACGCTAGGCGCTTGTAATACTTGTTATACTTTGAAATATTATATATATTACACTATATTATTATTATATTATACTTATACAGGGTTTCCCAGAAGTCAACGTGAACGCTGAACTATCGTTACTGCAATTTAATAAATTCCGACCAACGCTACAGGATACTTTAAACGGAGTAGAATTATTTTACACATATACGTATCTATGTATTTACTTATGTGTAATTATCATTATACGTTCCACTCCGTTTAACAATATGGATACCAGCTCGAGACTATTCTCGATCTTGTATCCCCGAAAATGTAAGCTAAGTTGTATCACACCTAAATCTTTCCAGCTATAGCTTTACGTCTCACGTAATAAGAATCGAGGCTCGTTTTGCCATTTACCTGACAAAGCAATTCCAGACTACAGAATCTACCGTTCGCCTTTCTATCGAAAAATCTCAGCAGCAAAACAGTTAAATATTTGAGAGAAAACGCAATAACACTTTCAATACAAGATCGAACCTCAAAAGGCCTCATGCATAGCAGTCGTATACACTACCGCTGTGTCACCAAGGCAGTCTGGGTTTACCATAATGATATTATTTGCTTCTTTTACGTAACTGTGTGTCACGTATCTGTTCTTGTTCTTCTTTTTATTTTCGCCAGAGAAACTGTTACTTGTAGGTTACTCCACGCTAAAGAAGCTTACAAACTCTTTTATTTGAAGTCCAAAACTGTTTATATCCAAAGTAGTTCGTTGAAGGAAACTTTTAGCTTTATTTTATGATATATTACGGTAATTACTCAGTTGAAAATGTAAAGAATGGTAATGTTGTGAACTTAAAGTTTGAGAGCGTGAAGAATTCGGTTTGAGTATTTTGAAAAGTAGTTTATTTAAGCACTCTGTGTGATAAATACGAACTATTATTTTGAACTAGTTAAACATTAGGCAATAATGCTCTGTATCTTAGGAATACTACGAAATTGTACTATTGTGAAGCTATTAATATTGCGTGGTATCACTAAATCTAAGAACTTAAGGTGGCGTTCAGGTAACTTTGCCACTATTGTTATATTTGCAGTGATATTATTAATTCAATGTGTCGATATTTAATTTTGATCGTTACTGGCTCTGTCAAGAAATGTTCAAAAGCAACACTAACTGTGCTCTGTACACGCCATTGAGTTTGAGTATTACGGTTGTAGCAGCCAAAATATGAATATACATACATATACAGAATATACAGTAATTAATGGATAACCTTGAAATGTCTTATAGTAGAACTTCTTTTTCTTTCTTTTTCTTTTCGTGTGGTTAGTGGCCAACCTGTTGTCAAGAGTTGTTCAAGCTGTCCGTAGGCCTCTGACATGGCTTAACGACTGCTGTCAATTTGGCAACAACCGGGACCGACATTTTACGTGCCCTGCGAAGCACGGAGACGCTCAGATGAAATACCACTAAGCGGTCACCCGTCTATAGACTGACCACACCCAACGTTGCTTAACCTCGCTAATCGTTTAGCGATCAGTGAGTGTAACTGGCTATGAGTGCCACAAAAAAAACCGCCATTCAGACCACAAAAAAAGGAAAAAATAAAAGTTTAATAGCTAATCATACTTTTGACTGTCTATCTATTAGCATAATTAGTGTTTAATAATAAAAAAACAAAAACTGATAGAATTAATTAATTTATGATCATAGTTTACAAGAAAGTTAAATATACCATATTTAACTTTATTGTAAACTATTTTAATACCATTTTTTTTTCTGAACGACCATCAGTTCTACTATAAGACATTTCAAGGTTATCCATTAATTACTAGATACCCTGTATATCTGACTGCACGTATAGCGTAGTGATTTAAGTGGTCGCGTCGCCGCTGTCACTGCCCCGAGTTTGAATCCCACTCAAAAATTTATGTGATCCACAAATTGTTGTTACGAGTCTGGGTGTTCTTTGTTTAAATTTTTGTAAAGATCCCCGTGACACAGGAATTATTCCGTGTGCGGAAGCTGTCTTTTTAAAGAAAGAAGAAATAAATAAAAACTCACACACACAATTTGCCCACCATGGTTGTTGTCATGTCATACGAAGCGAGCCTACTGCTGTCTACCAGGCGCAGTACTATGGTACAAGGAGTATGCTCCGTGACTGAGTTTTTCAAAACAGAAAATCCAATACCGCTTTGCCTGACCGGAAATCAATACTAAGAACTCATGCACAATAGTCGCACGATAACCGCTGGGCTAATAAATAAATAAAAAATATATATATCAGTATTTAATTGAAATTTATATATTAGATTTGATACCAGCGTTCGTGATGAGGTGTTCACAGTATGTTCACACAACAAAATATCGGATGTATATCCATCCGAGTGCAAACAAATGGGTAATTCTATTAACAAAACAATGTTCCTGTTAAAATCAGTGGAATAGCATTATCGAAAATTGAATCAAATATAATAATAATAATAATCATTTATTCAACTTAAATTGGTACAAATTGATTCAGAGCTTAGGTTACATTGTAAAGGTAATATATAAGGGGTGCCTGTACTAGGGTAAACCTGTGCCACAGGCATTAAAGGCACATACTATATAATATAGATATAAATTCTAAAACAATACTTATAAAACATTATTCTTTGTATATAAAAACTTACGAATTATATTATAAACTAAGTGATACTATAACGACTTAAAGAGTTATTTTATTGCATAACACTTATTGAACAACAGTCATCAAATTTTCTGTTTGATCGTAGTTCAAGGTTTGTAAATATTGTTGAACTAATTGCTTAGTGTTAGCATAATTGTTGTCATAAATCGTAGTTATTTTGATTATAATATTTAATCGTGTTTAGTGCATCATACTAAATATTACATACGAATACAATCATGAATATTAACTATGTTTAGGCTCTAAGTTATAAGAGAAGAGCCTACTACCGTCGTGGTACTTAATTGTTACATTTCTAGATTCCGTGCTGTAACTGAGACGTATGCAAAAGAAAGCCTTGCGCCTCGGTGAATATGTCTCTGTGCATGAGGTCTGGGGTTAAATTTCAGAGTCGAACAAAGTATTACCATAGACTATAGGCTCACTTTCTATAACGTGGGGTATAGAGTTATAGAGGGCAAAATGTGGTTGTTTTTCTTTTAAAAGGCTAGACACTAGGCATAATTCCTGTGTCGCAGAGGACTTAACAAACATTCAAACAACGGACACAAAGATCACCCAGGTGCGAAAAAATCATTAGTGAATCACACAAATTTTTGTTTTGTGTTGGGGCCGAACCCACTATACTCGGCGTAATGGCAGTGGCGATGCGACCACTTAATTCACTAGACCATCCGTGTAACCCTAGTGCCTACCCCTTCAGGGATATATTTTATGTACTAGCTGACCTGCGCAACTTCGTCTGCTTCACATAAGATAAATTTCCCCGTTTTTGCAACATTTTTCATTGCTGCTACGCTCCTATTGGTAGTAGCGTGATGTTATATAACCTTACAGCCTTCCTCGATTAATGGGCTATCCAACACTAAAATATTTTTTCAATTCGGACCATAGGTTCCTGAGATTAGCGCATTCAAACAAACAAACAAACAAACAAACAAACTCTTCAGCTTTGTAATATTAGTATAGATATCTTTGTTATGTTCGTAAAGCAATGGTACGCTACACTGTGGTCACAAATTCGACATCTGCTTACCTTTTTTAGAGTTCTAAAAAGCTCTTATACAACAGCTTTGTCCATCCGTCCGTCCATCTGTCTATTATACAACTTTCAACTCAAGAACCGTAAGAACTAGAGACTCGCGGTTAACGCCATTCGACTCAGCATAGTCGATATACCCCTGAAATGACTATGACCTTCTGATGACCTCTGATCAAGGTCACGTGATACCATATTTCAACTCAAGAACCGTAAGAGCTAGAGACTCGCGATCAACTCCATTCGACTCAGCATAGTCAATATACTCCCGAAATGATTATGACTTCAGATGATACCATTTTTTCGAACTCTAACATTTACGGCAATTCGTAGTCATTTATCACTTGTTTATGTCTTGAGTAAGGTGATCTTCTCATTGGTTCTATGCCTGTGTTTTCCTGAACGTGGTAACAGGTAAATGAAAATTCATAGTTTCAGTTAGTGCTATTTTGACGTCCATAGGTGCTACTTTGTGACCTAAATTAATTAGATGACTTCAATTTTCCTTTTTAAATATTTATGTGATTTTGTTGTCGCTAAACAGCTGGTGAAATGTAGGTTAGATTCACTTCTACGTCAGGTTTCAGGATATAAATCAACTGGATATAAGCCAAAATGCCGTGACTATCAGGACGAATCGTACACTGATACAAAATGCACTAGGCAAAGATATCACAATACTTACTACAAGTCGACTGCGAAATTCCCTCCGGTTTCCGGGCAGTATTCCACACGACCCCAATCGTGCAGCTATTAACAGCAGTTGCTATGCAATGCGTCGTTCAACTACGATTCGACACTAATAACGAACGGCTATTGCAGGTCTGTTAGTACTGTAATAGAATCACTTGAATCGAAGAGATTCAAACACATAATGAACAGCCGAAATCAAAATTCATGATTATAATATGTTGAGTAATAATTAGTTATTCTTGGAAGTAACTGGGATTGGGTAAATCTATACTTATATTATAAAGATTTGTATATTTATTTGTAGTGAATAAAAGTAAATCATACCCAATTTTGAAGTAATTAGTCTTCGTTTACCTATGATGTATCTTATGTGGGCCAGTCAGTGCAGACCGGCGACACTTCGACCCAGTGGGATCTTCTGTGTCGATTTATCATTATAGATCTTTTTACCTATGATTATCGCTGTTTCTTGCATGTCTAGCTTTATATATATGATGACATTTGTATAGGTTTCGTGGTTTTATAAAATTCCAAAGTAAATTATGCGTGAGCCGTTTTATTAACATCGATGTTAGAGGACCTGTTTGGAAATTTTCGCCCTTATACTTAAACCTTCACTATAGTCGAGGGTCCATTGGGCCCATGTTCAAACTTTAAATGTCTGTGGCGACTCCGCAGACGACAGACAAAGAAGTTCCGCCTACATCTAACAGATGGCGCTAAATACGCTCAAATGACGTCACAATCCTGCATCGCGCAAACGGAGTTTACACAGCGACTAACTATATATACAAGCTCCCGACATCATCAGTCGGACCGCGGCTCGCCAGGCATGATCAACCAGCCTGGTCGGAGGATCCTCCCTTTGTGGTGGAGGGACATCACACCCTGTTCCTCCACATGTCTATGAAAACGGCTACAGTCGGTGTACCCTCCTCAGCTTCTCAATACCTTCCTGCAGTAAGCCTAAGTATGCACAGTAGGAACGACGGGCTTCGCTCGCTACTCCGGAGGTCAGTATCGTCATACACCTGGGTTCTATCTATCGTCATAAAAAAACAAGTAAATTTAATCACGTAATAAAATGTTTTTACTTCTAAACAAACATCATTCTATTATCAGAATCACGTTTTTTTATCTAGTCATAAGATCAAGTGTGGCGCTAAATCACATGAGTTTTTCCGGTAAAAAAATATTCAGTACTAGCACAGCACTCAAGTACTTTTTAGATGACAATATTATTATTATAAGAGCACTTCTTAATGTAACTCCATGTAAGTGAAACCAAAACCTATTTAGTGTTTTGTGGGTGTAAACATCCGCGGTGAATTTCATTTTGTATCAGTATAAACATGACACAAAACCAATTATTAATATCATATTCAGCTTTCGTTTTAGTTAACTAATGTTACACGTTCCAAAAAACATGTTTAATGTAAACAATGGTCCGGAATATGCAGAAACATTCAAACGCCCACGGCCCAACTATTCACGCGTATAATGAACTTCGGCATGTAATCCAAACAAACTTAATTTTAACAACAACAAAATCGACTATATTGCATAAATGTTTGTACGTTTGTAGTTTGTAGTGTGGGTAAACTAGAACACAGAAATACCTGAAATAATTTATTCACTTCAACATTGATTAAAAAGGCAACGGTTAACTAAACATCCGAAGCATTCCTTGCCCATCTTTGGTGATAGAACTGTTCTATGCGATTATTAATACTTTTTTCTAGATGAAAGATTTTTCTTTCACCGTTAAAGCGAGCGATAATTAACTATTTAATACGCATGTCTTATACAACTTTGAACTTAAGACCCGTAAGAGCTAGAGACTCGCGGTCAACGCCATTTGACTCAGCATAGTCGATATACCTCCGAAATGGTTATGATCTTTGACCTCTGACCTCAAGGTCACGTGATACCATCTTTTAACTGCAGAACTGTAAGAGTTAGAGACTCGCGGTCAACGCCATTCGACTCAACATAGTCGATATACACCCGACATGACTATGACCTTTGATCTCTGACCTCAAGGTCACGTGATACAATTTTTTGAACTGTAAGATTTACGGCAAATCATGGCCGTTTCTCACTTGTTTCTTTGCTGTAAAGTTTGCGTATCTCAGTGCTGGGTAAACGTGTAATGTATGTATCTAGTCTATTTAAACGTTATAATATTATACCACATAATATTTAAATACGTAACCTAATTAACATCAGGCCCGTATAATGTGTTTCCTCGAAGGGTTATGCCAAGTTGAAAACGCCCGCGTTCTGCCAGCCATGTTTTGATCTCACTTAATTCGCTACGAGTCTATTGTTAGTTACTGGGTACGGCTTCAAATTCTATAAACACTGCTTCTAAGAAAATTAAACCGAAAGCGAATCTTCCTGTTCGCTTTCATATTCTTGAAGTGGTAGGTTGAGGAGTTCACACTTACATCTTGCCAGCATTTTGTTCGATCCTACATACGACTACTCGATGACGACTCGATGGCGTAGTGGTTAGTGTAACCGAATCTGAGGTACAAAAAATTGGGCATAGGGTTCCCCCTATGCCCAATTTTTTGTACCTCAGATCGTGTATAGATAAAATTTGACAAAGATTGGTCGAGTAATTAAGGCGTGAAAGCGTAACAAACAAACCCACATTCACATTTATAATATTGGTAAGGACATAAGATTAATTCTATTCCACAATGATCACCTGGTTGATAATAGGCGACACTTTAATATCCAATTATGACCTGTAACATACGCTTACTTGTAATCTCTATAATTTTAATTTCCAGCAGCAGCAGACAGAGTGTTATAAGAAGTTTCTGCATACATCAGTTCAGTCCTAAACATCCCCGAAGAAAAAACAGGGTCTCATTTCGTACACATTTACCCAGATATGTTTAAAGGCACCTTATATAAAGCGAATCTGTTGAAGTTTATCAGGCGCCTTTCCGTGCTTTTCTCTCATCCGCTATTATAATAATATTCTATTCTATCAGATACACACAACAACATCTAGCCCAAACTAAGCAGAGCTTGTACTATGGGTACTAGACAATGGATAAACATACAAATATACTTTTTTTTTTTTGTAATTACATACATATTATACATAGAAACACCCAGACCAAGACAAACATCCATGTTCATGCATACAAATGTTTGACTTGTGCGGGAATCGAACCCACGACCTCAGGCGTGGCAGTCGGTTACACTAACCACTACGCCATCGAGTCGTCATCGAGTAGTCGTATGTAGGATCGAACAAAATGCTGGCAAGATGTAAGTGTGAACTCCTCAACCTACCACTTCAAGAATATGAAAGCGAACAGGAAGATTCGCTTTCGGTTTAATTTTCTTAGAAGCAGTGTTTATAGAATTTGAAGCCGTACCCAGTAACTAACAATAGACTCGTAGCGAATTAAGTGAGATCAAAACATGGCTGGCAGAACGCGGGCGTTTTCAACTTGGCATAACCCTTCGAGGAAACACATTATACGGGCCTGATGTTAATTAGGTTACGTATTTAAATATTATGTGGTATAATATTATAACGTTTAAATAGACTAGATACATACATTACACGTTTACCCAGCACTGAGATACGCAAACTTTACAGCAAAGAAACAAGTGAGAAACGGCCATGAATTGCCGTAAATCTTACAGTTCAAAAAATTGTATCACGTGACCTTGAGGTCAGAGATCAAAGGTCATAGTCATGTCGGGTGTATATCGACTATGTTGAGTCGAATGGCGTTGACCGCGAGTCTCTAACTCTTACAGTTCTGCAGTTAAAAGATGGTATCACGTGACCTTGAGGTCAGAGGTCAAAGATCATAACCATTTCGGAGGTATATCGACTATGCTGAGTCAAATGGCGTTGACCGCGAGTCTCTAGCTCTTACGGGTCTTAAGTTCAAAGTTGTATAAGACATGCGTATTAAATAGTTAATTATCGCTCGCTTTAACGGTGAAAGAAAAACATCGTGATGAAACCTGCATGCCTGATAGTTCTCCATAATGTTCTCGAAGATATGTGAAGTCTGCATACCCACACTGGGCCAGCGTGGTGGACTAAGGCCTAACCCTTCTCACACTGAGAAGAGGCCCGTGCCTAGCAGTGGGACAGTTTAATACAGGTCTGATATTATTATTATGTTATACATATCTCTAGCTCTCTAAGGAGTCTGCCCACTACCCCGTCTCATACCATGACCGTGCTAGGAACGTGTCAGGCAAAAAAATATTCTTTGTAAGGAAATGTATAAGACTATGCCCACTAGACCGTTCCGTCACCGACCAGCAGTTCCTATAGCAGGGCGTGTTCCTAGCGCGGTCATGGCATGAGACGGTGTAGTGGACAGACTCCTTAAAGGAGTCCTTAGAGTTAATATCACAAAGCTCACATTTTATTTTACTTTTTACATTAGTTGGAACAAAATTGTAAGAATATTGTCCTTATTTTTGATGACGTGCTTGTATGGTGTTAAATAATTTACCGTAACCTAGTAAATTTCCTTATTTATTTCCATTAAAACTTTGTTATACATCAAATTTCATTGTTATTAATTTTCTTAATATTATAATTATAATTACTTAGAATAATTAATTCTTCAATGTTTCGTGACTATTGAGATCGTACCATTAACGCATGATATAAATAGTTACAATTTAATATGTGATTACGGCAATCAATATCTGTGTCTCCGTTTGTAGTCTAGATGTTGGTCGAGATATAATTTGCGCACTTAATAGAATCATTGGCTAACTGAATATGGGTCATAGGTCTTCATAAGCTAATATATACATCGCCTCGCTCTCCTATTCCTGAATGAGTAGGCAGAAGTGTATAAGACACATTTTACCTACCAGAAAACCAGAAACGTAGACCATATTACCACATTGACTCATAAATTGCTAACAAAGTTGGCGCATGCTATTAATTAAAACAACTTTTCGCATACAAATGTAGTGCATTCTGTCGAGTTATCACAACTTGGAAACTATGTTGCATTGACAATGAAAATTAGGAGTAACATAAGCAGTTGCAGTAGGCTAGTTGGGGATTGTTGGACTACCACGCAGAGGATTCAAGTTCGATCCCAAGGCGCGCATCTCAGACATTTCCAAATTATCTGCCTATTGAATTGTTAATTATCGCTCGCTTTAAAGGCGAAGAAAAACAACGTGCAGAATCTTGCTTGTCTGGCAGTTCTCCATATTGTTGTCGAAGATTTGTGGCCTAACCTTCCTCACAATGGGAAAAGGCCCATGCCCAGCAGTGAGACAGTCTAATACAGGGCTGATATTATTTATTATTATTATATATAATTAAGCATGGTCTTTAATTATTTGTAAACAGTAATATCGTGCGTAAACCAAATCAATCACATATATAATCATTAAACAGTCGCTAGTGGTTATGTGATCATTTCGGTTAATCATGCAAGTCACTTGGCTCGATCGCTTAAAGAGCATAAGATCATGTCTGGCCAACTCAATTAATGTTTAATTAATCGGATATCAAAACATCATCATAAGATGTTAATATTCAAAATTATATTTTGTTGGCAAAATTTAATTTATAAAATTGTGCCCGCGACTTTATTCGATTGGGGACAGTACCTTATATAATATTTCTTAAAGATCCATCGAGTAGTTAAGGCATGAGAGCATAACAAACAAACAACAAACTCACATTCGCTTTTATAATATTAGTTTGGATTATGATAAGAAACCTAATGTATTAGATATTTTCTTAAAATCTCAAACAGCTTCACCTTATGGCACCCACACTTTATTTCATACTGACATAAATCAACCTTAACATCTCTCCGATACTGAGAATGTGACAGAGAACAAATAAATAAAAAATAAAATAAGAAAGAACGGTATGCTTCAGTGGTCTGTCGTGTAAAAGGGATGAGTGAGAGGCGATTAACAAAAAAGGGTTCATGCGAAGTGAAGTGCCAAAGGACGCATAGGACATACACTGACCAAATTGTTCGGCCCTTAGAAAAGGTCAGGTGTACTCACAAATAATGTATACGTGTAGCTGCATACGTGAGCGTAAGAAAATGTAAAGAATCAAGAATTGGTATAAATATTTTTACATACTTAGTCTCACACCCATCTCCAGAGAGTAAGTGGAGGTACACCTCTGCTTACACTTCAAACAGAATATAGCTGTAATACATTACAGCCATATTTCGTTTTCTATATTCGTAGATCCATCGTAGTAGGCAGCAAACCTATTATCGTCTAAAAGACACAGTTCCAGGCTTCATGCTGCTTCTGCTGAGAATTCCTCCTTCGCCTTTCTCGACTAGAAAACCTGAATCACACTTTGCCTGACTCAGGAATCGCAACGAAAACCTCATGCACGCACCGCGGCACCACCAAAGCAGTCTTAATTCTTATAATTTTAATAAATGTAAGGTCCTTTCCTCTATCGATACAGTGATTATCCCCGTAGACTGTGCGCCAGACGGATATAAAAATAAAAGCTCTTAATTACACGAAAGAAAACAACGTTGCCGCATTTCAGTTCATATTTTCAATATACCGTACTAGAAAACATATGGAAACATGAGCAGTTCGTATTGAAGTAAAAAAGAGAGAAGAAACTTAATATTTGTTCTTGTGAGCGTTTCAATATACCGTAAAATCAGAATGTGGTGAAAATTCTATAAACTTGCAAACGTTTTGTGAGGAAACTTCAAAATTAAAATAGTCAGCAAAAAATGATTTCTTGAATATTATCCAGTGACAAAAAGGAAGTCAAACTTGCTACCTGATGAAGAAGAGGGGTTTCTTTGAACGCTGTCATTCGCTTTTAAACAAATATTACAAACTCTAGAAACAGGGCCACTCTACCAAATGTAATTAATCAAATTGTGTGGACTAGCGAGAGTTGAGTCCGGCCCTCGCCACTGCCGGTCTTCTCAGTAACAACGGACTCCCCGAAGACACGTCGCGAGTAGCTTCTTATATACTAACTGGTAGGAAAACTTCGATAGCGTGATTCAGACCCGCTGCTCTGATTGGTTGGTGAAAGTGAGCGTATCGGTTCCATTGACTGGGCATGGGAACTGATGAAACAGTTCTAGTGATAATTGCTTTGCATTATACGTTATTAAAAAGGCTGCAAGTAGTAAAACTATATTGTTAATAATAACCTGCCCTCTTAAACCTTACCGCAACAATATGACAAAAGCATTGTCTGAACGCCGGCGTCCCAACGCCGATGGACGCATTAATATATAAGCATCACAGGTGTTCTTCCGGTTTTCCCACTAGTTGCAAACCTAGAATGAAGGTTTCATCTGTAGACTTCACCGCATCATGATGCTACCTTAATTAGTCTTAACTAGCTAAAAACATCATCATGCTACCATCACAAACAAAAGCTTATATAATAAAAGATCTGATAAATAAATAAAATAAATAATATGGTCTTGCAACATGTTCAAATTGAAAACTATTAATGTTCATTTCAATAAAAAATATATATTATTATAGTATTTGGGAATTCATTGAAATACAACAGGGTTAATACTGCTAAAAGTTTAAAGAAAGAAAAAGTTAAGTAAAAAGTTTCTTACAACCGAGACAATTTTCACCTGTATCTTCTTTAGTTTTGAGAAGCCTTAGGCACAGGTTTATTTGCTACCTTTCTTTCTTAAAAAAGGCAAACACACACACACACACACACACACACACACACACCCACTAACAATACATATTTATTAAAAGGCTCGCATATATAGTTACGTTAGTCATAGTAAATACTTACTTGAATGCGTCATCATCTGCCAACTTCAATGGTCACCAAAGTAATACCTAATGTGAAATCTATTTGTAAGAGCGCTGGTACCCATAACACAGGTTCAATGTTACCTTGGGTACCAGAGTTCACTTAAACACTAAATATGGAAATCTACTTTAGTACTTAATCTGTTTCACTTTAACTATAAATCATGTAAGTGTAAATGTTCAACTAATTTGACCAATAAATAAATTTTAAAAATTTCATTAAAAAAAATATCGCTAGTTAATATATTAGTACGTAACAGGCTACATACATTACATGGACTATCTTCATGCCTCAGAAACTCGCAAAGGCGATGTCTAGAGCAATTACCTTGACAGTCAATACCGCGGTATTGATAGTTGGTATCCTCATATCATGTTTATGTCTTTATAATAACAACTAAATATTATAGTAGAACATGAATTATTATTGTTACCTTGCTAATATGTTGTAAAATAACAAAATTCAATAGCGATTGAAAAAGACTGGCTCGACCAAGCCTGGATCTAGCAACTAACATAAATCGATCTTTAGTAACTTAAGTTATCCCACTAACCATTATACTTTGACATTCATAAGTGTTACATTGTATCCTAAATAAATAAATCATTTTTGACTTTGACTTAATATGATGTACATCGATTTTCCTCTGCATATTATTATTATGTACTTTGTTATTTTTTTTAAAGACGGCTTTCGCACTAAGACTTTTCCTGTATCGCGGGTGACTTTATAAACGAACATTGTGCGCAAAATTGATCTAGACTCGCATCCGGCTCTGTGAGACGCTTTCTTGACATTCATGACAGATGTGATTTAATATGATCGTGGCTTCTGCCTCTAAGGCCTGCCTCTGCCTATAAGTGGCGTTCGGAAACACATTACATTCTTACTTTGTTTTTTTATATTTTAATTGTCATTTTCACATGCATTATTTTGTAGTATATCATGGTTATATTACACAATTTTTGTATAGACTAATATATATATATATATATATGTATATATATATATAATAATATAATATATTAATAATAATAATATATAATATATATGTATATATATATATACACTTTTATGTATGAATATAGTATAGATATATTGTTATAAGTTTATATTTATTATTTTTATCACATTTTTTGTATGTTTTATTTTCGTATGCATTGGTGTGTATTAAATTATTGTAGGTAGGCCTGCGAGAATACCAGCGTTGCGTTGCAGTCTATACTGCAACAATAGTTGACGCAGTTGCCTAATTTGATCTCCATGTGCTGTTTTCTGTTTAATTGTATTTATTATTGTTTTTAAAATTATGTATGTATGGAGATTCAAATAAAACATTTTTCTATCTTTCTCTTTCCGAACAATTATTTAGGGTTACAATTTTTGTCCCGGGTGGGGATGGAACCTACAACACTCGATGCATGGCAGTAGAGACCACTGAAACCATTACGTCTTTCGCGCAGTCCGTGTATACTTGTTCTAGGGTGGAGAAAGCCTTGGTTCGGTTTCCTCGACCTTGCTCCTGCAATATCAAGAAAACAAAATCATGTCCATGAGTGACCATTGATGATTACCATTAAGTGGGTAACTGACACGTTTACCTCTAAAGGCAATTCGAGATAAATTCAACAACATCTGACGTTCCACGAATCACTTAAGTTCATTACGTTAAGATATCAACTTTTCTTTGTCAGACTTGTTTACTTGAAGCATCGTGTTACAAGTCAATATTATCAATCAAGAAATGAATTTTCTATGCGAATATTATTTTTCATTGGTTATTATTTTCTATGCTAACTTTATTTATCGAAACATAACACGATCCTTTAATATATGATGTACATTATTCTGGCACTTTGCAAAAAGAAAAATAATAGCAATGATTGAACAAATTAATGTATTCGCTGTATACGTATCCTATGTGACGTGATAAAAACTTAATTCAATAGACTTAACATTATTCATTCCACTGTAATCCTACTTCAAACATACTTTCCAGCCATCAAACTATTAAAACGCATTTTCCTCACATTTAGACCGACTTTCTCTTTCAAAGCAAACAGAGCTCATATCTACATTCCTTATGCAATCTGCGAGCGAGTCTCACATACCCGGGGGTGCTCACATTTAGAAGTGGAGCAGAACGCGCTACTTTCTGTCGCCGGCCAACTGGCCGGCGACAGAAAGAGGCTGTTCTGCTAACTGGCAGGCGAAGGAAATTTAAAAACAACAATTAAACATTGTCAAATTGCCGATAGCGAACAGACAATACAAAATTTGTGTATAATATACAATGAAAATTAAGCTCTAAAATGCTGAATAAATTTGCAATAAAATCTCTCTCACACACACATTAAAGCAATGGGTTACAAAATAAAATATAAATACAATCATGTCATTGTATCACGTAATTTATGTTGTCGTTTTTAAATGCCTTCATAAATCGTTTTAATGGCATGATTAGATTGAAACCTTGATTCTATTGACTCGTTTATAGTTTTATTTTACTTCAAGCGTTGTCATCATCCAACAGAAAACTGGACCATAAGAAACTTGTTATACCTATCATGTAATTTATTAATATACGTGTACATGGAATTTGTTATCTATAATTCTAGTTCCATTCAGTAGCCCTCTTTAGCTACATTATAAATATCCACCAAAATTTACGTAGGGACATGCTCCTGATGCATACCCGTCCGCCACAAGGAGATGCGAGAGGGCAATGTCGGGCTCTCCCGTGACTTCGGGCCTACCGACTAAAACCACCACGGTGTGCCACCTCGTTGCTTTGTAAGGAGGGTGGGTCGCTGGAACTAAAACTACATCAGCGACCCACCTAACTAAAAGTTGCCACGTCTGCACTGCAACGCAGACCGCATTAATTTTGCTTTCATGCTCTTTCCAGCTATCCATGGCTTGTACCGCGTTGGATCACACAGAGAGTAATGTATCGTCGTGCATTTAGACTAAGGTCCGGCACGGAGTAAGCTACTTAGTCTCTAGTGCACATTTACTTTGGATCCATGTGTCTACTGTATGTGAAGCTTTGTATGTGAAGTTACTGTTCATTTATGATAAACTCTCGGCGAACGTAAAGCTCAATGTTTCTTATGATATATATACATACATACAAAGTGTTACACCTATGTCTACAAGAAGGTAGGTTACGCTAATGCTGGTTTTAGGTAACTATCTATAAGTATCTATCACTATCCATTGTACCAGATTTCGCGCTGCTCCTGATACAGACCCATCAAATTTTTGTCCACACATATTATAACACTTAGTATCAGATATTCACAAAGTCATTAGGCGTTTGTGTAATAAAATTTTGTCCAAACCGGCTATAGAACTCAAGACCTCATGTATAATAGTCACATTCGCTAATGTGCCAATTTCCTATGATTCCACTGTTCAACCATTGAACCGATTTAGATGCAATTTAGTGTAGAGTCGGCTTTAAAACTTAGTACTTAGATACTGGGTTTTATAATCCACCGCATCGTAAGCCTTAAAGAAGTTACGAGCCCGTTCGCCCTTCAAGGTTCGCCTCCTAGTAGGTATTTGTAAGGTTTCTTCTTAAAATCCAACCATAAATAGGAGCCTCGCAAAACGGGGCTCCTTCTTTCTATGAAAGGGGCGAAAGTCAAGGGGCGTACGGGCTCGTAGCCAAAATAACTAATATGACTTGTGTAGTAGCAAGTATGACTGCTCAGATATTACGGTTATGCTACATCGTGCCTATAACTGTAGTAAGGCGCAAGGTGCGCACAAATCCAATGTTTGCTGTCTATACACCGCACTAAGGCTGGGACTCCACCAAAGCGGAGACGAGACGAGCGGAGAGGAGATGTTTTTTAAACAACCAATAGAATTGTGTTATTGACACTATTGACACATCTCTCCGCTCAGCTTCAGTGGAGATCGCTGTGCGGAGATGTGTAATATTTGTATGGCGCAATGGAAGCCGAGATGTGAGCTGTGCGCGGACGACTAAACACTCAAGGCCTCGCACCCGAGCTGAAAAAACATCTCTTCTCGCACAGCACACAGCACACCACGCACATCTCCGCTTTGGTGGAGTCCCCCGAGCTGAAAAACATCCCTTCTCGCATAGCACACAGCACACCGCACACATCTCTGCTTTGGTGGAGTCCCGGCCTAACGCTGGTGTACGCGCCCCTTTACATCGTAGGTATAACTAAAAATTACAATACTCACTTCACAGATTTGGACATAATGTTTACATTACCTGCTACTAGATTTAGAAGTGCTCTATTAGATATCCATACTCATTTATTGCTTTTGAATTTTTTTTATACATTTTTTTCTCACTTATTGTATTTTTGTATTTTCAATTCCTTTTTATAAGCATCTTTATAAAACTCGGGTCACTCGAGATTAAGTAGTCAATTTCAAAACGTGGATAACGCTGTGAGCTTCATATTTATATAATTTATTATTAATACTAGTTGTAAGATGATTGAGTAACTGTTTGGTTTCCCTGATTAAATAGATAGAATAAATAAATGATTGCACGGATGGCGTAGTGGATTATGAGGTCGCTTTGCCGCTGCCGCTGCGTCCAGTTCTTTTTGTGCCCACAAATTGTTCTGAGATTGAGTGTTGTTTGTGCCATCGTTTAAATGTTTATAAAGTCCGCTGCGACGTAGGAATTAATATTAGTGTAGGAGTTGCCTCGATAGCGTAGTGGTTGGTGTAACCGACTGCCACGCCTGAGGTCGCGGGTTCGATTCAAACATTTGTGTGCATGTTGTGGATGTTTGTCTTGGTCTGGGTGTTTCTACGTATAATATGTATGTATTTACAAAAAAAAATTATATATTTATGTTTACCCATTGTCTAGTACCCATAGTACAAGCTCTGCTTAGTTTGGGCTAGATGGTGTTGTGTGTACGTGGTAGAATATTATTATTATTATAATAGTTGTATTTTTAAATGAAAGAATAAATGCATGCGTTGATTACCTACATATTAATACAGATACGCTGGAAAAAAGGAAGCTATTTAGAGTAGTAGAGCCTCGCTGATTTCAGCATGAATGGGCCAGCTCGACCGGGGAAGTACTACCCTTTCACAGAATATTGATGTGAAATACCAGTATTCCTACTGTTGTATTTCTTTCGGTGAGTAAGAATACTGGAGGCCCAAATACCCTCTTTCCCCCTTCTCGCTCCTTCTCCTTCGCACTTCCTTTCCTAAAGGGTCGGCAACGCGTAAGTGATGCCTCTGGTGTTGCATGCGTCCATAGGCTAAGGTGACCGCTTTCTATAAGGTGGGCCGTATGTTTGTTAGCCACCTAATTAGTATAAAAAACTATGCTAAAATAACGTAGGACGCAAGCTCTCAATCTCAGCCTATTAGCAATATAAAGATTCCGCTGAACAAATAGGCATTCTGTACCAGTTGTCTGCTCCATAAATTGATATACAAAAACATTCTGTTCACGGTCAAACAAATTTGCGATACAACTTTTTATCCGAGCTATTACGTTCAATATTGAACATAGACAAATCACGGTTTACGTTCAACGACCTTTCAAACAATACCTAACTAGATATTAACTATGATTTAAATATTGTCAAACAAAATATATCGCAACAGTTTTTGTACTCGCAAAAAATCTAGATGTTTATTTGCGGCGTCACGCTTATCGACTACTTCCATCATGAAACTGAATTTATAATAAAAAAACCAACCAATCAGAGCAGCGGGTCTGAATCGCGCTATCGAAGTTTTCCTACCAGTTAGTATATAAGAAGCTACTCGCGCCATGTCTTCGGGGAGTCCGTTGTTACTGAGAAGACCGGCAGTGGCGAGGGCCGGACTCAACTCTCGCTAGTCCACACAATTTGATTAATTACATTGGTAGAGCGGCCCTGTTTCTAGAGTTTGTAAGATTTGTATAAAAGCGAATGACTGCGTTTAGAAACCCCTCTTCTTCATCTAGTAGCAAGTTTGACTTCCTTTTTGTCACTAGAAATAATTATAGTCAAGACAAAATAATAAAAATGTAAATAGTTTCTTTACATACTATTTGTTAATCAGTAGTTAGAATTATCCTTTTAAATAAAAATACCCTGTATTAGAAGTTTCGTTCACATACACGAAAACTACATAATAAGCTCATGTACGAATTTAAACAAATGGTTAAAATGTGGATGGTAGAATGGTGGTTAAGATAATGATATATTTATTTTGTAAAACATACAAGTTATCTTTAATAGTATTAGTTTAAATTATAAAGATTGCATGTTGCCTCCTTCTAAACTAATAAGATAACAAACAATAATAAACTGTGACTAATGGAAAAAGATTATTGTATCACATATTACCTTGCAATACTAGGCGTATTATTCAAACGTTGCTGAGCTTAGAGATAAAGGAATAAATAGGTAATAAATAAACAGAAATGGGAGGGGTTTATTAACTTTTTTATTTGTCTTATTTAGTAAACAAATATGGTGGACTGGTATCTAAAGGTCCACGTATAGTAAGATAAGTGGTCCATATCTCTATGTAATATTTATCTAACACGCACAGGAATAAATAGCTCATAAGGTGCTTACCTGTTAAAAACTGTGACATTAGAGTGAGTTATTATAAGTTTGAAATTCATCAAATTGGACTGTAATGAACAAATTGAACTTCTATTACTGCAAAGATTGTGATGTTCATTATTATCTATATAATATAAAAGTCTTCCGTTACTGATTGACTGACAGACAACGCACAGCCGAAACTACTGAACGCAAGAAGCTGAAATTTGGCATGTATGTTCCTTGGAGAGTGTAGGGGAGCACTAAGAGAGGATTTTTGGAAATTCCACCCTTAAGGGGGTGAAAGGAGTGAAACCCGATATTCACACGGGAACGGGACTTACGCGGGTGAAACCGCGGGAAAACTACTAGTTATTATATATTATAACTTGCTGACCCGCGCAACTCCGTCTGCTTCACATAAAATAACGACCTAGCTTTTAAAATAATTATATTTCATAAAACTATCTACAACTAAAGACAATCGAATATTTAACTATTCCTAATAATATTTTAACTAAAGAAAATAATTCTAACTACACCTAGATATAGCTAATACTTAAAAACTACCAAATAATGTCCTCCAGACCGATTTCAGTCAAGGCGGCCAACCTTAACGGAGACTAGCCATCTGCGTAGGGGATATTATAGTGCAGATCAGGCGCAGGACCAACGGCTTTACGTGCTTTCCGAGGCACGGGGGTGTCCAACACCGCCAACTTCCAAACTCCGGGCTGTTATTGAGATGAACAGAAAATCCAATAACTTTTTGCTGGCCCGACGCGGGATTCGAACCCGAGACCTCGTGCACAGCAGTCGCATTCAGTCTAATATTTAAAACTACCTACATATAAAAAATAAAAGTCGCACTGATAAGCACGGTTTGTTTACGATCGCTAAATGTCGTTGTGTGCGTTATACAAAAATCAACCGTATAGCATAAGTATTGCACGTTGATACATTCGCAAGTCGCAAATCACCTACCACACTATAATTAATTGAAATTTTATTTTATAAAAATCTTGTGTGTTTACAAAGCGATTTCTATGATTCTTTTTTTATTAGTTAGATATTAAAGTCTACATTTTTAACGTAAAAATATTGTGAAGATACAGCTATGTATAATACGACTTTTGTTTTTTTGAGCGAATTTTGAACGAATACCTCGACGTCCATATTTATTTTTTTGCATAAAACCTATCCTACGACTTGCCTAGGATTAATAACTATAACTACTAAGTTTGATTTTATTAAAATCCTTTCAGGAGTTTTTGATCCATGCGTGTACATTACAAAAAAATTACTGATTGAATTTGTGGCATCAGTATCGATTACCAAGCACCTCCCAATAGTTATTTTGTAAATGTATTCAATGTACAGAATTTACCTCACTGCAATTTTATTATAAGTATAGATATAGATTTGATGCATAACGCTGTAAGTGTACATTTACACATATCTATTATCTTATATATAAAATTCTCATGTCACAATGTTAGTTACCATACTCCTCCGAAACGGCTTGACCGATTTTTATGAAATTTTATATGCATATTTAGTAGGTCTGAGAATCGGCTACTATCTATTTTTCATACCCCTTAGTGATAAAGTAAACATAAAAAAAAGAAAAATTACTTTTGATAGAACGAAGTCTGTCCGGGCAGCTAGTGATCATATAATTCTGTAATATACAATGTGTTACTGTTATATATTCCAAATAAATATATAGGTAATACAAAACTGTAGACCTTTGTATGGCAGTTTGATAAGGTCAGCAAAAATAAGCGTTTGAAACGAACAAAAATGCACTCTCAATATAATTAAAAATGACTTAAAAGCGTTATATACTCATGCCTATGTTCGGTTCATTGGATGACAAAAAACTGTACCGCACTGTTTGAATAGTACGTAGTATGTGTTCCTGTACGTACCAGTTCGATATTTTAATATCACTTTTGACTCGAAAAGAAAATAAGTCTGTAAACAACATAACATATTTAAATCGCTTTTAATTAAACATGCATCAAATCCATTAACCCTCTATCACATCCTAACAGAATAACACCTTTTCAAACCACATGACCATAAAAATATCAATAAAAATAATCTCAAGTACATTGTTAATTGCTCCCTTTGGTGTTAAACGAGGATTTCTGGCGTATTAAGGCTATGCCATATATAACGCGGTAAACGCATCGTAAAGCCTTACTTTTACGAGTACGGCAAAAAGATTTACCTTACCACGGCAGGTTTATTAGGACCCCCGGGTAATGCCTGTTTTACTATCGGTGGAGAGCTTTCGTTACGTCTTATTGAAGGAATTGTATATGAGCTCACCCTTTGACGTGAAATGCGTTCGAAGTTTTGGTCGAAGTGCATTTTCGGAGTTTGTGATGACTGTTTTGGTTCAGTAAGATTTCGGTTTGATGAAATATGTATATTGTCGTCAATCTAGATTGTAATATCAGATCTTGGAATGTTTAACTAATGTCAAAACCCAAGATCTGTTTCGTTGGTCCTTTGACATAAATTTGGACTTAGTCTTATGGCCGATTGCGTCGTTTTGGGTGCATATCTGAGTAAGAAAAATATATAGGATTAGTTAGTAAAAACATTATCAGCTGCAGAATAAATATTATTTTATCAAACTTTGTCTTTGAAACCGCTATTTCTGTTTTATTAGTAACTGCAATTTCCAACGCCTTTAATTATTTACCAATCAGAAATCAGAAACATTTATTTGTAAACATAAATATTTCTGATTTCTGATTGGTAAATAATTAAACCAATTTAAATTGTGTTTCTTTATTATGGTTTTATACACAGAACATTAACTACTCTTATATTTTGTGTGGTGTACCAACATATGTATCTACAAAAGTAGCATTTCCTTAAAACTACATTTGCTCATAGAAAAGTTGGAGGCGTCTGATCAAGAGCAATTTCAGAAGTAGTTAAATAAAAGTAGATAATATATTATAATAATGTTAAACCATAGGATACATTGCCATCATGCGAGGAACATTTAACACGCATTATAAGTAGTTAGGCGTAATTAGTCCCATTGCGATTCGACTACATACTTTCATTTCATAACTATTCCTTCTAAAGTAAAGTGTTAAAGTAGATATCTTGACATGTTATATTTTATTCTATGTATATCTAGGTTACATTTCCAAAAACGCTCTCAATAAACTCACACTTACTCTTAACATAATATATGTGTGTGAATTCATAATATTTATAACCTAAAATGTTATAAAATATTGCCTAAAGATCATGCACGTTATTATTTTCAAATAGAAAATGGTTACAAAATCTTATTTTATATATGTGCACTCTTGAACAAATATCCTTTTTGATACATATGTATATACGCTATAATCATATTCATAAGACAAAAAGAATTAATAACGTTCAATGCCCAAGTCGACTTTTGACTATCCAAGATGCTGAATCATAACAGAATACTAAGCAAAATCCTTCAAGCGCACAAATTTACCGCTCATCATTCTTTCTCCCACAAAAGCGCAATACTAAAGCTCAAACAAGAACGGCTAATTTTGTAAAAATATAGCTCATATTAAATCTATGGAGCGTGAATCGTTCAAATTCAAACTAAGCGCTCCGCTGCACGTTTAAATAACATAAATGAAGCGAAACAGATTCTCTATGAAATATCCGATTGCCATTCGTTGTTTAAAACAAAATGAAAATAAATCAAACAAACCGTTCAAGCAGAAAACAAACGGCCAAGGGCCCAATTAATATTTCATTATTGATTTGGACTTTGTCTTTGATATAATTAGTCAAATATTACATCATTATTCGAAAAGTATTTTCTATTTATGAAATGAGAATGGTATGATGAGATGTCACGAGGCCTTTGAAAAGGCGTTATGCTGTCAATAGCTTCACTGTACTTAAACTCTACTGAAGATAGCAGTCAAATATATTATGTTAATATTACTATACAATAACAATACTAGATGAAGGTAGATGGTAAATGAGATTTCCAGATCTCTTTAACGAACCGAAGACCAGAGTCGCATTGCTGCCAATCAAGAGCTGTAAGTGATACAACTGGATACAATTATATTTTGTGGGGTGGGCAAAGTTTAATAGGCTTTCCTGATGTCTCAGGCATGTGTTACAGATGTTTAAGGCTTATAGCTACCATGTATCATCGGTCTACCTGGTTATAATTTATGTTTGCAGAACTTTGTCACCTACAAAGTTTGCGGACTAGAAAATTCCAATTTGCAGAACGTTAAAGAATTCCAAGTATTTATCTCTACCAACTAGAGCCGTAACGAGAATGTGCATCACAACCCTAAATGGTAATGCTACTTTATTTCAGTAAAATGCCAATCATCATATATCAAGAATCATTAGTAACGAGCTCACTAGAAACGTAATTTATAAATTAATAAGTAACGTTCACAAGGCACGGAGTAGGTTTCATACGCTTGTGAGACAACGAATCCAATCAAATGTAAAATTCATTCCGTTCCAATTAAAATTTTATTGAGACGACGTCTGTTTAAGTACTTAGAATTTTTTATTATTATGCATTCAATCATCGAATGCCGTTACAGTTTTATGTTGATCGTTTAGAGTTAATTGTGTCGTCCTTTTAGTCTATAAAGTATCATATAATGAACAGTAAGAGATAGCTTGTTTAAGTTCCGTTCTCTAAGGAACACTTTAGAGCACGAAAACAAATCATTCTTGTTACCTAGAGACGACCTAGTTGTCATATTCTAACCTACAATTAATAATGTGGTGCAGCAGTCAAGCGTTCGTCTTAAAGAAGAGCCTTGACGCTCCAGTGATATCGCAGATGAGTGAGAGCGTACATTTTTAAACTCCATTCCTAAGAATTGCAGCAACACCAAAAGTCTATAACCTAGGAATCGGACGCGGGTCTTCAAAGTCCTAAAAGTAAGTAAACCTTTCGTCAAGGGACCAATGAGATGTAAAACTTTTTGTATTACAACATGGTATAAAATAAACTGAATACAACATCATATAACACCGGTATTTGGGTCTTCATTAAATATTTCGCAATTTGCGGTCAACAGCCAGCTCGCTGATTATATCCGGACAGAATAACTAATTTGCATTAAACTAACTTTTAAATACCAAAACATTTTGTGTATGTAAATAAACTTATATTATATTTAGTTTGTCTGAATTATATTTGTATGAAATACCTACTATATTTTTGTGCTGATTCTTCCACGAAATTTAGCTACTATTTACGGGTTTTACGCGGTTTATTTTAAAAACAGTACTTTAAATATTATCAAAATAAGTCATTTAAATTTTCTATTTTTCGGTTTCTAATTCCGAATTCATTTATAATATCAGCCCTGTATTCAACTGTACCACTGCTGTGCACGGGCCTCGTCTCAGTGTGAGAAGGGTTAGGCCATAGTCCACTACGCTGGCCCAGTGCGGGTTGGCAGACTTCACATATCTTAGAGAACATTATTGAGAACTCCCAGACATGCAGGTTTCCTCACGATATTATCCTTTACCGTTAAAGCGAGTGATAATTAACTATTTCACACGCACATAATTTCGAAAAGTCAGAAATGCGAACCTTAGGATCGAGCTTAAGACCTCTGCATGGCAATCCAACTTTCTCTCTAGGCTCGTAGGCACGTTTATGAAGATGTTAATGAGGAATGAATAAAATTATATTACATAGAATACTTTTTATAATTTGTATCTCTAGGAGTCACACGTAAGAAGTTGTGGTTTAAACCTAGTTAAGAATAATCATTTAATCAGTAAAAAAAATATATAAGCGACAAACTATGAAAAATCATACTTGTGTAAACTTTATTTCCGATGAATTCCAAGCTTGTCAGACAAACCCGAATATTACATGTCGTTGCATCAGTTAGTCACATGGTTAAGAAAATATTAAAAACATATTCCACAAAGTTAAATTAAAGTTCTTTTAAACATTGTAACTTTTTATAATAGAAGTTAAAGTCTGAAAGCTTTTACGTGTTTTAGGTAAAAGCTGAAATAATTCAACTATATAATAATTGTCATCGTCTTTCAAAAGTTAAATAAATACTTTTTATTACTATAACGGTCTTTATATTATACTTATAAACTGCAAAAGAAACGTTTTCTCTCTATCTAAGGGCATGGGTTATATAAAAAAGGAAATAAAATCACTGGTGAAAACTATTAATTTATAATAATGTATCTAATATTGTATCGTCTACTGATTGAGGATGCATACACTCACACATAAAAAGGTAGTTCGTGACTGAATGTAGTTAAAACAAAATGTACATTGAAACTTACAATGTTTGTTTAAAAGAAAAGAAAGATACTTCAACATCATAAAATAATCACGAACTACCTTCACATGACTAAATTGACACATATAATAGATACATTATTTGAATCTATATATATAAAACTCTTCCGTTACTGAGTGACTGACAGACAACGCACAGCCGAAACTACTAAACACAAGAAGCTGAAAATTTGGCATGCATGTTCCTTGGAGAGTGTACGGGAGCACTAAGAGAGAAATTTTGGAAATTCCACTCCGAAGGGGTGAAAGGAGTGAAACCCGATATTCACACGGGGACGGGACTTACGCGGGTGAAACCGCGGGAAAACTACTAGTTCTGTATAAAACAATCAGCTAGTTCCATGAGTTTTTATTATATACGTAATCATTGATAGAATAAAACAAATTTTGTTTTATATTATTTTCTACGTACAGTTGATAGTACGGAAATTTCAGTTTTAGTAGGTTCATGTTCGTCGATATTACCAGAAAATATCTGTAATGTTATTGTGAAAATCAGATACAATATGCGAAATACTTTTTATCTGAATATACACGTTCGTGAGCTAATTAACACAACATGAAAATCTACTATTGGAGCCGCGGGCTAAAGGTTATTATTTATGTACAACTGCCTAAAGGTGATGCCACACATTGCTTTGCGGCACGACAACGTAACCCTTGTTTTGACATAACTGCGGCACACAGCAGACTTATAGTGCTTTCGACATGTTTTGCCTATAGGTTAAGTCACGTGTAACACTGTCTATTAACCATAATCATAATCATTTATTTGTGAAACATAGGTATTTACATATAAAGATCTTGGATACAAAATATTTGATGCGCTATGCTTTGCCAATATTGACATACAAATTATTAACATAGAAACATAATTAATAGTAATAATAATAATAATATTTATTCATTCAAACATTAGTACAATACATATACACATATTACATCGGTACACTTGGACACTATAAGAGAAACAATATATCTCTGGCCCTCACACTAGGATTCCCTGTGTCGTGGGGTCCAGTCCCTTCCGTTAGTTAAAAATAAATAAAAGAGTATGCATTCCTTGTGTATATTATTTTCTTGGTGGGAAAAATTAAAAGAAAATTAGAAAAAAAAAAAGAAATAATAGAGGCTAGTGCGTGTATGTGTGTGTGCGCGCGCGCGTTGTGTGTGTGTGTGTGTGTGTGTGTGTGTGTGTGTGTGTGTGTTTTATTAAATAAAATTAAATTAACGTTTTGTAATTTTATTGACTTGTAATCATATGAAGGTCTGCTGCGACAGCGGTGTCGCTTGTGTAGGTTCGTTAGTAATACCATTGATTTCGCTTTGTAAAAATATAAAGCGATACTTTTTTTATTACAACACTGCTCGATACATTAACCACAACTTCAATTTATCACGCTTCCGGCACAGCAGCCGCATTATGCCCAATTTTAATTTGCACGGTAACCCAAATTGTGTCGCCGTTCTGAATTATGCATCTTGAACCGTTTAATTTGTTAGCTTGCATATTAAATACATATTATGTATTATTTAATGTATATTGATTATTATTATTACATCAATGTATTATTTATGGCTGTTATCTTAACAATATCAAGACATAAATATTTAATCATAATGTATGGACGCTGGTTACTGTGCGCCAGACGAATTAAAACATGTTTTAATAAAATATTGAAAGCTCTCAGTCGACAGTTCAGCCATAATGGGCACAGCGTATAGTGTGGAGTGACCTTTATATCAGATATTTGTTGTAAATGGTGAATTACGAATCCTTTTCGTAAATGTTGTTATATACTAAATATTACTTCATCCTTGACTACTCTACTAATTATGATGTTAAAACCGAAGACTATTCGCATATTATTCAAAACACAAACAATTTGCTTTATCACTGATTGCTTTTATCGCGAATGTGTTTCATTTGTCCGAGTTAGAGCATATACGGTTCATGGATTCATCAAAAGTGCTTTTGGAATTTTTGTTAGGAGAAGCTCACACAACAATACGGACGTTAGATCAACTTAGAAATAAATAATGATGTAGACTTTTTAGAGTTCGAAAAACTCTTATACAACAGCTTTGTCCGTCCGTCTGTCTGTTATACAACTTTCAACTCAAGAACCATAAGAGCTAGAGACTCGCGGTTAGCGCCATTCGACTCAGCATAGTCGATATACCCCCGAAATGACTATGAACTTTGACCTCAAAGTCACGTGGTATCACGTGACCTTTGCATATTAGTTGAAACATTTCTTCGAACTCTAAGATTTACGGCAATTTGCCTTTTCTCACTTGTTGGTAGTGGAATAAGGATGCACGATACAATACTGTAACGTAAGTACGGTTTAAACGCAGGTGTGTGAGGGAGATATAGAGGTACCTTCACTTTATATTTGCAGTATTTGACTGCACGGATGGTATAGTGGATTAAATGGTCGCCTTGCTACTGCCACTGCGCCGAGTACTGTGGGTTCGAATCTCACACGGGACAAAAAATTTTGTGATCCACAAATGGTTGTTCTGAGTATGGATGGTCTTTGTGTCCGTTGTTTGAATGTTTGTGAAGTCTCCCATGACACAGGAATTATGGTATATGGAACTATGGTGTCTATTTAAAGAAACAATATAAATATAATAAACAAACCAAAAATTTATAATTAATTTCTTCCTTATTTTGCATACTTATACAATATTGATGCTGTTTCCATAAAACAGTTTTTAATGCCATTTGTAAATATAGACATGTCTTGTTAATGGTGCGAATAGAGCAATTAGCAACTGAAGTTGATTAATGCTCGCTTATACATAAATGCATTCTCGCACGTTCGTCCTACTTGTGGATGACTTTGACATAAGAGATTGGAACTGACTTGTTAATGGATTTTATTTTCATTATAATAGTAAAAGTGGACTACCTCCAAGCCCATGGCATAAGTATAAGATTGTTGATGATGACGACGTCAAATTCGAATTCAAAGGGTTTTACTTAAATGAAATTCTTCGTAAATTCATGGAGACTAAAAATAACAAAACCTATATGTTTTTGAACTGAAACAAAGTAAGCAAAAATATGTGTCTAGTACATCTTAGCCAACCCCTTTTGCATGACTAAATACACAGGATTAAGTAATTAAATAGCAAATGGACAGGCAGAAATGTGTTAGACACACATTTGGCTAGCTATAGTTAAATTGGTTAAAAAAATAAAAGTCAGCTCCCGCACTAGGGGTCGGGCACGCCACGATCGTGGCGGTAAGTCCCGTGTTCGAGGAGTGGCTGGAGAGGCGCCATGGCGCCCTCACCTTCCGGCTGACACAGGTAATGACTGGCCACGGTTGTTTTGGCCAGTTCCTGTGTCGTATACGCCGGCAAGAGACGCCCGGTTGTCACCACTGCGGCGACTGCCGCGACGTTGTTGAGGACACGGCGCTGCACACCTTGGCGGTTTGCCCCGCCTGGGCAACGCAGCGCCGTGAGTTGATCGCGGCAGTCGGATTGGTTGCCCTCTCGCTCCCGGCCGTAGTTCAGTCTATGGTCCGGAGTGAGAGGTCGTGGAACGCCGTCGCCTCCTTCTGTGAGGAAGTAATTGCCATCAAGGAGGCGGTGGAGCGGGAGAGGGAGCGTTTGAACCCTCTCCCCAACCGCAGAGCCGGGCGCCGGAGGGCGCGGGACGACCTCCAGCCACCCTGAGGTTTGACCTGGGGGTGGCGGGCTTTGTGGGCCTGCCCGCCATCCGTTCAGCACCAGGTCCGAGAGGCGGCGTGCGTGTTCCCACGCGCGCCTCTGTTTCGAGTCCGTCTCCCCTCTAGGGGGGACAGTAGGGATAATTTGTGAGGAGTGCCTTTGGGTAGGTCTTTTGTGTAGTGGCCTGCCGTTTCATACGGCGGGCCGAAACCTCGGCGGGGTCGCGACCGCATGCGAAAGTGATTCGCGCGGCCCCGTCGATAGTGGTTTTGTCGAGGAACACCGTGGTAGGTTTAGTCGGTATTCCGGGAGGTACTTCATCTTTTCAACATCTTTATTTTACCCCGGCGAGTCCGACATAACCCCTCCGCCCGCCCCCGCGGAGGGGTATGCGTCACGCATTCCCGCACGTAAAAAAAAAAAAAAAAGCTCCCCCACTAGGGATAATCCCTGTGTCGCGGGGGTCAAAATTCAGACGATGGGCACAAATAGTAGGTACCCAGACTCGAAACAACTATTTGTGGATCACACAAATGTTCATCCCTCGTGGGGATAGAACACACTACACTCAGCGCGGTGGCAGTGGCGAGGTGACTTCGTAAACCTCTACGCCATCCGTGCAGTCCTCATTTTGATCCCATTTAATAGAGCCCTCTACCTGTAATAGAACCTATTGCAGTCTGCTAGACGATGAGAAACTACTTAAAATTTCGTGACTAATAAATCCAATAACAGTTTGCCTAACCGGGGAATCAAATAGTAAATGTTTATGTAGCTATTTTTATTTTATTTGTTTATGATAATATATAGCACCAAGTTATTTCCATCACCCGTAACTATTTTATACAATTTACAAATTTTCGCGTCTCTACGGGTCGGTTACGACTACTAACATGAAACTGAATTTATAAGAAAAAATGTTAAAACCACCCCACCCGAAAGGGTCTTACCCAACCAATATGTTCTATCGAAAGTCACTTAGACGGGCAACGTGTGGGGTAAATGTACAATCACTGGGGGGTAGTTGGGTAACAGAAAAAAATCGACAAAAAATATGGAATTTTATTTTACGACTTTAGTAGTGCTGGTATTGGTTCGTCATTACTCTTTTATTGTCTATGAAAACCTAGCCAGAGTCGCATTGTGTTTGTGTATACTAAAGATATTTGTACAGTCAGCAACATAAGTTGGTGCACACTAGAGAGTACTCCTCCATATTCTAAAAAATATTTGCAAAATTAAGGTATATTAGCTTTTATTGCAGATATAGTTTAAAAATAGTTGAGTTAATCATAGTTCAAAAATACAGAATAATAATTTGAATTTTAATAAATATAACAGCCGCAAATCTGTTTAATGTTCAGCTATTTTTTTGCTGAATGAACATGACACATGACTAGGTACATGCGCAAGCATGCATAGTAGGATGGCTCGCGTGGGTTCTTTACACGATTAATATAGCAAGTGCATTCGAGCGCATGTCATCCGCGTCGTGCACAAGAACCATTAACACGTTTACTGAGAAAAAATGTCGTGGTACATAGCCGCAGATGACCACACGGTCTAGAATTGTTGTAAGAACGCAGGTAAGGCAGCATCTATTTCATAAAGTTATATAGTAAGTATTACTTAGTTAGACTTACTATACTTATGTGTTTTATAGAATCAGTGCAAAAATAAATCTTTTCATTTTTATTTTATACGGTAAGGTAAGGTATTTCCAAAATCTTACCCGGGTATTAATCCACGATTTCATGCATAATAATCGCATTTACTACAGCTGCGGCACGAAGGCAGTGTCACAGTTGAATACTATGACACATACAAAACTACTTTCACCCTGAACACAAAAATAATCATAATATTGTCTTCTATTTACGCGAATATTATTCATTGAAATTAAACTGCTATATACGGATTTTATCCCGTGACCATGGCTGCTGAAAAGCAACCGAAACGTCGGGGAAAGTGTAAAAGTAAAAATAAATTAAATCTAAATAGTTTAATAATAATTTAATTAGCTTAAAAATTAGTAAAGTTTAATAGTAGTAGTAGTGAAACAATTTTCAAAATTTTGTAATAAAGTGTCATATAAACAACGCGATAAAATCCGTATATAGCAGTTTAATTTCAACAAAAATAATCACTCATTTTCACCTTAACCTACTTTCTGCAAAAACATTCGCATCTCTGAAATAAAATTCATCTAAAATGTTGTACATTTATGCAGATCGTTAGTACACGTAGACCGTATCAATTAAAACGTCGATTCAACGCCATGAATAGTGTTGGCCATCATAACGGATAAAGATGTTGGCACTCTGAGAATATTTAGGATAGAAGTGAAACGAAATAAGTGTATCGACATTTGAAATTAAGGTGGCATATTTTAGGGTGGCTTAGGTAGAGAGCAGAGAGCCTAGTGTGAGACCGCTGGACTGCCATGCTGAGGTCTCGAGTTCAATCTAAAGGTGACCTCGGACGGTAAAAGAAAACATCGTGAGGAAACCTACATGTCTAGGAGTTCTCCATTATGTTCCTGAAGATATGTGAAGTCTGGCAAGTTGCAGTGGATCAGCATGGTTCAGTTTATATACAGATCTGTGCACATCCGTGGGTAGTTTATACACAAGGATAATATTATAATAGAGATGTTCGTATTGGTTGACAATTATCGCCTGCTCCATGCCTCGGAGAGCACGTTAAGCCGTCGGTCCCGGCTGCCATGAACATCTATGGCATTCGTTATTGGGAGAGTGTCGACACAAAAGATCCCACTGGGTCGAAGTGTCGCCGGTCTGCACTGACTGGCCCCCACATAAGATACATACATACATTATAATAGAAAGCTTTAGCTCGATACGATTAACGGGGATTGATTTTTTTTTGTATGTATTTACAAAAAAAAAGTGTATAAGTATGTTTATCCATTGTCTAGTACCCATAGTACAAGCTCTGCTTAGTTTGGGCTAGATGGTGTTGTGTGTATGTGGTATAGAATATTATATTATATTATTATTATTATTATTGATTGAATTATATAGATATTTTATGTAATTGTTAGCTATCTTTATGTCAGAATCTGCTAAAGGACTCTCAATCTAATGGCTGTAATCTGATGATAACAAGCGGAAGCGACGTTATTACGCTCTCGACAACTCGGATACTTTCAGCTCAATTACCACTAAGTACTCACCGATTCACGGAATAAACGTGTCGAAAATTGTCAAATTCAACCTCATTATTGTAATCCTTCGCGGTATTTACCGATAGTTCAAAACTTAAGATTGAACATCCAGGTTAATCTATGGAACAACCTTTTATCTTAGTTTCAACTGTACTGCTAACCAGCTGCAATACTATGTGTATCAATCATTTAAGGTTCTGTATTTAAGTAGTCACAGCTCCGCTACCTACTATAGGACCTTGTGGCAACAGGGCAATACCTACAAGAGCTTTAGTCTTGCTTACGGGATAAAGTCTTGTTAATGGGTTCTGAAATCACTGGAACACAAGAACTATTTACGTCTATACGGTAGGTACTCTTTTTTCGTAGGGCTATTCTAGGTTTCAGTGATGTTTTTCTATGACCTTTTATTTAGGATCAACCAACAATCACAACAGCTTTTTACACTGATCCAATCCATCTCTTTCATCATATCCTGCAACACAAAGGGATATTTTTAAAAGTGAAAAGTAAAATATAATTGATTAACATAATATTGTCTTCTGTTTACGCGAATATTATTCATTGAAATTAAACTACTATATACGGATTTTATCGCGTTGTTTATTTGACACTTTATTACATAATTTTGAAAAACTGTTGCACTACTACTACTATTAAACTTTACAAATTTTTAAGCTAATTGAATTATTATTAAAACTATTTAAACTATGTAGATTTAATTTAATTTTACACTTTCCCTGACGTTTCGGTTGCTTTTCAGCAGCCGTGGTCACGGGGAGACTAAGATGGTAGTTGTCTCAATGTTCCAGTGTAGTTATTTCAAAGTACCCGAACATAATTTAATCATTGGTGTTTCTATTTACGCAGAATGAGCTCAAAGTATCATGAAGTTTAGCTGTGGTTTGCTTCTTCTTGGGTTTGACTATTTTTATTACTGGATCCCAAGCTGGTGGTACATAACGTGGTGGTGGTGGTAATAAAGTGTCAAATAAACAACGCGATAAAATCCGTATATAGTAGTTTAATTTCAATATAATTGATTACTTAATATAATTTGCATAAACGGGTGCTGTTAGATAATATTTAGTTCATTCCTAAATACTTAATAGCTTAAGGTACATTATTTAGAAGGGATAATTGCATTTACTGCATAATGAATGATCATAAAAATAATACGATAACTAAACTAGATTTTTTGTTGATTGTACTTTTGAAAGTATTTTGCTAATCTTCATTTATTACATATATTAATAATAATGGGTCTGGAGCTACAACATAAATACAATATTCAGCAAAAAAACCAGGGTAATCTACAGTTATAAATGAGCGCGTTTTTCTCAATTTACAATAAACGAGATTAAATTAATTATGTAAAATTTTCTAACAAGATAATGTACCAATTACTTGTGTTGATGGCTACTAAAATTTCATCTTGGACATTAAAGAGTGCCAGTAATTCCCGGTGTATAGCAGGTGCGCGGGCCGTTAGATATGATCGTAACTCATTTGAGACATAAAATAATCTGGATTTTTATACTGACCGTGCTTCAGTCAATTAGTTCATGTTTATGGGTACATATGGCAAAAAAGTAATGCGAAGACTTATATCTGGCAAATTCAAAGTTGATTTATTATACAAATAACGCTTATCTGATATCAAGCGAGATTTATCCTCTTCATGGTACACTACTGAAGTAATTATTATTTTCTGTACTAACGGCCGATTTTATAAATCGTGGATGAATTTTTAACCAAGAAATAAATTATTCTGGATTTCTCGATACAAATCCTGTAAAATATTAAATTTATTCTTTATACTATATGCTCAAGACTTCGTTTGGTTCGGCTAAAGTTATTTACGCGATGTTAGTTACTGTTGTGTGGATCACATTACGCGTAATATGTTCGGAAATGCAAATCAGATTTAAAAAATATGGCTCAATTTAAATGTCATCCAAACCTTGTCAAAATCTGTTTAGTAGTTTTGCGTGATACTGGAATAGACAGATAAACAAGAATAAATATCCAAAAAAATACCAGTCTAAATACCATAGTCGATTCCAATAATTTCCTCAGAAATATCTTCAAGATTCTCGATACAGTTTTGACACAAACTTGGTAGAATTCTATAATAAGTATTATAGGTAGCTAACACTGAAATCACCGACACCACCAAAGTACCTATCACATTCAAAGGTAGTACTGGGAGGTTATGATTGTCACTTTGCACGAAATGGCACCTAATACACAGGATTTCACGATGTCGTAATTCTTCATCATATTTTTACAACATAAAGTAGCCTAGGCTACACAAAGTTTCCTCAACTATCTTCATAAAAGAGATCACGAATCTCCCTTTTGACGTAAAAATCTTAAATAAATCGGGTGCTTTATAGCAATAAAGCACCCGATTTATTTAAGATTTTAAAGTTGCTAAAATAAACAGTGTCAAAATGGAGCACCATTTTGACACTGTTTATTTTAGCAATGAAGTTTTTTAGTAACAATATTAGCATAATGCAAGTTACATCTCATCATTATTTTGTAACTGGCATAAAAAAGTAAAATTATCGCAATATTTGCTCTTTTGTGGCATATAGTAAGTCTTTCTATCATTTTTGGTGGCAGAAGCCCCAGAATGATTACCTGATAGTAAGCTGTAACCAGCGTTTATAGACATGGCTATGTTGTTTTGGTATCGCACAAGCAATGCCACTGATACTCACCCAACCCGCTGCCAACTGTAAACAAAATAAGTGGCAAACACAAACACCGCCTTGCTTAGCAATTATTGCGACCTCCATGTACTTACTACACCGATTGTATTACTCGTGTGATAGAAAGGGACAAAAGAGAAGGAAAGAGAGCGAGATAGTTAGAGATAGATTGAACTACTGACGCTCTATAAAAAAGTACATTTCATCTCGTTCCACGCTCTCCTTTTCAGTTACACACAACACGTGCTGGGCTTAGGTATAATAGATAGCTACTGCTGCTCTACCCTTACATGATAGAGCTAATGCGAGCGCACATAAAGAACTTTAGATCCTTATATGATAGCGGAAGCCTTCGAACGTGGGGTCTACAAGCGGGAGGCGTGAAAAAGCACCTACTCAGTCCGTCAAAGTAGAGACCTTGGCACCACTTCAACTGTAATGAGTGGGCTGCTTGTAGGCTACATGATTGCTTATCATCAGGCGGAGTGTGAGTGTTTTGGTGGCAACAATAAAAAAAAACGAATAGCCTCGAATCAAATATACCTATAAATAAATGTTATGTCGTAAAGATCTTTAAAAACATCACGTCAGTTCCATTCGCCTTTTCAACGTAGAATGCGTAATTTAAATGAATACTTACTTTTTATAATATTAACCAACGCTTTAATAAGAATTCTCAGTGTACCGCAGGTGTACCGTTAGCCGTTGCGGATAGTACTCGTAACTCATTTGAGCCGTGAATGGATCCAGCGATTTTTATACCGACCGTACCAGTAAAGGATTAGAGTGGATGAGTTCCCGTTACTTTGATGAGGTTAGTAATACTATTACAAGCTTAGTATTAGCTCGTCGAGTACGCAAAGGGTTTACTCAAGTAATAACATTTCCAAGATGAGATTTTCTGATATGACCTCGTGATTGAAGTCGGTAATGTAGTTCTAGCCTCCATTTCGAAATGACTCACTTATTTCTATATCTTCATTTTATCATTTTCCTCGAATTTCTATCATGAAGTCAGTTTACTGCGACACTGATTCTACATTTACCTGGAATATCTTATTAATGTGAAAATGGATCTGTGACATCCTCTATTACTTGTCCTGGTAAAGACAATTATGATTAGAATATTTAGTGGCCGGGTGTCCTCAGTGGCTGTTCAATCAGTCACTGTTCTTAAAAACATTTGATCATTGTTTTTTCTTTTGAGTAGCCCTTCGTTCCTAAAGGTAGTTAGGCAAACTCTTAAAGTGTTACTTATCTCGGTTTACGACTAGTCTATTTGATGTCATTCCATTCTCTACAATAATTCCAGCAAATAAATCAATCGAGAAATATTAAAAGTAATGTCAGCGCAATATTACTCTGTCTACGCCATCGGAGACATAAGTATGAAATATATCTCAATTCAAATCTAATTAATAGGATTTTCTAATATAAATACAACCTACATAATACGTAAGAATCAACATCGTCTTCAAACTAAATCATTTCTAACATGCAAACCTGGCTATCATTTGAATTCTATCAGAGATATGCACATATCCACAATAGCACAACGTTCAGAGACAATGCAGTCGAGGTACAAGTGGATCGTTACCGTTAAAAATCATCAGATATTATTGTCCGAACTCTGCATGCAGAGTACGGCGACGACACGGCTACAGAAAGCGGACGATTACGTCCCATTTGATACGGAAATATTATTTTTTGCGATGCCGTTTTAGTGTCGGATTAGTATTAGGTTTTTGGTGATATCAGAACTCTGGATGCATTTCAAATTTTTAGTTTTCGTTTATAAAACTCATTGTTATATCACAACTAATAACTGTAATTTTTAAAGATTCAAATCAAATCAAACGAGAACAATAAACTGATTGAGGGTCTTAAATATATTAAGAGCCGGTCTGAGATGAACTGTAGAATATTTAAAAGCGGTATTATTAGATATATTTATACTATCTAAACTCAGCCATACTTCGCTGTAGCTAAGTCTGATATTTTTTATTTCTGCTTTTAGTAAGAAAATCAGTATAAAAAGTATAAAGAAATTATATAGACATACAAGGTTTTGTCAAAATGTCAAGTCAATCTGTCGACTACCTTAAGAGTTTTGCGGACACAAGCTTACGTACTTAAATAGCTTACAGATTGTGAATTTTTATACATAAAGATAATTAAATCATGCCAGCTATTCGTCCAAGTGAATTACAGTTCGCTCGCAAAGAAAACTCGCGGGTCACATTATGCATCATAGCCCTGCTTTTACAAAATGGTATTAAGTAATAACATTGTTAACTAGGAACTCAAGCTTCCAACCCGTGAAAATCACATCAAAGTCTGTTCAGTGGTTTTCATTGAAGTTTTAATAAACAAGCAAACGTCTGTCTACTTGTTTCTCTGTTTCACCATGGCTGCTGAAAAGCAACCGAAACGTTAAGAAAAGTGTAAATCTAAATAGTTTAATTATTTAAATAGTTTAAAATAGTAGTAAGGTTTAACAACAGTAGTTTAATAGTTTCAAAATTTTGTAATAATAGTGTTTTTAAATAAACAACCATGTAAAATTCATAAAAAGTTGATTAATTTCGATGTATATTCGCATAAATGTAAGACAGTGTTAAAAACAGTCATGAACAAAAATTGTTTGGTCTGATTCAGTAACCATTTACTTACCAAGATATTTTAAATTTTGTATCTCTTTGGTACATACTTAGTTTCTTAACGATATTATAATAGTATATATAAACAGGTAAATAGAAATGGGACAATTTCAAAAAGTCCAGGATTTTTTGTAACTGTCCAGGTTGTAGAGATCTGGGCTATATACGATTAGACTTAAATAGTTTCAATTCAAATCCTACCTTATCTCCGTAAACTACAACTAACCCTTCCACGACACAGATCTAACTATTGAATCGGAATGGACAGATAAGTCAAATCAGAAATTAACCGAACGAATTCGGTCTATTGTACCGAAGTAATTGCTTGAGTTAACTGAGTGTGAACTTTCTTGATTCAAGCCAGCTGAGGCGGAAATGTCAATCATTGGATTTGAATTACGTCCATTGAAGGGTGTTGACTTGCTTTAAGAGCCAAAATGTTGTTTGGTTGCGTTTGCGAGATTTTATTTGTAAACGACTCGGGGTAAATAATTCGTTTGTGGGGTAAACACTTACGGGTAAAGTGTAATCATGTTTTGGTATTTAACGTTCACAACATGATGGTAAAATGTGTCCAATCTTTATGTAAATTATAACACAAAGTCTTATACACATTATTATAAGATTTCCAAATACCTACTTTTATAAGGATTGAAATATGGGCAGTGTTAGCGCCTTTTCAAATTTATAAGGGCTATAATATACGTATAAACTGTATATATGAACTAGCACAAAACTGGGGACCAGCTATGGACCTAACTAGGCCATAGTATACCACGCTGGCCTGGTGCAAGTTGGCACAATTCACATATATTTATGAATATAATATAAAACTAATACAGACATCACTACAATGTTTTCTTCACTACTAAAACAAGTATATTAAACTATTTGATACGCGCATAGCAAAAGATTCAGTGCCAATTTATTTGTCATAACGTCATGCCTAAAATACTTAATACACATAGGCTTACTCAATTCAGGAGTAATTTTATTTATAATAAGTATTATATTTGCTGTTTCTCATAACTCATAATATGGAAATAAGTAAATTATATTCTGCTTTCAACTTAAATAGGTCATAAAATTTCAAAAGACGTTAAATTGAGCCATTTAGAAAAAATACATTTGTATATTATCTCCGTAAGCCAAAATTTTACATACTTTCTATGCATATATTTCTCTATGAGATAAGCAATGAATACTCTAATCGTCTGTACTTAATACAATCCTTCTAACAGTTAAAAGACTCTAATACGAAATCAACTATTAAATTTGACAATGAATAATACCAGTATGTATTCTGTTGAATCCTAATTGAATTACTAAAAAAATACTCAATATTTAAAGCTCAAGAACATTCATATGACTCCATTAGGGTGGAATTCTTTTATCCAATTCAGTAAACATTTTAGTAGAACCTGATTATTTTACCTGAATAAAATGTTGATTAATACAAAATATAGCGTTCCATTTGAACTAATGAAAAGCAATACAGAACTGAATTCTGATGAGATTGTAAAGGTTTGTTCATATTATTGTGATTTGTTATGTCGTTTGTTTAACAAGAAATTTGTCTTCGACGTGAATTATAAATGCCATAGATTATAGATTATAATGATTTAAATGGTTACATTGAAATACAAAAAAAGGTTGATTTTAACAATTATACAGTTATCAAAGATGTTCCTGTCATTGAATTTAATGAATAAGACCGCCCGATTTTGGTGCAGTAACTTACTATGAGTGCTATGAGTTCCATGCCAGAAAAAATATTTATTTATATATATTATATATAGCTAGCTATATTTTTCTAGCTTTATAGGTTAGTTAAAAGGAACTTAGACGCACTGGCAACCAAGCAGTTTCGTTCAAATCCAGGTCGGTACGCTTCCAGCGATCATTTCTCTCAAATGAACTGCCTGCTACGGTGTTTCCCGAGCGCTATAATATGTCCTTCTTCAAACGAGGTTTAAAGAGAGTTCTTCTTTCACGGTAGGCAGCGGCTTTGCTGTGTCCTGACATTGCTGAAGTCCATGAGCAGCGGTTACCACTTTCCATCAGGTGGACCACCAGCTCGTCTATCACGGAAGGTAATAAAAAAAAACCAGATTAATTGATCCACGAGGCTTACCAAAATTGCCACGGCTTACTTAGTTATGGGAGTGACTGCTTGAAAAAAGCACCATCTTTGAAAGTTTAGGAACCAGCTTCTAAGCACAGCAGAACAAATGTGAATGTTTCAAGCCTAAGCCTGAACCTTAGATAATATCCAAGTCGTTGACATTTACCCCTTACTTTGCATGCAAAGTAATTTGATGATATACATATATTGATAGAATTGTATGTATAGTGAAATATGGACACATGATTGCATCTAATTGTACGGTCTATGTGTCGAGAGACTGTTGCATGCAGGCGACACAACGCCGATTGCTCCGTAAATGTAGTAAATTGAGGCTGGCCTACGTTCAATTGTGAACGGCATAATAGTTGAGATGATAACGACCGCATAATTCAACAATGCAAAAGCATAATATCATATCTATTTGCATATTATAAACTACAAATTGGTATTCCAAACTCCTTGACCTGCATTGCCAGTATTGCAGTATTTTGATGTATATTATTAGTTTAATATTACAAGAGGCTTTTCTATAAAATATGCTACGGAATCTAGACGATTATCTATTCGTTATAATTCTGCACAATGATGACGTAATCACTCGTTAATATTGTATAAGTTTAAGTATTTATATTTTTCAACATGAGATAATTTGTACAATTTTATACAGATAACAATTTGAAGGAAAATAGATGTTTATCCAAAGCTTAGAGAAGTACACAAAAAATCAACAATCTTAAGCGAGAAGGTAAGACACTCGTAGTCTGAAATAAATCCCACCAAAACTTAATAAAGTGACCTTCACAATAGTCTTCAGAGAAAATACAAAATATATTTTTGTCAAAAATATCCAAACACAGTACAGACAAAGTAGACACATCTTTACGTGAAAAAATAGCTAAATAAAAATAAGTCATCTGTATTCAAGTGATGTACAAAAGCATCTTTGGGGCCGTCTGTACAAATGCTTACAGATTATGATGGACAGGCGTTTCATCGTAACTCAAAGAACGAAAAGATTTGATCATGTAGCCTGAGTGTTGGTAAGAATTCGGAATGTGATATGTCAAAGTGAACTTTTGAAAGAAATGTTTGGTCTGCACGTTTCTTGTTAAATAATAAACGAAGGACATGATTGATGGAAAATATTATTACTTGCTATAGTTGAATATTGGTGTAAGCTTGAAACTGGGCTTGTTTGCAGCTGAGCTCTTTGAAATTATTCATAGTTCACGGACCAAGATATACATGCAAGTATAAGCATCAGTTATGGCGTTATGCAAAGGTAATCATCGTCTACCGGTAGGTTGGTTATTTTTCAGAGACTGGACAGCAAAAATTAAGTCTAAAACAATATACTAATTTAAGTCACAAAATAGCACTAATGGATGTCAAATATTATCCGTTAGTGAGTTAACTATAGCTAAGTATAACTTAGTTTAGACAAAAGATCTGAAGAGAATCTTCTCAGAGGCTCAATCCTTTGTAAATAGTGGCTCTGAGTTTCTTGCAGGCATCTATATATTTTTTAATTTTGGGTTAATAAACAATGCCTCATTACAATATATAAGAACATTGCTACTTACAAAATATCTTATAAAAAGTACAACCAACCACATTTTGCACAATTTACAAAGCAAAGATATTAATAATTAGGAACTAGTGACACAAATAAAAGTATTGTTATTTAAAGGAGGAAGAGATTCACAACAATACTTAGATAAAGTTAACTAAAATGATTACACTAGAATTTAAATAAAACTATAAATAAAAAAACAACAAGTATGGCACACAAAGAAAAGTTACTTATCACGACGCACTACCTACCTAGTACCTACTGCAAGAAACTCAGGACCAGCCTTTCAAAACATAGTAACAGCTTCTTTATCTATGTATGCAACAAAACCACGTTATCCACTTTGATTATAATGCGCTGAATACAGCAAAAGCAATCAGATAACATTTTTATTACACTTTCATATGTTTAAAGTTGATGAAAACAGACGAGATCAAAAGTATATCGTTCTTTATAAGCATATATATTGTTCTTTTACCCGGGTGTTCAATCATCGGCTAAGGATTTTATAGACACACGAAACATTTTCCTAGCCTATCACAATTAGATACTTGCCAATATTCACTATGCCGGTACAAACGTCGGAGCTATTATCATAACTGCACGCGATGAGATCGTTTTGGTATGCGCTCCGCTTGACTGCATCAGTAATGCAATGGTTTTAATGTACACCAATCTGGTTCTATCGTAAACTACGATATATTTCCGATTGGTTAATATGAAATGCATAATCATAAATGCTATTATGTATTCTTTTAAATAAAGTAAATGAATATTAACCGGTACATATTTATTTTGGGGCAAAAGGGTTTCCATATTTTTATTTAAACTACAAGGGCATTTATGTTTACATTACCTTTACTTACTATTTACCCTTTTTAAAATAAATTATTTTCATATTACTAGTCAAAAAGATTTGATTAATAGTTTTACTGCCTAGTATTGCGATGACCTTTAGAAATATTGATACGTTAGTGCCGTGGCATATAGTTTTTATTTATTTTAATGTCGATCTTGAGTTCTTGGTATGAATCCTGGGACAGGTTAAGCTTCATTTGATTTTCCTGTTTGTCAATTTCTTGTAGAAACATCGCTTCCAAAAATACCCTGTCGACTTTAATAGGCTCATATCTATAAATTGTACCAAGGTACCTAATCATTTCGTGCGAAATGTGAGTACCTTTTACCTCTGCCTGACACTTATAGAGCCGTGATTTGCGAGCTTGATACATTATTTTGTCACAATACATAATTATCCCGCTAATAATTAATCACCATAAGTCAAATTACATGGATTGTTACGGATCAATTTATTCAGACAATAGTTTCCAGGCACAAACTAATCGACAATTCCGGAAGGATTATCTACGGATTACATGAGTTCAATTAGGCTATCGTTAGTTATTGCCTGGCCAGATTGTTCTGCGTCTGATATTACGTTATGTCGAGATGTCTACCGGTGCGTAGCGTTATAATGACTTGAGAGTAATTTGATAGTTTCTAACCATTCGAGACGAATCGAGATGGAGGATGGTTGACTGTATTAATGCGAAGTACAAATACTGTTGATATTGTCTAATTTTGTGTATAAACTCTCTGCGCTATGTACTGCGGAGAAGAAGACCTTGGGGAACGATCTTTAATCGAAAAGATCTTGGACAAAGGTTTTCCTTTTTCCGTTGATCTGGGTCCTTCAAGCAGGGCGTGAGTAAGCACTACATTAGACCGTCAAAGTAGAGACCTTGGCACGTCTTAATCTGTAATAAAGATGTGGTGTGGAGGGCTCCGCTCGTGGACTACACGACTGCATCAGATGACGTGTGGCCTCTTTGTTTGGCCAAAATAAAAAAGGCTTATGGCTGGTCTTTCGCTGGTATGACTCTCCGTAACTACAGGCAATTTGTAGTCTCTGCCCAATCCTCCGAGATATAGGTGTGTGTATATTTACTGTCATCAGTGGTTACAAGAACAGATGTATATTTTTATACAACTAGGGTTGCGAAGAATCATACACAGTTACAGTAGGTATGAGCACACTACTAAGTATATCACTAACATGATGCCGCCCCAGTCCAATTTAGCTTCTGGATTTACACTTTCGGATCGGGATCGGAGACGTTCTGGACAAAGGCCTGGTTAAGAGCACCTTAAACCGGTGAGCGTGTATGAGAAATGTGATAAAAATGAATGCAGCTAGAGAAGTGTGCCAGAATCGTAGCAAATGGAAATCCGTAGTATCTGCCTACCCCTCTGGGAAACAGGCGTGAATCTATGTATGTATTTTTACATGCGCTAACTTTTTCCTCTCCAGCTATAGTCCAAAATTACAGCCAGCCAATCCTTAACATTAAATTGTCTACAGTTATTATTCGATATCACACAGTACCAGATACTGGCATTTCTTTAATGTCTGTGACGTTATCATGTAAAAAATTGTCTGCATGGTGGCAAGTGAGGGTGGCAAGTCTTAAGACAGAATTATGTAAGGATTTTGATATTTATAACAGATTCTTAAATAGGTATATTGGATAATTTATTGTTTTCATATAAATAACTACATTTAAGCAATGAGCAACAATAACCTATCTAGAAACACTTAGACTGCCACGCAGAGGTCCCAAGTTTGATACCGAGGCACACACCGTTGAATTTTCAAAGTTATAAGCGTTTAAATAATTATTTATCGCCATTTTAATAGAAAGGAAAATATCGTAAAAAAATTACATGTCTGAGAGCTCTACAACGGTGCGTTACGACTGCCAACGTGATGGAATATGGCCCATTTTCGTACTGAGAAGAGGCCCGTACCCAGCAGTTGGACAGCTTATAAATATGACTGTTATTGATTATTATTATCCTAGCATAAGTAGTTTACATAATTTAGCCTAGCCTAAATTAAAATAGTGGAATATACTTGTTCTACTCAATACGACTACATGGTTATAACACTCATCCTATATTATAGCACTCATCAGTTTCCACGAAATCTTGTACATCTATAATTAGCAACGGTAATTAACGCGATCATGCATGTTGTTAACCTTTAACTGTTTTAGATATATGATGTACATATATATCGGAGCGATTGATTAATACGTGGTTCATGAATTCGAAATTGACAAAATAAATGTAATATACTGTTTAATTTGAAAATACTAATAAACTTTTGCCGTTACCCGCGACTAAAAATGTTACTATGTCACTAAACATTTTTTTCTACCACTACATAATTATTAGATTTTTCATTTAAATATTCTATCTATTGTCGACACTGAGTGGAGTGAGTACTCATGTCACATTTACAAGATAGAGAACGATCATTATAGTGAGCGTGATAATACCATATTTATAATTCAGATGTCATGATGACATTGTGTGTCAGATGACAACTACTGACTGACATCCAGTGACCATATTGAAACGTACTAGGTCACATTTATGATTTAAATATTTGTTCATGTAAGTATTCATATGTAAGCATCGTACACTCAGAGCCACAGAAAATGGCCCAAGCATATTTCTTGAATTATAATCATTATTAAATTAAAACTATATATTTGAACCATAATATCTACTTTTTTATTTTCATAGTGAATATGATTAATAGGATATAATAATAATATTTTATATTAATCACAAAATCAATTCTCTCTCTCTCTCTTCCTAGCTGTGTATCCCACATGGTGGTGGGGTCAGCTTTCCTTATTTTTCCCCTCCACTTCGCTCTGTCTTCGACATCATCGTCAGTAACACTGCATTCCCTCTTGTCCTTTAGCACTACATCTTTCCACCTTGTCTTGGGTCTACTAGGTCTCCGACCGTGGAGGTCAAGCTGTAATGCCAAATTTCCGACGTAGTCTGGTGACCTTCTTTTCACGTGACCCTACCATCTCAGCTTACTCTGCTTCATCTTGTCGGTGATGTCGCGTACACCGAGGCTTCCTCGCACGTACTCGTTGCGGATTTTATCGAGCCTGGTTGCGCCGCACATCCACCTCAGCATCTTCATTTCAGCAACTTGGATGGTATGCGCGTTCTTTTGGGTTGCAGCCCATGTTTCGCTGCCATACATAAATCACAAAATCAATTATTCGAGGTAAAGTACAAGATTAGATCTTCATCTCATTTTTTTACAAAAAAGGTCTTATGTGTATAACCAGTATTTTTACATCTCACCCTGATAATCACCGGTATGTGATCAGATATTCCCTGGACTATGTTTTAAATCTCTACTTTAGGAATTCCTTTCAACTAATGATAATATACTAAGCGTCACAATAAAGTTACGCGGTTAATGTGTCACAAAGGATTAACTAACAAATTGCCTTTGGCTTTTTTTTTTGTCCTGAATTAAGAATAATAATAATTTTGTCAGACTGTAACACTAAATTTTAATTTGCGTCCTTGCCAGAAGTGGTTTTAGGCTTATTTATATTTAGGCCATATTCCGTTCCACTAAGTGTAAATAACTGCTATCGTTGTAGGTGATTCACATTTCGAATACTTAAAGATTGCTGCATGATCGCATTCATTGCAACACAAAAGCTTAAATGCATTTTGTATATCATTAAAATAACATGAAGTAATTACATGGATAAAGAACAGGATATCCCATCCAATAAAACTCATCACCAACAAGCAGGAAATGGTACTTAACAACGATACTGCAGAACGCCCAATAAAAATTTATCAAAACCTTCCCATGATACGACCATTTAAAAAAGGAGGTATCGTACCGATTACCCGACTCATTTAAAATGATACAAGGCTCTCGTCGAGCTTGCCAAATACTCGTGTTTCCTGAACCGGTGGTGGACCTATTCTGGTTGCCTGTTAATGAAGTAGTATCTATAGAGTAGAGATGCAAAATTAGCTTATAATGACTTTTGTTGCTGTTAATTGATAAACCAGTCGCCACCAGGTGATTAGTAACTACCGGTTATGGAGATGGCTGAATTTCCTTGGTTTCAGTAGTAAGTTTCACTTATATAAAGGTGAGAGGGTGATAGGAGTTGGCATAAATGTAAAGAAAAGACCAAGAGGCCGAAGTCTCGGGAGTGCCCGACATAACCCTTTCGCCCACCTTGTGGCAAGTGCGATGTATGTAATTATGTATGCAATAGGAGCATTAACCCATACTAAAAAAACAGCCTGAGGGGCTGATTACACATTCAAGACTCTTATTCACACAGCTACCTACATTCTGTAGCAGTTATTTTCTCATAGGTTCAACACTTTTTGTTTACTATGCCATGATCAGATATATCTGGTACCTTACCACCTACCTATATTACATGACCTAAAAAGTATTGCATGCGCGAAAATAATATACCGCGTAACAGAGTATTATAAGGGTGAATCTTGAGAGGCTCAATTTATGATGTCCGGAGGTAAAAAGTACCCGCAATATTGCAATAAAGACCGAAAGTATTTTTTTACGTCTTAGAGCTATGGTATCTAATTGATGCACAATAGCTTTTCATTTTAATTTGTGTGTAATTATCGTAAAAAAAAAAAAAAATCACAACAATTGATAACCCTGGTGCGTTTACACATTTTTTGTGAAAACGACACGAAATCGACAATTTATAAAAGTAAATTATATCATTTATCTAGTTTTCAGCAACTAGATTAGTAGTTGTTTATAATTAAAATATATTGTTCGTATTTTATCCCATAGTTTAACATAGAAATAGATTTAAAGTTTTGTCCTCAGCTAAACAGTGATTCCACTGGCGCGACGCATAACTAGGCATAGATCGCTAGTGGAGCGGTCGAGAAGCATAGACATTGGTTCTCGTGCGAGCTTTGGTCGCGCTTCACATCACCGTGGTGGAAGGTCGCGTCTAACTTTGCCCGTAGACGAAATTACGAAGGTAAATATTTGATTTAAAAAAGTATATATGTATGTTTATCCATTGTCTAGTACCCAAAGTACAAGCTCAGCTTAGTTTGGGCTAGATGGTTTTTTGTGTATGTGATAGAATATTATTATTATTATTATTATTCCCCTGATCTTGTTTCACTAAGTCATTGATTACCCTAACGGCAAAAAATAAAATAGTATAAGATTTTTCAGGATTTTGATATTATTACAAGCGGAAAGGCATTCTTCTTTCTTTTCGTGTAGTCTCTTTACTAATATCTTTATTATTGCTTAGAACTTTTAACTTTTTAATTAATCGATAAAAAACATAATTTTATTGATTACTTTGGTGTTGATTCCCTTGGCGTTTGTGCCAGGGTAATCAATATTTTCTATATTTTCCTTGTAATAAAGTAAAATTTTCTTTTAACTGTAGACTAGTTTTGAGAACATATCAATAAATTCTTTTGCACCCTAAGCGAGTGGAAGCATCTCATTTCTATTATGATTTATTGAGAATGAGATTCCAGAGATAAACTCTTTAAATTTTATTTCTGACTCTCCATCGGCCCAATATAGAAACCGCAAAATGTTCTACGTGATGGCCAAACTCCATTGGAACAATTCGAGATTACGTCGTGTGGTTTGGAATTACTCCAAAAAGGGCCATAGAAAGGTAGCTCCAGATGGTGTAGGGGCCGTGCTAAAGAGAACAGCTGATCACATTGTAACTTAAGGAAATTATATTCGAAATATTGATATCCTTATTAGCTACCTTACAGTCAGATGCCCAGGAGTTACATTGAAGGAAATTGAAGAATCCAGCATTTTAGAATAATAAATGTTAATTCCCTCAAGTCTAAAAGAATTCCGTGGTACCATGAGAGTTCATCAAATGATATGGAGCTGCAATAAACCTGAAGTTTTAGCAATGAGGCGTCTTAGTTGTGATTTGGGGATCTGTTCTCAAAAATCTGCGCAATGTCCACATAGAAAACATATTGGCTTTTATAGCATTGGCGACCTCAAGCAATACCAATTTATCAAAAACCAAGTCGACATTGAAAAGCTATTTCGTTTCTGGTAGAAATAATATAGGCAATGATAGTAGTATAGCTATGTGCAGCAAAATATATTTATCTAACTTGGATCCTGAACTTGGTGGAACTTCAGCCATGATCAGTCAACGTGATATTTATGTACCCTCTAATGAAAGCTTCTGGGCAAAAATTATCAGCTTCTACAACTAACGCTGTATTGACAGCTCTTCACGGTGAACGTTCCTGTGATAATAATACTGATTTTGATTTAAAAACAAGAAAATATTTCAAATATCTTTGTAAAGCGTCGTTCAAAAATGCCCCCTATTTGATAAATGTGTTTATAATTCGGCTAAAAATCATGACAAATAATAATTTGTAAGAAATGTAATAAAAATAATGCTTTAAGGAATCAAATGAAAATTCCCAACCTCAAGATTTACGGGTATAACTTTGTCTCGCATACAAAGACTACGCTTTGAGAGGTGATGGCTTACCATTACCTCTCAAAGCGTTGTCTCAAGCCTCAAGCCTCAAAAAGCAGACCTTGGTGATCGTAAGTTCGATACAAGCATGAGCAAGTAGCCAAGTATAATATAGCTTTGTTTTATGACGATGGTTTAAGGCGTTTGTATTTTCTGTGGTTGTATTATTTATAAGAATCAGTTCTATAGTCAAAACTATACAACGCGTACTGCAAAGTAAATTTACAGAATACAACTGCAACTGCGTTGCTAAATTTAACCGAATGCATAAATAACGAGCTTAATTGGGGGTGAAATCATGCTGCAGTTTTGATGAACAGCTCGAAATTTTAAACGGCACCCAACTCGATGCTGGGATTCACAGTAATTTTTACACTTTATTTAATTCTTGTTGAAGTAGGTACCATTTTTAATTTGAAGATATGACTATCTTGATTTATAGTCTTTATAATTCGCTAATGGATCATTGCTGGTTTTGATATTTCTTAGTCTTATATTACCAATCAGGATGTGGTCAGATCACGAACTATGAACTAGTGGATTGCGAGCTAGTAAAATTACAGCGCATGGCAGTCAGGTCAGTAAGTTTTATATGTAAGGATTACTATCCTTAGCATACTTGCTAGTAAAGATACACCACATGCATGCATCTCCGCTCAATTACACTACTTTTACAAGCTGAGCTGGAATCTTAACCAAAAATTCTTGAGCTATTATACTGCCATTTCGATCTGGCCTAATAAATCAAATGGCAGTTGTATTTTTCCTGAGCTATTAAATATCTACTAGCAAATAGTTTAGAACTTGCGATCTCACTCTGAACTCTGATTTATAATATAAAGCTGAATCAATAAGCCAAATTCTTGATTGGGCTTCATCATAAATATAGTTATAGGTTTACAGTTGCAGTTTCTAAAATGAGTGACCAAATAACGTTGTAATAAGATTGACTAATAAATATTAAAGGTGAATATAAATCGAACAGTCGCAAATTAAATTAAAGATCTTAGCGAACTTTCTCTGAATAGATCGAAGAAATTCTAAAAAAAGGTCGTACACTAAGCCGACGAGGTTGCAGCGGTTTTACAAAGAATGTAATAAGAATCAAACGCTTGCAGAAAGATTTGTCAAGCGGACGTCTGTTGTCTTTCTTTTTCTTCTGCAAACCGGGCGTAAATCTTAACTCTTTAACCCAGATAGACCAACGATTTTAAGATCTGGTATAGATTGGATGCCGAAGGCAAAAAACCAGGTGCTTTGGTGTATCTTAGTTGGGAGCCAGTCCAGGAATTTAGTTCCAAAGAATGATTAATGGATTGATTTGAAATGCCCATTATAATAAACTTTTCCTAAAAACTATTTTTGAGCGTTATTAATTAAATATGGGATTTTAAAATTTAAAGTTATTTAAATGTTGTTTAAATTTACAACATTTCGAATACAATTTTTCAGTACAATTACAATTTATTTTCGACCGTTCAACTGATTATACATGCATAGCAATGTTGCGAAAATATATTCACAACCTGGGTTGTCTTCTATTGATTGTATGTAAATAATGAATATGAACAAACGTCTTACTTTTTATCGTAGTTAGGCGCGTCATAGCACGTGATGTTATATCGCGTCGTCCGTGCCACCGCAGCAACTAAATCACAATATAATAATGTTGAATATGTGGATAATGCAGTGAGTTACATTTACATACATATATGTATATGTAACTCACTCCATTATCATATACATACATATGTATGTATAATGCCTGTTACCTATTGCTTATATTGTTTAGTAATATAACTGTGTCACTGTGTATTTTCCCCTAAAATAAATAAATGATAAAGTATCAAAACGGAACTTTGCTCTGTATGTTGGTTAAAATGTTTCATTTTCCTGACTTGACACATTTTTAAAGCTCTTGAGTTTTCTTATAATATACTTTTTACTGTTAAAATGAATGAATAGTCATAACAGCTGTCTAGATAAATTAAAACATGCTTGAATACCAAAATATCCATATTCGATTAAAATGAACAGACAAAGGTTTAGAATAGTATCAAGTTGAGTGCTCTATTTTTAACATTACTCAGAACAGGGCACGTGTTTGAACATCTAGATTTTCATATAAACCATTCTAGGTCGAGGGGATATATAAGGTATCACAAAAAATATTATAAACAATTTGACTGCATAGATGGCGTAGTGGTTTAAATGGTCGCCACTGTGCTGGGTATTGTGGTTTCAAACTCCATGCCGGACAAAAAATTGTGTGATCCACAAACAGTTATTCCAAGTCTGGAAGTTCCTTATGTCTGTTGTTTGGATGTTTGAAACTCCTCCGCGACACAGGATTCGTTACTAGAGCGAGTCTTTGAAAGAGTCTTGAAACTATAAAATTATATTTAGCAACCATATATAACGCAGTAATTGTAACTGAAATGCAACACAAAGTGTAATTAATACGACCGGCCGCTATGGTCCTATGCGACTAATTTCTCTTGAGAATATGCCACCTGACTTTTTATATGTTTAACTAAGACGATAGTACTTGAAAGAATTTACATTAGCGATGTGAATAGTTCCACTCAAATTATATTGGATGATATTAATAACTTTAAATGTACTGATAGTATTGCACATAAGTGCCTGCGCTGTATTTTTGACTATCCAAAGTAGGTTGTTGTGCACAAATGTATTCGAAAATTAATCGAATGCAATTATGCGCACTACTAATCACTAGTAAACATACAATAAATTTAATTTAAATTATAAAGGCAACAGCGATAGCCTAATGAAAGATCGTTGGACTGCCACGCAGTGGTCTCGAGCTCGATCCCAAGGCGCGCATCTCTGACTTTTCGAAGTTATGTTCGTATTAAATAGCTAATTATTATCGCACGCTTTAACAGTGAAGGTGAGGAAACCTGCGTGTCTGAGAGTTCTCCATAAGTTTCTCGAAGATATGTGAAGTCTGCCAATCCACACTGGGCCAGTGGGATGGATTATGGCCTAACCCATCTCACGTTGAGAAGAGGCCCGTGCCTAGCAGTGGGATAGGTCAATACAAAGTTGTTTTTACTATTATTATATAAAGACAACTCCCTGACTAAGAATAATTCCTGTATCACGGTGGGACTCTACAAACATTCAATGTTCGTATGAGATTCAAACCCACAACACTCCCCATAGAGGCAGTGGTGAAGCGACCACTTAATTACGTCATCACTGAGTAGGTTTTATGGGTGCAGCGAACCTTTACTAAATTATAAAACTTTTTACTTATGTCATTAGGCTTATATTTATAACTTCTGGAGCATTTACAAGCTACATTTTGTTTTAATTTAAAAGCGTAACTAGTTAATATGGTGAAGTTAGGTTCACGGTAGCGTATTTGCGGTGGCAGCCATGTCAGCACTAGATTTAATATAAGTTGGAAAGGTTAGAGTAATAAGTTTCACAGTATATATTTCATAGTTATAAATTTTAAATGCTTTCTATAACTATGTTTTAAATTAAATTTGCTTTGGGTCTACAAAAAGATTTTATTCATTTTGAATAAATTGTTAGTTTATTTTAAAATCACGTTCTAAATTTCTTATAATTTAGTTTTGTTTTCATTTAGGTCATAAAAAAACATTAAGGAACGTTTAGTCTAGTGACATTAGATTATAAGCGAGATCCATTGGGGTCTTCTGTCACAAGTAATTTGATAGGTAATTATTTTATTGTGGCTCAAATACATACATTAGTTTAGTGCTTGGAGTCTTCTTTTAAGCAACTAGTGCTTGTGTTAGGGGACTCCGGTCTTCGCTAGTAAGACATACACTAATAACTTAAGAAATATGTGCGGGTGCGGGTGCGGGTGCGGGTGCGGGTGCGGGTGCGGGTGCGGGTGCGGGTGCGGGTGCGGGTGCGGGTGCGGGTGCGGGTGCGGGTGCGGGTGCGGGTGCGGGTGCGGGTGCGGGTGCGGGTGCGGGTGCGGGTGCGGGTGCGGGTGCGGGTGCGGGTGCGGGTGCGGGTGCGGGTGCGGGTGCGGGTGCGGGTGCGGGTGCGGGTGCGAGTGCGGGTGCGGGTGCGTAAGCATGTGTGTGTGTTCAAGCCGGGTATGCGAGTGCGAATATTATTTAATATACTCTAGTAGTGCCTCTGTCTCTTCGTAGGTGAGTGTTTGTATCCAATTTGTAATATCTTTTTACACTCGTAATGCTTTTTTGGGTATATATAAATCTTTTTATTTATACAATTGTAAAGTTGGACTGAGCGCTTAATGAATTGCGACTGATATTCATATACTTAGAATAAGGCCTCTACAATGTTTGTGTTTTAACCTGTTGATAACGAAATAAAGTATTTTATTATTATTTTATCATCCAGCTAAGTGGCTGAACTTATTAAAAAAAGTTGAGAGACGTTCATCTTTAATTATTAATTTTCACTTTTTCATAATTTTCTCACACAAGCAAAGATTCAATTTCTTTTTTTGTTTATGCATGTTGGGGCAGTCTATAATTAAGGCAGCACTATAAAATTTATTCCTGAGTATGAATTATCACAATTCTTTTGTATAATTTGTTAGTTGTCCTGAAATACTCTCTACCGGCTTGCACGGCCCACACGTATGGGGGGTGGCGCAGTCACCATCAGCCAGGCCAACCGCCGGGGCGGGATGGTGATTGCTAGCGAGACCCTATCCCGCCACACCCTGTCGGCGGAGGGACTGCTCACCCCAGGTTTTTAGTGTGTATATCGACCCCCTTCAGGGTCGGAGAGTCTCACATAACTGCCCTCCCCCCCGGGGGAGGGGGTATCCAAAAAGGATTTACCTGGGTCAGAAAAAAAACTCTCTAATGATAAGTCTTAAAATCGATTCAGTAGTTGCCAAGCCTATGGATAACAAACAAACAAACAAATATTTGAAATATTAAAATAAATAAATTAAAATAAGAATGGTTTATTATCGTTTTCTTATATGCTATTTTACAATCAGTACTTGGGGTAGTAGTGTTAAGTAAACATTACCTGTGTGTTAGGAGACCCCGCGATTGTATTTTTGGGTAAGGTAGTTTTATGTAAGGGCCGAAGCCTCGGCGGAGTCGCAATTCGCACGTGAGAATGATTCGCGCGGTCCCGCTGACTGTGGTAACGTCGAGTAACACCGTAGTTGGTTTAGTCGGTAGGACCGGAACGTTTCATCTATCCCTGGGTCCACCGGCATCCTGGGTCCTGAGCCCGACATAACCTCTCCCCCGTCCCATGGAAAGGTATGCGCCAACGTAATCCCACAGGTAAAAACAAAAATTGGAGATCCCGCTCTTCACATTACATATACATGCCAATGAGACAGATTCAAACCGTCTCCAGAACTGCAAAGCAAACAATAGTAATAGTTCTCTTTGATGTCAATCAATCTACTGTAGCTTTTGTAGCTGTCGCTCAAAAGTCAAAACGCGTCTAACAATACTATTATAAAGTCATTCCGCTGCCATCGATACGTAGTTTTACCCTTATAGGGTGCTCAGGAATCACTCAGCTCGCCTTTAAGCCGTTGACAAGTACTCGTTTAACTTCGCCGATTACCTTGGCCTTTTAGCCTGACTTTTTTTGCAAGATCGATGTTCCGAATCTAATGAAGTAGAGAAGGGTTCCAGAAATTTCACAGGATGATTAATGATGAATATTATTGATGGCCGTGGAACTTGGAAGTGTTGTTTCTTTGGGGAACATTTTCGCGCGAATTTAATATGCTTAGGGATGTCATTGGTCTTTTGGGAGCTTGTGGCCTCTTATAGTGACGTAACGTTTACATATTCTGTAACATTGGTTTATCTTAAATTGCTTGGTGTTTCATTAAGAAAGCAAGCAATTTAAGACTTAAACTAGCACTTACACTAGTCGTACTCATAAGCCAGACCACGGATTATTGTGCACCACACTTCTGTTATATTGATATGCGTGCCACGTGGCGAACAGATCACATAGAGCACTACAATTTTGACAATATAAGTGTATCACCTGTATAGCTGACAGGATTGGATTGTCTAGAATACTAGACTCCGCATTTTCATGCACATTTATCATTTCTGCTTCACTCTTAAGGCTCTTAGCGCGATGTTATATAGCTTATGTTATTCTGAATAAAGCAGCTTTATAACAGTGAAATAATTATTAAAATTGGTTCAAGAGTTTCAAAGTCTATCAATTACCGACAAACCATTCCTCTTTGTAATATTAGTATAGATACTGTTCTTTGTGGCAGCTGACTACTGCAAGGATGTCAGAAATGAGATTAAAAGCCTTTTGAGTTCGACAAAATCGCATCACATCTAGCTATGGTCACGTTCCACGTAAAAGATGATCGGCTTAATTTCATCTACAGCATGACTCCAGTCTCTATTTGCAACTGAATATTAGTTAGTACATTTACGCATAAGGTCATGCTTTAGATATAGTAATAAAGCAATTATGCCGTATTTGATAATAGCTTTATCTTCATCGCTTTTAATGCTCCACCACATGAACAACTCTGCATCTTGGAGTAAGCTAAATGCTACTACTGTGCATTTAGCTACTTAGTAGTACTTAGTGCATTTAGCTTACTGTGCAGTCAATTATTATTTGGTTTTACTGATAAAAACACTTGTCTTTTTGTAATAAGACAATTATCTCAGTAAGAAAAAATCATGTGTCGCGAGGAACTTTACAACCCTTCAAACAAGGGACAAGAAAAATAATTCGGCAGTTGTATATCACACATATTTTTGTTCCATATGGGGATCCAACCCACTGCACTCGGTGCGGTGGCATTCGCGAAGCGACTTCTAAAACCAGTACACCATCTATTTTCAGTCACCTGTTTTCAGCCGCATTCCAGTCACGGCAGAAAATGTGCCTGTAAGATGTCTATTACGTGGGACATACCATAGATGGAAAAATGTGGGTAGTATATAGACATGCGACCATGTATGAAAGTCCAGTACAGTCCAGCACATACTGCACTCATGATGCACCGTGAATGCTCAAAGTTATGATTGAGCATAAAATCGTGACTAATTGATAGAGCGTACCTTTTGCCGTGGTTGATGACTTTTATGATACGTAAATTGAGATTTATACAGATGCATGAGGCAGAAGTATAATGCCTATTACCTGTAAAAATGCAGATTTATCCATTTTGAATTATTATCACCAACTACGTCAGTGGTCTTGTATAATAACCGTACGTCTATGAACGATACTATTGTACATATCACTCAAGTTTTAAACGGAGCGTAAATTGACTCTGATCCTCTTCTTAAGTATGTGAGCAATCAGTCTAGCGCACAAATTTTTTGTGCTGCTTTCGTAATCGATTATACCTAGGATCGATTTCGACAACAGAAATATTGCTTAAACCCGAAGCAGCCTGACTGCAGTAGTACTTCCACTCTGCAAAATACAAACATATATACACATGAATATGTGTCTGGCCAAATAATTTGCCCATAGTACCCCTTTGTCCCCCTTGGGGGTTCCTCGGGCAAGAAAATTTGCTCGTGGTACCCCACGGGGGACTGGCCTGGGGGATCACGGGTAATTCTGATTATTATTTGTGGTATAAAAGGCATCTTGTGTTTCTTAAGGAACTGTTATCAGTAGAGCTTAGATAACTGCGCAGGCAATCCACTACCTTTTCGCTGGGATGGTGGCACGCCAATTTCACTTTTACTGTTTCAAAATTTAATAAGATACAGTAACTACTTTATATTAAACAGGTAATACAATACTTTTCCACCTAAATTGTATAAAAGAAAACTGACTACCCATTTCACTATTTGATTATCATATTTGATTTCAAATTTTATTATACGACGAAAGTCAATATTTATTTCAGTCGGCGTTTTGATTTGATTAGTGTAAATCCATTTAGTTTATTGGTGTAGCCAACGTTATTTGATAAGATACTAATCAATATTAGTAATTTATTCAACGTCCTTAGTAAATAACTTTTCGCCTAAAATAATATTTTGTTCTTCATTAATTTAATCACACTTCACCACCACATTTGTGTACTTTACAGACGTTTAAGGCTATATATCGCATCGAAATATTCATAAAGGTTACATATCAACATTACACCAGCTGCGTTTTTAGATCGAAGTGAGCTCACCTTATAGCTACAAGCCAGCCGGGCAATGTCAGAATCCGTGCTATTTAGGGTTTTCTCTAATAAAAATCCAATAATAAGATTTTGAATTGGATTCCATAATAGAACCTATGACCGCACGACATATTATCGCACACATAAGTATAAAGTTATACCACAAAAACAGACGATTTATAAAATGAATACTTTTATATATTTCAATATAAATTTCAGAGTACCTCAAGAGATGCACACACACACATATGTACATATAAATAAAGAATGTGAATAATGCACTCAACCATAAGTCCATATGAATCGCCAGACTTTCTCCTTCTTCAAGCAAAAATAAAACAGAAAGAAAATAATACGTAGAAACCTCGAACCAAACTTACTTAGCACACACAAATGTAGCAACGGAAAAATTGAAGCCCGGATCACAGAACAGATGTGTGGAACGGTTCCGGGGACAAATTGTTTTATCGAAAATTACTTTCTGGAACGAGGAAGCGGATAAATTTCCATTTTTCTAATGGAACCGAATGGAGGCAGCCCTCGGAGACGACTGGCGTTATGTTACAATTACCAGATCCGATAAAGCGCGGGATTATTTTAAAAGTTTTGGTTCTAGTTTTTTTAGTTTAAATCGGTTGGTTGTAAGGCTATTTATAATGGTATTTTCCGTACAGTTACGATTTCCTACGTTAATGCCTTTTATTCGTAGCTCATTCTTTTTCTAATGTTTTTATTATTAACGTTGATTTGAACCTCTCTTTGGCTTAGGGAAAGATTTAGAGATATAGATTGTTAATCCAATAGCTTAATTTTACGCTAACATTGACTGAATCTAAGAGGTTTTATTAATTACAACTATTATACTATACATGGTATAGGTGTGGAAATAAGATGAACCTATCTTGCTGTCTTTATTCTTCAAATTCATTTGTATGTCGTACTAAATTGTCCAAAGTACACTAAAGGAATCCCAGTACTAAATATAATGACCTATTTTAGCTACAATTTTGTTTATTATATAAATATACTGCTTCAATATATATAATGCAATGCAATACTATACTCAAGCAAAACTAATAAATAGTCTTTGTAAACGAACAGCTGTTAAATTATGTCAATGATGGTGCTTTATCTTTTCGTATGATATTAATTCTTACTAATATGATAATAATACCTTTTAAGACTTGATTCTTTTAAGCACCTAGCATTATTACATTACTTCGGTTTACCTTATCCTAACTATTATTTTATGAACTAGATTTTGTACGCGGCTTCGTTCGCTAAATCAGTATGTTTTCTGGATAACAGATACCCTATGTAATTTTTTGTACCCCTGAGAACGTGTATGCAATATACCGTGATGATCAGACGAGTAGTTAAGGCGTGAAAGCATTATAAACAAATAAACAAACTCACATTCGTAATACATTTATAATATTAGTTAGGGTGCGTTTGTGAGTTTAAGCAAAATCTAGTATTCTATAAATGACGATGCAAAAGCGAATTTTTCATGTAAGCTTTTTTTTTTAGTTTGTTTTGTGTTTATTTGCAAATGTTTTACATACATATATATGTATACTTAGATTCACGCCTGTTTCCCAGAGGGGTAGGCAGAGACTACGGATTTCCATTTGCTACGAACCTGACACACTTCTCTGGCTTCATTCACTTTCATTACATTCCTTATACACGCTCGCTGGTTTAAGGTGCTCTTAACCTGGCTTTTGTCCAGAACTTCTCCGATCTGATTGAAAAACGTTCGCCTAGGTCTTCCTCTTGCAACTGTTCCATTCACACTAGCGTTATAACCTTTCTTAGGGAGTCTTTATTTTACATTGATGGCTATTTAATCCGACGCAAGCTACCCGCGTTAGTAATGCTTATGAATAACACTCGTATTCATGCGAGTCCATGCGAGTAAATTGCATGGCATGTGTTAGTAACTTGCGTTGTGTATAAAACCATTCGTTTAAAGTGATCGTTTATGCACCGCAATATCTTAACAGACATACAAATCAAATACAAACAGCTACACTTTGAACTAAGAACATACACATATTTGATCTCGACAAATATTAGATTCGTGTGAGATTTGAAACCACTGCATTCAATGTATTGGTAAAGGAGCAAATATACATTGTGTGTTGTATTACACCTCTTAAAATACTGTATTGCATAATGATTGATGAAATAGAATGAAGCCAGAGAAGTGTGTCAGGATCGTAGCAAATGGAAATCTGTAGTCTCTGCCTACCCCTCTGGGAAACAGGCGTGAATCTATGTATTTATGTATGTTGCATAATTAAATCTCATTAATTTGTATGTCCAAAAGAGATAGCTGGTATTAAAAATATGTATATATAAATGAATGATTTGGATCAAATGTTGGATTTCTTTTACGATAACATTAATTTAAATATAAATGAATGCGTACCGCGGAAAAGACATAGCAGTAGAAATTCACGATACGTATACCCTGTATGGTATACAAGCGATATAATAAGAAGTATACAAATGAAAGCTAGATACCATAAAATATTCAAAAAATCTAAGTTAGACAGTGATTATCAAAAATTTGCCCAGTGCAGATCTCGTATTAAAAAGTTAATAGAAATTGCCCACAAGAATCATAGAAATAAAATTCAATCTCAATTCGTAAAGGATCCGAAATTGTTCTGGCAGTATATTCGTTCGAAAAGAAACACGCAAAGTAAACACAATATTATAAAAGACGGTCAATATCTAACTGATGATGAGTGTGCTGAGCAGTTCGCATACTTTTTTGAGTCCGTGTACAGCAAGGTGCCCCCCCAACTGGACGCGCGCGTGGCGGCGGAGGAGGCCGGGACGACCAGTGCGCGAGTGCATATTGAATCACTGAGTCTGTCGGATGTGCAGCAGGCGTTTGCAAGTCTCAAACCTAAACGTTCGTCTGGGCCGGACGGTATACCTGCCTTTCTGTTTCGGGATTGCGGGAGGGTACTGGCGGAACCGTTACTCCACATTTTCAATGTTAGTTTAAAACAAGCGACGTTCCCTACTAGGTGGAAGATGACGCGCGTCATTCCGGTTCCGAAAGGAGGTTCAAGTCCGAATCCGAAGATTCTGAACCACAGACCAGTGGCTGTACTATCAACACCCGCTAAGGTACTAGAGTCAGCTATTCAACGCTCAGTTCAGGCACAAGTGCGCGCACATCTATCGGATGCGCAGCATGGCTTCCGGCCGGGACGCAGCACCACCACTAATCTACTCAACTTTATGGTGAAGGTGGTGCCAGCAGTAGACTCTAGAGTACAGGTAGATACTGCGTACTTCGACTTTAAAAAGGCATTCGATACCGTTGATAACGATGTATTATTGAGGAAGCTTGCGAAAATTGGATGCACACAACATCTGCTTCAGTTCTTCGCTAGCTATATGAAGGATCGCCAGCAATATGTAGACTACAATGGATGTGAATCTAATATTATACTAGGTCTGGCGTGAGTCAGGGCAGCAATGTCGGGCCTCTCGAGTTCATTATAATGATAAATGACCTACCGGAAGTCATCAGACATGGGACTTGTTTATTGTTTGCAGATGACCTGAAATTGCTGCTCGAGATTAAAGATCACTCGGATTGTGAACGCCTGCAGGACGACATTAATAGAGTGGTCGAGTGGAGCCACAGCAACAAACTCCAGTTTAATGTTGCCAAATGCTCGGTGATGTCGTTCACTCGTGCGCGGACTCCCTTGGATTACCAATATAAGGTTGAGGATGCGCCGATGCAGCGCGTGTCGGAAGTGCGGGACTTAGGTGTCATTTTCACTCCGGAGATAACCTTCCGTGAGCATATCAACAAGATATGTAAGAAGGCATATAGGAACCTAGGCTTCGTACTCAGGCAGTCACATGGGTTTACCAACATCACCGCGCTCAAGGTACTATATGACGCATTAGTCAGAAGTCACCTCGAACACAGTGCAGTCATATGGGCTCCCCATGAGGCGAAATATAGTACTATGTTGGAACGTGTCCAAAACAAGTTCACTAGGCACTTGTACTGCAAATTATATGGGGTATATCCGTTTTACCCATTGATGTATCCCACACTATTCGTATTGGGTATGGTGGGGTACAACACGTTAAGAGTACGGCGGGAGTTTGCGCTCGCAGTATATATAGTAAAGCTACTACGTGGCGTAGCGCATAACCCGGCTGTGCTGCGGCACCTGGAGCTCTGTGTGCCAGACCGGTACGTGTGGAGGCGGCGCCGCCCGCCCCTGCTCGCGGTGCCTGCACCCAGAACCAACCTACTGGCTAAAACTCCTCTCACTAGGGCCATACGTGTGGTCAACACGGCTCATGAGAGGATTGATATATTGTGCTGCAACTTGAGTGAATTCACAAAAGTTACTTTATATATTATATGTTATTTAGATGCAGATTAATATTAAAGATACAGAACATATATATGTTTGTATAAAATGTAGGTTAAGGATTTAGTAAATTAAGAATATAGTGTCATTTGTTTAAGATGTAAGTTAAGGATTAGTATTTTAAGATAATATTATGATTATATAAATGTAGTTTAAGGATAGTAGTAATGCCAAACTATCGCATTGGATCGCTGATCTGTAATGATAGATTTAGGTTATAAATAAATAAATAAATAAATAATAAATAAATAAAAGAGAAAGCAGTAAAAGTCTAGTGGCAGACCGATGTATTGCCACGTAGAGGTCTTGAGTTCAATTCTAGGACACGCACTTTTGACTTTTCGCAGTTATGTGCATATGAAATCTATATATTAATACGTGAAGCAAAAATTTGGTCCCCCTTTTTACGAAAATTGTGCGGACGAAGGAGTATGAAATTTGGCACAGTTAAAGTTTTTAAAGAGAAGGAGGGGCGAATCCTAATATTTTTATAAAATATACATTAGAAATACATTAAATTAATGAAAAAGCACTACACGCACACAACCATGCATTTGACATACGCAGTCAAATCGCGTTCGTAGTGTTTCGATATTGTTCGTCTGACGTACTTATAAAAAAGGTATACCTATACCTTATTTATATGTAATAGAGAAAAACAGAAAACAAAGTAGCAAGCTTAGGAATTTTGGTCGAATTTTAAACAAAAAATTACAAATCGTCGGATTTTCATCTATCACCTGTCACTTGTCATTGTCACGTTTATTAAATATGGTGGTGGGCATTGAAATCCCCCAATGGCACTAGTTGGGCAGGCGGGTACCTTTGTTGAGCGGTATTCGCCGCCTCACTTAGGTACTCTGTGAGCCTGGTTATAGTTAGTTAATCTAAGTTATATTAGCCGCATTTAGTCACAATATTAACCCATTTTACGTAAGTTACCGACGCAAATGATGCTCGGTTATTTTATATCACCACAGCTCCGTCCAGGAAAATAGCAGGGGACTGATGTTGCACAGTTCTATAGATGTTGTTTAAAAGCCTCGCCCATTAGTTGCATACGTTTCTGCAGGGTAGAACATGAGCAGATTTCTCCTCAGTCTCTATGCAGTCATTAAATAAAGGGCTCTTGGCAATAATTGGAAAAAGAAAATATTATGTGAGGTAAAAATATATATACACAGGCTCACATTACTACGTTTAACTTCGGCTGAGGACGGTACGTATCCAAGCGTGCCAGCCCATTCGTACTGTCTCCAAATAATTGACTACGCTGGGCTTTTTCACTCACTTATGTATATATGTTATAAATAATGTAATCATCGCTGTAACATTAACATTATCACTCCCCGTTCACCAAAATGAACATTGAATCGTTAAAGTAGGTCAAATTTGGTACTTACATGAATTTTAATATTAAAACATATGATTAGCTATACTATCAGAGCAACGGTTTACTCTGCCATAGAAATGGAAATAAAACCGCAATGTCTGATACGTTCTTGCTGAGCATTTTGCTAAAAGATTTGCTCGTTCCTTTTATTAAATGTCTGAAGCTTGCTCCTATTTCGTTTATAAACGATAAGGATAAGAACAGATGTGCTTATGATTTTGGATTAATGTGTTCGATTTTCAAAACTTGGTGATTTTTGTTGTGCCAAATACAATTTCACTATTGTTTTTCTTTACGTTCTATTTTCAAACGTTGATCACTGGACGAAAATTATTGCTGACTTTATTTTTCTTTACTGTTTACTTAAAATGGCTGCTAAGTAAAAAAATGCGTATTTAATAAAACTTAGTACATCACGTAAACAAGCATACGAAAAGATTGTTTTATTTTTAATTAGAATTATAATATATTATTCAGCCTCAGAAATAAATACTTATATTTCTTAGACTATTCGCCGTAATAACACATTCAGCAGGCTGATAAAGTCCTTCGAAGGTAAAGGTACACGGCGTAGAACGATTAATAGCTCTTTCTAGGTAGGTACCACCATATGTATTTTTTAAATTTCTGCTTCATTATTTACATAAACAAAGCCACAATCATAATTTACAACTTAACTTATATTAACAAAACTAACCACTTATAAATAGACCAAAATGAAAAGTAACAAAATATGTGACTGTAAAATTTTATAAAAAGGAAGGCTGGTTTAGGCACCTTCGTAAAATTTCTCAGCATCGCTGTCGACCGGGAATGTGCCCAGAAGACTGGCAGCATTGCCACGTTGAATGGCAATGCTGATGCTTTGTGCCAAAAAAAGTCCAGCCTTTTGGTCACGCGAAGCATCAATTAGTCGCTTAGATATATCTCTAAAAAGCGCACGAGCGCCCGGACCCCATGAACCTAGTGTCTCCACCCCAAACGGTTCGAAAACATAATTACCAATTAAATTACTCTATTTGCGCCGTTTGAGGTTTTTCGCCGCTACAGCAGCAGCACTTACACAGCTCACCGTGCTTGGAAGATGTGATGGCGCAAGGGTGTCGACGCATGTGGCGTCCCACACCAAAGGCCTACCCATTTTCCAAGGTAACAAACACATACCATCGGGTCTCTTCCCATCGTTAGGTACCAAGCTTTTGACAACAATCGGGACCAACTTTTCACGTGCCCTCCGAAGCACGGAGACACTCAGATGAAATACCACTAAGCGGTCACCCATCTATAGACTGACCGCACCCAACGCTGCTTAACTTCGCTAATTGTTTACCGATCAGTGAGTGCAACTGGCTATGAGCGCCTCTATATATCTCTTATGAATACAATAAGCCGTATGAAAGTCCTTCTTGTGATAAATAACCATAAATATTTTACAGATTTTTTTATATGGTAAATGAAAAAATTTGCATTCCTTTTTCTCCAATTCTATTGGGATAAACATTACTTAATAACCCTGCAGTGACGTTTAAAATGTTTTTAAGCCTGGTTATTATAAAAACATTTATTTGAGCACTAATGAAATTTTGCTGGATTACGTAAGTCAGAATCTAGTACCTACAATCTACATAATTATACACTGTGTAATTTGGAAAGGTCAATATCAACTAACTGTAGTCCTAAACATTCTGTCTACTTGAACAATTTCAAGAACTATTCTAATTACAGTACCATTCAACTCTCTATTCTTAGACATAACTATCTTGGTTGTACGGAACGCGCAATTAAATAATAAATACGACTGCTATGCATTAAGTTTTAGATTAGTTTTTAAGGTCAGGTAAAGTAAAATTCTTTTAATCCTGAACCTGTGATGCAGCTTGAAAAAGCACCTCTTGAGTCTGTCAAAGTAGAGACTACCTCAGATGTAATGAGGACGTGGTGTGGAGGGCTCTGCTCATGGACTACACGATGCTTACCATCAGATATAGTGTAGTAATTTTGACAGGCTAAATTAAAAAAAGTGTCTCTTCGGTCAAGAAATTCTCGGTAGTAGCATGGAGGCTCGATTTATATTGTTACTATTGCCATGTACCTTCTTCATATTTAAGAGCTTTGCTCTTGTCGGTGGAGTATACGCCATCTTTTTCGATTTACGGCCAATTCCTTGACCTCCTTATAAGACATGACCTTCGGCTTTTCCTTTATTTAGTCAGTGAATGTCTTTCTGGGTCTGCCCGTTCCTCTCTCTCCTTCCACTTTTCCTGCTATGATGTTTTTTATGAAGTCATCATGTCTTATTAGGTGGTCACCAACCAAAACTGCATAATTGGAGTCTCTGTGCTGCTACCGAGAATTTGCATAATTCGAGGCTTGCTCACTAAAACTTAGGACCTTAAACCATAGCTGGTGAAAGTTGAGTATCATACACCTTTTCTATCCCTCCGGGACATAGGAGTGAACCTATGTGTGTGTGTATTTTTAGCAGTATATAGGTACTATACTCAAAGATAATTCTTATTCGCCAATACATTTATTCCCCCCATATAAATAGACGAGACAAATTTCCTTCACAAGTGATTTAGTGTTGATTTCAATGTAAGAGACGGTAACATCAGCTTTGATGTCGCTAGCGATTAAGGGGGTGTGTTAATAACTTGTAACACGATTTTAGTCGTCAAAATAACCAATTTCTTCAATTCCTCGGCCCTTCAATAATTTTATGATGTACTTTCTACAATATATTAAAAGTGTTTTGTGAAATGTTAATTCATAACAAGTTTAGTTAATAATAATTTTCATCAAAGTTATTTACTTATATATTTAGTAAAATTCCTTAGTTTTACAATTACATCTTAACAATTACATATAAAGTACACTTATAAATACTTGCCCGAACTACATTACCTGTGTTTTAAGTAGTCCCAATATTGATTTAATAATCGGTATATTGAAGATAAACCAGCAAACAAGTTACCGTGATGTTACTCTATGCATAGCAGTCTGTCAGCCTACACACATGCATGCACAAACTTCTGCCTTGAGTAATGGAGTTTATCAAACTATGTAGAGTAGTAATTTAAACTGGACGGTTGATACAGTAATGTATGTGGCTACCTTGCCACTACGACAACTCGATGGCGTAGTGGTTAGTGTAACCGACTGCCACGCCTGAGGTCGCGGGTTCGATTCCCGCACAAGTCAAACATTTGTGTGCATGAACATGGATGTTTGTCTTGGTCTGGGTGTTTCTATGTATAATATGCATGTATTTAAAAAAAAAAGTATATATGTATGTTTATCCATTGTCTAGTACACATAGTACAAGCTCTGCTTAGTTTGGGCTAGATGGTGTTGTGTGTATGTGGTAGAATATTATTATTATTATTATTACGTTCAAAGTAGTAGGTTCACTCCCACACGGTACAAACAAACAGAGCAATAAAGCTAAAAACAATTTGATCGACAAATATGTGCTCCAAATGCACGTCTGTTGTTTAAATTATTACTATTATTATTAATAAAGGTGCTCTGTGACATACGTCCAATTGTCACGCTGGTTTTAAATGAAAGTATAATATTTTCAATGTCAATGTTACAATGTCTGCTATGACTGCACGGATGCGCAGTGGCTTTAACCATCGCCTCATTAATGCAGTACGTTGCGGATTCAAACTCTACTCGGGACATAAATGTTTGTGTTCCACAAATAATTCTCTCGATACCAGGTGTTCTTTGTATCAGTCATTTCATAAAATTCCCCACGATTATTAATAGTGCGAGGAATGTGAATAAAAAGCAAATATAAAGAGACCTTACCTAAGTATATGCAAAGCCATGTCAAGGTTTCTGAACAACTTTATAAATAAAATATCAGTTATTCAGAACAACGAGTTTACTAGTCTGAAGACCACCCCTTAATAACGACGTAATGTTTTGCTTGATGTATTATTCGAGTACGTTCTATTGATGGTGTAATCTAATAGGTACGTGTTGTGTGAATCGATTTGCTAAGCCAGTAATCGATGTTTTTGCTTTGATCCTAGCAGGAAGGAACTGGATAACGAGTATATAACATATTAACTATTTATATGTCGTAGGAGGAGATTATTTTCTTGTCTATAACACAAACAGAAAGAATTTGTTTGATTTATTTGCTCTCCTTTCTCTGTACGATTAAACATACTATACTTAAATAATATCAGCCCTATATTAAACGGTCCTTTTGCTGGGCACAGGCCTTTACTCGATGTGAGAAGAGATCTACTCATCGTTAAAGCAAGTGATAATTAACTATTTAATACGCACGTAACTTAGAAATGTCAAGAAGCGCGCCTTGAGTTCGGACTTAGTACCTCTGCGTGGCAATCTAACGGTATCCCACTAGGCTGCCTTAAACATGCTTATTTCCAAAACTTGGCAAGAATACAAATCATCACGATGTATAAAGACATAGATAGACTTGATGACTCGATGGCGTAGTGGTTAGTGTAACTGACTGCCACGCCTGAGGTCGCGCTTTCGATTCCCGCACACGTCAAACATTTGTGTGCATGAACATGGATCTTTGTCTTGGTCTGGGTGTTTCTATGTATAACATGTATGTATTGACCAAAAAAAAAAATATATATATATGTATGTTTATCCATTATCTAGAACTCATAGTACAAGCTCTGCTTAGTTTGGGCTAGATGGTGTTGTGTGTATGTGATACAATATTATTATATACTAAGTCAAGAAATAAATACAAATATAGCTACATAACAAATCATAGTTTTAAACCAACAAAGTAACTTTCAACTCAACGACGCAAACTAGTAAGCCTTCACACATGAATCAATTTCACAGCAATTAATCTTAAGAGACAAGGCAAAGAGAAATTCCTTGCGTATAGGCCATTGTGTTTGATCCATTAGGACCCTCACTCATTGTAAGGTAATTCGGTCAAAGCCTAACTTGGGAAATTGTCGGCATAGTGAACATTAATTGGCATACTAGTAAAGGTAGCATCGGTACAGTGAAGACAATTTCGCTCACTACTCAATTCTTTGTCATTTTCACAATTTAGTACTGTTGGCTTTATTTATTAAGGCTGTGTATCAATCATAGACCCCTGTCTAGCACATCATAGTAGGAATAATAGAAGAAACATATTCGGCTTTATCTATATTATTTGTCTTATAAGTATTTATACATTATTGTATTTTGTAATTTATTTATCGTTCCAAAAAATACTTGATATTTTAAGATTTTTGGTATTTATTTAAAAAAACTGTTGGTCTTGTTTCTTCCATGGACGAATCAATAGTTTTATTTCTCATATTGGCTACACTGGTTCTGCTTATGTAAGATCAGAAACGAAAAATAAGCTTGTCACGCGTAAACTGTAGAACCAATTATTATGACACACGAATAGACCAAGTCCCGGTTTAACACATTAAATGCTCCTTATTTCAATAACACGCTCCTGCAGGACTCACAAAGGCAACGTCTTGGGCAGAAACTAGACTCTTGAAAGTGTCATCTTAAAGGCTGTTATTACATATACTGATACGTTGTATTGAATTGAGTGAAAGTTACATTTATCGAGGGAAATATAGAGAGGCACTTTCCATGATATTTTCGATGATGTGTGAATTCTGTCCCATTGGTCATCTCAATCAACATGCTATTTTTGTAAAATATTATTGCATTCTATGAGTAAATTCATACCTGGCAATCATATAGCTTATGTTTTTAAATTTAAATATACAGGAGATATAAAATAAAATAAAAATACTTACAGAAAAAAAAGTGGTTATTAAAACGACGCAGTGCGAACTTTTATTTTAAAATTACAAAGCCATTTATAACACCGTAGTCTATTTAATTGGATTGTAACGAAGTACATTTGCATGGGTTGATTGCTGCCGCAAACCAGACCGATGAAGAGTGAAACGAAACGAACCTTTTTTTTTTTCCACCAATCGGATGTCAGTAAAACTTAGCTCCAGTCCGAACGGGATCGCATTCGACATCTAATTGGTTGAGAAATCACCACTTCGCTCGAACTCGTGACTAAAATGTAAGTCTGAATATCTCGCTGCAGCGGAAATCGACCAGTATAAGTGCACCCTAACTGTACTATGTTGAATATACCCCGCTATTACATTGTTCAAGTGATGAGTCGGTTCATCGATATTCGGTTTACTGTCTCGTTAATGTATTGGTGTAAGCTTGCATTTACGTTTATATTCGATTTGGACTCTCGGGTTGTGATTTAGGTACTTACATTAAAATGTTGTACCTATTACCTTTTACTGTTACATCATATTGACTACGTCTCCTATCTTATTGGGTTTGAAACACAGCGTATCGTATTTATTGAAATTTCGAACATTCAAGGCAATGAAAATATTCGAATATGAAATTTGATTCGTATGCATTATTAATTAATATTAATCTATTACTTTGCTTAAAAGCTCATTATTATCGACACTCGCCGCCTAAGAGAATATCATCAGCTCGAACGACTATGATTTATTAATAATTTCATAATCAAATAAATATTCTATTATTCGTTTATAATTCGAAACAATCCACAAATCGCTAGCTACAAGATAAAACGATTCGGATGTCGAGTTATATAATTTACAAATATTTGAATTACTTGTTTGCAGTACCTCGCATGCACGTCGCTAATATCTGCTATGTAATAGAAAGTGTAAACTGCGTTGTCTGTTTCTTACGTGTTTCCATTTGAGAGCGACTCCTACTAAAATAATTAATTATCATCTAGGTCTAGATTTCTTTAGTATCATTAATTATAGAGATCATCACGATATTCAATTTAAATTTGAAATAATATTGTCTTCTGTTGACGCGAATATTATTAATTGAAATTAAACTACTATATACGGATTTTATCGCATTGTTTATTTGACACTATATTACATAATTTTGAAAACTGTTACATTACTACTACTATTAAACTTTACTAATTTTTAAGCTAATTAAATTATTATTAAAACTATTTAAACGATTTAGATTTAATTTAATTTCACACTTTCCCCGACGAACAATCGAAACGTCGGAGCAAGTGTAAAATTAAATGAAATCTAAAAAATTTGAAAATTATGTTACAATAGGACGTTTTTTTTTGACGACTTTTCATTTATTATTATAACATAACTCAAACTTGGTTTACTTTTATTTTAGGCTAGATTTCGTTGACATGAAATATCAAGCTATGCCTTCACAAATACTCCTTTTCGGGGTGTTTGGCGAACATCAACGATGTGCTGACTGTAAACGACAATAGAGCACGGTATGCAATTGCTTATATGATATATATTATTATGATAATTATCATTAATTATAATTATATCAGTCCATTTTATAAACTGTGCCACTGCCTCTTCTCAGTATAAGGTTAGGCTATAGTCCACCACGCTGGCCTTCTTTACATATCTTCGAAAACATTATGGAGAACACACAGACACACTGTAAACAAACATACTTGTTATTTTCCTTTGCCGTTAAAGCAAGCGATAATAATTAACAATTAAATACGCCCATAACTTCAAGATGTCATAGTTGCGTGAATTGGAATCAAGCTTGAGACCTCTACGTGGCAGACAAACGGTTTCACGGATATCAATTATTCATATGCATCCTTGGCGCATTCATTTGCGCATGTAGCCATTAAGCCTTGTTCTAACCCAACAGAAATGTACTCAATATAGCCAAGCAAAGCTGTTGCAGAGTACATAAAAATATAGTAACCATGACACATTTTATATTTACATCTGAGCTAGGTTTTTTGGACCTTATCACCCATCATGGTAATCTATTTATTTTCATGCGGTTTCCAGACACAGGCGCTCCAGTTGAATACGTATTGAGTCTTTGAATGTAACAAGAACAGAGAATCATTCATAATACGTTTACCTATATCACTAATATCGTTGAGCTCCACAACTCTTCTAACAAACTTCGCCATGTTTCCCTTCGTCCATCAACTTCGATATGAATATAGAGGCGGTAACCGCAGTTTTATGGGCGCTCAACTTTTTGACGCCACACTGTCGTCAACTTGGCGGGCATATACGTATGGATATGGGAAGCGGTTTCGATGGATTTCGGTTTTATGGTTGGTGAATGTTATGTAAATTAACATTGCGTCACGCCTGTATATAAAGGGTAACGGTTTATTACAACTATATTTCGATAACTTATCGGTAGCCGAATTGTATATACTTTTTTATATTTAAAAGCAATGACACCTTTGTCCATGCCATAGTTGGACAAAGTTGTCATAGTCTTTTAAATTTTTCTTAATTGCCTCTAGTAGCGTGCCAGTCAGTAGTCCAGCTGGTGCAAAGTGGTTACCAGCTATGGTTTTTCGTGAATGTCTCTAACTTATCGCATTAACGGTTCTCAATCTGCTCCTAAGACGTCAAGCTTCAGGGGACTACCATGCTAAAAACTAAAGCTGCTAACATTTTCATAACTGCTTATACTCATCTATAAAAATATGCCTGTTCAAATCACATTACGAATTATATAAATACGCGTGGCCAGATCAAGCAATGCGAAAGACTCTATGCACACATCTGTGTAAGTATGTGTATCTTTTTTTAAGGAACGCGAGATAAAAGATACATTAATTTACACATGTCTGCAAAGAGTCTTTTCAGATCAAATCTTTTGCATATCAATTATTACATTCGGTCGAGACAAAGCAAACATCTATGAGATTTTTTCTGTTGGATATTCTCAGTAAAATCAAGAAAATGTGCTTGGTAGAAGGTCATGCCCTATAATGCCATGTCATTTAAATACATGACTATCGGAATATAGATGAAATACTGTTCCTATCTATAATGCACAAATATAGTTTCCCGAATTGCAATTCTTATTAAAAAAAAGTTCACGACGTTATTTCGATGCAAGCTTTATATCTAGCATCTCTTCAATTAATTATAGCGGCCCATCCCAACTTCGCCCATTTTGATCATAATCCACAGCCCCATCTAGGTAATAGTTAAACTTTTCAAATAGGCGCAGAGGTTCCGACGACTTTCCTTCACATACACTAATTTATTAAATGCCGAAATAATAAACCAATATTAATCTGGACATCTACAATATTTAAGTCTATAGGATGGTAATTTGATACGTGCGTTCATTTGTCGATCGACCCATCACCAAATATTATGTGTAATAAAAATAATAATAATATAATAATATTCTACCACATACACACAACCCCATCTAGCCCAAACTAAGCAGAGCTTGTACTATGGGTACTAGATAATGGATAAACATACATATATAGTATTTTTGTGTAAATACATACATATTATACATACATATTATAAATAGAACAGTAATATGTTTTATTTTAAAAGTATACGTAATACCGCCGATTGACACCTCAAACTACGAACAAAGAACTCGCCACAAACGATATTTTTCTCGATCGAGAACTACTCGAGTACTATCGTTATTATCGATTATCAATACGCTCTGTTGACACTCGATACCGTTCTTTTCATTAGTTCTTTGTTATTTTGACAAGTTCCAAACTAGACCGGAGAATGAGTTGTGAACTTAACGAATAGTTCTCATTTATATTATTCGTACGATGTTTTTGTGCTATATATGCTTTGGAAAGAAATTATATCTACTTTTGGACGAATGCTAAAAGAATAAATGTTCTCTGTTCACTTTCTCACTTTTGTAATGTCTTGGTCTATTGAAATTAAACTACTATATACGGATTTTGTCGCGTTGTTTATTTGACACTTTATTACATAATTTTGAAAATTGTTACCCTACTACTACTATTAAACTTTACTATTTTTTTTTAAGCTTATTAAGTCTTGGTCTAGTAAAGTAAAACTCAAAGTCATTTACATCTACATATGTATATCGCTGAAGGGGTAAATAGAAACGTACTACATCCTCATTTCGCTATAATATTAGGTTTGCAATGTACCGAGCTCTACTACGAAAATTTCTTGACTGAAATATTCAATGGATCTTTGCCCTACCCGGGTATCTAATACTCTTTGAAATTAAACTACTATATACGGATTTTATCGCGTGTTTATTTGACACTTTATTACATAATTTTGAAAATTGTTACACTTCTACTACTATTAAATTTTACTTATTTTTAAGCTAATTAAATTATTATTGAAACTATTTAGATTTAATTTAATTTTACACTTTCCCCGACGTTTCGGTTGCTTTTCAGCAGCCATGGTCAGAAACACCAATGATTAAATTATGTTCGGGTACTTTGAAATAACTACACTGGAACATTGAGACAACTACCATCTTAGTCTCCCCGTGACCATGACTGCTGAAAAGCAACCGAAACGTCGGGGAAAGTGTAAAATTAAATTAAATCTAAATAGTTTTAATAATAATTTAATTAGCTTAAAAATTAGTAAAGTTTAATAGTAGTAGTAGTGTAACAATTTTCAAAATTATGTAATAAAGTGTCAAATAAACAACGCGATAAAATCCGTATATAGTAGTTTAATTTCAATGAATAATATTCGCGTAAACAGAAGCTAATATTATCTAATACTCTTGTATTAGATCTTATGCGTAACAGTCGCAATCACTACGGCTGGGCCCCCGTAACTGTCACCTGGATCAGTCCTTTGCTAAATATGAATGAAACAGAAACGGCCGAAGAAAATACGAGTCTGCCGCAACTAGTTCAATCCAACTATTTCTCCAAATCACAAGCCCAAGGCAGCCTATACAATGCAGAAAAATAAAACGTCTAATATAATTGCATCAATGAAAAGAAAACCGCTGTAACGAGCCTGATCGTCAAAAAATAACTAGTACATTTAACTTATATTTTGACGACCTCGATGGCGTAGTGGTTAGTGTAACCGACTGCCACGCCTGAGGTCGCGGGTTCGATTCCCGCACAAGTCAAACATTTGTGTGCATAAACATGGATGTTTGTCTTGGTCTGGGTGTTTCTATGTATAATATGTATGTATTTACAAAAAAAAAAAAAGTATTTAAGTATGTTTATCCATTGTCTAGTACCCATAGTACAAGCTCTGCTTAGTTTGGGCTAGATGGTGTTGTGTGTATGTGGTAAAATATTATATTATATTATATATTACTTTGAGGAACAGGAAAACCTTTTTCATTTACAAGACACTTTCGAGAAAATGTAGTTGAAGGTACCCTTTAGAACATTATTTGGGATCATAAAACTTTTATTACTCAATACCGCGTGCTGTTCATTATCGGTCTGTCCTGCTCGTCACGGCGCATTGTGGCTATTTCGTCACGTTTTTATTCATTTCCTGTTTATCTGGGACAGACGTTGATTTCGCTTTATTCGCTAGTTTGTGTTTTATTTCGGTGCTGGATTATACTTTTGTGTTCGGGAAATTATAATGAGTGGCCAATGTTTTGGGTTGCAATGTTATGTCATAATAGTGGGTCATCTATGTATCGTGAAATATGCAAATTAAACTCTGCTGGGTAATACGAATAAAAGGGTTTTAATTATTCGTCTTAGCCAGTAGTTTCATTTTAAGGTTCTTGAGATTTCGACCTTAAGAACCTTAAAATCTCGGTCGAAGCATCCAATGTTAATAGACCTTTGGGGACTTTCCGCTGTAGATTTGTAGTGCATAAATGTGTGCCCAAACACAAGTTACTCGATGGTTCCGCAATCCGACATGTCTCGAGAGAGAAGATCCTACTTTTCGAGGGACTATATTGTGCTATAGCGTCTAATTCCTTTAGGTCGGAGTTACTCCTACCTAGACCGACCAAGAAATCTCAATAGATTTCTTAATAAAACTTAGTAACTTTACGTTGGTTCCACTCGGAGTTTGAAACTTTATGCACAACAGTCGCATTATCTAATACGATGCATTACTTCTTATGAATTTTTCTAACACATACGTTTTACCATTCTGCTTTCCTACTACTTTTCACGATTCTACTAATACTTTCTATACTTTTCTTTCAGCCAATTTACTAAGGTTATAGTATGCCTATGTTACTCTTCAGCCAATAAAACTATATTTATGTAAAAATATTACGTTGATTTATTTTAAATGAAAGATAAACCAACAAACATACTCAAATTAAAATATTTATAAAAGCAATTATTTACTTTCATTTGCCTGTCTGGAGTAAATAAATATTGCAGGTTACATTGACATCCACAATTTGGAATACGTTTATGTTTAAGCAGACTAACAATATATTTCAAAACATTTTATTTTTCGTCGTTTATGCATTAACGCATACCTTTCCGCGGGGCGACGGAGAGGTTATGTCGGGCTCACCGGGGGAAAGATACCCCGGTAATACCGACTCAAAGGCGCGCATGGGAACACGCACACCGCCTCTTGGACTTGGTGCTGATCGGGTGGCGAGCAGGCTCATGCAGCCCACCAGGTCAAACCTTAGGGTGGCTGGAAGTCATCTCGCGCCCTCCGGCGCCCGGTTCTGCCGTTGGGGAGAGAGTTTATGCGCTCCCTCTCCCGCTCCGCCACCTCCTTGATGGAAATTACTTTCTCACTAAAGGAGGCGACGGCGTTCCACGATCTTTCACTCCGGACCATAGACTGAACCACGGCCGGAAGTGAGAGGGCAACCAGTCCCACTGCCGCGATCAACTCACGGCGCTGCGATGCCCAGGCGGGGCAGTCCGCCAAAGTGTGCAGCGCCGTGTCCTCAACAATGTCGCGACAGTCGCCACATTGGTGACAACCGGCCGTCTCTTGCCGTCAGTCATTACCTGTGTCAGCCGGAAAGTGAGGGCGCCATGCCGCCTCTCCAGTCACTCCTCAAAGACGGGATTAACCGCCACTATCGTGGCGTGCCCGGCACTAGGGTGCACAAGTCGTTCCTTCCATTTCTCCACTAGGACCTGGCGGAGCTCGGACCTTGCCGCCTCGAGAGCGGGAAGAGCAGGTCCTCCGCCCCGAGCAGTGCCTAACAATATATCTCAACCATGTGTCAACTATGAAATGTTGCTTGTATTCATCTACTCAAACTATTAAACTATAAACGCGTTCCAAAAACTTATGACTTATCTAAAAGCCTGGTTCAGTATCAATATGTATAAATATTACCACATTATACCGCTACAAGTTATACAAAACATTTATATAACTCACGTACAGTTAAAAGAGCTACTCGTGTAACTATGGCTTCTCTGATAAGGGTAAAAGGATGAGAGGTTCTTCAATCCCACCCAAAGTTTGTTTGCTTGATGAATCGAATAAGTAATGCTGGCAAGCTCTGGAATTAAATTCAAGGGATGAATTCTTCCTTGAATTTAACTTCACGGTTGGGGAGGAAATGGGTTGAATGTTTGCCTTTAGTACAGTGATTAGATAAATAGTCGTTTTGAAATTACTTTTACGGGTTTCATTGAGGTTCGTTTGACAAATTTGTTTTATTTAAAAGTTATACCGTCGTCATGGAGGCTTTTCAATGTAAAATTGAATTAAATAACATTTAGCCTGTACCTTAGAAAAGTAATACGAAAAAAATACACGCAGCGATGTCCGTTCTTAGATTCTTACCCACATACATAGATTCATTTGGGTTGCGTAGGAATTGGTAATTATTACAGAAGCCACCTTTAATCATCCAGGCATTACTCTTTTGTTTCTTTTGCTAAGTTATTATTGCTGTAAATATGAAAATACCTTCTCCTAACACTTTGAATTATATTAATAATCTGAAGTGCTATAGCAAAGCCAATTTGAAAGAACTCTAAGCCAATAAACATGCTTTAAGAATCTGATAAAAGCAAATGGTGTGTCGGGTAAGCGGTTGCCTCGCCGCTGCCGCCGCTCTGTGTAATATGACGACAAACTCTTTACGGAAGGAGATAGGCAGATAATTCTGAGTTTGGTTGTATTTTGTTTAGTTTAGCCTGTCAACTCAACAGTCATAGTAATATTGAATCTGGACGCCGACGTCTGGACAATGGTTAACGAGGACGAATCCTAATCCTAACTATAATATTATAAATGCGAATGTGAGTTTGTTTGTTACGCTTTCAAGCTTTACCTACTCGACTGATCATCATGAAATTTCGTATACACTTTGTCTTGGGAACAGAAAAGGACATAGAGTACCTTTCATTCAGGAAAAAGTACCTAATCTGTGTACATTTACGCGAGTGTAGCCAAAGGCCAAATCTAGAAGTAAATATTCTTGTCTTAAGCTGCAATATCATACTGGCGCCCAAATGCAATTGATTTTCAATTATTTTTGGCTTTCCATTAAACGACAGTTTACAATGATAAAACATGATAATTCTTCTTCTTCTTCTTTTCGTGTGGTTAGTGGCATACCTGTTGTCAAGAGTTGTTCAAGCCCGTAGGCCTCAGACATGGCTTAACGACTGCTGTCAATTTGACAACAACCGGGACCGACTTTATGCTTACCCTCCGAAGCACGGAGACGCTCAGATGAAATACCACTAAGCGGTCACCCATCTATAGACTGACCGCATCCAACGTTGCTTTACCTCGCTAATCGTGAACATGAAATTTTATAACTTGTGACCGTAACATTATAACCCGCGATTACGGTGAACTCAATTGTATATTTATTAAGTCTCCAGGGTTTGAAATCTAATAAGGGATTGTATATTTTAGCAAATAGACTATCCGTAACCTCTTTGTACTTATCGGAGATCAGGCATGAGTCAGTACATTAACTCATTTGCATTTATTATAATAAATTTATTTAAATATTATTTAAATTTACTAACTGCCTTGTTGTCCCGTCCAGCGTGGTGCCTATAAATGTGCTCAGCAGACGACATTAAGTTCGTCCCCTCCTACGTTAGACTTAAAATATAGTGGGCCGAATTTTGTTATGTACATCTTTACTATCCATAATCCTAAACCAAAAAAAAAGAGTAAATGAGCTTGTGTATGTTTGCGCGTTGAATTTATAACTGTTAGCATTTGCTCGCGGCTCCGCTCGCATAAAAGTAGGTAAGGTAAAGATAAGTTACAGTATTTAAATAATAAAATATTGCCTATGTTACACACTGATAATATAGCTTTCTAATGGCGAAAACATTTTAAAATCTTTTTTTAGTTTTTTAGTTAAACACACACAAACAAGAAATAAAATATTTCCTCTTTATAATATATACGAGGTCATCGTGATCAAGCGCTACCACTTTGGCTCAACTTGCTGAGAAGGATCCTGTTTACTATGGTGAGACAGTATGTAAGCATATTATGTTTGATTAAGTGCATAACTTTATACGCACCAGCAAAAGGAATATAAATAAAACATTTTTGAAAAGCAACATTAAAATGAAGGCAAAATTAATATTCTAAATTTCCATATCAGAGAAAGGGGAGCTATTTCCAAATATTTCTTTCACACGCCTGCATTCATAGCTGGTACGTCACATAATTATGCAAACGTCCTTTCTTTTTCTGCCATCATTTGTCAGTTAACCCGTCTACCAGATTCTATCGTTTTTATTTTAAAGTGAATATCAAAATTCTTTGCAATTTAGGTTTTGGATAAAGTAACTTCTTGACTAAAATAATAAAAAAGTTAATTAATATAAATATTTAAATCATAGATGCGCTCTACTACATTTAAATATGGTTGCCTTTCTTGACGATAAGCTGTCATCTCACAAACAATGCTAACATGGCAGCCGAGTTATAAATGTAGTATTATTACACTCACTTATATCAATCATCACACTATCGTTCTTTATCTTCATCTGGATATTATTGTAATTCTTAATCTGGATATTTTTATGCAATCTAAGTACGATGATTCAAATCATTGGAGTCGAATCTCCTACTTATAGACAGTGATGACTTTTTATCTACAATTTACGGACACGGCCGACTGCCTTAATACGATCATCAACAATGACATAGCCCATCATTAACATCGGAGCCACTTAGTAACAAAGAAAATAATCGAGAAACTTTGCCAATAAACATTCATTTCCCAATCGATTTCACCAAATATTATTCGTTTATTTGTTTACTCGACATCTAACGGTTATAGTTCGGCCGTTTCAAATCAACTATTCACATTTAGAGGGGCTCGTTGAAAACAAGATAATATAAGATGATTAATTGTGATTGTGTTTATGTTAAAGTTTTTTTAATCGGAGGGGAGATCTTTACAATACATTGCTAAGCAATGCTTTAAATAATGATATGATTCGATATTTTCTGTTTAAATGATTGCCCTGTCAACGCCGTTAAAATACATTGTTTCGAATGGGTTCGACACTCAAATAAGAAAATTTAATATATTTATGATATTAATATATTATAATAAATATTAAAAAAAAAATATATATATTATAAGAAAATTTAATATATTATTATAAATTTAATATCACACGAGAATATTTTTTTAGAATGTTTGTAAAAGTCAATTGCGCTACGAAACTTAAATCTAGTGCGGCAGTTGTCATGATACATTTTAATACCAGTGTCTCACTAGGAATAATTTATAAATGGCTTGCTTTAAGCTTCGATCGATGTTAGATCATAAGTTGAATATTTCGAGACTGAATTGAGATTATACTGTGACTGGATTCAACTTTGCGAAGAGCAGTAAATAAATTGATAATTAATCAGCTCAATATGTTGTCTCAATTCGATCAACTTCAGACATTGAGTAAATTACGAGTATGGGCCTTCTGATGTAAAACGTCGATATGATCGACGACGAAACATGCTTGTCTAGAATTTTCCTATTTTATCGTGACTTGAAAAAGCCATGACAACAGTATCAAAAGTAGATAACCACAATATAATGTGGTAAGGAAAGACAATTCCTGCTCTAGAATTAAATCCTGTGTGTGGGGAACTTTACAAACATTCAATATGAGAAGAACTTTCAAATTCAGCACAACAATTTGTGGATCACAGAAATTTTTGTCCCGTGTCGATCGATACCTTAACTCTCGTATGTGCATAGCATGTCACCAGGCGATCTCTTAACCGACTACGCGCTTAACATGTGTTATGGTTTCTACTGCCGCATGGGCAGAACTAATCTGTGACAATACTCTACTCGTTGGTTTTAGTGCTTATATTCTTAAGCTTAACGTGGCATAGCAAACAGTTTACGTCAACTTATCAATGGTAATAGAATAATCGCCAATTATGGCCCACATAAACAACATTATTTCTGTTTTCTTTTACAACGCCCGTACTATGAATAATTCCTGTGTCGCGTGGGATTTTACAAACTCAAATAACGGTCATAAAGAACACCCAGACTCGGAACAACCATTTGTGGATCACACAAAGTGTTGTCCTGTGTGGGATTCGAACCCACAACAGTCAGCGCAATGGCAGTGGCGAGGCGACCACTTAAACCACTACGCCACTTACAATCACAAGACCTAGGTGAAGAGAGCGGAGTTCCTTGTAGGTGTTAAGAATATCCCCGGGGTGCAAACAACTTCGGTAAGTTCACCGGCGTTGTAACTGATTTTTGACTTCTATTGCGAATGCTAATAGGTTTTACAGGTTGAACGTGTAAATACCAAATATTTTGGTGACAAAATACGCTCCGAAAACAACGTTTCTAAGTTCAAGTGTCCAAGTAGGATAATAAAAGGTGTACTTCGTCGTCCATGATTTATATTAGACGATACTATTATAAACGCGTTTAATAGTTTGGAAAATTGGAATCCGCCAAATGATCTTCAGTATGTCAATCATGAGTTAGCCCTGTTTTTAACTACAAAATACGTGTTTGTTCCACCAAATATACCAATAGTGCACTAAAATATGCTTACTAAAATATTTCAAAACGGAAACCTGTTTAATAAAGCAAATCTGTAATAATTAAAATACTCATTTCTATTAAAGAAGCACATCATAATTTAATTTTACTTCAATTAATGTACACTAAAATATATTTTAATCACACACCAATCCCAACATTGTAACCTAACCTTTCCGAGTCGGATTGCTCTGAATCGGTGTTATAAATAAACTATATTATAAGATATTTTATAGAACGATCGGTGTACAATTAGTATTTTTAGTGAAATAATAATATAGTTATTACGCTTTTACGATATTTGCTGAGCAGTAAAATAAAAGAGTATTACATTTAGGTGGTAGAACATATATTGTTGGTGAAATTGTTTATTTGTTGCAAAATAATTTTAATGGGTTTAGGTAGTTTTTAGCGTAAGTGTACCTTAAGTGTACCTTAAGATTTTTGATGCATAGTTAAAAATATCCCTTTTAATAAGTCATAATATATAACATGTTTATCGTTTATCGGTCTCGATGGCGTAGTGGTTAGTGTAACCGACTGCCACGCCCGAGGTCGCGGGTTCGATTCCCGCACAAGTCAAACATTTGTGTGCATGAACATGGATGTTTGTCTTGGTCTGGGTGTTTCTATGTATAATATGTATGTATTTACAAAAAAAAGAAAAAGTATATATGTATGTTTATCCATTGTCTAGTACCCATAGTACAAGCTCTGCTTAGTTTGGGCTAGATGGTGTTGTATGTACCTATGTGGTAGAATATTATTATTTTTATTATTATTATATAGTATGTATACCTCTTATAGTATATTTGAATTAGATCGGCTATTTAGTCTCGATTTAGTTCATTATTATAGTAATTGTTTACATTGCTTTAGTCTTTGTTCTGAGAGTAAAGTCGATATTGACATTTCAGTTCAATCTATACTAATATTATAAAGCTGAAGAGTTTGTTTGTTTGAACGCGCTAATCTCAGGAACTACTGGTACGAATTGAAAAATTATTTTACTGTTGGATAGCATATTTATCGATACAGGCTATAGGCGCAGTAACTATAAACGCGGGTGAAACCGCGGACACATCTAGTTAATTATAATAACGGAGTTATAGCAATAGATTATGTGCTAATTCTATAAAATAAAAATATTGCGTTATGAAACATCGTACTACAAATCCATTACCATATCTATCTCCCCGTCATACAAATATCAAAACGCAACCAACTCGACGAGCAAGTCGTAGGTACATAATATAAGTTTTATTTGCACCCTAGAGACTCCACATCATAGCAAATGCAACTGGGAACACAGTGCGGAACTTCTCAATAAGTATTGATTGAGCTTGATAACTTGAGAAAACTTCGCCCCTGGACACTGCTTTCTGACAATTTTGAAAAATATTGAACAAGTCGTGCGGAAGTTTCTTGTGACAAAGTTTTCGTTGACTTTTATTGGTGGGTATAATTTCTTGAACACTTTTCACTGTGTGTTGGATTCACGAGTTGATTAGAGTTTATTGTTGAATGAGACGTGTTCGTACTGATATGTCGTTTGGTTAAGTTTATTAAAGTATTGGAATGTTGATTATTGTCTGCTGGACGAAGGGAATAACAGTATGTGTGATTATCATGAGATCCTGAACTGTATACTGTATAATATATACTTACGTAGTCTCACGCAGAGGTCTATTGAAACCACATTATACCAGCTATAGTTTTAGGTTAGGTTAGGTTAGGGCCAGAGTTACAGACGCCATACTGCTAGTGAACATTACTTAACAGAAAAACTGAATACATTTTTGCTCGTCCTGAGAATCGAACCCCAGACCACCAGCAGTCCAATGCAATACCGCTGCGCCACTGACAATGTAAAATGTGATTGAAATTGACCGCCAGGAAACTAAAGTTTCTACTTTGCCAGCTCGGTGGCATCAAATTGACAAATTTACAACCTTACGCATAAAAATTGGTGCATCAGCGTAACCACTGGCCAAGCGAGCAATGTAGTAGTAAATAGGTATCATAATAGAAATATTACGATATTTAGATCTATATTAGACGGCCTCGATGGCGTAGTGATTAGTGTAATCGACTGCCACGCCTGAAGTCGCGGGTTCGATGCCCGCACAAGTCAAATATTTGTGGGCCTGAACATGGATGCTTGTCTTGGTCTTGGTGTTTCTATGTATAATATGGATGTATATACAAAAAAGGATATATGTATGTTTATCCATTGTCTAGTACCCATAGTACAAGCTCTACTTAGTTTGGGCTAGATGGGGTTGTGTGTATGTGATAGAATATTATTATTATATTGCTAAGTTTACTTCTTCAGCGCTAATTATTTGCAACGAAAATACGAGTATCCCTATAATGTACGAGTAGCGATAGCTCAGTGGGGAGACCAACAGACTGCAATGCAAAGGTCTCGGGTTCGAACCCACGTCGCGCACCTCTGACTTTCGGAAGTTATATGACTTTTCGAAATTATATGCGTATTGATTGACAATTATCGCCTGCTCCGTGCCTCGGAGAGTACGTTAAGCAGTCAGTCCCGACTGCCATGAACATATATGGCAGTTGTTATTAGGAGAGTGTCGACACAAAAGATCCCACTGGGTCGAAGTGTCGCCGGTCTGCTCTGACTGGCTCCCACATAAGATAATATAAGATTCCTATAACGTAATATCTAAGCACATTTACTATAACATAGGTATGGCATATGTCTGTCAAGCCTAACAGACGAAAACCTACATGACGGAACCACATAAAAGCCGAGCTATTAAGTAGACTGAAGATAAATGGTAATAAAGTACACAAAAAAGTATTTAACTTGATAAAACAATCTTAAACGCAAATAAAACAACTTAAAACAATTTAATCTTCAAACAGTTATCTCAGCTACGTTTCTTACAGAATCAGCTACAGTGAGATTTACAGGCGCTATCTTAAAACTTAGCAATAAACTTTTCAACGAAACCAAGGCCCTGGAGATATTAAGTGCAGATTCTAAACTAATTTGGCATACAAAGCAGTTATATCGAAACTAAAAACTTGTAGCACTTTACCTAAAGTTAGGCGAGAGTTATGTTTAGTCTAATATAACTGGCTAGCAAGATTACACTGGAACATTGAGACAACTATCATCTTAGTCTCCCCGTGACCATGGCTGCTGAAATGCAACCGAAACGTCGGGGAAAGTGTAAACTTAAATATAAATAGGTAGTTCTAATAATTTAACTACCTTAAAAATTCGTAAAGTTTAATAGTAGTACTAGTGTAACAGTTTCTAAATTCTGTAATCAAGTGTCAAATAAACAACGCGATAAAATCCGTATATAGTAGGTTAATTTCATGGCATAAATACGCTATATAAGTATCAAATAATCGACATCAAAAGCCAGAGGTATGTAGCTTGCCATCGAACTAGATACATTAGCGTGCCTACAACGTTCGCGCGTTAAGATGGCTTCAATAATTCTAATTTTAATTATTTCCTGCGGCCTCTATAAGAGGAGTGCATTAAAATTTTTATTCAGCAGAATAACCACCGAGTAACACTAATGGCAGCAGATAGATTAACAGATTAAAGTTTAACTATCGGTGAGCACTTGAGAATTGCTATTGTTACTGAACGTATTGAAACCGAGTATTGAGCCGATAAACGAGCGATACGTAACATATATGTACCGGAGCATGAGTCGTGCCGCCGGGAATACGAGCAAAACTGTGCAGAATGCAATAGAATTTATGATTAATTTTAAAAAAGTTCACTGGTCGCCTATTTTTGTTCTGATAAACGTCTTTTTTGCTGCAGTATATTATAATTATTACATACACTTACGCCTTTATTTGAATGAATACATACCTCATGTGGAAAATAATTACACTTAACGTCTAAAACTTACACTATTCCTCTTGTATCACAAGCGATCATAGGCTTATTGTAACCGCTTGTCGTTAGGTGGGTCATGTGTTCATATGTTCGTTGAATACCTTTAGTAGTTTAAAAACAAACAATGCACACTGTTCCATTTTGCGTTCTACGTAATAGGCGCAAGCTTGTTGTAATATATGGTATAAAGATGATAATTACACCTAGACTCTATTGTAAAAAGCTTTGATTGAGGTTTCTGATTTGAAATGTATTAAATTATTTATATTTAAGCACTTTTAGCTAAAGCTAATCATGTAAATTAATAAATATTTTTGACTTATTCTTCAGTACGTGTGTATGTCACTTAACTCCTCCAAAACAGCTGGATCGATTTTGATACATTTTTGTGGGTACCTGCCCACCTGCTGGTAAGTGGTCACCGTAGCCTATGGACGCCTGCAACACCAGAGGCATCACTTGCGCGTTGTCGTTCCATTAGGAAAGGAAGAAAAGAATAAGGAAGTGGGAAAGAGAAGGAGAAGGAGCTGAAAGGGGGAAAAAGGTGATTGGGCCTCCGGCACTCTCACTCACCGAACGAAACACAACAGTAGCAATACTACTATTTCAAGTTGATATTCTGTGAGAGAGTAGTCCTTCCCCGGTCGAGCCGGCCCATTCATGCTGAAATCAACGAGGCTCTACTACTCAAAGTCTACCTAAATCGACGAGTGTGTGTAATGAGACTAAATTAAGCAAGGGAATTATTTTAAGTTAGATTGTATTAAGTGCACATTAGTTTCTCCCTATCGCTCAGGCAAGTAAGCATGAAACCATGTATATATGATTCTGTTAATATATATATATATACATATATGGATTTAGCTTGGTTGGGACGTGATAGAGAATGCGACTGCTGTGCAAAAGATCTCGGGTTTGAATCCTGTGTCAGAAAGCTTCTGAGTTCGTATGTCAAGCAATTTTAAATAAAAGTCCGGTAGTAAATAAATTCGCGGTATTGCTAACACTCTTGCTTCAGAGAGCCAGCATGACTGGAGGAAGACGGATCTCTCTCCGGTCGTATAAAATTGCAGAATCAGCAGAATTGAGGGAATAGAGATTGTACTTGTATTTACGCGTACACTTGTGCATTATAATATTATGTCTAAAATACGAGCAAGTCTCAGTTTAGGAATTGCTGTGTCCTTAAGTACTTACAACCATCATAATGTATTCCTTCTCATATTTTGTGATTACATAATATTCGTTGTACTTTAAAGCAATTTTTTTATTTTTTTTGTTATTTTTATCCTGCTCAGATAACTAGTCTCCTCATCGTGACCGATTTTCGGTCTTATTGGAGATTGGAGACTGGTCTGACTGACTTAAAATCTTACTTATATACTATTGAGCAGCGATAGCCCAGTGGGGAGACCAACAGACTGCAATGCAGAGGGTCTCGGGTTCGAACCCACGTCGCGCACCTCTTACTTTCGGAAGTTATATGACTTTTCGAAATTATATGCGTATTGATTGACAATTATTTCCTGCTCCGTGCCTCGAAGAGCACATTAAGCCGTCGGTCCCGGTTGCCATGAACATCTGAGGCAGTCGTTATTGGGAGAGTGTCGACACAAAAGATCCCACTGGGTCGAAGTGTCGCCGGTCTGCACAGACTGGCCCCAAAATAAGATATCTATCTATATACTATTGACTGCTAATTACACACTTAACTTATAAACGAATCTGTAACACACGGAGCTTTGATGATAACAAAGTGTCCCTTTAAAACTGCAGTTCCACATGGCAATCAGCCAAACGAAAAACTTTTTTGTAGTTACTAAGTACTCTACAGTAGAAAAATATTACCTCGCGTATCATAAAAGTAACGCGTTTGATATAACACTTATTTCAAACGACCACTTACCTTATGTTCCATACTAAATGTCTACTTTTTGTTTGCTCTCACTGAATGCACTTACACAATACTAAACATATAACGTGACGTCACCACTCAATCCTATCACTGATCAACGTAGCTGAGAGGAGTAAAATTCCATGACCATCGATTCTTTTTTCTGTAGACAGTATTCTTACATACGTAAGAAATTTCCACTGGCGAGTACTATAAGTCTTTTATCACTCTCAGCTGCGTAAGAACAATGATGTTAGATAAAACGCTATTACAAAGAGATTGTAACACTAAAATGGTCGTATTGTGAATATGTTGGAGAAAGCGAATAGTGTTTAGGTTTTTAAATATATATTCTACCACATACACAGAACACCATCTAGCCCAAACTAAGCAGAGCTTCTACTATGGGTACTAGACAATGGATAAACATACATATATACTTTTTTTTTTGTAAATACATACATATTATACATAGAAACACCCAGACCAAGACAAACATCCATGTTCACGCACACAAATGTTTGACTTGTGCGGGAATCGAACCCGCGACCTTAGGCGTGGCAGTCGGTTACACTAACCACTACGCCATCGCCATCGCCATCCAAAATAATATATAAAAGACTAGCTGTCCCGACAGAAGTTGTACACATGAAAAAAAAAACCCAAATCTAAACCATCCTCGAATCCACATAAACACACACAACATTTTTATCAAAGTCGGTCCAGCCGTTTAGGAGGAGTTCAGTGACATACACACGTACAGTAGAATTATATATATAAAGATATACATACTTTGATACCAGTACCGCATGATATACCTACGTACATAGTTTGATAACATCACTTGGTTTCATATAAAAATTACACTCGAAATTTTATACAATCTCGGTAGCGCAGCGGTAATGAATCCTGATGCGGGTTTAATGCTCAAGTCAAAATAATTTTTATTACATTTTTCTGCAAGTAATTCGCTTTCTAAATCTGGAACTGTGCCTCATAGATGGCTATTGACTAGCCTTCTTTCTTTTTGCAATCTAAATCATAGTTGACGATTTGCAAAAATACACTATTGCTCCTCTGCAGCGTAGACGTGGGTCTATTTTATTTTATTTTACTACCTGTTGCCCACGACGTCGGCGCGTCGTCCACATAGACCATGCATTATTTCTCTCGAAATTAAATAAGAAGATGCTTAGATTTTAAGATGATCTCCAAACCAGCAACCTTTAAAACCACATCAAAATAAGTGCAGTAATTTTACATGATGCTAAAACATAGCATTGCGTTTAAACCACTATCAATATTCACGTCCAAAATATTCAAACATAGACTAATTTCAGTTTTAAATAATGTGTAGATACATGTTAAAAGGCAAATTAATTCAAAATATAACAGACTCTAAATTCAATTACAGATAATCGCGTTTATATTGAAATGTCGACGCCCATATCATGAGCCACAATAGCAACGCTATTTCCATACATTTGAGATGGTAATTATATTAGCCTATTTGTAATTCATGATACCGATATGCTATAAGCACCGGCTAACTTCGTTTGCAGAGCTATCGATTTATTGATTGTCTTGTGTTAATTGCTGGTGATATAAGACTTATATCACCACGCGCCTATAAAAAATTGACTGACTACAAGACTATATAGTCAGTAAATTTTTTATAGGCTCGATGCTCGTATTAAAAAAATGAGTCGTTTTAGCTACGAACAGTTACATTTTGATACCTTTTACATAGAATTTTTTATAAAAGTTTAATGTCCGTAGGCAAATCGACTTTAAAATAGGAACTGGATAATGCTGTTTGCAAGCTTACTTATTCATAGAAGTGTAGTGCTTAGCAGAAAAACGTGTATCAAATTATTTCAATCTAAAAATATACGTCAACATAGAATGCGTATATCATTCGCAGTCTAATGCATCGAACGTTGATCATGCATCATAAATATCGTAAATAGAAATATTTATGCAATATACTGCTTGTAAGAAATTAGAAAAATAATAAAGAAAGATAACTGAAGCCATCATCTAGGCCCGCTAAGTTTTATTTTACCGACAGTAACCTTGCTATGTTAGGACACCAGCTTCGATAATCAACTTGGAAGTCATTAATACGCCTACTTATTACTAAGTTAATCGTTGAGAGAAAAATATGACAAGGTGCTTTGTTTGCTATATTTATTTACAGTCGTAAACGCACTGTGATTGCAGCGAAGCGACAATTAACTAATTAATACGCAAGTAACGTCGAAAGTCAGAAGTGCGTGCCTTGGGATCGAATCCGAGTCCTTGGCGTGTCAGTCCAACGGTCTCCCACAAGGCTACTCTGCTTCTAAGTAAAATCAATAACTCGAAGAAAGTGTTTATTACGTTCTAGCCTGTGCTAAGCAGCTTACGACAGCAATAAAAATAGTTTCTCTTTAGTTTACTTATGCAGTATACTTTAAAATGTTAATAGCCTCGAATGCCTTATTACTTGTGCTTCGTTAGAACCGTGCCATAAGTTTCTGGTTATATTCTTTTTTTTTAGCTATAGGCGTCAAACGAGCATATGGACCGCCTGATGGTAAGCGATAACCACCGCCCATGGACACCCGCAACACCAGAGGAGTCGCAAGTGCGTTGCCAGCCTTTGAGCCTAAAGTCTCGGGTTTCATTCGCAGGTTTGGTTAAGTGTTATTATTTTTTCATTAGGACATTTGCTTTAGTATCGTGGCAAATGCTTATTGTTATTATTTATTTATTTACATGAAATAGAACTACTTGCCTCAATTACACTATTTAATAATATAATATAAATTTAAAATTTAGCATTCTCGCATTCTACTCACAATACCTCATACATTCTAATAATTATACTTTCTTTTCATCCTCAAAAATAACTTCAACTTCTGGGTTAAAGTCCAAGAGAGCGTTAAGCTGATTTAGTGACTGAGGTATGGGTGAATTACAGCGTGTCACAGTACGGCACGCTGGAACCGCCAACTAAGATGGCAACAGGCTCGCTCTGTACTGCGATTGTCTCTGATTTGGGATTGAAATTAAACAACTTTATATGGAATTTATCGCGTTCTTTATTTTTTATATAACACTATTATTACATAATTTTGAAACTTTAAGTTACTATTGTTAAACACTTTTACTATTTACTGTTTACTTCTATTGAAGCTGTTTAAATTATAAAATCTATTTAGATTTAGTTGTACACTTTCTCCGACGTATCGGTTGCTTTTCAGCAGCCATGTTCACGGAAAGATTTGGATTTTGCGACTTAAAACATACTTGGCAAACATTGGAAATAAAATAAAACGCCTCTGCCTTTGCCATCCTTTTAGTGATACATACAGGCATAATACTATGTATTACCGTTGATAACAATTGTCCTATTTATCGACCTCAAATAAAATGAACTTCCGAATACGGAATTTTACATTTATTCATATCAGTGATATGTATTTTTCTTTATAATCAATCAGCATTGCTAAATCGACTACATGCACAAATTTTCATTGCAAACGTTTGATCAATACAATTTAACGGTACAGAGAGACTTACGTAATTACAATTAAATGTCATCGCTGTGACATCTGCCTTATGCGATCAGTGGTCAAAGCTAGTCCATAATAATACTCCGAAGCAATAATGGTGGCTGATCATACCAGATTACATTGTTGTTTGCAGGCTTCAATTAGTATCCCGTCATTGTCCATTGATTGGTCACGGTGTTTGTTATATTGTAATAGCAATGTATGTGAGGACACAAGGTGAATTGGTTTGTTGTTTTAAGCGTCTAAGGCCTGATTCCTATATCGATCTGTAAGGTTAATTACTATCGGTATGGATATATTGATTGATCTTATTTATAATACATCTATATTACCGAAACAATATTGCAAGTATTGGTGTAACTGTGACTTCTAATGGTGATATTGAACAATTATTATTTATGCTCAATTATTAAGCCGTAAGTGGCGCTTTGAACCGATGATATAATTTAAATGTCGAGAATGACATTACGCATTGTGCTGTAGAGTCAAAAGGTAATATTAGAAATAAATCTGTATAAAACTTGTGGAACCTTGTTTTTTAACATAAGGAGTAGATCCTTTATCATCAAGAAGCGAGTCGTTATAGCTATAACGACTTTTCCTAACTCCGGGCTGCTACCGAGATATTTTTGGTAAAAAGTACATACATACATTCATGCCTGTTTCCCAGAGGGGTAGGCAGAGACTACGGATTTCCATTTGCTACGATCCTGACACACTTCTCTGGCTTCATTCACTTTCATCACATTCCTCATACACGCCCGTCGGTTCAAGGTGCTCTTAACCTGGCCTTAGTCCAGAACGCCTCCAATATGATCAAGAAACGTTCGCCTAGGTCTTCCTCTTGCGACTGTTCCATTCACACTAGCCTTATAAACTTTCTTAGTCAGTCTTTCCTCGTCCATTCTTTCTACATGCCCAAACCAGCTTAACATACCCTTTTCTATTCTTGTCACTATATCCACTGGTAAAAAGTAATAAATTTTTTTTGAAGGACAGTAAAATTTTGACATATTTTCAAAGAATATTACGTGTCACAAATTATCGGCCTGGAGGTAAAATTACTCGTTTATCAATATAGGAACCGTACTTAATTAGTCGAGAGTTAGATTTACGGAATGTAACATAACGATAGATAAAACAGACATATAAGCGAACTTAAAAAAATAAAATCCACATAGTATATTTTTATTGGTTTCCATTTCTATTAAAATATTCAATTCTATCAAAACTGAAATTGCCGTACTATCAACTGTACGTAGAAAATAATATAAAACAAAATTTGTTTTATTCTATCAATGATTACGTATATAATAAAAACTCATGGAACTAGCTGATTTTTTTATACAGAACTAGTAGTTTTCCCGCGGTTTCACCCGCGTAAGTCCCGTCCCCGTGTGAATATCGGGTTTCACTCCTTTCACCCCTTCGGAGTGGAATTTCCAAAAATCCTCTCTTAGTGCTCCCCTACACTCTCCATGGAACATACATGCCAAATTTTCAGCTTCTTGCGTTTACATAATATTGTCTTCTGTTTACGCAAATATTATTCATTGAAATTAAACTACTATATACGGATTTTATCGCGTTGTTTATTTGACACTTTATTACATAATTTTGATAACTGTTACACTACTACTACTATAAACTTTACTAATTTTTAAGCGAATTGAATTATTATTAAAACTATTAAACTATTTATTTGCTTTTCAAAAGCAACCGAAACGTCGGGGAAATTGTAAAATTAAATTAAATCTAAATAGTTTTAATAGTTTTAATAATAATTCAATTAGCTTAAAAATTAGTAAAGTTTAATAGTAGTAGTAGAGTAACAGTTTTCAAAATTATGTAATAAAGTGTCAAATAAACAACGCGATAAAATCCGTATATAGTAATTTAATTTCAATACCTACAATGTTCAAAAGTCAATACCAGTAATTTTGATTTCTTATTTTGTTACTTGGACATTTTCAGACAAATTCGGACTTAACATCAGCACCCTCGCTAGTCAATACAAACAGGTAACTCCAATAGGCTGGTCTATCTTATGATAAATTCACTGTATCAACATTTTACAAGACCGCATTCTAATTTAAAACAAAATATAATTGAAATTAAACTGCTATATACGGATTTTATCGCGTTGTTTATTTGACACTTTATTACAAAATTTTGAAAATTGTTACACTACTACTACTATTAAACTTTACTAATTTTTAAGCTAATTAAATTATTATTAAACTATTTAGATTTCATTTATTTTTACACTCAAAATATTGTAATAAAGTGTCAAATAAACAACGCGATAAAATCCGTATATAGCAGTTTAATTTCAATGAATAATATTCGCGTAAATAGAAGACAATATTACAAAATATAATCTATAATCAAATGATTTAATTAAAATACCTATTGATTTACATAATATTGTCTTCTGTTTACGCGAATCTATTGATTTATCACGTAAGTCACAGACCATGCCTTATTATAACAAACAGTAAGTATTAAGTCTCGTAAAAAAAAAAAGTTTGATTCAAAAAATTTCACCGCACGAAGTTTATCAACATAACGAATTATCATCAAGTTTACAGAAGCATTTTCTACAACTGCGACTACTGTCATGAACACTGTCTACTACTTATAATTCAAATAGAACATTCTTACAATAGTTAAGATTATCTTCTTATTACATAATATACATATAGGCTTATGTCCAGCAGTGGACTGCAATAGGCTGAAATGATGACATAATATACCTCTAAATTACATAAAACATCATTGAGCAGTCGCTCTTTGGTCTCTGATCTTTAATTTTGTTTGTTATTTCATGGCCGTTAAAGAGGCCACAAAATACTAAAGACTTCATATAGACAAAGGCTGCATTTGCATGTTCAAAACGTGTATTACCAACCACTCCAAGAACCACAAACATAAAAACAATTACTCGCACAAAATAAACTTTCAACACCTGGCTTAAAACAATTGCAGTCATAGGGTTAACTGGTTTAGCGCCGCCACAAGTGTGTGTATGTTTACTAAAACGCTTAGCATCTACTATTTGCTAAAAATAATCGTCTAGATATAAGCCATCTGTGCGTTAGATGGTTTGTCTTTGTTAGAAAGTGCTTAATAGGATGCGGTCGAAAGATACCAACAATAACATGAAGTACTTTGCACTAGTTTTAATTGTAACTTGGGTGGAGGCACAGGATTACAATTATGAGGGTAAGTTTTATATTACTGTTTTCTATTCTAATATTATAAAGAGAAAAGATTTGATTTTTTGATTGTTTGTTACTAAGGATTTAACTCAAAAACACCTTAACCAATTTTAAAGATTATGTCATTATTAGAAAGTTGAATTATATATTAGTATATGAATTATATATAGAATAGCTGTATTATCACCGAGTAAAATAGGCCAGATTTTATTTTTGAAAAAGTACTATTACTAACATAACTTAACCTACTTTTATGCGAGCGAAGCAATGGGCAAAAGCTAGTATTTTATTTAATACACTACGTATTTATTAATTCACTATGATTCACAGGCAGTTTTTACGATACAGGTGAGAAAGATTTTGTGTCAATTTTAATTTTAAAATATCACACGTCTTTATTGAATGTATTATAATTAATTTGAAAATTCAAAATGTCATAATCGTACGATACATGGCCAGATTGAAAATCTAACCTTGGTTTTTGTCCTAGAAAGTCTTTTTCTCTCTTCTCTCTTAGCTTTTATTATTCCCAAGTCACTTGGGGTCGGTTTTTCTGGTCTAACGGGATTTGACTGGATATCAGTTTTTACACGGAGCGGCTGCCACCTGACCTCTGCAACTCGAAGGCTAACGATACCCTAAGGCTAGACCAGTGTCAGGAAATTAGAGGGTACTGACTTTCCCAATAACGACTGCCATTGATGTTCATGGCAGCCGGGACCAACGGCTTAACGTGCTCTCCGAGGCACGGAGCAGGTGATAATTGTCAATCAATACGCACATAATTTCGAAAAGTCATATAACTTCCGAAAGTCAGAGGTGCGCGACGTGGGTTCGAACCCGAGACCCTTTGCATTGCAGTCTGTTGGTCTCCCCACTGAGCTATCGCTGCTACTATATCCTAGAAAGTATGACTATATATTAAATTATAATTATAAATATACCTGGTGAAGTACAATTGCTAAAAATCATCAAAGTCGTGCTCATTCCAGTTATATGTGTGTATTCCGACTTTGTGCATAACATAACTTATGTTACATGATATCAAGTCACTATATTTATCAATGAGGTAGGCCTTTTACAGTATAATTCTTAACCAATGTTGCTTCACATTTTAATAAAATATTTCTTAACAGATTTACGCAATCCAAGATACTCAATACACTTTAAACAAATACCTAAACGATTCGAAGTAAAAGGTGATGGCGAAGGAAACAAGGACTTCCAGAAGTATTACAAAGAGATTGAAAACATAGCAAAACACGAAAACATATCCGTTGTATACAAAATAAAGTTAGAAATAGTCAAACCAACTAAAATAGTCAGTCGAAAAAACGTAGGAAAGAGATTGAAATCAAAGAAATACAACATACCACTAAAGAAAAACAGCATGAAACTGTCAAACTTTGAAGTAATGTTGAGAAAGATGGCTGAACAATCAAGTCACGGGAATGCGCAAAATTTGGAGAACGCCCATAATCCCTCTGTCACAACAGAATCTGATAGGAAGATACTGTCAACGAAACAGATACAACTGAAGTTCAAACCGATTATATCAAAAGTGAAGAAGACGAACTATTCGAAGGTTGTAAGGCCTGTGAGAAACAGAGTTATTACTTTGACCGTTTAACTAGGAACAAATAGGTATAATAGATATAATAAATAAATATTTTTTACAACATTAGTGGTGTTTTTTACTTATAATATTAATGTTATTTTCGCTGAAACCGAACAAGTGTGTATAAATTTTAATGCTTTTGCATTTTATCACCAGTAAGCAGTTAACGTAGGTCATGGATGTGTAACACCATGAATTTCTCTTTCACCTTACTTCAAGCATATATAAATTTCCCGTCAACAACTTACACTTTATCGATAGAAACCACATTATAATATCGATAATTTGCAAAGATAACTACAGTAAAATGATTTGCTAATCCACCGTACGATTCATTAAATTGAAATAAAAAAGAAATATTTCAATTTGCTATAAATTTGAAATATCCACGTGGAAAATATTATGGAGTGAAAATTGCTTTATCTGGATAATATATATATATATATATATATATATATATATATATATATATATATATATATATATATATATATATATATATATAACGCTTTTTAATACTTATATTTGTTGAGTGATTTTATCGAACATACAATGCGCAATCTTTTTGAATAGAGAGATGGTTCGTAAATAAATACCACAAGCCTAAAAACTGGTTAAATAGATTCGTTACTAAGTTAAACTGACGTCGCGCACCTCTGACTTTCGGAAGTTATATGACTTTTCGACATTATGATTGATAATTATCGCCTGCTCCGTGCCTCAGAGAGCAAGTTAAGCCATCGGTCCCTGCTGCCATGAACATCTATGGCAGTCGTTATTGGGAGAATGTTGACACAAAAGATCCCACAGGGTCGAAGTGTCGCCAGTCTGCACTGACTGGCCCCTACATAAGATAAGATAAGGCAACATTACATGATCACGTCATCGTAACTCGAAAATATGACGCCAGTATAATTCGAGGTATGGACAAATAATGCTCATCTAGTATTTTTTATTGAAATTCTAAAATTTTCACTTTTTCATTAATAAATTTTAATTTTCTAGCAATTATTAGATTTTATACATCTGCTATAAAATGGAAAATAATTCATAAATGGTGCAAATAATATTATAATCATAAAATAAATATTGTGTAAAGAAATTAAAATTAAACTAAATTGCTTTTTTAAACTAGACAGGTGCGTGAAACGCATACCTACTAACATAACTTTTGTACATTGAAATGGACTTTATGAGTACTATAATAGTATCTATATTCTCATAAATACCTGATGCGACCTCTTCAAAGTTATTCCTTTTTCATTTCCGTCATTTGTTCCGTTTGTTCGAATAGCGGCTGGGGCTAACCATAAAAACCTTGCAATATGCAATTCTATATAAAATTCTTCGCACGGCTACTAATAAAAACTTTGCGGTCTATCAGTTTTGTTTTTCTCACCAGGGGCCGCGCTTATGAAACATATTTCAGCCAAATTGCCGTACATGAAACCCGGAAGAGTTTTGGAGATGATAGATTTTATTTATTGCATGTCTACGACATATTTCTCTTTGGGGAGTGCGGTACGAGCACTTGGCTTAGGTTTGCTGAATATTTTTATTACATTTGTAAATTGTTTAGCAAAATTTACTAATGTATGTATGTATCTTATGTGGGGACCAGTCAGTGCAGACCGGCGACACTTCAAGCCAGTGGGATCTTTTGTGTCGACACTTCCCAATAACGACTGCCATAGATGTTCATGGCAACCGGGACCGACGGCTTAACGTGCTCTCCGAGGCACGGAGCAGGCGATAATTGTCAATAAATACGTACATAATTTCGAAAAGTCATATATCTTCCGAAAGGCAGAGGTGCGCGACGTGGGTTGGAACCCGATATCCTCTGCATTGCAGTCTGTTGGTCTCCCAACTGAGAAATCGCTGCTTAAAAAATTTACTAATAATGATAATTGTATTTGAAAATAACATTTACTTAAAGAACATAAACGATCCCTTAATCATCAATGATAATAATACAGCTAAGCTTTTATAGACCCAATGAATAAGCTTAAGTTACTCATTACATGTGCATTGGCCATTTATCTGAAGTATCATCGATAAAATTCATATCTACTTTTAGCGATAAAATAAATTTACTTACATGTATATCAAATCTAATTCTGATACCAAAGTACCACAGAGAAAAGCAACTAACATTTGCAACCAATAATAAAATAAGCATTACAATGTCTAAAACCAAACTCCCACATCAATATTAGGCCGCACAGAATCCGTAAATTCCAATCCTTTTCTAAATCCTCAATAAAAATTTGTTGAGGGCGAAATCCTTTTATACCTCGGAGGCTGGGGCTATTTCTATTCCACTCACACGCTTTTTCGCATTCCGCGGTGTCGCACCACCGAAAGCTACATAAAGCCTTAGGGGGCTACATAACCACTGCACAAAATTAAATATCGTTCTAGCTGTATATGTGCGTCTTTGTTTCATAAGTGGTAATAATGTGAGTAGGCTTTACGACGTAAATGTTTTGAGTAGCTGTATACACAGTATGAATTGTTCAAAGTTGTTGTGTATACGGATCGGTCATCTTATTCTTACGACATACAGAGCATTCCGGACTGGCTGAGTAGCATGTGTGAAACTACAATTAGTTGCTCTGAGTCTAGGTCTTCAATGTGTCTGTGGTTTCAGTGTTAAGCTCCTTGCGACAACGAATTCTGTACCAATGCGGATAATGCACTAGAAAATGTTTTCCACTGCCAGAAGTTTACTAATAAAACAACACGATTAAATATATTTTGGAAATGATCAACGCTCCCGTCGATTTTAAAATCGTTAACCACAAAAATTTGTCAGTTCTAGAAGTTTTGTATAATATTTATGTTTATAAAACCCTTTTCAATATAAGGCGTATTTTTGGACTTGTTTTAAAGTAATATAAAGGCTTTGTATCGGGTTTATTTCAATATGAAACAAACTTGCCCCTCGTTGAATAGAAAATTTTATTTGTTCGTGGTTTGGTTATATCAGTAGAACAACGTACAGTGATCATAATAATTTCTTATGAGCCACAAAACTTGGGGAGTAATGAAATGGCTTGTTTGTGTGCGATACAAAGCATACGTTTAAGAAAATTCAATACACGACCTGAGGAACAATATCCTTTAATCATAATAATATACAGACTTGTAAAAATTTCGGCAACAGAATCTTACAATTTAATATAACAAAAATCTTGGAGCTATACAAAAACATTCACAGCCCCACAAAAAACCTTGAATATAACGACTAGATTTTTGATATCATGTTTCCAATTACTGAATTTCTCACTTGCTAGAAGTGAAAATAAATATTTAAATTAGCATCAAACAAAGTTCCTAATTTAGGTATTTAGATGGATGCTTACTAAGAATAGGTAGACTGTCACCTCGTCTAATTGAAGGATTAGTTTAGTGCTCTGAATACACTTAGGATTCGTCATTATATATTCAAGTATTACGAACGTTGCCACAGTTGGTTCACTGACAATATCTTCGAAACCTAAAAGTACAATGTACGCAGAATTTTACGTTGTGACAGTAATTTATAATCTGATCCGGCATTTTTCTGCCCCGTTTGGATTACCGGAACTCTGAATTTTAAGCGGAGTAAAGCGTAATTGTGTTAATTTTATGTTTTAAAACACATATCCTGATTAAAGAAATAATCCAATTATTGTATATCTGAGTCCCTATTTACATATCTTACGTACTTTATTTACTGCCATTTTCCAATATGCATCTGATGTAGAGAATAGAATGAATTGATATACTTACATCTTATTTTAATCATTTGCAGACTGTCGTTATTACACTAATAAACTTTGTAAATGAGAATATATGATAGTAGCCAGACCAAAAATTATATATTTTCCTTAGGATTTTTATAAAGATAACTTCCGGGCCAGACTTTAATCCTGTGTCGCAGGGTACATTACAAAAAATCAAACAACGGACATAATGATACCTAGACTCGGGACAATTATTTGTGGGTCACAATTTTATTTGTTACGTGTGGGGATTGAACCCACATTATTAGGCGCAGCCTCAATTGCGAGGCGATCACTTATATTAAAACAAAATAAAATCCATAACAGAGAAAATACTACTATATTTTTAATAGTCTTAAAGACTTTTTAAATTGCAAAAGACATCAATTTTAAAAACATTACTTAAGAATACCCAAGTATAAAGATGACTGGTCGGCTTGAAGCATCCCTGGATGTAATCAGATCACTGCGCTGATGTTGTTGTTCTGAGCACAGCTTAGTGCGATGCGTCGCGATAGTCGTCGACACTCACCTTGTACCGCACTAGTGATGTGCATGTTTCTATCGATAAATTTCTTTTACATGTAGATTATATTGTCCGTTTAAATTTGTTTTTTTATTGTTGAAATCATGACCGTTTCCTTTTTACTGAAATTTCACATTATTCACTTAAACCGATTATTAATAATTAAAAGTATGATGTATGTCTTGTGCATTTTGTTTAGCAAAAATCGAATATCAAGATTGGCTAAGCTAACTAAACTTTTTTGTTCTTGCTGTTAATGTTATTTAGTTAGAAAAATAACAAAAAAAAATCAAAAAGAACCATTGTGCAATAATAATATAGTAGCAAAACTTACAAAGAGAAACTAGGTAGGCCGTGAACTGATTATAATCGACATGTAATTTTATCATCCTAACTCACGATCGTAATAACTGAACAGCGTTATTAAACTACACTCTATAACGAATCAATGTCATCAATCATGTTCATCAATAAAACGAGATATCGACTGAACCCCATCACTAGCTTGAGCTTGCATGTCGCGTAAGTGTTGATGCTATCGCGATGTTATGTCGAGTACGCGTACGAGACCGTCTCTACTAATGTAAGCTCCTTAAAGCAAACGTGTAGGCGCTGTTAATTCTAACAAGTATCATGCTTGTAACAACTGTCTTTACTTTACGCAGGCGTTTCTAGGCACAAAACGCACATTTCTTTCTAGTTCACTTCGATATTATATTTTTTTATCAACTCAAATTTGTATTTAGTTAAAGTAAATGCAAATTTGGTTAAATTTGTAATTTGCCGTCGTATTTTTAAATATTGTAAAAAAACTGTTGTCTTTTTTAATGTTGTGAATGTTATGTTTATCTATAAAAGGTATGCATATCTGAACTTGTGTCAGGTTACTTTTTCACCAGTGTTATGTATGTAAAAAATACATATAAATAAATTAAGAGTAAGCAAAAATTACAGATTTCTCCTGTTATGAACCTAACATGCCTAAAGGAACATTGGAACATTGAGACAACTATCATCTTAGTCTCCCCGTGACCATGGCTGCTGAAAGGCACGTAACTTAAATATAAATAGTTTTAATAATAATCAGACCCGCAACAAATATTTTTGGAACCCACAATTATTTGCCACGTGTGGGGTTCGAACCCACAGCACTCTTACCGCATTGGCAGAAGCAAAGTGACCTCTTCAACCACTGCGCCATCCACGCAGTATTAATTAGCTTAAAAATTAATAAAGGTTAATAGTAGTAGTAGTGTAACAGTTTTCAAAATTTGTAATTAAGTGTCAAATAAACAATGCAATGAAATCCGTATATAGTACTTTAATTTCAATGCCTAAAAGTGATTAGGAAAACCTGTATTTCCTTCACACCATTATTTAAGAGTAAAAGGTAGAACAAAATTGTGCTGTTTGAAGCTACACTATATAACATCCAAGTATGCTAGGATTAAGACAACTTGAGAGATTAGAATCATTAGTTTCTATCAACCCTGACGGAAACTATGTACGAGTTTTCATGTATGTGGTCCATACAAAAGCTATCCATAATTCTATATAGACAAATTTAGTTCCATTAGGCCCTATATCCTCATATATATCCATTTAGTGATCAGAAAGTCCGACGTATAGATACTGCGAATTTTCATTTCGGGGAAAATTTGATTTGAACCTACATTTTATAATACGCAGAACTGTACATAAAAATGGTACTTTATTTATTTATTTTTATTAAGAAAACCATTAGCGATACAGTTTGTTTAACAGTCACACAGTGTGTAGTACAGTCGAGTATAGTACAATTTTATATGATCTAAATAACTTAAAAATAACTTAATTTATACAAATTCTGCTTATAAATAGGTCATTACTTACAACCTCTTATGTAAACATGGAATATTATACATACTTAGTAAGTTTATAAATATAAAAATAAACACATAGCAAGATATGAAATAAAGTTAGGCGTAGTTGTCTATCTTTCAATAACTTGTGATTTGAATGATTTCTTAGAACAGCGGAAGAGATCTACCTCTTGGAATATAATATTATAGGTGCGAGCAAAGCGGGTGAGCACAGTTACCAGCGCAGTTGGTTGAATGTCGGGGAACATGTAACAATTACTAAATACTGATTCCTTTATACCACTTGTAACAGAAGGTATTAAACTCACACAAAAATAAAAAGTACTAGATTTTGCTCGTGGCTTTGCTCACGTCAATCTAAACTTTGACAATAAATTTCTACCACTACTTTTTTCTGGATGAAAGGTATATGCTAAGTCCTTTACTTAAACCCTTGATAACGTGTATGTAAAATGTCATAACGATCAGTCAAGTTGTTAAAACTTGAAAACGAAACGAAAACACGACTCACTCACTTGACTCACTTTCGCATTTATAATATTAGTTAGGATTACTAAATAAAGACTATTAGGAACGGTCGATATATTCCCTATATTAACTCCAATTTCAATATGCAGATTTATAAAAGTAGAAAATCTAATTAAAAATACTTTCACTCGTAATCCCACCCCAATGCCACGTTATTTATGACTGCAGCAAGAATGCATTTTAATTTGTTTTACACCATCAACGATATTAACGCCTGGCGCCCGAGTCGTACTTCGTCTTAATAGAAATATCTTTATGTGAATATTAAAGAAAAGTGCGCTTTATTCTGAATTAATAATTGAGTCATCTATTACTTGTGAAAAGGTAATGTATGCTCAAAGGTGAACATCGACATGCACGCAACTAATTTTGGAAGTGCCTATAGAAATTGGGTATTCCGGCACAAGCAACAGCTGGCCTGGGAAATATCCTAATAGAAAAATATAAATATAATAACCTACAGAAGATCATGGCCAAATATATTTATATTATGTTCCAGCTATGCATATGGTTTTCAAACCTCCTTAAATGAAGTGCTGTTCTATCAGCACGTACCAAACCCTAGCATTGAAAACGCAATGCCTTTTTGCAACGATGAAAAGCGAATGAGACTCCTGGTATTGTCTCATATATTTGCTTGTTATACCACAGTAGTGTACATACCTATGTAACACAATTTTGTTCAATCACTCTTACAGTCTTGACAAAATAAAGTTCTACAGGAGCAATTTCTTGACGTTATACATTACACTAATACTTTAATTTTAGTTTTTGCGGTAGATAGGGTTTTAGAAGGATCAAAAAAGTACAGACAGTACAGAGGGTAGATCAGTGAATTTTTGTTATATGCTACCTGAATAGCGTAAAAATTAAATATGACATTATAACACCGTACTTAGTAATCTTTAAGTGTAGAGTGACTTTCAGAAGACATCTGTAGTTTAACCACAAATTAAGAATTCATTTGCCAACTATGAGGTACGAGGTAACCTTACCATGAAACTGGCAAAACATAAAGCCTAAACAAGATTAAATTTAAATATCTAAACGCGAACTTGGTAAGCGAAGTGAACCGTAATCTCAACAATTAGTTGGCAAAACCTAGTTGGGCAATTGTCGCTTTGAAAATAAAGTTGCCAGTTGGATTCGCTCACATTTACTCGAAAACAACGTTAAATATACTATCTATATAACCCTTAAACTTTTGGTACTAAGTGTCATTTTAGCATAATTTAATTGGCAGAAGCAGCTTTGTAAATCGCTAACACGGCTTAAGGGATTTTGGATTTCCACTTTGATGCTAAACAGGAACGTTTTGAGTTTAGTTTAAAGGAAAGTTTCATCGAAAACTATTTAACAAATAGTTTATCTGGTTCTACATTTACAATTTTAAATGTTGTGAATAATGCTTTGCTCCACATTTGATTAGTATATTATAGTTTATTGGTTCTGCTTTTAGAGTAAACTAAATCAGATTAATTTTGATTGTTTCTATTACTACCAAGTTGGTAATTCCGAAAGTGTATGATTACTTTCATGTGTTTGCTTCCATTTATCTTATAAATATATAGCTTCTTACATCATATTTTTTTTGATAATACGGGGTAATGCCATTCCTTAAATAATAGGCAAAATATACCAAGTCTTACATTTTAGTTATAAAAGACCAACTCGAAGTAAAATGAGCAAATTTATCGCACGCAATGCCGGACACTGATACTCCTATTGCAAATTTGATATATAGACTAGACTATGAAAATAGCATTTTGCCTGATTCGAATAGCAATGCCACATAACGAATAGCTTAAAAATGAGTAAAGTTTGATAGTAGCAGTTTCTAAATTATGTAAAAAAGTGTCAAATAAACAACGCGATAAAATCCGTATATAGTAGTTTAATTTTAATGAATAACATTCGCGTAAACAGAAGATAATATTACGAAAAAATATTTATATACTTGTGATATATTTTATCAACTTCAACTTTGAGAGACTTCTAGCTTCTAGCAGTCACTTCCATCTACATTGTTACGAACTTTACAGCAAAAATATTCCAACTTATTCCACTCCAATAGTTTCCACAACTAAAATTCTCAGAGTATCGGAATATCGAATATCTAAAATACAAACCTATTCAAAACTTGATCATTCCGACTCCGAAACTTTTCCGTGTGAGATCTCACAATGGCGGCGGTAATTTCTCCTGATTCCTACCGAACTTGGTCCCCGCATTCGATAAGAGTAAAACCAAACAAGTGTATAAATTAAATCGAGAAGTTTCTCTGTTGCGGAATCAGACGCCTCTTGTATTCACTAAATATGGATATCGTGTTGGAATGTTTTGGGGATCCCTGTGAGTCATATTTGTGACCATTTTAGTAATCGAAATCTTGCACTATGACACCATAATCCAATGACATTAAGTTGAATCTATGATCTTCAGGTTTATTATGTTTATGTTTGGAAATTACCAATACCAGCATAAAGTACTCGGTAATAGACTTTGCCGAAATAGATACTATTTTAGCCAAAACATGTCTGGCTTTTACTAAATTACAAAAAAAAAAGATTGACGATGAGGTCATCATCAGTCTTCTATCATATCACAAAAGGCTAACTTTAGCTTTTTTTGATATTTATATCATAGTTGGTAAGTCATATTTGATGAAACTAAATCTCAGCAGCTGACCTTGATAGAATGAACTATAAAAGTTAATTAGTATAATATTTTATTGCAATTTCTATTGCCTATTATTTTAAGTGCAATATTTTTTACTTGAAAATTGTGAGGCGTGATTTTTATATGACTTATTTTAATGAAATGGCTTTATTTTAGATGTCATTTTCGATAGGTTTTTAATAAATATGGATTTACTGGTTTAAACTTGAGCGTAAGCACATGTTTTGTTATAGAAACTCATTCATATAGGTATAATCTCTGTGAACGACCTTGGAAACATTTAAAAAACTACAGAACACACACAGGCCAGATTGACACCGGTACATATTTGCGAAACATAGCTTATATTTTGCCCATGGACAAGCGCATTGTGACCTAAAGGTCTGCTCCATCTGGTTAAATTTCACGTATCCGTCAAATATCGAAATCGATTATTTTCGTTTTACGGCAAGTCTTAGACTAAATGAACAAGACGAAACTTATCTAGTCCGATTTGTTTTAATACCTCTGTCAATCTGGGAATATACAGTCTTGTAATCATGCCGGCATAACGTACATTTATACATTATAAACCTCACCTCACTTCACAAATGGACAGAGGTATATGTGCGGAATCCGTCAAATCCAAAGTCTTAAGCTATAGACCCACAATCAACCCACATTCACAAGTTATCGTCAAGGGGCGAGTGGAGTTACAAATTCACTTCTGTCAAATGCGAAGTCTCAAGTTTGGCCAGAGTTAGACGCCAATTTGACACGCCCTAACCCAATAACACACAGTTATGTGTTGCTAAGTTATAACTAAGATTTCATTGGTATAAGTTAAGTTAGTTTGGATTTACTAAATAAAGTGATATCGGGTGTCCTTGGTTTAAGACGTAACATGTATTCTTGTCTCGTTAACTTTGAGAGTTATAATGTTCCGTTGCTGCTGATTCTAAAAAGATAAGCGTATTTAATAAAACCATATTTAAGACGGCAAATATTTTTATATGTCACGTTTTTCTTGTTATTTATTTGTGTGATGTTCATGTTTTTTTGTTAAAATAGAAAATACTTCGTATCTTAGTCGTCTCATCTTGGTACCACCATCTTGAGAAATGTTATTAGAGAGAAAATTTATCTCGTCTGGTTAGAAAATATTTTATATCAGAATTCATCTACTTATAATAATATTCTACCACATACATACAACACCATCTAGCCCAAACTAAGCAGAGCTTGTACTATGGGTACTAGACAATGGATATACATACTTATATACTTTTTTTTTGTAAATACATACATATTATACATAGAAACACCCAGACCAAGACAAACATCCATATTCATGCACACAAATGTTTGACTTGTGCGGGAATCGAACCCGCGACCTCAGTCGTGGCAGTCGGTTACACTAACAACTACGCCATCGAGGCCGACAACGACTTAGTCGTCTTTCATAATATGTCATCTTAAATAACACAGCGAAATAACATAAGATCATGTGCTATCTATATCTCTGAAGTAACCCTTCCAATAGAGCTGAATTACATGCAGTTTCAATCTCCGCGCTATTATAAGGAATTTCCACATTGAGAATATGAGAAGGTCCTATACGTGGAATCCAGATTAACAGTATTGTATGTGCTCACATGCAATTTTTGCAATGAATGTGTGTCAAAAAGGTATAATGATTAATATAGTATTTTGTAAAACTATCTGTCATGCTCTTAATGAACGATTTCTTGTAATTCGATCTCACGTTATTATAACAATTATGTTAAAACATTTTACAATGAGTTTATATTTCACTTATGACTTAGTTATATCAAATCCAAGTTGATTGTATTCTACACAATCCGTTGACGACAGTCAACGTGATAGAAATACTTACAGGTTAGTTGATCGGTTACTTTTTGAGACTGACATTTTGTGCAAACAACGGTACAATTTTTTAAAGTGATTGTGAGCTGGCTGCTCTTTTTATACTATTAAGGTGGCAACCAGCATGCGGGCATCTGTTCTTAAGCGGCTACCATAGCCTATAATCGCCTGCAACACCCGGGTATCGTTTACGAGTTGTTTACTTTACGTAAAAGAAACTAAGTCTTCTTCTCCCTTAGCCTTTATTATTCCCAAGTCACTTGGGGTCGGCTTTTGTAGTCTAACCGGATTTGACTGGATATCAGTTTTTACACGGAGCGGCTGCCACCTGACCTCCGCAACCCGAAGGCTAACGATACCCTTAGGCTAGACCAGTGTCAGGATATTAGAGGGTACTGACTTTCCCAATAACGACTGCCATAGATGTTCATGGCAGCCGGGACCGATAGCTTAACGTGCTCTCCGAAGCACGGAGCAGGCGATAATTGTCAATCAATACGCACATAATTTTGAAAAGTCATATAACTTCCGAAAGTCAGAGGTGCACGACATGGGTTCGAACCCGAGACACTCTGCATTGCAGTCTGTTGGTTTCCCCACTGAGCTATCGCTGATATATATAATAAAGAAACTAAGTAATAAGACGAATAAAAAGATAGGAATAGTCGAAGTAGCTTAAGGCCTTTATGGCTCGAGTGAAACGCATCCGCAATGGTATTATTCTTACGCCACTTTTTTAAGCAGATGGTTACTCTCCGATCAAACCGACACATCTATATAGTCACTAAATAGTTGGAAAAGGCAGGCTCTACCATTAAAATCTTAGTACAATCGTTAACAAGTTGTATTAATAAACTTTACCTACAATATTGTAATACATTACTTTACCCTTTCCTTTCCAGAATCATTCACAACCAACGCCCCACTGCACTCTGACAAATGATCTACCCTTAAATTTCCAACGGAAAAATGGCTCAAGTCTACCGACCTCAGCAGGAATGTGCGAAATGTTGCAGTTAATGAAAGGGACTTGGTTTGACCTTACCGCTTCGTGAACTATGCCGGAGGGCTGACGCTGGATATTGATATGCTCTCAGAACAAACGTACGCAAACATTATTCAACATGTTACGCCCTCGTTTACATATATTAACAGCCGGTGGTACTATTGTTTTGAGTTTACGTCGATACATCGCGTGGTTTTCTTAAGGCTTCGTAAACAGGGTTGTAACGTGATATATCTGTAATTATTATTACAAGGCATTTGACTAAAATATATGTAAATTATTTTAACCCAAAAGATGCGTTACACATATTTTTTATACACTCTAAAATAAATAAGATACGTACTTTTTAAACCTCTACCAGATTTAAGGGGTAATTGTCAGATGACAGAAAATTGAATCACGCTACAACGTTATGACATAACCACAATTAAAGCGCAGGCGTGTGAAGGAGATTGCGATGTACCCACACCAGGCTCCACTTTTATTATATATGAGAGTGTCTCATGTAAATTTTCGTTGCATTTTTATATGCAAGCAGTTTCAATACTGTTGCCACAAAATTAAATTGCTAATGAATAAAGTGATAACCGCCGTTCATAGACATGTCTATGTATTCGAGGCATTACAAATACGATTCAAAGAATACATAACCAAGCCGCTACCTACTGTTAACCACATAGATGGCACACAATGACACGGTCTACTGTTTGATGGTAAGTAGTTACCGTAGCCTAAGTAAAGATGATGAAGGAAAGGGGCTTGGAGAAGAATTGGAAGGAAGGCGCCGAGGGATGATTGAGCTTACGGTGTCCTCACTCACTGAACGAAACGGAATGGTACTTATGTTATTACTTTACATGTATATCCTTTGAGTGCTTAGTACTTCTCAGGTCGAGCTGATCCATTTATGCTGATTTCAGCAAGGCCACTGGAGTTTTGCCTTTTCTTATTTCATATGAACTAAAGCGCAAAATTAGTAATGTACATTTAATTTCATTGAAGCTCTAGCTTTAGTTTAAATTATCACAGCATTACAGTCAATACTTATACAAAGACGCGTAATTGCCGTACGATGGAAAAGACGGCGCGGCATTTCAAATTACCTTACGAAGTAACTTTTTTAAAATTCTAAGATCTTACAATCTTACGATCTTACAAACTTCTCGTATTCCTTAATCGTTTTTAAAATTGAAAACACCCTTAGTAGGGACAAATGTAAACCTGCGAAAACTAAACATTCGATACATATTATTAAGATTCACTGATTGGATCGGCTCGGGTCTCCCCTACAGAAATTCGCCCTCTCACAGTATCTTTACATAAAATTTGCATTATCGATTCACTGTATACGTTCCGTAGGTAACTTCGGCAGAGATTATACGAGCCTACTTAGTGTGCTACAGCTCAATAAATTTGACCTCGTCATTGGAATATTTTTTTCGAAGGTGTTTGAGACTTTATGCTTTCGATTTACGTAGTAATTACTTTCTTGTGTTCTTTTATTGAAATTTATTCGTTCCCGTAAAAGTAGCTTAATGTGGTAGATTATGGACTTCGGCTTTAATCTATTTGAGTTCGAAATTGTTATCTTTTTTAAGCAATAACATTTTGTCTTGTCCTTGAGGGTAGTAGTACCCAGTAATATGGTTTGCTTTGTTTTAAACAATATAGGCACAAAAACCCCTTCAATATGACCACACCTTTCTGACACGCGATTTACAGTTCCCTAATGACTTTGTTGTTATTTTAGTGTAAGCTTCCAGAATCCCAACACATTTTATTAAACCTCGTACTACTACGAATAAGTGCGACCAAAAATGTAACGTCCTAAATTCTGCTGAGTAAATCTGTAAAATCTCGTTATCTACTCATATAATAAAGTTATAACTAATCGATATCTTTACATAGCAGATGTCAGAAAACTTTATGTGAAGTTAAGAGTTCTAAAAGCCAAAGCAATTATATTTAGAATGTTGTCTGTCCGTTTGTATGTTTGTACGCATAGCTATTGAATTGTTTAAATCACTTTAGGTTAAGTATGTTTCATTTTAGATTTTGTTTGTTAAAAATTGTCAAATTCATTCAATTGTTTACCATCACTTTCATTTTCCATTGTTAATTCGTGGACAATGGTGTTGATTATATGTTTGATAATTGAATGTATGTATGTATCTTATGTGGAGGCCAGTCAGTGCAGACCGGCGACACTTCGACCCAGTGGGATCTTTTGTGTCGACACTCTCCCAATAACGTCTGCCATAGATGTTCATGGCAGCCGGGACCAACGGCTTAACGTGCTCTCCGAGGCACGGAGCAGGCGATAATTGTCAATCAATACGCACATAATTTCGAAAAGTCATATAACTTCCGAAAATCAGAGGTGCGTGACGTGGGTTCGAACCCTTTGCATTGCAGTTTGTTGGTCTACCCACTGAGCCATCGCTGCTCAGTGGGGAGTGCTAATTTAATGTAAAACACTGTCTTGTAATACTTTAACATGTAATTGTATTTTGTCCCTAATATATAAAATAAAATAAAAAATTGCACGCACAAACTACTACACCACATTAAATGCAGTTTTCAATGTTGTATTGCTGAAAGTCTAATTTAGAATCTGGTGCATGTTTCGTCTTGATACGCCACCTAGAAGTTACCTACTTGCCTACCTTAGTTAGTTACCTAGTAATCAAGAAGCAGCGATAGCTCAGTGGGGACACCAACAGACTGCAATGCAGAGGGTCTCGGGTTCGGACCCACGACGCGCACCTCTGACTTTCGGAAGTTATATGACTTTTCGAAATTATGTGCGTATTGATTGACAATTATCGCCTGCTCCGTGCCTCGGAGAGCACGATAAGCCGTCGGTCCCGGCTGCCATGAACATCTACGGCAGTCGTTATTGGGAGAGTGTCAACACAAAAGATCCCACTGGGTCGAAGTGTCGCCGGTCTGCACTGACTGGCCTCCACATAAGATACATACATACCTAGTAATCAAATAGTATAGATAGATATCTAGTCCCAAATTTAAAGACTACTTCAAATTTGCTTGCTAGAGCTAAAGCAAGTATTTAATATTGTATTAGAGAAGTAGACAAATTAGCCGTCACAACTTCGTTTGCTACTTAAATGTCTAAGGGAAATCCTCACACCGATGCTAAAATCTTATTATTTCCCTTAATTAACAATCAATAAACCTTATCACCTTAGAAGTCACCATTGTTTTTACCCAGTATAATCCTTAGCTAAAGGTACGTAAGCTTCAGAACAAAGCTAGGGTTGAGGTACAATAAATTTCTCGCTAATCCTACACTCTGGCGTTTAGGTCATAAAGATTATGGCCACTGACATGATGTATAGTTGGTTCATTTTTATAATACTCGTGCAATGTAGTTGGCAGTTTTGCAGTCTGTTGTGCTACTAGTGTAAGCTTTAAAATAATGTGACTAGGAATTAAACTGTTTTGTTATATATTTTTCAAACCTAAATTACGAACATTCGTCGACCCGACAACACGGGCTTAAAAAAATCGCATTAACTTCTGCACGCGCGCTCGCACTTATGTCATACTGCGGCTAATCTCAATCGACCCGTTGACCCTCCGGCGGACAGTAGTGCTTTGGGTGTACGGGGCCCGTGAGCTCCGTTCCAGCAACCATGACTCGTCGCATCGACGATGGTTAGTAATAACGTTTGCGTTATTTTTCATTATATTTGTTGTACTTATATTCAATGCTATTTATTATGTTTTGTTTAGTTATTATTCGTCAGTTATTACCAGAAAGCGAAAATAATGACGAAAATTTTGAAGTTGGTCTAGCTTATGATTCAAATAGTGATGAAGAAGTGCCTGTTTGGCCCAACAGCAACTTCCAGGTTAAGATAATCAACCAAAAGGAGGGGTAGAGAGATACTTTAGACCAAATATGTTCCCTTGCTTCTTGCAGTTACAAAACATGGCGCTGGCCGTTATGCATTTTTTACGGAATGCTCAACATTGTATTTATAATAGCTACATTATATATGTATGTATGTACCTAATACCACAGAAGCTAACAAAACACCATTGTCAAGGCGTGATTACCTGATATCCTTATATATATACCTAATCGAATCGCATGTGTAAAAAAGACTAGCAATACCAACCCTTCCTGCTTTGCAGGACTCAATCACCCTAATATTAAACATTCCAGGAAGTAGTAACCTGAGTTCTACAATAGAGACTGTACGAAATAATGCAGCTGATGCACCTACTGTACAAAAAAAATGGAGAATTTGTGCCTTATGTCCCTCCGCAAAGCGAAAGATGACTCAAAGTAGTTACACAAAAAGCAAATATCACTCTGCAGGGAACATAAATTTTATGTTTGTCTCAAATGTATAAATTTCCAGATATTAACCAAAATATTAAAATTTATTCCATCTGTTTACTAAATTCATATATTTAATATTTTAACTTTGATTTTTTACGATTTCGTTATATAATATATTATGTAAGAACTTTAAAATTTTAACTATTGTTGATTTTGCATGTTAACTATGATTTCATTCATAAGGCTGTTGAATTACTAAATATGCCATATTAGTTAGTACAAACATAAGGAATTATTTAAATAAATACTGTTGATTAATAATAAAAACAAAAATATGTATAATATTTTATTTTAACAAACCCTTTTACCCTTCGTTAAATACCGTAGTTGAAACGACGAAGGTTCGTAATAAGCGTTAAAAAATAAGGACAGTGATCTAAGGTTAATAATTATTATCTTAAAAAGTATTTGAAGCTTTATTTTAGAGCTATTATCGATACTGCATACGTCTGCGCTCGAATAAATCCCACAGGAAAGTATTACTGCAATAAAATCATTACTGTTGCGGTTAACCTTGGTTGAGTTACAATAATTTGAATGATGAATCGTACAAAGTGAAATTCTGTAAAAATATATTATCTAATTTTAATTTACTTTATAGGAGCTCATACATTACTGTTAAATGTTTACCGTGTATCATCCAAGGTGTCACTCATGCTTTGTCGCCTAGTCGTTGTGCAGCCAGTGCACAGAGCAAAACATACTGGTCTCTACTGATAGCACAGCGCCTACTTAAAAAACTAAATACAATCTTCACAGGCACTCTACATAAGATTAAGAAACTACGCTATATGTAGTAGTGCTGCTCCAGTCTCTGCAAATATCAGATCTCAATCTTAGGTTTATGCGTGCAATCCTCTGCAAATCTAATTAACTGCTTGGATGGCGTGGTGATTATAAATGGTTGCCTTAACCTTGCGCCAAATGTTGTGCTTTCGATCCCCACACTGGACAAAAAATTGTCTGAACTACGAATATTTGTTCAAGGTCTGCGTGTTCTTTATATACATTGTTTGAATGTTTGTAAAGTCCCCCGTAATGCAGAATTTATTCCTAATAAAGGAATTGTATTTCTTAAATGAAAAAGTAAAGCGTATAATTTTGACACCCTGAAAAGCAGTAGAGACTATTTTAAATGTTGAAAGTAGTTAAAAATTCTCCATCACTTAAACGACCATTAATCTGTAAAAAGCCATTACAACTGCGTTCATTTGAATTTTCAACAAAATTCAACATAATATTACTAACGTACTTAAAACCATTGTAATTGCTCTTATCCGTAAAGGACTTAACAACATCAAAATCTAATTTCAACCTTATGTAGATAGAGATAACGTAGATAATCTTGTGAAACACGAGTGAAATAGAAACGGATTCGGGGAAACAGTTGGTAAATTAACAGGCTGTGACAGGCTGTACACGGTTGCAAATATCCTAAGCTTTATTTGTTGATTGATGCAGGAACTTTCTATAGGAATAGAGATTGCGTTTAATACACTTAGTTAATTCCATTCACAAGTTAGATTTCGTATATCGAACTGGAGGATTGTGCGATATATGTTAACCTCGTGTTCAATCCTGAATAGACGCAAACTGTATCTGGTAGACGGTAACAGGCTTTCCCTTAATAGTCTATAAGTCTTATAGGACTTCAGATATAGTTGGCGCAAAGTAGGTGTAATAAATTTGTACAATTATGATGTATCATATAAAACTAGTAAGTTTGGAACCAATACTATCTATCGATCAATTAATTGACGGCTACAGCACTAAAGGATTACAAGACTAAAAAAAATTCAGCGCAAATCTCGACGAAAATAATAATAAATATATATTAGATGTATGTATGTATCTTATATGGGAGCCAGTCAGTGCAGACCAGTGACACTTCGACCCAGTGGGATCTTTTGTGTCGACACTCTCCCAATAACGACTGCCATCGAAGTTCATGGCAACCGGGACCGACGGTTTAACGTGCACTCCGAGGCACGGAGCAGGCGATAATTGTCAATCAATACGCACATAATTTCGAAAAGTCATATAACTTCCGAAAGTCAGAGGTGCGCGACGTGGGTTCGAACCCGAGACCCTCTGCATTGCAGTCTGTTGGTCTCCCCACTGAGCTATCGCTGCTCTAGATATATATAATAGATAATCAAATATTATATCATAATGTGCAGTCAATCATGAGGTCTTGATTTGTTTTCCCGGTTCGAGTTAAGTGATATTGGGCTTTTTAGTTAGGATATTAGCATTAGCAGCAAGGAGCCCAAATGTTGTATAGAAGACAAATAATAAGTCAGAGTTAGAAGTATCAACCTGTAACCTTGACACCAAGACAAAAATCAATGCTTTTCTTTTCTTACGAAAGAGTCAAAGACAAATCCTGTACTAAAGATCAACTGGAGCCTTTTTGTTTAACCGACACTAAGTACACGCAATCTCAAAACAATTATTTGTAATCACATAAGTAATTATCCCACGTAGTCCCACAACTCTTGGCTCGTCGGTAACGCCGAGGTGACCGTTTGCTCTTTTTGTATTGTGGAGGAATGGAGTGTGATGTCCCTCCAACACAAAGGGAGGAACCTCCGACCAGGCTGGTTGATCGTGCCTGGCGGGCCGCGGCCCGACGGTTGATGTCGGGAGCTTGTATATATAGTTTGTCGCAGTGTAAACTCCGCTTGTGCGATGCAGGATTGTGACGTCATTTGAGCGTATTTAGCGCCATCTGTTAGATGTAGGCGGAACTTCTTCGTCTGTGCGGAGTCGCCACAGTATTATTACTGCAAAAATGTGTTTGTTAGGTTGTCTGTCTACAAGCAGCAACGTTACACTGAATCGAAAGCATTTATTCCATATTTATTTAGAAGCCAGATAATGACATAGGCAAGTTTTTATTCCCAAAAAATACCTTTGAAATATGAGCGAAATCACTCATGAAAACTAGCATCTATTTTTTAGACCATACTCGCATTAAAAATAATTTCTATCTCGCGGGGCTCTACAATTTATTCGAACAACTTACACAAATACGACCCGACTCAAAACATATACTTTTAGAACACACAAATTTTGGTCCTGTATGGGGTTCATCCACCATCACACACTACGTCATACACGCAGTCAATTATTACAAAATACACAACATAACCGTCAGATATATCACCGACCATATCGTTTTCACGTTCAGTAACATATAGTTTAATATTGAACTACAAGTAAAAGTCTCGCAGCTAGGGACACAAATAACTTGTGAAAGAATAACACGTGAGCGCAACTAAATTCTCAACATCTGCTGACCTCCGGCTTGGGACCTCTGAAACGTATCCACTGGAAGTGATTCAGATATTTTCTTGTTAGAGAGCCGGTTATTACAAACTGGGTAAACTGACCTGTGTGTATTATTCGAAAGTGTAACTTCGTGCGCAGAATCGGTCAATAAACGTTACTTTAGTATGTTGTATAAGTTTGTGCATTTATTGCGATCGAATGTGATATCTAGTGTACTGGATCAGGTCCAATAGTTTTGAGCTTCTCTATTTCTGAAATTCTGTCTTCGTGGCTCAGCTTGGTGGATAGTGAACGTGGAAACTGTATCATACAGAGCTTCCACATTGACTCCGGGTATCATAGCAGGTAAAATGTGGATGAAATACAGGCGTAGATCTCTATAAAATTTGCATGAGCGGCACTGAGTTTAAAAATATAGGGTCACCTTTTTCTATCACGAGGTGCTTAAAATGTGGATATAATATATGTATAAAGATGTGAAGATAGAATATGGTTAGTAATCGTATTTCTTAAAAGCATAGGCCTCCAGGACAACACTAACCATTTTAAAATCTTTTTATTCTTTATGTACCTGCTCTAAAACATCGGACCCAAAAGGTTGCCTTAGCACAAACAACTCATCCTTGACCACAATGTGGGTCGAGTCCTTTTTGCTAAACAAGGTCCAATTATATATGGAATAATCTCTAGTAGAGCAATTTCAACGAAACATGTTAAAACGGTGCGTTTAAGCCTGACAAATGATCATATTTATGAAGGGACTGCTTTCCACTATCCATAATTCTGACGTCATGTTTGTTCTAAGCGTAGCACTTGTTTTGGGTACGAAATGATATAATGCTTTGGATAGCAACAATCGCGTTAGACCGCCTAGAGATAGTTCTAATTCATCAAAGTCAAATAATTTATTTAAGACTGCGCCGAGCGTAAGACAGATAATGATAGAGCTCGTACGGCGCATATTCAAATCGGCGCGCGGCCGCCATAGTAAAATTGTATGGAGGATTTGAAGTGCTTTTTTGATAAATATTTATCTTTATTGTCAACCAATAACTTAAATATATGGGACGGACAAATTGTAATATAACTATTTAAGTTTCGTTTAAGCTGTAAAATAGGATAGATTTCTACTGTTATAATCTAAAAATCACGTAACACGAGCTTACGTTTTTGCATTTTTCGTGCATATTTACGTAATTTTGTAGGCGAAAATATTAATTATTTTAAGTTTTTTACACGGTGTAATTGTAATAAACACAGTCATTGTTACGGTAAATGTATATTTTATAATTGTATTAAACAAAAAGTGTTGATTTTATTTACTTAACTGTGACTGCCTGTTTTGGTACATTTCGCTTGGCGCAGTCTTAATACAGGTCACTAAGTTAGGACTTATGGACCTAAAAGTACAGTGGTTTACAGTTTACAAAATGTATTTAAATAACATTTAGGTTAATTGCTAGGTTAATAAAATATCTGCTCTCGTTTACATATGTATACCTACTGTTAAATTTTATGTTGTAGGTAATAGTTTATATTTGGGACTTGGAAATACGAAACTTAGGCAATTAATTATCCTGTAGGAAGCCTGGCTTTTTGCTGGAGAAAAATAGCCTGTGCCTTTGCTATACTCCTTATGAAAAAGATCGAACACAAAGTACATCTATACTATACTCCATAATATAGATAACACAACTTTCATCTCATGCATGTATCAGGCTCGCAACAAATAACCTCTTTCGTGTTATTCGACTATTAACAGTTGAAATGGTTAATCAGTCCATTCCAAAAGCTGCGTCTTCTGAGGCCTATAAAGGTAAGAAATAATTCATCTTTCCAAGTTCTAAGATATAAGCCGACCGACCAATAGGCAATCATAAAACTTTTTTATATTTATGGAAAACTTACAGCCGATATAGCAATATAGTTTCACACATTAATGGATACTACCATGATCTAATCGTCGACAGCGAAAAATATGGTTTCCAGGGCAATGAAGCCTAATTTAGGTTTTGTATCTGTGAAATTACTCGAAGCACGACCACGAAATATAGAACACTAGAAAGGTTTCTAGGATTTCTTAATAAGATCTGACAAAATTCGATATTCTGCTTTAATTCGTAAAATTATCCTGAAGAAATAATTTAGTTTGAAAAAATTTATTGGATTCTCATTGGCGCGATGTTGAAACGAACTACTAAAATTACAAAAAGAAATTCAATATTCATATTTAATATTAAAAACGATTTTTTTTTATTTAGAATATTGGCGAAAAATTATTTTCTTTTTCAGTTTACTAGCAATTTGGTTTTCAAATTACCAGTTTTATTTTATGCTTGTGTTAAAGGAGAACTTTCGTAGTACAATTATCGGAGGTTTCATTTACCACAAAAATAATCATAAAGTATATTATATTCTATTACATTTACTTCAAGTATTGAGTACAACAAAATTGCCAAGATAAATATTATATCCAAAATTGTTTAGCTGCCTCTTCCAGTACTCGCAAGTTTCGTGACGAGAAGGTATTGAAACGCTATAAATTAGCCGCCTTATCTCGCTGACCATTCGCGGCACATGCTCTAGGATTACTCTTGTAAGGGGAATCTTTTATTTCCTTGCTCTCAAACTAGAAATAAGGTTAGCGATGCCAAAGGAATTTGCGAAGCGGTAATTGTGTTACGCGATAAAGAAGAAACTCTAAGTGTAACTAGTTAGGGAGGTGTTGCGACGTAGGATGTATTTGATTTTATGTTTAATATTATTATTGCGTATGATTGAAAGATCGTATAGCATACCAATGTATAAAGTGAATCCCTTTTAGTCATGGATTTTTAGGGATTAAATTTTGCTAATATTCTGCGTATTGTATAGAATCAAATATTATTCTTCCACAATGTGGCTGAAGTTCCTGTATACATCAGAAAATGCATTTTCAATAAACAAGAATGTAACTAATTGATATTGACATGGTTAAGGCGACATCTGTGCATAAGTTCTTGAGTTTAATTTCTAGATTGGGTATGACTGCAAGGCGCGCGTGTAGCACACTCAGCAGTCACAACAATTCAGCGGCGACAAAACTGCTGACGTGAAATTTGCGACCGATGTATCAAAGCAGCCTGCACCTCAACGCGTGTTGATGTTGTTACTACGCGTCGATGACCTACTTAAAGCCACAGAGTTGCGCAACTCGTCAACCTCCTTGCGCAAGACCATGACGGTGTCCTGGGATGCCTCCAACTTGTTGTTTACATCTGCTAAACTGGCCTTAAGGAAGACGATGTCCTTCAAAAGGCTTGTAACATTGATTTTTTTAATACGATCGTCGGCTTGTGCCGCGCTAAACAATAAATTAATTATATTTATGGACGTGCACAGGTCCGTCTAAGAGCGCGCTTAGTCCAAAAAAACAAATGAATAACTCGCTTGATGCTGAGTGGTTTCCCTATGCTATAACTTTTCCAAGACTCAGAGAATCTCTCGCGAAAAGCTGATAATCTGTGAAATTCGGGATAATAGGATTTTAGGACTTGAACTTCTTATGTGCATCTGTTCTAAATCTGGGTTGTTGTTGTTTCCGTACAATTGAGTAACAAATATCTAAACCTTTTAACATCTAAAGATCTTGTTTTTTAGAACACATCTCCCGCGCTAGGAATAAATCCTGTGTCGCGGGGAACTTTAGAAATATTCAAACAGCGGACGCAAAGAACACCCAAATTTGGATTATACAAAGTTTTGTCGCGTGTGGGGTTCGAACCTACAAAATTCAGCGCAGTAGCAGTGGCGATGGCACTTAAACCACTACGCCATTCGTACAGTCAATCTTCTATTTTCTATCCTGCGTAAGTCCCGTTGCCGTGGGAATATCTGGATAAAAAACCTATGTGTGAATCCAGGTCTCCAGCTTTCTACATACTAAGTTTCATCGCAATCGGTCCAGTAGTTTTTGCGTGAAAGAGTAACAAACATCCATACATCCATACAAACTTTCGCGTTTATAATATTAGTAAGGATGTGAATACTACCTGAGATCAAGCGAAGGAGGGTAGTCGAGGCGAAGAAAAGACAGAGTATAGGAGTGATTTAGTCGCTAGCGCCGCGAAACACAACTGTATGTATACCACTACAATACGTTGACATTCTGTGCGAAGGTAGTATCTACTTCTACGATCAAACCGGCCCATTCATGCTGCTGCCAGTAATAATTAATTCTCTTTTCTTTCTTGTTTTAGCTGCAAAAGTTCTACTCTCTTCAATAATCCATCACTAGTATGTAGTGGGACTTTAGGTAACGAATCCTAATATTATAAATGCGAATGTGAGTTTGTTTGCTACGATTTGACACCTTAACCGATCATTGTGAAATTTTGCTTTCATGTTGTCAGCGTTGTTCCCGAGCATGCAAAACCGTGGGCAAGAGTGGGCTATAATATAACTTAATATTATGTTATTCAAGTTAGAATTTCTATGTTTTATATTAGTTGTACGGGAATTTCTTAATTATTGTCATATGTCTAAGTAATATTATGTTTCATTACTTCATATACGTTCCCATGTAATTTTTTTAATTAGTTTATGGCCTGGTATTCTATTCTATCACTAGTTACCAGAACTTGAACTAATTAAAAAACTCTACCCTATAAAATATTAATATTAATATTTTCAGTTTTCAGGATCCAATTAATGTATTTTTGTTTTTCAGGTAAAAATTATGTATAATCTTATCATTATTTAAACTTCAGCATTTATTGATACAAAAATAAATTGCATGATCTACTGCATTAAATAAAATGCAAACTTTACATAAGTTTACAACATTTAGTTATTCGCAGAAAACATCGTTCATTAAACCAGCAGGGCGTCAGCTTAGAACACAATTTTGTTTTGCTTCGCTTCCTGTTTTTGCTTCGAAACTTCGCCGCCTTATCTCCATAAGTAAGTTCTGCTTAATTAGTTTATTTATAGATTCTGATATCTTTCGGACGAAGGATTTGGGTCACGGAGAGTTTGTGGGCGATCAAACATGTTTTTGTTCGGATATTATTTATCTAAGAAAAGTGGGTAAGGAGCTTGTCCCCAGATAAAATGAGATATTTTTTTGATTATACATTACTCAGAATCGGACTAGAGTCATACGATTGCCTTTTCGATTACTTTAGCTTTTGGCAAGTCGATTCCCAGATTGGTCAAAAGTTATTGCCTGTTAGGAATTTTCTCAGTTGGCCGCACACATCTGGAACTGTGCTCTACAGGCGGCAATAAGCTTGATCCCTAAGAACTATTACGTAAACATAACTAGCAAAATATGGATGAAATACATAACTACTATACCGAACAGGTTAGTATAAACAGAGAGCTATTTTTACCGATGAAATAATACTTACTACAGATTACGGATCACTGCGCGCCGCACTTCTGTTATAGACGAAAGTAATTATATATCGAATGATTCCCAGTTCGAGCAGTGTTATTGGCAATTCTCTTAGAAAATTCTGAGAAGCAACACAGAGCCTAAAAATATTTAATATCAAATACTTTTCGTAATATTTTTTATTATAAAAACGTTTTTCCCACACCCACGGTTGAAGAAAATTACTAAAACGAAAAATAGCTGAAAGTACATAGCGTAACACTGTCCAAACGACAAATATAATCTTCAATCGCTTTGAATTTACCGTAGAGTGTTGACTGACTTGACAACGTTCCCAGTGTAAATACAATTTGCATTGCCGACACCTTGCCGAGCCGAAAATTTCAATATTTAGCTTTTGAACCTTCAGAAATATCGATTTGATTGTAGACGGCTGATTGACTTGATGTTTGTGCATCTTGCGGACTTTGACGGAGGCACACAAATGGTCTGGTGATATTTTTGAATTCATGTAATATTACGACATTTTTCTTTTATGGAGAGCAATCAAAATGGAAGTCAGCAATCATGATTGCGTTTGTTCTTCTTATCTAGTTGTTTACGCTTTGAAAAATAAGGATTGCCTGCATAAATATTTTGCTACACAATATTCTGGATTAATTCCTGTTCATGAACTGATCTATGTGATTCCCAAAGTATCCTACGCGCTACTTACTGATACACATGGTCTACTTGCGTGCTAAGCTTTAACTAAGAGTGTTTAACGTCTTACGGCTGATTGAGTAAGAAACATCCAAACATCTTCAAAGACTTCTTTTATATTTGTAATATTCATAGAATTTAAGTCTAGTAGGAAAACTATTTCACTACCACGAAAAATTGTCGAGTTTAAAGCTAAAGAACGTATCCCTGAATTATCGTGCTTTGTGCGTATAAAATTATGAGGAAACCCTGAAGAGAAGAAATCTGTTAAAAATGTGCGAACTCTGCCTGGCCGCACAGAGTCTCTTAACTTTTTACCATATTTAGAGGACCATATCCAGCACCAGCAGGGCAGTTTATGAACTGGACGTATATTATTATTAAAATATCTTCAACATAGCAGAATCCAGGAGAGCAGCATGAAATGGTATGGACAAGTAAAAACAAAAACAACCAATTATGGCAGAAATCAGGCAATAGAACTATTTTCTCGGGAAAAAGATAGGAGAACACCCAAGCCCATGTGTACATATATGGGCAAGGCATGCAAAGGTTCTAAAGATGACGTCAAGGACAGAGCGTGTTGGAGGAAGAAAACAAAGGGAGCTATATATTATGTGAGATTAATAACGCAGAAAAGACAGAGAGAGATGTTATATATCACGTCCTTACGATAAACACGAACACGTTTGTTATAACACCAGGTAAAATTAAATCAAAAAGAAGTACTATAAAAACACCCACAAAAAGTTTAACTTTTAAGATTTGGCACCTAATTTTGAGAATACTTTCATTCTGCAACAAAAGCTTACAAAGAACTTAAAACTTTATAGATACTATATTCTTTACCTATTTGTAACAAAGAAAGCTTCTTGAAAGTTGGTATTGGTTTGGGTTTCCAACTCTTTTGTTAATACAACAATGCAAACGAAACTTGGCAATGAAACTTTTATTAACAATAATGCTTTCAATGGAAAATACTTTCGTGGATTCTTGTCTTGCTTTCGTTGGGATAATGAACAATGAGATGATCAATGCATAATAGGAACCTTTGATGAGCTGTTTATGGATCACGGAATTAGAACGTAAATATATATTGTTTGGTTAATAATGGGCACGATGTCACGATCTCGTGACAAGGACATAATAATACATCCTATCAAAAATTATATATGTACATATACTCTGTGAAAAGCTTAGGCTATTACGCAGTTGTTAGTTAAAGATTACTTCTATGTATTATCTACTGTGTAAGTGTTTGCTGTTCCAAAGAAAGAAATAGAAATAACATATCTTAAAAATATACTTTATTTATTGTAATATATATACATACATATGTGGCTTAAAAGGATACACAAGAAATTAACTGAAAATGGGCTATTATATAGGTTGACATGTTTTATAATACCTACTTATAGAGTATCATCAATTCATCATAAACTATCATGTTTCAATCATTATTTCGTTTTAAAGGTCGTCTTACCATAGCAACTATGCCAAGCTTTAAAGGTCGATTCCCACACAAGACAAAATGTTGTGTGGTCCACAAATGTTTGTTCCAAGTCAGGCTGCTTGATGTGCTTGGTGTTTAATTGTTTACGTCCCCGCGATACAAGAAAGCAGCAAACGCGAGGGCGGTCCCTTTATAAAAACATGTTTGTATATTTTAGGTTTTTTTTAGTTTAGTTTTTTATTTTAGGTTAGGTTAAGGTCGATATCATATATTATCGACCTCTCTCGTGACCACTACAGCTCTAGCTGTAATGTAAAGGTATTTATGCTTTACATATTTTAATCTACAAGCTGCATATTGAGCTCTTGCAATTAGTAGATTTTACATAGAGTCTTGAGAAGGCGATATGCTGTACGGAAGCTACCAATATACAATTGATACACGAATGTAGCAAACAACCATGTGGCATTGTGGTCACTTACTGATACAGCATTTATAGCATATTCACCTTGGCACCATAAAATATTTTTCTATTGTGTAACAATATGTATACCTCATCATCATTCCCAAATGACGTCTATTTACTTAATATGACTCGTCGACACATATTTCTAAACCAACATTATCACCGTGTTCCTATTACTAGCGATCGTCGAGTGCTCGAAATTCGACCAAAGTTTGCCTGTAAGATATTGCTGATATATGTTATTATATATTGATGTATGTAACCATAGTTATGCGCTTCGACTGCGTGTGTCAAATGCATGGTTATGTGCGTGTAATGTTTTTTCATTAATTTAATGTATTTCTAATGCATATTTTATAAAAATATTAGGATTCGCTCCTCCTTCTCCATATAAACTTTAACTGTGCTAAATTTCATACTCCTATGTCCACGCATTTTGCGTAAAAAGGGGTACAAAGTTTTTACTTCACGTATCTATATATACATATAAAAATCAATTTTCAAAATTTTGTAATAAAGTGTCAAATAAACAACGCGATAAAATCCGCATATAGCAGTTTAATTTCAATATAAAAATCAATTGCTGTTTGTTTGTCTCGCTAAAACTCGAGAACGGCTGGGCCGATTTAGCTGATTTTGGTTTTGAAATGTTTGTCGTAGTCCAGGGAAGGCTGAAACGGTGAGAAAATATAGAAAAATTCGTTAGGATAGGTGATACGAAGTACACCGGGTCATTTAGTTAATATATAGATATTTTCAGAATATCAGAACTCACAATAGATATTTTCTTTAGACATATAAACCTATTATTTCAATATTCTTTTAACATATTATATAGCACAAGCCCACTGCTTTCATCTTATGTCAAGCATAAAATAAACGAATTTAAGCTTGCAACGTTTAAATTAAGTTAAACCCAGAATTTCAATCTTTTGTTTTTAACCAAAATCATATAAAGTAACGGCATTATACAAAATCCTCCCGTAAAATAACCTAGTTATATCTCAAAATATATTTATACTTAAGTCAAATAAAATACATGATGAGGCTCAAAGAATATATCAAGGGAATCTCTAAGGAGGGGCGAACTATAACAAAAATCATATAAATTATTTCAAATAGTGTTATAAAAATGTATGAGATTTATAACTTTATTGTCATAGGGTATTGGTAACAAGGCTCAAAGGGACGGTGCGATCCTCGAGACATGCCTTGAATAGATATCGTGAGATTTTCGTATTAAAAATAGACTGAGACAATCGTCCGTGATTACTTTACTGTGATCGTAATATAAATTTGGAAGGTTCTTGTTTGTGAAGCTTCGCTGGTGCCAAAAGCCCAGGCTTTGGGAAGATATCACGCGTGTATAAGTATGCAATTATTCTGCCGTTTTCATTCTTTGAGTGGTTGGACAAGAATTGCTAATCATTGATGTTAGACTTTTTTGTTACTAAATATATTAAAGATGTATTACTCTTGCAGTAGAGTATGAAATTGACAATACACAGCAACGTTTCTCGACAATTTTTATACACTTGTTTTAAAATAAGCGCTAGTTGAAATATAGTGTTTGCGTGGTACGTATAAAATAATTTGTTAACATAAAATTATGTTTGCTTAGTACGTACATAATATATGCGGTACACGTGTTTGGTACGTTAAATAAACCGAAATTAGGCTCACCTGGTTCCAACAACCATAAGCCGATAAACCTTGTGGTTGAAAATTAAAACTAACCAAATCCAGACAAGCATTGGCTTGGCTTGGCTCAATCTTAATTTTTTAATTATCTGTTCCCTTGGAAACTTCGGGTTAAAAGTGTATGAAGCACTCATATGGAAATACATCATTTTGTAAAAATTTCAAGTCAATCTATTAATTATTTTTCGAGTACTGCTTACACAAACGTACGAAAGCTGAATTTTTATTTTATTCATTAATTGATTTACAACAAATTTATAAACAACAATAACAATAGAAACACCAATGATTAAATTATGTTCGGGTACTTTGAAATAACTACACTGGAACATTGAGACAACTACCATCTTAGTCTCCCCGTTACCATGGCTGCTGAAAATCAACCGAAACGTCGGGGAAAGTGTAAAATTAAATTAAATCTAAATAGTTTTAATAATAATTTAATTAGCTTAAAAATTAGTAAAGTTTAATAGTAGTAATAGTGTAACAATTTTCAAAATTTTGTAATAAAGTGTCAAATAAACAACGCGATAAAATCCGTATATAGCAGTTTAATTTCAATGAATAATTTAATTAGCTTAAAAATTAGTAAAGTTTAATAGTAGTAGTAGTGTAACAATTTTCAAAATTATGTAATAAAGTGTCAAATAAACAACGCGATAAAATCCGTATATAGTAGTTTAATTTCAATGAATAATATTCGCGTAAACAGAAGACAATATTATGATTTCATAAAGAAATAGATGACGTTTTGAAATATTAGTATTTTAGTTTACTACCGGTAGTGACACAGAAGTGTCAATCATGAATTGCTATTAGAGTAATTTACCAGTTGAAACTAACAGTTCGCAGAATTGTTTAGCGCCCTTGAAGTTACTTGAAATAACTAAACATTACTTTCGTCCGTAATAACAAGCATTAGCATCGATGCATTTAAATTTGGTGATCGCTTTAATGATAATTTACAATTTAAATTGTATAACATTAACTCCTGATTAAAAATTCTAAGTGCTGCTTTAAGAAATGGGACATTGCTCTACATAGCAAATGTATTTGTGTGATTCGATAATAGTTGTGCCGGATCTGGGTGTTTTTTGTGTTCATTGCTTGGATGTTTGTAACGTCCACCACGATAGGATTCATTGCTAGTGCGACATATTCTTTATTAAAGAAGGCACATAAAGTAATCAAACTTTCATCAAATAGCACGACCTTTGTAAATACCTTCCATCAATTCAATTAACTTGAAGAGGTGAAATTGTGCGCAGTGGACGAGTAATTCGGATGGTAAAACAACAATTAGATAGAGAGTTTGACTAGTCAAATACGGTTAAGAGTGGATGATGCACTATCCAATGTGGCTAACAAGAGGCAAATATGGCGAATTTAAACACGAAAACTGACTTAAGAATCAGGTCGCGATCTTCAGGGTAAAAGAAATAGAAAAGATTGGTTTTATAGTGACAGTGGATTTATTTTTCGCTTTTTGTAAGTTTTGCAACGCACGAGGCCAGCACTCCAGTAAGTGCTGAATGCAGAATCCTTAAGAAATGCTGGCTCTCATTTGAGAACTAATATAATACAAGGATAATTGCCGTAGGTCTTCGGTAGCGGTTAAGGTATATCTCCAGTCGATTAGCTCCAGTTTTGAGTGGACATGACGCTGTACCAAATTTTGTGAAACTGTGCCAAATTTTGTGACGTGACGACTAACAGCCATTGTAAGATAGATCACGCTTGCTTACTAGCGTCTAGACTGCCTCGTTGGCCATATGGCCTAGGCTTGCAGGTGTCCTAAAGGACCCGGGTTTAATTCTAGCAACATGGAGTCTTGAAATGTACCAGATTATACGACAATCGGTAACCGTGTGAGACTCTATGTAAAACGTGGCAATAATACATCTCTATCTGCCACTCCAGGGATATCTTTGTAGGGATAGTTAGAGGTGTATTACATCCCCTTTTTGCCAAAAATTGTATGGAATCAAATCCAAGACCTCATGTACAGTAGACGAATACATTACTGCTACGTCACTAAGGTAGTCTTAATTACCCATTAAGTGATATACAGACGTGAGTTTATGTATACATAAGAAAGAGAAGCATTTATTTTACTCTCCTGACATACGATACATATGATGATTCAACAAATTAAACAATTTTTACACAACATTATAGCTAAATAAACATTTATTCAGAGACAAATAAATTGTTGCAGGTATAATTTGATTGATTGTTAAAAATAAAGCATCCATTTTGATAAATGAAAACGCAGATGTTCGAGAAAAGTTTTCGATTAGATCTGTCCTATTAATGAAATAAAATAATTCTACGACAATTAGAATTATAAATTGTTCGAATGTAAATGTCTAACGTCGATCCATAATGCTTAAATTTTCGAAGAATGATCGTTTCAGAAAGAATGCTATACAATTAAATACTACTAGAATAGTAATAGATTAAAATAAATTTGATTTCAATTTTAACTTGAGGTATTAAAACAATTTAATTATATACCCAAACAGCTACGATATAAAATGAATGCTATCATAAAATGCTATAGGCAAATAGTATACAAGTAAAATTGATTCAGTATTTTTTACAACAATGTGACAAACACGAATAACGCTCATCTGGAGTATTATTTATTTAAAATATTATTGCATTGATTGCAATCGCTAGAATGGGTAAGCGCTTTACAGAATATACCTTTGTTTCGTTCTCGCGTATGCTTTAAAAGATGGTAATAGGTTACCGAAGAGTATGCTCGCTTTGCGTTGAGTAGCAGCCGCCGGCTGGTGATGGAATGTGGAATATATTGATAAGTGAGTATCTAGATCTATAACTCACCAAGTAAAACGCAGTTACGATGTTACTACTCTTACGTTGGTTTCGTGTAAGAGAGTGGATCTTGTACAGCCGAGTTATCTGTGTGTATTAGATTTGTACCATCGCCTTTGACATTTGCTTTTATCTTTTTGCCATACTAGGCATTATTCCTGTGTTGCGGGGGATACAAGAACACCTAGCAGGGAAACAACAATTCGTGGCTAACACAATTTTTCTCCCACAACACTCGGCGCACTGGCAGCGGCGGGCTATTTAAAACACCACACCATCTTTGCAGTCTAAACTATTTCCACCATCACCATCGAATAATTGGTAACTCTTGAGAACTCTTCCAATCAATAATTAATTTCAAACAGAAAATATGAGCAAATTAATCCCTAATGTATTACGATAGTATAAAAAATTGTAAATAGCGGGTACCACGACAACGGTACGTAGCTATAAGTACGTCCTAATATTGTATGCATTTCTCAAATACATCACAGATAGGTAATACGTAAAATACTTTGACTGCAGCAGGCAGGTACCAGCTAAGCACTACCTTAACTTTAGAAGCAATAAGCAAAATTATAACAGTAATATAATTATATGTGTAAACTTAATTATTTATTTCAAATGTATTTATTAAAACTGAAGCACTACTTACAAACATCTATTCAACATCACAAAATCAAGTGAACTCAGAATTAGAATATACGCATTGAAAAATACCAATCGATACTTTACACGCAAACCTATTTCGCACAACCAATAAATAAGTTCCGATAAAAAAAATCCCCCGTTTCACATTTCCCAAACAAACGGAGAATATTTACTTAGGCCTAGTTATAAATATTACGTTAACACATGAAAATTATGCGTCGGTTCAGCAAAAACCTTTTTACTGGTGTCTGTGTGTGCGCAATATAATATTTTCGCCATGGATAGGAAATTTACCTTCAAGGGTTGACGCATTATAGGTAAGGAAAGATAAGCTAATATTTTCCCCGTCCACAAAATTGAAAATCAAGAAATGGCATTTTGGTTTGCTTTGTTTGCGGTTCTATGGAGATATAGTTGCATCAGTCAGATGATTCTAAAGAAAAGAACAGTACAGGATACCTAGAAAAAAGCATTAGTAAAACATTGTTTACAATTGTTATATACCTCCAGGGCTTTTACCCTGCAGTGGGCTTTCATACCTCCATTGTTCCCAGCTGTCCTTTGCATTCGGGGCCCAGTTCCTCCTGTATGCGTCCAAATTGTCTGGCCACCTCCTTTTAAACCTACCCCATTGTCGCTGCCAGCTATTTAGGGTCCATCTTGTAAATATCTAGAAGAAAAATTGAAATATATTACTTAAAGACACACAGATATTCCTGTTCTAAAGAAGAGGATTATCTTCTTATTCACTCTGCTTACGATACGGATTTGAGCCATTAAAGGCAAAAAGATTAAATAGTTTTGCTTTTAATGGCTATCACTAACACCGTGTATAAAATATGTATGTACAAATTTATACATATTTTATACACGATTTTAGTGATAGCCTAGTGGAAGACCACATAACAAAGGAAATGTAAGTTTAACCGTTTTATAGATCTTATTAAAGACTTATGTCTTACTTAGATGTAAGAGCAGCGATAGCTCAGTGGGGAGACCAACAGACTGCAATGCAGAGGGTCTCAGGTTCGAACCCACGTCGCGTACCTCTGACTTTCGGAAGTTATATGACTTTTCGAAATTATGTGCGTATTGATTGACAATTATCGCCTGCTCCGTGCCTCGGAGAGTACGTTAAGCTGTCGGTCCCGGCTGCCATGAACATCTATGGCAGTCTTTATTGGGAGAGTATCGACACAAAAGATCCCACTGGTTCGAAGTGTCGCCGGTCTGCACTGACTGGCCCTCACATAAGATAAGATAAGATACTTAGATGTAAATACAAGTTGTCACAGAATACATATTAATACAACGTATAAACGTCCTCAATCAAAGGAATAGCACTCAAACAAGCTTTAACTTTATAGTGCTTTTATACGGATAGGTGTCAAGCCCAAACTCAATCTAACAGTCATAACTACAAGCAATCGCCTAGCTTTTAGCTGCGAGCTAAATTCACCAGTCTAGTGGCGAAACTTTATAGAGGGGTAACTTTGTTGCATACTGCAGATGGTCAGTGGCTGTTAAATTTGGCTGCCTAATATTTTAGAGCATTAGATTTTGGCTGGCAATCTGGCTAGAGTTTAGATAGAAAATTAGCTATGTACAGTAAAGGCAAGTTTTATTAGATTTTAATTTCATCACTTCATTGATTCTGTGGCTTGAGTTGGCGCTTATATTTGTGTGCGTGTATTGTGTTATATTAGGTTATATTTTATGATTCATCCTCAATTCATGATTTATACTGCAGTAATTCGTTTATTGAAAGAAAATAATTATTGACTTGTAATCCTGCTAACACTTCAAAAACCTTGGCCGTTGCTTTTCTTAAATCGTCTATCGGCGCATATAGACAAAATTACTTGTAGTTTCAGTTAAATAAAAATAATTAAATATTAAAAAATAAGCTAGTAAGTAGTGCTTCTCTAGAGGGTTACCTAGAATACTAGTAAGTATTCTCGTTAACCCCTCTAGCTAAAATAGAATGCTTTTATTAGGAATGGGTTCACGTCTGAAGTGCAATGGATGAAATATGAACCCGCAATATGGTAAACTCATACTTATGGTCCTGGACCAATCGACTTCTGCTTTAAATAATAACTGCTAGGCTCCTTGACAAAGACACAGCCTAATGTAATTTAGATATAGCACCAAAATATCAGTTTAAATTACCAGTAAGTCGTACCAGAGCTATGTAGGCTAACATCACCGATTATCCATAAACCTCGTATCAAAGTGAGTTCAAGCTCGGTGTTTAACGGATAAATTATTGTAATCGACTTAATGTGTGTGGTTTAGGTGGTCAGTTTACCACTGCCATTTTGTGATATGTACTGCCTACGATATATACGGTACTAATAGGGTACACAGTCCGGTCCTCAATGATTTGTATGGTCATAAGGTTTTAACCTAATCTTGAAGCCACATTTTGTGTCCATCTACATTTGTAGATCTACATCTACATCATATATCCCTTGTTCGTGCACTGACCTTACTAAATATGCTTCTGACATCAGAATCTGAATGTGATCTATTTGCTTCGGGATGGATGGATGTGAGTCGTAGTTGTTTAAGATTTTGTGAGATGATAGATATTTAGTTAGTTACTAAGTTACGAATCTTTTATTGCACTCATGTTAGCAGATGTTCTAATAAATTATATAAGCCTTGTATATTATGTCGGGTAATAATGTCCTCCAGACCGAATTTCGGCCACGGCGGCCAGTCTTAACAGAGACTGGCCATCTGCGCAGGAGATATTATAGTGCACAAGTGTGTGCGCAAACATAAGTGCACTCTCTGTTCCCTAACTCTCATGACCCGATGGGACGGCAATCCGACACGACCGGAGAGAGATCAGGCGCAGGACCAACGGCTTTACGTGCTTTCCGAGGCACGGGGGTGTCTAACACCGCCAACTTCCTAACTCCGGGCTGCTATTGAGATTTCTTTACAGAAAAACCCAATAGCTTTTTGTTGGCCCGACCCGGGATTCGAACCCGAGACCTCATGCACAGCAGTCGCATTCACTACCGCTGCGCCACGGAGGCGGTAATATAAATGTATATAACTTTAGATATAAGTTTTAACTCGTACAACGATTTGGTGTATACTGTTATGTTGTCCATTTGTTTATACTAATAAATAAATAATAAATAAATAAATAGATGTAACTAATATTATAAAGAGTAAATGTTTGTATTTATGTTTGTGTAAATTAAAAACTACTGGACCGATTTTACTAATTTTTACACCCTTGAAAAGTTACTTTATCCAGAAATAACAAAGGCTTTTGTGACGTTATGCTAGTCAACCCGCTTTAGAGGCGTGGTTAACCTAGGATTTTAATGGAAATTAAAGATGGACAACGCGATCAATAAGCATATATTTTCAGTTACAACAGGTGTCTAAGAATAAACAGAACTACAATTAAATTCGACTAGATATTTAGTGGTATTTCAGGGCGTGGTTCAAGATGAAGGCTTGTTACGTGGTCCAGGTTAGAATGGACCACTTAACTTCAGTAGGCAGCGCAGCGGAAGGAGGCATGCACCAGGGCGCGTTCCGAATATATAGGGCCGCCGCTGGGGAGGAGAAGCCGATGGAGGGGTGCCGCGAGCACGGCCGCTCAGCAACGACCGGTCCGCGTCACACTTTATAACATCACGCTACGAATGGGAGAGGAGCAGTATTCATTCACGAGGATGACACCGCGAGGGACGCCTATATGTGTATTTTTAAACTATGTATATATAAGGTAATTCAAATGGTTAATTAAATATCTTTCACTTTTAACATAAATATCGCTCGCTTTAACAAAGCAGCAGTATCAATTTTTTTTTTGTACCGAATGTTCATATCTGCATATTATTAAAATTTTTATATTACTATATTATTTAATTGACATGCACACTAAGCATTTTCACATTTTTTTAAATTAAAGATTTTGACTTTGACTTTGAAACATATATGAAGTCTACCGACTCGCATTTCGCCAGCATGGTGGACTGTTTATCTCAGTGTGGAAGCCTTATTAATAAAACAAAAAAATACCTTTGAAGAGTTTCGTGAGTTGCGTGACACAACGATACCACACCATCATCAATACAGAGTTTGACATTTATAGTAAAATAAATGCTCACTTTTTAAAAGAATTGTAGCAAACACTTGATAATTGCTAGCTTAATATAATAACGGTACGGTTTTATTAAGTACAGTACTATAAATAGGACATAATCCGCTCCTAAAAATACGCCAACAATCTCCAGAGCATTCCCTGAAGCACCTGGCTTGAAGTGGCGTGTACTCTATTAATTAGCAGTTACCCTTGTTTGTTGCGAAAAGTTGGCAATATCCCGCAATTAGTAGCTCTCTACCGAGAATTGTTGCTTTTTATCTCTCCTGCTTTACGAGTTTCACTTTATCTTACTGAATTACGGTTAATATAAGCTTCGGGTTTTAGAATTTGGATGAAGAAATCATTCATTTGCTAGCGGTATTTGGTAATCAAAGTAATAGAAAGTATAAGAAAAAAACTAAGTAGAAGAAAAAAAAAAAAAGCAGCGATCGCTCAGTGGGGAGTCCAACAGACTGCAATGCAGAGGGTCTCGGGATCGAACCCACGTCGCGCACTTCTGACTTTCGGAAGTTATATGACTTTTCGAAATTATGTGCGTATTGATTGACAATTATCGCCTGCTCCGTGCCTCGGAGAGCACGTTAAGCCGTCGGTCCCGGCTGCCATGAACATCTTTAGCAGTCGTTATTGGGAGAGTGTCGACACAAAAGATCCCACTGGGTCGAAGTGTCGCCGGTCTGCACTGACTGGCCCCCACATAAGATAGATACAATAGAAAGTATGGGAGAAATGACTGGCAGTGTTTATTAAGATAATAAACTAACTTAATTACACTGAAAAGAAAAGAACTTTTTTTTTTTGTAAACAAATTCGTAATAGAAGCTTGGTAAAGTGGAGTGAATGCTAAACCTAACCTATGAAACTAATTCTGAGAAAATCCATTTGAATTTTCTGCACAAATCTATAAGCTGTTTTTTTTAAGGCTTAAGTTAGTATTGCTGTATATTTAGTTACCTAAGTCTAAGCCCCTAAATATAATGGAATTTTTCTTGAATCGTATTTTTTTTAATAATGTCGTGAATGAATATGTTTTACTCAATATATTTAAAAGTTATTATTGTTCATAGAGTAACTTGGGAATAGTAAAATCTAGGGAGAAGAAGAGAGTCTACAGAAAAAACTATTGAAATCAGTCGAGTTCCCAGCCATTAGTATTTTCGACTTCACAAGGTAACATCAGATTTAATCTTGTCTAGTTAAAGGTAAAGCGCGAACAACTATTTCAAAACTTGTACGAAAGCCGTTTGGAGTTGTGCCTACACCAAATTAGGAGAAAGTGTGGCACTACACAATTTCCATTCAAATTTCACCAGTAAAATTAAATACAAGCGTCTAAAACGGTAACTAACTAACTTTGACTGAATTTCTGCGGCCATTACCGCAGCCTTAAGATAACGTTCCACTGCTAGAGACGTAAAGCCTCGATAGTAGAGCAAAGAAAGATTTAAAATACCAAATCTGGTCTTAAAATCTTTCCTTGCTTTACGTCAAATGAAAATGCATGTAATTGATTTTAGAGCAACGATATGGAAGACCGTTGGACTACCATGTCGATTTCGACCTTTGACTTTAAGAAGTTATGTGCGTATTTAAAAAACAAGCGGTAAAACATCGTGAAAAACTTGCATGTCGGAGTTCCACATAATGTTCTCGATAATATGTGAAGTCTGCCAACCAGCACTCGGCCAACGTAGGGGACTATGGTCTAACGCTTCTTACTCTGAAAGGGCCCATTCCCAGCGGTGGGACAGTTTATATACAGGATTAATATTATTATAATTGATTTTATATCCTCTAAAGGGTAATTAGAGATAAACTTTCGGAGATATGCAGGGGTTGCATTTATATTTCATGAGTTATATATTTAGGTTTGACGTAATGGCGATCCTCTTGTGGTCTACGGGGCAAATTGCCACAAGTTCTCTGTACTACTTATACTAATATTATAAAGAAGAAAGATTTGATTTTTTGTTTGTTCTTGTAAGGATTCAACTCAAAAAGTCCTCAACTGATTTTAAAAATCTTTTGCTATTAGAAAGCTATATTATCACCGAATAAAATAAGCTATATTTTATTCAAAAAGAAGTTAACAGTACTTCTTTTTAAACACTTTTTTTTTACTTGGGGGAATGCATGACGCATACTCCTCCGCGGGGGCGGGCGGAGGGGTTATGTCGGACTCGCCGGGGTAAAAGAAAGATGGAATAAGAATAATGTACCTCCCGGAATACCGACTAAACCTACCACGGTGTTCCTCGACAAAACCACTATCGACGGGGCCGCGCGAAACACTTGCGCATGCGGTCGCGACCCCGCCGAGGTTTCGGCCCGCCGTATGAAATGGCAGGCCACTACCCGATAAGACCTACCCTATAGGCACTGCGCAATAATAATCCCTACTGTCCCCCCTAGAGGGGAGACGGACTCGACACAGAGGCGCGCGTGGGAACACGCACGCCGCCTCTCGGACCTGGTGCTGAACGGATGGCGGGCAGGCCCACAAAGCCCACCACCCCCAGGTCAATCCTCAGGGTGGCTGGAGGTCATCTCGCGTCCTCCGACGCCCGGTTCTGCGGTTGGGGAGAGGGTTTAAACGCTCCCTCTCCCGCGCCGCCGCCTCCTTGATGGAAATGACTTCCTCACAAAAGGAGGCGACGGCGTTCCACGACCTCTCACTCCGGACCATACACTGAACTACGGTCGGGAGCGAGAGGGCAATCAATCCGACTGCCGCGATCAACTCACGGCGCTGTGATGCCCAGGCGGGGCAAACCGCCAAAGTGTGCAGCGCCGTGTCCTCAACAACGTCGCGGCAGTCGCCGCAGTGGTGACAACCGGGCGTCTCTTGCCGGCGTATACGACACAGGAACTGGCCAAAACAACCGTGGCTAGTCATTACCTGTGTCAGCCGGAAGGTGAGGGCGCCATGCCGCCTCTCCAGCCACTCCTCAAACACGGGACTTACCGCCACGATCGTGGCGTGCCCGGACTTCTTTTTAAACACTAACATAACCTAATCTAACTATCTTTTACGCGGGCAAAGCCGCAGGCATAATCTGGAGTTGTATATGCCTGTACAGGCATCTAAATTCCTACCATTTCAGAACTGTCATAAATTATAATTGTATGGGTCTATCCAATAATATTTCTTCTCTCTTAGCCTTTATTATTCCCAAGTCACTTGGGGTCGGCTTTTCTGGTCTAACCGGATTTGACTGGATATCAGTTTTACACGGAGCGGCTGCCACCTGACCTCCGCAACCCGAAGGCTAACGATACCCTAAGACTAGACCAGTGTCAGGATATTAGAGGGTACTGACTTTCCCAATAACGACTGCCATAGATGTTCATGGCAGCCGGGACCAACGGCTTAACGTGCTCTCCGAGGCACGGAGCAGGCGATAATTGTCAATCAATACGCACATAATTTCGAAAAGTCATATAACTTCCGAAAGTAAGAGGTGCGCGACGTGGGTTCGAACCCGAGACCTTCTGCATTGCAGTCTGTTGGTCTCCCCACTGAGCTACCGCTGCTCTTCCAATAATATTTATGATATGATAAATAAAATTATTCAATAAATAAATAAAATTGTTATCAAGTCAATTATTCGGAATCTGGCAATACAACTATCAAGGCAAGGCAGGTAAATATCAAGACAGCAAGGCTTTCGATCGCACACAAGCATAAGTGTAAATTTATACCACGTGAACGAGGTTAATTTTAGTTCTATTGATTCGGTAAATTCATTTTATTGAGAGAACAGATATCTGAAGCCATGGTTTAAAATAATAATTTTCAAGCAAAAGGGTATATCGATATCAGTATTAATCAAATTCTCAAAACAAAGCAACTATTATTTATTGCAATACAAATGAACCTAAACCATAAAGGAAACGTCCAGTGTAATTTCTCTATTTATCCAACTCTTGTGATTCGACCTAAATTCAAAAGAAATCCTCAATTGGAATCACATTACCTATTTTCAGTTTTCTATAGAAAAACTGCACTTCTAAAAAGTTGACAATAAAAAGCGCATTGAATTCGGTGCATCCGTTTGAAGGGTACAATGCCACAGACTGATGAACAGACAGACTGACAAACACAAAGACCCGGAACGTATAACATATCCTTTAGCGTCGAGGATTAAAAGTAATAAAACCTTATAGCCGTAGGCCTCTCGTTCTAAGCGAAACAAAACGAGTTCTACTCTTTGTAGAGTGAAGCCTTTACAGAATAGAGTTGGCCACTCGACTGTGAAATTTAGTTAGCTCTAACTGATGGTCGAGATGTAGTGGTTTGAATTTTGTTAGAGGTGCTATGTTGTCTAACTAGCTCGGTCAGACAGACTACTGAAACTGTATTTAAATGTAAGGTAAGGAAGATGTCTTTAACATAGACAGATTCGGTTAAAGGTTTTTGTGACTTCTGACCAAAAGCGTATTTTTATAAACTATTTAGAAATATTTATTAACCTAATAGAGATATGTAGTAAAAAATATTAATTAACTAGCTTTTGCGCGTGGCGTTACTCGCGTATTCACAGGTTTTATAATTTAATTAGCTTAAAAATTAGTAAAGTTCAATAGTATCTAGCAGTAGTGTGACAGTTTCAAAATTTTGTAACAAAGTGTTAAATAAATAACGCGATAAAATCCGTATATAGTAGTTTAATTTCAATGAATAACATTCGCGTAAACAGAAGACAATATTATGTAGATCTTTTTACCACTGCCAGCGCGCCGAGTGAATGAATGATCACCATAAAAGCCAAAAAAGTTAAAAGAGTACAAATTTCCTTCACCTCACAGAAAATCCCAGTGTAATAAACTGTAGTGTTCCTGAGAGAGAGTTTTAGGAGACTGCTTAGAATTATATGTGCTGTTGGTCTTCCAAAGATAAATAAATAAATTAGACTAGAAATATTTGTTCCTTGTATCAGTACAGCAAAAATATTTTGAAAACTTTTTGACAACGGCATGACTCGGCAACGCTTGACTCGTCTAGTATCACAAGTGTCGATAGATTATGGTAACTGGTTACCATTAGACATGACGTATGCTTTTATAGCAGCTTATTTGTATAACGAGAACACTTTCGTCTATTACGGTGCTTCAGACCTAAAGTTTTGACATAGTGTTCACAATTACGACTCTGGATCAAAGAAGCAGTCAAATCATTATTTTCTTTCCGTTGGTTTCACGATTCACGACGGTCGTAACTGTAAATCCATGCCAGAGGAGAGTAAAGAGACAAGTTTAACACTAACATTAACACTGTGATGCCCTTTGGAGATCCTGAAACTAACTTTGTATGAGATACTTACCGGAGGCACTACTTGGCACTATACTAGACATGGATAGTTCCGGGTGTAAGATTGTTGCATATATGTAGGTTGAGTAAATATGTGCTACAATATTATGCCTAAAAACTTGATAAAATACTTGGTATGGAAAAATAAAGTGACCTTTATAAAAAATGATTCAGGTGCTACATCTGACATCAAACTATTTTGCAGTTTCGCAGAAGTATTAATTGGTGTACATTTGATGTGTTTTACTGTGAATACACTTTTTCTTCTTTCTTAAGAGTCTCAGATATTGAAGGCATGTATAAGTTATTTATTTTTTTTAAGAGCAGCGGCATCTCAGTGGGGATACCAACAGACTGCAATGCAGAGGGTCTCGGGTTCGAACCCACGTCGCGCACCTCTGACTTTCGGAAGTTATATGAGTTTTCGAAATTATGTGCGTATTGATTGACAATTATCGCCAGCTCCGTGCCTCGGAGAGCACGTTAAGCCGTCGGTCCCGGCTGCCATGAATATCTATGGCAGTCGTTATTGGGAGAGTGTCGACACAAAAGATCCCACTGGGTCGAAGTGTCGTCGGTCTGTACTGACTGGACCCCACATAAGATACATACATACATACTTATTTTTTTAAATATTACTAGCAATTTGGATCACAATTTACTAGTATTCTTGTTGACTCTTTTCTGTTAAGACTAGCCTACTAAGTCGAACATGTATACGAGTACATACATAGTTTTGAAACATTATGTATGTATATTAACAGTGTGGAGACATCTGTACAGTAAGTTTTTTTTCTTGGGGCATCACCCGCACTTAAAGTAACTCCTGTGTCGCGGGGAACTTTACAAATATTCAAACAAGTTCATTTATTACTGTGTCTTACTTATTTATGTTTAATAAATTTCATTTCATTTTAAACAACGAACTCAAAGAACACCCAGAATCGGACAAGGATTTGTGGATCACCTTATTTTTGTCCTGTATCAGTGTGTGTGCGTGCAGACATTGTTGTGGTTTTGTGTTTACATAGGTATGATATTAATGTAAGCACGTTTCACTACAAACGTTACAGTTTTGTAACCTTTGTATTTATTACTCAAATGTTTGACTTAAACATTTGTTCATGCACACAAATGTTTAAGTTAAACATTTGTGTGCATGAACATGGATGTTTTATCTTGGTCTGGAGGTTTCTATGTATAATATGTGTGTATTTACAAAAAAAAAGTATATATGTATGTTTATCCATTATCTAGTAGGTACCCATAGTACAAGCTCTGCTTAGTTTGGGCTAGATGGTGTTGTGTGTATGTGGTAGAATATTATTATTATTATTGTAATAAATACGTATTTAAATTTAAATATGTAGTCTTTATATTTGGTCTGCAACAATAATTTTAATATTAAATAGGTTTCAACATTCCTAACAATAAAATCATCTCTATTTTAATTAAAACATTCAATGCTTTAAAAAAGAATTACAGGTTTATTTTAGAAATAGAAATTAATTTTGGAATACAAAGTGACCACACACTTTGTTTATTCAAATAACAGTTTAGCTGGTAATTCATTTATAATGCTTCAATAGTGCAACGGTAGTGTGTGCAGATGCTGTACATGAAGTCACGGGTTCAATTCTTGGGCCGGACAACGTATCATTGAGTTTTATTTTCAAGAAATTCGCAGTATGGAATATAGCACTATGACTGGTTAACCTAATTACGCTTTAAAGTTTAAGCAAAGCACGCGTTTTAATTAAAACTAAGTACAATTTAAACTTAAGCTAAATACGGTTTAAAACTTGGGCTAAGGACAAGCGTCCTAATATTTAATAAGCTAAGTACTCTTTAGGACTTAAGCTAAGTTAGCTTTATCACTTAGGCTAAGTACACTTTAAAACTTAAACTTCTTCCTTTCTCCATAACTCGAGCTGCACACTTTTTAAGTTTAAGTTAAGTAAGCTTTAATACTTAAGCTAAATACTTTGTAAGTCTTAAGCTAAATACGCCTTACAACTTAAGCTAAGTACGCTTGAAAACTTAAGACTAAGAATGCTTTAACATTTAAAGATGGTACTCATTACGATGTAAGCTAGGTAACGTTTACAACCTAATCTAAATAAGATAACAATTTTTTTTTTAATGGCATGCATTATTATTGTTATATACCTACATGCAAGATGGACGAAAAGCTTGAGAGCTAGAACAAGCAAAGCAAAGAGACTTTCAGGTTTGGTGACCAGATTACTAACCACTTATTGTCGGGTTATTTAAACATATTTAAATACGGTCTATTGGCAATTTGCTTAGCTATTATGTTTTTTTGAGTCCTTATTGACCGTATGTTGTGGAACTTTAGCAATAATAACAATAATAATAAACATTTAATTCAGAAACATCCATATTTCGTTAGTAACAATAACTTAAAAACTATGTTAGTTATACAATTATTAAAATTAATTCATGTATCTCCCTGCTGCACCGGCCCCGCCGCTATGCCTACGGGTCCAGTGCGATAGGAAGGGACAGTCTGGCCTATCACTCATCACCTTCAGGATATTGTTGTTGCTCCGGCGAATCCTTTGCATCAGAGATGCTGTCCTCTTTCGCTCTATAAGGTGCCTCATTTTGATAAGTACATCCATTCAAAAAAGTGGTGCCGTGCAAATTTAGCCTTGGAGTATTTTTAAATTCAATAATAAAGGTAAGAATGATTATTACATTTCAATTTTACTGTTTATTTCTAGTTTGGTATTTATTTGGTTGATATATAATAAGGTGGTTAGATTGCAAACCATAATCATAGGTTTTATTTTTAGTATTCCTTTTACATAATTAATAATAATAATAATAATAATATTCTACCACATACACACAACACCATCTAGCCCAAACTAAGCAGAGCTTGTACTATGGGTACTAGACAATGGATAAACATACATATATACTTTTTTTTTTTTTGTAAATACATACATATTATACATAGAAAATTGTACCGTTGAATTTAAAAAAATGCCAGGGTTTCGCGTCTGCTCCGTGAACATGATATAGAAGACTTTCTTCGCAAAGAAATACCTTCAGATAGTGAGAGATTTTGTAGTCTGGAGTCAGACAAAGAACACAACAATAAACGGACTCCAATGGTCCTAGCCAGTAGATAATTATGTATCTGACCTCGAATAATGACACACCGTTATCAAATTTAGCCTGTTCTTCTGATCGTTATGTACCTACTACAAGTGTGTCAAGAAAATCTAATCATACAGTTGTGGCGACAACCGACATAAAAAAAGAGAAGGTTGCACAAATGGTGGTATCGAATATATTTCCACTTTTTGGACTGCTATAAGAAACTGCTTTTAGATGTATAAAGAAGTGCAGAAGGAATACTATTCAGATTTCGGTAAATTGTATACAAAAGTCTTTCGTATAGGTGGGTGTTTACTAAGGGCGCCGCACAACAGCTCAGGTGAAAACCTCAAATAATGCTTCAAACGCTCTCCTGATAACTCTGCAAAACCTTCTCCATTACCTGTTCAGATAAAATAAGGCCAAAAGCCAATAGAAATAACCTTAGAAAATAATATGCATCAACTGGAGCGATATATTTCCCGAAGATACGCAAAATACAGCACTAAAGGAAAGTCTAGCATGTACTACATGGCATTGCAGCGCCTTTAAAGTCGATCTTTGTATCCGCAAAGACAAAACATGTGTTTAAAAAATAAATTATTAACAGATTTTGCCCATAGTTGCTGTTTTTGCTTTGTTTATTTATTATGCCTACAGCCACGTTGGTTAGTAAACTAACCATCTTATTGCTTGAAAGCCTTATGTGGTATAAAATCTTTTAATTTTTTTTCGTAATCAGTATTCTCTTAATAAACTAAATAAACAATTATTTCATAAATAAAATAGTCTATATGAAAGTGTAGCTGAAAGAGCAGAATAGTACATGGAAAATATACTAGTATAGTCTACAATCAGCGATGTACATGAACTGTCATAGTCTACCACGTGTGGTTAGGTCATAGTCTACCACGCTGATCCAGTGTGGGTAGGCAGACTATTGAAAACTCTCGGCTTTGCAGATTTAATCACGATGTTTTCCTTCATCTTACAGCAAGTGATAATTAACTATTTAATAAGCATATAATTTTGAAAAGTCAGAAATGCGTGCCTTAGGTTCGTATTCGAGACCTCTGCGTGGAAGTGCAACAATTGCCCACTATGCTATCGCTAAAATAAGATCAATTAATATGAATTTAAGAAGAAATATAATTTGACTAGATTTAGCCCGCGGCTCCGCTCACGTAAATGAAGGTTATGGAAATATCTCGGGTTCTTTTTACTGAATGAAAATAAAAATATACACTATGTCCTTTTTTTTAACCCTGATAATGTGTTTACGAATGTTCATAATGTTCGATCGAGTAATTAAGGCGTAAAAGCGTAAAAAACAAACAAATTCATATTCGCATTCATAATATTAGTAAGGATTTCAATCCAAGCGTTTCAAAAAAGGAAACTGCAAATTCTGTTCATTTCAGTTTTTTTTTATTTTTATTTTTTTTTTATTTTTTTTTTTAACGAGTGAATATATGAAGAGTTTGACTTGGCAAGTGCCGTCATTTTAAATTAATTAGGTTTTATAGCAGAGAAAGGTTGTTCCAGTATTCAAAATGAAAGCACTTTATCTATTTATACTGCTGAAATATCTGAGATTTCTATAGTTTTAAAATGTATCCACTAAGGTCTAATCACGTCTTTGCACGCATTTATGACATTATCGCCTAGAACTAAGCCCTTCTAATGTTATGTCTCCCTAGTTAAATTGCAAATATGCCTTTGAATGTGACCGATATGTTACATTTTAACTGGCCTCTGCCTTAGTACAACGATACTGAATACAACTGCTGTGCATGAAATCTCAAGTTTGACACCCGGTTTGAGCTAAGTGTCATTGGGTTTATCCATTCAGTAGTTCTGAATAATAAACAGCACGGACTCTAAAACTGTATTCACTAAACAGCAGACTCGCCCTCCATAACGTGGTATCTAAATCAGCTGGGGAAATTTGGAGGTAATACACCTCCAATTATTCCATCAGGTTTATTTAAGTTATATAGGCTTGAGACTACGTGTGCATGTATTTCTATCAAAAATACATTAACATAGAAGTGATAATTAACACCTAAAACTCGATTAAGCGGATTGGTTTTCATTTTATCGAGACTAACTTTTCGGCTTCAACCGCATAAATCCTTCGGAAACCCATTACAGGGATTAAAAGTATTATATGTGCTAATCTAGAACATGGGCCATCTGAGAGCCAGGGTTCTTTCAAATCAGTTAATGGGTTTGCATGATAACGAAAACAAAGTAATCATTAAAATACTAATCATTAAAATACTTAACATATATACATAATATTCACAAAAATGGTTTAGGCATCGTAGAATTTGTCAGCATCGCTGTCAACCAGTAACGCGCCCAGAAGACTGGCAGCATTGCCACGTTGAATACCAATGCTGATTCTTTCCGCTAAGAAAAGACCAGCCTTTTGACCATGCGAAGCGTCGATTGACAATTATCGCCTGCTCCGTGCCTCGGAAAGAACGTTAAGCCGTCGGTCCCGGCTGCCATGAACATCTATGGTAGTCGTTATTGGGAAAGTGTCGACACAAAAGATCCCACTGGGTCGAAGTGTCGCCGGTCTGCATTGACTGGCCCCCACATATGATAAGATAAGGAGATGCATTTAATTACATGCACTTAAATTGACTGTTGTTGATCAGAAACCCTAAATTAGTCTCGTGCAGACTTAGTAGAGCGACTGTAGAGAAATGGATAAGGAATGAATGAACTAGCAACTGAAAGGTCGTAGGTTTTAGTCTCACCTATTACACTACCATCATGAAACAAGCATTAAGTAACACAAGCATTCCAGCTTAGCTAGAAGGATTGGCAAGGATACTCGTAATTAGTAACCTAAATTACTACCAATCCTTGAAATTGAAATGTTATTTATATAGTGGTGTGGTGCCGAAACACACAAGTAACTAAATAATTGTGTGATCCGCAAATGACTGTTCCGAGTCTGGGTGTTCTTTGAGTCCGTTGTTTGAATGTTTGTAAAGGCCTTCACGACACAGGAAATATAACTAGTGCAATTTTAAAGAAAAATACTACATAATAGAGCGTTTATCAGTCGTTACACGGAATCTGTTACTGTATTAACATCCCTATAACATAGGAGCTAAAAATAGCTTTCGAAAAATAGGTGTAATACACCGCTATACACGAAGGTGAAGCTATGCATTTTATGCTCTAGCTTGAGTTCAAGCATGTTTGTTTTCAACGTTTCAAGTGAACGTAAGTTTCACGAAGGCAATTTCCTTGAAAACTTGATAATAACTGAGATTTACAAGTAAAATGCAAAGTTAACGTTCTAGTTTTGAACATTAATTAGTATAAAGAACTTCCAGAAAGATTAATTTAAAACTCAAAGAATCATTAGAAGTTTTCTTTGTTTAGACATAATTAATTAAAATAATATTGTTAGGAATACATTTTTTACGGCGCTGATTAAATTACATAACAAGTTCTATTTATAAACAGTTATTTGGTGTTAAAAGTATTTTTAATAGATCGTCTGCTTATTTGTCGGAGCTGTAGTGAAAGCGACCGCTTTGTATGATGCCTAGGATTCGATTCCTGCGTCGGGTAAATACTTTTTAATTGTATATTCTTGAAAAGACAAGCACTATGTGTCGTGTCGCGGAGGACTTGACAAAATTTTAAACAATGAAATATTAATACAATTTGTAATAAATACGATTTTATGTTAAAATATGCTTTAAAGTTGTCTTATTATTGTATAACATTAGATAGATAATTATAATTCCAATAAACAAGGCTTTGGAATTTAAAAATTTTATCGGGCCATGACGATAACTGCTTAACACCTAAAGCTAAGATTGAGCAAAAACTAGTACACAATAGACCAGTAAATCCTCTAGTAAAATATTCTTTATGTTCCGAAATGACGTGACATGTTCTACCAAAATATGCTAACAATACCCCTGCCGCAGAATTCGTTCACCTAATCTTTTTGTCTTGCGTAATACCAACGTTTATTCCCAATATCGCTATTGACAGACGGCAGTAATAATTTTACGATCTCCTGAGATTCGCTTCGTTTTATGTATACGTGAGTGGACTTGCTACGATTGGAGGTTATCTTTTTATTGTTGACGAATAGACTTAATGCATTTCGACTATTAAGTTTGGCTGTGACATCTTGATTTTGGCATGCGGTAAATACAACGATAAAATATTGCAACTGCAGTAATAATAGCGTTATGTGTAACGTCATTAAGATCAGTATTGTTCATGACTGTTAACTGTAGGAAAAAGATTTGTGTGATCCACAAACAGCTGTCCCGAGTCTATGTGTTCATTGTGTCTACTAAATTTAATATTATAAAAGCCATGTGATTTCATTGTTTGTAACGTTTTCAGGCCTTACTGCTGCTTGACCGATCATCATGAAATTTTGCATACACTTCGCGCGTCGTTAGGAATACAGAAAAGGACGTAAGGTAGCTTTACCGCAGAAAAACATGTTTTGACAAAATCTATATTAAAGCGATCGAAACCGCGGGCAAAAGGAGTATTCTATAAAAAATAACACTAGCTGAAACGAGAATCGTCAAGACCGCCCGTTTGCATAAGCGCAAACGTATGCCACGAGACAACGAAGCAGGCTTTATTTTCCTTAATTATATTTTACGATAAAACGCTTTCTTTCAAATCGCGACGTTTTCCAACATAAAAACACTTTCTGATAATATTGTCTTACGTTTACGCAAATGTTATACATTGAAATTAAACAAATTTACTCTTTACACTAACAGTAAATTTACACTTTTACTAGTAACTGTTTACTTCTATTTAAGCTATTTAAATTATAAAACTATTTAAGTCAAAGTCAAAATCAAAAATCATTTATTCATTTAGATCACAAAGTAACACTTATGAACGTCAAAATATATAGGTTAGTGGGTTTACTAAGTAACTGAAGCTACATTTAGGTTAGTTGCTAGGTTTAGGCAAAGGGTTGAGCCTATGAGAAGAAACCTGCAAGAGACTCACGGCCACTCTTTTAAATCGCCAATTAAATATAATTTCAGTATTTTACAACTCAGATTAACAAGGTGTTGCAGCCATTATGCCATATACTAATGACCATAAAAAACTAATATTAAAAGATAATAACAATAATAACTTAATAATATTATAGAGATGAAATAATTTGGGATAAGGTATATGTTTTAATATAAATCTAAAGTAGACAGTAGGATGGCGCATACACTTACACTTTGTGACTACTAAATTACACTACTACATTACTAAATTGACTTATAAGTAATACAGATCTTTGAATCCTGAATGCAACAAGCAACTAATGTCATGAGTTTTTATCAGTTAAGTAATCGTTGACTGAATAATAACCCTTCCGAATAAGCTGTATTTTAACGGCGCTTTTAAATTTAAGCAATCGTAAATTAATTATATTAATAGGTAGTTTATTAAAAAAACGTATACCGAGTCCCGCAAATGTATTGTGAACTTTATGTAAACGATGATATGGGCCGACTAACTTATGCTTATTTCTAGTATTTACGTTATGAATATCACTATTCTTATTATATAAGTGAATATTATGTTTAATAAACATAATGTTAGCAAATATATATTGCGACGCAACATTAAGTATGCCTATTTCTTTAAATCGGTCTTTAAGGGAAACTCGTTGTCCTAAATTATAAATGCTACGTACTGCACGCTTTTGAAGAATAAAAATTGTCTCGATATCAGCTGCCTTGTTATATATAATTTAGATTTAATTTTACACTTTCCACGATGTTTCGGTTGCTTTTCAGCAGCCATGTTCATGGGGAGACTAAGATTTCTTAGTCTCCCCGTGAACAATAGTAGTTTAAAGTTTTAAAATTATGTAATAATAGTGTTTTATAAAAATAAACAACGCGATAAAATCCCTATAAATTTTGTTAACTTTCTGATAACCTCATTTATATATTTACCAAAGCTAACATGACAACAATATTTTCCACATGTCACTGTATGTTTACGTTCAAAAATCAAATTTATCCGCAGCGTTATACACAGTATTACGACTAATAGCTTTTAATCTGGAATGAACTAAACGTTTTAATTTCCAACTACTGCATTGACAAGTCGTCGAACAATATGCTATAGACAGTAATCAATGAAATTGGAGTTTTTCGGCTTTGTCCATTGGACCGAGAATAATCTATTTCAAACAAACGGATCACTGGACCCAGGTTAATTGAAAAGTGATGAATTTCATCAGCTTTTGTTCTGGGATTGGTATACCTTTCTGCAAAATCCATTTTAATCTGTCGCTTATGGAGACAATTGGTAACATGTTTGCATAAATGTAAAATAAATGATGATTTACTTTGTATATGTGATGTAACTGTAGATAAAATTTACAATATTTTATTTACTTTAAAATTTCGATAATTGAATTTACGTTTGAATTTTGTCGAGGTTTTATCTTTGTTATGAGTTTTATCGAGGCTTCATTTCGTGTGATTGATTTACAACATACATACATACATACACACCTGTTTCCCAGAGGGATAGGCAGAGACTACGGATTTCCATTTGCTACGATCGTGACATAATTCTCTGGCTTCATTCACTTTCATCACATTCCTCATACACGCCCGTCGGTTCAAGGTGCTCTTAACCTGGCCTTTGTCCAGAACGCCTCCGATCTGATCAAGAAACTAAAATTATAAAATTTACAACATAGAATTTATTAATGATTATCAGTATTGTGCTTCTCTTGGCACAGGTATTTTATAACATATTATATTAGAAAAATACCTAACCCTTTGGGAGGCTTACACGGAGACATAGTTCCAACGTTAAATGGCTCTTCGAAAGTTTTAATCTAAGGTGGTATTGACGGCACTTATGATGGCACTAGCCGCAGCAGGCGGCGTTTAGACTTTAATATATTATATGGTCTATGGAGATGAATGTTTGATGGACCGGTATAATGGTAACTAAAAACGGCCTAAATTTTTGACGACTCGATGGCGTAGTGGTTAGTGTAACTGACTGCCACGCCTGAGGTCGCGGGTTCGATTCCCGCACAAGTCAAACATTTGTGTGCATGAACATGGATGTTTGTCTTGGTCTGGGTGTTTCTATGTATAATAGGAATGTATTTACAAAAAAAAAGTATATGTATATGTATGTTTATCCATTCATCCATCACATATCTAGTACCCATAGTACAAGCTCTGCTTAGTTTGGGCTAGATGGTGTTGTGTGTATGTGATAGAATATTATTAATATTATTATTATTATTCAGTATTATAATTATTAAAAATCGACTAAGACGGCTTAAGAAGGTGAAAACCGACCTAAAGAGGTGCTTGTTGAGGCTGTCAAAGTTGAGACTTCGGCACCTTAAGCTGTAAGGCAGACTACATAAGTGCTTACTATCAGGTGTAATGTAGCTGATTTGACAGGCATAAAGAAGAATTGAAGTAAACGAAAACGTCATTGTTATTACTCTGTTATATAATTGTTAGTGTAGTTTATATACGAAACCGCAACGGCTCCTTATTGCGATGAACGTGTCTTGTGATTTTGTCGAGTCTGTTTTGTGCTATTATAATCTTTGAAAGATATTTTGCACTTTATGCGTACCTATAATTATATTTAAAACTTATTTTAATTTGTCATATACACGAAGATGAAATCAATAAAATTACCATTAATGTGAGGCGTCTTGATTCTTTGATCTTATTGATATACTATGGATTAGATCAAAATTTTAAGTAAACTTAAATATCAAGTAATATTGTCTAGTATTGGTTGATTCTTTGATCTTATTGATATATTATGAATTAGATCAAAATTTAAAGTAAACTTAAATATTCTAATATTGTCTAGTTTCCATCATCATCATCATGATCATCTCAGCCGAAAGACGTCAACTGCTGGACATAGGTGTCCCACAAGGTCTTCCACACAGACCGGTCTTGGGCAACCCGCATCCAAGTTTCCATATACACTTAGAATTCCTATATTGCCTTAGTTAGTGCCTATGTTTATATTAGGATAGTATAAATACAAAATTCTATTGGCGCACACATCAAACCGGCAGTTATTGTATACGTTACCTTTCGTATACATTTTAACCGTACGCAAACGAAGGAGATAGCTAGCAATAACCTATCTATCCCTATCATAAGAACGATTAGGTAAACGAACTGTTTCGAAAGCGCAAAAAGAAACGTAACACAATTGAAATTAAACTGCTATATACGGATTTTATCGCGTTGTTTATTTGACACTTTATTACAAAATTTTGAAAATTGTTACACTTCTACTACTATTAAACTTTACTAATTTTTAAGCTAATTAAATTATTATTAAACTATTTTGATTTAATTTATTTTTACACTTTCCCCGACGTTTCGGTTGCTTTTCAGCAGCCATGGTCACGGGGAGACAAATAAACAACGCGATAAAATCCGTATATAGCAGTTTAATTTCAATGAATAATATTCGCGTAAATAGAAGACAATATAACGTAACACAATATTAATTTAAAGAAATAGCTAGGAATTGTTATTTGTGTTATTTTTATCGCGTACTGTGGAACAATCCCTTTCATCTCATATTGCGTTGTCCACGACTCACCGTGATCTAGGGTGAGAGCCTATTGTGAAAACATACGAAACATTATACGTCCAAACATAACGAGATGAGTATAAAAACCCAGGATTCAACCTCTTCGTGATCTTGAGACCCCTATATCTCGGGGGTGTTTTGACCCACAGGGCCCATATTCAAACTCGACCGAGGTATGACCCCAAGTTACAAGTCAATCGGTTTAGTGGTTCCGGATTTATGCCTGTCACTCACACCAACCTGTCACTAACACACAGACCCACATAGTGTTTTCATTAACCTCTGATGAAGAGTCAGAGGTTAACAACTTGACAAGACATACGATGTATTATGCTACTGAGGTTGAGTATATGAATACTTACAAAACAAAACAAACAAACTAGATTTTGCCCGCAAGTTCGCTCGCGTTGTCTTCATGTACCCTATGTTCTTTTCTGTACCCCTGACGAAATTTCATGATAATTGGTTGACTAGTTAAAAGTTAGAAAACGTAACAAACAAACAAACAAACTTACATTCACATTTATAATATTAGTTAGGATTAAACCTGATGAGGTAATTGCACTCTTTAGAAAATCGACAGCCAAACTAGAAGTAAAGAAGCTTGGAATTAGCAACGTTCTAAGATTTTCAGACTTGTAGCCTTGTCTGGGTACTGGGAGAACAGTGGTTCCCCTTAAAGATTTTTTACTAACCTTTTTAATGTAAGTGATAATGTTGCAAGCGTATGTGAATTACGGAAAATGCTTAACTGTGTACAAACGATCCCCTTTGTAATTTAGAATAAATTGCATACTCTTTTTAAAGGTCCGCGGTAAAGCCTTTTGTATCACTTGGCTGTATTTGGTCAAACAAGTTTTGTCTACAGAATATAATCATACTATGTTCTCTGTGTATACACACATACGAAATTATAACTAAATTCTATTTTGTTTGTCCAATCCTACTTACTTTAATTTATTCACCCTCATCACATTTTTTATATATATATTTTTTTATATATATTTTTTATATATATATTTTTTTATATATATTTTTTATATATATATTTTATATATTTTTTTTTTTTTTTTTTATATTTCCCTTTGTGTACTCCTATCTTGTAAAATATTGCTATACTGAGATTATAAATGTAAATGTTTGTGTTGATTTAGACGTTTATTACTGAACAAAAATCTAATAAATATATAATAATATTAGCCCTGTATTAAACTGTCCCACTGCTGGGCACGGGCCTCTTGTCAGTGTGAGAAGGGTTAGGCCATAGTCCACCACGCTGGCCTAATGCGGGTTGATAGACTTCACATATCTTCGAGAACATTATGGAGAACTCTTAGACATGCAGGTTTCCTCACGATGTTTTGCTTCACCGTTACAGCAAGCGATAATTAACTATTTAATACGCATATAACTGAAAAATCAGAGATACGCGCCTTGGGTTCGAACTCGAGACCTCTGCGTGGCAGTCCAACGGTTTTCCCAGTAGACTATCGCTGCATCTATATAATCGAATAAATAAATAAATTAATTAATCGCTAAACAGATTTTATGAAACTTGGCCGAAAGGTAGACGAAACTTGCGCAAATTAAAACATAGGATATTTTTATCCTAGCATGCATTCCTAAGTGATTCTAGTGGGTAAATCAGCAGGTCTTTAATGATTATATATCAAGGATATTTAGCTGTCAAATAAAATAGCATTAAACGTATTGCATTCATATCTTGTCTCATTTATATGTTTTATTTTTACATTCGCTAAATAACTTTCGCAGAGTTTACATTCGTTAGTTCATTTTAGTTGCAAGACTGCACTTTTTTAATAGCAATACTTAAACTTGGCGGACTAGTAAGTTGGATGGCAGTAAAATGTCGTAAAAGAGTCAAAGCTGCTCTGCGCGGTAATCACCGTTTCACTAAGTAGTAAAATCTGGAACGACGATATCTATAGATAAGATAAAGGTAATGATACAGTATTGCCAAGAAGGATAGACAATCTTTAAAGAAGTAAGTCCAAACTTCTTGCTGCTTTTAAGACTTAACCAATACAAAAATCCTATAACACTTCTCCAATCCGAAATTTAAATACAAAAGAGCTAGATCCACTATGAAGGATCTAATGTCAACTGTGATAAGAATGACTTTAGTAACGACACTAACTACTATACTTTGACTTTAGTGAATAAATGATTATTGACTTTGTTTATGATATAGTAACAATGCGATTTCACTGTATTATTAAGGTTTTTAGCAAAAATTAAGCTCTAACTGAAGGTATTTGACTAGGGCAAAAATTTTAACCTTCAAGGCACTATCAAAACCCTCATTTATTATATCTGTAATGAAAAATATGATCAGATTTCTACAAGAAAAAATCTAGTAACTATGACCTTTGCGCTAACGCTGTAGGCAACAACGTTTTACAACTAAACAAATTTGAAATATGACATCGCGCGCGTCATAGCCTGGCATTGCATGCATACATAGACTATGACAACCCTGTATCATCGGGCACAAAACGCCAGTCGGCCACTTTAGTAGCATAAGAAAACAGTGAAGATTTTGTACCCAAGGTAGCTTACTTGAATATTAGCCCTTATGTTCCCACACACAGAACATAAAGCAAAATGCTATGTTAGGTACCTAATAGAAATTCCGCACGCATGTCCGCTATGTGCGAGGATCCTAATATCGTCTTACAGAAGGGATACACTTTTATTTTGCTTCCTTCGTATAATACGGCCTCACGCACAATATGATGTAAACTTTTATTGTAATCTATAGCTGTGGGAATGTATGGAGTGTTGTGCATTTTAATGTGGAAACTGGTGAACGCATTTTTTTGTTCCTTGACAATATTGGTATTATGTATACATATATTCAGGGCTGTATTTAAAAAGGGTAGGCAGATGTGTATTATACTCAAATATACGTAGTTTGTTTATATAAAAAAGAAATGCTTTTTAGCAGTTATGAATTTAGAACCTACTAATATTAGGCGAGACGTTTGCCATTTATCGAGCAATTTAAACTTGCGTGTATATAGACATCAGAAAAGCCTAATTTTAACGTAATTTCCAGGGTTGGGCGTTATATCCATAATCCAACATCACCATATCTTAATACTAGGTACAAGTTGTATCCTAATCTGTGAAATTGCAATATATGCGAGGATCCTTATATTGTATAAGGCATATAAAAATAAATTTGCTTTTCAAGGAAATAATTTTAGCGTTATTTTTGTAATGTCGTATCCGAATTTGAAATTGTCAAAAAAAAGAGTTAGGTACTAATTATAAAAAAAATCATAAAATATCATTCCACAAATGAATTTTTAAAATAACTAATTTATATATTGTGTAAAGTAGTAACTCCAGAGATAAATCCTTAGATAACAATAAAATCGTAAACACACTTAGCCCTATCCAGACTTGGACTTTGCAGCTTTGATCGTAGATCTTAGTCTCTTTGTAAAAAGCCTTTGTACATTTTGAAGACTTATTGGCACTTCGAAAGCTAAGCTCAAAGCTTGTATCTATGTTCTACAATGCAAATAATAGGTACTTATATGAAATCAAATTGTACAGAATGCAGTTAAACTACTCACTGATATAGCGCGGGTTTAATGTTTGCTGCAGTAATTCTTTAATTGTGTAACTTATTTACAAATATTTAACTGATTACCTATAAGAGAAAATTGCGTAAAATAATTTAAATAGTTATTAATTATGTGCCGAAAAGATTTTAATAAGTAAAATATATCTATTATATATTATTATATTATAATTTGTATGAATTGAATGCTAACAAGTAAATTAAATGTAGTGATACGACTGCTGTACATGACGTCTCGGATTTGATTCCAGGATAAAGTGTCATTGGATTTTCTGTCAAGAAATTTTCAGTACCAGCAGCGACTCGGGATCTACGCCCGGTAGATGGCGCTAGGCTCGGCTCCTATTACGAGGGACCATAAATATACCTCTGCCTCTTGGGGAATATACATGAGACTATGTTTGTATGTACCTAAATTAAAATCAGAGATATCTAATCAAACCGCCATCTTACGTAACAATATAATAAAAAATTACATAAAAACCTTTATCGGTGTATCCCATTAAAATCTATACGTACTTATTAAATGTTGCCACTTAATTAATTAAAACGTTTTCTGTGTAACAGTACTAAAACAATTATAAAACCTATAATTGGAAATTTATGCTACTTTTAATTGACCTTAAGATGTCTAAACTAAAAGTAAATTAGTGCTCAAGACTTTCATATAAAACGTAATACGAACATACCAATAAAGTTATAATTTCTCTCTTTTAAAAGTTTCTAATTCAATATAGACGAGACGCAAAAATCAAAATTCGCATCTAAAAGCAATTGAGTGACTTTCAAATAATGCCTTTGAAAAAAGGGGTGACATCAAAGTTTTCGTGTTCACAGAAGCAAACACTTTACAAATTTAAAGTATTTTAAGAAGTTTAACATGTAAACAAAGTTTTGACCGCCAAAAGGAGTTTCATATTCGCTGCGTATGTTTATTAATTGTTATTCGTATTTTAAATGTTTACCATTTCTTGAAAATGGATCAATCAATTTCGAGAATTATTTTTTATGTAATAATATGAGCCTTGTGTAATTATAAACTGTCCCACTCTCTTCTCAGTGTAAGAAAGCCATTATCCAACACGATGGCCCAGTGGCTAGTGGAAGTTCGTTGGACTGCCACCCAGAAGTACTTAATACTGTAAGTTAGAGTTTTGGAGGCTCACAAACCTATAACAGAGTATGTTTAGTAATAGTTCATGGAGAAATGGTTGCAGCACCTTACAGCTCTTATGATTTGTAAACAAAAACTTGGCGATTAAGAAGAGTGACCATGAGTTTCTACCCGTTCTTCTCATGAGCCCTACACCATTGCTTTGCTGAACGTGGCAGTAAATGTAAATTCGCAGGAAAAAATTGTGTAACTGTGACATTCATAAGTGTTACTTTGTAATCTAATCTGAATACATTTATTTTGAATTTGAATTTGAATTTATATCTCCCAATATTTTCCTTCTATGCTATCTTTAATCCCTTTGTTGTAGAGACGCACAATTAGTCCTCTGGTATTGTAAGCTATCTTCACCATTTACCATAACATGGATCGTATGCTTTTTTACCACCTTAATCCTACTGTTTTATAAATATGAGAGCTTGTGGAGATGTATGGATGTTTGGGTATGTGTCACGCAATCACGATACGTGTAAGCTGTTGTATGGATTTCTATAAAACTAGGCACACAGATAAACCATGACTTGAATACAATAATTTTTAATACGCTTTTATTAGCCTGACCTGTATGTTTGTTAATTTGTTTATAACCGACTCTTCTGGACTTGATTTTGACCCACTTTAAACGGTCAGATTTCATTAAAACGTTGCAGACTTATCGAGGACCGATGACAATACAATAATTTATAAAAATAAAAATAAATAATAGATTAAAAACTAAAAAAGCAAACTAAAGAAGAAAATAATTTAAAAAATTTAATGTAAAAGAGCGTGGGGTGGGGTTATCAAAATATCTTAGAAAGTACCCCACGCTTTTGTACATTAAAATTATTAAATTATTTTGTACTGTTTAGTTTGGGATTTTTAAATAAACACATTAAAATTAGCAGCGATAGCTCAGTGGGGAGACCAACAGACTGCAATGCAGAGTGTCTCGGGTTCAAACCCACGTCGCATACCTCTGACTTTCGGAAGTTATATGACTTTTCGAAATTATGTGCGTATTGATTGACAATTATCGCCTGCTCCGTGCCTCGGAGAGCACGTTAAGCCGTTGGTCCCGGCTGCCATGAACATCTATGGCAGTCATTATTGGGAAAGTCAGTACCTTCTAATATCCTGACACTGGTCTAGCCTTAGGGTATCGTTAGCCTTTGGGTTGCGGAGGTCAGGTGGCAGCCGCTCCGTGTAAAAACTGATATCCAGTCAAAGCCGGTTAGACTAGCAAAGCCGACTCTAAGTGACTTGGGAATAATAAAGGCTAAGAGAGAGAGAGTTTGGTTTTTTTAATAGAGCGTGTTTCTTAAGTTTTTTTAATTATCCTAGTATGTGCTCCCGTATGATTCACACGAGCGAAACAGCAACTGCCGGCAGAAACTAGTATTATAATATGTGACAGTTTTAAAGACGTTTATATGTTTGTTACTCAGTCACGTGTATTATATAAACGAATTTCGATGAAACTTAACACATGGATAGACCATATCCTGGATTAGCACACACCTATTTTATCACATTATTTTAAAGTTTAATCCCAGCACATGTTTCTGTGGCATTCAGACGGGTGAAACCATGGATCGAAATTAGAAGTATCAAAAAAAAAACTTGCCTGTTATAGCAGTGGGTAGGGTACATAGTTCATAGAACTGGTGGCTGTTAGTGCAGAAAGGTTTTGGAGTGGTGGCCACGCAACGGAAGACGCGGCAGACAGAATAGGCCTCCCAGAAGGTGGACTGCTGATCTAGTAAGGATCGCGGGAAGTGGTTGGATGAGGGCAGTAACATTTCCTTTATGTTTTCAGCATTTTCAACATAAAACTGCAAAAAGATTTCACGTAAATCATTGTTCACTATTCATTACGACTAATTCACGACTAGAAACACACGATTCGTCGCCGTCGGATCGTTGCTGATTTGTCTTGGTAATGATGGCATTAATCTCGCGGTACCGTCTGATGCGCGAATCAATTCTACCGCCTATTGTCTCATTGTTTATTGGATTTGGGTTTTGCTGAACGGTTTCACGGAAAACTCTTTTTATTCGACCATTTCCAGTAAAATGCTTTAGAGCAAAATATTGGCTGTCTACATATAAAGGCGTGCTATCAAATTCTTTGGAGCAAAATATTGGCTGTCTATCTATAAAGGTACACTAGCAAAATTGCTTCAATGGAAAAAGCTGAATATGTTGGCAGTTTAGTTAACACACAATGTTCTGGAATTTATTTCATATCACGTTTAGCAACTTGATACTAGATCTGGAACAACGAACTTCATAATAACAATGGCGATGCGACTGCTGTGCACGAGGTCACGGGTTCGATTCCTATATCAGACAAAGTGTTATTGAGATCCTGTAAATAAAATTCCCCCAATAACAACATTGATTTTGGAACTGTTCCCGGAGATGGCTATAAACCTAAAAAAACTTATTTTTCGTGCGATTTCTAACTATATTTGGCGTAATATAGATGCCTCTGCGTACCGCTTCGGTGATGTATGATAATAATATCAGTCCTGTATTGAACTATCCCACTGCTGGGCACAGGCCTCTTCTCACTGTAAGAAGGGTTAGGCTGTAGCCCACCACGCTGGCCCAGTGCGGGTTGGCAGACTTCACATATCTTCGAGAACATTATGGAGAACTCTGATATGCAGGTTTCCTCACAATGTTTTCCTTCACCGTTAAAACAAGCGATAATTAACTATTTAATACGCATACAACTTCGAAAAGTCAGAGATGCGCGCTTTGGGTTCGAACTCGAGACCTCTGCGTGGCAGTCCAACGGTTTTACCCCTAGGCTATCGCTGCTTATTGATGCGGTGATGCATACGTGGGAGTATATATGTTCTGTTGTTGTATGAAATTTTGAGGATTACTGTATTTTAAAGTGATAGTGTACATTGAGAGAATCGCGCAAAATCTCATGTAAGTATAGCTCACACTGGAACAGCTCAACTGAAAAAGTACCTTCACTCTGCAGAAGATCGTAACTAAGAACTCTTATACAACAGCTTTGTCCGTCCGTCCGTCCGTCTGTCTGTTATACAACTTTCAACTCAAGAACCGTAAGAGCTAGAGACTCGCGGTCAACGCCATTCGACTCAGCATAGTCAATATACCTCCGAAATTACTATGACCTTTGACCTCTGACCTCAAGGTCACGTGGTATTACGTGATCTTTGCATATTACTTGAACCATTTCTTCGAATTCTAACATTTATGGCAATTCATTGCCGTTTCTCACTTGTTTTTAGTGCAGTATTGTAGTTGTTACCCTGAGCAACATTACGCAGAAATGTAATGTTGACCACTTATACTCTTATAAGTGAGCGCATAAGCCTCCTAACCCTAAAAGGAGAAACTGGTTTTTGGTTTTTTAGGAGGCGTAGTCAGCTTTATTATATTGTGCTTCGGAGAGCACGTTAAGCCGTTGGTCCCGACTGCCATGAACATCTATGGCCGTCGTTATTGGGAAAGTCAGTACCCTCTAATATCCTGACAGTGGTCTAGCCTTAGGGTATCGTTAGCCTTTGGGTTGCGGAGGTCAGGTGGCAGCCGCTCCGTGTAAAAACTGATATCCAGTCAAATCCGGTTAGACCAGAAAAGCCGACCCCAAGTGACTTGTGAATAATAAAGGCTAAGAGAGAAGTCAGCTTTATTATATTTATCCTTCTCTGCGAGCAAGGCAACTCATTTTTCTAAATGTTGGCTATGTTTGAGTGTCCGTAGTGCAGAAGTCCTTTTTAATAGAAGCCATTTTCCAGCCACCGGTATAACGTGTTCAGCACCTTAACGGTTTCAGCATAACGTGTACGTAAAACGCGATTGTTTATTTTTAACGACATCTCTCGCTCTTTGTATAATGCCGATGTCGCGGGGGACTTTACAAACATTTAAACAACGGACATAAAGAACACCCAGAACCGGAACAACTAGGTATTTATGTATCGATGACTATACACCGATGGGCTTCGAATCCACACGAATTTACCAATTAAACAGCTACGCCATCCGTGACGTCAAATTGAAAAATCTATTTTGTCGTGTGGTTGTCGCCAATATTTTAATAGAAGCTCTCATTTTCCAGCCACTGGTCAGCATAACATATTATACATAAGCTTTTGTATAAATGTAATTTATTTGAAGATGGTAACATACTCCTTACGTACCTAATGTAAAATCTATACAGAATACATAACAGGTCATTCGATTAGAGCGTTAAAGCAACATCGATGCCGTTAGGCCTTGGAATACACAGGCAACAACGATTTATGCAAACACATATCGAAGCTCTACGTGCCTCGAACAACACGTTAGCTTTTGATTCCGGATTTCGTGTGGATATCGACGGCGCTTGCTATGAGTTGTCTCAAGATTATTTTGGATTCGTGATAGTAAATGTACATGGTTATTTTGGACTTATCCACACAATTTTAGCGAATCCTAAGTCTGATATAGCAAAGAAATTGTGTAATTTAATTACATTCATTGATTAGAAAATAAGTCTAAGTGTTATTAAACTTCGTTTTTATTTTTATTTTATAACATTTATATAGCAAGAGTGCTTAATGTTTATATTTAAGAATAAGGCACGATGAGGTTTTCGTATTCTATAGAATAAAAACCCCAAAACAAATAAAGAATAAACAAAATGTACATGGTTAAACATGTAGAGATGGGAATCACATTTACTATCATTAAAATAAAGTTTTTTTGAGTTCAATTTTAATGACGTTTTATATAGCAATAATTTAACTGTACCAAAGCAGCATTGAGAAAGAGTGAGTATTTGCAGTTGGTATTATGTACTTTACTGTTTATTCTGAGTGCAAAAAATCAGCATGCTCTCCTATCCAAAGCAAAAAAGAAATTAACTTTAAAAAAATTCTATTAATGCTTATATTGTAAGTATACCCCATATCATATTAAAGTGTGATAAACTTTTCACACGCTAACGATCGTCTACGTAGGTACTGACTTATCAAGCGACTAGCCGATACATATCTAAGCTAGAGCTTAGATATGTATCGGCTAGTCGCTTGATAAGTCAGTACCTGCGGAGTAGACTCCGCACGATGTCTTCGAAACAGTTAGCCTAAAAAAATCTCTAAAGAAAATCATTGGGCCCTACAGGCCTTATCATAAACACTGTAATATTTTAGATAATAATATGTTATGCGGGTTCTTAAAAACTGTTCATATACAATCTGATATTGTTAGACAGTAATACTTCCAATAATAAATTCACAGCACCCAAAACCTTATGCTCGTACTGTTATCAATATCATTCGTATTTCATTGAAATAGTTGATCCGACCAGGAAGAGCCCTATAGGAATTTACTGACCATACGTGTAATATGGCACACGCTATCATCATTCAAAATTCAACCTACTACTTATACAATAAAGTCTCAATTTCTCTATCAATATATGTGGTACGCTTCAACAAAGTATTTTCAATCTTCTTCCGAAGAAATAGAGATAATATTTCAATTGTTTGTTACGTGCGGTCGCATGAAATGAAACCTTATGACCAGGTAATAAAGGCAATGTTTGAAATGATAATAAACTGTTACAACAGTGATCGGTTAGGCCCTCTACACCATTCTGAATAATATTTTAAGTACATTCGTTTTGGAATGGCAATCTGAAAATCATATATTTTAAGGGCTCAGACTGTTAAAAGAAGATTTTCTTTTTTGTCGCCATCTAAGTACGCGATTATTTGTGTAAATGAGGTGTCGAGCGTTGTAATGAAAAAACGTTTTACTAAATTGCTTCTGAGAACAGTCATATTGTTATCCGAAATATACTAATATCATGAAATAAACGTAGCCAACAAATATTTCCTTTCAGTATAATTATGTATTTATTGAAAAGAAATGTACCTATCTGTTGGCTACGTTTTCACGAATGAAATTATTTTGATGAATATAATTATAGTGTCACCAGGAGAGTAAATTGGTGTAGTTTTTTGTTAAGGAATAGTGTGATTAGAGAGAGATGCGGCATGAAAGTGGATATAGTGACAAGAATAGAAAAAGGGTATGTTAAGCTGGTTTGGACATGTTGAAAGAATGGACGAGGAAAAACTGACTAAGAAAGTTTATAAGGCTAGTGTGAATGGAACAGTCGCAAGAGGAAGACCTAGGCGAACGTTTCTCGATCAGATCGGAGGCGTTCTGGACAAAGGCCAGGTTAAGAGCACCTTGAACCGACGGGCGTGTATGAGGAATGTGATGAAAGTGAATGAAGCCAGAGAATTATGTCAGGATCGTAGCAAATGGAAACCCGTAGTCTCTGCCTATCCCTCTAGGAAACAGGCGTGAATCTATGTATGTATGTATATATGTCATTGTTACCGCACAAATAAACAAACTGTTTTGCAATATGTATTTTTACTTATAAAAAAATGCACTGACTTATATGAAGACTTTTTTTAAATTTTCTAATACATATCTAATTTTGATTTTCATGCCAAACGTAAATCAAATTACACGGTACAATACATAATTTAAACTTTCGCTTTGATACGAATGAAGTTATTTTTTTCTGATGTAACATCAGTATCGCCAATGCCTTTCTTGGAAAACAACATTTAAATAGTTTCTACTCCGTATTCATCATATCAGCCAAAAGACTTTTACTACTGAACATAGGCCTTCTCTAAGGTATCTACACAGACTGATCTTGTACCGCCCGCATCCAACAACTTCCCGCGATCCTTACTAGATCAGCAGTCCACCTTGTGGGAGGCCTACTCTGTCTGCCGCGTCTTCCGTTGCGTGGCCACCACTCCAAAACCTTTCTGCACTAACAGACACCGGTTAGTTGAGCTATGTACCCTGCCTACTGCTATAGATAGACAATACAAATAAACATTATTATGTTCATAATGTTCATAAATATTTATCAATAGTTACTCTTGTGACGTTATGCTAGTCAACTCGCTTTAAAGGCGTGATTGACCTAGGATTTTAATTGATATTAAAGATGAACAACGCGATCATCATGCATATATTTTCACTTACAACAGGTGTATAAGAATAAACAAAACTACAATTAAATTCGACTAGATATTTAGTGGTATTTCAGGGCGTGGTTCAAAATGAAGGCTTGTTACGTAGTTCCGGGTAGAATGGACCACTTAACTTTAGTAGGCAGCGCAGCGGAGGAAGACAGGCACCAGAGCGCGTTGCGAATATATAGGGCCGCCCGCCGCTGGGGAGGAAAAGCCGATGGAGGGGCGCCGCGAGCACGGCCGCTCAGCAACGACCGGTCCACGTCACACTCTTTATCTCATGGTCGCAAAATCAGTCTAGTAATTAATAAATACTTTTATAGATTGTTAGTTTATTTATACATTACTAAAATCCGAAAAATTAGTTTTTAAGTTTAATGAAGACAGTTTATTATAAATCACAGTATTCAAATTTCAAGCATTGCAGCAGTTTTCTCTCAGGCAACTATTAAAATAATTTTGGAAGATAAAGTTTTCATAGATTATCTCCATACGTCGCTGAGCTTATAAAGCAGTAGGTTTCCATAGCCATGAGCACCTACAGTAATAACCAGATTAGTAAGCTGACTACTCTAAAGCTGAGCTATGCTGTCGACTAGTTTGAACATTAAACCGTTGATTTAAGTCTGGAGCTCGGATTCAAAACTTTTTCTCTAAACAGAAAAACAATGAGCAAATATACGCTCTTATCTTAAGATCGTATATAAGAAACAAAAGAAACCGTGAAATCTTCGAAGAGCATTCACGTAAAGACACATGTCCATAAGTAAATAGACCTGACAAAGGCACTCCGAAATTCACACTCCTCGCAAACAACCGGACCATTAACAGCAAAAGGAAGACACATAGACACACGACATATTTCTAAAAATACACCCAAAACGCGACATTAGGGGACGGCTTGACTTTATGTATGGTTTCCGATGTTCCGATAATATATTGTAGCGCCGACGCCTCCTACTTCCCTTAGCGTCGGCCAGGAATATAAAGTGTAGCAAACGCAGCCAATAAAATTTGCAACTGCCAAGTATTTTAACAACCTGATTTTGGGTTTCGCAATATTATAATGCGTTATTGACACGCAGTAGGCGCCAGAAAAGTGCGGATGCTGAGTTTTTAGTTTGTATCAAGTCTTCACTTAAAAGTTTAAAATATATGTATTTTTTGTCTTTATGTAGTTTTTGGTTATGTTACAATCATTCGAAGTTTTCAGGTTTAGTAACTAATTCCTAACAACTAGCTAAACAACAAGAAACGATGAAACTTATGACAACTTAGCTTCAATATTATATCTTTTAAAAGTATATTTTAAAAAATTTGTTTAATTTTTAAAGTATTAAAAACTTAAAAGCTATATGCCTTGGCAAGAGCATAATTTTATCTTTCAAGTTTTTGGTACTGTCACTAAATTCGAGAGTCGGTGCAACCTTGATCAGATGAACAATTTATCAATTGCATAAACTGCTTGACTTCTCATATAACACAACGACGTTTCGGTTGCCAGTATTCTGCCATTCTACCATCAAACTGATTTATTTTCGTCTCAAGCCTTATAATTTCAATATCACACGTCTCTCGTACTGCCATACATACATTTAATCCCCGGATGTCATATTTATAAGTACTAACAATAAACCCATCGGAGTCACGAGACGTACAATAAATTCACCAGGAAGCACCTAAAGCTTTACTCTTAATGAGTTCTGTACTCACATGGCTCGTATCTATTTATGACGGCGCACAGTAATAATTTCACTGAACATTGTGATTGCAAAAAATATGTGTTTTTCCTTAGTAATGTTTGAAGTTTTATTTATGAGGTTGGTTGCTTTGAAAATTACTTTGCTTCTTTTGCTTTAGAATGTGTGTTTTTGTAAGAATGCTATAAATTTTCCTGTTTATGTTTTAGTATGTAATTTGTTGAAAAATCCAATTTCTCGCCACTGGTTTGTCGTGTGTTTTAATAAATACTGGCAAGTTTCACTTCAGTTATTAAGTATTCATATATGTGTGGTTAAAAAAGGTGGTCGTGTCTAGGAATTATTGTCATAAAATGCAATAAGATTTAGATCAAGTCATCGATGATTTTCAAGTCAATGGTACTTTCATTGAACGAATAATAATAATATTTAAGCAAATCTCTTTCAATTCTACTCACTTAAAACTGAGCAAGGCATTTAAAAATGGAATAGAACTTTAAGTTGCAAACATGGCTATGCTTAATAAAAAAGTAAATTTTATGTTTTGTCTCAAGTTTTCGTAATCAATAATGATCGGTACATTGATTGAATTTTCAAAAATGATTTAAATCGAATGAAATTCATTGAGTCTTGTTTCATATGGTACATATATTTAATGTTGCTATCAATGAAATCTTGTAAATGGCTTTCTAATACTATCCTGGTTCCAATAAGGTCATAAGGTGCCAATTTTCTAACGGTGAAAGAATGTTTAAAATCGTTTGGAAGAAGATAATGTTTAACTTGGCAACACAATATACTTATAATAATTATAGTCTATTATAGATTGACAATTAAGCTACTACGGTGCTGTTAGCCAATTTTTCGTACAATATTGCTACAGATTTATGACATACTCAGAAAAACTATAATTCTAAGAAACTATACATAGAGGTGGAATAACAATGGAAATAAAACTCATAGAAATAGTAAACATAAAAAGGTATTTCTCCCTCAGTAACACGATAGCGCTAAAGGTCATATTCACGGCAAATAATCGCACACACATCTCGAGGAAATTTCCTTTTAAGTAAACGTAACCTGAACTGTGAACGTTCATAAGTCCTTCGGTTTTTCATCTACTCGTTTTATTTTTATAACACCCGCGTTTGAAGTTCCTTGTCTGGAATTTGAAAAATCTTGAGTGTATTACTATTACATGGAGAGAATTTGAATTTGTGGCATGGCTTAAAATCCAATAGAATAGAAATAGAATAAAATCCTAAACCTTAATTTTTCATAATATAATGTAATTTTAGTAGATATTCTAAATTATATTTTTACGATAGCTTCACGAGCCTTAGCCGTACATTAATATAAGTTATTCATGAGTTAATTTTTATCCATTTGACATGACGTGTGGCATGTTGTAATGCAACAACATTATGTAATTTACCGAAAACCATACAGTATTTTACCATAATTGTTACAGAAATTGAAATGATTAAAATATTCGAATGTCGATTGTCAGTTTATTCGTCATTAACATTTGATATTCTAATAACAATCGATACTCGAAAGCAATACACGAGCCCATACCTGAAACTTTTTTAATATAGTCGAATAACTTGTTTATTGAATTGTACATTACATTTATACCCTAACTAATAATATATGTATATGCGGATGTGTGTTGGTTTGCTACACTTTCACGGCTTAACTACACGACCGATCATCATGAAATTTCGCTCACACATTGTCAGGGGAACAAAAAAGGCCATAAGTTATCTTTCATCCAGAAAAATTACTATTAATAACCTTTTTTTTTTTTTAACTATGAAAATCCTTTATGGATACCCACTCCCCCGGGGGGGGAAGGGTGGTTATGTGAGACTCTCCGTCCCTGAAGGGGGTCGGTATACACACTAAAAACCTGGGGTGAGCAGTCCCTCCGCCGACGGAGTGGGGCGGGATGGGGTCGCGTTAGCGTAGTCGGTTGGCCTGGCTGATGGTGACCGGGCCTCAGCACCTATGGAGGGAAGGCCTTGCTCACCAAAGCCATCCCCCAGACGTGTGGGGCCGTGCAAGCCGGTAGAGAGTCCCCCGACTCTGTACCAGTGACCCCACTATACAGGAGCGAAAAGGCGGGCATATCGCCTCCTTCTCGCTCCCGTCCGTCTGCGCCGGAGAGGGTCAGCGAGAAGGTTGTTCTCCCTGACCCTCTCCGCGGTCTCCTTCTGCGCCATGACAGCTTCGCAGAAGGAGACCACTGCCTGCCACGACCTCTCGCTGCCGAGCATGGCGTTGATCACGCTCGGCAGGGATCGATCTCCGCCTATTATGGCCGAAAGCGTGAGCCGCTACAGCCCCCACGCAGCACACGCCTCCAGCGTGTGGAGCGCCGTGTCTTCCGGCGCCCCACACTCGTGGCAGGCCCGGGTCGCCTCCCATCTTGCGATCTGGTGCAAATACTTTCCGAAGCATTCGTGCCCGGAAAGCACCTGCACCAGTCGGAAGGTCAGCGACCCGAATCGCCGCCCTATCCACCCCCGGAGGACCGGGCGAATGGCCTCCACCGTCCACTGGCCCGGGGCCGGTGGAGCCAGGTCCTCCGTCCACCGCCTCAATAGGGCGAAACAAATTACATACCTTTTTTTTTTTTTTTTGACCCAGGAGAATCCTTTATGGATACCCCCTCCCCCGGGGGGGGAAGGGTGGTTATGTGAGACTCTCCGCCCCTGAAGGGGGTCGGTATACTCACTAAAAACCTGGGGTGAGCAGTCCCTCCGCCGACGGAGTGGGGCGGGATGGGGTCGCGTTAGCAATCACCATTCCGCCCCGGCGGTTGGCCCGGCTGTTGGTGACCGGGCCTCAGCACCTGTGGAGGGACAGCCTTGCTCACCAAGGCCATCCCCCAGACGTGTGGGGTCGTGCAAGCCGGTAGAGAGTCCCCCGACTCTGTACCAGTGACCCCACTATACAGGAGCGAGAAGGCGGGCAAATCGCCTCCTTCTCGCTCCCGTCCGTCTGCGCCGGAGAGGGTCAGCGAGGAGGTTGTTCTCCCTGACCCTCTCCGCGGTCTCAAATTACTTACCTAACCTAACCTATATTTAGGCGAGTGAAACCGTGAGCAAAATTTAGTTTATACTAATATTATAAAAAGAAGGTTAATTTTTTGTTTGTTTGAAAGGATTTAACTCAAAAACTACTGTACCGATTTAAAAAATTCTCTCCCCATTATAAAACTATTTTATCACTGAATAACATAAGCTTCATTATATTTTAAAAAAATTGTAGTGTCTTACATAACCTAACCTACATTTATTCGAGCGAAACCGCGGGCAAAATCTAATCCTTACTAATATTATAAACGCGAAAGTTTATTTGGATGTATGGATGTTTGTTACTCTTTCGCGCAAAAACTCAGGTTGGTATGTAGATAGCTGGAGACCTGGATTCACACATGGGCTACTTTTTATCCCGATATTTCCACGGGAACGGGACTAACGCGGTTGAAACCGCGCGGAAAGACTAGTATTTTGTAATTAACTGACGTTTAATTATGTATTAGGTAAACCAAACTTATATCTGTGATGTGTCGATTAGGTTCCTATATAACACAAAACTCTCGGATCTGCTCTACCTGACAAACATTAAAGCAGAAACAAGCGAGAAACAGCAATAAATTACAGTAAATTTCAGAGATCGAAATTTTTTTTATCCCTTGACCTTGAGGTCAGAGGTCAAAGGTCATAGTCATTTCGGGGGTATATCGACTGTGCTGAGTCGAATGGCGTTGACTGCGAGTCTTTAACTCATACGGTTCTTGAGTTGAAAGTTGTATAATAGACGGACGGACAAAGGTGTTGTATAAGAGTTTTTCGAACTCTAAAAGCAGACAGATTTTCCTTGTAAATGTCAAAAGTTGTCGCAGATTATTTTGAAAAATAATCCTTTTTGCTTTAGCACAGTCGTAGGTAATGAAACGTGCGATTCTTTTATGGGTCGCTATAAAATTGAAAGAAATTGCTGATTCGGTTATTTTCTGCGCAATTCCGAAATCCCGTGGTATCGAAATTTCAGTTGATTTTAGCGTCGTCTATTAGTATTAGTATAAAAGTATTTTGTTTGGTTTCAATTAGTTTCTAGTTAGTTAAATTATAAAGAATATCATTAATTTATAAATCGACTGTTTTTGTTGCAAAGTATCTGAAATTATACCATAGCTGGTGTTTGGTAGCATTAGCTCTGCTTTGGTGCAGCAATCTTATAAAATTTTCCAAATATTTTGATTTTAGAACCACACTGAATACGACAAGCGTAAGTCTTACAACTGTTTCCAAAGCTACTTTCATGAGTACTTTGAGTCTCGTCTTAATATTGTTATTCAATACTAAACACAACTACTATACTCATTCAATACACCATAGATTTTCAATATCTATACTATAGTATTATAATAGGAAAGGTTTGATTTCTGTTTGCTTGTTTGCCAGGATTTGACTCAAAAACTACTCAACCAATTTAAAAAAACTTCTTTCGCCCCAATTAAGCTATATTACCACCAAGTAACATAGGCTAAATTATTATTTTAAACAAGTGAGAAACGGCAATGAACTGAAATCTTAGAGTTCGAAAAAATGGTTCAAGTAATATGCAAAGGTCACGTGATACCACGTGATCTTGAGGTCAAAGGTCATAGTCATTTCGGGGATATATCGACTATGCTGAGTCGAATGGCGTTGACCGCGAGTCTCTAACTCTTACGGTTCTTGAGTTGAAAGTTATATAACAGACGGACGGACAAAGCTGTTGTATAAGAGGTTTGTCGGACTCTAAAATGTACTGTTATTGATAACCTAACCTATTTTTACGCGAGCGAGGCCGCGGGCAAAAGCCAGTGTAATAATATAATGAGATACGTAATAATAACACAAATGTACAATGGACAGCCATATCTGCAGTATACGACCCGCTTGGTAGTATTCAGTTACCGTAAATAAAAGAATCTTATAACATCAAGGGAATCATTAGCGTATAACCAATACTGCAAACTCACTGTACTGTCAGCGAGAAGAATAAAGATTATTGGTGTCCCTATTCAAAGCAATAGATATCCTGGCATTACATAAATATAATAATGATGTCCTCCAGACCGAATTTCGGCCACGGCGGACAGTCTTAACAGAGACTGGCCATCTGCGCAGGAGATATTATAGTGCACAAGTGTGTGCGCAAACACAAGTGCACTCTCTGTTCCCTAACTCTCATGATCCGATGGGACGGCAATCCGACACGACCGGAGAGAGATCAGGCGCAGGACCAACGGCTTTACGTGCTTTCCGAGGCACGGGGGTGTCTAACACCGCCAACTTCCTAACTCCGGGCTGCTATTGAGATTTCTTTACAGAAAAACCCAATAGCTTTTTGTTGGCCCGACCCGGGATTCGAACCCGAGACCTCATGCACAGCAGTCGCATTCACTACCGCTGCGCCACGGAGGCAGTATCATAAATATAGCACTTTACTAATTCGATTATCATTTATCGTAGACCAGAAGACCTATTCATATAATAAAATATGTTAAAATACTTAGTAGAAGAGTTCATAATATGTGAACTGAAATGCAATTTATGTTCATATTAGACGTTTATTTTAATTTAGATGAATACCATTTATGACAGTGCAACAGGGGACCAACCACTACCTGAGATTTGACAAACCACAGATTCTCGCTAAAGAACACCGATTCCTACCAAGGATGCTTCGCGAGGCTATTGAAATCAAAAAACATCCTAATTTTAATAGAGAAGATGGTTGGAATGTACCACCAGCTTGGGATCCAGTAATAAAAATAGTCAAACCCAAGAAGAAGCAAACCACAGCTAGGCTTCATGATACTTTGAGCTCATTCTGCGTAAATACAAACACCAATGATTAAATTATGTTCGGGTACTTTGAAATAACTACACTGGAACATTGAGACAACTGCCATCTTAGTATCCCCGTGACCATGGCTGCTGAAAAGCAACCGAAACGTCGGGAAAAGTGTAAAAATAAATTAAATCTAAATAGTATTAATAATAATTTAATTAGCTTAAAAATTAGTAAAGTTTTATAGTAGTAGTAGTGTAACAATTTTCAAAATTTTGTAATATAGTGTCAAATAAACAACGCGATAAAATCCGTATATAGCAGTTTAATTTCAATGAATAATATTCGCGTAAATAGAAGACAATATTATGACCATATAGACCTTGTGTAGACCATATACTTTGATCTATGTACAAATAAAGGCATGTTGACGTGTACCGATAAAATTCGACAACCAGTAGGGGGCCGGCACTGTACCTCCTTAACACAGACTGCTCAGTAGCCTATCTAGGAGAACAGTACTCCACCCACCATTATTGTAGTTAATGTATACTGTCATCGTGTATAGCAATAAGACTGTGTGTATAACTACAATGTAATTTCATTTATAAATAAATTATTTAAATAAAAAAAATACTATAGAAAATAATTATCTCTTGTTATATATGATGACGTCAATAATGTAGTCAACATCACCATCAGAAACAAACTAATCCAATAACAGTTTGTAATTATATACAGTAATCAGGCCAAGTGAACGTTTGATAACAGTTTATAACGCTCGTAAAATATCTATAAAACAGTGCCTCCATGAGTGATTGCTTACTAAAATACTGGAATACCGAATTTACTACAATAGTGTGTGTGTTTTATTTATACACATAATATTTCAAATGGGCACAGAATTCGGTTTGCGCCCATTTCTACGTATTCGATTTATTAGGTAATAGATTCTGCCAGCGACTTAGCTTGCATAAATGTAGGTTAGGTTTGATTAGGTTAGTAACAGGACTTTTTATCTGTATGAAAGGTACCTTATGTCGTTTTCTGTACCCCTGAAAACGTGTATGCAAAATTTCACGATGTTCGACAAATAGTTATGGTGTGATAGCGTAACAAACAAATATTTTAAGCGGTGGTAGCCCAATGGATAAGGCATTGGATTTGCCATCGGTTCAGGGTTCGAATCCCACCCATTACACTACCGACGTGAACCCACTCCTAACACGGGTTAACGAGAATACTGGTAATTTGAAACCCAAATTGATGTATCTTATGTATCTAATGTGGGGGCCAGTCAGTGCAGACCGGCGACACTTCGACCCAGTGGGATCTCTTGTGTCGACACTCTCCTAATAACGACTGCCATAGATGTTCATGGCAGCCGGGACCGACAGTTTAACGTGCTCTCCGAGGCACGGATCAGGCGATAATTGTCAATCAATACGCACATAATTTTGAAAAGTCATATAACTTCCGAAAGTCAGAGGTGCGCGACGTGGGTTCGAACCCGAGACCCTCTGCATTGCAGTCTGTTGGTCTCCCCACAGAGCTATCGCTGCTCTTAACCCAAATCGATAGTAATGTTTATTAAAAATAAACATGTTCAAATTCGGATTTATAACGTAAAATATTATATTATATTAGTTAGTTGTTTTATAGACTGGAAAGGCATTACTCTTCGTACTTCCCTGTTTTAAATTATAATTATATAATATTGTCTTCTGTTTACGCGAATGTTATTCATTGAAATTAAACTACTATATACGGATTTTATCTCTCTCTCTCTCTGACTTTCGGAAGTTATATGACTTTTCTAAATTATGTGCGTATTGATTGACAATTATCGCCTGCTCCGTGCCTCGCAGAGCACGTTAAGCCGTTGGTCCCGGCTGCCATAAACATCTATGGCAGTCGTTATTAGGAAAGTCAGTACCCTCTAATATCCTGACACTGGTCTAGCCTTAGGGTATCGTTAGCCTTCGGGTTGCGGAGGTCAGGTGGCAGCCGCTCCGTTTAAAAACTGATATCCAGTCAAATCCGGTTAGACCAGAAAAGCCGACCCCAAGTGACTTGGGAATAATTAAGGCTAGGAGAGAAGATACGGATTTTATCGCGTTATTTATTATACACCATATTACAAAATTTTGAAAATTAATAGTTTTAATTATTTAGTTAGCTTATAAATTAGTAAAGTTTAGATGAAGTTTATAAATTAGTATAGTATCTAGTAGTAGTGTAACAGTTTTAAAATTTTGTAATAAAGTGTAAAATAACTAACGCGATAAAATCCGTATATAGTAGTTTAATTTCAATTATAATTATATATTGAAGTGTCGATGGTGTATCTTTAAATAAATAAATTATAATATTTAATAAAATGGCTACATAATTCTGTTTGCACGAATTACTTCTGTTGTACTTTTTCTCATTGTCTGTTGCGCATGAAGTATTAATTAATATGTCGTACATATATTAACTTTGAAAATAAGTATATAATGTTGTTGAGTGCCTGCTTTATATTTTTTTATGTAGCATGCGAACGCTGTATATGGTTTCCAGCTCGATGCCCTGCTCTGGTATAATTTTATTGTCATGAGATTCTCAGATACGACCTCGATGGCGTAGTGGACGATATGACGACCTCGATGGCGTAGTGGTTAGTGTAACCGATTGCCACGCCTGAGGTCGCGGGTTCGAATCCCGCACAAGTCAAACATTTTGTGTGCATGAACATGGATGTTTGTCTTGGTCTGGGTGTTTCTATGTATAATATGTATGTATTTACAAAAAAAAAAGTATATATGTATGTTTATCCATTGTCTAGTACCCATAGTACAAGCTCTGCTTAGTTTGGGCAAGATGGTGTTGTGTGCAAGTGAAAAAAAAAAGTTACCCCACGAGACCGGGAATTGTGTTCAATAGACATCAAATAAGCCTTACGGAGGACCAAAATCGTAATTGGCACAATGTGGGTTTAATACACCTCTACGTACCACTTATGTGATATACTCGTAGATGAAGTAAATTAGATAATCATAATATTTGTGTACATTCTTGAGAAAGCAGAAATCAGCAAAACGTTTCATTGAAACAAATAACCTAACGATAGATTGAAAGTGTAGGTTTTTTAACATGGAAAGCTACACTTCAATCATTAAATTCAATCTAAAAGCAGGCTTCTCCGAAATAGTATTAAATTCTGAACTTGTGCATACACCACTATACAGTTGATACCGTAAACTGTGTATACTAAGAGACTCGATTACACCTCGGAGTGCGTACACAGTCTTAGTACCACGCCTAAGGCTGCCTTCACCGATAGTCAGAGGCCAGAGACACTAATTGACAGCCAATTAGTTCAGCTATAGTTCACCGTTAGTTATACCTGAGGGCGTCATGCTACTCCATGTAAATACAAGTAATCTGATATGTCAGCTTAGGCTGGACATCCGTCATTGGAAACCTAAATACATAATTTAGGTTTCAAACCACCGCTTAAAATATTTGTTTGTTACGCTATCACACCATAACTACTTGTCGAACATCGTGAAATTGTATAAATTTTTTTGTCGGCCTCGATGGAATAGTGTTTAGTGTAACCGACTGCCACGCCTGAGGTCGCGGGTTCGATTCCCGCACAAGTCAAACATTTGTGTGCATGAACATGGATGTTTGTCTTGGTCTGGGTGTTTCACACAGCTACAGACTGCAATGCAGAGGGTCTCGGGTTTGAACCCACGTCGCGCACCTCTGACTTTCGGAAGCTATATGACTTTTCGAAATTATGTGCGTATTGATTGACAATTATTGCCTGCTCCGTGCCTCGGAGAGCACGTTAAGCCGTTGGTCCCGGCTGCCATGAAAATCTATGGCAGTCGTTATTGGTAAAGTCAGTACCGTCTAATATCCTGACACTGGTCTAGCCTTAGGGTATCGTTAGCCTTAGGGTTGCGGAGGTCAGGTGGCAGCCGCTCCGTTTAAAAACTGATATCCAGTCAAATCCGGTTAGACTAGAAAAGCCGACCCCAAGTGACTTGGGAATAATGAAGGCTAAGAGAGAAGATTTATTTTGATTCGATAATTTTATTATCTTTAAACAAGATGTGATTACTCATACGTTTAATTATTTTTATAATGTGTACGAAAACTTAATAACAATCGGTGTACAAATTTACGATAAGGGGCATCGCTTAACAGTGTTCTATGATAAACATCATCTATGTTACGGGTTTTACTGCCATTGTAATGGTAGGGCACCCTCTCAAGTATTATTGTAATGGGAGGGATGTTGTTTATTGTTTCTTGTTCTCAACTTAAGATTTAATATGCAGCCAAATTGAAATTAAATGTAAGTATAATGAAAAATGTTATATGAGAGATATTGTAGTAGTATAAATGGCATACGCGGAACTCTTAATGATTTTTCTTTACAAAAAGCCAACATTTTTTTAAGTCCTTCACCCTAGGAATAATTGCCGTGTGGACTTTACAAACATTGAACCATGGGCACAAAGAACACCCAGACTCGGCACAACCATTTGTGAATCCACAAATTTTTGTCCCGTGTGGGGATCGAACCCGCAACACTCGACGCGGCATCAGTGGCGACTACAAACCACTACGCCATCCGAGCAGTCAAATTGTTTGTATGCTTTGTTTGCTTGAACTATGAAAGAATTTAAGTGCCGAGACCATTACTACTAAGAACTGGAACACAAATTTAATATTCAGGTATCCAACTAAAGTGGAGTACATAATATGAGAAACTGATATTCTATTATGTGGCCTGTCCATTTTCACTTTAGTTAGAAACCAGCGTATTATATTTTTTTTATTTCTAATGGCAAAGACCAAAAATATAATACTCGAGTATCCAAGAAAACGCGGATGACAGTTCGAAGAAGTAAAGATGAAATTAAAAGCGATTGTAGGAAAACATGGATCAGTACAGCACGCTATACAAAAAAATATGTAAGGAAATGAATGAGGCCCGTTCCTAAGTTGGGCAAACAGACGAAGTCGTCAATGTCATTGCCTTGTTAGTGACATCAATTATGTTAACATTAGAAATAGTGATAACATTTCGAGAACAAAAAAAGGGATATATTCAAAGAAATCATCTAACATAATCTAAGTACTTGGTAAGAAATCAATCTTTAAACAATCAAGGAAATGGTTAAATCAAACAATCGGTATTAGGCATTTTGAAATACTAATATTGTCCTCGAGACCGAATTTCGCTCATGGCGATCAAACTTAAGAGTGACTGGCCATCTAGGCAGTAGATATTTTAGTGCCTTGTGCACTAAACTATCTGTGTGCGAAAACACAAGTGCACTCTCTATACCCTAACTCTCATGATCCGATGGGACGGCAATCTGCCATGACCGGCGAGAGATCAGGAGCAGGACCAAAGGCTTTACTTGCTTTCCGAAGGGTGTCTAACAATGCCAACTTCCTAACTCCGGGCAGGTATTGGGATTTTTTAGCAGAAGAACCCAATAAATTTTTATTAATCCGAGCCGGGCTTTAAACTCAAAACCTCATACACAGCAGTCGCATTCACTATCCCTACGCTACGAAGGCATTCGCATAAAACCACTTCTTTGTGTTCGATATCGTTCAATCAAGAACTTACAAATAAGAACATATGAATGCATAAAACTTCGAAATAGAACGTGTCTATCAAACGTACCGGCAACTTTGTTTTGTTTTCTAACGTTCAGTTGTAACATAAATAGCCTATTTGCTACCATGAAGATACTGCTGAGCCAAACAAAAATCAACCTTATTGCCTTCGAAATAAAATGTAGGCAGGTGCACAATATATTTGGTATTCTCGTTCGAAGTACTAGCATTTGATTGTACATGACAGTAACAGAGTAGGGTCCGAGTTGATTGTTTTACTCCGACCAAATAGCAAATCTTTATCTGTATCGTATTAATAATTAAAAAGGCCGTTTTGTCTTTGACTTTACGAGGAGGTATTAATAAACGTCTATTCGTGTTCGTGTAATACTTAAGATGGGATTAAGTGAATTGGATATGTTCGTGTGAAGCTACATATAATATTTGGTCAAATTAATTATTATTCCGAAGAGCTTGCTTCATTTCTAGTCATCTATCTATATATCTATATAGTAAAGTTGGGTGTCCTATTTATACGTACATAATCTCACACTTAAATTCCCAAAAGGTTAGACAGAAGTACTATTACACTTACATATCGCGAATTAGATTATTGTTTCTATAAAAAAATTATAACTCCCACTCTAGGAATAATGCTTGTGTCGCAGGAAACTATAAAAATATTCAAACAACGGACACAAAGAACATCCAGACTCGGAACACCCACAACAACCATTTGTGGATCACACAGGTTATTGTCCCGTGAGGGATTCGAACCCACAATACTTTCCGCAGTGGTAGCGGTGAGGCTACCACTTAAAGCACTACGTCATCTGTGCAGTCATATTATATATTACTAGTAGTTTTCCCGCGGTTTCACCTTGGTTTCATCTTGGTAAATATCGAGTTTCAACCCTTTGACCCCCTTCAGGGTGGAATTTCCAAAAATCCTCTCTTAGTGCTCCCCCACACTCTCCAAGGAACATAGATGCCAAATTTCAGCTTCTTGCGTTCAGTAGTTTCGGCTGTGCGTTGTCTGTCAGTCGCTCAGTAACGGAAGAGTTTTATACATACATTTAATATAGATTTTGAAGTCGTAAGTAACGAGGGCTAGTTCATTGCTGTTTACTCGGCAGGCTCAGGAACCTAACCCAAAATCTCATGCACAGCAGTCGCATACTCTATTCCTTCGTCCTCATGGTAGTAAGCAAGCATACAGATATTTGTGTCCGTTGTTTGAATGTTTGTAATCTCCCTCGTGATGCAGAATGTAATCCAAGTGCGGGATTCGTCATTTAAAAGAAGAAAAAGGTCTGGTTACATATAGACCATATTAATAATAATAATAATAATATTCTACCACATACACACAACACCATCTAGCCGAAAATAAGCAGAGCTTGTACTATGGGTACTAGACAATGGATAAACATATATACATAATTTTTTTTTGTAAATACATACATATTATACATAGAAACACCCAGACCAAGACAAACATCCATATTCATGCACACAAATGTTTGACTTGTGCGGGAATCGAACCCGCGACCTCAGGCGTGGCAGTCGGTTACACTACCCACTACACCATCGGTGCCGACAGACACGATATTAAAGGGTTATTGAGGCCTGTAGGTCTTACACATGTCGTAAAAATGATCTGCTCCATGTAAACTATGATAAAGGATTATCATGGCCATACATATGTATGTAGCATAAGGATTGTTTTTTGCACTTTTCTAAACTTGAAAAAGACTATGTTTTTCTTAAATAATTCCTCAGTCTCGAGGAAAAACCATGGCAGGGTACATCCACGTCAACAGCCGTGGGAGTCAATTATCCTGAAACGAAGGAGTATGTGATTGATTTGGTTTAAAGGGTAAGAGCGAACACTCCGTCCTTGGCAATTGGTGCAATGATAAAGATAATCGTAAGCATACTTCAAGTATTGTCTTCTGTTTACGCGAATGTTATTAATTGAAATTAAACTACTATATACGGATTTTATCCCTACCAATGATGCTTCGGGAGGCTATTGAAATCAAAAAACATCCTAATTTCAATAGAGAAGATGGTTGGAATGTACCACCAGCTTGGAATCCAGTAATTCAAATAGTCAAACCCAAGAAGAAGCAAACTACAGCTAGACTTCATGATACTCTGAGCTCATTCTGCGTAAATAGAAACACCAATGATTAAATTATGTTCCGGTACTTTGAAATAACGACACTGGAACATTGAGACAACTACCATCTTAGTCTACCCGTGTCCATGGCTGCTGAAAAGCAACCGAAACGTCGGGGAAAGTGTAAACTTAAATATAAATAGTTTTAATAATTTAATTAACTTAAAAATTAGTAAAGTTTAATAGTATCTAGTAGTAGTGTAACAGTTTCAAAATTATGTAATAAAGTGTAAAATAAACAACGCGATAAAATCCATATATAGTAGTTTAATTTCAATGAATACTTCAAGTATTTAACTGCATTGAAAAAACCTCAATAGCAGCATGAAACAGCCTTCTTCCATCTATCAAGCATAGTTCTCTGGAACTGTGTTTGGATGGCAAAAGGCTCGCCTCCTATCAGGTACGCGTTACCTAAAACGATAGTTGAGGATAAATGTGGATGTAATTCACCTTACATATGGACGTGGAACTATAAATGTGTACAAAGTATAATAAATATATTAGTTTAAGCCCAAAACCTGTGTTTCCTTCTTGCTTCGATCGCGAGTCCTTCAAGCGGGGCGTGTAAAAGCACTACCTTAAGCCGTCTAAGTAGGTCTCGGCACTACTTCATTTGTGTTGAGGATGTGGTCTGGAGGTCTATTCGTAGACTACATGATTGCTTATTATCAGAAAGAGTGGAGTCAATTTGACTGGCAACAATAGAAAAAAAAAATAACCACTTTCATAAAATACTTTTTAAAGACTGTTTTTGTATACAATAAAATAAATATATCGCCTTCGAACAAATCATGTTGTACATATTACATATTTAGTCTTTCTTATGAGGAAAATAAGGCTTCGTTTAAGCTAAATAATTAGATTATTTGTTGTAGTAATAACCGCTTATGTGTAATCGATAAGTGGGTAGATATAAGTAGGGACGCTTATGTCCATTTAGACAAATCCTAACTTAATATTATAAATCCGAATGTGCGTTTGGTTGCTCGTTTATTTGTTTGCTACGCTTTCACGCCTAAGCGACTTAACAGATGATCATAAAAAATTGCCTATAAGTTGTCAAGAGTACAGAAAAGGACATAGGGTACCTTTCTTCTAGAAACAAGTGACAAACGGCCATGAATTGCCGTAAATCTTAGAGTTCGAAAAAATTGTATCACGTGAGGTCAGAGGTCAAAGTTTATAGTCATTTCGGGGTATATCGACTATGCTGAGTCGAATGGCGTTGACCGCGAGTCTCTAGCTCTTACGGTTCTTGAGTTGAAAGTCGTTTAACAGACAGACAGACGGACGGACGGACGGACAAAGCTAATAATATAATAATATTCTACCACATACACACAACACCATCTAGCCCAAACTAAGCAGAGCTTGTACTATGGGTACTAGACAATGGATAAGCATATTGCCATACTTACATAATATTTTATACTTTTTTTGTAAATACATACATATTATATATACATAGAAACACCCAGACCAAGACAAACATCCATGTTCATGCACACAAATGTTTGACTTGTGCGGGAATCGAACCCGCGACCTCAGGCGTGGCAGTCGGTTACACTAACCACTACGCCGTAGAGGCCGACAAAGCTGTTGTATAAGAGTTTTTTCGAACTCTAAAAAGCACTGTCACTTACCTAATCTAGTGGTATGCTATATTGGTTGGCTTTCTTGATCACGAGGCGTTAGTAAGCGATTATGTATACATATGTTCGTAAAGTGAAGTTGTTGATTTCTAGGCAAAAGAGCAAAGTGTTCATAGGTCATATTGCATACATCGGTAGCGAATGGACTAGCGTTCTATTCCTAGGTTAGTTAAAGTGGTTTTCTGTCTAACAATTCTCAGTAGTAGCATGGGGTCTGAAAATGTACCTAGTAGATGGCAATAGGTTCACCCCTTGTAACTTAGGACCTCAAGCTATTGTTTGTTAAAATAAATGTTATTATTATAATTTAAAATCCAGAACAACAAGAAAATCCTTTTACTAACTATAATAACTACAGAACCGAAGAGCAGTGTTGTTAAAATCTATATATATAAAAATCTAGTGTCATGATTTCTGTGGTCGCACTCCTCCTAAACGGCTCGACCGATTTTTATGATATTTTTATGTATATTTGGTAGGTATGAGAATAGATCGTAAAGTATATATCATACCGCTATGTGATTAGGGTGTCAACTTAACCTACATTTACGCGAGCGATGCCGCGGGTAAAAGCTAGTATGTTATATATTATCATACCTTTTTACTTATTTGATTCTTTGTACACAGCCTCTAACAATAACACCAGTTTCTTACTCGTTGGAAAACACGCTCCCGAATGCCTCCTGTATTTCAGTGGATATCACAAAACGACTGCACACAAACATTTTTTCACCAGATTAGCACCGAAATAAAATCCAAACAAACCGTTTCGTACGTACAATAAAAATGAATGCAAAAAACATTGAAAATCGCCGGCAATATATATCCCGGTCAATTTTTTCCCGCAACCGGCCCTCACTACCCGGATAATCCCCGTCCGGTCATGTTTGACACGGCCGCCAAAATAAACATGGCTGCCATCCGCCATTATAGTACGTTTGTTTAGGTTACGTTACACATTATTATGGTGTTCTTTTTTTGTTATCATATCGTTAAATTGGCGGTATAATGCGTAGTATAAATTATATTTCTTTGTTACGTTTTTTGAGACCTAGTTTATTGTTGTAGCAATATTGTGTTTGCACATTTTAATAAGCTCTGGTATTCACATTGTCTTATGTTTACCTGACTTACACTAAAATTGAACTGTTTATACTGGTTGAAATTAAACTACTTTGAGGCTTTTTTTCGACAGACATTACTTGACACGACTACTTCGTTCGCAACTACGACGTTAGGGAAAGTACTTTTAATTAAGATAATTAATATTCTACCACATACACACAACACCATCTACCGCTTCAGCCCATACTAAGCTGAGCTTGTACTATGGGTACTAGACAATGGATAAACAAACATACCTGTATACTTCTTTTTTTGAAAACACATGCATATTATACATAGAAACACCCAGACCAAGATAAACATCCATGATCATGCACACAAATGTTTGACTTGTGCAGGAATCGAACCCGTAATCTCAGGCGTAGTAGTCGGTTACACAAACCACTACGCCATCGAGGCCGAGAATATAATAATAATAAATGATATGAAATAATTCATAATAGTAACACCCTTTAATTTCTGAAGAATTCTTTAACCTCTCAACCAACGCTAGAACGCCCGTAGCCGAGCTTAACCAGACAATTTAAAACGTATTTTTTGCTATAATAGTCTTCTTTTGTTTGAATAGCTTTTTTGTATTTTGATAACTGGATTGGTTCAAAGGCTAATCTAATATTGTAGAATTGCGGATTAGCAGATTTCACATAGCTTTGAGAACATAATGGCGAACTCTTAGACTCTTGTTTACACGATTTTAGATTGTAGACACGATATTTCCCGTCACCGTCAAAACGAGCGACAATTAACTATTTAATAAGCAATTAACTATTTAATAAGCACATAACTATTTTATACGCACATAACTTAGAAATGTCCGAAGTGTGTGGCTTGGGATTGAACTCGAGACCTCTGCGTGCTAGTCCAACGGTACACAAGACTAGTATTACTTAAAAAAAGACAAAGGGCATTGGTGCGACATACTATTTGACCCAGTTAAAGTACTGAATACCACCAAACAATATTTATCGAATCCATCGTCCCACATGTAGTATGTATGTATGTATCTTATGTGGGGGCCAGTCAGTGCAGACCAGCGACATTTCGACCCAGTGGGATCTTTTGTGTCGACACTCTCCCAATAACAACTGCCATAGATGTTCATGGCAGCCGGGACCGACGGCTTAACGTGCTCTCCGAGGCACGGAGCAGGCGATAATTGTCAATCAATACGCACATAATTTCGAAAAGTCATATAACTTCCGAAAGCCAGAGGTGCGCGACGTGGGTTCGAACCCGAGACCCTCTGCATTGTAGTCTGTTGGTCTCCCCACTGAGCTATCGCTGCTCTAATACATGTAGCAATTACTCTTTAAGATTGTGTGACGATAAATTACTAGCTCGCCTGGTTCTCAATAACTTCACCAGTTCTCATAACATAGCATAGTTTCACGCGTTTGACTGCAAAGAAACTGGCAGAAGTATATCGTATACACAGAGCTACATTTTAAATCCCTCAAAATAGGGAAAGAATTCTTTGTCGCCCATATACAACTGACTGCAGCTGACAGCTTAGCGTTAAGCAAGCTATACGATTGATTACTGTATTATCAATGTAAAAAATTAATAAGACTTCATAAGACTACTAGAAGACTGTAGGCCAAAATGTCACCAATCTTTAAAAAAAAACACCGTAGTCTACCATATTTTTCTTTAAAGACAACTCCCACTCTCGTTATAATTTCTGTATGACCTCTTAAGCCACTAAACCATCGAACAAACACTTGGTGCAGTGGCAGTGGTGAGGGACCTCTTAAACTACTAGACCATCCGTGCAGTCAAATCTGGGACTTCACAAGCAAAGTCAAGCTGCAGGCTCAACAAAGCCTTTCTACGCTTACTTTAATGTGTATATCTAAGATTACTATTTAGGAAGGAATTACTGTGCTGATGAACTGGTGGAATAACATTGGAGTTCCAGTTAAGCGCATGCAATAAGATAAGTAAAGCCGCCCAAGTTTATGATAATCAGAGCCGGAAAGCGTTGTATGGATATGTACCTACATTATATTGTTGAGCTGAAGGAATTCGAGATACTTACATAACGTTTCATCCATACTATACAAACTTAGTACAGAGGTGATATCCCATGCGTGATAGAGGATGAAATCCGAAAGTATTTCGAAATTGAAATTAAATAAGTTAATACGGATTTTATCGCGGTGTTTATTTTTTATAAAAAAACTATCATAACATGTATGTATCAAGTTGTTTAATTCCAATGTATAACATACGCGTAAACGTAAGAGAATATTAAGTATTCTGATGATGATAAAGAATATAACACAGATTCGATTTTTGAAAAAAAACTTTTTTGCTTTTCTAATAAAACGCTACAATATCAGTATTTTTTTGTATTATTTAGGTAAATAATACATTGTTATATTGCACCATCCGATAGTGTAATTAATAAGAAAGTTTTAGACATCCATGCACATTTCAAAAATTCATACTTTATACAAAACATGCAGGTACTATTGTGCAGTTGTTTTAATACTAATTGTAGCAATTAAGTCTGTTTAAACCAATGGTAACCAATCAGCTTGTGCATTTTTACCTAAAAGATGATGAAAGATTTTACAATTTTTACACAAACACTTCTGTGAGAAATCATTTTTATTCAATCTAAATTGTCAACTAAAATGCCCCTCTTAACACGACCCCCGTTCAATACTGAAGTCAAAAAGACGCCTCTAAAACGAGCAGTATTCATATCTTACGTTGTGTATCTATTCAATTTGGCCCGAGGGATACATTTTTGTTCAAGAAAACTCCCTAATTATAATTACAATTTCCGCATACGCCCAAGGCGAGTATTTCGCTTGTTATCGACAGCAACACGTTTTGGTTTATGGGGGTTGCGCATAAAGATAACTTTGAATTTCTTCCCATTGGCCTTAGACTTCCAATTTAAATAACCATTTTCGTTTGACTATATATTTGTAAGGTACACGAAACCAATATATTGTGTGACAAGTGTGCTATATTCGATCGGCATTAGCAACAAAAAAAACATCGACTATCCAAAAAAAATTAATGTCAATTTAGAACTGCACAAAAAAACATTTCTTAGGTTTCGAGTAATTTTACAAAAAATATAATCGACTCATCTCATCTTCGATTCAATTGAATCGTTTTTTTTTACCCTAAGTCGTACCTGGAACAGTTCCAACAGTTTAATGATGTGGTGAGCACTTAACGCATCGCGCCATACATGTAGTGTCCTTATCCCTAATCTAAAGTGATATAATAAATGCAAGGGCGAGTTTGTTCTTCTTTTACGCGGCACGGGATCGGCATGAATTATTATTTATATTTTTTAGATTTCTAGCTATTTGGGTAACAAATGACTAATATTATTGTTGATCCTTCCAGCTAAGCTAGAGTGCTTACTTAAGGAGTTGATTCGCGTCGGTATTGCAATGGGTGGTATTCGACCTCTCGATCGCAAGTTCAATACCTTAACCATTGGGTTACCGCCGCTTATTATTATTAATAAATTATGGGCTGGCGAGTAACAGTCTACTTAGAATTTAATAATCAATCTTTCTACGTACGTAAATCCATGAATATGTCTTGGTGAAGCTATGGTAAAGATCTTTTAGAGTGATTAAGAGTGGACTTAAAGTCTTAGTCACCTTTAACGATTAAATTAGATTGTCTAACTATATGTCCCAAGTGAGATAATAGGAGCACATGATCATACAAATACTGCAAAATATCAGCTGGAGGCTTTGGAGTCAATTAAGCGGAAGGCCAGGAGACTTATCGGCGATGACCAACTGGTCAACACGCGACTCCAAAGCTTGGAGTATCGTCGTCGTAAGGTTGCCAGTCTCTCGGTTTTCTATCGGATACATTTCGGAGAGTGTGCAGAGGAACTGCATAATTTGATTCCTCCTTCCCCATTCTACCATCGGACGACCAGAAAATCAGACCAGCGATACAGGTGCATGGTGGATATATCACATTTACGCACGAAGCGCTTTGCTTCCACTTTTATAATGCGTACCGCTAAGGAGTGGAATTCGCTACCTAAGTCTGTGTTTCGCGATGAGTACAATCTGGGTGTCTTCAAGTCACGAGTAAATAGGTATCTTCTAGGCAAGCATGCTCCATTGTCAACTGCATCTTTACTTAAGATCAGCGGGTCTACCGTAAAAATGTTTTTACGCAATGACGTGCCGAAACGAATTACGAAAGAAATAATAAGCATATACCTACCATGAAAACACGTCGGATTTTTTAGGACGTACAAATGTCATACGACGATATTCATGACGAATGTCGGCGCGAATGATGTTTCATGGTAAGAATAAGCACGAACGAACGTACGCAATTGCGTATAACGCGTTTCACGGTAGACCCCCAGGTGTGATCGCGGTCAAACGCAAGCCTATTAGAATATTAAAAAAACTTATTACTTAAAATGCACCTAAAGACAAATTTACTAAACGTTTTATCACTATAAATAAAAACCGAGAGATCATCATTAACAGTAATGAAAACTTAACCAAGTGTAAAATTCAAAAACTATTCCACGCGCTGCCCTGTGACTCGGTTTGGTTGTTGTATACCTACCGACATTAATAATATGACCATTGGTTAAAAGGACAGCCTTTTAGGCGACCAGTCGTGGCATTACCACATTTTCACTCGATAAATCCTTTTCGTTAATCGCCTTTCATTTATCCTTTCCACTTGGTTACACCATATTTATATTATTCCCCCATTTCTTTCAGCGTATAACGCTATAGTTTTTGTTTATATCGAAATGGGTTTTGGAATAGAGGAAAATGTATTCAATATATACGTACCTTGTATGTACCTTTATACAACGCTTTTGATATATTTAAACCTTTTTTTTACAGTCAGCTTATGGCTGACTGGCTTGATATAATTCTTATTTTCAGAAAATTGGAGATTAATGAAGGTCTGGAAGAAGAAAGTCTCTCTTTCTAAGGAAAAAACAATATTACCAGTTATATTTTAAAAGGGCTAACCCTTTTTAACCCAAATGCAATATACTCGTTTAGGCATAGAACAGCCTGATTGAGCGAACATTCTACACCTAACTGTACGTTGAATGTCTTTCTTCGTACGTTCGAAGATCGCAGCTCTTCTCAAACTCTATAGAAAATACAAAGGAAAGAATAGAGAAAAGAGTTTATTCACAGTATAACAGGTCAAATGTACAACAATAAAATTAATAGTTCTGCAAAACAGAATAAACTTTGTAAAATTAACTTTATAAGATAGTTTTCGACGATAATGGTTGAGGTGCTGTGATATCAACAGGACGACTAATAAGTTTTTAACCATGACACTATAGACCCTGATAAACAGCAGCATTTACATGCTGCTGTTATCAGTATAGTATATAGTATCAATTATTATTGATAGAATTGAGAACTCTATACCTGTGTGTGCTGTGTCCAGACCAGGCAAATCTGATGCATGCATTGAAATGTATGCGTCACTAGGTTTAATTTCTAGGACGTCATATCTTGATAGGTCACTTTTAAGTTAACCTTGTACTTATCTTTAACCTACAGAGCGATGAGAGCACCAAATATTGACAGTCGCGACGCAATTCTTCCTTACATAACATCGTTAGTGGGACCAGTGACGAGCCTTGGGGCACCCCTCCCTCCACGTAATGGGTAAATTGAGTTGCCTCCTCAGCCCGTGTAAGTAGTCCGATGTAATATTATTGATGAAGTTAGTGCTTGCTTTACTAGTTAAAGTACGAACTATAGCTACGTATGTAATATAGAACGAAAATTTACTTGTTTGGAAATTGATAAACTTAGGAAATCCGAGTCTAGGATGCCACCTAAATATCTTTGAATAGCTTCTTGTGTTCTTGTATTGAGTCATTCACACGCTGTATATATTTAAACAAAGTTTAGCGCAGAATTTTCTATTAAACTTCAAGCAGCCTAGTAGTATCTGTACTATATCACTTTTTAATAACCTAGATAGTACGTCAACATACATAACTTCTATATTTCGTCCACTAAGTTTTAGGTCCTATTTTAAAACCATTAAACCCACAATTTGATTATATCACAAATATTTAGGCTTTAGGCATTCGCTTTATAAAGGTAAAATGTATTTTCATTTCATTACTGCTTTATGATATCAAATACCCTTACGAATTAAAACATCAGTTATGACGGTTTTTAAATATTAGAGATAAAAGGTTTTTAAATTTTACCTTTAACATGGGTCAAAATGTTACCTTCTCCAGCTAAGCAATTAATCTATCTATATCTAAAGTCATTGTTATAATTCGTAAGACTTAAGGGTCTCTCAGACCTCTACCTCTACATCGCAAATCTTAACATTAATAAAAGCATGTGAAGGAATTTTCATGAACATAAAAAAAGCTTTCTCTAACAAACAGCGTGTAACTGAAAGTTGTGGTCATATTTTAGGACTGTAACGTATATCTGTAAAGTGAGCTCTATGTGCCACCAGATCAAAACAAATTATTTGGAATGTTATGACAAATTCAAACATTTTATTTATTTATTATTTAAACATCTAAACAAATGCGTTACAACACATTCGAAATTGCGACTGGTCATTTTCGGGTAAACGCATGTCACCGTCTCAGCTATTAGTGATGTTTAAGTATCGAATAGAATGTGGCCATACTGATAAGTTGATAAAAATAAAATGCTATATCTTAGTGAAAATAATGTAATACGCATTTATTTGTCGCAGTTTTCCATTACACATGAGGTTTATTAAGTGGCGCTTAAATATGACCACATATTTCTGTTACAGCTGTATATTCTATACATTATTGTCATTAAACATATTTATTTCTAAGTCAACAGCAAAACATTATCAGAAATTATTATTATCATTATCATTATACAGGCATTATTTCAATCAAATCTGTGTATGTCATAACACCCGATCAAGTTTAGCTTTACCACGTAAATCTCTTTGATTAAGACGAAGCAATGCAGAACTATAATCGATTGAATACTCGTGTTGGATTCTAGGAACACTATATGATTGCTGTTATGATACAGATAAAGCAATAATAGAGAACAATAAAGAATTCACATTTTATGGTTAATTTTTATGTCAACTATGTATTTTAGTCTCCACATAAACATGGCTGCTGAAACAAAACCTCAGAGAAAGAAATAATTTAAAATGAGGTTGTGTTTCATAATTTACATTAAATTCCATACTGTAGAATAGTAGTTTAATTTAAATATGTGACACTAGATTTTGATTTTAATGTAGATTATCTATAAAACGTCTAGCATTTATAAAAACTGTAACCAAGTTCAATAAATTAAAGTTATATTCAACTCGACTCTACACCATTTTCGAACCAAAATCTGCATCTTATTCAAAAACATGGGTTCCTCTTAGAGATCGGACATCAAAGGCGACACTATCAATCCGGTATTGAACACACACGGAACATCGAAGATATATCCGAAGTTAACCTTTGGGATTTCCTATACAGTGTCCGTCCTGTGTCTTTGACATGCTAAACTAATGACGGGCCAACTGGCACCTCACAGACGTGCCGAGAATTGGTGTCGTTACCCTTATATTGGATAAAAGCTGGTATATCGATCGAATGTACAATATTAACAAAGAACAAGCTAGTTAGACTTGTTGGTATAGAGCCGCTTGTGAAACAACTGATTGTGTGCAACTGATTGTAAGGTGCTAGAATAGACTACCTAGGTAATGTTTTCCAGCCAGAAAATTGGTTGTATGGCGTCTGGATTTGTTGTTGGAAGACTACAACAAATGTTCCTCCCTTCATTTCGCCATAACGTGGGCCATGGCCAGTTTGCTAGCTATATTTAGTTTAGACCATTCAGGATGTACAAACTCCATAATTTATGTTTCTGCGTTCTATCTAGATCAACATTTATATCATCTGCCTAATCTCTGGGTGACCAGCACGGCCAAAACATTTTAAATTTGTTTGTATTTAACCACGTATTTATATGCGCATTCCTATCCATGTGTTCTTTAGAACGTTTTAAATATCTATCCTATCGAGACGTGTTTTTTTGAGCTTTACTTAACATCCCAATGAAATAAAAATTTTAAATGTAAGCGTAATTTATAATTTTATGTTATAACGTAGACATGAAAAAATTGTTACATGAATATATTATTTTTAACCGTTTTTTAAATCTATAATGTTTTCTTTTTTAATCCTAATAATATATGCAAGTAAAATATGTGTATGTATGTTACAAAAGTTTTAGTTATTACATGTTCATAGTGAATACTCGCTTTGAAGTACAAGTAAAGAGTTACAAATAAACCCCTTTTTATAAATATCATATAATATTAAAATAATTGAAAACAGACATTTACAGTAATGTTATAACACATTCAATTATTAGCAACAGGAGAGCAGATACCCGTTCCGTCCGAACTTCAAAACAAAATTAAATTTGGTTGGCATCGCGACAATCAACGGCTATTCATGTTTAGGCTATTGTTCTCCAAAACAATGGTTAACAGGTTTTGCTAGTCAATTTGTTTGTTTCTGCGGTTTATAAACATCATTATGGCGGGCAGTTTATTTTACTTTTCATCGTTTTAGTGAATATGATATTAAATTTTCGAACGCTTTTCAAAGTTCTCTAAAGGGATTATTCATTAAATTATAGGGTTTGAATGTTTTGTTTTATATTTTCACGCTTTCACACACTTTGAATCTGACAGAATGGGATGTTAATTTATAGATTGGCATCACTTGTAATGTGATTTACTAAAGGGTCTGAAAGGATCGACTAGTCTTAGTGTACGGACGTAGCAAATTGAAATTTAGTGAAACAAAATACTTTAGGTAATTTTAGGTTTATTTGACATTATAATGTGAAGAGGGTTGCTTGATTAAATGTTACACAGAAACCTTTACTTATACAAAGACATCCGAACAAGAAGACAGACTTGTGATGACACTCACAATTTTTCAGCTATATTTAAATCCCACATAACAGCCTTCTACCCGGCTATTACCAAATGCGTCGCATTTATTGAGATTTTTAATACAGAAACAACTGATAAACTTTACTTGGTTCGATAAACACATGAAGACACAGACATGATCGGAATCAGATCCTAAACTTATGCAACGGTAAAAATGATAGTTTATATTATTTAAAGAAGAAACAATGCGAAATCGTTTGTATAAGTTTACATCGAAACGAAATTTATTAAAATGCTGAATTAATATTGTAGTCAGTAAGTTTATTGATTACCTTATATAGTCATAAGTTACTTGTAAATAATGCAATTAAAATTATTAATACTAAGAAGTAATGCGTGTTACACTATATATCAGAATAGAATATTCTTAGATAAGACCTGAACTAAATTGACAAAATATCTTATTGATGCACGTAAACTTGTAGAGAAATAGTTTTAAAGTTACTTGATGTAACTTGTGCACAATTGCAACAGCACTCGAATACTCCTCACAGAAGCTAGAGAGACGAATTATTATCACATTTGTAAGGAAACTGTCTACCCTTGTTGCAATTTTACAACCGATAAATCAAAACTATACAAAGCTACCGTTGTATATTTGCAGAATAGCTTAAACTAGTGCCTCGTTCATCATGATCTTTTCCTCATACAAATACCTATAACAGGTACAAAAGTTTGGTTTAGTAAGCGTTATTTTTTTAAAGATAGGATTAGGTTACGGGTTTGATGCAATAGTACATATCTAAGACTAACTGTGGTTTTTTCAACTAATGTTTGTGACTTATCTATGTTCAAGGCTCGATATCTGGACCAGTTCTTATGTTATATAATTGATAATAACAGTATGGAATTTGCAAATATGACTGATAGTCGGCAATATATTTGGTATTATTACGTGGAACTTCAAATATAGCTAGTTAATTGTGAGCTTAATACTTCTCTGTCTAACCCTTCAAAAATATAAGAGCTAACTATGTAAGTAAATACAATAAATAAATATTATATTTCTCTTAGTTCATAATAGCAAAAGCTGCATGCCCGGTGCATCCAAAAGAGATTTGGTTGCTCATTGTTTAAACATACGCTATATCCTATATCATTAAAGATTAACTACTGATAAATCGACGAGTACATCAGATTCTCCACCAAGTTCTAAACACGTTGACCATGTCTGCCGTATCGACATACCATCAGGCGAGTATCGCGAAACGTCCTCAATCGTACTTGGCGAGCCAATCCATACCGTTCGAACCTTGCCAGTTCCGAATATGTCTCCGCTTTGGACTGGTACAAGTGGGAAGATGTTGCGTTTCAGAAGATTGTGACTAAGGAAGTTTTGATACTATATAAACCATAAACAGCACTGCTTCCTGTTACTTAGTAAATTATGTTATTTTTAATATAATAAATTCAGCCATGTGTATAAACTAATTCACTCTTGGGACTGTGCCCAGGAGTGACTTAGTTTATACACATGGCCCCTTCCAAAAACTGAAAAGAGGCCTGTGCCTCTTTTCAGTTTTGGGAAGGGTTAGGTTAGCAGCATAGTCCACCACGCTGACCGAGTGCAAATTAGCCGACTTTGCATATCTTTGAAAATATTATGCAGAACCCTCAGAATTGCAGGTTTTCTTACGATGGTTACTTTCATCGCTAAAGCAAGCGATAATGAACTATTTTATTCGCACATCATTTCAAAAAGTCGCGTCGTCGCTTTTGCCTACTCAACTAATCAGACAATTCGAAACTTCCAGTGATTTTAATTGTTGATCACAATCGAATGATATTTAAATACAGTAGTGTACAACGCGATACTTACTTTGCGCACTCAATAACACAAAGTACTTATTCATGTATAGTGCTGTAGACAATTGCGTTTGATTTAGATTCTAATAAGGAAAACATGACATGGAGAGTGTCATGGCCAGAAAGACGCAATATTGAAGAAATACTGAAAATAGTGCAAGCATACAGACAAATACTAAAACTAATAGAGAAGAGAAACATGATTGGTCAGTCATGACAAATGTGTTACCAATATTAGGGCGGAAAAATTAGAGCAAAAACAGCAGTAAGACCAAGAACTGAAAAGAAAAGTAAATGTAGAGACATATAGAGAATTAAAGAATTTGACAATGGATCGAGAAAGATGGCAATTGCTACACTGAAAAATGCATGGATGGTAGGGAGAAACGAACACAAGGTGATAACCAGATTTGACAAAATTTAATTAGATTAGAAACGTGATTCGAATTTTTCGTTCGAATTCGAAGGATAAGATACATTGTACATTAAATAGTTGGTTCATCATTTCAGCCCAAAGACGTAGATTGCCGGCCAAAAACCTCCCATAAGGTTAAAATTAAAAATAATTGGTTATAACGAATCAAGTTGGTTCTTTTTAGTAGCAAACGCTTGTAATTAACAAGCAGAACATTCATTTAATTTGTTAACTGCCATGTTTTTGAGAACAATCCTTAAGAGCCATCTTTGTAATACTTAAAATATATTTTTTCTTTATGTAATTTCTATTCCTTTATTCTTATACTTATTCTCATTTTCTTACTTAATACCATTAATTCAAAAGTGTGTTTATTTGTTCTTCTTTCACGTGACAACGAACGACCACGAACTAACGTGTTTCTTTCGCACAGAAGTCGTGTTTATAGGCTGGAGAGTGATATTAGCAACATTAAATCCTGAGACATATAGGGTTTCTGGTAAAAAGATTAGAATTTGGCAGGTACTATGTAGTTTATCATTAAGTGTGAGTGATCGAGACCTTCATGTTATGGCACTGAATGAAATATTACTATCAGACCGGTAGACATTGCATTATTAAGTATTTGAGAATTGGTGTATAATGTCGGCATGGCAACACCTTGTAGACAATATTCAATTTTCTACTAATATTATAAATATGAGAATTTGTGAAGATGTCCAGTACTCAATCACGCGTAAACTTAACACATAGGTATGTATATGCTCCCGTCGGATTCACGTGGGCGAAGCCCCGGACTAAATAAATATTTTTTATGTTTAACTACGCCGATTATTGATACAAAATAATTGCCGTGAAAACCTGGTTGAGATTATTTTCGTAAACTGGCTTCGCATGCATATTGCTATTTTAAATGTAAATATCCTTTAATACGTAAATATAAATTTGACGTTCAATGTAACCTGATTTGATTATCCCCGAAGGGATAAAAAGGTTTTCTGCGCTCTCTTCAGCCAGCAATGATTTTAGGTCACATGTAACACGACGACGAGACTATTGCTGTCTACCAGGCGTATTCCTAGCCAATTTGGCTACTACATGCACATACAAGCTGTTTATTTTATGTAGCTATATTCACCAAATCCATTAAGAATTTTAAAACTGTACCAACATTTCCAGAAAATTTAATAGCAACAGCGCTCGAAAACGCTCTCATAAAACAAAAATACCCAACAATTTCCTTGCACATTTATTTTTCTTTTATTGGCCACATTTGAAGCACATGCCGCTGTATCCTATAACTTGCGGCCATATATTGTGTGCCAACGATGCACCGTAGCTAAATCGTCGAGCATTTGTCCAAGTAACACCTCTATTTATTTTAGAAAACGGTACTGAAGCCGTGATCAAAACTGAAATGTACTTGAAGACGTAATGTAGGCCAATGTATCGTGAATCATTCCTTTCGTTAATAACAACATTGTGCAAGAATAATGAAACACAATTTAAATGCGTTGATTCTAAGAAAACGGCAATATTTGAGCAAATTAATATAATATTTTTTTAGGGCTGGGCTTTTAATATTTTGACAGCCCTGTTCATGCATATTTGGCCATGTAATAGCTTGCAAATATATTCAATAATTTTAAAGCTTTGTTGATATGCTACTGTTATTAAATATTGTTTTATATTACAGACTTAAATTTTAACTTCATTTAAATTAAATCATTATAAATTTTAATACATAAATTAGATCCAGAAGTAGTAGCGTGTTCTCTCACCACACATTGGTGGAAGGAAAGATGGAAGTGTAATGACGATACCAAAGCAAACCAGCTCGTAACACAAGCAGTTAGCACAAGGAAGTTAACAAAAATACTAGTAATTTACAACCTAATTTGATAGTAGTATAGAAAAACGATGGTTTTATCAGTTCAATGACGTTCGGTTCAGAAATCCTTAATTGTTTGATTTGAGTTATTTTCTGTTTAATATATTTAACGGACGTACAGTGTTTTTCCCGCGGTTTCACCCGCGTAAGTCCCGTTCCCGTGTGAATATCGGGTTTCACCCCTTTCACCCCCTTCGGGGTGGAATTTCCAAAAATACTCTCTTAGTGCTCCCCTACACTCTCCAAGACAGCTACCATCTTAGTCTCCCCGTGACCATGGCTGCTGAAAAGCAACCAAAACGTCGAGGAAAGTGTAAAATTAAATTAAATCTAAATACTTTTAATAATAATTCAATTAGCATAAAATTAGTAAAGTTTAATAGTTGTAGTAGTGTAACAGTTTTCAAAATTATGTAATAAAGTGTCAAATAAACAACGCGATAAAATGCGTATATAGTAGTTTAATTTCAATGAATAATATTCGCGTAAACAGAAGACAATATTATAGCTTCAGTAACTTAGTAAACTCACTAACCTATATATTTTGACGTTCATAAGTGTTACTTTGTGACCTAAATGAATAAATGATTTTTCACTTTGACTTTGCATAGATTTAAATTAATATTTTAAATGTCGATATAAGAAAACGTGGAGATATGTATCTCGCTATCTTTCTCGAACACCTGCATTTAAATAGCGGTTACCTCACAGTTTGTATCGTGCATCCTTTTTCTGTCATTTGACAATAACCAATTACTAGATTTAAAACGCTTGTATCTTATATATTATTAAGTAAATTTCAAAAATTCTTTTCATTTTATAGTACAAGTCATATGACTGCAATTATAAAATAATAATACTCATGTAACTATAGCGTTATTTTACCAACTCTATAGTTACAATAGTATTAAATATTTTATAATTTCAGTCATATTACCTAAATAATAAAGTAATATTAGTCATATACTCGTACACTATTACCGTCCCAAATTAGTCAAACAAATATTTCCGAATTTTCCCTTGAGCGGCACCAAATCCCTTGACAAACACGACTATTCAATCGTGTACTCCCAATCCTTATTCCCAAGCCCTATTACGCGAAATATTGTAAACAATCTTCCGCCATTGATCCAGACGGATCGGTGGCCGTCACCTGCTCTATAAACACAGCCTGTATAAAATAATAATAAATTGGTATAGCGTCACATGTCTTAACACGTCAATGCTGAATTTGTTTCACTTCTACCCTCCACCTTACGTTGTTCGGTTGCGGTGAGTCAGGGGAAATTGATATATATTTGGATATTGGTACGGCTTCCGTGTTTTTTCTTTATGAGGTGCATAAATTTGAAAGATACGAATATACGTATCAATATTTCTGTCTTTATTTCTTTGATAGTGTTACATATTATGTTATAGTAAGTTTGTTTGTGACTGCATCGCGATTATATTGTTATTATAACTACATAGTTGTTGTAAGATTATTTTGCAAAATAAGGTTTTCAAAATCTTGTTGTATTTTTTGGAGATTCTAGATGAATGTCAGCAGAACTTCGGGTATGTTTACCAACACAATACCTATGTAATTATTATTGGCATTATAGTACTACAACCTTGTTCAGTACTTGATGGTTATAAGGCAAATCGCAGAGTATTATGCCATTGGAATATTTTTGGTAAATATGTCAACCAAGACATGATTAACTGCCATTGAGCAGAAACCTTATACCTAACTAGCTGACGAGCGCAACTTCGTCTGTTTCACATAGGAGAATTTCTCCGTTATGCAACATTTTTCATTGATGCTGCGCTCCTATTTCTTGTAGCGTGATATTATATAGCTTATACCTTCTTCAATAAATAGGCTATCCAATACAAAAATATTTTTTCATTTCACACCAGTCGTTCCTGAGATTTGTGCGTTTAAACAAACAAACTCTTCAGCTTATAATATTAGTATAGAAGTATAGGTAGCGTGTAACTGAAGCTGTAAATAGCAAGTGCGTGTACATAAAGAATTTTAGGTTGACTTTAAAAATGTTGAACGACTGACAACAGTTTATAATAGCTCTATACTAAAACATACATATAACAACAGTAGAAAGAAAATATTTTAATGTATTTTATTTAACAATTAATAAGTGTACTATAATACAAGTGTTAAACAAACAACATGAGTTTAAACTGTTGCAGAACCTATAATATATTTTTAATACCTACTCGTATCTTTGTTATTAGGTGTTATTTTCAAAATCTTTCTTATACTTACTGATGTAATTATTTTGAAGCTAAATTAACTACTTAAACCAAAGAAAGAGTTTGAACTTATAACAAGAATATTATACATAAGAAATCTAAAGAAAGCAGAAACGATTGCCAAATCTAATGACAGCCATTTCAAACATAATCTTAGAACACAAAACATCATTAAAAAGCTATTTTGAAGGCCTACTGCAATTTAAAAGGAGTTCTGGATCGAGTTTAGAAACAAATTTCAAACAAATCGAGCATTTAGTAAGGCAGGGTCATCAAAACTGTAAAGGGTAAACTGACCGACGAAGTTTTATTGTTACCAGACTTGGTAAGAGATGAAATGTCTTTCTTCATTATCTGATTGAAGTGAATTTTAAATGTGATCGAAATATACCTGAATGTAAATTGGAATTCATTTTCTGGCGACAGAACACGGAACGGTATTATTTTAACTGTCTATGAAGTAGTGTACTAAAATTCCTAAAAATATGTCTTCTGTTATTTGCTGTACTAGATTATGGTTTTTTAACGTGGCTTTCTGAATACATTATCATCATTAAAAAAAATATTTTATATACTGAAAGCATGTTCATCATCATCAACAAGACTCATATGTTATGAGTCTATAATTATAGTTCAACGTCACTACTCTTGCTACTCTTGCTAGGTGTATAAAGACATACACTACTTAAAACTGCGCAGAGCGTAAGACAGATATGACAGAGCTCGTGCGGCGCATATCGAAATCGCCGCGCGGCCGCCATAGTAAAATTGTATGGAGGATTTGAAGTGCTTTTTTGGTAAATATGTATCTTTATTGTCAACCAATAACTTAAATGTTTGGGACGGTCAAATTGTAATATAACTATTTATGTTTCGTTTAAGCTGTAAAATAGGATAGTTTTCTACTGTTATAATCTAAAAATCACGTAACGCGAGCTTACGTTATTGCATTTTTCGTGCAAATTTACGTAATTTTGTAGAGGAAAATATTAATTATTATATTAATAATAAAAAGAGTAATTGTAAACACATTCATTGTTATGGTAAATAATATAATATAATATAATAATAATAATATAATATTCTATCACATACACACAACACCATCTAGCCCAAACTAAGCAGAGCTTGTACTATGGGTTCTAGACAATAGATAAACATACATATATACTTTTTTTTTTGTAAATACATACATATTATACATAGAAACACCCAGACCAAGACAAACATCCATGTTCAGTCACACAAATGTTTGACTTGTGCAGGAATCGAACCAATGAACCAATACCATGGAAAATGTATATTTTATATTTGTATTAAACAAAAAGTGTTGATTTTATTCACTTAACTGTGACCGCCTGTTTAGGCACATTTCGCTCGTCGCAGTCATAAGCTAGGAACAGTAAAACTAAGTGAGCTGAAAACAGGGCCTACATCCAGCAATGTGCAAAACTCTAGAGCTAGTCAAACGTTATAAGCGCGTATAAAATCGCGTCCTACTTATATAATTATGTCATTTGATAAGTAAAATTACCTTTAAGGATTATAGGAACATCATTTAGCTAATTAAATATTCGGCCTGAAAGGTCTGAACTGAATAAGTACTATATCTGCCAAAATTAGTTAAATGAATACACGGAGTAACAGCCCATTGTCATGTTTAAAAAATGTTGTTTTATATATATTTAAATCTTCTGTGCGTGTATTTGTAATTAAACTCTTCCTAAACGGCTGGACCGATTTTGATGAAATTTTTTGTGTGTGTTCAAGTGGAATCGAGAATGGTTTAAATATGGTTTATTTTTCCGTGTGTACAGGACTGCGTCTGTCAGGTCCGCTAGTTTATATTAAATTAAATGAGTTCTCTTTGTTCTATATAGAAAACATGGGCGTTATATTGAGGAATAAGCTCGGGATTGAGTTTATACGCCGAAGAATTAAAGTTACCGATACAGACGGATAATTTTTTGTTCTTGAAGCTATGTGAAGTCTGCCAACCCATAGTCTATCACTCAGGCTTAGTGCAGCCAGCGTGATAGACTATTGCCTAACCCTTCACATACTGAGAAAAGGCCCGTACTCAAAAAAGGGACTGTTTATATATAGAGCTCATGTTATATTGGATAGACGTGGTCCAGAAGTGGATGTCGATAAGCTGATTGATTTGATTTGACTACCATCAGATACCACTTATGTGGGCTTAGATATCCTTGCTTCCCTTTGTCATTACAGACCAATTATATTATTACAAATAAAGTGAGAGAAACGCTCTTAAACGCCACATTCAGAATAATCTCCGAAAACAAAATTTCCCTCTTAACAATGTTATATATTATCCCTTGTTAATACACAAAGCACATATATAATAATTATAATAAAACAATTAACAAAAGCTAACGCCAGTAAATCGGATCTGTAATAACATTAGCGAGGGGACAAAGGAGTTCCGATAAGGCTACATTAGGCGATTCCCTTTCTCCCCTGTCACGACAATATCTTTTATATTTTCCTCGTCCGATACGAGATAAAAAGTGGGTGAATGTTATCTGTTCATTTGAGCTTCTGGAAATATACTGATATATTATTGTTATACATGAACGTGCAATATCTAGTATATGTAATAATAGTAAGGGTAATTTCTTTATTTTATAAAGAATAGCACGAAGCCCGCAATCGTAATATCGATGTGCAATTGCTGTGAATAAGAAATTCGAATATTCGAAAAGTGTATGCTTTCGTTATCACTGATATTAATTCGAATCATAGTCAATTATTTGAAACTTGATTTGATGTCGACACGATTGATTGATAGGTCGTGACTGATCGATCGAGCTCTGACGATGTTCACATATGTACACGGTGATGTATAATAGCCTTTAATGAGCGAGTGATGAGGCAGTGATAACCTTTCTTTCAGATTTTCCGTCTAATATTCCAGACTCCATCCGTTATCCAGTCACATGACGATATTCTCATTTTTATCGATGATCGCATTCCATTAGTTTGTTTTACTTTTGGCAGGCGTTATCATTTAGATGAACGATTCTTTTATAACAGAAACAAACTTAGGTACAGTTAGGTAAAGCGATTTCGGAACAAAGTGTTCCAATGCGTCATATGATATTCGACCAACTTGGTCCTTAATCTATACACGGGGGCGTTTGTCTCTGTTCTCGTCTTGAATCTAGCAAATAATTTAATTGCAGCAACGCCAGAGGGTGTTCCGTACTTAAGCAAGATCGAAATATAATCTTTAATTGGATATCGCACAAACGAACTATAAATCCGGAAAATGTTTGATAATCTTTATACATATTATTTTACGTATACGCGAATGTTACATTGAATTAATTAAACTTCTGTATAATTTAAATGTACAACATTCAACGCAATAAAATCCGTAAACAGTAGTTTAATCTATATATATAAAACTCTTCCGTTACTGAGTGACTGACAGACAACGCACAGCCGAAACTACTGAACGCAAGAAGCTGAAATTTGGCATGTATGTTCCTTGGAGAGTGTAGGGGAGTACTAAGAGAGGATTTTTGGAAATTCCACCCCAAAGGGGGTGAAAGGGGTGAAACCCGATATTCACACGGGAACGGGACTTACGCGGGTGAAACCGCGGGAAAACTACTAGTATTATTATATACATAAAACAATAAAATTGTAATGACTTCAAAAGCAATGACACTGAAACCGCAAATATAGTTGTTCATATTTTCTATGTGCATATCTGTATATTTAAACTTCATGCATAAGCTACTTAACGGTTTATGTTGAACTTTTGCACGCATAAACCTCCACGGATGAGACAATATACATAAGCTATGCTATACAATATACATATATACTGTAACGATAACATAGGTTATAAATATGTTATATAATTGTATTTATTATTATAATATAGTATTTTACTGCTCTCCCATCCATTGCGAATATTTAAGCAATAAAGTACAATGCCCGTATAGCTCAATTGCGCACGGTCAAAGACAGCTAGTACAAAATATACCTATACTCTAGTCAAGTACATTTATAAGTCATATAAACCTTAGAGTACAGTCTTATTCACGGAATGCTAAAATGGGGGATGTGGTACATCTCTCTATATGGTTGGTTCCTCATGTCTGAGCATCGTGATCATCGTTGGATAGTCCACACTTGGATCGAACGATTTGCCTCCATCGGTTCCTGTTCATGACACTTCTGACCACCAAGCTGAGTTTGGTTGAAGATGAGTGCTTTACTTGATCGGTCTATCTGGTTGGGGATCGTCCTCGAGCTCTTTTGCCCTCAGTGTTCCCAACTACGATAAGCTTTTCAAGGTTCTCATCTCCTCTCCTCTATGTGGCCGAAGTATGTCAAAATGCGCTGCTCACAAATTGCAAATGTGGTACATAGTAACCCTAAAATACCTTTATTTTGTGCAAAGTAAGACAAAGTAACGAACTTTTAAAGGCCATTGGCAAAGCCTGAGTGACTTTTTTGTTTTCAACTTCATGGTAAAGCAATACAGTCTATGGACTAAAGTAATCGCTTACCATAAGATGGGCCCTATGCTTATTTGCAACGTACAAAGCAAAGAAACTGAATTGACATAATTGAAGCTTTTGTTGTACTTGGTTAGTCTTGGTATGTCACTTAAGACTAATTTGAAAGGATCTCGTCTTTTTCCAGAATGTACCTCATCAGCTGTTTTAAACAACTCTTTGTTTTTATATACAAACATACATCTTATCTTATGTGGGGGCCAGTCAGTGCAGACCGGCGACACTTCGACCCAGTGGGATCTTTTGTGTCGACACTCTCCCAATAACGACTGCCACAGATGTTCATGGCAGCCGGGACCAACGGCTTAACGTGCTCTCCGAGGCACGGAGCAGGCGATAATTGTCAATCAATACGCACATAATTTCGAAAAGTCATATAACTTCCGAAAGTCAGAGGTGCGCGACATGGGTTCGAACCCGAGAGCCTCTGCATTGCAGTCTGTTGGTCTACCCACTGAGCTATCGCTGCTCGGTTATTATTATTATACTAATAAAGTTTAAAGACACTTCCGACTCGTTATTGACTCGTGAATCCATGTAACTGGTAGCTATTTAGTCACTAACACCCATAACATATCACTATCTACAACCACTACCAAAGCAATGTCATGTCCGACTTTTATAACATGCTATTAACAGTATCATAAAACTTAAGCTGCATCAAAAATAATAACGTCTACCAAAACAAGGAGACGACCTAAAAATGTGACATTAAAAATAAAATAAAAAGTGTGTTACGATAGACTATATGTGTGTTACGTAGGTATAATCCTAAAATTATAACTAGACGTGAATCCACCATTGCTGCATTGCACTTCGCTAAGTGTTGTGAATTTGAATTCCACACGTCCACACGTGACAAAAATTTGTGTGGTCCACAAATAATTGTTCCGAGTCAGGTCGTTCTTTGTGTCCATTGTTTGAATGTTTGTAAAGTCCCACGCGACACAGATATTATGGGTTTGATCCCGTACGCCCCTTGACTTTCACCCCTTTCATAGAAAGTTGTAGTTTCGCTTAGCTTATCAAGGGGAGAACAAAAATTAAATAAGATTTTTTTTGCGAACCATTTCACCCCTTAGTCATATCTTTACTGTTTAATAGTAAAAAAGGACATTAAACGTTCCTCAATATTTTGCCTTAGTTCCACTAAAAATACTAATTGCACAGCAAAATGTGCTTTCTAAAATATTTTAAGGAGATCAAACTAAGTCTCCTATTTTTGGGTGGGTTTAAGAAGGAATCTAACATAACCTAATCTTATAATAAGCGGCGAAAAGGTACTAGAATTATTTGGAGGGGCATTCGAAAGGCAACAAATACCTACTAGGGGGCGAACCTTTAGGTGCAAACGGGCTCGTAACCGATATTATTCATAGGGCGAGAGATTTATTTTTTTAGAAAAATAAACAGATTAATAATTATTTGGTGATTTTACTAACCTACCTTGTTGATCCGGTGGAATAAGATAGCGTTGATGTTAGGCTGCGATTGTGAGATTTGCTTTAAACATGGATGTAATTCACCTCTACCTTCCCTTTGAAGTCGGTCTCGGTTGTTGTCAAATTGACAGTAGTCGTTAAGCCATGTCAGATTCCTACGGGCGGCTTGAACAACTCTTGACAACAGGTTGCCCACTAACCACACGAAAAGAAGAAGAAGAAGACCTTACCTTTCAAGGATATAGAGGTGTGAGTTTATAGTACAAATAAACATATAATAATAAAATATATTATATATAAGGATAGCATTCTCGTATACAATAAAAAAACCCGTATTACTGATTTTCGTCTAGGCGTTGAAGCAACCGCTAGCCAGTATACACTACATGCTGTTAGTATTGATATGACATAATATTGAATCCGAAACTAGTATTCTTGTTTATCCCTACAGCAGCTGACGGTGAAATAATTTCATATCATCATGTATTCACCTCATCTTAAATCTGGCCTATGTGGATAGCTTTATGGATATATGGATAGATTGACTAAGTTCCAAATGTAGCATTAGTTTTGCATCTGCTTCAGCCGGTGTCTTCATAGGTGTTCTGGCCTATGTGGATAGCCCTATAACCTAGATTGACTAAGTTCCAAATGTAGCATTAGTTTTGCATCTGCTTCAGCCACTGTCTTCATAGATGTTCTGGCCTATGTGGATAGCCCTATAGCCTAGATTGACTAAGTTCCAAATGTAGCATTAGTTTTGCATCTGCTTCAGCCACTGTCTTCATAGGTGTTCTGGCCTATGTGGATAGACCTATAGCCTAGATTGACTAAGTTCCAAATGTAGCATTAGTTTTGCATCTGCTTCAGCCAGTGTCTTCATAGGTGTTCTGGCCTATGTGGATAGCCCTATAACCTAGATTGACTAAGTTCCAAATGTAGCATTAGTTTTGCGTCTGCTTCAGCCACTGTCATCATAGGTGTTCTGGCCTATGTGGATAGCCCTATAGCCTAGATTGACTAAGTTCCAAATGTAGCATTAGTTTTGCATCTGCTTCAGCCAGTGTCTTCATAGGTGTTCTGGCCTATGTGGATAGCCCTATAACCTAGATTGACTAAGTTCCAAATGTAACATTAGTTTTGCATCTGCTTCAGCCACTGTCTTCATAGGTGTTCTGGCATATGTGGATAGCCCTATAGCCTAGATTGACTAAGTTCCAAATGTAGCATTAGTTTTGCATCTGCTTCAGCCAGTGTCTTCATAGGTGTTCTGGCCTATGTGGATAGCCCTATAGCCTAGATTGACTAAGTTCCAAATGTAGCATTAGTTTTGCATCTGCTTCAGCCAGTGTCTTCATAAGTGTTCTGGCCTATGGGGATAGCCCTATAACCTAGATTGACTAAGTTCCAAATGTAGCATTAGTTTTGCATCTGCTTCAGCCAGTGTCTTCATAGGTGTTCTGGCCTATGTGGATAGCCCTATAACCTAGATTGACTAAGTTCCAAATGTAGCATTAGTTTTGCGTCTGCTTCAGCCACTGTCTTCATAGGTGTTCTGGCCTATGTGGATAGCCCTATAACCTAGATTGACTAAGTTCCAAATGTAACATTAGTTTTGCATCTGCTTCAGCCACTGTCTTCATAGGTGTTCTGGCATATGTGGATAGCCCTATAGCCTAGATTGACTAAGTTCCAAATGTAGCATTAGTTTTGCATCTGCTTCAGCCAGTGTCTTCATAGGTGTTCTGGCCTATGTGGATAGCCCTATAGCCTAGATTGACTAAGTTCCAAATGTAGCATTAGTTTTGCATCTGCTTCAGCCAGTGTCTTCATAAGTGTTCTGGCCTATGGGGATAGCCCTATAGCCTAGATTGACTAAGTTCCAAATGTAGCATTAGTTTTGCATCTGCTTCAGCCAGTGTCTTCATAGGTGTTCTGGCCTATGTGGATAGCCCTATAACCTAGATTGACTAAGTTCCAAATGTAGCATTAGTTTTGCATCTGCTTCAGCCAGTGTCTTCATAGGTGTTCTGGCCTATGTGGATAGCCCTATAACCTAGATTGACTAAGTTACAAATGTAGCATTAGTTTTGCATCTGCTTCAGCCAGTGTCTTCATAGGTGTTCTGGCCTATGTGGATAGCCCTATAACCTAGATTGACTAAGTTCCAAATGTAGCATTAGTTTTGCATCTGCTTCAGCCAGTGTCTTCATAGGTGTTCTGGCCTATGTGGATAGCCCTATAGCCTAGATTGACTAAGTTCCAAATGTAGCATTAGTTTTGCATCTGCTTCAGCCAGTGTCGTCGTAGGTGTCCCTTTAAGAATTAAACCTGGTGCGCGAGACGTGTTAATAAAAAATAAAGAAAATACCACTCAAATGGCCTCTTCACGTTGGACCCATGTCCCATTATAAGGACCCATGTCTGTATCAGGCTCCGAAAAGACCAGGTATCTTTCTAACCCATAATGTCAGAAAAGTACCCGTGATATCAGAAACATAATAATCGAATATGGGACTCCATAACCCTTGACCAACGAGGCTGTATCACATATGTGAAAGTTCATACGGAAACAAGTGAACAAGCATTGCTGGAAATACCAAGCATGAATAACGGGGTCGGCGTTTTCGTGTAATATAAAACTTTGTGAAAACATCATGTACAGAATGTTTCGATTTTAGTTTTTTATTACTCTGGTATTATTTCTGAAGAGTACTTTATTGTTTATCAGTTTCAACTAACAACAAATTTTTTACCTACTACAGGCACCAGCGAGTCTCTACCGAAATATTATTGCTATTGTATTATATTGCATCTTTGCCAACTATGTACGTGTATTTCGGTTTTGGTGAGAAATAAACGATTATTATTATTATTATTATTATAACTTACAGTTTTATTACCGGCTGCCATGAACATCTATGGCAGTCGTTATTGGGAAGTCAGTGCCCCATAATATCCTGACACTGGTCTAGCCTTAGGATATCGTTAGCCTTCGGGTTGCGGAGGTCAGCTGGCAGCCGCTCTGTGTAAAAACTGATATCCAGTCAAATCCGGTTAGATTAGAAAAGCCGACCCCAAGTGACTTGGGAATAATAAAAGCTAGGGAGAAGATAACTTACATTTTTATATACAAATATTATATACTGATAACCTAAAACTTAATCGTTATTTATTTTATTTTTCACCGCTATTCACTTTTTCCATAAGTAAGATATAATATATCTTATATTACTTATGGATAAAGTGACTATTATATCATTACGCTACAAGCCACGGGAGGGTAGTATAAACGTGGTTGAACACGCGGGTACGCCTAGTAATGTACACTTCTTTAAAACTGTATCTAGACCTCTACTCTTTACATAGTAGATATTAAAGTGTAATTAAAATAGGCTGTAGTCACCAGTAAATTTTTACTTAGTGTAACTGTGAAACTGGAAGGTTGCTGGTACTTATAGCACAGGATATATCCTATTTTAAGTATCAGCAGAACATTATAATTAAGTATTTTTGTACCTAAATTAAGTTTTTTACTACTATATACCTACTTGTATTTTTGTGCCAATAAAGAAATTAATTATTATTATTATTAATTAAAATAGGCTTGATAGCACAACCAATTCTTGCGATCATGAGGTCGTGTAAATCCCACTCATTGCCCTACCGACGTGACCCCACTCCTAATGCAAGAACCTAGCTTAGTTGGAGACATTAACAAGAACACTAGTAATTTGAAATCCAATTTGCTAGTAATCTTCATAAATAAAATAAAAACCTAAATGGATTAATTGACTAATATACAGAGAAATGGATGGAGAGTGGGGAGGCCACTGCTTTGCAGAGGAACATAACAGTTTTCCCGCGGTTTCACCCGCGTAAGTCTCGTTCCCGTGTGAATATTGGGTTTCACCCCTTTCACCCCCTTCAGGGTGGAATTTCCAAAAATCTTCTCTTAGTGCTCCCCTACACTCTCCAAGGAACATAGATGCCAAATTTCAGCTTCTTGCGTTCAGTAGTTTCGGCTGTGCCTTGTCTGTCAGTCACTCAGTAACGGAAGAGTTTTATATATATAGATTAAGAAAAATGGTATCGAGTATTTATTGCCTACACCCAAAACTTTTACATCTTTCTGTTTACCCTGACATCCTAAGTTTGGAATCTTTAGGTCAAATTAAAATAAATGCCATATTTAATCAAATTCTGTTGAATACGTTCTATAGATTATGATTTCTCCTATAATTTCTCTGACGAATATGCAAGCATTACATTTAGCTATGCGTATGAAATATAATGGTAGTAGTAGATAGAAGCTTTCAGTTTTATATGAAACCCTTTCTAAACTTAAAATTACACTAAAAACATAAAAAAAAAATTATAGGCTTCTTGAAGAGGCCTATGCTATTCTCTTTTGGAAAAATTTGCAGAGAAGTCGTTGAAATGGTTAAGTACGCATCCAGTTCAGTTAGTTAAAATTTTCACAACCAATTTGTGATAAATATCGTCGCTAAGAATAAAATGCACGGCCATATACTGAAGATTAATTATCTTACTTGTTTGGTGTAGTTTTAAAATATTTGGGTCATATACTCGATCATTTTTGTAAAGTAACAAACAAATTTCTAAGTATAAATGCCATTATAGTTAGCTGTATAAGCAAAAACTAGACTCATTTAAAGTTCTATTAAAATTATAGCTGTATCGATATTTCCGTGATACATAAATTAAAATTTCTATTACAATATAAAATAATAGAATAGAATAGAACTAAATAATTTTGTACGCTGGACTTCTGTATGTAGAAATCGGATGAAATTAATAGTACCGAAAATAAAATCAAAATTTACTGAATGTAATATGTACATTCGTCGCAAATACTCGATAAAGCTACATATTTCATGTTTTTTGAATAAAAAGCAATCAGTTTTATCGTACACTTCATGAGTGACGTATTTCGAACGGGGCGATTAATTATACGATTCCATTTTTGGGACGTAAAAAAATATTATTTGTCTGCTTTATATTTTCAACGAGTTACGTATTACAATTTTAAGCTAAAGCAAGGTTACCGTTACCATCATGTATCGCGGCAGGATGGCATTAAAATCTTCTTTATAAACACATTTTCTTAAAAAGCACAGTTGATACTGGTTTTTTTTTATAAATATATTATTTGATATTTGTTTTTCAATCAAACCAAATCAAATTAAATATAACAAATAATATTTGATTTGATTTGGTTATGTCTTAATAGTATTTTATGTCGTCACGTGGCAGATACTACAAGACACACTATTTAAGAAAATGTTGATTTGAATCTGCGTAGTTTGTAGGTGTGATGCACATGTGAATTTTAAAAATATTTTTTTGTATTGTGGTTATTTTTACCGATGGTCTAGTTATTGGTAATGGCTCCTTAAGGTAGCTAGACTGGATTTTCTGATATCTACATTTAAGTAACACTAAGAAAAATAATTAATGTTATTTACTAATTGCTAAGAGAGGAACCACCACGAAACCCCAGATTTTTCCAACCAATGCAATACAAAAAGGGTGACTGTATGGAATTCCTGTAATGAAGGAAAGTCACGTTGTGGGATCCGGGTGTACTCCAACATGTAGTATTCCGTTTCGAACTCACAATATTTGATATATGTTATGCCTCTGCATGAGGCTTTGTGATACATAAAGTTTTATAATAATCATTATTATTATGATTGATTTGCTTGAAATTTAGGTTAGAAAAGTATGGTTGAATATGATTCAAACATACTTTTGCTTTGGCACAATGTACAAAACTGTATATTGTGCCGGTAAGGCACGCAAACATCAATTGAAGGTTTACCGTCTACTTATAACTATTGACTATCATTAGCTAATCAATTTAAAAGAAACATGAAAGTAAATGACTTGTGTTACAAAAATAAATTATAATATTAATATCTCTTACATTTTGGTAGGAGTCCTGGTAATGTGAAATGTAACTAATGCCTGGAGGCTTCGCACAAAATAGAAAAAATATGATCAGATAATTCGACAGCATTCTGATCTCATACTTTACGCAGTACTGTAACCAATCACGCATATACATATATGAGTGTACCTACATCACCGTACCTCAAAACCACATACCTTACAGATACCTCAAAACCACATACCTCACAGATACCTAAAAAAACCATTACCAAGAAAACAGCAACTACACACCAACATTTATTCGTTCAAGACTTTTGCAATGTTTCAAGAAACACATGCGGCAACGGCCGCGAACATTGCCGTGATAACGGCAGTTGGACTCCATACGTTCATCATAGAAACATACGGCTACACAGCCAAGACGTCGCCGTGAAAACGACGGTTGGTGACTTTCGTTCAGCTACATAGAAACAAGAAGCGCAGCAAGTCTAAGAATCTTCGCGACGGACTTCACGATTCACGACGGCACAAGTTTTCTCCACGACGCCGACGTGTTGTTGCTGCGCGCCTCGACGAAATAAACGAGCCACACGACGCGCCCTATATTTATAAGTTCGGTGGTACTTGCGATCGGACGATGGCGTGACGTCAACGCGAGACTTACACGTGCCACGGTCAGGCGCTCGCCGATTGGCTAAAGCCGAGTTAGTGCGCTGTAGGCACCATACTACATCTGTAAATATTATTTGTATATAGCATGTGACTTTTTAAGTAAACTATGACACTGTTGTACCTCGTCTTATTTAAGAAGCCCAAGAAGTGAACTACAAGACCTCACCCCACTACACATACATATTTATTTGATCCCCCACAATACAATGTATTCAATCAAAGACTAAATCCATCCAACGAAACGGCTTTCTATTATACTAGTCTTAAGCTTATAGATACATAAAACAATTTAGACAGTAAAGGATTCTTAGGCACAAAAATGGATCTGGGTTTTTGTTTGAATATGAACACTTTGTTTCAGGCACATCAATTGGACAGCCTTTGTGCTCTACATCAAAGCCCGTATGTCTTGTATTTGATATTGAATTGAATATTCAACGAATCGTAAGCTAGATAGATCAATATTTAATTAATGTCAAGTTTCAGATAGCGCAATGGCCTTATTATAAAATTTCGTCTATCGAATTTATTCCATCTTAATTGATAATAAAATGTTCGGTTCAAAAATCCTATAGTCTAATCTTACCATCACTTCAATCACTGATAGGTACTGCAAATGTGATACAGGAATCAGCATTCACACACTTTATATCCTACCACCAATTATATCACTAATATTGCAAAAATACTACGGGACTCGATTTTCGCTAACTTTGACGACCTTAAGAAATTCTTTTTAATAGGTACCCGTTTAAAGAACCGAATCGTTAACCACGTGATAGTAGTACGGTCATCCAGTTTTGAACACGTTGATTGGCTTAAGATACACTTTAAGGATATCAGATTGAAAATCTAAAAAAATAGAGAAGTAGGAAATATGTGTACTGGTTACGTGTTCCTACTGTTCACTGATCCTGGCTGATGCCCAGATCAGATATAATATATGAGTTGTAGATTCCCTTACTAGGAAATCCTAAGTTTAAATTGAATCCACCAGATGTAGAACTAAGAACATTTAAACCACAGCGTTATATGCAATCCTCTAGTCAAGAACAATACATAGGTAATCTTAAGACCCTTTCATTAGTACTAAGGATAAGCACAAACTAAGCAAGACTTAGATTAATGTTTGCATTGCAGTGACTCGACGCCGTACTGACGTCATGGACTTGCATCCTCTAAGATAACCTTGGTTAGGCTTTGTTTGTACTGGAAGATATAGTAATATCTATAACTTAACATAATTATTGTAAAGTAACGTAAAAGTATGATGTACCACACGTTCAATGCGTGCGACATGGCAACTTATGCGTGAAGGATTGCATACGTATAGTCAGCGACATAAGTTAATAATTAACGATTCTGAGATTTTGAATTGCTTTATCATACAAAACAATCATAATGCCTATAATAAATAAAGGATTGTTATTTTCATTACAATCCATTACTATAGAAAGATAATTAGAAATATTTTATAAGTTCTACTACAAATTTATTAAATGTATAGCTACTTATGTCGTTGACTGTACGAAATGACAAATTGATACGTAGAATATAAGTATCTTGTCTTTCTTTATTTCTACTTAGGTGGTAGACAAACACACGTTGAATGGTATTTAAACAGTTACTGTAGAATATCGCATGCAGTATTAGGTATATCACTCGCGCGACGTCGACCCGAGGAAAGGTTGGAGTGAAAGGTATGGGAATGAGAGTGGTAACCCTTGTGTTATTTTTATACAGGTTTCCATTAGGCGTATAATTTACCTAGGTAAGTCAGATTATTCGTACAGTCGTAAAATGTTTGAAAATTGGTTCATCTAATTAGGATGGAAGTAACATAATTAACTGCATTGTAGATTAAACGTGATTATAGAACAAGAAGTCACAATACAATAGCCCTGTACCCTATAATGCCATAGACATCGCCAGGATATAGACAGGAGGAGGCGCCAGGACCTTGAGTATTCACCTGGAATATTCTATTCTTGGATATTTTAGCAAACATTCGTAAGAAAAACTTAAATGCCTAAATTCTCTATAATGTTCTCAAATATAATTATATGAAATCAACGTACACTGGACCAGCGTAATGGATTATGGTCTTATAATTTCCATGCAGAGAAGAGGCCTTTTATTTTACGTGGGGGAATGCATTGACTCATACCCCTCCGCTGGGGTGGGCGGAGGGGTTATAACAGACTCACCGGGGTAAAGATGGTGAGCGACATCCCGGTAAAACTGACTAAACCCACCACAGTGTTCCTCGACAAAACCGCAATCGGCGGGGCCGCGCGAAGCACTTTCACATACAATCGCGACCCCGCCGAGGTTTCGGCCCGTCGTATAAAACGACAGGCCACTACCCGCAAAGATCTACACTATGGTCACTTCTAAATTTTAACCCTGCTGTCCCCTTGAGGAAGGACGGACATACGACACAGAGGCGCGCGTGGGAACACGCACGCTGCCTCTCGGACTTGGTGCTGATCGGGAGGCGAGCAGGCCCACAAAGCCCACCACCCCCAGGTCAAACCTCAGGGTGGCTGAAGGTCATCTCGCGCCCTCCGGCGCCCGGTTCATGTAGAAAAGAGGCCTATGCTAAGCAATAGGACAGATTATAAACAGAGCTCAAAAGAAACTTCATATGACAATACCTACTGTCCAGATATGTACTCGTACCAGATTAATATAGTCGCTCACCAACCCGGCAGAGTTGCTAAAGATAACCTCCCCGAAGCCGACGGATAAATCGTTTCCCATGTCTCCAGTATAACACCAGAGTTAAAAGGCTTTTTTATGCCTGTTCAATAATCAATAGGTTTTGATATGCCATCATATTTAAATCATTTATGGTACTAAATAAGTGTAAAAGCAATGGCAACAAATGTGCAAATTAAAATTATTGCAAGGCACAGAATACGCAATGAAAAAGCTTGCGATAAATTTGCAGTATTCATTGCTATGTTCTGAAAATAAACGTCTGCGAAGATAATTTTTCTCAGCTATCAAAAGAGACAACTTTCTAATAAAGGACAGAGGCCGTTAACAAATGAATCATATTGGAATAATTTCCTAGAAGTTACACAAAACACAACTGTGCCCCAGTCCTAACATGTTCAGATGTCACAAACACGAAACCCTATCCAGTACAGCACATGACGACTTTAATTATTTCGAGCGAATGTTCGAGAAACACTCTGATAATAGAACGCCTTCAGACTTAGGGTATCTGTACACTTGTCTTAGTGCTTCTTGACGCTTATCCGCGCGATATAGGTATCCAATACATAACGTGGAGTTTTTCAGAAGGATATTTTCAAACACATGCGTAAAGGTCATTATATTATGTTATGCTATGTTATGCTTGTGTATATATTCCCCTAGGGATAGTTCAGACTATATCTCTGACTAAAACTTCTGGGACACCTCTTAGAGGATACAAGTACATTTATAGAAGGTCTCATGGTCTTCACCTCTGCTCATATGAGGTACTCTTAATATAAAGCGACATTATTACCATCTACAAGGCGCAATTCTAGACCCGTGCTGCCACAAAAAATTTCATTACTAAGCAATGCAACAACACATTGCTTAAACTGTAACTCGAATACTAACCCATACGATTGTGATTACGACAGTGGATGTAAGCGTGGACTTATACTTTTTAACGAACGTGACCTTTAATAAGTTTTTTATAGCACGAGAAATAAATATGAACTCCTATACTTATATGAATGTACTTATCTTACGATTAAACACAACGATATGAGAAACTGTGTAAAATATTTGAAATAATAAAAATCATAAAGCATTTATCATATACCAGGATATTAAAAGGTTCCTATGAAGTAACAATACGATCATTTTCGATGACCCTGGCTCCTCTAGCTATCAATGCCGCACCACACTCATTTCTACTGCGATATTCATGTCCAACTCTTTCTCTGTTTCCATTACAACTGACAAAGTTCTGTATTAATTGGGAGTGCCCACATAATGCCAATTTAAAGTGGGCAAGTACTATCATTCTGTCTATAAGACTATATTAGTCTGTAAGTAAATTTGTGTTTCGTCCAAGAGGCATCATTTTTCGCCACCGTAGTCAGCAGCTAAGCTGTTTCTTTGGTTTCATCTTTGTAATGCCTAGGGTACATTAGTCACAAAACTGCTTACCATTAAATAAGCCATGGGCTCATCGGCCATTTAATAACTTTAGAAACGTAACTAAGCGATAACTGTTTACGTTCAAAAGTGTTACTTTGTGACCTAGTGGTTTTCGACTTTGTTTTGGCACAAAATTAATAAAGATACCCAAACAGTATTAATAGTATACCACATTATCTCTTCTCCCTAGCCTTTATTATTCCCAAGTCACTTGGGGTTGGCTTTTCTAGTCTAACCGAATTTGACTGGATATCAGTTTTTACACGGAGCGGCTGCCAAGCCGCTCCGTGTAAAAACTGATATCCAGGTGGCCCTGACCTCCGCAACCAGAAGGCTAACGATATCCTAAGGCTAGACCAGTATTAGGATATTAGAGGGTATTGACTTTCCCAATAACAACTGCCATAGATGTTCAGGGCAGCCGGGACCGACAGCTTGACGTGCTCTCCGACGCACGGAGCAGGCGATAATTGTCAATCAATATACGCACATAATTTCGAAAACTCATATAACTTCTGAAAGTCAGAGGTGCACGACGTGGGTTCCAACTCGAGACCCTCTGCATTGCAGTCTGTTGGTCTCCCCACTAAGCTATCGCTGCTTGACATTGCTCTTAATAAGTAATTTTTTGTTTTAATTCTAGGTTTTGTAAGAGTCGCAACGTTTGTTTTAATATCGATGCTTGAGGTCTTTAACACCTAACTACTTTACCTCTGCATTACACATGATGTTCTAAATTATGACATATAAATTATAACAAAAAAATGTCCTGTGGCTAAGCTACTGAATACATTTGGTTCATAATTTGTAAATCGTCAAAGAATACCATGTAGCATATGTGGTATCAATTAATGTAATAACAATCTCGCCTGTCAGAATCTGTCAGAAATGCGCGACGTGGGTTCGAACCCGAGACCCTCTGCATTGCAGTCTGTTGGTCTCCCCACTGAGCTATTATTTATTATTTATTTACAACTTGAAATATTCCTCACATGTGTATGTAGAGCAACTATTTAAAAATAAACTGTGTAGAATAGAAACAAGTAAGAAAAATCGGAATTCAATCACCGCCTATCGAAATAATAAACATGAGATAATCAATCTCTATTACCAGTGTATATTGAACTCAAGACGACCCCGTCGGTTGCCTGTATAACAGCAATCAATAGGAATAATTAGTAATTCTGATTAGCACCGATTAATTGGGTAGTTGAACTTTGACGGCGTTTTGAAACTGTTTGTGGTGGCCCTTTATATTCGGTCCTGTTTCTGTTTACGTGATGCGAACCTTATTGTTCATGTGTTCCAGTTCAAGGCTCGGGTTCAATCAGGTTCATGGAGAGTTATATTATTTGTCGGTGAAAGTGGTTATTGTTTGATAACTGGTTGGTGTTTTAGTTGGCAGTTTATTTTTGCTTTATAGGATATGTTTCAATTTATAAAAACGAGTTTATATCTACGGACAGCTCAATGTTGATATATTATTCATAGAATATATGTCAAAAATTAATAGTCAGTAGGTAAAACGATTCCTTTTTTTGGATATTGAAACTGGTCAACAAAGGACGTATACTGTAGTCGTTCCATTTTTGAAATGGGAGAGATTTTAGAGATGGGATTATATTCCAATGTTCAAGCAAATCGAAATATTCGATACATTGACATACATTCGAATGCTTGAAGCTTTGGCATTAATTTTGTAGTAGCCCAACGCATAAACGAGTGTCAATATCACAATTTGGACGATTACAACATGAGGTTACGGAACGTCATCATCATCAACATCACTATCGTCCGTGTCTATATGATACATCGTCGGGCGTTATCGATCGATCATGACCCATATCAATCATGCTATCATCAAATCAAAGTTTTAAATATTCGATTATAATTCAAGTTATATTCTGTGAGAACAATGCAGTACCATACAATTTTCGAATAATTGAATTTCTTTTTATCGCTAGCTATCGACTTTTAGAAATATCTAAATAACGAGCGTCTGTTGTTTCAACCTTCATACAACTTTTTTTTAAATCCTGATTCAAAATCAAACACACGGAGCTGGTCGCATTAATCACGGGCTAGTAAACTCTCCGCAAAGCGTGTTTGCGATAAACATGCTTTGAAAAATGCAATATTTGCTCAAAACGACAAATTAAGGATTAATGCACTCGAAACCATGTTTTTCTTCACGTGTATTTTTTCGAGCTACACATAAATGCCACTGAACGGTTTTTGAAGCAGAGTCAAAATCTAGCTTGGGTTTAACTTTAAATTAATGTCACATTGCATCTAATTATTATCGGGCTTTATACACCTATCTACATAAAAAAGCAGCGATAGCTCAGTGGGGAGACCGCAATGCAGAGGGTCTCGTGTTCGAACCCACGTCGCGCACCTCTGACTTTCAGAAGTTATATGACTTTTCGAAATTATGTGCGCATTGATTGATAATTATCGCCTGCTCCGTGCCTCGGAGAGCACGTTAAACCGTCGGTCCCGGCTGCCATGAACATCTATGGCAGTCGTTATTGGGAAAGTCAGTACCCTCTAATATCCTGACACTAGTCTAGCCTTAGGATATCGTTAGCCTTTGGGTTGCGAAGGTCAGGTGGCAGCCGCTCCGTGAAAAACTGATATCCAGTCAAATCCGGTTAGAATAGAAAAGCCGACCCCAAGTGACTTGGGAATAATAAAGGCTAAGAGAGAAGAGAAGAAGATACACCTACCTACATAGTCTTATGCTTTTATGCCGAAGGAGTTGGCAGAGATATATGATGTAAGTCCCATAAATCAAAGGCGAGACTTTTGCCGTACCGGGCATAGCACCAGACTCAGCACTGTAAGAATTTATTAACAGAAAAACCCAAGACCTTATGCACAGCAGTAGTATTCACTACCGCTGTGCTAAGAAGACAGTTGCAAAGGTGCATTGTGTACCTTGCAGTACAGTTGAAGTGTAGAGTCCCCGCGGATAAAGCCGCGAGTATCAAAACATGGTAACAGTGCCGCTAAGGCCTTATTTCAGCTGTATAACGTTACGCCGCGGCTCACATGGTACCCATTTAGATAACAAAGAGATTTATTACTAAATTCAACAATTTATATCCTTAATACCGTGAGGATAAAATAGTTGCGAAGATTTTCGACGTGAGGCGGTGCGTAGTCATAGTCCTTGAAAGTGTGTGCTGGACGCATTTACAAAACTCTTTTAGTAAGTGAAGATTTCCATTAATTGAAACAGAAAGGAAGAGTTCTATTAATTATAACAGCAATTATAGCAGGCAATACTAATAAAGCCTAAGCTTTAGTAACAAACAGACAGAGTTCAGTATTTACACATTTATAATATTAATTGGAATAATATTTTTGCTATATTTCGTATGGTTTTGCATACATATTGTGCGTGCAACTGAATATACAATTTCGAAAAGGGCACATATCTGAAAATGCAAAATGTTCAGGAACGGAAAAAATCTAATTATTTCTAAAGTTGTGTAAGATTTACAAAATTTGTGTTTGAGTTACAATTTGGGTCCAATTAGCTATGGAAAATTACAGAAATTTTAGTAATTAAACTACTATTATTATTATTATTATTATTAGTATCTAGTAGTAGTGTGAAAAAAAAACAGTTTCAAAATTTTGTAATGCAGTGTAAAATAAATAACGCGATAAAATCCGTATATAGTAGTTTAATTTCAATGAATAACATTTGCGTAAACAGAAGACAATATTAAGAAATTTTAGATGTGAAATATTATTTTATATATTATATATTTAGGAATTGTATATTTACTAGACCTTTCCGAAATTAAAATTTAAATAAATCCATATTCATTCATCCATGAGGAATCTTTTATTTTAGGTATCTAAATTAAACATAATACATAAATCATACATAAATAACAGACTTTCCTTAAAAATCTTCTTCTGGAGGCTCTCTTTCATGTGTAGTTGGCCATTGCAATATTTCGTCATAAAAGTCTGAAAATTCTGCCGGTATGTATTGTTTCACCTTTGCAATGTCTGCAATTTTCAGGTGGTTAATAGGTACTAGCTGTTGTGATCTTTTCGAAATTATTTCTGTATACGCCATGACGTAGATAGTAGAATTAATACCAGAATTGTACCCTTTTCGGAGATAATAGGTGCAAGGAAGCATTTAGATAACATCAACTTGAAAAAATTTATTTGTCAAAAATTGCATATTCAACTGAAAACATAGCCAGCGCGTTTTAAAACGACCCAACAAAATTGATTTTCATTTAAATTAAGTATTTTGTATATTTTTGTGTACGAGCTTAAATATGTTCATATGTGTAGAGGTTTATAAATTAGTACCAAATTATATCTCAAAATAGTTTTGAAATAATTTATATATACATTTTTCATGGTTGCTAAAAGCAGTTGAAACATCGGTAAAGTATAAATATTAATGGATTCAAATTATCATTGAATAGTTTAATGTTGCTTTTAAAATAAAACGCTATAAAGTTCGTAAAAGGTAGTTTATTTCAATGTAAAATTCGTGTAAACGAATTTATTAATATTACTATTTCAACAATTCCCTTAGGTTGGTACCTAACGGATGCAGCGACTGACTTTCAGTAGATTTTAGTTCACAATTAACTAGAAGACCAGGGATTAAATTACTAAAAGTAGCTAAGGGAATTGCTGAAATAGTAGCATAAATTACTACAGAAATAACTATTGGAATGATCTGACTTTGAAATGGATCGCATTATTGGAGAATAATGGCTAACATAAGAAAGATGTGGCTATTCTATGCCACAGTGTGATTTCGATTCCGATTAAATAATTATCGCACAAACTGACAACATTTGAATGATTGGAAAGATGAATATTTATACACACACTGTAGTAGGTAAATCATTATTATATATCTACTAAATTAAGGCAAAGCAATAAAGACTTGAATTTAAAAAAATATTCAACTATTTATTTACTCGAATAAAAGTGATTCCAAACTATTCGAATACTATTATAATATTCGAATGTCCTAATCTTGATTGGAATTGTATTACGATTATAGTATGAAATTTTAAGTCATAGATCAATATTCAATGATCGCACTTTACTATCTTATAGTTAGATTAATGGCTACAAATTATATTATTATTCTTTTTAGAAGTAGAGAGGCCGACTTTACAACCTTTGTAAAAGACATACTACATTGCAACTATTTCTTTTATTCATTACCTTGTTGATATGTTCCACTGCAGGGCCAAAGCCTCTTTGTTGGTGGATCAAGGTATCCAGGTCGTCCCGCTATCGTTTAGGTCTGCCCCGTCGCAGCCGCCGACTATCTTGTGGCACTCAATTGGTAACGATTGGTGACCATCCCTCCACCACTCCACCCATTTAAAAATATACACTCACCAAATTATTTAATTTGGTATGTTAGTTATAATAGTTATACTTATAAAAAAGTAAACATCTTACTTCTCTATACCCAGTCAAAGTTATGTACACCGTAAGTGTACATATCACATAAAATACTGTGTAATGAACATTTAATATTGAATTAATATGTATGATGTGGTTGTGTTATTAAATAAATAACTAAATACCTAACAAACCGTTTGACCTAAGCGCTCAACGTTACGCCATAAGCACCAAATGAATATAGTAATTAACCATGATTTTTCTAATCCCGAATAATCCCTAAGGATTAACGTCAAATAGACTAAAAGAGCAAATATATTTTCATTTAAAAGGGCTAAACTTAATCGTAAGCCTTGGTTACATTTAAGTAATTTAATTATTAATTTATTAATTATAATTTTCAAGCGTATGTAGATCGTCGACACTCATTTACGAATATGTAGATAGAAGTAATGTAAATATTCGTTAGCAATTGTACTTATTATAATATTCAGTATTTTAATAAGTAGGTACAATATTTACCCATGGCTTCGCTCGCTTTAACCTAGATTTTATTAAACAGGAATATCCCTATCCCTCAGAAACATTCTTTTTTCGGATGAATGCTAACCTATGTCTTTATATATACCCATGACAACAAGTATGCGAAATTTCATGCTGATCGGTCGTATATTTAAGGCGTGAAAGCGTAACAAACAGACAAACTCACATTCACATTTATAATATTAGTTAGGATAGTTAGGATAAACTTTTGCTTACAACTTTGTATGCACGTGTTTTTTTAGCTGTTTTATGCTGTCCAATTGGCAAGCATACTGCTCTGATGGTAAGTTGTTACGCTACTTATATTACTGCCGATTTAGTCCAACCTCAGCGCTGGCTCAACAAAGCAAGGAATTATCAGTCCCCACAGGTATACTGCTTGGCTGTTTGACTGCGATTTACCGCAGGATACCGTAATTTAGGTTTATTTAATAAATTAATAAATATCAATAGCGTAGTAGGAGACTGTTGGACTCAAAGGTTTCGAGTTTGATACCAAGTCGCGCATCTCTGACATTTCGAAGTTATGTGCGTATTATATTGTTAATTATCGCTTGCTCTAACGGCGAAGGAAAGCATCGTGAGGAAATTGCTTGTCTTAGAGTTCTTCATAATGTTTAATACTGTCTTCTGTTTACGCGAATGTTATTCATTGAAATTAAACTACTATATACGGATTTTATCGCGTTGTTTATTTTAAACTTTTTTTTTTTTTTTTTTTTATTCTCTTTTTTAAGGGAGCTTTGTCACTTAGTGATAATGTCGCCCCCATAACAAAAATCTTATTAATTTATATTTACTTATGGGTATTGAAAACATTACATAACATTATTTATTGTCCAATACTACTGATCCAATATATATAACACACAGCACAACATCTTAGCCGCTTCTGACAACGGTGAGGCTAAGATGCTATTACACGCCCCAACTTCAAATCCTCCAGCAAACACCGTTTGTCTCTCATGTATATTCCGGTCACATTCCATCAACACATGGTATATGTCATCAATCACCCCACAAACCTCACAATTGGGGGAGGTACTTACACCCATCAAGAATTTAAACTTGTTGCATGGGATGTGACCAGAACGCATCCTTAACAAAGCTACTACATGTCGCCGATCTATCTCTCTTCTGAGTTGCAATTCGAACCATGGGAAACGAAGTGGTTCAGCTTGTAAGGTTTTATACCAGATTCCTTTTGACCTTGACCTTTCGTTAAAATATTCATGCCACTGTTCTCTGCACACTTTTTTGACATGACTAAGCCACTCTGAGTATAACGGTATACATGGACACTGTATACCTTCGTAAGATGCTTGTTGGGCTGCTACATCTGCTTCTTCGTTACCCATGATTCCGATGTGAGAAGGTATCCACTGTATAGTGATAGTTTTATTTCCGTCCTGTATTTTACTAATCGACTCTAAAATAGATATAGCTATCGGATGTCCTCGAAGACTCGAGGGAACCCGAGCCAAATGTTGGAGACTGCTCTTTGAGTCCGAAAAAATAACAAAGTTTTGATGATTTACACTCAATAAGTACAACAGTGCTTCCGAAATCGCTATGAGTTCACAATGCATAATAGAAATATTAGAGTTAATTTTGAATTTTCCTTTAGTGTTAAGTTGAGGATCAAAAAAAGCAGCTCCTATATCTGGGCCGACCTTGGACCCATCTGTAAATATTTTATAGTGTCGACTAAACTTATCATTTATCATTTTTACACAAGTACTATTGAGATCCGTTATATTATACCGCCTTTTGGCGCAATTTAAACCTACTATTTCAGTACAAACAACCTTCCTTAAATCTATGTTGGTAATCCAAGTGCCTAACGAATAAATGTGCAATATCGGACTAGAATACAGAGGCAATTCTGAATAATCTCTATGAATTTCTACTAACAAGGGCAGGCTTTTAGTGCGCCAGTAGTTACCTTGGCATTGGTTGGACAGATCCTCTAAAATACTAATAAGAATATTATTATCAACCGATTTTGATCTCAAATAAAATTTACCGCCCAGAAATAACCTTCTAATAAATAGGGGTTGGAGACATAGCTCGCTCTCCATTACGTGGATAGGCGTGCTTCTAATAAAACCTCCTATGGTTCTCATTGCTTGATTCTGAACTCTGTCAAGTTTGATAAGATGACTCTTTGCACAGCTCCCATACAGGAAGCAACCGTAATCAATCCTGCTTCGAATTATAGCTATGTATAATCTTCGTAGATGTGAAGGATGTACGCCCCACTTAGCTCCAGCCAGAATTTTGAAAATATTTAAAATGCGACAGACTTTTTGTCTGATCTCGTTTATATGTTTACCCCATTTTAAAGAACGGTCCAACCACATGCCAAGGTACTTAACACATTCAACTTGTTCAATACGGCAGTTGTTAATAATTAGATCTATGCACTGTCTTTTTCTCCCCCTACTAAAAATGCATACCTTTGTTTTCTTATGGGAAATATTTAGCCCTAAATCTGTCATAATATGTTGAAAACTATATAATGCGGTTTGTATATTGGATATAGAATCAGATAATCTATTTTGCGTATCGTACAGAACAAAGTCATCAGCGTATTGTGAAATATAAACATTACGTATGCTTCTACACACATTTACTGTGGCCGCATTAAACAGTAAAGGGGATAAAGGATCTCCTTGAGCGATGCCATTACCAGTGATTCGACATATTGTGCTACTATCATGCAATTCAAGTATTAGCAGTCGCCGATGGAGATAACGCCAAAGATAATTGCAAATAACAGCTCCTACTCCTAAGCTATCTAAAATATTTAAAAGAGATGTCAAGTTTATATTATTGTAGGCATTTTCGATGTCTATAAAACATCCAACAGTTGGCACACTTTTCGAAAAACCTGATGCAACTCGTGCAACCAACCGAGATAGGCTTTCATAACATGACTTAGATCTTCTAAAACCCGTGGTATCATGAGATAATAAACAATTTTTCTCTAGAAACCATTCAAGTCTGCGTGTTATTATCGTATGGAATAATTTACAGATGCACGATATTAATGCAATAGGTCTGACTCCCGCACTTGACCCTGAGCCGCCCCCTGGTTTCGGTATAGGAGTAATTTTTACTTTTTGCCATTGCTCCGGGACGAAACCCGATATTAGACATGTATTATACATTGATGTCAAGATATGTTTACCCATGTATGGCAGATGATATATCATTGAATATGATATGTTGTCATAACCTGGGGCTGAATCGGTTTTTTTAATTGAGTTGATTACTTCCTGTACCGAAACAGGTCCGGACAGTAAATTATTACAAGACGTAAATATAGGAGTAGCTGGAGTTACATAATCTGGGGCTAAACTTTGTAACAAACTTTCGGCTTGATTTTTATCAACTGTAAATGCGGGTGATTTGTAACCTTTGACCCACTTCATACGGTTCCACATATCTCTCAAAGATGTAACACCATCTATGCCGTTGCAAAATTCCTGAAAAGATTTATGTTTAGCTTGTCTTATTAGCTTCTGTGCTTCCCTCACTTTCCTTTGTAAGACCTCAAGATTTTGTGGGGTGGGGTTACTTCTAAAAGTAGCTAAAGCAAGACGTCTCTGTGCGACGATATGTGATAAATCTTGAGTCCAGTATGGTTTCGGTATGAATTTGTTTGGTTGAAGAGGGTTGTCACTCCTTCTGGTCATGGGAATATATTGGTCCGCTGCAGAGTTCAGGATATCTATGAATTTATTATACGCCGCTTGATGATCCGAGGGAAGTTCTAATTTCTGCAAATCCGATTCTATTTTTGTAGTGTACCCGTGCCAATCAGCTTTTTTAAAGATACGTCGTCTTTTCATAGTATCCATTCTATTATCATTAAAGCAAATTTTGATTACCATATGATCGCTGCCCAAATTTTCGTTCATGACACACCATTTTAATTTTAAAGCCAGGTCTGTAGTAGCCATTGATATATCTGGAGAAGATTTTTGTATATTCAGATCGAACATTTTTAAACGTGTATGCGTCATATCGTTTAGAGTAAATAAGTTATTGTCCATCATAGAATCAAAAATCTGGTTACCTCTTACATCAGTTCTAGAAGACCAGTTAGAGTGGTGGCCGTTAAAATCACCTACAATAAGGGATTTTTGGAGAGTTATTGAAAAAATTTCATCCCAATCACTTTTATATGTCCGAACTGAGGAAGGGCAATAAATAGAAATGATATTTTCTAGGTAGTTGCAGTTATTTAACTTGGCGTGTAGCACTTGTATTTGAGAGTTTGAGATCTTTACGTCACATTGTATAGCCTTAATAGAATGATGGATAAATATTGCTGTACCTCCATAACCATCGTCACGATCTGCTCTGAATATATTGTATCCACTTAGTCTGACTATACTATCTGGGTCAAACCACGTTTCACTCAAAATGGCTATGTGAATTTTTTCCTGATTTAGCAAAGCTTCAAATTCCCTCATCTTTGGTCGTAAACTCTGAGCATTCCATTGAAGAATATTGATTTTTAAATATTGGTGTCTGACGTTATCCATTTTTTAATATTAGATAAGAAAGGCAAATCTATTATATACTCCATCATAAAAGATGTGACCCATTCAAAAATAAGTTTCGCGCAATCTAATATTTTGTTCTCGAAACTAGTCTTACTATCCCAAATTTTTTCCTTTAGTTTAATCCATAGCAAGTTCCAACCCTTTGTCTTTTTTTTATCTACGTCCTCTGTTGTTTCTGTCTGTACTTCAGTCGGTGAATCAGATTCACTGTCTAGATATGCTGCCCAGTTTATCCTAGTTTCTGCTTTTTCTTTACTATTCGAGTTAGTTTTATGCCCTTTATTAATGTCTTCTTGTGTTCTCCCTGTATTTTTAATTGTCATAGTCTTCTTTTGTGCTTTGGAATTTAAATCTACCGCCCTTTTTAATGTCTCAGCGTAAGTAGCCTGCGTTACAGATACTGTTTCTGAGTATACTTCTTGATTACACCCTTGATGGCACTCTGCTCGCGTTAGCTGATCTTCTTCTGCGGGATCCCCTACATATTCCGGTTCTGGTGGAACGTACAATGTTAAAGCTCTTTTGTATGTGCAGTTAAATTCTGCCATCAGTTCTCTTAGTCTTTTTTCTTTTAAGTATATTGGGCAAGTGCGTGATAGCGCCATGTGCTTACCGGAACAATTATTGCAGTGAAAATATTTAGTATCGCAGTTAGCGTGGGAGCTGCCACATTTTGGGCATATCTCCTTAATTGATGAGCACACTTTAATTGTATGTCCATATCTCCAACAACGCGAACATTGCGTAACCGGATATTGATATGGATGTACTTTTATTCTGCTATCAAAAATGTACACATATGTAGGTAATGATGATCCTTTAAAGCTTAATCTGACAGCTTCACCGGGTTCCCACTGACCGCTATTTGTGTTTCGGCGTTTTAACCTTTTTATAGCAATAATCTCAGTTTCACAGCTAAGACCCTCACGTATTTCGTCCTCTGACGTTTCTAAGTCTATGTTTTTAATAACGCCAAAAGTTTCTCTAATTTCCAATGTTTTCTGACATTTAAATCCTTTATCCTTGAAACATTTCGACTCAATAGCCTTATTCGCGCTTTCCTCGCGACTAAACTGAATTAATAACTTATAAGCGTTAATATATTTTATATTTGTAATGTCAGTAATATTCTCTGTTTTCAATAATTTTGCTAATCCAAATTGTTTCGGTAATTTTTCCGAAGATGTTATGCTTACTTCAATTTTATCCTCGGGTATTCTTATCTCATCAGAACTAGTTCGGGCAAACCGTTTACCTCTTCGTGTAATAGTTGTCCACATTTCATCCTGGTCTATTTGTCTATTTCTTTTACTAGACCTCGCTACCTCACTATCCTTGCTGCTTTCTACTAACTCTTCTGGCATCTCCATAACCTCACTATTAATATTACTACTCATAACCTCACTATTAATATTATAACTCATAACCTCACTATAATCCTCTATGCAATTCTGCTCATTCACTATCTCAATTGACTGTTCGTATTCAAGTTCGCTGCTAGCCATTATTAATGAACATATTTATATAATTAATCATGCGCACGGTCTAACAAAGCGACGCGGAACCGGTTTAAAATCACACGGAATGCACGTCCTACGATGACAAGCGCCCGCGCGCAACTGATTTTAAACTTTATTACATAATTTAGAAACTGTTAGGGCGCGTTCCCACTATGTCGTGACGATAGATTATCGTGTCGTTTAAAGCGTCGTGGCTTGTGTATTTAAATAGAGGTGTTCACATACAGGACGACACGATTAACTATCGTCTACGACTTTTTTTTGCAGTGACGACAGATTGTCAAGTCAATGGGAACTGCTAACACGACAGTCGTAAAACGATAAAAAAACGTCACGACTAATCATGACAGCAAATCGTGTGTCGTTGTTGCAACTATCCATCGTAGCCACTATAAAAATATCGTCTCGTCGTTTACACGTTCAACGATAAAATATTGCGACGGTACAGTGACGATAAACAGTCGATATAATGGGAACAGGAACACTATGTCACGACATAGTGGGAACGCGCCCTTACACTACTACTACTAGATACTGTTAAACTTTACAAATTTTTAAGCTAATTAATTTATTAAAACTATTTATATTTAAATTTACACTTTCCCCGGCGTTTCGGTTGCTTTTCAGCAGCCATGGTCACGGGGAGACTAAGATGGTAGTTGTGTCAATGTTCCAGTGTAGTTATTTCAAAGTACCCGAACATAATTTAATCATTGGTGTTTCTATTTACGCAGAATGAGCTCAGACTATCATGAAGTCTAGCTGTGGTTTGCTTCTTCTTGGGTTTGACTATTTGTATTACTGGATCCCAAGCTGGTGGTACATTCCAACCATCTTCTCTATTGAAATTAGGATGTTTTTAGATTTCAATAGCCTCGCGAAGCATCCTTGGTAGGAATCGGTGTTCTTTAGCGAGAATCTGTGGTTTGTCAAATCTCAGATAGTGGTTGGTCTCCTGTTGCACATGTTCACACACAGCAGACTTCAACGTTTAATAGTTTTAATAATTTAATTAGCTTAAAAATTAGTTAAGATTAATAGTAGTAGTGTAACAGTTTCTAAATTATGTAATAAAGTGTAAAATAAACAACGCGATAAAATCCGTATATAGTAGTTTAATTTCTTCATAATGTTCTCAAAGATATGTGAAATCTTCCAACCTGCACTGGACCAGCGTGGTGGACTATAGCCAACTTTCCTTCGCACACTGAGAAGAGGCTCGTGCGCAGCAATTGTAGTTCAATACAAGGCTGATATTATATATGTATATGCCATAGGTCATAAAAGATCACTGCCTGAGCGGATGCTGTCTGTTCATAAATTACCATGGCCGATCAGGAAATCTTCTTTTTATAAAATAAATTTCAGCTTGTACCAGCAAATTAATTAATAGTTTTTAAATCTACAAGTACCTAATGCACAACATGGTATCAATGCTGGTAAGAGCAGCCACACATCTTCTCTCTTAGCCTTTATTATTCCCAAGCCACTTAGTCGGCTTTTTCTGGTCTAACCGGATTTGATTGGATATCAGTTTTTACACGGAGCGGCTGCCATCTGACCTCCGCAACCCGAAGGCTAACGATACCCTAAGGCTAGACTAGTGTCAGGATATTAGAGGGTACTGACTTTCCCAATAACAACTGCCATATCTGTTCAGGGCAGCCGGGACCGACGGCTTAACGTGCTCTCCGAGGCACGGAGCTGGCGATAATTGTCAATCAATATTATTATAGATAATTGTCAAGAGCAGCCACACATATGCATAGTTAATTAAGTTAATTGGCACGATAGGTATATTAATAATTTAATGATAAACTAATTTAATGTGCCGAACTGGTCAGAATTGATTAGTTATTATATTTATAGTAATTTATATTTTATATTGTTCACTATTTCAGAGACCACAAATTCGTCTGCATATCTATACTAATCTATACTAATATTGTAAAGCTAAAGAGTTTCTTTGTTTGTTTGCTTGGTTGAACGCGTTAATCTCAGGAACTAATGTCCGAATAAAAAAATTCTTTCAGGGTTGGATAGCTCATTTATCGAAAAAGGCTATAGGCTATTTAACATTACGCTACTACCAATAGGAGCAGAGCATAAACGAAAAATGTTGCACAAATGGGTTAAATTCTCCTATGTGAAGCAGACGAAGCTGTGCGGGTCAGCTAGTATAAGATATTCTTGTTAAAATGCCGATCAATGCTGTTTATAAAAAAGGAACGATAACGACTTCTGACAGGATAATATTAATATTCTACCACATACACACAACACCATCTAGCCCAAACTAAGCAGAGCTTGACTACTATGGGTACTAGACAATGGATATATATGTATATATTTTTTTTGTAAATACATGCATATAATACATAGAAACACCCAGACCAAGACAAATGTTTGACTTGTGCGGGAATCGAACCCGCGACTTCAGGCGTGGCAGTCGGTTAAACTAACCACTACGCCATCGAAGCCGCCAACGTATAATTATCAGTAGCAAAGTATACCCAGATCCTTAATGCGATGCAGAGAAGTCCAAACCCACAACATACGCGCAGCAACAGCAAGGTGTCTGCTTGCCCGATAAGTCATCCGTGCTGTCATCGATCTGGTCCGGTCATGTACTCTTGATATCAAAAAACAATATAATAATTGATATTCCATTTTCCGTTTTCCTGAATATATAATAAAATTACGTTGTCATTCCTTTGTATTTCTAATACCACCGCCATTGACTGTTTTTAAGCTAACAACAATTTTATTTCAAAGTACCATTCAGAGGTCCAAATTAACTTTTCAACTCCAACTAACTTAATAAGTCAACCCCCACAACAATAGAGGGTGGTTTTATTCTTAAATAGAAACCACCCAACAACCTCACGTAACTAACTTAACCCTAAAGTTATAGAGCATGACGACAATTTACAAATCAAAATATATTATCTACGTATACGTAGGACATTGTTAACCCTTTAATGCGAGCGGGTCGGATTCTATTACCGCTGGGTCCCTTGAGGCCGTTGCGGCCAACCACTATTTTTGGCTGGGATAGGCTTTATTAGGACCCTTCTAATAAAGAGAATTTATTTTCAGTGTTGGAACACACGATTATTCTGCACGTTGATTTTTTGGTCATTTAACGGTTGAATTGTTTTGTATCTATCTGTGTATTCAATTCGAATAAAGATCAATCGAAATAAATCATTTGTGTTCCTTATTTCATTCGGTTCATCACGCTGAACCATATCATCGTACCTAAAAAGGTCGCCAAACAGCGTCCCTTTCTTTTATTTCACGCCATCTTTTTGTAGTTTTTATCTGTTCAGTTGTCCTGTAATATCTATCCGGATGCATTCCATTCGGTCACTTTAGCACGTTCCTTTTGCGGTCGCTATCATTCTACCATTAGTTTTGCAGGTTGTCTACATCTGCTACGATGTATTAGATATATCACAGGTTGCAAACTGCCAGTTTTAATGATTAATTATTATTTTAGGCAATAAATAATTTTGTAGTAATAGAATCACTTCAGAGTTTCAAGAGTGGTATCTTAATGACACTTTTGATGGTGACATAAATCATCAGTGCTCGGGTTTGGCAAAATAATAATAAGTTTTTGTTTCTCAGCGGAAGCAGGGGGCCTGGGAAGGTGGCTGTACAATATAGGCAGTAAAAACTTTGGTGTTTCAATTAATGGTCACCAATTAATGGTTTTTCGATCGATCAGCACTCGGACAGAGTAAATTTTTGCAATCCACACGTCTTTGTCGCGAAATTGGCACTGCACTATACTTCACCAATATTTCGCAAGTTATTGTTAAAGGTCCCACATAATTTTGAGGCGAGGTTATTGTCGTAAACTTTTAGGTACTGGCAAATTTTGACTGGAATATCCGATAACATTTTGAAAATCTTATGTCACATCGTATTCTCTAGTATTGAAATAGCCTTTATAAAATAAATAAAATCATTTGGCTGTTTATAGCATAGTCATCTGTAACACTATTGAAGACTCAAGTAAAATTAGCACAAACACCTGCGCCCCATATAATACTGAAGTGGATGTCAATTCTGATGCGAACTTGAGATTGGAATCTCTTTCCAATACTATCTATTACTGTACCCTACTTCGTAAAAGGTTAAATTATTATTGTGTTTAGATTATTTTGTTTGTTATTCTTCTCTCTTTATTATTCCCAAGTCACTTGAGGTCGGCTTTTCTGGTCTAACCGGATTTGACTAGATATCAGTTTTTACACGGAGCGGCTGCCACCTGACCTCCGCAACCCGAAGGCTAACGATATCCTAAGACTAGACCAGTGTCAGGATATTAGAGGGTACTGACTTTCCCAATAACGACTGCCATAGATGTTCATGGCAGCCGGAACCGACGTGCTCTCCGAGGCACGGAGCAGGCGATAATTGTCAATCAATACGCACATAATTTCGAAAACTCATATAACTAACTTTCGAAAGTCACAGGTGCGCGACGTGGGTTCGAACCCAAGACCCTCTGCATTGCAGTCTGTTGGTCTCCCCACTGAGCTATCGCTGCTACTTTTTATTTTGTTTGTTATTATAACTCTCTATTTCAAGTTTTACAGATCTTTGTAATTAATACATATATTTATGATACTTTGCCGGGCAAAGTGTTATTGAGTTTTTGTTTCAAAAAATTTTCAGCAGCAGCACGCAGTCAGGCACTTACAAGAGGCCCCGAGGCTCGCCTTCTATTAGGAAGGTCCTAAAACCACAACAACCACACAGTAGTAGTTGAGTAGTAAAGCCTCGGTGATTTCAGCGTGAATGATCCGGCTCGACCGGGGAAGTACTACCCTCTTAAAGAATATCGTCGTGAAATAGCAGTATTCCTACTGTTATGTTTCGTTTGGTGAGTGAAAGTGCCGGAGGCCCAATCACCCTTTTTCCCCCTTCCCGCTCCATCTCCTTCCCACTTCCTTTTTTTCCTAAAGGGTCGGCAATACGCAAGTAATGCCTCTGGTTTTGCAGGCGTCCATAGGCTACGGTGACCACTTACCATCAGGTGAGCCGCATGCTTGTTTGACACATTAGTGGTATATAAAAAAACACGACATGCATGTAATTCTCCTCCACCTATCCCTTCAGCGATCTATGTATGTATGTGAATATGTATGAAACTATGGTGACTGTAGCAGTGGTGACGCTATGGTCTATTAATAATATCACTTGCTCCACCTATAACGAGCATAAGTGGGTACGCCTGCCGGGCTTGTTCAAAATAAACATTACGAAAAAAAAGTTCGTGTAAAATTACTCTCAAAATCTCAAGCCCCTGACAATAAATCAAAACATGAGCATGATTGCGTACCCTAAACTTGTAACATACTCTGTATTCAGCGAGTGGAAGCATATAAAAATTCAGTCTTCGCTCGCTAACGCTAACTCCCGTACATCACATAAACTTATGCTTTATGATGAAGCCGAACAAGAAATGTAAAGTCGATCACTTAACGTAGGTGCGTAATACTTTCATTTTAGGAACATGAGTATTTTGCTTCAAATTCTTTTAATACGATATCTGAAAGATAAAATGATTATTTGATGTCTGAAAACTGTCGCAAGTAAACTGTCGCATTGGACTAAAACAGGAGTGTTTTAGTCCAATGCGAAAGTTTTCTTTTGCAATAGTTCAAATGTATTCACAGCATGTCTAAGAGTGAGAATAGTATTTCTGAAGTTTTACAAGGATAGATTTAGACAGACTGACTTTTATCTAGACACCTAGCTAGCTTGTTACAGTAATCCTTTTAAAACACAAGGCTTAGTCGCAATTCACATTATAGCTTGTCACATAACAGGTTGTAACAAAAATTATCCCTAATAAGTCGACATAGTCAAATATTGTGATCATGATAGAAAAATAACTAAAAATAATAGATACGCAATAATGCTCTTCCTTTAACTAACTCAAATAGACCTGAACCTTTGGCTTATAGACACTAAGACAGCTAGCAATCGCTAAATAAAAAAAAAAAATTTGCTGTGTATATTTAGACGTAGACTGTATATATTTAATATTAAGACTAGAAAGAAAAATAGAAACAAAAGTCAGACGGAACACTAACGGAATCTTTTATAAAGAATCAAGGCAAAACCTAATTTATTATTATAGTCCAAGCACCGATGTAGCAAATTCTCCTCACCTTCAAACACAGCAGCTCTTACATAAATAACGCATCGATATGAAACAAATCCAATACATGTTCTCCCCAAAGATGTTCCTATACACGTATGGTTCGTTTTCCTTAACAGGGCGAGAAATATACCCTGTGTTGTATTTCAATCAATTGGAGTGAATATTTTGGCCTTATTTTATTTTTCTTAAGAATAGTGTCGTCACCAATTTTCTTTCTTCGCTCCTCATTGTAATCAACTAAGTTTTGACTGTCATATGGCAATGAGAAACAAAACTGGTTAAATTCTGAGATTTTACTCAATCTATAGTAGCTCGAATGCGAAAACGTCTCCGACTTACGGAAAATGGCGGACAAACTACATTGTGTTATCTTCTTGCGGTGAGTAAGGTACCTTACCCACCGCGGTCTTTGCCCAGTAGCTATTAGCAAAAGACCAGTGTAGTTTTCCCTCTTTGGCTGGCAGAATAATGCTTTTTTGTGTTGGATCTTGGCGATTCTAGTGTTACAAGCCTGAAGAATAGCGGCTACCGTAGCCTAGAGTATGGTTCCGTAGTCTATGTTACTTACAAAGCAACCAAAAGAGGAAGCCCTGATTTGCCAGTACAAGGGATAACGTTTCTCTACTGACATACAATACCTTAAGAAGTTCTGGAGAATACTTGCTGCATGAATTATTTGACTGCTATTAATCTTCTTGCATAATAATATGTATTACTATAAATAGTTCTTGTCAAGTACATACTTCACACACGCTAGTGTGGTCTAGTCGCAACTAAGGATATAAGTGATAAGGGTGACGGACGTTGCCAAGTTAAGTGATCAATATTATATTGAGATCACAAGCAACGAGCACTGGCTATTTGCATCGCTTGTGGCTTGGACTCAGGTCTTGGGTCAAGTCGGCGAGTGCGCGTACAATTCGTCACGTATTAATCTTGACCACAGCTTGTTACTACGTCTAGTACTTAGCTGTGACTGGTGCAACTGAAATGGCCATTTCCTATGAGATTATGACGATGCTATCAGTGAAAACTTTTTATTGGCCTTCTTTTTCAAATCAGTATCAAATCTGTCTATGATACTAATTTAGCTGCAAGTTTTCCTAAAATTGTAAAATAAAATAAAATAAAAATAACAGATTTTTCTTTTTTTCTTGAGTCATCTAGTTAATGGAGAGTACAATCATAAAATAATTGCTTGTCCATTATTTATACAATACCTATTATTTTAGCTTACATTATTAAATAAACAATAGTAATTTAATAGCGATGTGAGTAGACAAAAAATCTGACAACATAGATTCATTGGAATGTAATGTGTACATCATTTAAAGCAATATACATTGGGTACTTTTACGCATTGAAATGTCGATCTACATTCTCACTTATATTATTATTTGAATTAGGAAATTCAAATCGTTTTGGTAACACATTAAATCACGATAGTAATTAACTCGCTTATGTCAAAATTTGTCAAAAATATGTCTGTGTTCTAAACTAGAGCGAGTGCGGACAGTGTGTAAAACTAATGTTTTCAGGACTTATAAATTAATTTAAGAGAAGGCGATGATGCATCTTAATCGAGAATAGGTGCCAATAGGCAAAAAAAGTGGAACAGATATGAATTAGTGACAACTCAAAGTACAAAAATAAAAGGACAGTCAGCACATAATATAAATACATACATACATACATAGATTCACACCTGTTTCCCAGAGGGGTACGCAGAGACTACGGATTTCCATTTGCTACGATCCTGACACACTTCTCTGGCTTCATTCACTTTCATCACATTCCTCATACACGCCCGTCAGTTCAAAGTACTCTTAACCTGGCCTTTGTTCAGAACGCCTCCAATCTGATCAAGAAACGTTCGCCTAGGTCTTCCTCTTGCGACGGTTGCATTCACACTAGCCTTATAAACTTTCTTAGTCAGTGTTTCCTCGTCCATTCTTTCTACATGCCCAAACCAGCTAAACATACCCTTTTCTATTCTTGTCACTATATCCACTTTCATGCCGTAAGCCACCCGCCAAGCCACCCACACCCGCTCTAAGTTGGACCGCAGACTTAATCAAAAGAACCCTAATACCTTTAAACAGGTCCATGTATTTTGATTACAGGACAGGTAGCTACACAATATCAACTGTCTTCACGTTCACCCTCTAAATGTACCACATGAAATCTCGTCGATGTCGTAAAACACGACTAAAGGACTGTCAGGTGCGCAGGCAGCAGCCTTCATAAAGTTGACAGAGTTGCACTATGTGAACATACTGACAACTAAGTTACTTCCATATATTCTACAGCAAATCCTTCTATCAAGTAGGTAGTTTGCTGACTTAGCAGAAGATTGCTTCTATAGACGTAAGTGTAACGCTTACATTATTTTCGATCGAAAAATCGCGTGTCGGGAAATATAACAAGCGTTTTCAGTGAGAAAAAATTCTAGAAAACTACTAAGTTGCCAAGAGAGGAGAACACCTATCATACGTCGCCCCTGTGGTATCAAAAGTATCAATTGTCATGTAAATCTCAACTATTTAAGATGATTAATTTCTTATTAAAATAAGGTTTGAAAACGCTTGTAGGCTACCTAATAAGAAAAACTTAATACTTCTAACCTAATGATTAGCACACCCTGATGATTAGTTTATGCCAATTAACCATAGCAGAAAATTTAATTCTGTTAGATAACTACATTACTGCACTAGTTACAAATCGAACAAAAAAGGACAGAACCATTCCGTTGTATTAGCACACATTTTCCTCATCTCAACGAGTTTCGGAAGGTCTATTTTTTCTGATTAAAGTGTTCTACATAGTTTACCAGTAACATATCCCCATTAAAATGTAATACTCAAGTTCAGATAGCGTTATGCCTAAGACAAGTTTATGTAAGTGGTTACAAGCGAAACATTGATTCGATTGCTAACTCACTTCAACTCTATCACGGCAAATGGTTCAATTTCCTTCAGCGGCGGTTCTTTAAATTTCTTGTTAGTCTAGTCTTTTCGCCTCTTTCCTTAAATTAGCTAAAGAAAGTAAGTAACAGTTTACGGACGCTTTCGTGAATATTTAAAAATCCCAACGGGATCTTTTTGCAATTAAGACTTTGTAGCGGCGTCGTAAGGATTTTGATACGTCGTTAACCGATTTTCCTTTTAATTATGCATTTTGGCCGTGAGAAGAATTTTTTAAATCCAGGTTGATCTACCAAATTATAAAGAATTGTCTCGAGCGAAGCCACTTAGGATTACTGATTCTATGGAGACAAATATGCCAGACAATATTAAAAAAAGTTACTTGTGAAAATTTGACATATGTATGTATATCCTTAATATAAACAATAAGGACGGTGAGGCTGGCTTTTAATATTAAAACCTTAGCACGTAGTTGGTTTATCAACGGTACTCCTGGTTGATATTTTGTTGCTACCGTCTTTAAAGTAAATGTGTTTCTTTAGCCTCACTATTTATGTTTTAAGCTAATATTCCAGAACTTTCCTTAATTTCTAGTATGTTAGAATTACTTATATTAATAAAATTGGAAAGTTCGACTTCTTCACTTGTTTCAATAATCTCACCACATAAAGTACTTTACGAGTATTCTACGTGTATTTTCCTTTGAATTCCAATTCACCACACAAGCAATTTTGTAACTCCCCTAAAATTTTACCGTTTATAGACACCGCAGTGTTTGTATATCATTCGACTCGTAACTATATAAAACGAATATATCCAAACAATATACACAAAGAGTTACGATGCGAACTGCAAGTTTGTATCTATGTTACACCACAACTTTGTCGTTCTCTCGAATGCATTTTCGGACCCTCAATTTGTAAACGTTTAACACAAGCGAAACTAAACCTTAACTTAATCTAGTAAGTGTCAAAGTGGAAGCAAATCATAAAAATGTAGCACCACCGAGAAATTTTAACAATGTGAATTAAACAGGCAATTTTGAGTTCTATTCAATTGAGTTAAGGTGCTCTGATACGCAACATTGTTGTACACAGCCTCTCGTACAGTTTAAACGGTACAAATTGCCATTCAAAACGTCATCGCGTTTTGTGGTGGAGCGTGTAACACGTATATTCTTGTGTTTTATAGTCATATCAAAATGTTTATGCCGTGTGAATGTGAAATTCGATGCGTCTGTCTGTGACGTTATATGCGGATCAATTGCAAATGAAAAGTGGTATTGACGGTAGTGTTATCTTTCATTTACTTGTTTGTTTCTGAAATAGTAAACGTGCAGAAATTCAACGTCGTTGATGTTGTGCATTATGCGTAATAGTTACTAAACAATATCGAATGATTCGAAAATTATAGACAAGCTTATTATTATTCGAATGACGATCCAAAGTATTTGTATCAAAATAGGATGTGACACATTTATAGGAATCGAGCCATTGTGTATTATCGTATTAAATCCTTGTATCTTTTGTGTTGTTATCGTTATAAGTTCTATATCAGTGTAGGGTAACACTATTCCGTTGAAATATAGACGAACTGTGTCTTGACTTGATTATTCACTTGTAATGAGCATTCTAGCGAATGTTACACTACAGAAAAATAAACGGATGCATTTTAGCCAGAATTCTAGCGAAAGGACAGTAAATTTGCGTCGAGCTTTTTACTGAGCATAAGCAAATCTGAAATCTTCGTGAAAATATGTTTTTGACGAGCATTGATTAGAGCGTTCGCTAGAATAATCGTGAAAATGTTCGTAGTGATGTTTGGCTCCATTCGTTGTTTAGTTCGATAATTTTGAAACAGCGATGACTCGATGTTTTGTTACAAATGAATGCAAAGTCTATCAATACCTTATAACGTGCGATCTAAACTCATAGATAGTGAAAATAAATATGGGTATAATACATCGTTCCTCTTTGGGGACATAATTTCTGTATTAATGGATAAAGTATGTCATCAGTTGTAAGTTGTTGCGGTTACAATTACCCGCGTTTTCATAATTATACCTTTACAAATGTCTATCAATAAAAACCAATAACAAACCCCAGGGTTTTTATTGACAAGAATAAATTTAAGACAAAAATCTGTTTGTATGTAAAGATCAGGAAACATTAAAGATCAGGATTACAAATTTAATGGTCAGATTGTGAACTGCACACTGCATCTAACAAACTATCTGGAAAATGTAAATGAGAGCACATAGCCTTAGGCTAACGTTCTCGTGTAGAACATTTACATACCTATCTGTTACATTACCTTTGTAACTATGTCCTGCCCAAGAGCCAATTGTTTTGTTAAGCGTGCTCAGGTTGTTTTAAATTGCCTTTTCTCTTTTATAACAAAGAAAAAGAGCTTTTTCTTTTGAAAGCAGTCAAGCAAGCGTAATATACTTGAGGACGTTGCGTTATTCTGTGGATCAGTGTGATCTTTGCACCGTGCTTGTAGTATAACAGCTCCTTTTTTTTGGAAGGTTGGCTTTGCGCACCGTTCCTTGTGTTAGAAGCGCCCATGGCTAACAGTACACGCTTACTGTTATGTAAGCCGAAAGCTAATCGGAGCTTGCATAGTTTAAAAATTACTTCAAAGCGATGTAAACTTATTTACAATAATTATGTTGCTTTAAAATGTACGTTTTATCTTTCCAGGAAGGCAAATTTCAGATTTACTTGATAGCTACTGCGTCCTAATTGTAACACAAAAGTCCAATAAGGACCAAGGTCCAACACAATACTGTGTAATCCCAGGCCCGCGAGTCACAAATTGACGCGCCAACACATTTGAATATGCTCAAAGCAGCCAGCTGCCGACATCTGCAGTAGCAGCTGAATGCCAATATATTATGTGAAAGCAAAGTGCTAAAGCCCATATTTGGTTTTGGTTTATAGCTATTGTCAAAAATATATTAAAACATAATTTGATTCAAAAAGGGATTTTAAGGTAGCTACCGTAAGCATAGTTTTAAAAGACGACTTTTATAAAAATTTATTCTTTACTTTTAACTGTAAGCAAATCTTTAGCAATAAGGGTTTGCTGAAAATTTATCCTACTAATATTATACTCGTAAATATTAAAATTTGTGAGGATTGATGGATATTGGTTACTCTTTCACACAAAAAGTAAGTAGTAAAAAGAGTTGGTACGTAAATAGCTGGAGACATGGATTAACACACAGGCTACTTACTTCTACTTTTTATTCCGATATTCTCACGACACCGAGACTTACGTGGTTGAAACCGCGGGGAGCAGCTAGTAATACATAAATGTATTATGATAATATGTGCTATAAAAATATACTTAATCATACTCAATTATTTTAATCATACTGCGATTCGGTCGGTTGTAACGTGCAGTCCGTATTTAGTGTCATTCTACTTTATAATTTCATAAATTGGTTCAAAGTTGATTCTCGTAGTGAAAAATTAGCTTAAACTGAAGATAATTTGTGTATTAATCGTATAGGGTGCTTACCGGCAAGTGTTATAAACATCTACACAGAAAAATTTACATATTACTTAGTTTATGACAATTTCTACGTGTGTTATTACGAGTGTTCGAAGAGAACGCGTAAGCGCCCCGATTTACACGGCGCTTGCGCCCTTTTGGACGTGATCGGGCGCAGTGGACTGTTTACTGGCGCTTTGTTGTGTATGGTTTTGTTTTGGATTTACCTACTTTTGATAAGTATATGCGTTGTGACTTAGCGATGGCACCTACAGCTAATAATTGTGCGGGTTGTCGCAATGCTATTACAAAGAAGAATGAATATCTAATCTGCTCCGTATGCAAATCAAAATTTGACCTCGAGTGCGCTGGTGTTAGTCTTCAACGCTTCGCAACAATGGGTGCGCAGCACAAAAATTCCTGGAAGTGTCCTGAATGTCGCTGCAAACAACCAAAAGTGGATAATACAAATACTCCAGTACGAGCGGGGCCCAGTATACAAGAGGGTGTTGAACTAAGCCCTGACCATTCTAATATAACTCAACGGTCTAAAAAGCCAACGTCTTTTACCTCGCCGGAAGGGCATTGTTGTGTGTCTGAAGAGAAGCTTCAGAGCATTATTGCGCAGGAGGTGTCATCTATATTAAAAATCACTCTAAAAGAACAAGTAACAAATGAGTTAAAAAATATTAGAGAGCAAATAAGTAGTTTTCAAGAATCAATGGCATTTTTTAACAAGCAATTTGAAGAAATGCGTACAGCTTTATCTGAGAAAGATAGCTTAATTACTGAATTAAAAGCTGAAAACGAGAGACTTAAATCTACTACATCCGATCTTACTCAACGTTTAAACATAGTCGAACTGCACTTGAGGGAGAGCAATATAGAGATTAACGGCATCCCTGAGCACAGATCTGAGAACTTGGTAGATACCATCGTACAACTCAGCAAGGTTGTGGACAATCCCTTGGCCAGGCAAGATATACTGAAAGTAACGAGAGTTGCCAAACTCTCCAACGACAATAACAGACCGAGAGCTGTCATAGCTAAATTAAGTGGCCCGAATGTGCGAGATGCTGTATTGGCATCTGTAACAAAATTTAACAAAGCAAATGCTCAAGATAAGTTGTCTTCTAGTCATCTTGGTATTGGAGGACCTAAGGTACCAATTTTTGTGGCGGAACACTTGACACCCGGAAACAAGATATTGCATGCTGCCACTCGTAAAAAGGCCAAGGAGTTCTCATATAAGTTTGTGTGGATTCGTAATGGTCGAATTTATGCTCGTAAAGACGAAAATAACCAGGCTTTACTAATAAAATCGATGGCAAGTCTTAAACTTATTAGTAATTAGGTTATATTAGTGTTACAAGGTTAATTTTATGTGTTTTTTTTGTTGTAATGATTGAGGTATATTATCAAAATGTTCAAGGTCTTAGAACAAAAACTAATGAAGTTTATAAAAATATATGTAATTCTGATTATAAAGTAATAGCTTTCACTGAAACTTGGCTAAACTCAAACATCTCAAGTAATGAACTATTTGACAGTGATAAATACAATGTGTATCGTAGGGATCGACTCTGTTCAAAAATGTCAAAACAAGATGGAGGGGGGGTTTTACTAGCAATTTCGAGCGATATACCATCTGTCCGATTATTAAATTGGGAATCTGATATTGAATGTATTTGGGTGAATTTACAAGTAGAAGTGAATAATAGATCAAAGAACCTCTTAGTTTGTGTTGTGTACTTACCCCCTCCGGTAAAAGCTAATACTCTATCACACTTTTTAAATATTTTAGAAAATGCCATGAGTCAAGCTGATGATGTGTTGGTCCTTGGAGATTTCAATCTTGGATGTATAGAGTGGACTACAACTGAAGGTCATAGTTTCATGAAACCAGCCAAATGCTCAACGCTGGGCTACATGTTTGTTGATTTCATATTTGCTAATAATTTATACCAAATTAATAACATTGCAAATGATCTTGAGCGGTTCTTAGATTTGATATTATGTAGCTTACAGAGTGCATATATTACTAAACCACTTGAACTATTAACCAAATGTTCTTCTCATCACCCAAACCTGCTGGTAACTATTCCTTATACTAATATACATACTTTAAAGCCTAAAAGTAATTTAGTTTACAAATTTTATAAAGCTGATTACTGTAAAATCAATTGTAAGTTAAAACATGTAGATTGGCAAGATAAATTTTCTGCTTGTGGCAACGTTAATGAAATGGTGTCTGAATTTTATGAGATACTAACTTCGTTAAGAAATGAATTTGTACCAAAGCGTCATGCGGTTGGGTCGAGACGTCCTATGTGGTTTTCTAAAGATCTGATTAAATTGTTATCCGAAAAAGAAAAGAGCCGAGTCAAATTTCGTAAATATAAAAACCCAAGAGATGAACTGGAATTCAAGTTACTTAGAAGTAGATGTCACAAACTATTCGATAAATGTTACAAAGATTTTAAACATAAAATAGAAAATAATATAACTCATAATCCAAAAGCATTCTGGTCATTTATCAAAAGCAAGCGTAATACCAAATCATCTATACCTGGGAAAATGAGCTTAGATAACACGGTTGTAGAAACTGGTCCAGAAATAGCTAACCTATTCGCACGACAATTTTCCTCGGTTTATACTACTAACACAGATACCCAGATGGACTTTGTGGCTGATGTTGCAAACTGTGGAAAACATGTCGTATCTAAATTAATATACACAGAACGAGAAGTTTTAAATATAATAAAAAGACTTGATGTATCTAAAGGGGCGGGACCCGATTCTTTTCCTCCACTTTTTGTCAAACGATGTATGCATGGTCTTGCCTTACCATTAATGTTGATATATAACCGTTCTCTCACAGATGGCATATTCCCGGAAATATGGAAAAAGGGCCGCATAGTGCCCATATTCAAGAAAGGAGATTTGGCTTCTGTGAACAACTATAGGCCAGTATCAATCCTTTCTTGCTTTGCCAAGCTGTTTGAGTCCTTAATATATCCAGTAGTTTCAAGCGTCATTCACGAGTGTGTATCTGATCATCAGCATGGATTTATGCCAGGTCGCTCTGTCCAAACTAACCTGATTGCGTTTGTGTCAGATATATCTCAACAAGTCGATAAAAGACTACAGGTTGACGCAATCTATACTGATTTCAGTAGCGCCTTTGATAAGGTAAATCACTCTTTATTGCTCAAAAAACTTAGCACTTACGGCATCAAAAATCCACTTCTGCAGTGGATTCAATCTTATCTGCGAGGAAGACCTCAGGAAGTAGTCATTGATGGTTATACATCTACATGCTACTATGCCACATCCGGGGTACCACAAGGATCCCACTTGGGACCGGTACTTTTTTTGGCCTTCATCAACGATATATCCTCTCACATAAAAAATTGCAAGTTCTCAATGTTCGCGGATGATTTAAAGATATATAGGTCTATTAAATCTGTCAATGACAGCAAGTTGCTGCAAAATGATCTAGACAACATCTATGATTGGTGTCGTTCAAATCGCATGACTCTCAATGTCAATAAGTGCTACCATATTAAATATAGTAGATTAAAAAAACCACTTGTTACTAAGTACGAGATTGGTGGCGCCACCTTAGTTGAGGTGGATGAAGTACGAGATCTAGGAGTTATTATTGACAAGGCTCTTTCATTTAAATCACATTTTAATTCAATGGTGTCCAAAGCTGCAAAAGTCTTAGGTTTTTTAAAACGAAACTCTAAAGGCTTTCATAATGTTACAACAAAAATCGTATTGTACAACACCTTAGTGCGCAGCCATCTCGAGTTTGCCTCTACTGCCTGGAATCCATATTATTCGGTACATTCGCAGAGGGTGGAGAGTATTCAACGATCATTTACAAGGCATCTTGCTTTTAGTATTCACGGGTTTTCTCATAGACAACCATACAACCAGAGACTATCTTATTTCAAAATGATCAGTCTTCATAATAGGAGAATGATGTTAAACATGGTTTTCTTGTATAAATTAATTAATGGGAATCTGAATTGTAGTGACCTTATATCAAGTGTATCGCTGTCTGTGCCTAACAAATACCCAAGAGGTCGCATAAATAAACTATTCTTTGTTCCAACGGCCAAGACTAATCTCGGGTTACAATCTCCTATGGCGCGAATTTATTCTGAATACAACTTTTTGTCTCAAAAAATTCCCGACCTTGATATCTTTAATGATGGTGTTTCGAAGTTCAGCAATAAAATAAATGTATACTTTGCCAATATAATGTAAGATTGTGTTTTTGTTTTACTATTTGGTTTGATTAACTTTTGTATTTTGCTTAATTTATGTTAACACACTATAAATTAATGTAATGTAAACTGCAGTTATAAAGTTAGTGCAAATGCTATGTACGCCGTTATTGTGATGCATATCAGAACATGTACTATAGATATAATTTACTTGTTGTATTTTTTAATATGTGTCATGTGGCAGTACTTAATAAATAAATAAATAAATAAATCATAATTATAATATATTCCCAGCAACAACTGTATTTATTAGGTTGTGCATAAAACATAAGCCTTCTCTAAAGCGTTTCACCATTTTGTTATCTCTGTCTATCTTTGCATCTATAATGGTGATCCTATTTTTGTAAACTCGTAATTCAATCTTTTGACCTGTCTTACTTATGTTTCCTGCCTGAAATATCCTGTTTCTTTATTTACCCCTTTTCTTTCTTGTCCCTGACCTCCCCAGATTGACGTCATATTTTAAACTCCTGGACCTCTAAAAAACCCTTTTCTTAATATTTATTGAGATACAATTTACTGTATTATAATAATATACTGTACGCATGTTAAATGCTTTAGATAAATTAAACACATGTGTGTTTGACTGTTGTCGGTAGTGTAATGGATTGCAAATGATAAATCAAAACCATGATCTATTTATTGATCATCATCATCATCATCATTTCAGCCTATTGCAGTCCACTGCTGGACATAAGCCTCCCCCAGGGTGCGCCACAAGGCCTGATCTCCCGTTTTCGACATCCAGTCACCTCCAGCCACCTTTTTCAGGTCATCGTTCCATCTGGCCGGAGGGCGTCCTACACTACGCTTGCCGAGTCGTGGTCTCCACTCGAGAACCCGTCTGCTCCAACGATCATCGGTTCTGCGACAGATGTGACCAGCCCACTGCCACTTCAGCCGCATTTATTGATCGCTTGTCTAATAATAGCTTAGCTCGAAACAACCACAGTTTAGCCAGGGATTAGTTTATTTAGTGACAATGAAATCTCAAGAAAACTTTGCTTGAGCAGATTTGATACTGAAGATTTGATATTGCTTAAAGTTGTAGGCAAGATAAATTTTACAACCCCCATTGAAATAAATGACAAAGTTACGACAAAAATAATATCAGAGATCGTAACTGCGATCGATAAAATTACAAGTGCACACTAAACTCGTAAAACAAACTTCTGATGGTTGAAAGTATCATAAAATTTGTACTTTACGATACAACTGCAATGACTTTTATTGTATTTGAAGCAGTAAGTTTATATATCAACGAAAAAAACATAGTGGCCAGATCGTTTAATTTGCAGAGAACCGGATTTTGGCATCACATATGTACTCATGAAATATCACGTGCATATATTATCTCATCCATACGTAGCTTATGTTTGTAATGGCTTAGATAAAATAATAATATTATGTTCATAGTTCATACGTGCATGAAAAATAGGTATAGTACGAACCCTGATCACTTGTTTCTTATGACGTGCACTCTTTACTCTGTGGTTGAACAGTCTAGCACGTATGCGAATACGAACAATTTGGCACAGTCAACTAAAGAATTAAAAAATGTATAATACTTATATATTGTTTATTTTATACTGCATATAATATCTAGTAAGTATTAGTATCACTGTTTTAAATTAAAATTAGATTACATAATATTGTCTTCTATTTACGCGAATATTATTCATTGAAATTAAACTACTATATACGGATTTTATCGCGTTGTTTATTTGACACTTTATTACAAAATTTTGAAAATTGTTACACTACTACTACTATTAAACTTTACTAGGTAATTTTTAAGCTTATTAAATTATTATTAAACTATTTAGATTTAATTTATTTTTACACTTTCCCCGACGTTTCGGTTGCTTTTCAGCAGCCATGGTCACGGAGAGACTCCCCGTGATAATAATAATTTAAGTAGCTTAAAAATTAGTAAAGCTTAATAGTAGTAGTAGTGTAACAGTTTTCAAAATTATGTAATAAAGTGTCAAATAAACAACGCGATAAAATCCGTATATAGTAGTTTAATTTCAATAAAATTTGATTATTTTTAATAATTGTCAATGTTATGTAAGCCGTAAGTGTTCCTACCTATAAGATAAAATACTATGTGACGAAAATATTATATTGTTTTAATATATGTAATATGTGAGTGTGCTATTAAATAAATAAAAGGAGACAGTTTTTATTTATGTTGTATGTTTTTGTCATGTGACTTTTAACGAAATCCATTGCTAATTAAGTTGTCTTGCCAATCCAATTTGCACTGCTGGACGTGACAGTAAATTTTTATTTTTGTTCCACCAATGTGGCTATCAAACATACGGCCCACCTGATGGTAAGTGGTCACCGTAGCCTATGGACGCCTGCAACACCAGAGGCATCACTTGCGCGTGGCTGACCTTTTTGAAGAACCCCATACTGTAGTCTTATTTCAGTGGAATCTAAATTCATCTTAACTTTATATAAATACCATCTACAACTTTGTTCCCAACTACCTCGATCACATACGTATAGAACGCAATGAACCAACTCAGTTTTAAAACCTAGCTCGTCTATGAACCCAAACGATCTAGGCACTAGGAAAATCTATTTTCTCTAGATACAAAGACCGGGTCGTCTGCCCGAAAGAATAAAATGCCCACGGTGTTTTAGACCGGAGCCCCGGCTTAAGGCGAAGGCGGTTACAATTTATTTAGTTTTAAATAAGGCTCTAAGAGATTTCCAATGACACTGTAGTTTGTATATTTGTGTTCTTTCGTTTTCAGATAGGCATATATATCTATTGGCCTAAATCTGTTTCGAATACTACGAAACAGTGACCAAATGTAAACTCACGCCGTATATTACCAATAGAGTCGGCAGAAGACGTGTATCAGATGCACAAATGTGCATGAAATCATCAGCTATGCTTTGGAGTTCCATGTATTAGGTGGAAATAATCCATCGGTCTATTTTAGCAATTGCTACTCAGTAATTCGTAACAGCAAAATCCAAAAACGCCTTCCTGGGAATCAAAACCGAACCTTACGATCGTACACAATCATAAACGCAAATCAATCACGTTCAATCATGTAGTTAAATTTTTTTGCAATACCTAATATACATGTAACATAATAACCGCACATCCTGAAAGTATGTAGTTTGTAAAGCTACTGAATCAATTCCAGCAATTTTTAATATAGGTAATTTTTATCCATAAAATAATTAAAACGAATTAAATTATAGTCACCCATTTATTAAACAGCTGAGAAAAACGAAAATGTGTCATAATTCAAGGCAATAAAGGTTTTGATGCAATAAATGTTAGATTTATTGTAATATACCCATACTATCTGCGCACGGATAACTAATTCTGTAATAAGGCGAACTAATTCGTTAAATTAAAACATTTAAGTACATAAAAGTAACATTTTAATGATTATATTATTATTACGATTCAATAATCTAACTGGGGTGTTTGAGGTTGTGCGTTATATCTGTGACATGTTGTATATTAAGGATTTGGCCTTGAAAGTATATAAGAGTTTCCATAGTTCTTGACGCAATTTAATATATAAATATCTTAATCAAGATGCGAGACAGTTATTGCCATAATATAGTTAAAACCTACTTGAATAAAAGAAGAAGAATTTCATAGAAAATAACTTAATATTCAATTGAAGACATGTTTTGTCGTACATTTTGATAAGTATATCGCATTTTCTTCAAAGAACGCTCTTAAGAAAATATATTGACAGGCATGATAATTTAACGTATTTAGTAGGGTCAAGAGCTCTGCTAACGTAATCCAACTTACTGATCGATCAAACTACGCAGTCGCCTCTCCATCACGGGTCCCTGTAGAATACCTATCCATATAACCATTTCTAAACGCTAATTCAAGGTAACAATCCAAAGTTAGACATTTAAATCGTAAACATATTTCATTATTACTGCAAACTTAGCCTTAACTTAACCCATACAAGATTCCCGGGGTACATTCGTACCTCCAATCAAAATAATAGCAGCACCTAAAGATCCGTCCAGCTAGCCATTCCATTCGGTCCCGTTCATTTCATTCGTTCAATCGGTTCCATTCGCCGGATAATTTGAAACGCTGACTCGTACACTTGTTTGTTTTCTATTCAATCTATTTATGGATTTTGTCCGTCACTTTATCGTGCAAAATGACATTTGTGCAATATAAATTTATATTTTATAGAGGATTCAATGAATAGATTGTATTGGACTATTGTAAACGCCTAAGCTCAACAAAAGTGATCGTGTAAAACAGTTAACATGTTTTTTTACAATGGTACCTCTTTTATGGAATTTAGCCTTGTCATTACGGATTCACAGATTGCCCCGTACACACACATAAATCACGACTCGCTTTAACATAGAGTTCGCCTAATATGTAGCAGCTCTTTTCAAATACCTTTCGCCCTTTCCCGCTTACCACCAGGCCGTAAGCTTGTTTGCCGCTTTTATCATAAGCAGAATATACCTATCATATCGGCTATTACAATAGCCAATGATAGCTTGCAATACCGGAGGTATTACTTGCGGGTTGCCAACCCAACAAATCAAATAACTTTTTCGATAAATACACCTCAGTTATGAAATGAAACAAAAACCTATACTTAAACAATTATGACAAGTAGATTGAACTGAAAAACTAAAAATTATGCAATTATCCAACACAATGAAAATTGAAATACTTACATAATGAATATCAAACAGCTAAATATTGTCAAAATCTGATTACCGCCCGCAACGTAATTAAACTGGTTTATCTGACGTGTTGGCTGATAGCAGTAATTACAATGTCCAATTATATACAAACACAAATCACAGGTACGCCTAATTAAAGCTATGTGTGATAATATGTGATTGTAATACAGCGGATTACCAATACCAATCACATATTATCTCATAAGAGCACAGGTTACGTTGTCAACATCAAGCAATAGTTGCATGTTCTAAACGAATCTGAATCAATCAAAAATATTGAAATAAGCAACGCGATAAAATCCGTATATAGTAGTTTAATTTCATTGAAATAAGCACATATCTAGGTAATACAGCAGTGTTTTATTGGACACCTATTTTTTGTTTTAACAAAACAATAAACATTGACTAAGATATAACGCATTACAGTTCGGGAGAGCCGTTCGTCGGTTAAGAGCACCTTGAACCGACGGGCGTGTATGAGGAATGTGATGAAAGTGAAAGAAGCTAGAGAAGTGTGTCAGGATCTTAGCAAATGGAAATCCGTAGTCCCTGCCTACCCCTCTGGGAAACAGGTATGTATGTATATATGTATGTAGTTCGGGAGAGAGGGCTTGTCACGTCACTCTTTTGTAACAACCTACAAGTGACGTAGCACGAAATTTAAACGCGTTGTATCTTCGTTGTTATTAGTTTGCGAAACAAAAGAAAAATACGTGTCCAATATTTTTAGCTAATCTAAAAGACGGACTAATTCTTTTTAGTCATTATGCCTATTATGCCACTCATTATGCCCTACCGACATGTGACCACTCCTATGATGAGTTTATAGCATAATTTAGTTAGATGGGCTAACAAGTGTATTAGTAAATTGGAACCCTAAATGCTAGTAATGAATGTTAGCTCTAAAGAAGAACAAAGAGAATCTATGAAACAAGATTTGACAATAAACTGTGTTTTTACCAATTAAGCTATTTTTGGTCCTACGTCTAGGATTTAAATGTTGCCTCTGTTTAAGCATCTAATCCATCTCCATCCATCGTCATAGTTTATAGGGCAACCAATTTAATTACAAGATGATTGAAAGTGCATCTTCAGATGCAATCAAACAAGCCTTATTTTTATACAACTGTGGCTTGTCTGTCTGTTGTGCCAGTAACACGCAAAAACCACAGAACGTATTTTGATGCGACATTCAGAGTTTAGTAACTGAGAGTAAGAGTTCAATTTATGATCTGACCAACGTTTGATCTAATTTTGTTTAATAAAACCGGAGATATAATGTACAATATCCACATAAAACCGTGGGCGAACTGAAGTCGACGAGACGAAGTCGGGGCAAAAGCTAGTGTTATATAAAGCTATATGAAAGAGACTGTACCCTCATTATGAACAAAGATTGAAAAGCAGGGTTGATACTTACTTATCTAAAATATTTGGGTTACTTTAATATTGGAAAGTCAAAGAGTATAAGATCAGTTGGTTATTATCAAACCCTGGATATTGTAAATGTTAGCCGGGTATTATATAAATGTAGGTATGGTAACTGTTTCCAGTAAATCGCAGTTATTATTTATATAGTACTTATACTAGCTATTACCCGCGACTTCCTCCGCGTAAATTTTTACTTAAAAGTTTTGGTTCAGTACGCAAAGTTTACGAAAACTTAATATTTCTGTATGCCGCGTATAGAAATACCTATGCTAAATTTAATGTATTTCTTCTACTTTGTCTCGTTTTTTTATATTGGATGTATATACATATATTAAAATTATTATTATTTAATATAGGTACATATTCCTATTTGTATCGGAAATTGTTCACTATTTCATGACTTTGAATTGTCACCGCCGATACCTTACATTTTTCAAAAATAAATGAAGCCTATGTTACTCCTTAGAACATGAGTTATCTGCCAGTGAAAGTTCCGTCAAAATCGATCCAGCCATTTCAGAAGTTAGCCGGAACAAACAGAAAGACGGGCAAAGTTTTAAAAAATTGATATTTTGTTATGGGTAAAAAGCTGTTATTTTGACATAACAATCAGAAACTTCAATTTTATTTATTTGTATGTATAGATATAGATGAATTGGATATTGTTCATCAGCTATCTGCCAGTGAAAGTCCCGCCAAAATCGGTTCAGCTGTTTCAGAGATAAGCCGTAACAAACAGACAGGCCGACAAAAATTTAATTATTATTATTGGATTACTGACTATAATTGTATTTATTTATACAATGTGTTTGGTGAGTGGTGTCGGAGATTTTAATGGCATAATATATGGTCATTTATATCTACAATTCATGCTTCAGTATTATTTTTTATGTTACTTGGGCGAAATGGCGGCCATTTTGTTTATTTTGTTATCTAATCACGGACACACGTGGTAATTTAGCGATATCGTCGCTTGTAATAATCCAAAAAAAAACAAAAAAGGTCTTGTTTTACAGCTCATAGTATAGCTAACATGTTTACGATAAAAAATTTTTAGAATCTACCTCAGTTCAATTTAAAAAAAAATATGACAACAGAAAATTAAGAAAGTTTTTGCTGTTATTTTTTTGTTATTTCACTTTTTCACAAAAACCAAGCTGTCAAGGTATTATTTTTTTAATGTTTTTAGATACTACATAATATCAGCTAAACATGAGTACTAAAATCATTGCCGTAAGTAAGATACTTTTAAAATGACGCTCTTTAGAACTTGACCCCTTAATAGCGTATTCAGGTATTAAACAATTACAAAGCCGCTTTATCACAATTCAAGGAACTACTAAACCCGTTTTAACAAATGATTCGAGCAGGTAAAAACCTCCTTCGTCATAAGTGTGAGCGAGACAAAATAACATTTGTTTCCAGAGATTTAGGAACGCAATACAAAGCTTATCAGTCGTCCCTCGCTCTGCGTTGTGATCACATTCTCTTTTTGTTAACCAATTTGCTGTGCGCTGTTAAAAGTTTTGTTACGTTTTCGTTATTTTTACTGTTGAACTGTTTTGTTAATCTTTTTAAAATGGAAGACAACTATTACTCCAGCCAACATGTTGCTGACATCCATTTTGTCTACGGACTGTGCAACGGGAACGCCAATGCTGCTAGTAGAGAGTACGCCAGAAGATTCCCCAACAGAGTTACACCCAATCCTCGCACGTTCGTCAGAATCCATTTGAGGCTTGCCGAAAATGGAATTAGAAGACCTGCTGAAGAACGTTCTCGTTTGGTGTCACCACAAGACGAAGAAGAAATATTGGAATTAATTACCCAAGATCCCAGATTGAGCATACGACGGATTGCTAATAGATTAAACCTTACCATATGGTCAGTGTGGAAAGTGTTAAAGAGAGAAGGATTGCATCCGTACCATTTTAAAAGGGTACAAGAATTACTGGAGCCTGATCATGCTAGGCGATCAGTATTTTGCTCGTGGATCCAGCGGCAAGTACGATCTGTACCAAATTTCTTAAAAAAGATTTTGTGGACAGACGAAGCCACCTTCACAAGATCGGGATACATAAATCACCGCAATGAGCATCTGTGGTGTCACGAAAATCCACACGCTACTAGGACAAGTACTGTACAGTATCAGTTTGCCGTGAACGTTTGGGCAGGAATCATAGACGACGTTCTTGTTGGCCCCATCATTTTACCAGAGACGATGAATGGTCAACGATTTTTGGAATTCCTGCAGACGGATTTTTATGACGCCCTCATCGAAATACCACTCGTTAACCGGAGAGGAATGATTCTGCAGCTCGATGGTGCACCCGCACACTTTGCAGTGGCAGTGAGGACATATTTAAATCAAAATTACACGCAGTGGATCGGTCGCGGAGGGACAGTTGCTTGGCCACCGCGTTCTCCGGATTTAACACACCTGGATTTTTTTTTATGGAGTACTATAAAACAAAAAGTTTACGTGGAAGTGCCAAACACCCGAGAGGAATTGATTCAAAAAATAATTAGCATCGGAAATGAATTAAAGGAAAACAAGGAGATGATCCGACGCTCTACGCAACACCTGGCTGTACGGGCGACAGCATGTTTGCAGCAAAATGGTGACCACTTTGAACAATTTTTATAAAATTTGTGACCAAATTATTATTAATATTAAAGCTAAGTGAAAAAATATTGTGTTTTATTTCTGTATTTCCTAAATATCAGGATGATCCTTAAATTGAGATGGGTTTGTAATTGTTTACTACCTGAATACGCTATTAAGGGGTCAAGTTCTAAAGAGCGTCATTTTAAAAGTATCTTACTTACGGCAATGATTTTAGTACTCATGTTTAGCTGATATTATGTAGTATCTAAAAACATTAAAAAAATAATACCTTGACAGCTTGGTTTTTGTGAAAAAGTGAAATAACAAAAAAATAACAGCAAAAATTTTCTTAATTTTCTGTTGTCATATTTTTTTTAAATTGAACTGAGATAGATTCTAAAAATTTTTTATCGTAAACATGTTAGCTATACTATGAGCTGTAAAATAAGACCTTTTTTGTTTTTTTTTGGATTATTACAAGCGATGATATCGCTAAATTACCACGTGTGTCCGTGATTAGATAACAAAATAAACAAAATGGCCGCCATTTCGCCCAAGTAACATAAAAAATAATACTGAAGCATGGATTGTAGATATAAATGACCATATATTATGCCATTAAAATCTCCGACACCACTCACCAAACACATTGTATATACTTTACTATGAACTTTTTGGTAGTAAATATGAATTCAATAGAATTTAATAAACCTATATTGTTGTAAACTGTAACTTAAAATTTAATGTTTAGTAAGTTCATGGAATTATTAAGTAGGTACGTACGGGTAAGTGCTTAAAAATATATGACTTCGTTGCAGGTATCAGGTTTAGGTTCCTGTAAAGCTAATCAAGGATGTGTCAAAATCAAACACATGTAAAATTTTGATTGACTTTTGCTTTCAGTCAGCAGTTGAGTGTCTATTAACTAATGTTCATTGTTAATCCTAATCCTAACTAATATTATAAATGCGAAAGTGAGTTTGTTTGTTTATTTGTTTGTTTGTTTGTTACACTTTCACGCCTCAACTACTCGACCGAACACCACGAAATTTCGCATACACGTTGTCAGCGGTATAGAATAGTACCTTTCATCCAGATTTACGCGAGTGAAGCCACGGGAAAAATCTAGTTAAACAATAATTCGATATCCTTTGAACTTATAAACAAACTGCTAATTTTAATTTTGAAACATATTTATATGCCACAAAAATATGAATTTCATCTGAAGCTAAGTTATACAACCGTCTGAGATTTGTGACGTATTTCGGTCATCAATACAATTAAAAATAACTTCAAACATCGAATTGACTACCAAAAGATTGACCAGAAAAGATTAAAAGATCAGAAAATAAGTATGGATAATCAGAGGGACAAGATAGGTAATGTTCCTTGATAAGAGGGACTTCCTAGAATACGGCCAGGTTAAGTAGCCGATAAGCTTACAGAAATAATATGATGAGAGTGTATTAAACGAGAAAGATTATTATACCAGGATCGCATTAAGTGGTAATCCGTAGCGTCTACCTCTTCTACGAAATAAGCTTAGGGCTATGTTAATAAAATGTGTAGGCAATACGACAATTAACTATTTATAATTAAATATATTATTACATTGTAAAAATAGACACATATCATAATCGATACCATTTAATCATGCTTCCATTCCCAAATTATTATTACCAAAATATAATCAAATAAATTGATTAATCCCGGCATTATGCACAAAAACGGCTTCCGACATCCCTAACAAAGGGTTATAAATACAGGTATTTAAATTCAGTCATTTATTTCAACGTTCATCCTGATGTACAAAGCGGTTCATTATTCAATATGAGAACGAATCACTTTCGTTCATTGAACGAAATGAACGAATGATAACAATGTTTATCGATGTAAAAATACGGACCGATCGAGTGCTCTGAGGCGGTGACGTCACGTGACACCCTTTTATTTTTAAAAGCATTTTCTAATTTTGGGGCAGAGGTAGTACTTGGCGTTATTATGCAGGAATGTAGGTAGGTGTCGAGTTATTCCAGTTCTGTTACATAAAATAGGAACTATTGCTTGATAACATAAGAAATAGAAAACCTTTTCTGTTAAGTTTGATTGATAAGAGATGTGTAGAACAAAGTACAGCATTAGTTCCCAAAGTGGTCCAGGTGGACCCCCAGGGGTCCACGGGAGACTTGACGGGGATATACGTTGGCGTGACAAAAAAATGGTGTTCCACAATTCGTAAGCGGGGGTCAACGACAATATATTTGCTTTCGATATGAAGAACTAAAATGTTGGCTTGACTTCACCTATCACTGGAGGCAGATAATATTTTAAGAAGCTCAGCGACTTTTATTTAAAAACCTTGCATATTCTATATTCAGTACCAGTGGTCTCTAACCTAACGAATTTTTGGATGAGAATTTCAAAAAAAAAGTTCTTTCTTCACCAATATAAATACGATAGCCAAGGAATATGGTTGAAAGTAGCTGCAGGAGGTCCACCGGAACCTGCTACATTTTGAAAGTGGTCTATGAGAAAAAAAGTCTGAGTACCTCTGATGTAGAGGGTGTAAAAAAATGCATTGTGTGTTTCTATTTTTAAATGCTTTTACTATTGCTACGTGTTATACTTATAACATAAATGTTATTAAATCATTATTAAACCTTAAACATTTCGAGATTGAAAATTGTTTTAAGACAATTTTATCGTCCGTTGGCTAGGTATATTGCTTACATTGGATTTATAATACTAAATAATTTATTTAATACTAGATTATGCCCACGGCTTTATTCGCGTAAATGTAGGTAATGTAATTTTTTTTTTGACTAAAAGGTACCCTATCCTTTTCCTTAACTCTGACAGCGTGTATGCGAAATTTTATGATGATAGGTCGAGTGGTTAAGGCGTGAAAGCGTAGCAAACAAGCAAACAAAAAACAAACTCACATTTGCGTTTATAATATTTTTTAGGAAGTTAGTACTTATCTGTATTAGTAATAAAACTAATATGAAAAGCACCAGGCAAACATAATACAAGTTATTAATTAATCGCCAATTGCTTTTAATTTATCATTACTATAAAATAGCAGTGATAGCCTAGTGGTAAACCGTTGGATTGCCACGCAGTGGTCTCAAGTTCGAACCCAAGGCGCGCATCTCTGACTTTTCAAAGTTATATGTGTATTAAATATTTAATTATCGCTTGCTTTAATGGTGAAGGAAAACATCTCGAGGAAACCTGCATGTCTGAGAGTTCTCCATAATGTTCTCGAAGATATGTGAAGTCTGCCAACCCGCACTAGGCCAGCGCGGTGGACTATGGCCTAACACTTCTCACAGTGAGAAGAGGCTCGTGCCCAGCAGTGGGACAGTTTAATACAAGGCTGATATTACAAGGTAGTAATAAAACAGAATGGTAATTTTGCTTTACTTTAATTATTAATTTTGCTTTACTTTAATTATATAATCACAACTATGTATTGTCATGCAAATTGTTATCGCGTACGAAATAATACCAACGTTTGGAATGCAACGTGGCACGTAACAGCTAATTCCAGGTGATGGTGAGCTGAAATACTAAACAACTGCACCATTCATTGAGGTGATTTGGTCACAGCAAACTTAACAGATTTCTCCCAATCGTAATGGCTATATCCTACCCTTGCTTTGTTTGATTGGTGCAGTCAAAACTGAAGTTCCTGAGATATACCGGAACCTTCGTCGGTATGTAAACAATACGTATCGACCACGTTTATATTGCCTATCGTCGAAGTTCATACATACACAAACAAGGTCCTTCAGGTCCTACAAACAAGTTACTAGCGTGTAACTTTTGCGCTAGCAGTATTAGTACTGCTAGCGCAAAAGATACTATCGTCTCTAGGTTGAATCTATATAAGTATAGTATTAAATCTGGAGGCGATAGTGGATGATAGAATCTACACACTACTTTCGTTACGATGTAAAAATAATACATACACTTTTTATTATTGTAATTTTGTTATTATAATCTGTTCTTATTATTTTTATTCTAATGGCAGATAAATTATGAAATATTGTTAATTATGAGTGCAAGCCGTACTTACACCAAGCTTCCACGATATGATACAACACACGACACATTGGTATCTACCATATTTTGAGCTAATGATTTGATTGGGGTTGTCAGCACTTGTTTACCATGTTAATAGCTTATTAGCAGGTGTACGCTTACTGATACACACTATAATATCACAATCAATAACAAATCATCCAATAGCGACACAAGATTTTAGCGGTGCAACGTTGAAAGGTGAACAGATAAATGCGTGGTCCATATAAACTTGGTGTTACTGTACCTCTTTGCCCTAAAACACCACAATGTTAATTTAGCATAGCTTCCATAGGGTAAGTATGTCACCTTCCAAGTTCCATGACGTCCACAAGATGACATACTAACCCGTTTTCACTAATTGAAGGGCAACCTAATGCCTATAGCGGCCATGGTAACCCATTTACTTTAATTGACTTTTGCTCTTCGGCAAGGATAATATTTACTTCTCATCAACGGCCGCCCAAAAATATCATCTTTCATTTATGCATAGTGTATCGAAAAGGCGCGGTCGAGAGGAAAATTGTTTATTTAATATTACAAATATGTTTATTAGGGTGAACAAAGTAAATTGCAAAGATAGAACGCATGCGCATTTATTGTAAAGTCTGCGATTCTCAGATCCTGCAAAGATATGAGTATATAGTATGTTAATTATCTTTTCCTTAGCCTTTATTATTCCCAAGTCACTTGGGGTCGGCTTTTCTAGTCTAACCGGGTTTTGACTGGATATCAGTTCTTACACGGAGCGGCTGCCATCTGACCTCCGCAACCCGAAGGCTAACGATACCCTAAGGCTAGACCAGTGTAAGGATATTAGAGGGTACTGACTTTCCCAATAACGACTGCCATAGATGTTCATGGCAGCCGGGACCGACGGCTTAACGTGCTCTCCGAGGCACGGAGCAGGCGATAATCGTCGAAAGTTAGATGTGCGCGACGTGGGTTCGAACCCGAGACCCTCTGCATTGCAGTCTGTTGGTCTCCCCACTGAGCTATCGCTGCTATTATATTAAGGGAATTAATTATAGTATGTTAATTATATTAAGGGAAAATAAATTTCAAAAATCGATACGTACCAATTCTATTTTGAATACTCGTCGATGTATCACTTGAAGTTCAGTAGAAAGTCAGCATCGATTACCTATTACTTTTACACTTCCGATATAGAAATAATTCGTTATCGAATAGTAACCTGAACACACCTCACGAGAACAATACAATGTACTCTAGATAGTTCTTCTGGGTATGTGTGCCATTGATTAGCCTGTCTAGTCGACTGAGTGCTGTGCCGTAAACAGAAATTGATCCGCACCGATCCTTTACAAAAATACTCTCTATTCTCAGACTAGGCAACAGCGAAGTAAATCACAAAATAACTACAATTTTTCCCGCGCAGTTCAATTGATTTAGAGATTTTCTAAAGAAATATGTCAAGAAAAATGTATCATGAAAAGACACTTCATTTTCTTCGCAATAAAATTCAATTGTTTAGAAAGGAGGCTCCCGAGCGTCAGAGAGCACAATAGATAGCGAACTGAATGCATTCTAATGAAATAAAGAAACGTTTTGTCCCGCACTGCATTGACTTCGAGACCTAAATACTGTTGAATAGAGCCAGCTCCCCTTTTGAAAAACTATCTATAGATATCGGAGATACATTTTACGTGGCAGATAAAGTTCTGTGATTGTTTATGGAAGCGGTAAATAAAACACTAGCGTTGATTTAGTTAGTAAGTCATAATGCTAGGAATACTAATTACATTTGATTCAATATCTATGTTTAATAGTCAATTTATTATTTGATACCGAACATTTTGATATATCCGTATTTAACGGTAAATTAGCAGGTATTATTATATATTTGTTTGTCAATATGGAACTAAACGCGTTGGTATCAAGTTTGGAAGCAATGAATATGTACATCTAGCTAGAAAAATAAATTGGGGATAAATTATAAGACAAACTTTTTAAAGCGTCTAGATTACGAGTTAACGTATTATTTATAAAATATGAAAACTTAAGTGTTTGCGGATTACACGATTTTTTGTCTCGTGTGGGGTACGAACCTACGACACGTGGGGCAGTGGCAATGGTGTAGCGTACAATTAAACCTTTACGCCATAGCTGTTATTATTGTCTTTAAAATGTTCAATCCGGTTTATAAGATAAAGCAGATTGAGGTAATGGGGATTGGCGAACTTGAAATACCAATTAATCGAAAATATTTATTCATACTGGCTTCCTCACGATGCCACCCTTCACCATAAAGCTAGCTAGGTTGACGTGTCGCCTAGGAGTCGTCGCCCGCAGGCATTTTCGCCTGCATCGGGCACTAATGGGTGGGTCGCTGATGTAGTTTCAGTTCCAGCGACTCACCCACCATCCAAGGCAGCGAGTTGGCACACCGTGGTAGGTTTAGTCGGTAGTACCTGGAACTTTCCATCTTTTCCCGAGTGAGCCGGATATAACCTCTCCTCTATCTCGCGGAGAGGTATGCGTCAAAACAATCCAGTCACAATAAAAAAAAAACAAAAAAAAAGGTTATTCGTTATATAACTAAGTTTGGTATATAACTAAGTACATAATTTAGGTAAGCGTTGTTAAAACGCCATGGATTCGAACAATATATAACTATCACCCAAACCCCGATGGTCCACTACTTACGACACATCCAGTATGTATAATAATTCTTTATAATAATAATTCTATGTCTGTTAAATAAAATGTTAAAATAAGTAGGTACTCGTAGGTTACACAAGACTGTCTTGACATAACAACGGCGCATAAAGTTCTAAGCAACGTTATTTTATTCAGAAACCAATATAAACTTTTCTTTTAAACTTCCAACTCAACTGACCAACTTTGTAGGAGTGTTTGAAAAATGAAATTTCAATTTACTTTCTCAGTGTTGATGTAAAAGTGACATTTCATTTGATGATTTGAATAGCGCAGTTGACGGAAATCTTTTATGAGTACCTACCAGCTAAAATGACACGTTGGCTTCTGGTGGGATTGGTTAACGGAATTAGCATCAGCCAATAACATCACTTAAGTTTAGTTTGAGTTTGACGCGTTTCTGGTTAGCTTCTCAAAACTAGGTATGAGTACTGCTGATGGAATTGCATCCTCCATTGTTTGCAGGCTTCGATGGCGTAGTAGTTAGTGTAACCTACTGCCACACCTGAGGTCGCGGGTTCAAATCCCGCACAAGTTAAACATTTGAGTGCATGAACTTGGATGTTTGTCTGGGTGTTTCTATGTATAATATGTATGTATTTACAAAAAAAGTATAAAATATTATGTAAGTATGCCAATATGCTTATCCATTGTCTAGTACCCATAGTACAAGCTCTGCTTATTTTGGGCTAGATGGTGTTGTGTGTATGTGATAGAATATTATTATCATTATTATAATTTAAATATAGTGTTGTGTTGTGACTTCGATCCCCACAGGGCAAAAAACTGTTCTCCAATCGTTGCCTCGAGTTTCCATATTCTTTGAACTCGTTGTCTACATTTTTCTTAAAGTTTCTGTGACCAGACGATCTTTCATGTGCATGTGTTAAATAAAATATACATACCTACAATAAGTATAATTATAATAATATAATATAATAATATTCTACCACATACACACAACACCATCTAGCCCAAACTAAGCAGAGCTTGTACTATGGGTACTAGACAATGGATAAACATACATATATACATTGTTTTTTGTAAATACTTACATATTATACATAGAAACACCCAGACCAAGATAAACATGCATGTTCATGCACACAAATGTTTGACTTGTGCGGGAATCGAACCCGCGACCTCAGGCGTCGCAGTCGGTTACACTAACCACTACGCCACCGAAGCCGTATATATCAGCCCTATACCTATATAAACTGCGCCTCTGCTAGGCACGGGCCTACTTTTACGGATCCACTACGCTGGCCCAGTGCGAGGTGGCAAACTTCACATATTATCTTAGAGAACATTATGTACCTAGAATTCTCAGCTATGCAAGTTTTCTCGCGAATTTTTTCGTCACCTTTCAAGCGTGCGATAAATAACTATTTTAATACGCACATAACTCCGTAAAGTCGGATGCGTACTTGAAAACTGCTTCGCAGTCTATTGGTTTCCGATTAGGCTACCGCTACTCGCGTTGGCTTAATTTCAGTATTGTTCGGCAATCAATGTTATAAATATACGTAGTTATTGAAATATCAATGTCTTACCTAGATTTTCTCTTGTAGATTATTGGTAGATTTATCTATTTTGTAAGAAGTTGTGTGTCTTTTACAAGTGCCTACTAGTAAATAAAAATTCCTTTATATAATTTTATTAGGATCGCCTCTATTCAGATACAATTGGTCTCTTATATTGTTGATCACATAGTTATATAGATATCTATATAAATAGGTACCTACTTTTATCAATCTAGGCCAGTAACTAGGTACCTACCTAAAGGTGTTCGTAAAGGTATGATCATAAAAACGTAAGTAGGTACTTAGGTAAGATATCTAAAATATCTACGCTAAGCATTTTAAAGAATACACTTGATACTTTTTATATACCTACACGCTTAAAGAAGATTAGGTAATGTTTAGGTACAGACTGTACCTGCATGACGTGGGCTCGGGTTCAATTCCCAGGTCGGCTAAAGTGTTACTGGATTGTTTTCTGTAGAAAATCTCAGTAGCAGCACCAAGTCTGTAACTCTGGCTGATAAATTGCAGTAGGCTCGCCCACCTTACGTGAAACCTAAAACCATTGCTGGCAAAATGTGGATGTATATAATAGACCTCTGGCAATATTTCTTCTATTCTATGAAATAGGCGTGAGATTATGTAAGGTATACAGTTTATAAATGTGACTCATAAACTTTTCTACCGTAAAGGCGTATATGTATTGTGTAATTACTTGGCTTTTAATCATTGCATTAATTACCCAATTTCTAATAGGAAACGTAGGTGTGTAAGCAAAAAGCGTTTAGTAGCTGCTATACATCATGTTTTTAACTTTTTTACATACGAAATCTAACACATTTTTGTGGGAGATTGTAATTATTATAAAAATAAAATATCATAATACTATAAATGTATTTATAAGTATTTTATTGTGAAGTACTTTACTTATCTCTTTGCTTTCAGCGCAACAACGAAACGTATATAATGACGGATTTAGCCAATGCCCAATACGCAAAATGTCATTGTCAAAAATTGTTTTCATATTTTGCATTGTGTAATTGTAATGAAGTTGTAAACTATTGTACAATATTTTAGCTTTATTTCATTTCCTTATTGATTATTGTGAATATTGTTCTACATTCGGACACTTATCACGATTAGATTATTTTGTTATTTCGAGTGTGCGTCACAAAGGAACTCCCAGTGGTTTTGTTATTATAAATTTTCTTATTTATCAGAATGTCGAATACGGATTACGTTACAACACTAAAGATTTTAGTCATTGGAGAAAGTGGCGTGGGGAAATCTAGGTAAGAATAAACTAGTGGAATGTAAGATAACCTAAAAATAAGTAGCTAGTCACTATAAAAAGACTTCAGATAGTTTATGGTACTGTTTTAATTTCATGGACGTAGTATAGAATAATTGAGGCGTAAAATGGTTGATTTAATATTCAAAACATTATTAGTTGCACCTATGCTTTATAAGTGTATTAACCTTGACTTAAATAGGCATAAATCATCAAAGTAATACTTCTACTTCTTACATACATACCTATATATCATAGCTATGTACATTTTAAGTGTATGTATATTAGATAATTGTACTGTTAGTTTTCTACTTTTATTATGAATTTATTGCTTGTCTATGGCCAATATATTTGATGTTTTTATTTAACTTTGTGATTTATAATTATTTATTGCTTAGTAGTTTGCAGGCTAATTATGATGATGTTGATTTCTTAGAATACTTGTATTAGCATGCACATATTATAAAAGTAATTTACTGTCAATATATTGTGTCATGAGAGCCGCCCTGTAAACAGGATATGGTTTATAGTATTCTTATTCCAGTCATATACATTTATTGCTTGGCCGTCTCTTGGGCCCGGACAAACATTCAGCTTTATCTATCTGGTTCTGGGCTATTCTAGTTCAGTCTAGTGTATACATATTCACTTATTGCACTCATGTTGTAACAAAGTTGTGTGTTACATTTTGTGTGGTTTCAAACATGAACCCTGTTAGGGCACAGCAACAACAAACATTCATGAATTCATGATTCTAAATGTATTAGACATACTTTTTTTTTTTACCTCCGTGAATGCATTGATGCATACCCCTCGCGGGGGCGGGCTGAGGGGTTATGTTGGGCTCACCGGGGTAAAAGAAAGATGTCGAAATGATAATGGACTTCCCGGAATACCGACTAAACCTAACATGCAGTTGCGACCCCGCCGAGGTTTCGGCCCGCCGTATGAAACGGCAGGCCACTATACGATAAAACCTACCCTATGGTCACTTCTCACTTATTCCCTACTGTCCTCCCCCCTAGAGGGGAGACGGACTCGACGACAAAACTAGACATAAAACTAATTTTATTAATTTAAATGAAATTAAACATAAAACTAAACACATCACCCATACTTCTCACAGAAATGTGAACATTTAAGCAATAAATCTTATCTATATCTATATCTAATATATCTATTGCCAACAAAAAAAAAAATTATAAAGGTAGTTATATTTAAATGACATCACATAGATTTAATGGCTAAATTAGATATATTAAGAACGCTTAAATTATTTATACAGGCACTGAGCAGCTGCAGTCCATTGTTAACCTGTCAATTATTGGAATGCCAAAAATAATTGAAAGCATATAGTGTGTGGCCGCCAGTGTGCCACTGCCGATCAATAGGTTAATGTTCACTAATAGCTCATAGTCAGTTGCACTCACTGATCGGTAAATGATTAGCGAGGTTAAGCAAAGTTGGGTGCGGTCAGTCTATAGATGGGTGACCGCTTAGTGGTATTTCTGAGTGTATCCGTGCTTCGGAGGGCACGTAAAAAGTCGGTCCCGGTTGTTGTCAAATTGACAGCAGTCGTTAAGCCATGTCAGAGGCCTACGGGTGGCTTGGACAACTCTTGACAACTGGTTGGCCACTAACCACACGAAAAGAAGAAGAACTAATATTTATGTATATTCATTCTAAAACACTGCTCAAGAATTTTGGGCTGTTGAAGTGTTACTGGTTTTCTATACATAATCATATTTACTATTTTTCTGAAAATAGTAGATAGGTTTTATTTTTATTTTATTTTATTGGGGAAAACAAATAATTGTACATTGTGTCTTACTGGCTAGGTACATAACAAAATAAATTAATGTACATTCCACGGGGTTGCCACATATTACCTTAAAAAGTACAGTTAAACCTAATTGAAGCTTAGAGCTAGTATCTACTTAAATCTAATTCTAAGTGTTTATACAAATGTTGACAAATGTTTATACTAGTGTTGATGACGAAGCATATGTATTATAATATACTATTTACGGAAAATTCTTAAATATTGATCTGGCATTCTTAAATTTCTGTATTTTAGTATCTCTCAATACCATACCTAATTATTATATTATTAAACTCCTTTCTATATTCTTTTACCCCTTACTGAGTCATGATTGTCCTTCTGTCCAAATTTACTATGCTGTCTGACTGAATCTTAAGTTCAGTAGTGTGATTTGGTCAATATTGTCGCCTTATAAATATACATTGTGACTGAAATGTTAGTTTTACCAAAGTCCTCTTTTTATAATAGAATACTAAAGCAACTTGGAACAGTATTAAATGTCTCTTTTACTATTCTGTAAATTGATGTGCAAAAATCCTTTACTTAATATTTGTTATAAGTCTCTAATATTCCTTCCTGTTTATTAACAAAGAGTGTTTAACAGTTATTATACATATATTATTTATATATTATACGTATATTATACACGTATGTCTGAATTTTGCCTAAACACACAATAAGTTGTCTAGCATGCAAATTAAATACACTTACACAACATTAATTATTATTCATATTAAACCATTTGCTTTCCAGTGATAGACATGATAGAAAATATATAGCATATTTGATTTATTGGACGGGGAACCTGGTAAATAGTTCATTAATGTAGTTGCCTATTTCAACAATTAAATGCGTATCATTTAAATTAAGTAAATTTGCAAATGTTGATCAATTTGGTCCATTCCACTGACACATCAGCTTTGATGATTATAAGTCTTACTTTATGACCTAAAGGAACAAATGATAGTTGACTTTGACCAAAAATCTGTCCCAGGGCCCAGACACAATGCCTTCTGGTTGTTTGTATCTCATTACACCTTACTTAGCACCACATTTTGGCCAATTTGTGATGATCTATTGAAAACAACCACCTTTTAAATACTTAATATTTACTTTATTTAACTAGTCTCTGCTTATGGCAAAACTCTTTACACTTAAGAATGCATTGACAACTAGGTATTTTCTAAACTGTTTTCTTTTAATTTTATATGTGAATGCTAACTTATTTTGTATGGCATATAATATTGTCACATCATACCCACTTATTAAAATAGCTTTATAAAAAGATGAACTCCTAATCCCATACACCGGCAAATATAATTTTATCCTAAGCTTTTGACACAAAGTAATAATTTTTGTATTTTTAGTATAATCCTAGCATTCACAACTGGTGACTACAATGCATCATTTCCTGCCACAATAGGAGTTGACTACAAATGCAAAGTTATGGATGTGAATGGCATGAAAGTCAAACTCGGTATCTGGGACACGGCTGGACAAGAACGATACAGAACATTGACATCTAGTTTTTACAGGTAAGTCTAGACTTCAAAAAATCTATGTCATAATCGTCTTAAGGCCGTTGACACAGTGCACACGCACTGCAATAATAATAATAATAATATTCTACCACATACACACAACACCATCTAGCCCAAACTAAGCAGAGCTTCTACTCCCATAGTACAAGCTCTGCTTAGTACTACACAATGGATAAACATACATAGATACTTTTTTTTTGTAATTACATAGATATTGTACATAGAAACACAATGAATCGGCGAGGTAAACCAACACCACAAGTCATGGATTTTAATGGATTTATTATACCCAAAGAGTACATAAAATCATATTTTTCGTGGTTTACAGTTTATATAAAGCTGTTCTTCCTAGATGGTATGAATATCTAGAAAAGCAACTTTTTGAGTGGAAGACCAAAGCAAAGATCTTTGCTTGAATTCGCGGTTGAATTTCAATCAAACTGAAACAGCCTATCTGGAGAAATTCCGCTATCCACAAATCGTAGTCGAACAACCTTGTGTTGTATTCTTGGGGTCAGATTGTTTGCAGGTTCTAAGGAGATTAGCTATGGTGTCAGTTAATTGCCAGCTGACACCATAGGTAAGTAAGCCAGTGTGATCTTTGTCTCTTGCAACACATCAATTCCTTTGATGAAGCAGCAATACGCGACTAAGAAGTATGTTTGTAATGCAAGCGATCACTGTGTTAACTGCTTACCATCAAGCGGGCCATATATTTGTTTACCATTCTCGTAGTATCAATTAAATCTATCGCAGTACAATGCTGGACGCCTCTCCGATTTAACGCTACAACGTCTGGTCTTCAGTCAGTCCAATCCAGCAAAACAGTTAATCGTAATGTAAGCTTTCTGCCAGCCTTTTTTTTATTTAAATATTTTTTTTGTTGTGTTGAAACATACACGCGTCACCTGACACATTCGTATGATTCACGGATCAGAGGATATCATAATGTTGCATCAGCTAGTTATTGTAAGGGCCGACGCACATCTGTTGAGGCGTAACGCAGAGCACTTTGCACTGCCAAGCTATTATAATCTCTGTCAGGGTTCGCCGCCTGTCGCTTTAATGCTCATGTATCTTATAGTTATGGTAATTGATATTCGACATTATTATAATACTGACAAAGTCGATAATGGATTGTCAATAGAAAATTACACGCGTCACCTCGTTATATACAGACTGTCCGGTATTTAATGGATAACCTTGAAATGTCTTATAGTAGAACTGATGGTCGTTCAATAAAAAATATGAAAAAAAAATCTATCCTAACTACTACCTGAGATATAATATTTTTTTATTAAGTACCATTTTTAACTTTCTTGTACACTACAATCATAAATGATTGAATTCCTCCAGGTTTTTGTTGTTTTATTATTAAACACTAATTATGCTAATAGATAGACAGTCAAGAGTATGACTAGCTATTGCACTTTTTTAATATTTTATTCCGTTTTTTGTCCTTTTTTTCTGAACGGCCATCAGTTCTACTATTCAAGGTTATCCATTGATTACCGGACACCCTGTATACGCCAAGCCTAAATGAGTAAGATACATATATCAAAGACTGATGTGAATGTATGTATCTTTGAGATTGTATTAGACAAAGTCATATGTATAGTCACTTATGTATGGAAGTGAAAGTTGGGTATAGCAAAAGAAGCATGAGAGCAGAATAAATGCTATAGAAATGAGAGCGCTGAGAAATATATGTGGTGTGACTCCGAAAGATAGAATAAGGAATAGTGTGATTAGAGAGAGATGCGGCATGAAAGTGGATATAGTGACAAGAAAAGAAAAGGGTATGTTAAGCTGGTTTGGGCATGTAGAAAGAATGGACGAGGAAAGACTGACTAAGAAAGTTTATAAGGCTAGTGTGAATGGAACAGTCGCAAGAGGAAGACCTAGGCGAACGTTTCTTGATCAGATCGGAGGCGTTCTGGACAAAGGCCAGGTTAAGAGCACCTTGAACCGACGGGCGTGTATGAGGAATGTGATGAAAGTGAATGAAGCCAGAGAAGTGTGTCAGGATCGTAGCAAATGGAAATCCGTAGTCTCTGCCTACCCTTCTGGGAAACAGGCGTGAATCTATGTAATGTAATGTAATGTCATAATACTTAGTCACATGCGTCTATCCCCGAAGGGATAGGCACATATGATACACCTACATCTCACCAACTATTATTTTAGATACTAAGTACAGTTTCCAAGAGTTACCCAAGATAACAAGCGCAGCAGTTGCATTCATTACATAAATATATGTATACTGCCGAGGCAGTATATTTTTATTATAACATAGTTCGCTTAAATGTGAAAGAAAGCAACTGAATGTATTAGTGACTATTACGTAAAATTTACTACCTTTGGATATACCTAATTTGTCGGCCTCGATGGCGTAGTGGTTGGTGTAACCGACTGCCACGCATGAGATCGCGGGTTCGATTCCCGCACAAGTCAAAAATTGTGTGCATGAACTTGGATGTTTGTCTTGGTCTGGGTGTTTCTACATATAATATGTATGTATTTACAAAAAAAAAGTATACATGTATGTTTATCCATTGTCTAGTATCCATAGTACAAGCTCTGCTTAGTTTGGGCTGGATGGTGTTGTGTGTATGTGGTAGTATATTATTATAAATAAAAAATTAAAAATCTTGTTTTGAGTTTATAACTATTTCTTACGCAACCAAACGAAACAAAACATTTTAAACTAATAATATAGTCATTACAGTTAATAAAGAGGTTCGAAAGTCTATTCGACGAATGCATAATTGCTATGCCACTTAATGACCGACAGCTCGACAGTTTTCATAAATTATATGCCGTTCTACTTTCGCTGTTATAATTATGGTTAGATTTAACCGTAAGTGAAACATTACGAGTACGAATATTACAAGTGAAACATTACATTTATCTCAGTACATAACTTAATCTTGTCTTAGAATACCAGACTTATTATAAATCTATTGTGTCTCGTTACCGGTGTGCCGCTGGGACTCAATAGGTAAAGTAGACCACTCTAGGTTACCAAAACGTCGCTTCCAAATACAGCACGCGTCAATTATCGACATCAAATATCGCGTCAATTGACATTTGATGCGAGGTTTGAAGAAGCATCGATAGTCGATAGTCCTCTTGTAGTGACGTTGATTTTACAGTTAAGATTTGATCCAGGGGGTCGTTGATTTTTAATTTTTAATCGGTTGAGGTTTGATGTATAGTTAGCCGACATTTAAAGATAAACCAATAGAGTGTCTACTGGCTTTTCGAAGTTGCATTTGCTGTAGAAACACAATGCTATGCAATGTACAACGTCAAATGATTCTGTGTTCTCAGTTCATTTGACAGAATCATTTATCTACTATTATTTCACATTTAATGTTATGTTAATTTGCAAGGCCAACAGAGATTTTTTTAATAAAATCCTTTAATGCAGCGTAATTTGACCCTTAAAGCAACTTTAAATTTGTAACATACTCTACTGTCTGTTAATTTTGTTTTTTAAAGGAACTTCAGTAAAGTTGCTTAGAAAACAAAATTGTGTTCCTACACAATTTTGTTTTTCATACCATTAAGGTGGCAAATTATCATACGGTCCGCTGGCCGTGGTAAGCGATTGCCATAACCTATGATCGTTTTAAATAACAAGGACATAACTCGTTGGTTACCAGCCCTAGAAAAAAGTCATTAACGATGGGGTAAATGAAAAGGGAATTGGAGAAGTAGGTATATGAACCTCCAGAACTCGTACTTACCGAGCGAAATGCAGTAAATAGCATGTTATCTTTTGTACTCCGAAATACAAAACCTTTTAGACAATTAAGTTCATTGATAACTCTATACTATGCTTTAATTAGAAGTATTATTGAATACTGCGCATCCGTGTGGGCTCCGATATACAAAATTCATATAGACCGTATAGAGTCTATACAGAGGCGGTTTGTCAGAGCTCTATGCATGAAATGCGGTTTAAGGCGTAAAATACCTGAATACGAAGCTCGACTTCGTTACTTCAACATGGTTGGATTGGATAAAAGGAGATGGATGAGCGACATGTCCACTTTATATAAAATCTTGAAGGGCTCATTTAATAGTACTCTCCTAAGTCAGTTACACTTCAAGGTACCTACTCGATCTGTGCGTACTCCGCAGCTGTTTCGAATACCAACGTGTAACAATAATGTGTCCCAAAATAATCCACTGTTTCGAATGTGTAGACAGTATAATGATATTTGCGCTCATGTTGATATATTTGTGGATAGTCACAGCAGATTCATAGAATCCTTGCGCAAATTGAATACATCTTAAAATTCACATTACACTCCTAGTCTTAACTATATTGTATGTAACTTCTTTTTTTTTTATTGTAACGTTCACTTACATGTTTGAACCTGTATAAATTCTAAATGCTGTGTACAGTAGTAATTGGAGTGCAGATTTAAAAATGTTTTCATGTAAAAATAATCCTAATCACTACTTGGTCTGTATTCTGTAACTGTACCTTTTATAAATAAATAAATAAATAAACTTTCTACTGTTACGCTGGTTTGCGCTGGAAGATAGTGATAGTTCTTAGAAGAAGGCAGCTTAGTACTGTCACCGCCGTCACTGTTACTAGATAATTGGCAAGGGCAATCTTTTTCACTTCAGAAAGTCTCTTTCACTCACTCAATATTTGACGACCGATGTTTAGTGGACCCTCAACTGACGTTTTGTAAGAAGTATTATTATTTTGGTAGGGAGAAATTTATTACTTATAATATTTATTACAGAGATGCTCACGGTGCTATATTAGTGTACGACGTGTCGGAACCGAAGTCGTTGACAAAACTAAACGAGTGGGTCGAAGAGCTTCAAGTATATTCCACTAAGAAGAACATCGTCTGTTTAGTTGTTGGGAATAAGATTGATAAAGTAAGTAGATGAAGTTACTAATGGAGTATATTTTTGTCCCAATTACAAGTATTTCCTGTGTTCGTCGACTTGTATAAGTATTTATTTGTGTATCTTGTAATCTGATGTTAATATTTTTATCAGTTTGGCAACCTATAACGCTATTCTTTGTAAAGTGTCTCATGACGTGTTTCGAGTCATTACACTATTCAAAAATCGATTCAACATTTAAGACTGCGACGAGCGTAAGATAAATAATGACAGAGCTCGTGCGGTGCATATTCAAATCGGCACGCGGCCGCCATAGTAAAATTGTATAGAGGATTTGAAGTGCATTTTTGATAAATATGTATCTTTATTGTCAACCAATAACTTAAATATTTGGGACGGACAAATTGTAATATAACTATTTATGTTTCGTTTAAGTTATAAAGTAGGATAGATTTTTACTGTTATAATCTAAAAATCACGTAACACGAGCTTACGTTTTTGCATTTTTCGCAATTTGCAAATTTACGTAATTTTGTTGGCAAATATATTAATTATTTTAAGTTTTTTACACGGAGTAATTGTAAACACATTCATTGTTATGGTAAATGTATATTTTATATTTGTAATAAACAAAAATTGTTGATTTTATTAACTTAATTGTGACCGCCTGTTTTGGCACATTTCGCTCGGCGCAGTCTTAAGCCATAATTCATGTTTTTATAGCTATAGCTCGCATTTTGTCTACGTGGAATTTAAAAGAAAAAGTGGATTAGTTATGATAGTTCAACAGCCTAGTCTTATACTTAACTCTGGTTGTTTATGTAATTGTAACATGCAAGTATGGTAGTGCCATTCACCTAGATAATGCAGACAGAAATGGAATTTAAAAAAAAAATGTATACACCATCTACATATTCCATATACAGGTTGTCCGGTAATTAATAGCTAACCTTGAAATGGTTTATAGTAGAACTGATGGGCGTTCAGAAAATATGAAAAAAAGCTATCCTAACTACTACCCGAGATATATGTTTTTTTTAATTACCATGTTTAACTTTCTTGTACACTACCATAAATGAATGAATACCATCGGTTTTTTGTTGTTTTATTACTACATTAATTATGCTAATAGATAGAAAGTCAAAAGTATGACTAGCTATTGCACTTATTTAATATTTTTATTTTTAACTTTTTATAAATTGTTTTCATATATTTTCTGAACGGCCATCAGTTCTACTATAAGACATTTCAAGGTTATCTATTAATTACCAGACACCCTGTATATAATCCTATTAATAGATGGTTAATACATAAAAATGTGCATTAAAATATAAGAGTATGAACAAAGACTACTAGCAAAAGACGTGAAGTAATGGCAGTTTTAATTTTAGCAAAACCGTGCAGTACCTAGAGAACAGGGTAAGGCTTTCGCGCAAAAACATAGAATGTTATTCATCGAGAGCAGCGCTAAGACTCAGGAAGGCATCAATTTGGCTTTCGAAGAGCTCGTACAAAAGGTAAGAACTTATTTTTCAACTTAATTCGGTGCCTGCGAGGCAAACGCAGCTTTAATGCAAACGAATTGAGTTTCTGATCATTACGTGACCAATTATTTTTTATCCTTTCACGTGTAAATTATTTGTTGATTTTTACTCATTTATTCACGTAGCAAAATTATTTTTAAAAGTTGTGTTGTTATTTTCTTCGAATCTTTGGATGTATTTATAAATAAATACAAAGAAATATTAACTTATAACGGTAATGTTGACGTCTCAATGTCACTCGTATAACTTTTGTTTTTGATGTTTGTCTAAATTAGGTTAACGTTATCTAAGATATAGACGCTTCGGCCTTGTGCAGGCGTCAATATTTTTTAAACGAATATAGTAAAAGTAGCTGAACAGTTGACGAGATTTTAAGCGTTAAAATAATTCTAATAATAATAATAATTATTATTTTATGATTATAAATGTCATTAAATGTGCTCTTTACTGAATTGCTGTGAAAATTGAGACCTAATATTATTAGTAGACTATTTAAAATCTTGCAATCGACTTATATCGTACTTTTAAAGGCTCGTGGATAAGAAAACATATGATATTAAAAATATGACATTATTTTATTTCTTCTATAGATAATAGAGACACCTGGTCTCTGGGAGACGGGCGGGCCTTCATCGAACATCCGCATCACAAACGATTCGGAAAGGAGACAACAGGAGCAATCATCATGTTACGATTATACTTGCAGCATTTAGAATTATAAAATTGCGTTGGCAGTCGTCTGAAGAGTTTTGTATCACGGCTACATAAAAGCTCAAACACATGAGCTACATTTTATATTTGTATTTAAAGTACACTCAAATACACAAGCTAGCAACTAGTAAGTGGCAGCATTAGAATTTATAACTGTTGTACGCTACTTTGCATCTATACGAAGTTTATGCATAATAGCGCACAGCTATACCTAATTATATTTCATTCTATAATATAATACGTTTTAATTATAGAAACGTGTGTTTTTACAATAAAAATAGTTGCCTGTATGAAGTGCTATTGCAATTTGTTGTGCATATATTTGATACAACAGTAAACTGTCTCTAAATCATTATTGTATTGTGTGGTTTTATGTTCGAATACTACTTAAAACTACCAAACTGTCGCAATTCTGATCATATTGCAATAAGTATGAAGTAATACGCTGGATATTTTTGTAGTGGTACAAATGAAATAATATTCATTTAGCTTTTGTATTCCTAGAGTTAGGAGCCTAGCATTTGACTTGATAGTATTGGTATCGATACGTATTAGTACATAGCGTAAGCTTACTGAATAATAAAGAGAAATTCCGACTAGGCATTAAATAAAGAGATCAAAATTATTGCATTGCTACAAAAATATTTGAAATAGATTGGGGCCAAATACATCAAGTTAAATACTAATTTAATTAATGTAGATAACAATATATTTTATTTATGAATGGTAAATAGCATCTTTCAATAGTTTTATGCAAACTAGTGGCTAATGAGATAATTCAAACTATTCCCTGTGGGTGAAGCGTGATGTCTTTGCTTCCCACGTCATGGTCTGAAAGCATATGAACTGTTATAATTTATTTTTATAATATTTACAATTAAATGTTTGTGGTTTTTAACAGGCTAGTTAGTCTATTGTGGCTTCAGGCAACTTTGTAAAACTTTTTAATGTAAGGCTTTATAAACAAAATAATTCTGTATTAATTTGGAAAATTTACCCTAAGCTCTTCTCCAGAAATTGTTAGCGTCACTAACACGTTACCGGTGACCACCGGTGCGTTGTTCAGATTACCAGTCACAAGTTACCTATAAATATTTTAATGTGCTGTTTGATGTTTAATATATGTCTACCAGTGTGCGAATAAATCGATTTCTTCACTTCAGTGAACTCTTATACTGTACAATCTCAAAATTTCAAAACATCTATTGTTTATGATCTACAAGGACCTTATTGGCATTTAAAATTATATGTTTCATACTACTTACTGACTCTAGCTGGTTTTGCTCGCCTCGGTGAGAGTCTGTTCTTGGGAAAAGAGAGTTAGATTATGACTTAACCGACATCTGCTTTTGTTATTGGCAACACTCAGTGTAAATGGCGAAGACAGAACATTTTGGCGGGATTTCTTATAACGTCACTATCTGATGCTGGCGTCTAAAATTATTTTGTTAATAACAAAACCAGCTACGAATTTAAAATTTTCGGGTAACTTCTTAAATATAAATAAGATTTCCGGAAGTTCTCGGAAATTCTATTTGGAATTTCAAAAAGAGAATCTTTATATCGTTTTAATACTTATATTCAATAAAATTCAACGCACTTAAAGTTGTATTTTCAAAATGTGATTAGACTGCCATTGAGCGAAATAAGTAGTTATGCAAGTATATATGTTATATTGTATACTGCCATTCTCTGTGAGTATATTTCTAATATATAAAAATCTATATCACAAAACGAAATGGGTAATTCATGCACACATGGTTTGACACCGCGCGTTTGAAGGACGGCTAACAAATCGGACAATGAATAGCCGCAATGCTTTATTTAGTTTTATTGTATCACATGGTTTTATATTTTTAACACCGAATACACTAAATTAATGATTTCTAGTTTTAGTAAGTATTGCACAATTGGTGGTCTTATTATCGTATTTATTACAAATATCATTTGGGATTGGGACTCACTCGGACATATCCTTAAAATCGAATAAATAATCAAGCATAGAGTACGTGTTACCAAGAAAAACTAATTTTATTAGTAGTAGTTTTTATACAAATGAGGCGACAAACGAAAGCTAGTCGAGTTAAAATGCAAGTAAGTTACGTTTAGAGCGTTTACGCCTTGTGGCCTGTTTACGAGTAACGTGGCACTTAAGTGCCATACATTAAGGTTTTTATATAATTTACTAGTGACCCGCCGCGTCTTCGTATGGGAAGAAGAAGCCTAAAAAAATTATACACCTTCCTTATGAATCACTCTGTCTGTTGGTAACCGCATGAAAATTCGTTCAGTAGTTTTTGAGTTTATCGCGAACAGACAAATCGGCGGAGGACTTTGTTTTAGAATATGTAGCGATAGTGATATTTTTTAACTTTATTTAAAAAATGTTTTATTACATTACAGATTAAGGTAAAAGTGTATCATAGGTGGAATATAATGATATTTGCAGTAATTTTAGTATGTGCATATTACGCATCAAAAATTTCGATCCAATATTTACATAGATAAAGGACTTCAAATATAATTAGACTCCATATATGATACACTTTTAACATGAAGTTAGCTCACAAGGCATTAGGCGTAAGCGCTCTTAACCGATTGATGTTGGGGGCGCCATTCCTACGATGGCACGTACTCTAGAAGAGTTTTATGTAAACATTGTTATAATAATAATAATAATAATAATAATATTTTACCACATACACACAACACCATCTAGCCCAAACTAAGCAGAGCTTGTACTATGGGTACTAGACAATGGATAAACATACTTAAATACTTTTTTTTTTTTTGTAAATACATACATATTATACATAGAAACACCCAGACCAAGACAAACATCCATGTTATTACGTTAGTACCATTTATCTGCCTCGTAGATTCTATACAGTTTCTATTGGAGCACTATCCCTTGATTTTTTTCCTGTAATTAAATTCTCACTAGTGACACGTATTCTGGTACTGAGTGCTGGAGATGGCGTTAGGTTTGTGCCTATTACGTGAGATTGTAATATGTCTAGGGTAATCTGATTACACTCACATCCTATACACACTTTTATGGTGATACACGGTTTGATGTTATGTTATATTATTTAGTTTTAATTATAATAATTTATCCACTTCCAATATCACAATCTTCAGAAGTTTTTTTTTTTTTACTTCGGGGAATGCTTGACGCATACCCCTCCGCGGGGGCGGGCGGTGGAGTTATGTCGGACTCGCCGGGGTAAAAGAAGATGGTAAAGATGATAACGTACCTCCCGGAATACCGACTAAACCTACCACGGTGTTCCTCGACAAAACCACTACCGACGGGGCCGCGCGAATCACTTTCGCATGCGGTCGCGACCCCGCCGAGGTATCTTCAGATGTACCCCAACTTAGGCGATGTGATATCTTGTTTGCTTTTGTAAATAGAGTATAAATAATATGTTGTATACTATAATATATACATATTTCACAAAATTAATGTGTTTTATTATTATCTGCCCTATAACATACATTTTTATACCTATTAATGTACCTACTAACTTTTTTATATTTAAACCACCAGCACCAAGCATACTGCAACCCGCTTTATGATATAATAGCGGCGCACCCTGGCTTCGCACGGATAGTACAAAACCTCAACTAATTATACACTTAAAACTTCCTCATTAATCACTATATATTTGTAAAGACTGCATGAAAATCCGTTCAGTAGTTTTTGAGTTTATCGCGAATAGACAGACACGCTGCGGAGAACTTTATTTTACAATATGTACCTAGTGATAGTAACCGTAGTCAATGATCCGCTTGCAAAATGAGGACAAGGAATTTAAGTTATTGTAACTGCCTCCGTGGCGCAGCGGTAGTGAATGCGACTGCTGTGCATGAGGTCTCGGGTTCGAATCCCGGGTCGGGCCAACAAAAAGTTATTGGGTTTTCTGTTAAGAAATCTCAATACGAGCCCGGAGTTAGGAAGTTGGCGGTGTTAGACACCTCCGTGCCTCGGAAAGCACGTGAAGCCGTTGGTCCTGAGCCTGATCTTTCTCCGGTCGTGTCGGATTATCCGTCCCATCGGATCATGAAGGTTAGGGAACAGATAGTGCACTTGTGTTTGCGCACATACTTGTGCACTATAATATCTCCTGCGCAGATGGCCAGTCTCCGTTAAGATTTGCCGCCGTGACCGAAATTCGGTCTGGAGGACATTCATTCATTAATTGTTTATGTTTGTAAAGTCCCCCGCGACATAGAAATTATTTCTATTGCGGTAGTTGTCTCTAAACGAAAAAGACAGAAACCGTAAGCTTAGTAGCTCTTAGGGTGGTTTCGTGTTCGAGGGAGTAGGGAAGAGGTTATATCACCAATCGATTCGTCTTATTCGTACTGTTACCAAATAATTAGCAATGGCAGCGAGCTTCTCTAAAATGAGATTCGCAGTGTTATTCTGTAAGATCTTATTATTATTATTATTATTATTATCTCACTATCAAGCTCTGCCGAATTTGTAGTTACTATCTGGTGTCTCCATATTGTGAACAATCGAAGAATAGCGCTACCAATTATTAGATGTAATTGCTATCTCAAATTAAGATACCTGCTCTATATTTTTAATTCAAATCACATGTAAATGTCGAAGTTAGATTTGTTTGAAACGAATGGCCGATGTTTTGTAGAATGTCGCAATGCTGAATATAATAATAATAATAATATTCTATGCACACAACACCATCTAGCCCAAACTAAGCAGAGCTTGTACTACGGGTACTAGAAAATTGATAAACATACAAATATACTTTTTTTTGTAAATACTTATTTATTATACATAGAAACACCCAGACCACGACAAACATCCATGTGCATGCACACAAATGTTTGACTTGTGTGGGAATCGAATCCGCGACCTCAGGCGTAGCAGTCGGTTACACTAACTACTACGCCATCGAGGTAGCCTATATGGATGGCCTGTTCAGGCCAGATGTTTAATCAAAATGAGTTTGGTCACAATATATAACCCATACTGTTGACAAGCTTTACATAACTTCAAAAACATTATGGAGAACTCACAGATATGCATAGTATTTTCCCAAGATCATTCCCTTAACAGTCAAGTGTGTGACAATTAATTATTTAAATATTTAATTCTTTATACGTCGGCATGTTGATCAACACAAGACGCAAAGATTGATGTATTACCTATGTCCAAAATATTGTATTTCTCTCTAAGTAAGCTGGTAATTTGCTCTATACTTCGATAACATGGTAATTGAACGACCTCGGTACCTACTTTAATTCCTGTTATTTATGTTAGCGATGTGCATTAGCGATAACTATTGTTAATTGAATTCATTTGAATATTTAATCTATTAGATAGGAGATTAAGGGCTTGTCCCATCACCTCCAAATAGCATTTATCTATAAGATAAAAGTATCGCCATCTCTTTTCTTTAACCTAACAAGAATGAGACAGCACGCGATTTATCTTGTGGGACTGATCATAAATATTCGAAAAGTTATATGAAAAATTTAGATAATAATTAAACTAAGGTAAATTTCAAAACTGATTGTGATTCTAATAGTCAACCATTATTTGAATGATTATTGCCAGCAAAAATCGACATTCGAATGCGAATGTAAAATTCGAAATCGAATAAGTGAATAATTTTCTGATATTTTATTTTTGTTTCATTCGTAAATGGTTACCAAGAAGTGAAACATTTCTTTTCAGAAGGTCAAAGACATGAAAAATAAATCCTATTACCTAATACCATTTAAGCCTGTTCGCGCAGCAATGAGGTAGGTAAATACATTTTAATGTGTCCGAAGAAGCTTTAAGTGGGCTTTGTATTTGAAAAAGGAATCTTTTCACGTAGGTATATGTAATTTCCTAAGAAATTTAATAACAGAAATTCCGTGAAAATAATCCCGGCAAAACATTTGTGTGAAAATACCGGTAAGATTCACATTCTGCTATTTCTTCTAAATAGATATTTGGGTAGTACATACCTTACAAAGTTTTTGATGTGTTAAAAAAATGCGATTATCTTTTCGTTTTATCGCCAACCTTTCTTCATGTAAAAGTAAAATTACGTAATTACCAATACAATTTCATGATCATATCATATATTCATATCGAAACTTGGTAATTATTATGGCAAGTATATTACGAAAACACTGCAATTTTAAAATTACCTCTTTAATTCTTTATTGCTCTTGCCAGAACGACGACACGTATCTATGTATTATTTGTGACAGATAAGTTTTAGTTCTTAATTAATACACTTAAAATATTATTGCAAATGGACCAAGTACTGTTAACCATAGAAACCATTCCAGTGGCCATTACATTTTTCAATAATATTTATTATTATATATACAGACAGCGACATAAGTAGCTAACAATTAATTAATTACCAAAATATTTTAGGAATTACAATATTCATTAAAATTAAACTACTATATACGGATTTTATCGCGTTGTTTATTTGACACTTTATTACATAATTTAGAAAATTTGTTATACTATTACTACTATTAAACTTTACAAATTTTTAAGCTAATTATATTATTATTAAAACTATTTAGATTTAATTTAATTTTACACTTTCCCCGACGTTTCGGTTGCTTTTCAGCAGCCATGATCACGGGGAGACTCTCAGTCTAATATTCGCGTAAACAGAAGACAATATTATATTAATTAAAATATTCATTTTTATACTGCATTCATAAATTATCGTTTAATCATCCATCCTCTTACTGGTATTGCGTCAGAAAATAAGAACTAGCTGTTAAAATCTCGTAAATGTATAGCGACCTATGTCGCTGACTGTACTTACAACCTTAAAAAAAATCAAAGATGGTTCCACAACAGAATGTGTTCTTTCAGTTGCCGGTTTTGCTTAAAAGGAAGGCAAACACTATAAATATAAACGAGGGGAGTAGTTACGTTGTAAATTTTCAAGAACTTGGCCTGTGCAATGAGCACTCAAAAGTCAGGATTAAAATAAAATTGTAGGAAGAAGCGTGCCGCTTCAATTAGACACACACAAATAAAGTGAAATTACTGAAAGCGTCGCCATACTTTTAGGACAGTAATAATTTGTATATGCGAATATAATATTTAGAATTTTCTTAATATTATGTTATTATCGCAGTGTAGGAATGACACGGATAGTTGAGTTAGGTTTAACAAACAAGGTCGCTGATGTAGTTTGAGATCCAGTGACGCACCCATCATTCAAGGCAGCGAGTTGGCACATCATGGCAGGTTTAGTCGGTAGTACCCGGGACATTCTATATTATCCCGGGTGAGCCCGACATAACCTCTTCGTTCCCCTTTGCGCAGAGAGGTACGCGTCAAAGCATTCCTCAAAGTTAAAGGAAAAAGTTTAACAAACAAAGTTATCATTTACCTGAATAATATGTACCTGAAACAACTTCTCAAAACGAGTTTTAATTTGATTTCCGTATTTTAGTGGCAATGGACAGCGGTTATGAGCAAACCCGTGACTCATTTTCTTAGAAGCATAGGAAAAGTGAAGGAATATACCCACGAAATCAGGTTATTTGAAATTACCATGTTTCCACTCCGCTTTAGTAAAAGAGTAGGTATAAGCAGAGATAATTGTTTGTACCTAAGGTACTACGCAGATGACGCGCAGTGGTCAGGTGCGGGCTGGATAATATTGCCGTGATGGTAGACCATTCGGAATGCCACGCAACAACGCACACAAAGGATAATATAACAGCTGGATAATATGTCCGCCTTCGTCCAATGGTCACCGGGCTGACTGTCTTGCATCTACTCTGTGAGGTTAGCCTACTCCTAGCGCTTTCTAGGAAAAAGGATTGACCTTTTTAAGCAAATAACCTTTTCAGATGAATCCAAATTATTTTAATTAAAACAAAACGCAACTCCTGCACGACAAATAATGCCTGTGACGCGAGGGATTTAACATACATTCAAACAATTTACATAGGTGTTATTTGTGCCAACTATCTATGACCCCAATCTCAAAGCAACTATTTGTGCATCACAGATTTTGATTTGTCCCGCGTCCACAACACAGTGTCGTGACGACCACTTAAAACCACTACCTACGCCATACATTACCATCCTTAAATGATTTCTGGTGACATCTAAATATATATAGCCACACGCTTACATCCCCAAAAGGATCGGCAGAGGTAACTATTACAACCAAAATACAGCTATAGTTTTAGGTCCGACGTAATAGGACTACTGTTTACTAGACAGAGTAGCAAACTCCGTTCTGCTACTAAGAATAGCCTGACAGAAAAACCTAACAACATTTTACTACTCAGATATGAAACCAGATACATATAGCATATATGTATGTACATATTCACCACCGCAGCGAGATGCGGATCACAATAAAAAATCAAATTCAATGAGCAAAACGGTTAGTTCCTTCGCCCAACTGAAAATTCAGCACCATTTAAAAAGGTCAGTTTATCTGGGTCAAACGGGAAAAAAATATGCGTGGTGTTGATCGCAGCCTCTGAAAAATTGCCCCCATAACGACGAAGCGTAGTGGTAATGACCGTTATGGTGTTTCTCGACGGTGACCAGCTAGCTATCGCTTTTCCTTGTGGCCATGGCGTATTCCCAATGGTATTAATGGGAACTGCATGATTAATATGGCAATAAAGTTGTGACATAAGTACGGAGATTTTTGTTCAGTTAGTATTTTTTACATTGTCTCATGCTTATGTCCCGCCAGGGGTAAATATATTACACCTAAATTTGGCTTACTATGGTTTTAGGTTCCACTAAATAAAAGGCGAACCTATTGATGTCTAGCCCAGCTTCAAACACCGTGCTGCTACCAAGAATTGCTTGACAGAAAACCCAATAACGCGTGCTGGACAAAACATGCCACAGTTTTTCACGCATGGAATTTGAAACTATGCATGGTAGACCATGATAGGATCGCACCTTATAACGTGGGACGTCTACCTATCGTATGTTTATATTTTCGTTATACTTTACAATATGTTCTTTACCCAAAAAATCCATTCGTAGCCGATAAACAATCAGTTTTAAGCGTTAAGGTTAGTAAAATAAGTTTTAAAGTGGCGTGGCACTTGGTGACTTGTATCCGAGCCGCTGGTAAATAGAGGTACATAATGTAGCAGCTCCCACACGAGCCGCTGGCAAGGACAGGTCGGCGAAATGTAGGTGTAATTCACTAGTCCACTGCCTACCCTTTCGGAGATTAAGGCGTGGTACTGTTTGTATAGAAATATGTACTAGAGTGAAAGAATATCAGATTGGCGTGAGTATGTGTTTTTGTAATGATAAATATTATTTCGTGTGTGGATGAAATGTATGGATCTGTAAGTTGTGCGGGCTCGTTGCGATAAACGTGTACCTATGTATCATCAAAAGTAGTAAAGCCGTGCACAATGTCCTAAGCTGCCTCTATCTAGCTTGAAAGGATCGAGTTCCATCCTAAGAAATAAGAATAACTATCCATCTTAGGCTCCCCGTGAACATGTCTGCGGTAAAGCAACCGAAACGTCGGGGCAAAGTGTAAACTTAAATATAAATAGTTTTAATTAAATTAAATAGTTTAAATGATGTAATAAAAGTGTTTTAAAGTAAAATAAACAACGCTACAAAATCTGTATAAAGTGTTTAATTTCAATGTATAACATTCGCGTAAACATAAGACAATATTAAATGAAAATAAGTTGTTTTATACTATCGTATAAATAAGCCAACTAATTTTAAATATTACAAGAAAATATGTGTTAATAGTTACCGACATGTTACCTCGGTGGCGCAGTGCTAGTGTACGTGACTCCTTGTGCATGAGATCTCAGGTGCGACTTCGGCGTTCGGCATGCAAATTCTTCCGATAGACAGACAGCTGCAAGGAGTCTCAAACAGTGTCCGGGAGACGACAATAAAATCGCCTTTATTACCTGGGATCAAAAAATATAGTCAACGAAATATGAGTGTGATACATCTCTACCTACTTCTTCGGCACTAGAGGCGTCAGAGTATATAATAATAATATGTCCTCCAGACCGAATTTCGGTCACGGCGGCCAATCTTAACGGAGACTGGCCATCTGCGCAGGAGATATTATAGTGCACAAGTATGTGCGCAAACACAAGTGCACGCTCTGTTCCCTAAATCAAATCCAATGGGACGGATAATCCGACACGATCGGCATTGTTCTGATTGGTATTTATATTATATTATTTTAGATTTTTGGACATGAAATGAATGAGATTGGGTTTTTTAAATATTGTTGATCTTAACATATTATATTTCAATTGTATTTATCTTTGTCATAATATTAATGTGCTTGCTTTAGTTTTTATTTTACTAAATGCTAATTTATTTTCGCCACCAACTTTCTAACTCCGGGCTCGTATTGAGATTTCTTAACAGAAAACCCAATAATTATTTTGTTCACCCGACGCTGGATTCAAACGTTATGCACAGCAGTCGAAATCTGTACCGCTGCACCACGAAGGCAGTTTATATAATGGAGAGAGTATATAGGTAGGAACATATGTATCCATTTTAAAATTACATCAACAATCACAAGCAACTACAACATCTTAATATTAAGTTTAGAAATGTAACCGAGTTTCGGTACCACCCGCTATACCGATAAGAGATAATACAGCTTACTGATACAAAATCCCACTGATATTATGCATGCACCTTACAAGCCTCTAGGCGCGCGAATATTGCTATCACGGGTGGCCACGAACGCCGCATGTATTTGAAAAAATCTTTCCATTATAAAAGGGATGAAACCAAATTATCAAGGATGATTTTCTGGAAATATAATTTACAATTTTAGAAATAAGAACCTTGGTTTATTGTAAATTACTTAAGTGACGACGATTGATTGATCAAATCTAATGAATTTTTGGTACGGTTTCATTACGAAAGGAAATAATTTGAACATTTTAAATAATTTTGAAGAGGATTCGTTGTCTTTACCCAGGAAATCGTAATTCTATAAGGCTGCTATACCTACAAGATAACTTGTTACGTCATAGGTCAATACCTACTTGTACTTTATTTAACAACTAGCTTTTGCTGTAATCTTATATCCTAACTTAATGCTATAAATGCGAATATATGTGTTTGAAAATTCCTAGCTGGTAGCTAGAATTGTTGAAATAATATTTGGGGTTGAAGTATGAAATTGCCGAATTGTACTGGAAAATTTAAACTCGTTTTTTCTAAGTTGTACCATATTTATTTAATCGAAATATTTACCCTCATTATCTATACATTGCTGCCATCTGAACGGCAGTTCATTTATGCATTTACGATAGAACTCCGGGGATCTAGATTCGATAAACTGTGTAAAAGCATTTTTATAATATTGTCTTCTGTTTACGCGAATGTTATTCATTGAAATTAAACTACTATATACGGATTTTATCGCGTTGTTTATTTGACACTTTATTACATAATTTTGAAAATTGTTACACTACTACTACTATTAAACTTTACTAATTTTGAAGCTAATTAAATTATTATTAAAACTATTTAGATTTAATTTAATTTTACACTTTCCCCGACGTTTTGGTTGCTTTTCAGCAGCCATGGTCACGGGGAGACTAAGATGTAGTTGTCTCAATGTTCCAGTGTAGTTATTTCAAAGTACCCGAACATAATTTAATCATTGGTGTTTCTATTTACGCAGAATGACCTCAAAGTATCATGATGTCTAGCTGTGGTTTGCTTCTTCTTGGGTTTGACTATTTGTATTACTGGATCCCAAGCTGGTGGTACAGTCCAACCATCTTCTCTATTAAAATTAGGATGTTTTTTATTTCAATAGCCTCGCGAAGCATCCTCGATCATCGATTCCTACCAAGGATGCTTCGCGAGGCTATTGAAAGAAATCAAAAACATCCTAATTTTAATAGAGGAATTTTTTTAAAAGAAGAATCTTGTAGGCATCTTTTGAAAAAAGTTTCACTCGAAAATCTCACACCATGCAGGATTTATGTCAATTCAAAGTATTTATTACTATACAACGGCAACTTCATACCCTATTATTATGTAACTCATTTTCACAAAAAATGTCGCTTTTTCCTTTTTGGCTGTTAACCATCGATATGTGTTTTAGTATTTTATTAGACACAGTAGAATACTAAAACACATAATATTGTTTTAGATAAGTCCTTTATTAGAATTTCGACTATCAAAAACGTAATATGTACCCGTATGTTTAATTTTTCCTACGACTCTTTTCGAATGTCGCAGCTAATACCAGTGGCCGGGATGTCCCCATTTATCACTACCAGTAGAGGACAAATAGGCTCAAGATCTGCCCCCAATGGCCGTAGATGGACTCCCCTCATTAATGACTGGCCATCATTCAGGAATACTCGAGGATAACCGTTGACAAATAGAATGGAAGCTTTTCGTTATGATTTACGGTATAAGTGCTTCTTCAATGTGTATATTTAGCAATGTTTAGGTTTATTTGTGCGGTATAATCTATGAGTTGCTGGCTAAGAGTTTGTGGAGAAGTAAATAAGGTTATTAAATGTTGACGATGTGTCTTCATTAATCAAATAAAAAAGTCATCACAGAATATGACAGTACAAAATGTAGGTACTTGAGGTTTAAATATGAAGTTGCCGCTTTGTATGAACAAAATCGGTAATGCTGTGGTATATAATAATAAACTTTATTTGCACATAAAACACAGCTCAGTTAATCTAGCTTAAACAAATATGTAATATATTATTATTATTTATTATTTAATTCACAATTTAAATATAAAGTGTACGATAGTGTATCATATTACGGGTATCATACTATATTTCATCAATATTTTATTAATTTCGATTCTATGTTTTTTCATGCATAGATTGCTTGTATTTAGGCCACTATGTCTTAAATTAACAAATACATTAACCATCATGTAATTTTGGCGAATTGAAACAACGAATACGCGCAGAGACTAAGCTGTTTAACTTTAAAACTAAATTGTAGGTATTAAAGGTTATGGATATTTATTATTATCTAATAATACATTTTATTAATAGCAGCGATAGCTCAGTGGGGAGACAACAGACTGCAATGCTGCCATGAATATCTATGGCAGTCGTTATTGGGTAGTCAGTGCCCTATAATATCCTGACACTGGTCTAGCCTTAGGATATCGTTAGCCTTCGGGTTGCGGAGGTCAGGTGGCAGCCGCTCCGTGTAAAAACTGATATCCAGTCAAATCCGGTTAGACCAGAAAAGTCGACCCCAAAGTGACTTGGGTATAATAAAGGCTAGACAGAAAGAATACATTTTATTACTAACATAATATATAGTTTATTCTCGAAATATAAATTAATTTCAGAATAACTATTGCATTTGTACAGAAACCACGAAATTAGGTAATTTTTTTTAGCTAAAGTCCTAATATACCTAACAGCAACATAGCACAAGCAACACTACATTAGCCGTGGCCACAAGTAGTCTCAAAAATTTTCTATTATATTTATCATGCAACGCAAAAATATAAAAACCTTTGCTAGTTATTTAGTTATTTAGCTTTATGAAGTAAAAGCATAGATGTATTTTTATTAAATAAAATTTTCGTCTTGCTGCTTGCTGAACACTTTGTCATATAATTGCAGTAAAAATTGTGAAACTGGGAGACATAAAAACACGAAAAAATGATTACCGGTATCTTACAAAGGGATGATACACTGTTGCCGTTTGGTCCTATAGCTTAAATGTATACTTACGTTATAATTGTAAGATTTTGGGGTAATATAGGTGAATAGTAAGGGCCCAGGTGCATCATAATAATTTTTACGAATGATGAATGTGTACACACCTACTTAGATAAATCTTTTTGTACACAGTTATCAGGTACTTTCAACCGACATTTTTGGTTGTGGTTCGTTTCGCACACGAAACTTAATCTGATCCACTAATCACTGTTCTTATTCTGACCTGTCTTATTTTGTACCTTTAATCGTCGTATATAAAACTTTTTGCGTCATAAGGATCATCGACAGCACGGTTGTCTCTTTATAATAAAATTCTTTAAACCGGGCTAAATATATTATGTAGACTTATGAGTGTGTAGTTGGCCAAACGATGGATTACCTTAATACCTAATTAATTATATGTAGTGAGTGAGTTCACCCAAATGACTTAGCTACCGCGTTATCAACTATCAGCTACACTAAACGACTGAAACGCCATGATATACAAAAACTTGGTGACAGATGGTAATGGATTAGGGATCTCCTACTGAGGAGCTCCTTCAACATGATTAACGACACAGAATGAGTCTGCTTATAGTTTAGGACTAATTGCAGATGAGGACAAAATATTTAGTGAGACTAGAAACATTTACCAGGCACACATTCAGACTCTATACTACTACCGAAACTTCAATATAATAGTGCAATATCAGCCCTGTTTCTGAACTACCCTATTGTTGAACATGAGTCTCTTCTCAGTGTGAGAAGTGTTAATGGCCTTTTTTTTTTTTTTTTTTTTAACCCTGGAAAATCCTTTATGGATACCCCCTGCCCCGGGGGGGGAAGGGTGGTTATGTGAGACTCTCCGCCCCTGAAGGGGGTCGGTATACACACTAAAAACCTGGGGTGAGCAGTCCCTCCGCCGACGGAGTGGGGCGGGATGGGGTCGCGTTAGCAATCACCATCCCGCCCCGGTGGTTGGCCCGGCTGATGGTGACCGGGCCTCAGCACCTATGGAGGGAAGGCCTTGCTCACCAAGGCCATCCCCCAGACGTGTGGGGCCGTGCAAGCCGGTAGAGAGTCCCCCGACTCTGTACCAGTGACCCCACTATACAGGAGCGAAAAGGCGGGCAAATCGCCTCCTTCTCGCTCCCGTCCGTCTGCGCCGGAGAGGGTCAGCGAGGAGGTTGTTCTCCCTGACCCTCTCCGCGGTCTCCTTCTGCGCCATGACAGCTTCGCAGAAGGAGACCACTGCCTGCCACGACCTCTCGCCGCCGAGCATGGCGTTGATTACGCTCGGCAGGGAGAGATCTCCGCCTATTATGGCTGAAAGCGTGTGTCGCTGCGGCCCCCACGCGGCACACGCCTCCAGCGTGTGGGGCGCCGTGTCTTCCGGCGCCCCACACTCGTGGCAGGCCGGGGTCGCCTCCCGTCTCGCGATCCGGTGCAAATACTTTCCGAAGCATCCATGCCCGGAAAGCACCTGCACCAGTCGGAAGGTCAGCGACCCGAATCGCCGCCCTATCCATCCCCGGAGGACCGGCCGAATGGCCTCCACCGTCCACTGGCCCGGGGCCGGTGGAGCCAGGTCCTCCGTCCACCGCCTCAATAGGGCGGCCCGCGCCTGTCGCCGCATGCGTGCGACCTCCTCCCACCCCGGGGGCTCCCCGCGGGATCTCCTCGCCGCCACGAAGTGGTAAACTTCGGCGAGGATCTCCGCTTGTAGCTCCCAGGGGGGGTCACTGGCCAGCACGCACGCCGCCGTCCAGGACACCGTCCGGTAACCGCGTATGGCCCTCGTCGCGACGACCCGCTGCGGACGTCGCAGCAGGGTCTTATTGTCGCGACTGAGGGCGTCCGCCCAGACCGGTGCCCCGTAAAGGGCCATACTCCGGATCACTCCGGAGTACAGTCGGCGACAGGCGGCACTCGGGCCACCCACGTTGGGCAGCAGCCTCCCCAGGGCGGCCGCCGCTCCCAGGACTCTTGGGGCCAGCTGGGTGAAGTGTGCCCCAAAAGTCCACCTCCCGTCCAGGATGAGACCCAAGTACCTCATTTGGGTCCCAACCCGGACCAGGACCCCGTCCAGTGCCACTCGCGTACCTGGAGGAGGTCCTCCCCGAGGCCCATGAAACAATAGGGCCTCGGTCTTGGAGAGGGCAACCTCCAATCCCAGGGCGCGGATACGGTCGACCACTAGGGCAGCTCCCACCGTGGCCAACCGCACCGCCTCCCCTAGGTCCCTCCCCTTGACTACGACCAGGGTGTCATCGGCATAGCACGCCACCCGCATACTCGCGGGAAGCGTGCCCCGAAGCACCCAGTCGTAGCCAACGTTCCACAGGAGCGGTCCCAGCACCGACCCCTGTGGAACCCCGCAGGATACGCGACGGCGCCTCAAACCGTCGCGTCCCTCCACCAGGACCTCGCGGTCCTGGAGGTAGTCGGCCAACAGCCTCCGCAAATACAGGGGCACTCCGTGATACCGGAGCGCCTCCTGTACTGTTCCATGCGGGAGGCTGTTGAAGGCGTTGGCAATGTCCAGCGAGACAGCCAACGCCTTGTTCCCCCCACCGACCGCTTCCTGCGTCCAGGCTTTGAGCCAGAGCAGGGCGTCTATCGTAGACCGCCCCGCTCTGAACCCATACTAGGCCTGCGATAGTGCCGGCCAAGTGTTAATGGCCTAACCCTTCTCACACTGAGAAGAAACGGCGCACGACGCCGGCCCAGAGCGAGTTGAGTGACTTCATATATCATCAAGATGGTTTCCTCGAGATGTTTTCCGTCACTGTTAAAACGAGCGGTAATTATTTACATAATACGCAAATCAGCGATAGCTCAGTGGGGAGACCAACAGACTGCAATGCAGAGGGTCTCGCGTTCGAACCCACGGCGCGCACCTCCGACTTTCGGAAGTTATATGACTTTTCGAAATGATGTGCGTATTGATTGACAATTATCGCCTGCTCCGTGCCTTGGAGAGCACGTTAAGCCGTCGGTTCCGGCTGCCATGAACATCCATGGCAGTCATTATTGGGAGAGTGTCGATACAAAAGATCCCACTGGGTCGAAGTGTCGCTGATCTGCACTGACTGGGCCCCTACATAAGATATAGATACAGATACATAATACGCATATAACATCAAACGCTCAGAGAGGTGTGCCGTGGGATCGAATCGAATCCTTTGCGTAGCAATCTAATTACCTACTAACATAGACACCCAATAATACTTGGACCGATCCAGGAATCAAAACTTCTGATTATATATGGAGTATACAGTAAATACACAAGGCAAACGCAACTTTATTCCACGGGTCCAACAAAGCAGTTTTCCCATAATGCAAAAGAAATGCGTAAATAAATCGTCCTAGCTATCGAAATCATAACGCCAATCATCCTATTCATTAATTCAAGCCGTGAACACCAAAAATTCTTTTGATTCGATTAAACATGGGTATCAGCATAAAGCTCGAATTTATTCCGCATTCATTAAAGCGAACATCAAAAATCGGCAGAAATATAAAATACCCGGAATGGTCTTTTATTTCACCTTATTTAGTATCGACAATTTCATCTGTGCATATAGAGAGACTGCCGATTGGCACTCGGCTCACCGCAAAATTGAAATTGAGTATGAATAAATTAGGAATATACGTATTTACAGAGTCGTTCTATATTCACAGATGAAAATCTCAGAATAGAATGGTATTTTACATTCGCTTTTCGTATGCAAACTTTGGGACGCGAGGGAAGATGCTAAGTGAACAGAGATATCTCTATAGTTAAGTTTTGTTAGATATGTGTATGACTGCTTATACGATCGCGCAGTGTAAACAGTGGCTTGGATTCAATAGTAAGACTGGTAGTATTAGTCAGACTTAATTTGCTTACAAATTTGTAATTTTTCCGGTTTTGTACAATGTATGTTCTAAATAAAAAGGTTCGGTAAAATATTATTAGACGCTGCCGTTATTGCTTAGAGTACTAGTGCTAAAAAGATACCCAGTACCAAAAAATATTGACTATGGGTACATGACGTCGGCAGTTGCTATTTGCCAATTGTTTTTGATTACCATTGCATCACCGGACTCTGGCGTAAACATCGCTGCTATGTTTTGACCAGTAAGAGTTCACATATCTACTTTTTCTATGTCCTTTCTTTCGTCCCACTTTTATACTCTTTTCTCCAAGATTGCCCACGTGCAGATAAAACTCTCTCTCTATTACACACAATCATAGACTAGGTTAGCTACTTACCATCCGGCCATATTCTAGTATGCCTCCTTGGATATAAATACTCAGTTTGTTATAGCAACCACTTTCATTAACAAAAGTTTGTCGAAGAGATATTAATTGGTAAGCTTGACATCACTTAATATACTCATAACATTTGAATATACACGGATATGTATCATCTTGCGAACCGAATGAAATCCCCAAACACGAATTACCCAAGAAGCTCCATCGCATTCGAGTCAATATTTCCGCCTGGCTCATCTCGAATTAATCCTACGAGTACGTATCAACGAGTTCTACTATGTACACGTAAATACTGTAGCAGAATATAAGAGTGAGCGCGCACTTGGTGCTCTCGTGCGCTGTAAGATCGAATTTTAAGATAATATAGAATGTTAATAGATTGACACGTGCCACGTCTATAAAGTTGTTACTTGGTTTGGTATTTTCGTTTGTGATCAGACTTTTAGCTAAACGAGGGCCGGGCCACGTTTGCAGTATGATGTAATTTTTAATTATTTATAACATTAACATCACATGTCTACCTCATAACACTTTATCCAAAGAAACGATATTTAGCTTTAGAAAATGGCCACAAATGGACAACGTTGTTTACGTTAGCCCAATGGTAAAGGCTTTGACTTGTAAACATAAGCTCGTAAGTTCTATCTCCATTTATCCCTACACCGACGGGAATCCGCTAATTATACAAGTACAACACAAGCAAGTCAACCAAGCAGATCTAATCTCTATAACTTAGTAAACTATGCAATTATTTTCTGAGCTGTTTATTGCCGTTGTGACGTCTGGACTAATGTACACTCACCTTTAGACGACGATATACATCATGTTTATATTCGCTATTTAGGTAGTAACACAACTTGTATCTGAAATTGAATTAAGCTGAAAATGTTCTAGGCGTATCATTTGATGACAGTGATGTGTAGGAATTTAATTAAGTCTTGAATGCAATATTATTCAAGCTTGAGCATACTTGGAGGGCAACTATTGACAATCCAATGTACACTGTTTTTGTTGCAATTAGCGCAAAATGGCACCAGGTAAACATTTATGTGATTCACAGATAGAATAATAAACGTGACGTCTTGATTTTCTTTAGATAGAGATTACTTGTGGAAGTTTTCGTTGTCTCTTTCGTTAAGCCGTGGTCATAGAAGTAACTCTAATGCTACATTTCGTCCGATGAGTAAGAATTATTCATATTTACATACTTAATTCTCCTGGTCCATTAATTTGTTTACATCTTTAATCCTTATTTCTTAGATTAATAACGCTTGAATTACAGTTAAAGTTGTCAAATGGTCAAAGGCTATATAACTGATTGACTTGCGTGCTGTAGTGAGATTCTTGCTCAATATTAAAGCATATAAAAAATATACCATACATTGCAACCAACTGCAACGTTTAAAATAGGCTAAGATTCCAAATTTTTAGCTTTACCGTATCCTGTTGAAGATAAAGAGAGACAAATATTATATTTACGCAAGTGTCAAAGTTAAGTTATAAAAATATTCTGACTTACTTAACAAAAGTATTATCTTTCTCAATGAGACGAATGATGCCTTGAATTTTTTATCAAGAAAACAATCGATATTTATTTTCACTTTAGGGGCACATACTAGGAAAGAAAACATATATTATGTATGCTTATTGTATTTAAAAAAAAAGTATATATGTATGTTTATCCATTGTCTAGTACCCATAGTACAAGCTCTGCTTAGTTTGGGCTAGATGGTGTTGTGTGTATGTGATAGAATATTATGATAGAATATTATATTATTTATTAATTCAGGACATGACTGTAAACATACAGTCATGTCCTGAATTATTAAATAATATAATATATAAATAACTTAGATCACTAAGTTTTAACGGTTTTACGTGATTGAGTAACAAACATCCATACGTCTTTACAAACGTGACTGCACGGATGGCAAAGTGGTTTAGGTAAGTCGCCTCGGCACTACCATTGCGCCGAGTATTACGGGTTCGAATCCCACATGTGACAAAACTTTGTGTGATCCACAAATGGTTGTTCCAAGTCTGGATATTCTTTGTGTCCGTTGTTTGAATGTTTGTCAAGTCCCTCGTGACACAGGAAGTGTGGGAGTTGACTTTTATAAATAACAAGTGAGAATCGGCAATGAATTGTCGCAAATTTTAGAGTTCGAAAAAAGATTCAAGTAATATGCAAAGGTCACGTGATACCATGTGACCTTGAAGTCAGAGTTCAAATGTCATAGTCATTTCGGGGGTATATCGACTATGCTGAGTCGAATGGCGTTGACCGCGAGTCTCTAGCTCTTACGGCTCTTGACGGATGGACGGACGGACGGACAAAGCTGTTGTATAAGAGTTTTTCGAACTCTAAAAAAGAACTTTCTCATTTATTTAGTTGGCATTTGCACACATGATCACGAGATTTGTAATTTAACAACGGTACTTACAATAATATCACTAAGTCAGGTAAAATGGCAAGCACTAACCAAAATACTAAGCATACTAAAACTAAGGATAGAATTGACTAATTGAATTACGACACCCTAAAATAAACTGCCGATATTACTTTCAAAACAACAATTGTTGAATTAATTGCTTTGTGTGTGGTAGCTCATGTGTTCGAAGTACCAACATTCAAATTACATTTGTATTCTTGGGAACGTGATTCGAGGAAATAAGATCGTTTGTTCACTACTTAGAAGTTTACAACTGTAACTGATAATGTCTTGAGCAAACAAAATGAAGATATTGGTATATAATGTTGGTTCTAGTTTAGTTTACAAGTAAAGTGTAGAATACATATTAATTAGTACTACGTAACTAATGGCCAAAATGATGATAAATCTTACGTTTACGCGAAATTTTTTTTTTATAAACTCTTTTCCAGTGACCTTGGGCTGCTGTAAGGCAACCGAAACGTTGGGGAAGAGTGTAAACTTAAATATAAATAGTTTAATTAATTTAAATAGCTTAAATTGTAGTAAAGTTTAATAATAGTAGTATTGAAGTTCAAAATTATGTAATAAACAACGCGACAAAATCCGTACTAAGTAGTAAGTAGTTACATTTCAATCATAGAGTTCACTTTAGTATAGCTACACACTATTGATGGTTCCCAATAAGCTATCTATCTGTGGTTTTCCTTAAATGGAGTGGACCCAAAAATCTTTGATTTTGCAGTCTTCGTGATTCCAGTTGGTACTACCAGATATAATTGTCTCATAAGCTGCACCGGCTTTTATTGAAAACACAAAATAAATATTATGTTCTTGCAAGTTTTAAATAGTTAGTTATCATTCGTTTTTACGATAAAGGAAAATGTCGTAGGGAAACCTGCATATCTTAAGGTTCCTTACAAAAATAGTTGATAATATATAAAGACTACCTACCTGCACTGGGCTAGCGTGGTGGTATAGTCCACCAGCCTAATACTTCTCCCACTGAGAAGAGGCCCGTGCTCAGCAGTGAGAGAGTTTATACATACGGCTGATGTTAATAAAGATTATAACTTAAATAAAATATTATATTAGTCTTCAAGCACTTATGAGTTTTCACACACAGACTAAGTACTTTAAAAATAATATCGTGCTTAGCGACCACCCACGGCACCTCAGGAAGAACTCGACGAGATCAATTTATAACAAAATTAGACGCAAAGGGAGAACGCAAGATCGAATACAAAAATATAATCTAATAAATGAAATAATAACCCCACTCGATTCAAAGAAGACTTTCGAAAATTCAAACGTACTTGAACCTTTTAACCTACTTATATTTTTGTGTATCGATTGCATATTTTTCTCACTAGCAGGAGGGCTAGCAAATCGTTACATCCGGGCATAAAATATTTGCATTGCAAATCGCCGATTTCTCTCATAACTCAAGATAAGGAGGTATCGTAAAAACGCTGTAAACCCGCCTACATTGCTCCTCTGAGCATTTTTTCTCTTTCTACCTATCTATCGGGTGGTTTTAACGGTATTCTGTTTCTTATATATCTGAGTTACTGCATCGTTAAGAAGAACATTTGCATGTTTTGTGAAATATTATATACGTAGTTTTCGCCGTTTCTTCATGATCCGGAGACAATGGACGGTTTTATAGTGGTTGGATTTTCAGGTTGTTTCGTAGTACGTATTTTGGACAGGTGTCTGCTTAAGTTATGTACTTATCTCTCAGCGTAATGTTTGAATAAGTTTTGTGTCGAATTTTACTTCGTTTATTTGCGTCAATAAGTTATACAAATTCTATATAATATTTTTGCACAATTGACGATTACATTGATGATGGATGGGATAAATATGGGATTTGTAGTCCGAAAACTTCAATAAGTCTTTTGAACTTCGCAATCAGTGCGTACAAGATAAGAAAACCCTTCGTATATAAATAAATAATATAAATATAATTATACATCGTAAGAGAGAAAAATAATTATTAATTTTATTGTTTAAGATAGCAGCAGGCGACCCAGCGGCCCACCGATAAGCGAGAGCCGCTACTCATGAATATGACTGCTCTTTTAAACTAGTTTAAATAACTGCTCCGATGGCGTAGTGGTATAAGTGGTCACCTCGCCTTTGACGCCGCGCCGAGCGTTGTGGGTTCGATCCCCACACGAGACAAAAAATTGTGTGGTCGACAAACAGTTGTTCCAAGTCTGGGTGTTCTTTTTGTCCGTTGTTTGAATGTTTGTAAAGTCCTCCAGGATACAGGAATTACTACTAGCGCGGGAGACGAATAAAAAAATCACACCCAAACAATGTATGGACAATGTTTTAGATATAATTATGTATAATAATTAGTAACGAAAACTTAAATTAAATGGAAAGGAACGGAAAGTGGTATTAGTTTGTGCTAGCCATGAGCCTGGGTTCAATTTCCAGACTAAAAAAGGCCAATAGCACTTTGGTTCTAGGAAATTGCTAACAGCAGCACTATCTTTAGAAATGCACGCTGTAGACAAGAATAGGTGCCACAAGTTTAAGTTAAAACAAAACTGGCGGAATGTGGGCGTAACACATTTACGCTGTTTCTTTGCAGGATAAACATGCGTGAATGTTACATATATAACTGGCAATGTTATGGATAAAAGAAAGATCAAAACTCACATAGCATTTTGGCTGTCGCCGAGTAGAGACCACTTGATCATGATCATAAAAATTTACAAAAAAATATATTTCACAACGAAATAAATACACTAGTGAACAATCCCATTGCCGCGAATAAGATAAATGAGACAGCTCTGAAAAAATTCTGTGCAATAACAATGAGTCTTTTTGATTGATGATAACATTGTTTTAACAGTCAATCATAGCCAACATGGTTTCGTGTGAAATAAAGTACTTAATTATATTTGAGAGTAATTAAAGTTTTCAAAATGTATGAAATTTTATTTTACATTTCAAATTTATGTTATCGGAGGTGAGTGGAGATTATACGTCATTGTTGAATATTCGCTCATCTTCATTTCGCTTCGTTCATCTGCGCTTCAATGTGCAAAAATATGATCTTGGCACTTGCAGCACTGTTTGGTTCAATTAGAATACTATGAGAGATACCGAACATTATAAATTAAATTGTAAGTTTTGATAAACTGTGCTCTTTTATCAGCATACCTGACACATTTCGGATGAATTGTAATCACTGTAAAGTACACACCTCGGCACTCACAGGTAACTTTCAACTAATCTGACAGGATGTTAGAATACCAATTACTTACAGAACAATAACTTACAACATACTTAAACAGTTGCTCAAGTAACATGATTATATAAAGTTCAGGCTTAATAATTTAACACAGATTTAATTACAATTTATTTAACTAGTTGTCGTAAATTTGTTTTGTTTGTGGTAGTGTTTCACGACATACTGTCGTGAAACCTTTAATTTCTGGAACATAGAAAAATCATAAAAATGACGCTTTATACAACGTGTTGAAAATAACACATAGTATAGACGGATTCTTACTCTAATGAATAATACATAATTATCTACAAAATGCTTAACGAATTCACAAAAATACACAAATGAACAAATTAGATAGTTCTGTAGACTTCCAATGATTCTTTGATTTTCTTTGGAAAAAAATAATTTAAACAAAAAGAAATTGCCACTTTATATGTAAGTATCTTCGTATAAAATCTTCTGTAACTGAATCCATTTCAGATTAAGGATTTTTACTTTGTTAGATTAGAGTCCGATTTGTAGGTTGTCAATATTTGTACTTACTTCAGTTCCGATAAATTTTACCTTGCCAAGAAAAATATTCAGTTGTTCAAATAAGTAAATTATGTTTCATCCTTTAAATATGATAACAGATAAAAGATTTTTTTAAAGGTTTGAATTTGTAAGAATAATGGAAGTTAGATATTAAATATCGTTAGTTGATTTTTGGCTTCGAATCGTTGATTGATTTCTCATGAAATATGAAAAAATTTAGGTATGTAATTTATTTTTAAAATTTTATTTGGTTCTGTCACAGAGTAATTGATATCCTCGTTAACAACGTTTTTCGAATAGGGAGTAGTATTTACCAAGTCAAGTGATTTTTTTTAATTATCATACATAAATGGTAAAAACTGAATATGGACTTCATGTAATATTTCATCATGTTTAAAAGAAATATGATACAGTTGCATGACTTTCATTTTTCAACAAGCTTTAAAGAGCGTTTTGTAGTGTTTTATGCGGCTCGAAGTTCGATGAAGCGAAGTACGAAATCGGACAATGTTACTGGTTTTCTGTGGCAAATTTTCAGTTATATGAATGTAGAAAGCGCCCAGCGGACTGTAACAGACTCACTACAAAGCTCATAGTTGATGAAGTAAGCGGTTACTACGAATTTATAATTTGGCTTATGTAATGCTATGTACATGGATGCCGTAGTGGTTTAACTGGTCGCCTGGCCGCTGCCATTGCGCCGTGTTGTGGGTTCGAATCCCACACGGGACAAAATTTTGAGTGATCCACAAATGGTTGTGGCGAGTTTGGGTGTTTTTTGTGTTCGTTGTTTGAGTGTTTTAAAATCCCCCGCGACATAGGAATTAGATCTATTGCGGGAGTTGTATTTTTTATTAAGTATAGTCTGGCTCATCTTTATTCCTAGTCCGGTTTATAAAGCTTAATCAAATACGTCACAAAATCAAATGAATATCGAGTGACTTGATTGACTATTGCTAATTTAGTCAGCCAATCACAACAATGGGCATGACTGTGATTAACCGTCAGAATATTTTTTTTATTTTTCTACTTTCTAGAAAATATGTCTGTAACCCTGACAAGTCTATGAATGCCAGACATAATTAAAATCTATTATGCTTGGCCGTCAGTGTGCTGCTGCAACTCAATAGGCTAACTATAATTATGGTTCTTAAGGTAACGTAGGTACTCTAGAATAGATGGATTGATTTGCTGTACCTACATACACTGCTTGTCGACTGACATCGACTCATAAACGATTATTTTGTTAACGACGCGATATTTGTCTGCTTAGTTCAATTTCTTTCAAGTCAAATCAAATCAAATCAAACATTTATTTGCATAACTCAGGTACATAAAGTTGGTACGTAGTCGGTAGGTATATAATACAGAAACATGCTGAGTTATAATCTCAAAAGAAATGTGCAAATATTATATATTTAAGTACATGCAAATTAAATTCAATTCGCTAATTTATGCAGTTCACAACTGAATATAATACTGATGGCTTGCAAGATATCAAGAACATATGTGCGTCTCAAAGTTCCTATAACAATAATGAAAAATATACATATATATCTCATTTTCTACAATAGATAACAGATTGCATTCGGAGTTTCCTTTTAAGCTAAATTATGCTTGTGATAGGACACTTCTCTCTTCCGAAATATTAAGTAGACTTAGTAATGAACGTTGTTGCTACATGTGAGACATTTTTATTTTATATAACTTGCATACTATGATAAGTAGGCAAATTATATAATATAAAATGTATAAAATAAATACTTAATATATTAACAAACCGCTGTCACGGAACAATATACAAAATTCATACAAGAGACCAAAAGAACACTTTCGGAATCGACTGGACATGATCGAACCTATACATACATTACACAGTGCAGTGTCAATGGTAAGGCGACTACTTCAAAATCATAACGCCAACCAAGCAGATTTTTTTTTTAAAATGGTAGTGTCTGTGACGATAATCGCCTAGACGCCCGGCGAACGCGGGCGCACGTCACTAGCCACCTCTCGCGACCGGTGGTGCGGGACTATATAAGGAAGGACGGCGTCAGTCGCGTCCTGGCGGCCCGGCTTCACACTCCCAGCTAAGTGTCCTGATGTACAAGGACCACGAAGCAAGTCTTTAGCGAACCACGCCCTGACTATATTTGAAAGATTAAGTCTTTTATTTGTATCTTAATTCATTAAAAGTGTATTTGTTATACCTTCTCTCATTGTACTTCCTAATTATTCTACAGTTCTCCTAAAGTAAACCCTAAAGGTTACAATGGCGCCCAACGTGGGGCACGAACCCACGACCCTGAGATTAAGAGTCTCATGCTCTACCGACTGAGCTAGCCGGGCGCCATTGTAACCTTTTTTGCACGCCACACGTTAAAACTGGCGTTCAGATATAGAAAAAACATTGTAGAAATACAAGTTACTTACTACGTTAGCTACGAGCGGTTAGAAGATAAATTATTAATTTCGGCTCGTATACTCGTTTTCTGCATTCAACTAAAATCAATTTTCCCTCCTCGAGGCGAGTTTTTCGCCATTTGCACTGTTCTTGCGATTCGCCCACCAATGGTTGCACTATGAAAATCGTAATTATTCCCCGGGAACGAAATCCGCCGCTGGATTAAAAGCGAAGCTGTATTAACTGATCATTTGAAAATAAAATTTACCAAGAGAAGCATTTTTTACAAAACTGTTTATTAGAGATTTTACATTTAACGTATCATAATGGCTTCTGAACTTTTACGTTGCATGGTCTTCATGGTTAATGCGATCATGCATTTTTTTAAATGTTGGACAATTTGGCTAGTTTGCACAGGCTGTGGTCACAAGCAGATAGCGAGATGATGTTACGCCTACGTTTCTAGGTGTTCCAAAATCTATCATAACATAGTAAATAAATGTATTTATGTTAATGTATATAACAGTAGATTGCTCTGATGGCGTAGTGGTTTAATTAGTCGCCTCGCCGCTGCCACAGCGCTGAGTGTTGTGGGTTCGAATTCCATACGTGACAAAACTTTGTGTGATCCACAAATGGTTGTTCCGAGTCTGGGTGTTCATTATGTCCGTTGTTTGAATGTTTGTAAAGTCCCCAGCAACTCTGGAATTATTTCTAGAGATGAAGAAGTAATTCGATAAAAATAAAAAATGCGGGCGGATGTCTTTACCAGGCATCTTTAAAAATTTATGCTGCTACTGAAAACTTCTTATCGTATTGTTGCAGTTGTAAAGGTTATTTTATCGTCGTGGCTGGAATACCTCAAAGCTGGGCAAGGCCATCGTCTGTGACCAATCCTGGAAACCTTTGGAGAAATACAGATCTGAGAATTGAATCAAATCCAGTAACAGACTTTAACTTTGACCACACAAAAAACTATGTTGTAAATTTTTTATTTTGCCAAAAGCTGTTTCCATACTAGGCAAATTTTCTGACGTAAAAGAAAACAGTAGAGCGGCCTCAGCGAAATAATAAGAGCTGCGTCGAGATGTTGCTAATTAATATTGAACTTAATAACTTGTAAATATTATTTTAAGTTTGGTGTTTAGTTTAGTTTTGTTTAAAAGACTTAAGACCTAATAATGTGAGCATTAGTATATTAGTCATCAGAATAATGTAAGGCTGTTGATAGCACAGAACTTTTATTGGAAACCTTACTAATCGTATGAACTCGTAGAGGTTATAATTATGACTGTGATTATTGTATATTTTCACTGGAGCTTCGGATTTGAGCATTAGTTCCGATATTATAACAATCAGTTTTGACAGAAAAAAAAGCAGCGATAGCTCAGTGGGGAGACCAACAGACTGCAATGAAGTGGGTCTCGGGTTCGAACCCACGTCGCGCAGGTGCGCGACGTGGGTTCGAACCCGAGACCTAAGACAGAGGTCTAAGACAGAGGTCTGTCTTCCGGAAAGTATATGACTTTTCCAAATTATGTGCGTATTGATTGACAATTATCGCCTTAGAGAGCACGTTAAGCCGTCGGTCCCGGCTGCCATGAACATCTATGGCAGTCGTTATTGGGAAAGTCAATATCCTCTAATATCCTGACACTAGTCTAGCCTTAGGGTATTGTTAGCCTTCGGGTTGCGGAGGTCAGGTGGCAGTCGCTCCGTGTAAAAACTGATATCCAGTCAATTCCGGTTAGACTAGAAAAGCCGACCCTAAGTGACTTGGGCATAATAAAGGCTAAGAGAGAAGAAGACCAACCGTATGAACTCGTAGAGGTTATTATTATGACTGTGATTATTCTATATTTTCACTGGAGCTTCGGATTTGAGCATTAGTTCCGATATTATAACAATCAGTTTTGACAGTAGCTTAATGAGCAAAATAATGATGGAGTTACTTTGTTGACTGTCCCTTAAGAAATCAAATTTCCTTATAAATATCGACAACAGTATTTCAAATCACAGATACTTGCAGACGCCAATAAAATCGGAATTTAACAAAAAGCTTAAATAAATTTATGGGTAGTATTTAACTGTACCTCAATTTTTTGCCTTTGTTCCACTAAAAATACTACTTGTACAGCAAAAAATGCTTACTAAAATATTTTAAAGAGATCAAACTAAGTCGACGAAGCCCCGCTCCGCGGGCACCTATTTTTGGGTAGGTTTAAGAAGGAACCTAACATAACCTAGCCCTTTCGACACAAAATGCAGTGATTTGAGGCGTATAGGTGCTCGTTATAATATATTTTAGTAAGCATATTTTACTGTGCAATTAGTATTTTTAGTAGTCATTATATGTAATCCCTTAAATTATTATATTATGTTACAATATATACATATGTTTCAAATTCAATTGTCCATTCATTTTTTTCTGAAGACGCCAAACGTTTCATTAGCCTGTTTGGCATTGCACCAATTGGCCAATAGCATTACTCGGTAATCATAAGTAACTACCGGGTATTGCCTGATAATTACATGCGACTAATATTGTATATGTGTAAGTTTATAGAGGTGTATGGAGGTTGGTCGTTAGGTAATACCACGTAAACCGTTGCACGGATTTGTCTGCAGCTTGCTATGCTGAAGGATCTGCTGACAATATAGCAGCTCTTGAAAGTGCCTTGTACCCAGCGCAGGAACACAACACAATTTTGTTTAGCTGCTATCTATAAGATGCAAGTACTTATTTAGTCGACCTATAGAGAAATTGGAATGTCTCTTAGCGTTAAGATTTTAAAAGCATGGAGAACCTAGAGATATGTCGTTTAATTTGCGATACTAACTTTCTTTATAACGCACACTCTAATTAAAAAAACATATATAATATAATATCAGCCCTTTATTAAACTGTCCCTCTGTTGGGCATGGGCCTCTTCTCAATGTGAGAAGGGTAAGTCCATAGTCCACCACGCTGGCCCAGTGCGGGTTGGCAGACTTGACATATCTTTAAGAACATTATTGAGAACTCTTAGACATGCAGGTTTCCTCGCGATGTTTTCCTTCACTGTTAAAGCAAGCGATAATTAACTATTTAACACGCACATAACTTTGAAAAGTCAGAGATGCGCGCCTTGGGATCGAACTCGAGACCTCTGAATAGCAGTCTATCGGTTTCCCACTAGGCTATCGCTGATATATGTAAAATAATCGATTTGATTTCTAGACCTAATTTAATCCAGTGCACAGTGGATTCTAGGCGTTCACTGCTAGAAGCCTAAAATAAATAACGTTACCTAAAGTTCAAAGCTATAAAAGCTAAATGTATGTGTGAGATTAAGAAAAATAAGTTATAGCTATTTTTTTTTTCTTAATCTCGGGCACCATTTGTCATTCCGTGTAGGGATCAAACCCACTATACGCACAACACTCGGTACAATGGCAGTGACAAGGCCACCATGTGAACCACTACGCCATCCGTGCAGAGCTTTTACCACTCGAAGGTCTTTTGCGTATTTTGCAGAAACTGCAACTATTCAAGAATTACTTATGCTATTAAATATTACTTATATTATTAACACACAAAATTAGTTAAGCCAAAACTGTGCCAATAAGTTAAATAACGGCAAATTAAACTTTTTAAACAGATCAATCAAGAGAACTTATTCGCCTTAAAAACAACGAAAGTAATAATAAAAGAATAAAATAAAAATAAAATAAAATGATAAAATGTAATTTTTATTGATTGATGATAAATAAAGGATATAATAATAATAATATTCTATCACATAGACACAACACCATCTAGCCCAAACTAAGCAGAGCGTGTACTATGGGTACTAGACAATGGATAAACATACATATATACTATATTTTTTGTAAATATATGCATATTATATATAGAAACAGCCAGACCAAAACAAACATTCATGTTTATGCACACAAATGTTTGACTTGTGTGGGAATCGAACCCGCGATCTCGGGCGCGGCAGTCGGTTACACTACGCCATCAAGGCCGACAACTATTCAAGAATTACTTATGCTGAATATTATTAACACAATAAACATTTATATGTCACATAATAAACTATATGTGTATTAACACACAAAATAGGTTAAGCCAAAACTGTGCCAATAAGTTAAACAACGGCAAATAATTAAACTTTTCAAACAAAACAATCAAGACAACTTATTCGCCTTAAAAACAACAAAACTGATTGAAACAGTTTTATCTGAAGAACAATTTATAGAGGGTGGTATCAATTGATAGGGCGCTAACCGCTGGCCGAGCGCTTAGATAAGGATTATGTTCTTAACCGACGGTCCAAGGCTTTGCTCGATGAAAAACATTTAGGTCTGTTTCATCATGCCTTTGTTACAAGTATAATATTGGTTCAACTCGAACTCCTTTGCTAGGTACTTGAATTTGTATCATGTACCAATAGTAAGCGATATAAGTCGATTAATATTTACGAGAATATGAATTGTTCTATAATCTTTTATCCCTAGTAATATTATATATGCGTCTGTGAGTTTTTTGTTTGTTACGCTTTCACGCCTTAATTACTTGACCGATCATAATGAAATTTCGCACGTTATCAGGGGTACAGAAAAGGATGAAGAGCACCTTTAATCTAAAATAGTAGCAGTTCTGAGCCAAGCTGCGGGCAAAAGCTAGTACTATTATAAAACTGTGACAATGCTATGTCAAAAGTACCTTCAATGTACTTACTTACTTTTGAAAAAGGTATTGTCTATTTACATTAGAATCTAAAAACAATGTTTTTAGGATTTTCATCTATCTGTTTGCATCGGCACCACGCAAAAACCATGATATGGATTTTATTGCGATTTAGAAATTTAATAGCTTGTAGTTCAACATTTGAGGTACACTTTATTAAATTCTAATCTGTAAAAACGGACGCTATATCCAGTGCAGTCTGAACCAAGTCACGAGCAAAAAATAATGATTAATAAATTAGTTAAAGAACTCAACTAAATGTTGAACTACATAATTATATGTCGCTAACTTACTTCAAACAATATTCGATAAATCGACAGTTCTGGTAAAAATATTCGGCAATTCGAAAAAGAGAAAAGAATAAAAATACTAGGTGTGCACGGTAGAACTGTGCAACTTTTCGCCTTCATACAAAACAAAAGAAAATCCTACTACGCTTAAATTGCGGCCAGTGCAAATGAAGGTTTACGAACGAGTGACTTTCAATGGCGGGTCGATAAGGGCTGAGCGATTGCAATTGTTTTTTGATTTCGACACAGATGTAGGTATAGGATAACGTGAAACAGCCAACGACTCGTGTTGTTTTTTTTTTGTTAGGCATGTCTAGGTATTTCATGCCGAAATATTTTGAGTGTATTAGACTGAAGTTTTATTCACTCACGTAACAAAGTCTATACTTGCCTTTTAGACATAGTTGCGTGCGAATAATTGCATCTATAGATTGCTACTGAAAATAGTCGTATGGAAAATTTAATAACACCTTTCCGTAATCTGTAATTTAAACATTCTGCCTAGGGTAGTAAATGCAGTGCATTAAAGTAATAAACGTTTTTCAAAAACAAGCTCCCGAGTAATACTCCTCTAACATCCCCGATCTGACACTTGACCTCATCGGCCATTTAAATTTAATTTTCTCTCCTATCTCATCCATTACGAAACTCTATTTACCGAGGGATCATCCCACTTGCGGGGATCATTCGATTCTATTTTATTATTTTATGGATGAGCCCGATCCGTCTTGTGGCTACTCCTGACGTCAAAAGTATAACTAAATATGAGAGGATTAAAATTTTATTGATTGGTGTTGCTGAAAAAGGATAGTATTTCGTCTTTTGCTCGAGACTTTGGTGTTGCCTGACAGTTACAATATAATCATTTATTTAAGTAACCAAGCCTCATTTTGTTAGAAACAGAAACTTATGTAAGAGAAAATATATGCTACTCATATTATAGATGTAAAACTGTGTGATGATGTTTAGATGTTTGTAAGTCACTCACGTGTAAACCATTAGTCTAAAGAGCAGCGATAGCTTAGTGGGGCGACCAACAGACTGCAATACAGAGGGTCTCGGGTTCGAACCCACGTCACGCACCTCTGACTTTCGAAAGTTATAATATGACTTTTCGAAATTATGTGCGTATTGATTGACAATTATCGCCTATCGGTTCCGGCTGCCATGAACATCTATGTAATGGCAGTCGTTATTGGGAGAGTGTCGACACAAAAGATCCACTGGGTCGAAGTGTCACCGGTCTGCACTGACTGGCCCCCACATAAGATAAGATAAGATAAACCATTAGTCTAGTTTAAATTAAAATTGACACACTGATGTCTAATAGTCTTGGATTACCACATAGGATTTTTACTAGGTATGCGTTCCCGTGGGATTCACGCTGGCATAGTCACGGGAAAATCGTTGCTTCGGTACAACTCTTGTTACATATTTGTTAACGGGAATTGACGCGATCATTCATATTGCTTACCTGGCGTTTCGACCAGGCTTCGTCGACCGTGGTCACAAGCTAGTAACAGTTAAGACAGCTAAAAGTTACAAAAAGATATTCACTTCCTGGGGATCGAACCAACAAGCGTTACATTTTAGATCGCACTATTACCAACGTAGCTACAATATCAATTACTTGTTTATTGGAAATTAATACTTACAGTCATAATTACATTAGGTGACAGTATAAGTGAGGCGCGTTTATGTGTATGTGTGCAATGATTTTATTGAAAAAGGTCGTAAGTACAACTTGTTGTGATCCTATTGCTTTGTAAAATTGCTACTCGACTTTTGCACCTGACCGTACATAGAACGCCTCCACATAATTGCAATTTCACGAATCGGTATGCCGATATGGCTTGCTTTAGTATAAAGAAAAATTATTGCTATGTTTAATCGCGCCATTCTCACTCAGTAGCAAGTCTATGCCGGAAACTTGCAGGGATCTGTCCTAGTGATATCATGATAAATTACATTAGATTATATTAAAAAACCCTGATCATTAATCTGCTGTATAATACCCGATCAAATTAAACAAAGCTCAAAAACATAATGGAGACAATAAAAATGATACCATAACAAATTGGTTAGGCTCAAAAAACTCGGTATAATTACGGACAAAACTGGTACGACGAACAGTGCAGTGTAACAAATATGACAATCAATCAATGACATACATAATGACATTTATTTAGGCGGAAAAACGAGCGGGGTCTACTCGCCATCAAATTGGAGTCCTTATCTGTTAAGAGGCATGCGGTTACCGAGTGGAAAATGGGTATAAAATGTGGTCGTAACAGATTAAAATTGTAAGGGATGGCTTTGGATAGTTGTGACCTTTTTGAACGTAAGACCGAACCTCGCTAAGAGTTGGCAAAGGTGAATCGAGCTTCGATTTAGCTCTTGGTCAGTCTATTGCCGTCTACCGAGTGGGTTCCACACTCAAAAGATGCTAACGGATTTCTATTAATTAGCTAACACCTCTATTAGTCTGTTCTCCTTTTGAGGGATTTTCTTTGAAACCATAATAGATAGATGGTTAAAATTTTACAAAATATATGTGGTGGCATGGCGATTGGTATGGTTAGGTTTAGGTTTAAAGATATTTATTCTCAATAAAAAACATTTACATGTCTTACTTGAGAACAATTTTAAACATAAGATATAACGATTACAAGTTCGTCACCTACATATACTCGTCTAATGCCTTCAAGGATTTTGCAGCAAATATTTACTTAATGCCTTCTTGAAAGCATTAAGCGAGTTTACATTTTTATACTTAAAGGTATTTTGTTATAAATTTTTGCTCCTTTATAAATTATTGTTTTGACGCCATAGTTATGAGTTCGGGTCTTTGGTAAAACAATAAGTCATAAGTCATTTATTTCAGAACAAATTACATTTGTGTTGAAAATAATTTCGCATTTAGTAAAATAAAACCAAAACAAACACATTAATATTATGACAAAGTTTTTTACATTAACATTTTAACTTATTTATTTTTATTTATATTTAATATTTCATGTCAAAAATAAAATAATATAATATAAAAACAAGTCAGAACAATGTAAAAAAAAATATATATATATATACATATAATATAAAATAAAATAAAACTTGCTCGACGACTGCGATTTGAAATTTGTTTAAATTTGATAAATATTATGCTACTGTGAATATTATTGTACAGAACTTTGTAGATAAATATACATGTATTATAGATATATAATTGACTGATATTCATTAGTTTCGTTTCTTCATATACTTTATTGTTGGTATAACTAATATTATAAATATGTAAATTTGAAGATGTTTGTTTAAATGTTCTTTACTCAATTACGTGTAAACCACTTGACAGATTTAGATAAAATTGCCATCCATATAGTCCATCCTGGATAAAGATATATTTTTACATCTACCGCGGTATGTATCGCTTTGGGAGTTATTTGGGCAAAGCTGCGGACAGCGGCCAGTAAAAAAAATAACTGTTATGTATTATAGTAAAAGATGTAATGCATATCAGCTTGGAGTAATTATACTGCACTGTTTATGCTAATATCTGTTATGAATATCCAACTATTGAATCAATTGTCGTAACAGGAAATTGTCAGCAACTAGATGACCATTTGCACCAATATTTAAATTAATAGTCCACAAGCAAGATAACTGATCTGCGGTATTACCACACTTAATGGACATCATGAAAGAGTTACAGCATTGTATGAAAGTGCATAACCACATAGTTCCTCTTTAACTTAAAGACACGACGAAATCCAAATTCCTATTACAACACACAGCCTGCAATCACATGCCTTTCGATTCATTATACCGCCACGCATACCCCTTAACAGAGACAATCAATCTCCATCAGAAATATAACGTATGGCGTATTTTTATAGCAGCATTCAGTGAAGCTTTATAACAGTGGGTTACAGTGGACTGCGGGTCAGGTAAATTATTGCTGGAACAATGACATGTGGATGCATGTTTACGGATGTTTTAGACTAATGTTTCGTGGAGAGATGAGCTTATGGAGATACAAATGTTTATTTTTATAAAAAAAGAAAGCTTATAAAAGCTATAATCCTTTATTGTCCATTAATTGTACATATTAGGGTAGTGTTACAATGATATGAGTAGTGCTTATAACTTAGTGGTTATACTGCTGCCGTTCTGAGTATTGTGGGTTCTCCACACTGGTCAAAAAATTGTGTGGTCCACTAATAGTTGTGCCGAGTCTGGGTCCTTGTGTCCGTTGTTTGCATGTTTGTAAAGCTTTCCGTGAAACAGAAACAGTTTCCTAGTACGGGAGTTGCTTTTGTAATAAAAACTATGTGTTAATAATTAGGTCATATACTATTTTTATACATAGTTTGAACGAGAATCGATTACTTACGACCATTCGTCAATATGTCCCTCGCTAAAGCATGTGTAGCAGCTGTAGATTTGTTAGTACTGTATAAAATAGAACAAAATTGAAATACAAACACTATATCAATCGAATAACGGAAAACAGGAACTATGGCGACACCGTTGCCTTATTTCGCTAAAAGATAATCGGCCCAATTTTCCACGTGGCATGTTTAAGTTTCCATAAATATTCGTGAAGTGTACAACGATGAATTTAACACGTCATTTACTTAATCGTTATCACCCAATATCATTTTATGCAAATTGTGTAGGAGACCCTTTAGCAGTTCTTGCATTATGTTGATTACACTATCATAATATCATAAACATAAACTCACGACTACATATCGCCTAAGGGATAAGCAGTGGGAAGGTCTCGACAGCAAAAGGCTAGAGGTGGAATGACTCTTTTAAGCATGTTGCAGTGTAATGTTATTAGCCATATTTATAAACTGTCCCACTTCTAGTCAGGGTCCTATTTTTTTTTATACTACTACGGTGGCAAACAAGCATACGGCCCACATGATGTAAAATGGTCACCGTAGCCTATGGACGCCTGCAACACCAGAGGCATCACTTGCGCGTTGCTGACCCTTTAGGAAAGGAAATGGGAAGGAGAAGGAGCGGGGATGGGGGAAAGGGGGTAATTGGGCCTCCGCCACTCTCACTCACCGAACGAAACACAACAGTAGGAATACTGGTATTTCACGTCAATATTCTGTGAGAGCGTAGTCCTTCCCAGGTCGAGCTGGCCCATTCATGCTGAAATTAGACGGTAGCCCACTAAGCCGGCTAAGGGTCAAGCCATAGTCTACCACGCTGACCCAAAGTGGGTTGGCAGACTTTATATATCTCCGAAAACATAATGGAGTACTCCCAGACATGTCTCATGACGCCTGCTGTTATCTTTCACCGTTAAAGTGAGCAAATTTAATTATACAATACACACATAACTTCGAGAAGTCAGAGGTGCGTGCTTTAGGATCGAACTCGAGCCCTCAGCGTGGCTAACGGTGTACCAGCTAAGCTATCGCTGAATACTGCGCGGATTGCGTAGTCTTTCAAGTGGTCGCGTCGCAAATGCCACTGCACCGTGTATTGGATGTGGATTTTAATCTCACACGGGACACAAAGTCTTCTCTCTTAGCCTTTATTATTCCCAAGTCACTTGGAGTCGGCTTTTCTGGTCAAACCGGATTTGATTGGATATCAGTTTTTACGGCTGCCACCTGACCTTCGTAACCCGAAGGCTAACGATACCCTAAGGCTAGACCAGTGTCAGGATATTAGAGGGTACTGACTTTCCTAATAACGACTGCCATAGATGTTCATGGCAGCCGGGACCAACGGCTTAACGTGCTCTCCGAGGCACGGAGCAGGCGATAATTGTCAATCAATACGCACATAATTTCGAAAAGCCATATAACTTCCGAAAGTCAGAGGTGCGCGAGGTGGGTTCGAACCCGAGACCCTCTGCATTGCAGTCTGTTGGTCTCCCCACTGAACTATCGCTGCTACCACACACGGGACACAAAGTGTGATTCACAAATGGATATTTCGAGTCTGGATGTTCATTGTGTACGTGTCTTTGAATGCTTATAAAGTCCTCCGCGATACATGAATTGATCCTAGAGCGGGTTGACGGAGGTGTCATTAAAAAATAAATGATTTGAGAAATGAAGTGATGAATGTAAAGCGATTGAATAAAACAACAGAGATATGTCATCGTAACTACTTGAAATCCTTGACCAACCTCTCCCAGAACAGGCGTAAGCTTATATATATATATATGTGTAATAGCCAACCATACACTTTTGCCTAGAAAATCCCTACCTAGTACCAATCCTTACTTTAATACACTCGAAAGTAACTCTGTCTGTCCATCTGTCTGTCTGTCTATTAACTCTTCACGTCTAAACCACTCAATCGATTTGGATGATATGTTGGTGCAAATATAGTTTAAAACCAGGTGCTGTATATAGGCTACTTTTTATTAATCGGAGCCGCGCGCAAAAGCTAGTAAACAAATAAATGGGCGGATGACAAAATATCCTTCCCGTAAATCGATAAAATCAATATCGGCTATACTGAGAATCGATATCGGTAATCAACTTAAGCTTCATTAAGTTGGGGAAAGATAATTATGTAGTAAATTATTTATATGCATAATTAACGTATTATCGTTAATTTGTATAAGTGGACTTAACACTTAATTAAACGATCAATTAATTAGCATAAACGGTAATGGTAATATCGAGTAGGTAAATTTATATTCAAGTTATAAATTATATCCTATAGAATAGTTTTGTTCTAGAGCTTTTTCATCTGTATATATAAAAATCTCATGTCACGGTGTTTGTAGTCGCACTCCTCCGAAACGGCTTGATCGATATTTATGATATTTTAAAAGAAAATTTGTGGGCATGAGAAATTGTCGCTGTGATTTTGGTGTCCCTATCCAACAGAACGTCTGCCAGGTCAGCTAGCTATTCTATAATATATTATATAGTTCAATGTCTTTATTCTCAACAGGGTAGGCAGTGAGAGTGACGTATTACAGTTAGATTTCGCCACTTATTAATTTAATTCTCACATTATATATGTATGTATATTATGTGGGGGCCAGTCAGTACAGACCGACGACACTTCGACCCAGTGGGATCTTTTGTGTCGACACAATAACGACTGCCATAGATGTTCATGGCAGCCGGGACCGACGGCTTAACGTGCTCTCCGAGGAGCAGGCGATAATTGTCAATCAATACGCACATAATTTCGAAAAGTCATATAACTTCCGAAAGTCAGAGGTGCGCGATGTGGGTTCGAACCCGAGACTCTCTACATTGCAGTCTATTGATCTCCCCACTGAGCTATCGCTGCTTACACATTATATATAGGGGCTTGCCTATTGTCGTTTACCGACCACAATGCTAGACACCTTTGCCCAGACCAGAAATCGCCTTTGCCCAGAAATTGGAGGCCTTATGCAACCTTATTAATATTATAAACGCGAATGTATATTTCTTTGTTACGTTTTCACTCCTTATCTACTTGACTGATCATCATAAAATGTCTCATACACGTTGTCAGGGGTACAGAAAAAGACCTTTCATCCAGAAGAAAGTACACCAAAATCTACTACTATTAACGCGAGGAAAGGAGCGGTCAAAATCTAGTAGTCTATAAAAGAATAAAATCGAGATAGGTAGGTACCTTAAACACCATTAGCACCACAAAAAAACAAATCTATAAAATAATCACGTTCGACTAGACAACTGAAAATAGAACGAATAACCTTTAACAACTACGTACGCAATATCTTTCAACCGAAGCCCTTTTTAAAAACGTTTCCTCCCTCGGGGTTAAATGAGAGGTGTCAATAAAGGAGTTTACTTACCTCATGGCCATCATAAATCGGCCAGCATTATCCAAAAAGGATCCACTCAGTATTCACCCCGAGCGCGAAGCCCCGACCTCTCGCTTGCATTAACTACCAAAATGGTATACCAATGAAATATGTAGTGTATTTTATCAATTTTTTCTACCTTAATAGATTGGCAGTGTTAAGAGGATTGAGGTTGGACGTGGTTTGCAAATTTTTAAATAGAGAACACACGTCCTTTCTAGACTGAAAGAGATTCTGTATGCATGTATTCAAGGGTCCTTGGTGCTTTTAGCTCTTTACATCATATACAACGTGTAACATAAAAGCGTGGTCATATTTTAGGATCGTGAAGTATTTACCCTATTAGGGTAAAAACCCTACCTATCTACAGTATCCTGTAACAAAGACACTTTTGGGAGCAGTCGTAGACAGATCTTTTACCCTTAATTCTCACGCAGTAATTTTGTGTAATAAACTTATCATAAATTAAAATGGCGGATGTCTTTAATAATAAACTATTTTAAACGACTCCATATCCACAAGCTCGGTCTTCATAAAATCAGCGGACGCCCAAGTTAAAGTAAGCCATCACATGAACAATTGAAAAACATCATCATTGCTATACTAAAATCCTTATTACCACGGTTTGCCTGATCCCAGAAACCAAACTTGAGCTTCAAAAAAACGTATGCGACGTTTATGTTATTGTACCAACAAGACCTTTCAAAGTTCCTTTTCAACAAACTTCATATAAACATGTTTACCCTCAAGATAGGACGAAAAAGCTTTACATAATTTATAATGTTTGTTAACAATATGACGATGGTAACAATCTGCCATTTTAAATAAATTATTTTGTCTAACCAGAACTTATCAACTTTAATAAAATTTGCGAGCGTTAATTATGTTAAAGTTCGTTAAATTAAATTTTAGTCTTGTTATTCAAATTATCATTGTATTGTTTGTTGAAAATATTAGTTAGGCAAACATTGGAACAAAGCAGTAATATTATTATTTAAAGTTGTCTTACAATTGTTATTGTAAAGTAACTTTACGCGGTGGGTGGTACGTTACCTCTTTGGTTACTGTTTGTGCCAATGGCCCTATCATTATATAATAATAGCTGTTGTGAACATCCTAGCTATATAATATATTGGACAAGATGTCGTGTCAGTAATGAGGTTAAGATTTGCACCAATATTTAAGTTGATAAGCCACGACAAGAAAGCTTATCAGCGCTATTCCCATATGCATGATGTGAAGAAATTTAGTCAGATCTTTATTTTAATGTTAATATACACACATCAACAGAATCTAGGGATTTTATAGTTTACTAGTAGTTTTCCCGCGGTTTCACCCGCGTATGTCCCGTTCCCGTGTGAATTTCGGGTTTCACCCCTTTCACCCCCTTTAGGGTGGAATTTCCAAAAATCCTCTCTTAGTGCTTCCCTACACTCTCCAAGGAACATACATGCCAAATTTCAGCTTCTTGCGTTCAGTAATTTTGGCTGTGCGTTGTCAGTCACTCAGTAACGGAAGAGTTTCGTATATATAGATAATCTTTTTAGTTGCCTTAAAAAGTTTATATACAGACTGAAACCTCTTTTATTATATTTTCAAAATTTAAAAATGTAAATAAAAACACAAAAGAAAAAACAAAATACGGAGGCAAAATTGTTAGTAATTCTTTTCTTTTTTTCTTTAGTGTAACAAACCATTGTGTAATAAAGCTTAATACTACTACATAGATCTTATAACAATTTAAGTAATTGCACAACCAGCAACATTATCCACAAAATAATGCAAAGTACAAGTAACTACATAGGTGCAAGCAAAGCTTAGTAAACATTATAAAAATTTTATTTTTATGAAATTTCCAACAGATTTAGTGTGACGATAATCGCCTAGACGCCCGGCGAACGCGGGCGCACGTCACTAGCCACCTCTCGCGACCGGTGGTGCGAGATATATAAGGATCGGACGGCGTCAGTCGAGGCTCCTTGCGGCCCGGCTTCACACTCCCAGCTAAGTGTCCTGATTATACAAGGACCACGAAGCAAGTCTTTAGCGAACCACGCCCTGACTATAGTTCTATAAGTAAAGATTGTCTCTTTTATTTGTATCTTAATACCTGGTAGTTCCTGAGATTAGCGCGTTCAAACAAACAAACAAACAAACTCTTCAGCTTTATAATATTAGTATAGATTATTTCACAAAATAATTGGTCAGCGCGTCTGTTCTCAATGAAGACTATATATATAAATGATGCTTTGCGAAGTGTCAGATTCATAAAAATTATTTATATTTGGAAGCTGATTTAATTACATTTCCAAACCACCGCCACCCCACCACCAACCCTGCGTTGGGTAGGTAAAACTTTTATTGCGATTTTATTCTTAGGGAAAGGGACCAAGATTTACTTTTAAATCGTATTTTAATTTTGTGTCACTTATTAAGAGGATATTAAAAATATATGTAACTTTTATAGTCAAAGTAATAAATATTAATTAACTGGGGAACATCCCCAGTAAATTAATATTTATTAGCTAGTACACAGTAAGGAGGATATTGGTGCATAATATATTTTTTTGCGTATAAGGAGATGAATCAAAATTTTATCTTTTTAATATTACGTGTAACATAAATATCTAAGCTTTGGTGTCAACGAAGTGCGATTTAAGAAGCTCAATTAAGTAGATACATGAAACATGATATAATATAATATAATATAATATAATCATCATTCTCTTGCCCTGGTCCCAATTTATTTGGGGTCGGCGCAGTATGTCCTTCGCTTCCATACTTCTCTGTCACCCGTCATCTGATAATTTACCCCTTTTCCTTTCATATCCATCCTCACACAGTCCATCCATCTTTTCCTTGGCCTTCCTCTCCCTTTTCGCCCCTCTACCCTCATATCCATCACTTGCATATAATATAATATAATATGATAATAATATAATATTCTATCACATACACACAACACCGTCTAGCCCAAACTAAGTAAAGCTTGAACATACATAAATACTATTTATTTTTAAATAAATATATAATTATAAATAAATATAATATACTATGTAATAAATACATAATAAATTTATTTGTTCTCAAAAATATACAGCTGGCTCTTAATCTAGCATATACAGTAATTTGCGATGCGTACAAACGAGATCCAAACTACAACCGGATACAATCTATATATGTATATAAAACAAACTTAGGTACAGTTAAGTAAAGCGATTTCGGAACAAAGTGTTCCAATGCGTCATATGATATTCGACCAACTTGGTCCTTAATCTATACACGGGGGACTTTGTCTCTGTTCTCGTCTTGAATCTAGCAAATAATTTAATAGCAGCAACGCCACAGGGTGTTTCATACTTAAGCAAGATAGAAATATAATCTTAAATTGGACATCGCACAAACGAACTATAAATCCGGAAAATGTTTGAGAATTTTTATACATATTATTTTACGTATACGCGAATGTTACATTGAATTAATTAAACTTCTGTATAATTCAAATGTACAACATTCAACGCAATAAAATCCGTAAACAGTAGTTTAATCTATATATATAAAACTCTTCCGTTACTGAGTGATTGACAGACAACGCATAGCCGAAACTACTGAACGCAAGAAGCTAAAATTTGGCATGTATGTTCCTTGGAGAGTGTAGGGGAGCACTAAGAGAGGATTTTTGAAAATGCCACCCCGAACGGGGTGAGAGGGGTGAAACCCGATATTTACACGGGAACGGGACTTACGCGGGTGAAACCGCGGGAAAACTACTAGTCATATATATATTTTAAGCTAGTTAGTAGTTTTGTTATTGGGTTCACCTGAATGCATCCGTGCACATCGCTAAACACAACCATGAAAATGATATTGTACAAAGAGTAAGAGGTCGTCGTTGGCTGCTATACTAGTATAAACTATGTCACAGCAGCCAGCCACTATGTATAATAGAAACACCCATACCAAGACAGATATCCATGTTCATGCACACAAATGTTTGTCATGTGCGGGAGTCGAACCCGCGACCTCAGGCGTGGCAGTCGGTTACACTAACCACTACGCCATTGAGGCCGTCAACTTTTAATATAATATGACGTCACTTAATTTAGTGGATAGCAGGTATTCTAGTCTGTCAACCTGCACTTGTCCAACGTGGTGTTAGTTAACTAACACCATGTTGGCCAAGTGCAGATTTTATACTCCCACTAGAGGTTACTCACACTCGAGATGTTTTTTTTTTTTAATATGTTTATAATTTCTGTGGACTTTACAAACATTCAAACAACAGACACAAATAACGCACAGATTTGTAACAACATTTTGTGGATCACATAAAGTTTTGTCCCGTGTGGGGATCGAACCCACAACACTCAGGGCAGTGGCAGTTGTGAGGCGATCACTTAAACCACTACGCCACGTGCAGTCAAGTCCGTCCAGTCGTGTGTAATATTTGATACAATCATAATAATATTGACGTAAGGTTAAAGGTGCATGTCTAAAATCACATCACACAGACATCTCGAATTTATCGAGATGTCTGTGTGATGTCAAACTGTTGTTGTGTTGGTTATTTTTTGTTCATTGATATGTCATCAACAAACGATAAAAATACAAGGGTTGTCTACTTTGAACAATATAGCTTCCAATCCTACTCGTTACAGCCTGTCTGTGACGTTGCCATGACATTTTCATTTCAGAAAGATTTAAACACAAATTGAAATTTCAACCTCCACTGGACAAATCCACCAAACGTAATCGAAGTCCTAGTTAATCTCCCATTCTAGACAAATATTAATCTAGACCTAAGCATAGTGGCGCGTTTATCGAATATTAAATAGATTTTACTACAAAGTAGCTTGTCTAAATGAATTCAGCCATTTTCGGCACCTCATTTATTTTCAGCCAATCATTATGACAGTTTAAATAAGAAACAAAAACCTATTTAAAATGAAGGCTTTGATTCGATTGTTCTAAAATTATTCTTGGCAACATTTTAAAATGAATTTTGAATTATATTAATATTTTTGTAGCTATTGTTACGATAGATTAGATGGGGTCACTTGTACTTCAAAGGTGTGTTTAACTATAGACAAAAGAAACATTAAATAGTTCAGTGAGATTAAAATACATTTTAATATAATTGCACTGTCGTCTTTGTCAAACCTTGCCATTTTTCAATTAGGTTGCTGCTCATTAATCATCACGTATTTATTTATTATTTTAAATGCGTCAGAATTTATAACAAAAACATAAATTTATAAAGAGTCACTTATTGAAAAAATGAAATACACATACCGTTGTGACATTTATATATAAACTCAAAACTACACCGAAGTTAAAGATATGGGTTAAAAGAACAATATCAGAAGAAGCTGAAATGTCCAACAATGAGTTGATGATATACATCATCAACTCATTGTTGGACATTCCAGCTTCTTATACTATAGTATATACGATCCCATGCTGCTCAAAAGTTATCTTCGATAATAATATTATCATCCAAAGTAACTTTTAATTACTTAATAATCATGGTTCTTCTCACTCATAATTGATTACATAAAAGTAACATACAATACGAAATTCCCATGAAAATGTACATAATATTAAAAAAATATTCCAAGTGCAAAAAATAACGCACCCAACACAAAAATAAATTGGGACAATTCTGAGCAATAGAAATACTCAAAATATCTGATCCAACTATACAGGAATATACGTTCATCCATCTACATTCTAACGTGACGCCTCACCACCCTGTTTTGCATCCAAAACTGTTTCATATTGCCGGATTCCAACAGACGGATATTTGAAAAAGGAACCACCGCTATACGACATCACATACTTGACATGTACACAACCACCAAATCCTCACAGCAAATAATAAACACACCCAAAACATTCTCCTCAGTGGCATATAATGTAAACAAATGTTCAACGTCATACCCTTCAAAGCCTGGCCCAACAATATCCCATGCCGTCGCATTTCAGTCCGTTGCACGTTGTCTTCAATATTTAATTGCTGAAAGCCTTTTTAAGCCGCGCTTTGAAGTCAGCTGCTCGTCTACGACGGTGGCCACTGCGCTTCGTGAATGCTAAAATTGTATCGACGTATTCTGGTTAACTGTAATAGTAAACGAAAAAGTAAGGGTAACTTATACCAAGACTTGTTTTATAGAAAATCTGTTTATACTCGGATGCCTTAAGTGCTAGATGGGCCAAGTTATGTTTCATCAGCCACGTTGTAAGAAAATAAATTAATATTTAAAAAAATACGATGTCCATTGTGGACATCGTTTTATAATATTTTTTTTAATAATTATTTATTTTTTGTTTACAGTGGTAAATCGTTACGGTCTGCCAAACAGTTCCTGACTTAGAGACGCAGACTGACGGGCAATTGTCATTCGCTTGTCAAAAACCAGTAATATTAATTAGTTAGACAAGCAATGCTTTTTTTTTACGTTGGGTATTCTTTGACGCATACCCCTCCGCGGGGGCGGGCGGAGGAGCTATGTTGGGCTCATCGGGGTCAAAGAGGGATGGTAATGATGATAAGAATGGACTTCCCGGTAATACCGACTAAACCTACCACGGTGTTCCTCGACAGAACGGCAATCGGCGGGGCCGCGCGAATCATTTTCACATGCAGTCGCGACCCCGCCGAGGTTTCGGCCCACCGTATGAAACGGCAGGCCACTACACGATAAGAGCTACCCTTTGGTCACCACTACTTTTAAAATCCTTACTGTCCCTCCCCTAGAGGGAAGATGGACACGACACAGAGGCGCGCGTAGAAACACGCACGCCGCCTCTCGGACCTGGTGCTGATCGGATGGCGGGCAGGCCCAAGAAGACCGCCACCCCCAGGTCAAATCTCAGGGTGGCTGGAGGTCATCTCGCGCCCTCCGGCGCCCGGTTCTGCGGTTGGGGAGAGGGTTTGAGCGCTCCCTCTTCCGCTCCGCCGCGTCCTTGACGGAAATTACTTCCTCACAGAAGGAGGCGACGGCGTTCCTCGACCTCTCACTCCGGACCATGAACTGAACCACGGCCGGGAGCGAGAGGGCAACCATACCGACTGCCGCGATCAACTCACGGCGCTGCGATTCCCAGGCGGGGCAGTCCGTCAGAGACAAGCAATGCTCTCAAGTTAGCTTACGTAATTGGATGATTCGTGATTACTGTGATTAAAATAGAAAGTGATTAAAAGATGATTATGCACAAAAAGTAATAAATTCTAACATAAAAAAAATATATTATTAAGTTAGAAACAATTACATTACAAATTTTATTTACTCTATAATAGTCCTTTATCTTTACTAAAGCATTCACGTGTAGTTTGCGATATCCAGAATAATCTTTCACGATAGCATTATTCAGCTGGCGTTTTCTACGTCACCGTTTGTACATCCGAATGGTGTTTAATTCATCATTCCACGAAATAACACTTTCATGTTTTATTTAAAGTGACACAGATCTGTACAGTTATTAATATTTTTGGCTATTAATCATGTGGATTACTTGTTACATGTTTGTCGAGATGAAAATGGTGGGTGATATCGTAGTAATAGTATTATTATATGGTGCTACATACACTGTTTTGCTAGTACTAAGACCACTTAGCAGACGTATCTCATGTTATGTTGTTTTTAAACAATATTAGTTGATGTAGTCACCTTGGTGCTAACAAAACCCAAGCGAATGTCTCGAGTTCGAACCCAAAAACGAAACCCTGACCTTTCAAAGTTATGTGCGTATTAAACAATTAATTATCGTTTGATTCCACAGTAAAAGAAAACATCGTGATGTAGCCTGCATGTCTAGGCAATCTCCATAATATTCTCGAAAATATGTAAAGTCAAATGAACCCCGCAAATCCGGCGCGGGTGACTCAAGCTCAACCTTTCTGGTACTGAGTAGAAGCCCGTACCCAGCTGTGGGACAATCCATAAACAGGGCTGATATCAAAGAAAGTAAATAATTCATGATTCATATAGATATTTTTGATCTTATTGAGATATGTATTATATGTATATTTGTTCATATCAGCTCTTTAAAACAATTAAAGCAGAAATATATACCTGAGTAATTTTGTTTAACTGCAACTTGTACCTTACCGTTCTTTAACTGAAGCCTGTAATCTTCCACGTTCTTCATTACGTTTTTCCCTAGTCCTATTCAGTAACGTTCCAACCTGTTATTTCATGCAAAATAGTAGCACACTAATCTTCATTTTTTAAACTACCGGCATGCAATGCAGCCTTTTTAAGAAGATCCGGCGAGAGGAAACTCGACTAGGTCTGGACTTTTTTTATAGTTGTGTTCTTTTTTCATTGTTATTTGTTACGCTGCCTGTATTACAGCTGTTACAATTTTATATATTTTCGCAATATACTATAAAATATTACATACATTTATTTTTATTAGTTTATTAGTAATTTTAAAGGTGTGTGTGATAGGCAGCGATAGCTCAGTGGTGAGACCAACAGACTGCAATGCAGAGGTTCTCGGGTTCGAACCCACGTCGCGCACCTGTCTTTCAGAAGTGATATGACTTTTCGAAATTATGTGCGTATTGATTGATAATTATCGCCTGCTCCGTGCCTTGGAGAGCACGTTAAGCCGTCATTCTCGCCTGCCGTGAACATCTATGGCAGTCGTTATTGGGAAGTCAGTACCCTATATTATCCTGACACTGGTCTAGCCTGAGGGTATCGTTAGCCTTCGGGTTGCGGAGGTCAGGTGGCAGCCACTCTGTGTAAAAATTGATATCCAGTCAATTCCGGTTAGATCAGAAAAGCCGACCCCAAAGTGACTTGGGAATAATAAAGGCTAGGGAGAAGACTTATATTTTTTTTATCTAGGAATCTTGAACAGCTTAAATCAAATATTTAATCTAACAAATACAAGCAGGCCGTGTTAATTCTGTGCTCTCTTAGCTTTTTTCGAAGCAAGACTACTACTACTGCAAATATTAATATTATTTCGTACATATGTAACGTTATCTGCGAATCGTCGGTATTAAATGTCTATAGCCTAGTATATATTAGTAGTAAATTATAAAAAGCGACATCAAAGAGAGGTTAACTTCTGTTTTCTTTGCGATTTCATGCTCTTTTCGCGAACGTTATATAAATATTCAGTTTGAAAGAGGGTCGTTTGTGTTTGGTCTAAGTGAGGAGAGGGTAGTTTTACAGACTGTGTTTTTGGTAATATTTGTTTCTATTGCCGCTTGGAAAGATGCTCGCCATTGCCAATAAGTAATACACCTCTGCCTGCCCCTGTTTGTCCGATTGTTTATTAGTACGCGTATCACGAAAAAATACTGTCTGAACTTTAATACGGTTTTAACAGTTATATTGCTGGAAGTGTAACTTCAAATCTGATACACGTATCGTCTTGATATGCTGCCTAGAAGTCGAGTATAAAAAAGTAATGCTAGGTAACGGGTATTCGCGATAAAGTACGTCGTGCAATCGATAGGTATTTATTACCTATTAAATACGTTATCTCAAGTAAGACCCGTTACTTAGCATTATATTAAGTATGTGTACAAATCGCTATAGTAAAAAGAAGTTTAAAAAAATAAATATAGATAAGTACCTGTTTCCAAATGCCACAGAGTAGGAGCGCAGTAGCGAAAACTAGTAATCAATGAACCAATTTGAAATTCAATTTAAGTTATTTTTAAATAAATAAGGAGACCAGGTGTTTAATGAGAACTCTACTAGGCATATCAGCGATTGTAACCTTGTTAAATTAACATTCTTAATCAACGATAACTGCGTATCATCTACTTAGTAAGCCGCGAGCCTGTCTGTTCCGAACGCGTACAAAAATACTTCGACATAATTCCATACATAAGAAAATTACAGCGGCATAATGTTTCCTTATATCGTTATTCTTTCTGTCCCGTACAAAGCCGACGACAACCCAAGGGTTTAATCTGGGCTTGTACATAAAAAATACAAAGTGAAGGTAGATTTATAATAACCATACATATATGGCTTTCATAAAACGCCTTAAATATCATATTATGTATTAAGAAAATAGGCGTATTTGGATCTTAATAAAAATGTAAAAAAAGTATTGTTTGGTTACGTTGATTTCTATACCAGCTAATTCAATTTTAAAATGGTTGTTTTTTGTTAGTGTTATTGAGATAATTTTCAGCCAATATTTTTACCAGTTTCATTTAAATCGGTTATCGAATAAAAACGATAGTCAAGTTTAAAGTTTGTACGTATGTAAATGACATATGTTTTCGTCTATGTAATAGCAGTCACAATAAATGCAGTCGTATACCGTATCACCGGTAGCCGTCACATGGTTTTTGCATAGTTTTCCATGGTGTTGACGTATGCTGAGCTTTCGAATGGCCTAGTGACCACTAACAGCTGCTGGTGAAAGCGAGTGGTGCTTGCGACTAATGGCTTGTCTTGGCCATCAATGGCTGTCATTGATGGTCTACCCACTGGTGTAGCAATAGTTATTACATCAGCTCTGTATATCAACTGTCTCACTGCTGGAGACAAGTTTCTTCTCAGTTTAAAAATAATACTATCTGCTTTTGAACTTACGTTATTACTAAATCGCTTACCACCTATAACTCGCCCCGTAACCAAACAGAAAAATATTATAACTTTGCTATTCCAAAATGAATCGTGTTATATAATTATTATCTTCTAGATTACACGGTTCATTTAAAAAGATATCGTTTGTAGTCAGAGTCAGAAGTTTGTGAAGAGGAAAAATTTCGTTAAATAAACATTTGATAAAAACGTACGTAATTCAATTAAATAGGTACCGAATTTCTCTTAATCTAAATATAAAAAAATAAACTCGGAATATTCGACAACGCTGCTTCATTGTTAATTAAAGGGAAGAACGGAAATTTTCAATGGTTGATGTTATGAGAGCACAATGGGATGTTCTCGTAAACCTCGTATTTATAGAAGATTTTTTTTAAATTCGGTTATTTTATGGGTTGTTCTGACGGTATGTAGTTATGCAAAAAACTTGTAATGTGTTCCTATGATGAGTACTGAACAGTTCTAGGCATCTTAAGTTTATACGGGTAGTACAATAACTTTAATTTTGAAGGGTTACCAATGCGTATGTGGTAAGAATAGTGTTGCCAGTTAGCTACAATAAGTTATCTAGTTGGGCCATAAGTCGTTAAACAAGGTTCCTTGGCTGTGGTTTTCTGTAGAGCGGTTCTTTTTCCCTTTTTTTTATTCACGTTGGTTAAATATATAAATATATTTTCCTTTGCAATAGTTGGAATGGGCATTCCAAAGATGCGGGGTTGGTTTCTCGTTTCGCAATTATTTAATTACAATGGATTTTTGCTAAGTAACGCCTAATCCGATTCTTTCTTTGAATTACTATTTATTGCTCGACCAACTTGATTCAATCATAAAGTCAATACAAGTGGGTTGTGAATAATTAACCTTTTAATAAATATCATAGTTAGTAGATATTAGGCCTTATCCATCTTTAACAGTAATTGATACATAGTTCTACTAGTATATTATTGATGACGCATAGTATCGCTTTGGATACAAAACACAGAGGCAAAATTCAAACCCTGACGTAGCGCCATGACCAACTTAGTTGCCAAAGTGCTGTCAGATAATACAATATTAGACAACGGGTCTTAATCGCGTTGGTAAGAGTTTAAAGAAATAGGCCAACTTGCATCGATCTCGCTCACGAGTTGATTTGTGTGCGGATTTCGGCAGCTCTCTTGGTCATTTTTATGAATTGTCTTTTATATGAATTATCAACGCGATGAAGATTATAATATTAGGTAAAAACCCAGGTGGAACAATTTTTATTATCATTCGCAGTTATCACATGACTATTCATCAAAAGCGTAGTTAACTAGTTTATAAAGGATCACCATTTCATAATACACTTTACTGAAACGTAGAAACTTATACTTTACGGCGAACTTAAAAATTACTAAAGAATCTCGAAATTAATATTAAGCTCTGCGGTCGCAACTCGTACATCTATATTATATTATAAAAGGATATACTATACTATACTATATAATAAGGATTTTATTTGATGCAAAACTAGTCGGGTCGCTCCAATATGACTGACCTGACTGACTACTGAAATACAGGTATATATACCTAGTTCAGGGGCCAGAGTTTCTAGACAAGTGCATATTCTTAAGCCTTAATTTCTGATTGTATTTTGTGTCATATAATTTTGAACAATAAAGATTATTATTATTATTATTATTATTATTAATATATATTCGTTCTGGTTATAAGTTTCTTAGTTATGATTATCACAAATGGAAGTTATTTTCCCGATTCATCATATTCATCGACCTTTTCGCTACCCCACATGCCTTTTTTATCAAAATTCTAAAGTACTAACAGTCCGGCAGCTTTTTATAATGCACACTGTACTAAAACAACATACTACTCTTGATTATAACCCGGAACTTACTAACACTAAACGACGGAAAGATATCGTTTGTACTACTCAGTCTCAATCTAAGTATATTTTTACCAATAGGTATATCGCATTTTTAGGTTCTTTTCTTTATAATAATATAAACAAAATAACTGCGATTTATGACAAAAATTATGCTAACACTAAGCAATTAGTTCAACAATATTTACAAACCTTGAACTACGATCAACCAGAAAATTTGATGACTGTTGTTCAATAAGTGTTACGCAATAAAATAACTCTTTAAATCGTCGTAGTAATCACTTAGTTTATAATATAATTCGTAAGTTTTTATATACAAAGAATAATGTTTTATAAGTATTGTTTTAGAATTTATATCTATATTATATAGTATGTGCCCTTAATGCCTGTGGCACAGGTTTACCCTAGTACAGGTACCCCTTATATATCCTTATTTATATATACCTTTACAATGTAACCTAAGCTCTGTATCAATTTGTACCAATTTAAGTTGAATAAATGATTAAAATAAATGAATAAATGATTATTATTTCACAAATTCTAAAATGCTTCGGTTTCGTTGATAGTAGTAGACTGTCGTAATTAGTACGACATTCATCTTAAACGGGTGATAGAGTAACTCTAACTTCATAGATGAAATAATGTATTAGTGATAGAAGGGCACAGCCAAAAGTCTGTGTTGTGAGGCTTACTGGTTTCAGCATGAATGTGACGGCTCGACCGAGTAAGTACTAACCTCTGCTTCTACAATAAATTTAGTGAAAGTGTAACTTTAAATAATCTTTCGTTCTTCACTTTGATGATATTTTTATTTTCCGTCGGTGACTGAGAACGCCTTAGAATGAATAAATCCTTATCTCGCTCCATTCCTTCTTGTGTCACCTTCCTTCGACATATAATTTTTCATGTTAGCTATGATAACTGCTTCGCAGGTAGACCGTGTGACTTGGTTGTGAAAACAAAATTACATATTTTAACAACTGCATAACTTGGTGCCTAATTATCCTCTAGTTAATATCTGTGGCAAATGCAGTCAATAGGTACGTATATTCTAGACTGTCATGGTGGCGGTAGTGATCGGTTAAGCAACGGGTTATTAGGATATTGTGTCATTAAATTCTCAGAAGTAACATGGAGTCTGATACTGCACCGGTTTGACAGTAACAAGCTCAATTCAATCGGCTGGAGAGCTCTATTGACCACTTATCTGAATCACGGCAGTGGTAGAAGCAGCGGGCAGGAATTAGGGCGCGGCCGCAATATAAAGGCCGCTTCTCGGGAGGGGAAGCCGAAGGAGGGGCGCCACGAGCACACCCGAGGAGACACAACCGGCCCACGTGACACCCTTTGCGTATGGGACCTAAAATCATGGCTGGCGAATGTAGGTATTAGACACCTTAGCCTACCTCTTCGGGGAGATATAGGTGTCTAAGTATGTATATACTATAGTATATCAATCAGGTGATGTAAATCTGAAATATGAACAAACAAAAGCGCTTTGCAAGCTAACAACACCAGGTACAAATACAACAAAATTCTTGATACAGCTTAATAGGCTATTGTTTTAAAATAGCTGAAGCCAGATATGTAAATTAAAAACGAAAATCAAGCCGGAAAAAATAAACAAAAGGAAATAAGATTCATAAAAGTTCTCCGATTTCAGGAGGATAGGATCGTGAAATGTTAGAGCGGGTTCAGCCAACCTAATGTAAGAACATTTAAAAGGTAGTGTTGACAGTTGCCCCTTGATTTAATTCGACCAATAACGAAAGATATAATACGTAAAACTTATAAAAATGTATTAAGTCTATTGCGTATATATTTGGCGGGTCGATCTCGAATACTTTTATTCATACTCGATACTCGAGGTGCTCATAGCCAGTTGCAATCACTAACTGGTAAACGATTAGCGAGGTTAAGCAACGTTGGGTGCGGTCAGTCTGTAGATGGGTGACCGCTTAGTGGTATTTCATCTGAGCGTCTCCGTGCTTCGGAGGGCACGTAAAAAGACGGTCCCGGTTCTTGTCAAATTGACAGCAGTCGTTAAGCCATGTCAGAGGCCTACGGGCGGCTTGAACAACTCTTGACAATAGGTTGGCCACTAACCACACGAAAAGAAGAAGATTCATATTCTGAAGTAATCAGCCAAATTGGTATTGGACTTCATCTGGATTGGGCGTGGATGGAATCCCACCCTTTGAGCTAGCGACGGAAACCTATCACTAAAACAAACATGCTAGCTTAGCTGAAATAGTTAACAAGAGAACTAATTTATAACGCAACTTGATAGTAACTCTTAATAAAGGTAATGGAAACTTGTGACCAAATTGTTTTTTCACGTCAATGATAACACTTTGTTTTGATAGCACTTTGTATATATTATGTTAATCAAGTCAAATGTAGTACTAGTGTTTTAATATAATTAAAGATAATTTTACATATATAACGTAGCGTCACGCATATATTGGCCCCAGAGGTCTGTTTCATTTACCTATGGTTTAAAGTCTCACAAAACTCTTCTAGGTCCTCACACTGAGCTGCTACTCAGAATTTCTCGATAAAAACCCAAAAGCACTTTGCCCTACCCGGGCGTCAAACCTGCGACTTGAATTTATTAGTACTGCACTATGGGTAACGTAATTTTAAATATGTTATTGACTATCGTTTTTTGAGATTCATCATAGTAGTACTGGGTTAAACAGAGTGCTTAGTGTGAGTATGTCTTACGTTAACGCGATTGACGTTTATGACGTTCGGGGATCCGATTGGCCCGCTCCAAGCACTTAACCAATTAGAGAGCTAAACGCGGTAAACGTTTCGATCGAGTTAACGTAAAATAAAACCTAACGCACTAGACACGCTAGTATCATACCAATCTGAATTTTTCTGGCAACAATTTAATTAAGTGTTGCTCAAAGCCACCTATGTAGCGTCATCTGAACCCTCCATTATGATAGAAAAAGAATATCGGAGTAAAAAAAATATACGCTCAGAACTCAAGTACTTTTTAATTAGATTCCATGGCGACCTTTTTTTCTATTTTTACTTATTTTTGTTTATTCCCGTTCTCACCTTTTAAATTACTTCCTTTTAACAGCCTTATAATGAGAAAAGTTTCAAGTTCCAAGCAAGCCTTGGAGATAAGATTCTTAAACGGTGATATAATAGTTTACTTGCGATGAAAATGTTAAGTGTCTCTTAATGTGATGGTTATCTTGTTGTTCATTTTTAATTATACACAGAACTGTTCGATTTCCTGGAACTCAAGCCGCTCGCAGCTTTAAGTTGCACTAGTTTCAGAACTAACAAAATAGCTACAACGCAAATAACTGCCAAACAAATGACATAGTCGGATTTACGCTCAGACTACGGATCTTAATCACTTTGGTAAGTATTCATAGGAATATATAAATACGTATTTATTTTTGAATGCTTTGCATTAATCTCGCTTGCGTGTAGACTGGTGTAAGCTCAGTAACTTTATTATGAAGTGTGAGTTTTGCTAAGTACCTTCACTTGGTATTTTTATTAAGATTCGCATTATCAGTACTACAACCCACGACAAGACCAAGTGATTTCGTCTTATGAAAAGACTACTCGCTTACTAGGAATATATATATATATTCTACATAGATGGGCTAGATGGTGTTGTGTGTATGCTATAGAATATAATATATATATATATATATATATATATATATATATATATATATATATATATATATATATATATATATATATACAAACTAAGCAGAACTTGTACTATGGGTACTAGACAATGGATAAACATACATTTATACTTTTTGTAAATACTTACATATTATACAAAGAAACGCCCAGACCAAGACCAACATCCATGTTCATGCACACAAATGTTTGACTTGTGCGGGAATCGAACCCGCGACTTCAGGTGTGGCAGTCGGTTACACTAACCACTACGCCATCGAGTCGTCAAATAAATAGTAAGCACCCCCTGTAGCAAGAACACTAGACTCAATAACTATTTTTGGATCATACAATATTTTTCTCCAAATGGGATTCGCACCCACAAGACTCGAGACAGTGCTGAGGCGAATATTCATATATTATATCATTACGTCATTCGTTCAGTCAAATAAATTGACTGGAAAATCATAACCTCTTGCAGCAGTGCAGCGACATCTTTGAGCAATGCTCATAAGCTATGGTAACCGCTTCCCATTACGCATGACACATGCTTGTCATTTAGGTTGGTAATAAAAATCATTATAGCCAATTTATTAAAACGGGCAATAAAATAATGGAAAATCTGTCACGAAACATCACGTATATAATCAAATGAAGCAACGTAATTCGCCGATGTATATGTAAATTGCGATGCTACAATCGTAATATTCAATTTCGCTATGCACGTTAGAAAATCCCTATATTATGAATATGCATGTGAGCGGCGAGTTGGCATCAAAAACCGTGTATCCAGAGTTTTTCTTTTTTTTTTGGGATTTATTTTAGAATTCTGTGCCGTAGGTGGTGTTGGCTGTTCGAACTTTTAAATTACAGAATATCTTTTTTAAAAATAGAATACGTGGTGCAGATAAACGTAGTGAAGTCATTTGTTTTGCTTGTTTGGGTGATGACGTTGTATAGCTTTAAGCGCTCGGTTCGTTAATGCGTAAAACGTTTGCGGGAAACACACGGCGTTTGCCGCGTCTACGTCGCTCAATATGACACGCGTCTCACGCTACGTTTAACGCTGCGTACGGTTAACCAAAGCAAAGCATTGCTCTATTTATACTAATATTATAAAGAGGAAAGATATGTTTTTTATTTGTAAGGATTTAACTCAAAAACTACTAAACCGATTTTAAAATTTTGTCCCCGTTAAAAAGCTATATATTGTCACTGAGTAACATAGTATTTTATGTTTAAAAAAGTACTGTTCGTAACATAACCTAACCTAACCTACTTATACACGAGCGAAGCCGCGGGAAAAAGCTAGTATCTATGTAATAAAATAGGACGCGGAAATCTCAATGCGTTGAACGCGCCATCTGAGTCATAAAAAAAGCAAACGCTTTATGCTTATGTACCGCAAATTCCTTTTTAGAGTTTGAAAAAACTCTTATACAACAGCTTTGTCCGTCCGTCTGTCTGTTATACAATTTTCAACTCAAGAACCGTAAGAGCTAGGGACTCGCGGTCAACGCCACTCGACTCAGCACAGTCGATATACCCCCGAAATGACTATGACCTTTAACCTCTTACCTCAAGGTCACGTGGTATCACGTGACCTTTGCATATTACTTGAACCATTTTTTTGAACTCTAAGATTTACAGCAATTCATAGCTATAGATTCTCACCTGTTATGAATTGGATTTCACATGAATAATTTACATAGATTTATTTATGTTATAATACCATCAAGCTTGTTGTCTAAACAGTTGATTGTCAGCTGACAATTTAGTTCATGCTGACTTATTGTAAACGGTTACCGTATCTTATAGAGATCTAGGAAGGCTTGCATTTATAAACCCTTGGACTAGAAGCCAGAAGGTCATACGACATGACAGACAGGTGATAAAACCGGAGGAAAATGGAGGAATATATGAAGTAACAACGTACAAACAACTTCAACCGTTTTTCGTCGGCGGTTAATATCCCTCTCTAAAATGAAACATAATTGATTACTTACCTAGACAATATGAATTTATTACCAATATTATAAAGAAAAGTATAAAATAATAAGAAGGAAGTAAGTACACAGATCAACTGAAAGAAAATCGCAATGTAGAGACATACAGAGATTAAAGGTTTGATAATGAATCCAGAAAGATGAAAATTGGCTTCACCGAAAAGTGCCTAGCTCTAACATTTTGGATAGATGGTTATTTAACATCTACATGTTTATGACGGGTCGAGGTTGACGTTAATAT